>CM028134.1:802740833-804117500 GCA_016271365.2 Neoceratodus forsteri | reverse complement strand
TGTAAGTACCCTAGGGGTGGGTGCTATTTATACTGACAAGATAATTGCACATAGGTAATGAGGTGCTACATTTAAAGTGACAGTGCAGAGCTAATCAAGACATGCCATACATAATAACTATCAAATCACCTCATTAGTGTACTAAGGCTATTAAAGAACAAGCACATATATAAACAAGAAATGCATTCTAAACTACTGACATTTTAAAGAATCAATTGCACGAAAACTGCTTGCTTGACTCACATTTAAATGGAGACAGTTAAGGCAAAGCTTTATTTATAAATTAAAAACATATTTTAATTCTAAACTTTTAAGTACCAAACAATATAAGATGGGTCCCATAGGGGTGACTCCAAAGAGTAGGAGAGCACTAAAGGAAAGAATGGAGAAACAAAATAAGAGCAGTGTATATCAACCTGTGTGTACAAGTAAAGGCATTAAGTGTAGTGATGCAAGGGAGAGAGGGGGTGGGTGGGGAAAAGTGGTTGGTGTAATGGGGTCACAGTGTGGGATGTGAAATATAATTGTGAAAATAGGAGAGAGAGGAAAGAACAAAAAGGGGAAAAAACAAGAAAGAGGTGACAAGAGAGAACAGAAAAAGGAGAAAAGAAGAAGAAACAGGAAAACAGGTGTATATTCCACATCACTCTTCACATAGGGTCTCCAAGAAAAACTCAAACACATCAAGGAATGCTTACACTGCCAATTCCAGCACAGGTCTAAAAGACAGCAATCAAAGGAATGTAAATACACACATATTAAGGACAAAAAAACAGCCCAGTCCCATGTATGCAAGCCACTTCGTTTTACCAAGAAGGATCCCAGCCCCAACACATCATTGAGCCCCTTTTCCGATATACATGCCCCAAATTGGTAAATCCAAAAATTCTCACGCCTACTACGAGCCAGTTCCTATCTCCTCCCCTTGGGCCAAGGCAAACTTGTTCAATTCCAATAAATTTTAGTTTATGTTCCCTATTATTGCCTGCCTCTAGCATGTGGGTAGCCCAGACATACTTAAGGTTGCCATCTGTTATGGCCCTCACGTGTTCCCCCACCCTCTGAGTTTCCTCTAGATGCGCCCAATGTAGTAGGCCCCACAGCTGCATTCAGAGAAGTAAGCTACCCATTTTGTGTCAACATTGATATTGTGATTTATTGTGACCTCTGCCAGTTTTTTTTTTTAACCAGAATGTCCCTAACTCACCAATATCTACAACCGTATGTGCTGACAAAATTAACTCTATTTTTGTCAGCCTGTTTCTAGTGGCACTCATGGCACACTCTCTGTTTCCTTTGCAGCATTCTGTAACACCCTGCTAGAGTACCCTCTAGCTAAAAATCTCTTAGTTCCACCTTTTCTTTTTCATACTCTTCATTTCTGCTACAATTTCTTTTTACCCTGGCATGTTCCAGCAGCTGACAAAAGATTAGAGGAGACAGCCAAGGTGTCACCCCGTATGGCCTCTAGGAGAGCAAGGAATCTCAGGGATCAGTTGGTTTCCTCAATCCAACCCGTCAGACCCATAGAAACTTGACTGCCACTGTTGCCCAAAGGCTGCAAACACTGTGGGAGGTGTAGGTACTGTATGTACCTACCTAAAACAAGATAACAGAATTGTTAATCCTTACAATGTAGAGGTAGTCACAACAAATCAGTTTATCAATTGTGACACAAAATAGGTAGTTTATTTCTCCGAATGCAGCTGTGAGGCCTACTACACTGGACGCACTAAGAGGAAACTCAAAGAGAGGGTGGGGTAACATTGCGAGGGCCATAACAAATGGCAACCTTAAGTATGTCTGGGCCACCTACATGCTAGAGGCAAGAAATAATAGGGAACATAAACTAGAATTTATTGGAATTGAACAAGTGTGCCTTGGCCCAAGGGGAGGGGATAGGAACTGGTTCGTAGTAGGCATGAGAATTCTTGGATTTACCAATTTGGAGCATGTATATCAGAAAAGGGGCTTAATGATGTGTTGGGGCTGGGACCCTTCTTGGTAAAACGAAGTGGCTTGCATATATGGGATTGAACCATTTCTTTGCCCTTAATATGTGTGTATTTATATTCCTTTGGTTGCTCTCTTTTAGACCTCTCCTGGAATTGACAGTGTAAGCATTCCTTGATGTCTTGAGGAGTTTTCCCTTTGGAGACCCTATGTGAAGAGATCCGAGAAATTTTCCTGTTTCTTCTTCTTCTTTTCTCTTCTCTTCTCATCATCTTTTTTCTTGTTTTTCCTCTTTTCTCCTATTTTCACAATTACATTTCAAATCCCACACCCTGGCCCCATTACACCCTTTTCCCCAACCCCCGCCTCCCCTTGCATCACTACACTTCATGCCTTTACTTGTACACACAGGTTGATGTACACTGCTCTTATTCTGTTTCTCTATTCTGTTTCTCCGTTCTTTCCTTTAGTGCTCTCCTACTCTTTGGGGTCACCCCTATGGAACCCATGTTATATTGTCTGGTATTTATTAGAAATTTTAGAATTAAAATATGTTTTTAATTTATAAATAAAGCTTTGTGTAGACTGCCTCCATTAAATGTGAATGGAGCAAGCAGTTTTCATGAAATTGATTCTTTAAACTGTGTCGGTAATTTAGAATGCATTTCTTATTTATATTCTACATACCAACATACTAAAATGCCAACAGAATAGGCTTAACAGTCTTCGTGTCTGCTTGTTTGGTCAGACCCACCCTGGGAGCTGACCTTGCTGCCCTCCCTCTCTGGCTTCTCCCTTCCCAGTCCTGGATATTCTCGCTGCATTGGATTTGCTTCCAGAATCCTTCCCTGTACCTATCCATCCCATCTTGAACCCTCTACTGTGTCTGCCTCCATCAGCCCCCTGGGCAGTGCATTCCATGGCTCCACCACCCTCTCCGTGAAGTAGCACCTCCTCAATTCTCCCTGAATCTCCCCAGCTTCCATCCATGCCCTCTAGTTGCCCTCCCTTCCTTGAACACCCTGACAGCTCCTCCCCTATTTACCCCTTCATGTACCTGAAGACCCTCTACCATGTCCCCCCGGTCCCTTCTCTCTTCCAATGTGTACATATTTAGCTCTTCAAGCCTCTCCCCATAGGTCCTGTCCCCCAAGCCCCAAATCATTTTGGCTGCCCTCCTCTGGACCCTCTCCAGGAGTTCAATGTCCCTCTTTAAATGTGGCCTCCAAAACTGCCAGTACTCGGGAGTGCGGCCTCACCAAGCAGTTATATTTATTTGATGACGCTTCACTCAAGAACAGCACACTGAGCAAAAGAGTGCCTTGCCCAAGGTGCGACCTGGGGTTACAGAGGAAACAGATATACATACAGTAGTTGAACTTACAGTAGCACAATATGGATAATGCACATAGTTGGGAGGGATTACATTTGAATATGATACATAGGCAGAGCAGTACAGCACAGCAAGTACAGGTTGTACAAATCGTGGTTACTCGGCAGGGTAAGAACAGTACAGAACATGATCGTAAGGGAATAGTATAGAAAGCAAGGGTACACATCGAGGCAAAACAAGAAATACATAAGTGCCAGTTCATAGAACAGAGGTAGTAGTAGCAGAACTTGAGAGCCAGTGGCAGAAGTTGAGCTACAGGGAGAAGCATCAAGTAGAAAGGAAGGATTTGGAGAGCAAGATGGGGGTGAGTAAGAGGGTGAAGAAGTGTAGATGTATAGGGGAGAGGTTAGGTGAGGAGGAAGGGGGGCTGGGGAGCTTAGGTAGATTAGGAAAGGGGAGAGGAAGAAATTGAGAGTGGGAAGAGTAGGTAATAGAGAGGAAATAGTGCGCAGGGTAGTACATAAGCCAGACAATTAGGTGATGGCCGGGCCACTGGTCAGGCACGGGGGGGGAGCAGGGGAGGAGGAGCTAATGGGAGGGTGGTCAGGGGCAGTAGCAATTAGGTGCAAGGAAGTTAGAGAGGGCATAGGAAAGGGAGAGTTTGGATGAAGAGTGATGGATCTGGGTGGGCAGGCCGTTCCAGAGTTTAGGGAAGAGGTAAGAGAATGCGGATTGACCAGTGGTGGTCCTTATCACTTCCCTCCTTCTGGAGGTGATCCCCCTAGCGATGCATCCCAGTATCCTACTGGCCTTTGCCACTGCCCTCCTACAAGTCTCTGAGTTGTTCATCTCGACATCCCCCACCACACACAGGTCCTTCTCAGCTGTCGAGACTTGTAGCATTCCCCTCCCCAGGGTGTACACTTGGCCCGGGTTTCTGGCTCCCAGGTAAAGTACCTTGCATTTCCCTGCACTGAACCTCAGCTTCCACTTTCTGGACCACCTTTCCAGAGCCTCCAGTTCACCCTATAGGGCCACCCTCCCCTCCTCCCCATCTACCACCGCCCCCAGTTTTGAATCATCCACAAAGAGACTCATCTCATCTCATTCCTGATACTCTTATGTCAGACACATAGACATTGAACAGGAGGGGCCCAAGGACCGATCCCTGAGGAACCCCACTAATGACCCTCCTTGGGGATGAGACTATCCTGCCAACCACGACCCTCTGGGTCCGGCCCTTCAGTCAATTTCCTATCCATCTGATCATCTGGCTCCCCACCCCATTTCTCCCAGCTTATCCAACAGGACTCTGCGAGGAACAGAGTCAAATGCCTTGCTGAAGTCAAGAAAGAGGATGTCCACTGGTCTACCCAGGTCCAAGGCACTCATCACCCAGTCATAGAACTCCACAAGGTTTGTCTGACACGATTTCCACAGGACAAATCCATGCCGTCTATCGTCCAGGTACCCCAACTTTTCCAGCTCCCCCCTAGTCTCTCCTTGACAATGCCCTCCATCACCTTGCCCACCACTGATGTCAGGCTGGCGGCGTGTAGTTCCCTGCCACCTCCTTGCTCCCCCTTGTGGACAGGCACTATATGCGGCACCCACCCTGTCCTCAGAGAAATGCTGAAGAAACTCCATGCGAAGTTTTGTCAGGACATCCGCCAGTTCCTTCAGCACTGTGGGATGTAATTTATCTAGCCCCAGTGCTTTCTCTGTCTTAAGGGACCTGAGGGCTTCCCTAACACACTCTGCGCATTTCCACCTCAGCTACCTCGTCCCCTGCTTTGCCTTCCCCCACCTGCCAGTGATCCCCCCTCCCCAGACCCGATCGGTAGGGTCCCCCTCCTCAGTTTGACAGTCTCCTCCCATGTATGATGCAGCCCCTATTTCCCTTACTCGTGCTTGTTCTTTGGTAGCCTTAGTACACAAATGAGGAACTGATTGTTGCTATTTACATATATGTGTACTATTAATTCGTATGTATGGCATGTCTTGATTAGCTCTGCACTGTCACTTTAAATGTAGCACCTCATTACCTATGTACAATTATTTTGTCAGTATAAACAGCACCTACCCTAGGGATACTTACACTTTGACAAAGCCCATATGGGTGAAAGCGTTAGTGGGCATTCCTCTCGTCAAGAGGCTGTTGTTTTGTCCTGCAACTCTTCCATACTGCAAGTAAATATCTGACACTTCACTCGTTGTGTGGACATTTTATTTTGCTGGTGAGTGTTCCGTGACTTATTTTACCTCTGCAACAGTGAGAACCACACCGGTCCTGACCCCACAGGTGCCTCTAGTAAAGAGAAAACATCCAGCCAGACCATCAGGTCTGGGCGTAGTGGGCTGCAGTGAGGCAGTGGGATATGGTGCGGAGGGCGAACAGATCCCTATCAGGATGAGCCCAGTGGATAAAGATGTCTTTGGACTATATCCTGGGGAATTTTCCATTCATGCCCCGCTGCTTTGAAAACGCACAGGAATCCGGCAGTGTATGCCTGCTGCCAGGGATATGTACCTCTAACGAGGTGTAGTCAGTTATGTGCAGTCCAGAACCCTATACATATGGTTTTACTGCATATAGGCAAGGTAATGTCTTCTGGCTAGGTAATATTCAGCGGGAAAATAACTGATTCAATCATGAGACATATCCCCCGTAGGAAGCACCCCGAAAGTATAAAGAGCATAGAAAATGGCTCTTCCAAGTCAAAGACGTGCAGATGGACATCACCCGTCTGCCAAACATCTTGGTGGGTTTTTAGACATTTGAAAGGAATACTCACATCCTCTGGAGTGGAGTTATTCATCTTAAGAGTGGTCACACACCATGAGACATATCCCCTGAAGGAGGTGCCCGAAGGTAGAGAGAGCATAGAAAATGTCTCTTCCAAGACACACGCACAGATGGGCATCGCCTGTCTGCCAAACATTTGGGCAGGTTTTCAGACCTTTAAAAGGAATACCCACATCATCTGAAGTTGAGGTATTCATCGTAAAAGTGGTCATGCACCTTCATAAACAGAAATTTGACAGCAGGCGATAAGATGCTGGCATCCGTGTGCAGCTAGATTGATATGTAATCGATTAGGATGGCCGTAGCCAAGTATCCCCAAGACAGCAGGCGAAACCTGGCCATGACACCTCTGGTGCCGCAGATAAGAAGTCAGTCAGCCCAGGCGTGTCCATCGAGATACAGGAAGGAAAGTGTTTCCAACTGAATGTATGCCACAGAGGTGTACGTTCATACTCAGAGACTTGAACCATACTTAGAGTACTGACCGCTGCAAGGAGGATGTCTCATGATGTTCCAAAAGCAAAACATATATGAGGAAAAAAACCACAGAGGCCCACTTGCGAAAAATCATAGAGATCAAGGCCTGGTATTGCTGGAAGGCGCTGGTGGCAGACCCTACCCTGAATGGGGGGTTTCACTGCCTTTTGTAGCATAGGGTGAAGGTCTACCATGATCATTATCTGGAAGGAAAGAGAAAACATACCCTGGCCTTTGAGGAGAGGGATGCACAGGCAAATTTTAAAAGGTGAAGGTACTGCCGAGCCGATCTCCAGGAGAGATGTGTGCAGGTCGCAGAAAAGAATGAACTGAGGATATCGGGAACACCCTCTCTTTTATAGTGCACAGATGTGGTCATGTGGTGCATGAGGAGGCAGTCCCAGGTATGACTGCTAAAAAGACTTCCAGAAACAAGTGAGAAGGTTCCTATGTGTTATGACCTCAGAGATTTACTGGAATCACTACTGAAGGAAAGGACTGTAGAATACTTGAATCGAGTGGCTTACAGGACCTGAGACAGCACAGATTCACCGGGGGTCTTCCCTCAACAAATCTAATAGAGTTCCTTGACTGGGTATCAGGGAATTGGATCAGGGAGGAGCAGTGAATGTGACCTACCTGGATTTCAGCAAGGCTTTTGATACTGTTCTACATAGGAAATTAGTAAGCAAGCTGGGTAGCCTAAGAGTGAAACCAAAGGTGGAAAACTGAGTAAGAAATTGGCTAAGATATCAAAGATATAGGGTGGTGGCAAACAGAGTCCATTCCGAGGAAGGGAGGGTGACCAGCAGAGTACCACAGGGATCTGTACTGGGACTGGTCCTCTTTAATGTCTTTATCTGTGACACTGCGGAGGGCTGGATGGGAAGCTCTACCTGCCACAGAGGACACCAAAATCTGCAACAGGGTAGACTCTCCGGGGAGAATGAGAGGATCTGAAAAAGTGTCAGAGGAGTTATCAAGAGTATGACAAAGCGGGCTTCAATGTAAAAGTGCAAAATCATGCACTTGGGCACAGAAACCCAGGGAGTGCAAATTGGGAGAGATACTGTCGACCACAAAACAGTAAAGAAATCTTGGGGTTATCATATCTGATACCCTAAAGGTGGCTAGGCAGTGTGACAAGGCAGCCGGGAGAGCTAGCAAGATGCTGGGGTGCATAGGGAGGGGTATCACCAGCAGAAAGAGGGAAGTGGTGTTACCCCTGTATAGACCTCGCCTTGAAGGTTCCAGAACTGGACACAATACTCATCTCCTGAAGGAAACAGAAAGAGTGGAGGCAGTTCAGAGGAGGGCAACCAAAAGCCCTATGGGGAAAGACTGAAGGACCTGAATATGTATACCCTAGAAAAAAGGAAGGAAAAACAGAATATGACAGAAACTTTCAAATACCTCACAGGTATGAATAAGGTTCAAGAGGAAGGATTTTCAGAAAAAGATGCTCAAGGACAAGGGGTCATAATCTGGCCGGAGGGATAGACTCAGGAGATGTGAGGAAGTACTTCTTCATGGAGAGGTGGTGGATGCCTGGAAACTGCCTCCCAGAGGTAGTGCGGACAAAACTGTTAACAAGGTTCAAGAAAGCATAGGATAGGCATAAAGGAACCTTAGAAATGAGACAACGGGGGCAGGAATAAGCCAGAGATCAAGTACAGTCTTCGTGATACTTTAGGCAAAGAAAACGGGCAGACTAGGTGGGCCAGGCAGTCCTTATCTGCTGTCAAATTATATGCTTCTATGGCTGCCAAATTGGAAATCCAGATTAAAGATTTATAGGACAGTCGGCAATTAATTGGGGGTGGGGGTGTAAATCGACATTAAGATAAATTATTAAGTCACTTTAAAGAAGTTACCGGTTAAGGTATCGATCAGAGTGATGGCCGTCCAACAAAAAGCCAGTGCCGGACAGAAATAAAAAAAACACATGGCCTTGGTCAGCCGATGAAACCCACAGTTCCTCCAACAGATCCCAAAAATGTTGTGGTAAAAATTGCATAAGTTTAAGAGTACAACAAAAATATCGGGATGGGCATTTCCATGCAAACTCACACCATAGGTTAGAGAGGTGAATTTTTAGAGCTGGGATAGCATATTTTATCCATTGCAGGTAATCTACATCAACTTGAAGTTTCTTATTCCATTTGTCCAGAATCGAACATGTCAATTCAGGGTTTAATTCCTGCAGTCCCTTATATTTACAGGTTTTGACCTCTATGACTTCACGAGCCACAGAGCCACAAGTGAGGTCTGTGCAGGTCAAACCCTGCAGATGAAGATAAATGTGATATTTTTAGTCAGCCCTTATGTCTATGTCATTTATGCAATGACAGTGACTCTCTAGCAAGATTAGTTCTTTCAGTGAAGGTTTTATTCTGTTTGATTTCACTGCTCTGTTTTTAACTGCAGCAGATGCGATTATGTCATCAGGCACTGTGCAAGCTGTTCTCCCATTGGTTAAGAGCTCCTGTGACCAGCCTTAAATGGAAATAAATGCTGATGACCCACCTACAATTGAAATAAATGATTTATTTTCACTCCAGGCCTGCCACACATGAAAATAAATGCATTTATTTCAAAATTTTATTCTCAATCATTGTACAAATGGGTAGGACAGACACGTGGGTCTTGGAAAGATGGTAGCAAAGAGGAAGGGGTAATGAGCAGGAAGGGCCCATCGGCTGTCATAATCAACTTTAGATAAGTAGGTAGAGTTGGGCAGGCATTGATGTGCTGTAGGGCTTTTCCTGCCAACAACTTGTAGGTTTTTCTTTTTTCTACATAGATTTTTATCAACCCCCCATTTTCTCTCCCATGCACCGAGCGCAAGATGTGTGTAGGCATGCCTGGGCACCTCCCACTACACTGCCACCCCTCTGCCTATGCTATCAACCGGACCTACACCCAGTGGGAGTGGAACTATGGGGGGTGATGACAGCCTCCCAGGAGAGGACAACTGCCTTTTGGCTGCTCAATCCTGCCCCCTTCCAGTGCCAGCTCTCAGATGACCCGAGGTCATTCCCAAACCCATGTCGCCTTGGCCGAGGCAAGGCGTCTAGCACCTCCAACTCTCAGCGCCACTGGGCCCAGCAGTTTTATGGACCTGCCTTGACATGGCTAAGAGATTAACCATTCAATTCAATCTAAATCAACGTGATCAAACACTCACTAAATAACATTAAAATGTGCTTTTGTGGGTAAGCATGAAGCAGCATCTCTCTTGAGCTTATTATGCTTAACTTGTATCCATATTTACAGTTTAGCAAATAAGAGCTGAATCAACCTTGTACAAAACCGTTTTCCGAAAAGTTCTCTTTAAAGAAAAAGTCTCCTCAACCTTTTTTTTTCTTTTGTCAGTGTAGTGTGTAGGCATGAAAAATTATCCTCTCTTGCAACCACTAATTTCATCCTAAATTAAATTTAAATGAAGTTGTTTCACTCTGTTATGCCCTGGTGTGAAAACCTGCTCGATGCCATTGCAAAGGACATGACCCCACTCACAAAAGGGAACATGGAAGCTGATAATGCGTATTTGCACATCAAAGGGACTGGGACCAAGCAAAGAGCTCCTAGCACATAGGACTTTATCAGTTGAATAACAAAACTTTACAAGCACCAGCATCCTTCCAACTCAGACACACTTTAAACAACAGAACGCATTACGGAACTTATCTTGAAAAGTTTGATGGCCAGCACAAGACAAGAATGCAGGGACTTCAGAAGATATATAAAAGTACAGTTGCGTAAGAACTTACCGTAACAGTAGATCTTAGAGATTATCTCTTGCAGCAGGTCACAACACATGGGAATTCAGCCGCAGGCGTCATTTCCTCTGGATGACTTCTCAGCAGTAAACCCTGGGACCTCCCCCTAACACTACCATGTGGTGTCTGCCTGGCAGGTTAAAAAAAATAAATAAATAAAGGGTGACGTCCCAGCTACTCTTCAGTTCTTTTCCATCCCGGTGATCGAATGTGAAAACATTTCTAAGGCCTCCGATGGAAACCGAGGAGGGAAATTACAGTAGCTGCTTGTGGAGTCGCAAAAGACAGGAGCAAGGAACCCTTCTGAAGTTATAGCAAAGAGGGAAAGAGGGAAGGAGGAACGGGCTATATGACCTGCTGCAAGAGATACTCTCTAAGATCTACTGTTACGGTAAGTTCTTACATAAATGTACTATCTTCTTCGAGGCAATCTCTTGCAGCAGGTCATAAACACATGGGAAGATTCCCAAGCAGTTATTATACACAGCAGGAGGAGGAAGTGAAGCATGAAGGCTAAGGACAGTAGGCCTTGCAGGACAGCCCATCCAAAATTGGTCCTTGGTTAGAAGTGAAGTCTAATACTGGAATGCTTGGTGAAGGCATGTACAGGAGACCACATGGTGACTTTGCAACTATCCAAGGTAGAAACACCTGGAAACACACTGTAGAGGCAGCCATGCTCTGACAGAATGTGTTGTATTTAGCATAGATTTTATACAACTGTGAGGTGCGGAGAAGGTAAATGCTCGACGTTTTATGCACTGAGAGGAGGAAGCATGGCTTCCCCTGATTCCAATGCTCCACAAAGTACACTGGTAATTGAATGGTCAGATTTAAAGTAAATTCAGAAACAACATTTGGGAAGAACGCCGGGTTAGTGCGTAAAGACACCCGGTCGTTTAAGTTAACATATTAGTGGAACTCCGAAACACGTCTGTCAGACGTAATGGCAACTAAAACATGGTTTTCCATGAAAGATAATGGAGGTCGCTGGTTTCAGCTGGCTCAAACGGACTCGTAGACAATATCTGAGACGCTACATTCAAATCCCAGACAGGGAATGTATTCCCTGATGGGGGATGGAAGTGCAGAATACCTTTTAAAAAGTTTGAATCAATGGCAACTGGGACAAAGGTACTTTGTCCACAGGCAAATGAAATGCAGCAATGGCCAAAAGGTGGACCTTCACAGAGGAATATTTCAGCCCACCCTCAGATAAGGAGAGCAAATCTAAGATGCGTTGAGGGAACACCCATAGGATCCAAGTCCATGGAAGACGCCCAAATAGAGACGTGTTTCACTTCTGGTAATAAAAAGACCTAGTAGAAGGCTTCCAAGCTGCCCAGAGAACCTCCACCACCTTTGGAGACACCCTGAAGCATGAGAGGATTATGCCCTCAGGAGCCAGGCATGCAGGTGGAGGGAGTGCAGGTCCGGGTGTAACAGTGAGTCTTGTGCCTGGGACAGTAAGGCCTGGGAGATTGGCAGAGGTATAGGCTCTGATTCCAAGAGTTGTAGAAGGAGAGGGAACCAAATCTGTCTTGGCCAGAAAGGTGAAATGAGAATCACTTACATATACTGACAGTTTCAGGAGTACTCTCTGAACGAGTGGAAAGGGCGGGAACGCATAAAGAAATCTTCCTGTCCAGGAAAGAGATCATGCGTCCCGCCACACAGTTCCAGGACCTTGCACGGGAGAGCAATAAAGTGGCAGTTTTGCGTTTTGCAGAGTGGCAAATAGGTCCAACTTCAGTCGGCCCCACGAGTGGAAGATGTCGTTCAGAATGTCTGGTAAGATTTCTCACTCATGGGCCTGGGCAGAGGATCTACTCAGGGTGTTCAACACCCCTGGGATGTGTACTGCCAGAAGACGAACATGTCTCTAGAATGCCCAATACCATACCCTCATCAACTCTCCACAGGAAGGGTATGAATAGGTGCCTCCTTGTTTGTTTCGGTACTGAACTACCGTAGAATTGTCCGATTGCACTTGCAGGCAACCATGGGGGGGTGCGACTCCTGAAAGCCTGTAAGGCATACAGAACTGCTCTCAGCTCCAAGAGAAAAGGAAAAAGTTCCAGACTGCGCTCGGTGGGGGGGTCAACAGCAGGGACGGCAGCCCAAAAACACTTAATAAAAAATCAAGTTGCGCTCCAGGGTATAGTAGAAACCACAGAACTGCAATTGTAAACTTCAATAAGAATTTAATCCACCATGTGAGAGCCCCAACTTGGTTTCTCAGCTCCAAGACACTGATGTGGAGGCGTGCCTCCATCATCCTCCTAGATCCTTGGGAACGGACCTGTAGGAGATGAGCACCCCATCCCGTCAAGGAGGCATCTGTAGTTGGAATGAGATTTGGGTAGGAGATCGGAATGGCATGCCTCGTATTAGATTGTCTCCGGTCTTCCACTATAGTAAAGCTCTCAAGAGCTGAGGAAGACATCAGGACCAGGCCATTGAAATCATCCCGCTTTTGGACCCACTGGACTCTGATGGACCACTTAAGGACCCTCATATGTAACCTGGTATTTGGGATCATAAGTATTGTGGCTGCCAAATGTGGGAAGACTCTTGAGAGACTAACCAGTGGACTCTAAAATCTGCATGCCAAAGTGATCAGGCATCCGCCTAGCCTTCTGGAGACAGGGAACTGGTTTGATAGCCTGTTTTGACAGTAAGGCATCAATTTCGGTCTGCAGGAGACATGCCTGGTCTGAAGGGTAGTGAGAGACCCTGGGTGGTAAAGGAAGAGACATCCCCGTGAACCCCCATGTGTGTCCCGTCACGATTAGTTGCAGGAGACACTGGTCAGAGAAGATAACCTGCCACCCTGGCAGTTGCAGGGAAAACCTGCCCCCAATGGCCATGGATAGGGTCTCCAGACCCATGACCGGAGGAAGGCCTTCAGGCGGAAGGCTGACCCTGCTGGGGGGGGGGGGCAGCAGGGACGTAACGTGGTTTCTGAGTATTTTTAGGACCTGCAACTGTAATTGAGTTTCTCTTGTTAGCAGATTGCCTTTGAGCAGAGGGACTACCCTTGTATAGGGGGCACCTCGAGGAGCCCCTGAAGGATGTTTCGGCTTTTGGACAAGTCTGGCACCCTGAGCCAAGTTTGTCATCTGAGGCAGACCCCAGCTGGAGGATGTACAAGCCGTAGTATCAACGGCATCATAAGTGGTCCGCAGCAGGTGGCGCATACAACTGCCACAGTAGATAGTTTTATTGTCAGATCGTGCTAGACAGAACCATCACCTGGGAGGCCTTTAAGATATCCTCCCGATATATCAGGAGGTGCCCTATGTAATTAAGTATACATAGAGACAAGGTGGCCAAGGGGAAAAAAAAAAAAACTTTCTCTTTGACATCTAATTTCCTGTATTCCAAATCCGGGGAGCTGAGCACTAATGTGTTGAGGCCTACAGGACCTATTATGTTGCGGCACTGAGCACCACAGAGTCTGCAGGAGATGGAGACATAAAATATGGGTGATCTACCAGAGCCTGATAAATCCTATCAGCCTTATGTGGAATGGAGGAAATCTTGAAGGTTGCTGCCATGCAGACATGATAGTCTCTTCAAAGACATCCACGGGGGCGACACAACCAGAGTGGGGCATTCTGGCACACCCAGGCACTGAGCCGATTGCTTCCTCGAAGCAGCTTGTGCAGTGCCTTTGAATCCAAAACGTTTTGTGTAGGTGGATCATAATTTCCAAAACCGTTAGGTCATCTAGTGGAGAACAAGGGAGTTTGGGGTAGTTTCACCTTGAACAGTGGAGGAGGCAGAGGAGGGCAGAGTGGATTCCCCTTGGTCCATGCTGTCCACGTCCTCCAGGTCAGCAAGATCCCAGTCCTGCAGGAAAGGGTCCTCCATGTCCAGGTCCTGGGCATTCAAGCCCAAGGGGACAGAAGAAGAGCTGGCCATCCGCTAGGCCAAAGAACTCAGAGAGGCAGCAGAGACCAGAATCCACCCCTCCCTAGGGGGTCTTGGGGTCTAAGTCAGGACCAGAATGGTCTGTACCAGAGCCTGGACCTCGATCATGGCCATCTGTCCAGTGGGCCGTGGCTGACTGGACAGAGTGTATTGGAACCACTTACAGAACAGAAGTAGGCAGTGGTATCAAATTTGTAACCGATCGGCGAGGGTGTTATATAGGACCCCAAAGATGCGTCAGCGAAGCGCCAACGAGTAACCCTGTGAGACAAGGCTGGTTGTCAACAATGGGATCGTTGACAGGCCTGAAGCCCTATGGCGTCAACAGAATCGAGTGCCAAGAATCACTGTCGACAGACCATAAGGCAAAAGTCGGATTATGGTAGAATCGGCGACAGCCCAGCTTATCAGACGGCGGCTAGACAGCACTGCGAGGGGAGGCAGTTTTGAAGCTGTACTTTGATCCCCAAACTCACTGGCTAGTGGTGCAGCCAGCGCTGCGGCAAGAGAGGAGCCAGCAGTTGTCAATGGTGGAGAAGATGACAGAACCACGGCTACCATCTCAGGTACCCCTGAGCACACAGTCGACGGAGGGGCCATCGATGGAGGCAAGAGAAAAGCCAGCAGCAGTCATCGACAGGGTAGAAGACAACATAACAGCTACCCCATCTCAGGTACTCCAGAACTCACTGTCGACAGGGGAGCCATCGACTGTGGAAAGAGATGAGCCCGCAGTTGTTGACAGTGTAGAAGATGACAAAACAGGGGCCACCTCTCAGATACTTACCTTTTTTGGTATCCCCCCCAGAGTGGTGAGACCCTGATAAATCCATGGTGAACCACTTTCAGAGCACAATCCTGGAGTGCCATGTGTGCAGGGTTAAGGCCCCGAACCAGATTTTTTCTTTCTGGTCGATAACTGGTAAGCAGAGCTCCAAAGGGAGGACTTGTGTGCATGTAGGTCACGGTTGAAAAGAACTGAGAGTAGCTGGGACCTCCCTTTATACCTGCCAGGCAGCCACCACATAGTAGTGTTAGGTGAAGGTCCCAGCGCCGACTGCTGAGAAATCATCCGAGGAAATGACGCCTGCAGCTCAATTCCCATATATGTTATGACCTGCTGCAAGAGATTGCCTAAGAAGACAAAACTGACTGACAATAGCACTTCTGCCGACTTGTGCATATATGCACCATCAACTCCCATGATGCCTTGCATGAGTGGGGTCATGATCTTTGCAATGGCGCCAAACAGGTTTTCACACCAGGGCAGAACAGAGTGAAGCAACTTCATTTAAATTAGGATGAATTTTTTTTTGGGGGGGGGGGGTATAAGAGAAGGAATCATTGTTCATGGCTACAAACCATACAGGTATACAGAAAATAGGTTGAGGGAACTTTCCCTTTCAAGGAGTAGTCCACCCAAAATTTGCAAAAACATATGCTGTGCAGAGTGTTTTGCTTTGTGTGCGAAGTCCTAGAGTGTCATTCTGTCTGCTATAAGGAGTTTTTCCTAAAATTAGCCTGCTAGCTTTGTGGTAGTTTTAAAAACCCCAGGGAATCTCCATCTGAGATAACTTTATTGCATTCCTTGTTCCCACAATGCATCCAGTATCATGTGACAGTGATGTAGCAGAGATCCAAGATTCAGCACACACATGCCAAACAAACTAAATATCTTGGAAACTTTACAAGCTGCATAAAAATGACCAGCAGCAAAGTTGTTCAGGACAAAAAGACCTTTATGATGAGGGTAGTCACTAAGCTGAACTCCGTATAGATTTTAAAATATAGCAATCTCTACTGTTGTGAACAGACTGTAAAGCAGTGCTTTCTTCTGAATTTATGCCCTCTGCTACATCACTGTCACATGAGACAGGATGCATTGTAGGAACAAGGAATTCAATTAAGTTATCTCAGATGGAGATCCCCAGGGGTCGTAAAATTACCATAAAGCAAGCAGACTAATTTAGGAAAAACTAATAGAGGGAAGGACACACTAGGACTTCACACACAAATCAAAAACACTCTGCACAACAAATGTTTTTGCAAATTTTGGGTGGACTACTACTTTAAAGCAGCAGTGCTAGTTAACATAAAATGTACTTTTTACAATAGTTATGGCAAGCAATCCCCACAAATGACAAAACTTGAATCCTTTGCTTTTGATTTTTGGTTTTCTTTATATTCTTTATTTTTTCTGACAGTTTAGCACAGACCCTTGCCAGCAGTGCCATACTGGATTCTGAGGGAAATGGGGTGCTGCCATTCTCTTGTTGGTTATTTTGTGTGTATAACTAGAATGCAATACCCCTTCCATTGCCTGCTGAGTATTTATAGGACAAGCAACATAAAGAAAGGGCGAAAAACAGGAAATGGTATGGGGGCTGCCATACTTCCTGTGGATCCACACATTATAACTGTATTAAAAAAAAAATTCAAGTGAACCAATTATCAGAAAACAATACTAAACAGCAAAACTTATATCTGAAATGTTTAACTACCAGGTAGTGCAAAAATCTGGGAGGTGACACACACTACCTGGTTAACTAATACTGCTGCTTTAACTGGGTTCCAGGTTACTAAAAAGGTAAACTTTTTGTCATGTCAGTTTTTTTTATTTATTTATTAGAGTTTCTTTAAATAACTCAAGACTGGATACATTTTGGTATCAGCATGTACAGTTGCCTTGACTTGGTCGACATTACACTTAGAGCAAAAGTGTATGCCCATACCAAATGCTGGGACTGGGAGAAAAACTCAAAAAGGACTAAGAAACATTACGTTTTCACTGCTTACTTTTTCCAAAAATCTCCATTCATCTGCTTGATCTTGCCCGTCCCCATCCCAACATCCTCCTGATCTCCCCCACTAACATCATTCACAAAATCATCTATGGGCACTCATGACAGTCAGCCTGAGAATGGAGAATTCTACAGCTTGTACTGTTACACTGTTGGTACCACTCTCCTTCCCTGTGCCAAGCAATAAGAGTAGCGCCATCAGTATAAGTAGTGTTACAAGCTACAAAATCCACCATCCCCAGGCCAGTTATCAAAGCATGGCTAATTTTGTCAAAGACATCTGCCATGGGGGGTTGTGGGATGGGAGTATGTCAGTATGGGGTGAGGACAGGATTACTAAGATAAAACGAAAGTTTTGGTAAAAAAAGTAATACAAATTACTTTTCCATGCACTTTTGGAGTTCAGGTCCTCTCCATCCCTGCATTTGGTGCAATATTGGGAGACACATTTGTCCCCTTTAACCATCTGAATCAGCTTGAAGCCAAAGCACCAAAGTCTCTGATGTGTTCAGAGTAAGCATGATGCAGTAGTTCCTTTGAGTTTGTAAACTTTATTTGAATGTTACAAATTCCCAATGAAAGAGGCTCAAAAGATTCTAATGCTTCATGTAATATCCACTGTCTACCACAAACACACACACACATCAGTTTTCTGTACCATGTGTACTGCTTGTAAAATGGCATTGGCAGCTACAAATACTGCTTTCTGATTGGATGAATCACGTCATCTGCCATACCTAGAATCACAAATGCACAGTGCTGCATGTACTAACTGAAAACTTTCAAAACCAGGCAGTTTTATAAGTGCAATGACACACCCCAGGGTGCTGCATTGACTGAGAGATACAGGCACTCCAGTGTATACGTAGGAGCACTCACCAGAGTGCCTTTATCTTCCATCGAATGCACACCATCGTGTGTTACTGTCCATACTAACATACTAAAATGCCAGCAGAATAGGCCTAACGGTCTCTCAAGTCTGCTCGATTTTCAGCACCCGCACTGAGGGCCAATTTTGGTGTCCTCCCCCCCTTGGGTTATACTGTCCCCAGTCCCAGATGTTCCACCTCTATTGGGCCTGGTCAGATTTACCCTCTCCTGTACCTGTCCCATCCCTTCATAAACCCATCCACAGTCTCCACCTCTACCGCTTCCTGGGCAGTGCATTTCATGGCTCCACCACCCTTTCAGTGAAACTTCTCCTCCTCTCCCCTCTAAGCCTGCCCTCTTCCAACTTACACCCGTGACCTCTCGTTGCCCCACCCTCCTCCCTTTGGAGCACCCCGACTGGGTCTCCCTTACTGATCCCTTTCATGTACTTAAAGACCTCTATCATGTCTCCCCGTCCCTCCTCTCCTCCAGGGTGTACATGTCGAGCACCTTGAGCCTCTCCTCATAGGTCCTCTCCCCCAGGCCCCAGATCATTTTGGTTGCCCTCCTTTGGACCCTCTCTAGGATTGTAATGTCCCTTTTTAAATGTGGTCTCCAAAACTGCACACAATACTGGAGGTTTGGCCTAACCAAGCAGTTGTACAGTGGAAGGATCACTTCCGCCTTTCTAGAGGTAATCCCCCTGGAAATGCATCCCAGCATCCTATTTGCCCTTGCCGCTGCCCTCCTACAGGTCTCCGAGTTGTTCATTTTGACATCTACCACTACCCCCAGGTCTCCCTCACCCTCCGTGACTTGAATCATGTCTCCTCCAAGGGTATACCCCTGGCCTAGATTTCTGACTCCCAGGTGCAGAACCTTGCACTTCTCCACATTGAATATTAGTTTCCATTTTCCCCGACCACCTTTCCAGAGCCTCCAGGTCTTCCTGCAAGGCCACCCTCCCCTCCTCCTCATCCACCACTGCACCCAGTTTTGAGTCATCAGCAAAGAGACTCATCTCACTCCTGATCCCCTTCCGGATGTCTGAGACATAGGTGCTGAACAGGAGTGGCCCCAGCACTGACCCCTGGGGAACCCCACTAGTAACCCACCTTGGAGATGAGGCCAACCCTCCAACCACCACTTTCTGAGTACGCTCAGAGAGCCAATTTCCTATCCATCTTAACAATTGTCTCCCTACCCCCATTTTCTTCAGCTTAGCCAGCAGGCCTCTGTGGGGTACCGAATCAAACACCTTGCTAAAGTCCAGAAAGAGGACGTCCACTGGCCTACCGTGATCCAGGACCCTCATCACACAGTCACAGAACTCAACAAGGTTTGTCTGGCACGATCTTTCCGTGACAAAGCCATGCTGCCTATCGTCCAAGTACCTAGTTTGCTCCAGTAACCCCCACCAGCCTTTCCTTGACAATACCCTCCATCACCTTGCCGACCACCGATGTCAGGCTAACGGGCCTGCAATTTCCCACCTCCTCTCTTGATCCCCCCCACCTTGTGGATCAGCATGACATGGGCCACCCTCCAGTCTTAGGGCACCCACCCAGTCCTCAGAGAGATGTTGAAAAGCTCCACTAGAGGGACTGCCAGGACATCCGCCAGTTCCCTGGGATGTTATCTCATCTGGCCCAGGTGCTTCCTCCGTCCGAAGGGACCTGAG
This sequence comes from Neoceratodus forsteri, assembly GCA_016271365.2. NCBI lineage: Eukaryota > Metazoa > Chordata > Ceratodontiformes > Ceratodontidae > Neoceratodus > Neoceratodus forsteri. The sequence goes on along the minus strand of CM028134.1, from coordinate 804,097,861 downwards.
GGCTTCCCTTACTCTCTCAACCGGGATTTCAGCCTCCACGTCCTCCTCCTTTTCACCCTGCACTGCTGGCCACCCACCTGTCTGTGGTGGCCACTCCCTTCTCCAGACCGTCAGGGTCCTGGTCTCTACCAGTCCCACCCTTCCTCCGTTTGCCCTCACTTCCCTCACAAGACATAGCCCTCCATCCCCCTAGTAAAAACTGAGGCAAAGTACTCATTTAGGACTTCTGCCTGTTCCCCACCTCCAGTGCCCAACCATCCCCTATCCTTGGCTTGCGGATCTGCCCCTGCTTTCCTTTTCCCTATGTCTAAGAACTCCTTGTCCCTCCTCCAGATCCCACTGGCCAAGGACTGCTCCCTTTTTGCCTTAGCTGCTTTCACCACCCTGGTGACTCTCTTGACCATCAGCTCATATTCCTCCTGATCCCTTTCACTCCTTGAGCACCAGAGCGCCTATAGGCCGCCTTCTTTTCCCTCACCACCTCCTGTACCTCCAAGGTCCACCAGCAGGGTTTTCTGGCCTTACAGCACGCGCCTTTCCCTTGCGCGGATCTGGTAACCCCCCCGTATTCGCCTCCTAATGATCCCCCACCTGCTGTCAGCATCCATATCCAGCCTTATCCTGTCCAGATGATCTTTAAGGATCCTTCCCATCTCCCTGAAGTCTGCACCCCTAAAGTTGGTTACTACCATCCTTGTTCGGCTTTCCTCCCGTCCTAGGTTCAGGAAGAACCAGACTGTGGTGTGATCACTCCCCGCCAACAGGTCCCTCACCTCTAGGCCCCTAATCTGATCACTGTCCGCCAGGACCACATCCAGTGTCCAGGCCTCCCTAGTTGGCTCACCCACCTGTTGTGTCAGAAACGCATCCTGGAAGACATCCAGCAGCCTCTGCTCTCTGGCCACTGGTGACGTCATAGTCCCCCAGTCTGTTCCTGGCATGTTGAGGTCCCCCATTACCACTACCCTGCCCTTTCCCAATCTACAGCGACCCTCGAGATTTGCCACCAAACTTTCTTCCAGAACCTCCGCCAGTGCTAGTGTTCTGTATACCACTCCGAGCTTTACTCTCTTACCCCTCCGCATCAACAAGGTGACCCAAATAGCCTCCATGTTCCCGCTGCCTCCTCTACCCCCCAAATACCCATGCCATTTCTAACAGTGCTACACCCCCTCCCTCCCCCTATCTTTTCTGAACACAGTATAGCCCTCCAGATTTAGGTCCCACTCATGCCCTTGAGTGGCCCAGGTCTCAGTGACTGCTGCTACATCTTTTTTTTTTTACCAATTATTTTACCAGGTGAGACAGACTAAGCTGAAAGCTTGTTTGCAGGTGCAACCTGGGAGCACAAGGAAGTTAAGTGTTCTTGCTCAGGGTCACACAGTATGCAAGTGGGGGCTGTGGGATTCAAACCCAGGTCTCCAGATTTGCAGCTCAGAGCCTTAAACCACTGCACCATACTGCCTCCCCCTCAACTAGCATTGCCTGGAGCTCAGGCATTTTATTTCCTAAGCTCCTGACATTTATCAGGACCACTCTCCATCCCTTTTCCCACCTCTCCTTTCTCCCCTTGAGCTCCCATTTCTCAGCTCCTGCACCCTACCTGGTGACCCATTTCCATATCTCCCTAGCCCCCTAGAGGAGTGGAGACCATGTCCCTCTTTTATCATACCTGCTGGCACTGCCCTTTTTTGATCCCTCCTCCTTCACAAGTTTAATCCCCACCTTTCACTGATGAACCCAGCTAGTTTGAGCTTAAGGATTTCCTTCCTCTCCAAATTAAGGTGGAGCCTGTCCCTAGCGTACAGCCCCTTATCCTCCCAGGTCTCCCCCCAGTCCCCCACCAGGCCATACCCCAATTCCCACCACTCCTAAGCCACTGATTTATCTCCTAATCTTCTTCTTGTTTCCCCACTAGCCCTTGGCACTGGCATGGACTGGACTAAAATTCTGCAACATTACAGCAATAATAGGACAGTGGCCTGGGTTTAAAATATAATAACCAGACCAGGGGCTAGATATTCAAACATAAGTGCCAGTGCCAACGTGGTTTGCCCCAGCACTACCCTGGTTTGCGTCTTGCACTGGGGGGCCATAATCAGAGGCCTATGTACCACACCTAAACCCGTTAGCATCCAGGCACTAAAATAATACTGCACCCATGCAAATAAGGGGTTCCCCTCCTGCCTACGGGTACAGCAGCATGTTCAAAGATTTATGATGGCAGTAAACAGTCCCCAATACGGTGCTATTTACCACCACTGAAAACCATGACTTAACTGAGCGCCAAGTCTGCGCCCCCACCCCACTGCTGCAGCTGCACCACCCCCAATTACCCGTCCCATTTTAGGCAGACAGATCCCTGGTGTGTACTACTGGCACACCCCACTCCCCCGATTACCCATCCTGTGTCAGGCAGACACAGCCCCGGTGTCTACTGGCACCACCCACTCCCCGATCACCCGCCCCGTGTTAAACATTTTCCTGGTGCCTAGTGCCCCCCCCCCCCAACTAGAGCACCTGCTTCGTGCTATTCATATCCCTGGCGTCTTGCTGTACCCCCCATATCACCCATCCCTGTTAATTATACATGTCCCAGGTGTCTGGTGGCACCCCAATCACCTGTCTTGTGGTAGTCATACATAGAGCCCTGTTTTTGGTGGAGGTTATATAAATATAGATTTTTATATATATATATATATATATATATATATATATATATATATATTTTTGGAATTTTCTGCCATTTCTTTATAGTAACCGAAAATTTAGTTTTATTTCTTATCAGATTTACATTAACAAAATACCTCAATATGACTTTATACACACTAGAAATCACATCCTTAGTATACCACATTGTATTAAAGCACCAGTGCAACGAAAAGTTATAATCTTTGCACCTGTGATTCTAGTTTAGTAACATACTGCTTGATGTCCGTTTTAAGATATTCTAAGGGTTTCCTTCAGTTCTTTGTTATTTTGTAATTAATTAGCACGACATGTTTGTTTTCTTCATGTGATTTCATTCATGCAAATTAATTCGTTTTTATGGAAATAAAAAATAAAGAACCAAAGGAAACCCTTAGAATAACAAACAGACATCAGCGTCATGTTACTAAACTAAAATCATAGGCGAATGCAAAATTACAACTTTTCGTTGCACTGCTGCTTTAAGCAGCATTGTACTACAGTCTTGAAAGGTTTTGTGAATCAGACAATTCCGAAGCTACTTCCTTGTGAACCATCTCTGTGGCAACAGCAGAGCTTAAACAAAAACTGCTGCAAGCATTTATTTAGTTTTTGCCAAAAAACAAGCAATTTTTTGTAACTTTTTTTCATGTGCTTGTTTTTGTTTCATTTCTCTTTATACCTTGAATTTCTTGTTATTTCTTATTTAGGAAAAACACGAGTCTCTAGTGTCACCCTCCTTCCCCGTCCCGTGTTAGTCAGACATACCCCTGGTGTCTAGTGGTGATAACCCATACCACCACCCATCCCGTTAAGACATATTCCAGGTGTCTAGTGGCACCCCCACTCCCCCAATCACTAGTCCTGTGGTAGTCATACATACCCCTGGTGTCTAGTGGCACTCCCCCCAGTACCGTGTCAATGCTCATCCCTGTGTCTACCCACCATTTTGAGTTATACATATCCCTGGTGTGTAGTGGCACCTGTCCCATGTTAATTATACATATCCATGGTGTCTAGTGACACCCCAACATCCGAATGTCCATGTACAATGATACAGCATGCCCTAGTGTCCAGTGGTACCTCCCACCTCAACCCTCAAATGCTAGTGTACACTGGTAACAGTAGGCAGTGGCAGTAGAGCATCTCCCACCCACCCTGCCCACTCACAGATCACCTATTTGCTCACCCCACCAGGTGTCCAAAGAACTGCTGGAAAACAGAAGCACTCTGAACTGATATGCCTGATGTAACATTGAATACTTACTTGCATTAATTGTTTTTTTACTTGGCTCTATTGTAAATATCTCTGTATGCATGGTACCATTTGACACAGAGCTAACCAGGTCCATCTTGTAAATTAGCTTGCTCAACGATGTTCGCCTGGATAAATAAAGATTTTGATTGAGTGATCCAGATACGCGTGTGTTGTCAGCCCATACAGCGGCCAGCCAATGAGGTGAGAGAAGGGCTGCGCCAGTCACCGTATCGTGATTCCCAGTGCACCCCTAGACACCCTGGTAAGGGGGAGATGGGTGGTGCTCTGTAAGTGGGCGGAGCAGGTGGGGGGGAGCATGCTCGACTGCCACTGCCTATTACCTAAGTCGATGAACATTTGGAAGCGGTTACCACTAGACACACGGTATCGTTGTACAAGGGTACTCGGGGGGGGGGTGCCACTAGACACCAAGGATATGTATAAACACAGCACGGGTGATCGAGGGAGGTGACATTAGACATCAAAACTAGGTATAACTACCCTAAGACATGTGATTAGGGGGGCTGGGATGTGCTAGACACCAGAAATATGCATAACTACCACGGAACAGGTGGCTGACAGGCGAGGGGATGCCACCAAACACCAGGGATGTCAGCAGGCACGCACACAGGATTGGCACTAATGGGACGCAGCACACCATGCAGATGACCCCATAATAGGCATGCAAATCACCCTTACAGCCCTGCATGCCCAATGGACTCATCTGCATACTGTGACTGAATATAGCCCACAGGGGTTCAAGCACTATCCATTCTGAAGACTGCTAATAAGCGGCTCGATGCAGTCCTAGATCCATGTCACGGCAAAGCAGTTTCATTTAGAACTGCACTGACATGGACCAATATTCAGTCGGATGGTGCCAGTCTGCTAGCCCGACTGAATACAGCAGCTGCTGGGTTGGGCACCGGCACCAGCACAATGCAAGCCTTTGCGCCGAACTTGCGCTTCACGATGAATATCCAGCACCAGGTCACCTTGGTCCTGTTATTACCAAGTAAAACCCAAGCCGCTACACAATTATACAGTGACTACTGTACTGGGGGAAAAAAATATAGCATTTAAAAAAAATATATATCATTCTCACTAGTGCTACAGACTCGCCAGATGTCAAGGCTGCTGGCACCTTTTGTAGGTTTGTACGGGGTGTCAATCAGAATCCAAAACTGTCTGGCAATTCCTCACAAATGCAGTTGTAGACTTAGCCAGTCAAAACATGGTGATTTATTAGCATGCAGTCCATTACTGAGCCTGCAGTCGTTCATCTCAGAATAACGGGACAGTAGCCCTGTGTTCAGACTTCCTGAGAGGGATCTTTTTAAGTATATTGGCAATCTTTACACTGGGCTACTTTTCAATCTTTCATACCAGCGGTTTTGTTTTTTAGGTCAGATTTTTACTTAACATGGTGAAATGAAAGGGATTTTATTTTGTTAGTAATTTGTTGTCTCTTTATAACTTAACAACATGATCGTTTTCATCTCCTCACTACACTGTGTTTGCACTTTTCTTTGTTGCATCTGGCATCCCTGTCACTTTTCCCATTTAAGCATCCTGAAAGATTTTTGAAGAATTCATCATTATGTACCAGTGAAAAAAATATGCATTTTCTGAGCTTCCTGTGCCTTACAGAAAACATTACACTAGTTCCCCTGACGGACAACTATCAAAAGTTATCACACTCGGGCTTGCTCAACCAATTAATTGAACATTATGCAATACAAATACAAAAGTAAAGCACTGAAAAGTGAGCTTTTTTCTAATCCATAAATAAACTGACATGAATGTACAATCATAATTTTGCTGGAGGAAGGCAAGTCAAAATTATATTCTATGATATACAATTTACCATATCTACAGAGGAGTAAAGCAGATCAATTTCTCAAGGGCAGGAAATCGATATCCAACAAAAGCTAGGATGCCCATTAGCGTCACAATAATGTGGATAGTGTACACTGCCTTTAGGACACAAACCACCATACCATTTCGTGTGCATATACGTAAAAAAAAGACATACGACTGTACAACAGGATTATGGTACTACCAATAATGTTTTGGGCGCATCACATAAACAGGGTTTGGTATCTAACAGTACTAGTTTTCCAAACAGCCAGTATTATCCCGTGGAAGTTTTAAAATTGCAAAAATGGCTTTAAAGGCAAACGGCAGGACTGAAGGCTGTTATATTTCAGAAAGCAGTTACCCTGTCAAACTACAGGCTCATGCACGGCTAGTTATATTTGGCCTTGCGCTACGGGAACATACAAAAAGGCAGAAGGGTGGAGACAGAGAGCCAACACGGCATCCTGAACTGCAGCGCGGACCTGTGTAAACAAACCACAGGCACACGCTCCGTTTCGTAGAATCGCACCGTATCCATGAAAATAGAATACTGTATTATGTGCCAGATTGCAAAGAAGATAAGCGCAGCAGTTAAAAGCAGAGCTAGCATATAACAAAAGGCCGCAAATGTGAACGCCATCTTGGAGCGAGGAGTTCTGGAGCAGCAAGAGCTAAGCAGAGAGCAAGGAATGCTGGGTACGCTCATTCACTCCGCTTCAGGAGGATGACAATTCAGCGGTTCGATCGCTCTTCTGCTGTTGCTACGGTCCTCCACGTAGCAGCAGCTGCAGCATGTAGTAAAGTAGGATCCCATTGCTCTTTCATGTTTCGCTTTCGCCCACATCAGTTTAGGTAGCTAGCTTTACTATCTGGCCCATCTTAAATTTAAAGCGGAGAGGAAGTTTCACCGCATTCCATGCTTATTTATTCTACCCTGGATTCCAACCAGTGACAGCGGTCGGCGTTCATGACAAACATGGGTCTTATTGGACCCGCCTGTTTCAAAAATGTGGATCAAAATAAAATTTTGAGGATAAAAATAGTTTGAATCCATTGGACAGATCCTGGTCAAGTCCCCACTCCGTTCCATGAAAAATCAGAGTATCAATCAATGGTACCAAAGAAGGTCTAGGTGAAATATGTGGTTAGAAAGAAGGCTGACAGGCTTCTCCTGGCAATGAAAACGAAAGTGGCTTGTTGGACGGAGGATGAGACACACGAGCTATCAGTTGTAGTGAGAAATAAAACTGTTCCACTCTGAAGAATCAATACCAGGCCCTATTTTCTGTACTGCCTGGTGACCTGCATATGTACCATTGTAATGGGCTTCCCAAGCAGGAGAGATAAACTGTGGGCAGGGATATTCAGCATTGAGTGCACCCCACCTCACCAACACATACACATAGTTGCAATGAATTTATAATGAACAGTCTGTCAGTTGGAAGTAATTGAGTTCAATTAGGCAGGAGCCCACAGGAACTCAGTTCCACCGCTCCTTAAAAAGTTGTATGACAGTTCTATCACCTTTGTCATTTTCTGCATTGACTACTATAGGACAGTTTTACGATCTAGAAATTGAGATGTGAGAGTTACACAACCTAAATAGTTCCAGTTAACCATTGGAAGTAATGTTTTGCAACTTGCATTCAAAGCTTGAGCGTGAATCTTTCAAGTTATCAGTAGTACAGAACTTCAAACCTTCCTGAAAAAAGTTCCGCTGTGGGGATCAAACCCAGGCTCCTACCCTCTACTGCTTGGTAGCCTGTAAATCTACCACTTTACTAAGCTTCCTAAACAGGAAGTGCATGCTGTGGCAAAGGACATCCAATAGTAAGTCCAGACACCCCCACATAGCTGCAGTGGATTTTCGTAATCAATAGTCTGTTTCTTTGAAGTGTTTCCCAAGTTGCATTCAAACCTGAAAGTCTGAACTATAAGTTTTTCAAGTTATCAGCAATATAGAACTTCATACTTTGCAGAAAGTCTATCACTAACATCAGTAATGACATCTAATAATTTCTCCCACGCTACATATGTAGTGGCTGCTATACCAGGGCCCTGGGGGTTCATCTCTCCACACTTCTTGAGGAGGCCAGGCTGGGTTACCTAAGGATGTGCTACACTGGGTACACTGCCCTGATGTGGCCTGGTATCTCCACCTGGAGTGACAATATGCGGTACCTAGCTGCTGAAACAAAAGGTTATCACCCCACCCCCACCACCAGAAACCATGCATAAATTGCCCACACAGTTCCGCCACCAAAACAAGTGACACAGTAAGCAATGATGATCCCCAAACAATAACATGCAATCAGACAAACAATTTATTTAAAAGGGAGGGTACAGAAACAACAAGGGGGCAGTAAGGTAAAATGGGATCAATGGGGGTAGCAGTAACTATATATTCTAAGCAGTCAAAATGCAAATACTGTAGGCAATACACAGATCAACACTTTGCCCCACAGAATCTGCCCACCTCCATGGCAGTCCACAACCCCAATGCAGGTGCACCAAGCTTTATCCCCAAAGGCCATAGGTGGAAGCTGTTTTAAGTTGCAATGAGTACCGCACTGGGGATACATATGTTGCTAGCAGGGTGAAGCTTGGTGGCATGCTTAAGAAGGTAGCAAATAAAATACTTTAAAAACACAACTGATGCAGAACACAAACTATAAACTAGTACAAGTTGAAGAGAGGCCCCTGTCATAGGGCCATATGTCAGGAAGCATAGGCAGACCAGGAGAAGGTGTACAATTCTCAAATAGCATTTTATTATCAGTAGTAATAAAATAAAAAAATATATAATTGTGCTGGGTAGCTGGACAAAAGAGGAGCAGCACCAGGACAGAGGTGCCTGTCCAAAATAGGACTCCACAAACAGAAAGGTGAATGGCACTCACCACTTGTATAGGGAACAGATGAAAGGCACTATCATAATAGTCCTCTTAACACTTTTTATTGTGCTACAGTGAATCAGGCTCCACAAACACCAGTAAAAATGGAGCAACGGATGCCTAGGTGTTCGCTGACCTTCAAGTTTCACCCCACCCAATCAGGGGCTTATCAGAAGTAGTTACAGCCATTCAGGTATCCATATTTAAATGCTAGTTGATACATATTCATATGTGGTATAAATCGATTGGCTGAGTTGAGAGTTTGAAAAAAATGAATGAAATGAAAAAAGTATCAATGCAAAAATGTAGAACAGAAACCAAACAGTGCTAAATCTGTGATAGAGACTGACCAACAATCTCCTATGTAAGTGCATTTACAGATGTGAAGTTTTGAAAGAAAGTTTTGGGGACTGCTTACACCTCTGTGCAGCATGTCAGGTTATCGAGGGATACCTAGTTGCTGTTTCTTTGTTCTCTTGTAGGTTGATACTGTCACGATGAAGTTGGACCTTGTCTACACTGCAAGGATGGGCAATATAAAGAGTAAATATTGGTGTGTGTTATACATTTTTTCAGTGATACTTTTTTAATTTCATAAATTTTTTTTATACTCTCAGCTCAGCCAATCTGTTTTTATATAATAGGGGTTTGCTGATAAGCCATCTGATAAAACCCCAGATCACCACTAGAGGCAACAATCAATGAATGACGTGTACACACTGGAAAATGGAAAAGTTATCAGTACTCTCTCATATTACCGATATCGCCACTGTGTACACGTCCAAGACATAAGAGAAAAAACGGGTGCACTACATTTTTATGGCGCCTGCTCCCTGCCCAGAAAGGTAACAGCATACCACATAAATATACAGTCAAAATACAAATAAGCAGTAAACCCCTATTATATAAAAGAGATATGTGATGGTTACGTATGTGATAGCTCGAATATCAGCACTCTCTTGGAAAGTGAGCTCAGGGTTCAATCACTGTAGCTACACCACCGTGATAACCCCGAGTTCACTTGCCACTCATGCTGATATATCATCTATCACATACGAACTATCCCGTGTCCCCTTAATACTAAATATGAATATGTATCAACAAGCATTTAAATATGGGCACCTGAATGGCTGTAGCTACCTCTGATGAAGCCCCGATCAAGCAGAACGAATATAAGGTCAGCGGCTTTGAGATCCGCTGCTTATTGTTGCCAGTGTTTGTGGAGCCTGATTCCCTGTGGCACAATAAAATATGTTAAGAGGATTATTACAATAGTGTCTTTCATCTGTTCACTATATGACTGGTGAGTGCCATTCTCCTTTCTGTTTATGTACCAGATAGGTCTTCATAAAGACAAACCAAAAAAATCCTACATCTTAACTCTATCTCAATTTAAATCTCGATCTCTCTAAACATTGCTTTGTTTTTATAAGATGTCTTTTCCTGTCAATTTAAACTCTGCATCTTGATTGTTGTTACGTTATATCTCCTGTTTTTCACAAAATGTATCAGAATTTTGTCAGTTTCTTTCCTGAGACAGCCTGAAGAACACATGTAGTCTTAACAGGTGCAACAAAATAGAGCATTCTCCCAAAGCTAGTCTCCTGTTAACAATTCTGTAAACGAGCTTGTGGAGGTCTTAACACATGTCAAGGTCAAGCCCCTGTACTACAGATTGCTATTTTTCTAAGAAACCCAAATAGCTTACTGCAATCATTTCAACAATACAAATACATACATTTGCAAACCAAGGGATCCCAGTGTCACATACAGATTTATATATATGTTTTAATTACAGGGAAGCAAGGGGATAAAAGAAAGTTTAGAAACAGCAAGTGAAGGAAGGGAGATAAACAGAAAATTGCGGGACTGTCTGAGTGGCCAATTACTAGGTGCCACAAGAAAATTTGATTGCACGATCAGACAGGCAAGAGACAGACAAGTTGCAAAATAGGAGAACAAAATAGTTCCTTGCTTTTAACTCTGTCTTCATAATTAATGGGCATGGGTCTTACCCAACCCTGTCACAACCCCTATTTGTAGTCCACTATGATGTGTGGCTGGCTGGTCTCCACAGGTCTTCTGCCTGGGTCTGTCACACTGCCACAGTCCTGCCCAGGATTTCTGTCTCAACTCCTGGCACAATAACTTTCTTTCCCAGTTGAGAGGTCAAAACCAGGAGTTTACTGACAGTTTTGATGCCTCGTGTGATGCTTCTAGTTCAGGTTGGTAGGACAGGCTGGATGGACCCAGTTGCTCTTGGCTGGGACACATGCTTCCCAAGTTTGCTGGTGGCTTCTCCACTTCACTTCTCTCTCTCTTTGCTGTCTCTTTGAGGCTTGGGATGTGGAACAAGGCGGTGGCACTCTTGCACTGCAGATGGTGTAGGAGCTGCTCCCCCGGAGCGTAAAAGTTGGGGGAGGGGGTGTCAGAAAAACTCCAACTCCAGCTTGGCTTTAAAAATCATAGTTTGGGATAAAACTTATTTTCTTTACACAAACACTTTACTTGGGATCCCAGACACTTTAACTCTGCCAGGTCTGCTGTGACAGGACAGTCTGACACATCAGCCCACAGCTTGACACACAGTCACTCACTCAGCTGTTTGACTGAACTGGCTCTGATCTTTGAAAACAACAACTTTTATCAGGGATGAAACTCAACACCTGATTGGTCAGGATTGTTCACAGGCAAACTGTCTCAGGAACTCGTTCCTTAAAATCCAGCTCCACATTATTATGCATAACTGGACCTTCGAGTTGCTCGGTTACCATTTCTTCTGACAGAAAGGGTGTAGCTTCTGGGTTCCAACTGTGAGACAGTTCATGGGCTGCAAGTACTCAGTGGGAGCTGTACTAGTGGATGGTTTTGAATTTCTCCACTGCTGTGGCTGAAATGGCATACATGCAGTAACTTAGGTACTGTACTCTAGTGCAACAAACAATATTATTATCACTGTCACCAGAACTATTGTATTTATTTATTTAGTTTTGTTTACAGGTAAGTGCACTAGCCAACAGGTGACTATTTTCAGGCATGACCTGGGAGATACAAGACAAAACATAGTGAAGGTGATAATAAAACAGTACAGTTGCATAGACAGTGAAGCAGGGTTACAAGTCAAAAGTACAACGAATATAACATTGTTCTAAAGTAGTGGATAGCAGGAAAAAACGGGTACTGGTGCATGGACAGACCTAATTGATTGCCCCAGGCAGACATGGTGTAAGGAAGCGGGGGGGGGGGACATAGTGGAGGAGAGGGGCTAAGGATCTGAGAGAGTAAGCTAGGACTACGCCAAGAGAACCGCTGTCTGCAGCTCCGAGCACAGAAACGATTTATGGCTTCGACTGTGCAGGGTACTATTATGCAGCCGGGCTCATGGTACTCCTGCTTGGGCATGAAACACAGCAGGCAGCCTCAGAATATCGGGGACTTCTGAGGCTATACTTGGTTAGTCCATGCCTGGGCTGTGGCGGCAAGTTACGGCTTTCATGGTTGGAGGTAGGGACAAGCAGCCGGTCTCTTGGTTCCTTTGCCGGGCATACGAGCGGCATTCGGTCAGGGCTGTCCGGGCAGGGACATTACAGCAGTACATCAGTGACTCGGCGAAGTTACGGATTAGCAGCTAGAAAGCATAGACAAGCAACCAGCCACTATGTCCCAAAGATGGGTATAGGAGCGGCAAGTTGACAGGGTTAGAGGTTTAAATAGGCACAAACTTATGGCTTTAGCAGCAGAAAGTGGGGATTTGTAACCGGGCTCATGGTTCTGCTCTCCGGCTTGAGAGTGTCAAAAAGGCGAGGGTCGGAGGTGTTTCACGGCAACCTTACGGCGGCGAAAATGAGAAAAGTGCCGGGCTCATGTTTCTGTTTCTGGGCATGGGAGCTGTACTCTGTCGGGAGTGCGGAGGGCTTATGGCAATCCAACAGCTAGGGCAGCTGAAAGTAGAGACAAATCTCCGTTGTTCAAGGATCCGTGTGGGGCATAAGAGCGCGCACAGACAGGTTTATGAGGAATTTTGGCAGTATTGGTGACTAAAACTAGGGAAGCGGAGCCAAGGCGAGCAATCCCGGACAAACCGAGGAGGTACATCCATGGGTGGGGAGGGAGGCTATGACCTTGGTTGTACCAGTACCCAAATTCATAAATATTCTGTCCTGCTATATAAACCGTGAGATCAGTACAAGTTAAAACAGCAGTTTTCAAACAGCAGTGTGAAGAGCAAAAGGCAAAGTACAGACATTTTACACAGTATGTAATAGAGACATAGCACTAAATGCTTATTTCATATAACACAGCTTGTATAGTACAATAGGCTACATAACCGAGCAGTTTTGATTAGGGGAATATAGGATATCAGCAGATAGATAAGGTAAGAAAAACAGGCAGGGAAGAGTAAGCATTTGGAGAAAGGGGACCCAGCGTAAGGGGGGAGGAAAATGAGGCAGGGAAAAAGGGGGAGTGGTAGGACAGGCTCAGGTAGGGTCATAGCAGGCACATTGGTCAGAGGTAGTTAGGTGGTTGCGTAGCCCACGCTTGAAGAGGTAGTGCGATGAGGCATGTTTAGATCCAGTGGCAGCATGTTCCACATCTGGGGGCAGTATGCCCAAACGCACTTGAACCCTTTTGAGGTGCGGCAGCACGGGGACTCTCAGAGAGATTTATCAGATGATCTCAGTTCACGAGTAAAGGAAGCGGGATGTGTAGCTCAGCTAGTGATGCTGGGTCTGTCTAATCTGATGATGGAGTCGCAGAGACAGCCCAGATAGTATAGCCTGGTGGCAGAGGGAGAGAGCCAGCCAAGGTCACTATACAGTTGGCAATGATGTTTGAGCCGAGGGGCCTTTGAAGCATACCGGCATACATTGTTGTAGGTGACATCCCATTTTTGCAAGGCAGTTTTATGTGCAATAGTCAGGATGGGAGTGCAGTAGGTAAGGGTTGGTAAAAGGATCCCTCTGGCAATGGCCAGCTTGGCTGAAGGTGTAAGCATATAGCTGGTTCTGTAGGCAGCCCCCAGTTTGCAGTTCACAGTTTTACAGGTTTCTTGAATGTGAAGGTTAAGGTCCAGAGATTGGTCAAGTAGGATACCAAGATAGCGAAATGTGGTGACTACCTCAAGAGGGGTCCCATCCAGGTCCAGAATTTTTAAGGGGGAGGAGCAGGATCTAAGCTTAAAGGCGGTGCCCAGTAGCATAGCTTTGGTTTTGCTTGAGTTCAGGATAAGATGATGGGAGCTTGGCCAGTTTTGTACAATGTTGAAAGCAGAGGTCAGAGACATGTTTAGGTGGTCAGTATTATCTGAACTGGCATAGATGACCAGGTCATCAGCGAGAGAAGAGAGGCGCAGGATACGATGTTGTTAGATAGGTTGTTTGAATAGGGACAACAGGAGAGGGCCCAGTATTGAGCCTTGTAGTACGCCAATATTGATAGTGGTGCTGCCAGAGATTGCAGAGTTTAGTTTGACAGCTTGAGACCTATCTGTTAAGTAGCTCCTGAACCAGTTTGTGACGGGAGATGAGAAGCCAATTGCTTGGAGGGTGGACAGGAGCAGGGGGTGATCCACGAGGTCGAATGCCTTGGTAAGATCAATGAAGACAGCGCCTGTTAGCTGACCCTCATCCATATTTGAGAGAGTATCTGAGGTGAGTTTGGCTAGCGCTGTCGTAGTGCTATGATTCTTCCTGAAGCCATGCTGCACTTCACAGAGCAGTTTTGAGGATTCCAAGAACTCAATGGACTGGGTGGCTACAAGCTTTTCTAAGATTTTGCTGAGGACCGAGAGAATCGCTATTGGTCTGTAATTTGTGATTTCATTCTTGTTTCCCTTTTTGAAGATGGGAGTAATTCTTGCAGATTTCCAGATATCCGGAATGGTACCATTGGAGAGGGCCTTCTAAGACTGCTTGAAAGGCAGAGTAGAGAAACTTACCAGAGCAAGGGAGAAGGATTAAGACTTAGTTTGGCTAACAGATTTACTGTGTGGTGGTGTTTTTATTTTTACTCACAGGGATTGCTACTGTTTGTTGTTAACATTTCATTTGCTTTATTTTTTCTCTGATTCAAATTGTTGTTGCTGGTATACCTTCTTCTGCATTATTACAAGGTGTGCCTACAGGTGTGTGCTAACAGATTACTGCTGTAATCTTCTGATTCAAATTGACTTTTGCAAGGTATATCTTCTGTTACTGCTTTATTTTTCTCTGGAGCAAAGTGTTTCTTACAGGGTATATCTTCTCTGAAATTACTGTATTACAGGTGGAGCTTTACATTTTGTGACTTTTTATCATTGGGCTAAGCAAAATTACTGTTTTGACACTGTGTTTTATTTTTTTCTTGTTTGTTGAAAAGGTTTGTTGTCTCAGAGGTGTTTCAGTCTCCTTCTCACATTGAAGGAGCTAATTGCTTTTCCTCCCACAGCTCTTCCAAGGATTAGGTGTGTATGTGGGGTGGAGCTGGCAAACTGTCATAATTTCCAACAGAAAGAAGGGTTAAAAAGTCCAGGTTAGTTGATATCTTGAGGTAGAAGACTTGGTTTGCTGGCCAAGGCACCTAGCTTCACCAGGACTCTTTCCTTCTAAGACTGCTTGAAAGGCAGAGTAGAGAAACTTACCAGAGCAAGGGAGAAGGGATTAAGACTTAGTTTGGCTAAGCAGATTTACTGTGTGGTGGTGTTTTATTTTTTACTCACAGGGATTGCTACTGTTTGTTGTTAACATTTCATTGCTTTATTTTTCTCTGATTCAAATTGTTGTTGCTGGTATACCTTCTTCTGCATTATTACAAGGTGTGCCTACAGGTGTGTGCTAACAGATTACTGCTGTAATCTTCTGACTCAAATTGACTTTGCAAGGTATATCTTCTGTTACTGCTTTATTTTTCTCTGAGCAAAGTGTTTTCATAGGGTATATCTTCTCAAATTACTGTATTACAGGTGGAGCTTACATTTTGTGACTTTTTATCATTGGGCTAAGTAAAAATTACTGTTTGACACTGTGTTTTATTTTTTCTTGTTTGTTGAAAAGGTTTGTTGTCTCAGAGGTGTTCAGTCTCCTTCTCACATTGAAGGAGCTAATTGCTTTTCCTCCACAGCTCTTCCAAAGGATTAGGTGTGTGTGGGGGTGGAGCTGGCAAACTGTCAGTAATTTTCAACAGAAAGAAGGGTTAAAGAAGTCAGGATAGTTGATATCTTGAGGTAGAAGACTTGGTTTGCTGGCCAAGGCACCTAGCTTCACCTGAGCTCTTTCCTTCTAAGACTGCTTGAAGGCAGAGTAGAAACTTACCAGAGCAAGGGAGAAGGATTAAGACTTAGTTTGGCTAAGCAGATTTACTGTGTGGTGGTGTTTTATTTTTTACTCACAGGGATTGCTACTGTTTGTTGTTAACATTCCATTGCTTTATTTTTCTCTGATTCAAATTGTTGTTGCTGGTATACCTTCTTCTGCATTATTACAAGGTGTGCCACAGGTGTGTGCTAACAGATTACTGCTGTAATCTTCTGATTCAAATTGACTTTTGCAAGGGTATATCTTCTGTTACTGCTTTATTTTCTCTGGAGCAAAGTGTTTCTTACAGGGTATATCTTCTCTGAAATTACTGTATTACAGGTGGAGCTTACATTTTGTGACTTTTTATCATTGGGCTAAAGCAAAATTACTGTTTGACACTGTGTTTTATTTTTTTCTTGTTTGTTGAAAAGGTTTGTTGTCTCCAGAGGTGTTTCAGTCTCCTTCTCACATTGAAGGAGCTAATTGCTTTTCCTCCCACAGCTCTTCCAAAGGATTAGGTGTGTACATGGGGGAGCTGGAACTGTCAGTAATTTCCAACAGAAAGAAGGGTTAAAAGTCAGGTTAGTTGATATCTTGGAGGTAGAAGACTTGGTTTGCTGGCCAGGCACTAGCTACCTGAGCTCTTTCTTCTCATAGACTGCTTGAAAGGCAGAGTAGAGAAACTGCAGAGCAAGGGAGAAGGATTAAGACTTAGTTTGGCTAAGCAGATTTACTGTGTGGTGGTGTTTTTATTTTTTACTCACAGGGATTGCTACTGTTTGTTGTTAACATTTCATTGCTTTATTTTTTCTCTGATTCAAATTGTTGTTGCTGGTATACCTTCTTCTGCATTATTACAAAGGTGTGCCTACAGGTGTGTGCTTAACAGATTACTGCTGTAATCTTCTGATTCAAATTGACTTTTGCAAGGTATATCTTCTGTTACTGCTTTATTTTTCTCTGGAGCAAGTGTTTCTTACAGGGTATATCTTCTCTGAAATTACTGTATTACAGGTGGAGCTCACATTTTTGTGACTTTTATCATTGGGCTAACTAAAATTACTGTTTGACACTGTGTTTTATTTTTCTTGTTTGTTGAAAAGGTTTGTTGTCTCAGAGGTGTTTCAGTCCTTCTCACATTGAAGGAGCTAATTGCTTTTCCTCACAGCTCTTCCAAAGGATTAGGTGTGTATGTGGGGAGTGGAGCTGGCAAACTGTCAGTATTTCCAACAGAAAGAAGGGTTAAAAGTCAGGTTAGTTGATATCTTGGAGGTAGAAGACTTGGTTTGCTGGCCAAGGCACCTAGCTTCACCTGAGCTCTTTCCTTCTAAGACTGCTTGAAAGGCAGAGTAGAAACTTACCAGAGCAAGGGAGAAGGATTAAGACTTAGGTTTGGCTAAGCAGATTTACTGTGTGGTGGTGTTTTATTTTTTACTCACAGGGATTGCTACTGTTTGTTGTTAACATTTCATTGCTTTATTTTTCTCTGATTCAAATTGTTGTTGCTGGTATACCTTCTTCTGCATTATTACAAAGTGTGCCTACAGGTGTGTGCTAACAGATTACTGCTGTAATCTTCTGATTCAAATTGACTTTTGCAAGGTATATCTTCTGTTACTGCTTTATTTTTCTCTGGAGCAAAGTGTTTCTTACAGGGTATATCTTCTCTGAAATTACTGTATTACAGGTGGAGCTTACATTTTTGTGACTTTTATCATTGGGCTAAGCAAAATTACTGTTTGACACTGTGTTTTATATTTTTCTTGTTTGTTGAAAAGGTTTGTTGTCTCAGAGGTGTTTCAGTCTCCTTCTACATTGAAGGAGCTAATTGCTTTTTCCTCCCCACAGCTCTTCAAAGGATTAGGTGTGTATGTGGGGGTGGAGCTGGCAAACTGTCAGTAATTTCCAACAGAAAGAAGGGTTAAAAGTCGGGTTAGTTGATATCTTGGAGGTGAAGACTTGGTTTGCTGGCCAAGGCACCTATCACCTGAGCTCTTTCCTTCTAAGACTGCTTGAAAGGCAGAGTAGAGAACTACCAGAGCGCGGAGAAGGATTAAGACTTAGGTTGGCTAGCAGATTTACTGTGTGGTGGTGTTTTTATTTTTACTCCACAGGGATTGCTGACTGTTTGTTGTTAACATTTCATTGCTTTATTTTTTCTCTGATTCAAATTGTTGTTGCTGGTATACCTTCTTCTGCATTATTACAAGGTGTACCTACAGGTGTGTGCTAACAGATTACACTGTAATCTTCTGATTCAAATTGACTTTTTGCAAGGTATATCTTCTGTTACTGCTTTATTTTCTCTAGAGCAAAGTGTTTCTTACAGGGTATATCTTCTCTGAAATTATTACAGGTGGTGCTTTACAGGTTTTACAGTTTTATCTAACATTAGGATAAGCTTTCAGGGTTACTGCATTTGTTGTTGACTGATTGTTTCTGCTCTTACCTCCTTGTTCTTTCGTCCGCGGTTCTTCTTTAGGCAGGGAAGGGCCCAGCACCACCCCCATCCCCAACCACCCCACGCTACACTCCTTTTATAGGGTACCACAGTTGTGACATTTCCTGTGACAGAGCAGGAAGGGGCGGATCAGTGAGCCTCCACAAGGTGATCTCACTTACAGGGCACTAGTAATTTAACTTGTTATAACAAGTTAAACAAAGCACAATTAAACCATTACTTGCATTTTTTTCCTTCTAATTACTCTGACTAGGTTACAAACCCAGCAATCCTATTTGTAATGGATTTCATTAACTGCAGGTACTGTGGAACAATTTTCAGAAGGACAGTCTTACAGGATTTAGGACACTGTCCAACATGCTGGGCCTTTGGAGATCTTAGGTCTCAGCTCCGGGCAGCATGGGCAGAGATTGCACGCCTCAAATTTCATATTGAAGAGGAAATACATTATAAGAACCACCTCGCCATTTCCCAGCATCCAACAGAAAAACCTCGACCGCAGAGGGTAGTTGGTCCAGGAGGTTGGCAGGTGGTTAGGAGGAGCAAATCAGGTGCCCCATCACTCTCTGCTCTCCAACACATTACCTCCAAAAACCATATAAACAGGTATCTGCCTCTATCTCTGAAATCAAATAAAGAGGCAGAAGACACTGCAGAGCAGGACACTGCGGCACAGGAGCTGGCACAACAATACTCACCCAAATCAGGAACCAAAACTAAACAAGCACAAAGGAAATCCAAAAAACTTCTGATCATAGGAGACTCCATGATTCGGGGAGTTGATACCCATCTCCAATCAGGGGTGATGGTCAGATGTCTCCCAGGTACATCAGCATGGAGAGACACTGACCGCATTGCTAAAATTGTTCACAAAGCAGGAGAAAACATTGATGTCCTAGTACACATAGGGACTAATGATCTTGCCACCCGGTCAGTTGTGGAGACCAAGGAACACCTGACTAGGCTGGGTGACAAACTATCATCTATTTACGTCTGCATCTCCTTCTCCGAGATCCTGCCAGTCTGGGAGAAGGGAGCAGATGGACGGAAGGTCAGAAGGGGAGATAGGGAGCTAAACACGTGGCTCAAGGACTGGTGCCAGAAAAAGGACACAGATTTGTAGGAACTGGCACAGTTCTGGGAGCCAAAGTTCTTAAATTTGATGGACTGCATCTGACTAAAGAGGGAGTCAGTGCATTGGGGCAGAAGTTTGACGTCTTTGCAGAATATTTAAACTAGCAAATGGGAGAGGGTGCAGCACCCCATACGTCGAATGGGAAGAACACCCTCCCCTCAGCTAGTGGTCAAACAGGAATTCAGCGTGTTTGCCGTTCATTTGCATCACCAGGTAAGAAAAAGGTTTGTCTCCCCATCGATGCACAGGGGTAATGCCAAACTTCACCCAACAACTAACACACAAAAATCTGGCCAATGGAAAATCATGTACAAATGCTCACAGCCTGGGAAATAAGATCCAGACCTGCAGGCAATAATGTCAGAGGCTAAACTGGACATGAGTAGCAATTAGTGAGACGTGGTTTACCAGTAACCACACTTAGGAGACTTCAGTACCTGGCTATGTATTGTTCAGAAGGGACGAGGTGCAAAAAGGAGGAGGAGGGCCCTGTATGTTAATGAAAATATCAAAGCTACAGAAATTCAGAATACACATAATGAGCCAAGAAGAACTGTGGGTCACCCTGGAAACAGGAAATGGGACAGCCATAAGAACTGGGGTTGTCTACAGGCCCCCAGACCAGAGGGAGGACATAGACACATTACTGTTAGAGGATATACAAAAATGACAGCTAAAGGGAGGTTCTGATAATGGGAGACTTCAACATGCCAGATACAGATTGGTCAATACCAGCAGGAACATCGGCCAGAACTAGACACATAGTGGATTCCCTGCAGGGGAGGGCCTCAAACAACTGGTACAGCAACCCACAAGAGACAGGGCTATCCTAGATCTAGTACTGACTAACAAAGAAGGGATCACAGATCTCCAGGTAGAAAGGTCACCTGGGGGCCAGTGACCATCACATGGTATGGTTCATGGCTACTACATCTAAATCATCCCATTCCAAGGCAAAATATGGGACTTCAGAGGAGCTGACTTTGATAAGATGGCCAACAGAGTTAAGCTAGCCCTGGCAAAAAGAAACACAGGTGAGGAGGTACAGGCAAAGTGGGCAAGCATTAAGGATACAATACTTGAAGCAACATCCCATTGTGTTAGACAGAAAAGGAAGTGTATAAAGAAAGAAGGAAACCACTTTGGTTCTCAAATACAGTAGCAGAAAAGGTCAGAGCCAAAGGCTGGCCTTCAGAAAATATAAAGGAACACAGTGGGATGAAGATAGGGAGGCATACCAAACTGCCCTAAGGGAAGCAGGTAAGGCAGTAAGGCAGGCAAAGTCCCAAACTGAGGAAACACTGCACGGACAGTAAAGAAGGTGACAAGACTTTCTATAGATACATTAGTGAAAGGAGAAAGTCAAGAGGGGTATTGCTAAGCTTAATGGAGAAAAGGGAGCATGTGAGGAGGAGGACCCTGTAAAGGCATCTATCCTAAATAGATACTTTTGCTCAGTATTTACTGAAGAGAAGGTAGGGCAGGGCCCACAGCTCAGCATCATGGACACAGGGGAGGAGGTGAGCACTACTCCCTTCACAAAAGAAAGGGTCCTACAAGAGCTTGCTAAGCTCAGGGTGGATAAGGCAATGGGACCTGATGGCATACATCCCAGGGTACTTAAGGAGCTAAAGGAGGAACTAGCAGAGCCTTTATCAGAATTGTTTGGTGAGTCTCTGAGCACAGGAGGTCCCAGAAGACTGGAGAGGGGCTCATGTGATCCCACTCCACAAAGAGTGGTAGCAGGGAGGAGGCGGGGAACTACAGACCGGTCAGTCTTACCTCAGTAGTGGGCAAGATTATGGAGGCACTCCTTAAGGAAAGGATAGTGCAACACCTGGAATCCATAGGGCACAGGATCCAAGACAGCATGGGTTTACAAAAGGAAGGTCCTGTCAAACTAATCTCATAGATTTCTTTGACTGGGTAACCAGAGTGGTGGACCAAGGGGAGCAGTTGATGTAGCCTACCTTGACTTCAGCAAAGCTTTTGACACTGTTCCACATAGAAGATTGATAAATAAGCTAGGTAGGCTCAGGGTGGGTCAGAAGTTGGTCAACTGGGTGGCAAACTGGTTGACTGGCAGAAAACAGAGTGGTGGTAAATGGTATACAGTCAGAAGAGATGCAAGTCACAAGTGGGGTACCTCAGGGATCAGTCCTGGGCCAGTCCTATTCAACATCTTCATTAGTGACCCACAGATGGACTAGAGGGTAAGGCTTGTCTGTTTGCAGATGACACCAAGATCTGCAACAGAGTAGATGATCCAGATGGGTGGGCAGAATGAGAAGAGATCTGGATAAACTAGCAGAATGGTCAGAAGAGTGGCAACTGGGATTTAATGCAAAGAAGTGCAAAATCATGCACATAGGGAAGAGAAACCCTGAAGCCACTTATAGGCTGGGAGGGGAGTTGCTAGCAGTCACAAAGGAAGAAAGAGACTTGGGCATCATCATCACTGATGACCTAAAATCATCCAAGCAGACCTCTAAAGCAGTAGGTAAGGCTAGGGGGGTGTTAGGGTGTATTAATAGGGGTATCACAAGTCGTAAGAGAGAGGTAATAATCCCTCTGTACAAGACATTGGTTAGGCCCCATCTGGAGTACTGCGTGCAGTATTGGAGGCCACACCTTCACAAGGACATTAACCAAATTGAGGCAGTCCAGAGAGGGCAACCAAAATGGTGCAGGGACTGCATCAGAAGACATATGAGGACAGATTAACGAGCTCAATATGTATACCCTTGAGCAAAGGAGGGAGAGAGGTGATATGATCGAGACATTTAAACACCTTAAGGGCATAAACAAGGTGAAAAGAGTCTAACATGTTTAAATATAAGAAAAATAGCAGGACAAGAGGACACAGCATGAGATTAGAGGGAGGCCGATTAAGGGGAATGTGAGAAAGTGCTTTTCTACAGAAAGGGTGGTAGATGCATGGAATGAATCACCACAAGAAGTAAGTAGCTATGAAGATACAGTGCAGGGCTTCAAACAGGCATGGGATAGGCATAAGGGAGCAATACAAATGACTATGAATAGATAGGTCACTGACAGAGCAAAGGCCGATGGCACATTTATAAGGTAGAAAAAGAAATGGGCAGACTGGATGGGCCTTGCGGTCCTTATCTGCCGTCAACTTCTATGTTTCTATGTTTCTATGGACAGTGTGAACACCTTGGCTAGTGGATCAGAGATGAGATGAGCAGCTGCTTTTAAAAGGCGGGGTGGTTCTTGTACAGGGGCTGCATCAGGAACACTGCTATCAATACTAGGCATCTCATCTCAGTTCTTTGTGGAGTTGTTTGACTCGAAGTTTTTGGTCTCCAGGCCACTGGGCATTCAATTTCAGTTGCAGGCTCAGTAACAGTCTCTACAATGTTTACCTGTGTAGTTTGTAGGCCTGAACAATGATTGCCTCTATTGCAACCTCCTAATTTTCTCAGGATTGAAAAGTAAATGAAAGTACTTAGGTCTGGTGTGGCATCACATAATTTTATGATGTTTTAGTACTAAAGCCTGCAGCAATTATACTGTATTAATCAGTGCTGTTGCTGTCCTATGCAGTCCCTATGTTCTTGTTTTATGCTGGCCATGAAACTTTTCAAGGCGTAGTCTGTGCCTTGCTGTTTACTGTACTTTAAAGTGTATCTGAGTTAGGAAAAAAGCTTTTAGAGAACACAGGGACTTCACAAGACATGTATCAGTACTGAAGTATAACATCTGCTGGCTTGTGCAGGCATGCATCAGCAACTCCCATGATGTTTTGCATAAGGGGGTTCATGACCTTTGCAATGGAGACAAACAGGTTGTCACACCAGGTCAAAACAGAGTGAAGCAGCTTTCATTTGTATTAGGATGAAATTAGGGGGAGCAGGAAAGGAAATAATTCTTCATGCCTACAAACTACGCAGATATACAGAAAATAGGTTGAGAGGACTTCCCTTTTAAGGTATGCTGTAGGAATAGCACCTAGGGAGGCCCCCAGCATGTTGTTTGTTCTGTGTAGGTTTGCAGGAGTGACACAATCATTAGTGTCAAATTTCAAACACATTGCCTTTACTGCTGCATTTGGAATTTTTGTACTTGAGGCTGGCTAATTAAGGTGTGGATGCTGGGATCATGCGTCAGCGTTAATATTTCTTCAGCTACTGTGGTGCAAGCTGTAGTTGTATGGCAATAAAGCTGAGAACCGCCAACCTCTAGCTGTGTCCAGTTTGGTGGTATTCACATAGATGAACGAGTTGTTATCTGTTCTCACTGTGAACTGGGCCCCATACAAGTAATCACTGAAATTTTTCTATAACAGCCCACTTGAGGGTTAAGAATTCAAGTTTGTGCACAGGATACAGTTTCTCAGACAGGTTCAAACTGCAAATGGTGAATGCCACTGGAGGAAGTCCCCCAGGATGCTCCTGGTACAGGACTACTCCTAAGCCACTTGAGCTGGCATTGGTGTGCAGTATGCAGGTTTTTGTGGAATCAGTGAATGCCGGCGCTGGTGCCTCACTTAAATATTTGATTCTCTCTCTCTGAAGGCGTTTTCGTACTGCTCAGTCCACATGGCATCAAAGAGTTCAGTCACTTTCCAATACTCTGTTGGGGGATTGCCCCTCCTGGAGCAGGCTTTCTTTTTATTTGTAGGCAGGTACCACAGGGGAGATCATTGAAAGGGCAGACAATTGATTAATCTTTCACAAACCACCTGTGGTATTTACAAATTCCAAGAAAGGACTGCAGGGTCTTAAGATTGTGTGGTCTAGGCCTGGTGGTGAGGGCCTCTACTTTGGCTTGGTTGGTCTGGACCCCATTAGTAGAAAGTATGTGGCCCACATATTTAATTGATGGCTGGCAAAACTGGCACTTGCCAGTGGACATTTGGACATCTTTCAGCCCAAACTCCTCCAATTGGTCCAACACCTTCACCAATTGTGCTCATGCTCATCCAACATTCTTCCAAACACTATGAAGTCATCCAGTATACCAGCACCTCCAGCAGGTGCATTTCTCCTACTGCTTCTCCATCAGTCTCTGAAACATGACTGGGGGCATCTTCTCAAACTGGTAGAATCCAGAGGGCAGATGAAGGCTGTCTCTTTATCTTCCTCGCCATGTGGATTTCACAGTAGCCACTGCGCAGGTTCAGCACTGAAAACTACTTGCTTTCTCTCAAGTTAGCTGGGGCATCTTCAGCTCAAGGGGCTGTGTACTGGTTGAGCACTGCCTTCTTAATAAGAGTGCGGTAGTCTATGCACATCATCTGAATGGCTCCATTCTTCTTCCTGGTGCCCACTATGGGTGAGGCATAAGAACTCCTAGACTCCTTAATGATCTCCACCACCAGTAGCTCTTGTTGATTGCACCAGACTTCTTTTATGTCTGCAAGGACCAGTCATCAGGATCTCTCCCCAAAAGGGCGGTCATCTCAAAGCCAGATGTGGTGATCTTCTCCTTGGATGCATCCCACATTCCATTCATTCAATGAGAATAATTTCCACCACCTGGCTAGCTTGTTATTCAGGCTGCACTGGTAGCGATCAGATATGGATGAGTCTCCAAATAAGAACAGTCCTGGGTCTATCCCCATGGCAGTGAAAACTTCAGGGTCCACTCTGGTCACACTGTCAGCACAAAACTTATTTGCCAGCACTCAACATTTCCTCAAAATGGTGGGTTTCTCAGTCTCATTCTTCATTCTCACAGTTACCCATCTCACCCAGGGGGCAGCAGTCAGGGACATCACACCTCTTTGGACCATCAGTTGTTGTGGTAGGCTATTGTAAGCTGGTGCATCAATTACGTGAGCAGGTCTGGCTGGCTGATGCTTGAACTCAGCTACACCAACCACAGCATGCAGTGCACTGGATGATGAGACCACTTCCTTGTTATCGACTCAGCAGAACACTCCAAACGGCTCTTCTGTCACCAAAGTCTTGGGGCATCAGGTTTCAGGCTCATTCTGTTTACAGTTGCTTGCAGTGGGAGACTCTGTAAGCACTGTGCTCCCCCTCTCTTGGCACATTAGGACTAGCCTCCCAAATATGTCTGTATTGGTTCCGATTAATACAGATGTGTCATCCATGGTCTTGGATTCAGGACATATCAATGCTGTAGCATCAATTCTGTGTGGCACTCCCATACCTGCTCCAGGGAACTCAGACGGCATAAGGCTAGCTGGTGTCACTCAAACCCCACAGGGAAATTCCTTTCAGAGGCATGAGAGGCAGGTGTCTTAAGTGGGTGTTGTAGAAAGCTCGGTGGAGGACAGTAAATTGTGACCCACTGTCAAGTAACGCTTTACATGGTTGTCCTTCAATAAGCACTAGAATGTCTGCTCTGAGGCCCAGTAACCCTAAGGGCAAATTGGTCCCTCAAGGGATTTCAGGGTGAGTCCATTTTACTGACTATTGTACTGCCAGAGACCCAGGTCTCTCCTTCACTGGGCTTCACTGTCATTTCCCTGCTGCTGTGGTTGGTTTTCCCACTTCTGGTTCACAAGCTGTGGATTCACTGGCTGAGTGAAACCTCAGGCTGTCTGTCCATCTTGTTCACATCAGTTGCAAAGCATATTGTTCCTAGTACGAGGTGGGACTTAAGGCCCACGACAGAGGTCAGCAGAAAATCTGGGTGCACTTCTTCAACCTGGAGGCCTTGGCTGAACTCTTGGTCACTGTTTGTTTGCTGTAGTCAGTGCTTTCGCTTGCTCCTCCAGATGCTTTATTTTCTGTTAGAGCTTAATGATGTCCATCTGAGGTTTTTGAATAGTAGCTTGTGTTGTGACGGGGTGGTTTTCCTAGCAGATCCTTTCGGTGACTCTCTCTCTACTCTTCCTGTAACTGTCTGTTTCAGGTTGGGGGACAAGGCCTTCTGATCCTTCAGCTGAAGGGAGAACATAGTCATCTGCAAGTGTATGGCTCCTTCCAGCACTTTCTCTAATCTGATTCGGTTAGCTTGGTCTGGTGTGATTCCACCAGCCTTGACTGTTCTCAAAATAACTGTTTCACAACAGGTCAGGTAATCAAACAGCTTCTCGCCCTCTTTCTGTATAGTGGCTCTCAGTTTGAAGAGCAAGTCGGTGCCACTCTCAATAAATCCATAAGTACTCTTTAACATTGCTAAGTAGACTTGTAAGGTACAGTTTGGCTGATTTGTACACAAAGATGGGATAATGTCAAAAGCATTTCCACTAGGCTTTCTACTACTCTTTCTTTTTTCATCTTCAGAATGCTTCCCACTCTTGGAGCATCTAAGTTGCTTGACTCATCCAGCTGCTGTAGTCACCTTCCTGCTTGGGGTGAAGATAGTATCTGAGAGTGTGCGTAATCTTCAGTAAAGACTGGTGTCATAAAGGGACACAGGAATGGCTGCACGTTCATGTATCACCGGTGCCAGACTGACAAAAGACACTGGGGGTGTCAAACCTTCTTTCTGTAATGGCGCTCATATCCACCTTGGCAGTCTTCCCAGCTGCACTGAGAAATGACTAGAATTGCACTTCAGACTCTGCGGGCCCTAGGGTGAAGTACCTGGGGTGTCGCTGGATACCAATGCTTGAATCCCTTGCACTGTTTGTTCCTCACTGTCTAACAACAGTTAGACTTTTTCCACCCAGTCGGCTGGCAGCAAGGGTATGGGATGGAGAATGGAAGGCAGACTACTTTTCTGTCAAATAGGTGCCATACTCCTTCTGAACTTTCAGCTTTGATTGTGGCTCTCAGTTTGCTCACATCAATTTCTCAGTCACCCTCAATTAAAGCTGTCATGGTCTGGGGGGGACATGGTTGTACTTCATGACATGTACTTTAAAAATGCCCAATCACACCAAAACATCCAGTGGCTCCAAAATGCAGACCCTTTTGGTACCTTCAGGGATCCCACTGACCAGAATTGCCTTTTCAGGTCCAGATGCTCCCCTCTGCACCAGTCTTCCAACTCCTGAAATGGCATTACAACTTTCAAAACTTTGGGGAGGGGGGAGGGCTAAAATTTTCTCTTCAGAAAGTCACTGGTTTGGGAGACTCACATGGGACACAGAAATCCCAACAGTGTCTCCAGTGTAGCAGCTGCTGTACGAGTGCCCTCGGGGTTCACTTCTCTGCACCGCCGCCCAAGGACACCAGCCTGGGTTACCTAAGGATGTGCTACACTGGCCTGACATGCTGCAATGCCTCCACCTGGGCGGCAATATGGGGTACCTAGATGCTGAAACACAAGGCTACCACCCCCCAGGAAACAGTGCATAAACTGGCCACACAGTCCTGCCCCAAAACAAGTGACACAGTAAGCAGTGATGATCCCCAAACCATAAAGTGCAATTTAAACAAATAATTTATTTAAAAGGGAGGGTACGGAAAGAATAAGGGGGCAGCAAGGTAAAATGGAATCAATGAGGGTAGCAGTAGCTCTATACTCATACTCTAAGCAGTCAGTATGCAAATAGTTTAAGCAATACACAGATCAATACTCTGCCCTACAGAATCTGCCCACCCCTAGCAGTACTCAAACCCCCGATGTGGGTGCACCTGGCTTAACGCCCTCAAAGGCCATGGGTGAGAGCTCTTTATGTTGCAGTGGGTATCAGACTGGGGAAGCAGATGCTGCTCGCAGGATGGAGCTTGGCTGTTTACTTAAGAAGGTAGCAGGTAAAATACTTTTTAAAATATAACTGATGCAGAACACAAACAAGCTGAACAGGGGCCCCTATTTGTAATCTATTAGGATGTGTGGCTGGCTGGCTGGCCTCCATGTGTCTTCTGCCTCAACCTCTCACACTGGCACAGTCCTGCCCAGGACATATCTCTCAGCTCCTGGCACAATAACTTTCTCCCCATTTGCAGGGTTGAACCCTGGAGTTTACTCACAGTTTTGATGCCACAAACGATACCTCTAGTTCAGGTTGGATGGATGGACACCGTTGCTCCCGGCTGGGATGCAGGCTTTCCCAGGCTTGCTGGTGGCTTATGTCCATTTCACTTCTCTCTCTTTTGCTGTCTGTCTGAGGCTCAGGACCTGGAACAAGACGTGGCAGTTTCAGGCTGGAGACGCTGTAAGAGCTGCTTCCCCCAAGAGGGGAAAAATCTGTGGGGAGTCAGGAAAACCCCAGGCCAAACTTGCCTTTAAAATTGTAGTTTTGGGTAAAACTATCTTTTTTCACACAAACACTTTGCATTAACGTTTACACTAAGGATCCTGAACATTTTCAGTCTGTCACACCTGCAGTGCCTGGGCAGAAAGTGGCACACTGGCCCACACCTTGACACACAGTCACTCACTCAGTTGTCTAACTGAACTGGCCCCAATCCTTGAAACCCCCCCCCCCTTTTATCGGGGATGAACCTTGACATCTGATTGGTCAGGCTTGTTCATAGGCAAACTGTCCCTGGCGTGAACTGTCTCCTGATAGGCCAAAATTCATGAGCTAAGTTGGTCCAAACTGCGACCACTTCCCATAGTGCTCTGCAGTTTCTAGAGTCATGGAAGCTGCCATCTTTATTTCTGTACAGCTTTTGGCAACTCACTGCTGCTTTATTTAAAAAGTCCCACTTTGCTGCTTTATAGCTGCCTTTGCTCTGCTTACTGTCATGGAGCCAGGGATGTGTTTATTTGCTGGGGCACACAGCCCATAACAGAGTTGGGTACTGTTTTTCGAGAGGCAGCCGTCTGCATCATTCTATCTCTAATTATGGTATGTAAGTGCAGGGGTGCTGGAAGATTTTAAAAGTTGGGGGTGCTAAAGGTTGGAAGGGCACTTTTTACAGTATAAAGGGCACTTTTTCCATACCGGTTTCTAATACACAGAAATACAATAGATGCACATTTATGATGCCAGTAATCATATTAAGAGTACATTTACAGCACATGCTATTATTTAATATTGAATATTAAGCCCTCAGCTGACCCATTACCTCCAATAGCTCCATATGAAGTCAGAACCATTAAAGCAAAACAGAACTATGAGTGTATGTGCAATAGGTTTGGTACCTGGAGATCCAGGTTCAGATCCCATAGTAGAGCAACTTAATGGCTGCATGAAGCTGAGCAAGTCAATTAACACTCAACTTCTCCTTGCTTTACTCTGCACATCTGAAAAATGGGAAAAGCAAGACTACTGTGCAGATTGTCAAGCCCTGGCAATTCTTTGTCAATAAACAGCAAAACAACGTGTGCATTTACTTGTATTTTTCCAATGTTCTTATGCGATGTAATGAGCTCTTTAAAAGGATGACAGAGGAATACCTGTGTCACAAACCCACTCAGCAGGTCAGCCCTCTACTCCCAAAGTGCCAACCTCCGAGCGCAGTCTTGCGAACAGTTAACAGAAACAGGGTAACCCTCCTGTCTGTTTTGTGAGTTTGAATCAACCTTTGGTCTCAAGTCTTGGAGGGATTCAAACTGTGAACCTCTGGCTAGTGTACCCAATGCACAGGCTCAGATAATTCTGTCTTCGGGGGGCCAGATATCTTTGCCTACGGGCACTTAACCAGGTGTACAGAAATGAACCCTTGAAACCTCTAATAAAAGATCTCAGATTACTCTTACCTTTTCCAGTTTGGTATCACCATTCAAGCTTATGCACAGTGTCTGCTTTAATCATATATACTTCACTTGTTAAAGAAAAGAAATTCAAAGACAGATCAAGTAGGTCTCTAAAAATAGAATTTTACTAAAATAAATAAAATATGTAAAACATAAAATACAGAACCATATATCACAAGAACCATACAATCTTTAAAAGAACAAGGTTTTAATAGTGCAATTTCTACAGTACTTACTGTAGATTTTGTCTCTCTATCTGTATACTTGCTTAAAGTGCTGAAAGATGTTTCTTTGTCAGAGTGTAGACAGAAGTGTCTCTGAAAAAAAAACAGAATAATGTTTAAAAAACAGTCTTTGCCAACCCCTTTGTGTGAGGTCACCTGGCTCCTCCGTTTATGAAAAATCATACACCCAGGATATTTTATCATATTAGAAGGTAAGATAATTAAGGTTACATCGGCAGAAACTCCTTTCCCCATGTGACTTCTCCAATCCAGTCTGTACATTTTCTTTTATCTATAAGCAGTATTCTCTCTCACACAGACGTCAAAACATCTTTTATGACTTTGCACAAAAGCGTCATAACCTGCTCTTCTTCCTCTAAACGTTATAAAGTTTATGATCTATCTTGGCAGTTAGGTATCTTCTAGCCTGTAATTATCTCATGGCTTTCATCTTTTAGCTGAGACCTGGGGGGGGGAGTGAGGTCATTCCAAGAGCACCAGATTTCTCAGCAGAGACAATCAGTAACACATTTTTATATTTCAAAAAATCATAGTGTACTCAGAACTGGCTGTCCACGTGTCACAACCTACATGCATTCAAACAGCAGACAGATTTTCTATAGGATTACATTTAGTCAGAGTTGTGTCTTCTGTACTGTTTAAGCAACAACCCACAATGTCACACACATCCTGACTGCAATCCAGACTGAGCAGCTGGATTTCTCTGAAGCCTTCTGGAAGATAATACAGGACAACAGCCTGTTTGAGAAACAGATTCTTTAAAATACCAGGAGAACCATGCATATGGTTTTACACTGTAGCAATGTGGGGTACTTGGAGTAACTCTCTTACACACACACACGCACGAATGCACGCACGTATGCGCGTGCATACACACACACACACAACCACAAAACACCACACACTCGCACCAGTTATTGTCATTTGAATGGTAACTAACAGTAAATCTGGCACAAATACCAGTATTGTATCAATGTGTCATTTAAAAACATCAGGCATTAGACTGTATATTAATGTAAACTCCTGTTATACTTCAGCACAGCAAAGTAATAGCTTTTGATAGCTGAAGAATGAAAATCAGTAATGGGGGGATGATGATGATGATGATGATGATAAAAAGTTTATTTTTATCCAGGTGCATACATTTAGGGATATCCATGTTTTCAAAGCATGCCCTGTATATGTTACAAAACTTGACTAAAACATTACGAACATGTAACAATGCAATTGTATAGCATTGTCCTCCATCCTGTTATCCATCCCATCAGTTTTTAAAATGCTAGTGCATTTCTGACATCCTTGTGTTCATCATCAGTGTATTTCTCATTAACAGAGAGATTTTTAAAACAACTTTTATTGCTAGTTGTGAAATTGATTATTCACTTCAATAAATATGACTGCTACCAGCATTGTTTTAAACATCTCTTCCTGGAGGTTCCCTTTTTACTGTACATAATTGTCATACTGTAGATGGTGCTTATTGCTTGCATATGCTTCTGACAGTAAAACAGGAAATGCTTTCAGCACAGTATTTATGTAACTGTGCAAAAAGAATGCAATAAAACCTTTTATTTTCACGTCTGATGAATTATCCATACTTTAGATTACCAATGCCTAACAGCAGTATAGGCAATTGGCAACCTCCTTAAATATTAATTATGTCCCCAAGGAAGTTAGAGGTAACAACCCAGCTCTACTGTGTGTTTTCCTGTCAGCTACAACTTTTGACAACTGCTGAAATTTATAAAGCAGCATACCAAAAATGTATTAGGAGTATCTTCCATAATTAAAATTTCGTGACAAACTGATACAAGGCTAAACATTGTACTGTTCTATATAGATAGAAATGTTAGCAGTTCTATTGAGAATTGGGGTGGGGGCAGGGTTACATTAAGGGAAAAAATGAAAAACTGATATACTGTATATATAGCTCGACTGCACTCTACAGCTGTCTGGTCTGCAATGCATACAAAGCCTGTCCTGTAGAAACCATTCACAAAAAAAATATTGTATTTTTACACAAGCTTATATGCAAATCAGATAACAGTGCCCAGCCTGTCTAACTGCTCACAAGAAATAACAGCACAATGCACAATTTCAACTGAAACAGAAAATAAACTTAAGTTTTAAACCACACAGCCATGCTGTGCAGTGCTGACTGGCTGTCAAAGCAACAACAACATTGCATTTTATAATTTTCAGCTTGCTTACTTGAATGTAGTCAGATGTAGTTCTTTCTCTGGTTGGATTTGATCAATCAGATGGATGATTTCTACGCTGTTTGTATATAGTATAGGCAAGTTTAGGCACGTAGACAGTGCTGCACTGCACTAGTAAATTAACCACCGTCCATGAGGGCACAGCAAGTAATGTGGGCCAGGGACAGGATATGGCCAGCAAGGGCTGTTGGGATCAGAATGGATGGAGAAAATCTGGCAAGTGAATGTTAGTTGTTTATTACTTTTATCTCACTTTGTGGCCATGGGGGCTAGGGCAAAGAGACAACACTTTGCAAGACTTTGTATGGTTAAACGTTATACCTTTAACATGTGCTTATGTAAAATACTGTCTCTGTAACTCTGCAATTGTTATATTTTTGCTGTATCTGTAATTAATTCCTGGTCACGCCTGAAAAAGGGACCGTTACTGGACTCAGTGGGCCTACCCAGTTACCAGTATTAAATAAATAAATATAGGATCTTAACTGGAGATGGCGGAAGTGGTCTGATTCACGTACATGAAATGCTGTTTCTAAGGTGACAAAGGGGAGAGTTTCATGCGGGTCTGGTAACTGGAAAAAAAACACAAAGGCCCAATCGAGCCCAGGTCTGGAGGGCCCATCTAGCTGATTAGGCTGATATTCTGCATCATGGGCTAGGGCTTGAAGATAAAAGCAATGCGAGGAAGGGAGGTATGTCTTCGTGATTCGTATCCATCAGGTTAAGACAGTTACTGTGTATTGATAGAATTTAGTGAATGGGATGCATAATGGAGGCTTACCAAATAAATAGGAGTCATAATTATGCAAATTGTTTAATGCAAATTCTATTTTTTTGTTTCTAGTGGTGAGGAATTAATTCCACCAGTTTATTCTCAAAGTTCTCAAGGTTGTTTTTTCTTACATCTATATACAGTATATGGTATATCCTGATTGGCTGACAACAGGGACGTATTTGTGATACCTGAATCATACACTGTCGCCATATCTTATACAATAAGCCTGTAACAGCTAGTTGGTAGTATATTCACGGTTTTACTATGCCGCTACGACACCCTGCTCATCGATATCCTGACAGCGACAGCTGCAATGCCGAGTGTTGGCATTGCACTGTTGGGGATGCCTCTGTGTTTCTACTGGGGGGCTGCACCCCCCGAACCTCCCATGTGGGGACTCCGCCCCCACACACCCCGGTCTCTAGGGATGCAACTTCGAGTCGAAGTTCTCCCGGGGGAGGGGGCGATAAACCGGGGGAGGCAGAACCAGGGCCAGCAGAGACCATCACAGCGACACACAGTTTCCACATGATTTCTGACGCTGTGATAGTCTTCGTGCTAGGGGGTTCGCTGTATCAATCATGTACCTATATTCACCCCATCTGGGTGGGGAGTACAATCGAAAATAAGTGATATTAAATGAAGTTCTCTCTCACCAATACAGTTCCTTATAGGATGTGGTTCTGGGGTGAGGCGCTCAGTGGTGGTGACTGTAGGGCACTCTTCTCCAGGGATGTGCTCCGGAAGAGGGAGTACTGCCATATCTGCAGAAGCATAGTAGAGCTCCATGCTCAGTTAGTAGCAGCAAAGATAGAGATATCTCAGCTACGCACACAGCTCAGCAGGAGCTCACCTCCTACACCCCTATTCCCCCAGAGACCCACTGGTCAAAGGGGTGGAGGGTGGCAGAGCGTGGGGGGAGGGGCAGCCATAAGGAGGTTGTCCAGCCCAGTACCATCCAGATGGCTAATTGTTTCACACCTCTAGAGGAGGTTCAGGCTCCTGGCTCCAGCAGGAGGCACTCCAGGTCAGTTGAGGGGAAGAGCAGGACGACACATTGGCTCCAAAGGGAAGCAAGGCTAACAGAAAGGTCCTAGTGTTTGGGGACTCAATGATCAGGGGGATTGATAGGGCGATATAGGAGGGATCAGATGGGAGGGAGTTGGTCCAATGCCTACCTGGGGCATCAGCCAACCGGGATTAGACAGAATAGGGAGGATGGTGGAGGTGGGGAGCTGGAGGTGCTGATACCAGTTGGTAGAGACAGTGAATGGGAACTTCCAGAGACTGGAGCACCAGATTAGCGACACACTCAGCCTCCCTGACCTTTTCTGAAGTTCTCCCTGTGTGGGACAGGGAGGAGAGACAGAATAGGAGTAATGAAATAGGAGTTTACCAATTGGCTTAAGGGATGGTATCAGGACATAGGTACCACTTTGTCAGGGATTGTAGGGTTTCTGGGACAAGAGACTCTTCAAGGGTAATGAGCCCACCTGGCAAGAGAGGGGATAGTGCACTTAGACAGAAGTTTAACATCTACATCAGATGTTTAAACTGACTTTGGAGCAGTCTAGGTCTAGAAGATCAATGGTGGTGAACAGAAGTGGATGCTAGATAGAACGCCACCACATCCCGAGGACAGTAACTGCAAAGAAGGTACAGGTGACACAGTAGAGTTTACAGGATCAAGGGGAGGAATACCAGTAAGGAGGAAAGTAAAAGGTATAAGCATAAACAAGGAGGGAAGAAAATGTGACAAGCAAAAGAACGGAAGCAGAGTTTAGAGCAGAGGTCAAATGGAGGGGGGTATGTCTTAATCCCAGGAGCCTAGGCAACAAACTCGGTGAGCTCCTGGTGCTGATGGCAGACAATGAAGTGGACCTGGTGGCCATCACGGAAATGTGGGCCACAGATAAAAATGACTGGGAAATGATGGTCCCTGGGTATTCACTGCTCAGGAGGGCTAGAAGAACTGGTAGAGGATAGGAATTGTCCTTCTTGTCAAAGAAAGCATTGAAGTGGCAGAAGATGGAAGTACTGTATTAGAGGTAGCAGTGGGAAGGTTGAGTCAGTATGGGTGCAACTCATGGCAGCCTCAGGAAGGAAAGTGTGCTTATGGGTGGTCAATAGGTCTCCAGGGCAAGGGAAGGAAAGGGACAGAGAATTCAAGGAGGAACTTAAAAGAGGGGCAGCAAAGGGGGAAGTAGTGGTGGTGGGTGACCTGAACCTGCCTGATGTCGATTGGGAGGTCCCGGTGGCCAACAGTGACAGGAGTCAGACATTACTACAGTCTTCAATGACTGTCTACTGGTGCATCTTGTTGGGAACCTACCAGGCAGAACATAATCCTTGATGTAAGTGCTCACCAGTTCAGAGATGGTGGGTGTTGTGGGAGTACAGTAGTCATTAGGGAACAGTGACCACAACTCTGTGCGGTTTGAATTGGCCCTTGGGGCCTGCAACCCACAATCAAGAACTGAAGTTCTTGATTTTAGAAGGGTGGACTTCGGTAGGTTGAGGGAACTGGTCAGGGATAAAGGGGGGGCCAGAGGAGAGATGGGGGCACTAAAGGGAGCCATCCTTGAGGCATCAAAGGCAAGCATAGGAATAGTATCTAAAAAAAACAAGTTTAAGAGACCACTATGGTTCTCAGCTAGGGTCAGGGAAGTAGTTATGGCCGAAAAAAAGGCATTCAATATGTAACGCCCCCCCCCCCCATTTGGAGGAGGGCTTACCTTAAATGCCTCCCATTTTGCCTCCGATACTCCTGGTGTTCTCTCTTGGCCCGAGTCCTTATTGTGTGCCCCAGGTTCCCCGAGCCACTTCCATGCTTGCTTGGCCCATGCTGGTCTCACAGAGCAAATCTGCAAGCTGCCAGCATTTTTACTGGGCTGCCAACACTCTCGCATGCGCCAGGAAGGTGCTTTGAGGTTTCCAACTGCCGTTGCTGTCAAAACGGAGGATGTTCTGCCAGTCCTGGTGCCCCTGTTGGCTTAATTGGGGACCAGAGACCTGGGCAAGGGCTAAGAGAGCCCTCTGGATATTTTAAATAACGAGCGCTGAGAAGCACTAGGATCGGGGCTAATACATATGCGTAAGCCCTAATGAATATTTATAAGAGTGCTGCCTGCCACCTAGGGAGACTGTATTACGGAGGCAGCGACAGGGAAAGTTCTGAATATAATTGTAAAATATTGTGATCACTACAAAGGGCAGTAATGGGGCTACATGACTGTGGGGTTTTAAAATGGATAAAGTACTTTTTCTGTCTGCACCAGAACTTTAGATGTGGCACACTGTATGAACTGCTATAAAAACTGTTCAGCAGTAGCCATCTTCTCAGACTAGCAGCCAATCACAAGTCAGGATTGTGTGAAAAGACTGTTGGGACTGTGCCAGATACTTTTGGGTAGAAGACTTGGTTTGCTGGCCAAGGCACCTAGCTTCACCTGAGCTCTTTCCTTCTAAGACTGCTTGAAAGGCAGAGTAGAGAAACTTACCAGAGCAAGGGAGAAGGATTAAGACTTAGTTTGGCTAAGCAGATTTACTGTGTGGTGGTGTTTTTATTTTTACTCACAGGATTGCTACTGTTTGTTACTAACATTTCATTGCTTTATTTTTTCTCTGATTCAAATTGTTGTTGCTGGTATACCTTTCTGCATTATTACAAGGTGTGCCTACAGGTGTGTGCTAACAGATTACTGCTGTAATCTTCTGATTCAAATTGTCTTTGCAAGGTATATCTTCTGTTACTGCTTTATTTTCTCTGAGCAAAGTGTTTCTTACAGGGTATATCTTCTGAAATTATTACAGGTGGTGCTTTACAGGTTTTACAGTTTTATCTAACATTAGGATAAGCTTTCAGGGTTACTGCATTTGTTGTTGACTGATTGTTTCTGCTCTTACCTCCTTGTTCTTTCGTCTCGTGGTTCTTCTTTTAGGCAGGGAAGGCCCAGCCACCCACCCCATCCCCAACCACCCCACGCCACACTCCTTTATAGGGTACCACAGTTGTGACATTTCCTGTGGCAGAGCAGGAAGGGGCGGATCAGTGGGCCTCCACAAGGTGATCTCATTTACAGGGCACTAGTAATTTAACTTGTTATAACAAGTTAAACAAAGCACAATTAAACCATTACTTGCATTTTTTTCCTTCTAATTACTCTGACTAGGTTACAAACCCAGCAACTTATTTGGAATGGATTTCATTAACTGCAGGTACTGTGGAACAATTTTCAGAAGGACAGTCTTACAGGATTTAGGACACTGTCCCACATGCTGGGCCTTTGAGATCTTAGGTCTCAGCTCCGGCAGCATGGGCAGAGATTGCATTCCCAAATTTCATATTGAAGAGGAAATACATTATAGGAACCACCCGCCATTTCCCAGCATCCAACAGAAAAACCTCGACCAGAGAGGGTAGTTGGTCCAGGAGGTTGGCAGGTGGTTAGGAGGAGCAAATCAGGTGCCCCATCACTCTCTCCTCTCCAACACATTACCTCCAAAAACCATATAAACACTACAAACAGGTATCTGCCTCTATCTCTGAAATCAAATAAAGAGGCAGAAGACACTGCAGAGCAGGACACTGCGGCACAGGAGCTAGCACAACAATACTCACCCAAATCAGGAACCAAAACTAAACAAGCACAAAGGAAATCCAAAAACTTCTGATCATAGGAGACTCCATGATTCGGGAGTTGATACCCATCTCCAGCTAGGGTGATGGTCAGATGTCTCCCAGGTACATCAGCATGGAGAGACACTGACCGCATTGCTAAAATTGTTCACAAAGCAGGAAAACATTGATGTCCTAGTACACATAGGGACTAATGATCTACGTCAGCCCGGTCAGTTAGCGGAGACCAAGGAACACCTGACTAGGCTGGGTGACAAACTATCATCTATTTTGTCCGGCATCTCCTTCTCTGAGATCCTGCCAGTCTGGGAGAAGGGAGCAGATGGACGGAAGGTCAGAGAAGCGGAGATAGGGAGCTAAACACGTGGCTCAAGGACTGGTGCAGGAAAAGGACACAGATTTGTAGGAACTGGCAACAGTTCTGGGAGCGAAAGTTCTTTAAATTTGATGGACTGCATCTGACTAAAGAGGAGTCAGTGCATTGGGGCAGAAGTTTGATGCCTTGCAGAATATTTAAACTAGCAAATGGGGAGAGGGTGCAGCACCCCTACACGTCGAATGGGAAGAACACCCTCCCCTCAGCTAGTGGTCAAACAGAATTCAGCATGGTTTGCCATTCATTTGCATCACCAGGTAAGAAAAAGGTTTGTCTCCCCATACGATGCACAGGGTAATGCCAAACTTCACCCAACAACCAACACTTCAAAATCTGGCCAATGGAAAATCATGTACACAATGCTCACAGCCTGGGAAATAAGATCCCAGACCTGCAGGCAATAATGTCAGAGGCTAAACTGGACATAGTAGCAATTAGTGAGACGTGGTTTACCAGTAACCACACTTGGGAGACTTCAGTACCTGGCTATGTATTGTTCAGAAGAGACCGAGGTGCAAAAAGGGGGGGAGGAGTGGCCCTGTATGTTAATGAAAATATCAAAGCTACAGAAATTCAGAATACACATAAGGAGCCAGAAGAACTGTGGGTCACCCTGGAAACAGGAAATGGGACAGCCATAAGAACTGGGGTTGTCTACAGGCCCCCAGACCAGAGGGAGGACATAGACACATTACTGTTAGAAGATATACAAAACATGACAGCTAAAGGGAGGTTCTGATAATGGAGACTCAACATGCCAGATACAGATTGGTCAATACCAGCAGGAACATCTGCCAGAACTAGACTCATAGTGGATTCCCTGCAGGGGAGGGCCTCAAACAACTGGTACAGCAACCCACAAGAGACAGTGCTATCCTAGATCTAGTACTGACTAACAAAGAAGGGATCACAGATCTCATGTAGAAGGTCACCTGGGAGCCAGTGACCATCACATGGTATGGTTCAATTTTACATTACATTAAATCATCCCATTCCAAGGCAAAATATGGGACTTCAGAGGAGCTGACTTTGATAAGATGGCCAACAGAGTTAAGCTAGCTCCTGGCAAAAAGAAACACAGGTGAGGAGGTACAGGCAAAGTGGGCAAGCATTAAGGATACAATACTTGAAGCAACATCCCATTGTGTTAGACAGAAAAGGAAGTGCAAAAGAAGACGGAAACCACTTTGGTTCTCAAATACAGTAGCAGAAAAGGTCAGAGCCAAAAGGCTGGCCTTCAGGAAATATAAGGGAACACAGCGGATGAAGATAGGGAGGCATACCAAACTGCCCTAAGGGAAGCAGGTAAGGCAGTAAGGCAGGCAAAGTCCCAAACTGAGGAAACACTAGCACGAACAGTAAAGAAGGTGACAAGACTTTCTATAGATACATCAGTGAAAGGAGAAAGTCCAGAGGGGGTATTGCTATAGCTTAATGGAGAAAAAGGAGCATGTGAGGAGGAGGACCCTGTAAAGGCATCTATCCTAAATAGATACTTTTGCTCAGTGTTTACTGAAGAGAAGGTAGGCAGGGCCCACAGCTCAGCATCATGGACACAGGGGAAGGGAGGTGAGCACTACTCCCTTCACAAAAGAAAGGGTCCTACAAGAGCTTGCTAAGCTCAGGGTGGATAAGGCAATGGGACCTGATGGCATACATCCCAGGGTATTTAAGGAGCTAAAGGAGGAACTAGCAGAGCCATTAGCAGAATTGTTTAGTGAGTCTCTGAGCACAGGAGAGGTCCCAGAAGACTGGAGAAGGGCTCATGTGATCCCACTCCACAAGAGTGGTAGCAGGGAGGAGGCGGGAACTACAGACCGTCAGTCTTACCTCAGTAGTGGGCAAGATTATGGAGGCACTCCTTAAGGAAAGGATAGTGCAACACCTGGAACCTATAGGGCACAGGATCCAAGACAGCATGGGTTTACAAAGGAAGGTCCTGTCAAACTAATCTCATAGATTTTTGACTGGGTAACCAGAGTGGTGGACCAAGGGGAGCAGTTGATGTCGCCACCTTGACTTCAGCAAAGCTTTTGACACTGTTCCACATAGAAGATTGATAAATAAGCTAGGTAGGCTGGGGTGGTCAGAAGTTGGTCAACTGGGTGGCAAACTGGTTGACTGGCAGAAAACAGAGAGTGGTAGTAAATGGTATACACAGTCAGAAGAGATGCAAGTCACAAGTGGGTACCTCAGGGATCAGTCCTGGGGCCAGTCCTATTCAACATCTTCATTAGTGACCTCGCAGATGGACTAGAGGGTAAGGCTTGTCTCTTTGCAGATGACACCAAGATCTGCAACAGAGTAGATGATCCAGATGGTGGGGCAGAATGAGAAGAGATCTGGATAAACTAGCAGAATGGTCAGAAGAGTGGCAACTGGGATTTAATGCAAAGAAGTGCAAAATCATGCACATAGGGAAGAGAAACCCTGAAGCCACTTATAGGCTGGGAGGGAGTTGCTAGCAGTCACAAAGGAAGAAAGAGACTTGGGCATCATCATCACTGATGACCTAAAATCATCCAAGCAGACCCCTAAAGCAGTAGGTAAGGCTAGGGGGTGTTAGGGTGTATTAGTAGGGATTATCAAGTCGAAGGGGAGTAATAATCCCCTTGTACAAGACATTGGTTAGGCCCCATCTGGAGTACTGCGTGGCAGTATTGGAGGCCACACTTTCACAAGGACATTAACCAAAATTGAGGCAGTCCAGAGAAGGGCAACCTAAATGGTGCAGGGACTGCATCAGAAGACATATGAGGACAGATTAACGGAGCTCAATATGTATACCCTTGAGCAAAGGAGGGGAGAGGATATGATCGGTAATATTTAAACACCTTAAGGTATAAACAAGGTGAAAGAGTCTAACATGTTTAAATATAAGAAAAATAGCAGGACAAGAGGCACAGCATGAGATTAGAGGGAGGCGATTAAGGGGAATGTGAGAAATTTCTTTCACAGAAAGGGTGGTAGATGCATGGAATGGCTTACCACAAGAAGTGGTGGCTATGAATACAGTGCAGGGCTTCAAACAGGCATGGGATAGGCATAAGGGAGCAATACAAATGACTATGAATAGATAGGTCACTGACAGAGCAAAGGCCGATGGCACATTTATAAGATAGAAAAAGAAATGGGCAGACTGGATGGCCTTGCGGTCCTTATCTGCCGTCAACTTCTATGTTTCTAAAAGGAGGAACAAATGTAGGCGCCTAAATGCTAACTTAAAGACTTAAACTGTGATTAACAGTTTGGGCAGCCAATCGGATTGCTGGAACTTTCTCCTTATTTATAGAGGGACTGCCTGAACTGGGGTAGTTCTAAAGTCAGTGGTCAGTCTGGCTGGAGCTTCCAAGGTGTAGAAGGCTCCCTGCAGCTCAGGGCATTTGGGGAGAGGCCTGCTGTGCCTTTCCTCAGCCTGAACTCTTTGTGAATCGTTGAGACTGCCAAGTTTGCAGTTTGCAGAAAAGGAGAAAAGAAGCAATTTCCTGGAGCAATTCCACACTGAAAGTGGGATCAGAGCTTGAAAGATCCCCAGCTTGCATCTTGATGAGAAGCTGTTTTGCTTCAGAGAATGTGACCTAATTCACAAGCCTGGCGTCACGGAATTGTCTCTGACCAATTTGCCAGTGGGTGACCGTAACTTTATCTGCCAGCTTACATTTCCAGGACTGCAGATTGCAAGCGGGTAAACTGTGCAGCCTATGCTGGAACTGTTCCAAAGCTGAGCCTGTGATGCCAAATAAATTGTCTAAGAGGCGGTTTCTGCCTGTGAGACCAAAGCTGCTAGACGACCAGAGAAAGGAGTCAGCTCCTGCGACGAAGATCATCGCAGGTTGCGGCCACCCTTAGGAGGGATGCCTTGAAGTGGGTGTGAGTCGTGCCAGCCCAGGTCCCTATATCCTGGTCCTTGCCAAAAAGGACAAAGTCCTACAGCCTGCAGCTACAAGCCAGACAGCCAAATCTTGCCTCGAGGGAAGCTGACCTGGAGATCATCCCAGATCCTGAGGGCCATGGTTTAGTGAGTAACAACAGGGCCTGTCCCTTCAAGCAATTTAAAGTGTCTTGCCATCTGATTTGCCTATAAGTTCCAAGCTGCTATTTAGTCTGTCTTTGCAGGCCATTGGGCCTGAAAATTACAATTTGGGGATATAAAGTGTTATGCATTTGGCAAAAGGCAAAAGTCAAAGAATTAATAATTAATATTTCCTT
Source organism: Neoceratodus forsteri (assembly GCA_016271365.2). Taxonomy (NCBI): domain Eukaryota; kingdom Metazoa; phylum Chordata; order Ceratodontiformes; family Ceratodontidae; genus Neoceratodus; species Neoceratodus forsteri. Next base: position 804,055,292 of record CM028134.1, on the reverse strand, counting down.
TAAGGGCCCCCAACCAGCTGCAATGCCAGCCGACCCACGGCAACACTTCAGGCCTACAACATAGCTTATCCTGGGTACCCAGTGAGGTTAACTGGACAGTTCGGGGGGTGGATGTGTTGTGTCAAATGCTATATAATGACAAAATACTGCTGAAACCTAAAGTACTAACTAATCTAATTTTAAATTGCATCCCCTACCCCTTGTTTAACCCCCTAAATAAATCAGTATGTTGTTTGAATGTTAACTTGGTCCATGAGCATATTATTCCTGAGTGCTGAGTTACTTCAAATAACTGCAAAGTATTGTATTGGTATTGCTGGTAACAATTTCTTTGCAGGGGCACAGGGTACATGTAAGAGTTCCAGATCCTGTTGGCAAGTGTGATCACTGTGAGCGTATTATTTGCACTCTCCCTTAATTGTAAATTGAATGCAAAGTAAAGTGTGTTATGGGAATTTATGTGAAAGGTCACTAGGTGGTGCTGTGAATAGGTACAGCTTCCCAGAGGGTTGTGCTAGCTTAACATCTAACCCACTTAAAGAATTATCTGGTTGGAGGCACCACGCTAATAGCAGTATTGTTAAAATAGAGCCCCTGGCAACAGTTAAATCTGAACCAAGGCCCCTAAACCTGCATCTAGGTAGGCAGGCAGGGGTAGTAAGCCTCTGGGAGGTGGCTCTCAGGTTACAAATAAATACAAGGAAAAGCAGGAGAAGGAAGAAAGGGAGGATTATCTAAAGGAAAAATAGAGAGACAAAGAGGGTTGTGAGGGAGGTGAAAGCAGACACAGAGCTGCATATCATGGAAGGGGTCAAGAACAGAGAAAAACAGTTTTTAGCTATATCCATAAAAAAGGAAAAAGGGTGGCATTACACAGCTAGTTGAGAGGGAACAGTGATAAAGAGGATGATCAAAAGGCCGCTGTCCTGAATGACTACTTTGCTTAGTATTCACTGAGGAGGACTTCGGTCCATGACAAAAGTGGCATCAAAGCAGCTGCTAAGGGAGTCCCGGAAATGAGGCAGCCAATACTTACTAGCAAGAGGGTTCTGAAAGGGCTGAGACAGCCCTCAAGATAGATAAGGCCCCAGGATCAGATGGGTGCCTCTGAGGATACTTAGAGAATTAGCAACAGAACTGGCTGAATCACTGTCTGGAATGTTCAACAGCTCACTTAGGTCTGGAGAAGTTCCAAGGGATTGGAGAACAGCAGATGTTGTACCACTTAATAAGGTGGGGAGGATAGGGAATAACCAGGGACTACAGGCCTGTCAGTCTGACCTCCATCGTGGGGAAGCTGATGAAATCACTAATCAAAGAGGACCTCATGGACCACCTAGAGAGCAACAGGCTCCAGGATAGTAAACAACATGGTTTCATGGTGGGAAGGTCTTGTTGGACTAACCTGCTTTTTTTCTTTGACTGGGTGACCAAGGAAGTAGACAATGGTCATGCTGTGGATCTGTTGTACTTAGACCTCAGCAAGGCTTTTGATTAAGTACTGCACAAAAGGTTGCTCAAAAAGATGGAAGACCTGGTTGTGGCTAAAACGGTAGTGAACTGGGTGGGTGGTTGGCTGGAAAGGAGGCACAAAAACTTCCAAGCACGGGGGCACAGTCAGCAGACCAGGAAATAGAAGGGATCGGCTGGCTGGCAGTTTGGCAACAGTTACAATCCCTTCCCTCCCACTCAGGACAGCAGTAAAGTTTATAATTTTGCAACAGATGGACTATCATCATAGCTGTGTAACAGGCTATGAAGCCCAAAACGAATTTACAAAGGCCACAACATCACTTTAAAGCAACCACTTTGTTCTCTGAGTCTTGAGTACATAGGAACTGTGGTTTGGTAAGGCCTTCCAGACACTGGCTGGTCCTTTACCATTTCATTGCTCATGCTGAGAGTGGGAGCTCCATTTCCAGCTATGCCTACAGAAATCCTTGTGGCAAGGACAAGAATCCAATAAGCTTCCAAATTGAAGGCTGTGTGAAATCTGGATTATCCTGAGATGCTAAATTCAGGTTTGATCCTATGAAGTGGCCCCAGAGATTGTAACTCTTGAGGAACTGACTGTAGCCATCATAGCAGTATAGAAGGAAATGGCAGGGGCTCTCATAACTCTGCAAACTGAACATGAAGAATTGAAAGTGAAATTCAAGGCCATTAGGGCTCCACAATCAGAGATACTGACTGGGCAGAAGAGGCCTTTGTGGACCCACATCCTATGTTGGTAGAGTTTCAGAATAGAAGGTTGGATGATTAGGCATGTTGGATGTGTGAAAGCCTGGGCCACTAAGAAAAACATTGACCTCAGCAGAGTGGTTCATAGGGGCCTGGAGTCATCTGACAGCGGTTGAGGACCAGCTTGCTGACAAAGGACAAAGAGACCCCTTCAGCTAATTGTGATCCACCATAATACAGTGAGACTGGGCTACTGTTTCATTGTGGAAATAGAAGATGTCCCTGGAAGTTTTAGTGGGTTCTGGTGCAAAGGTTCCATTGTGCCTCCCAGGTATAAGGAAGAGTGATTAAAGATCTGCACAAAGCTTACAGCCTTACAAAAGAATTGTCCACACAGCGATTGCAACTGTCATCCAGGGTTTTGAGAGAGTGTATCAAACAGTGATTGGCCTGAAGGAACTGCAGTTAGCCTGTGAATTCTTAGTGGCTGAAGATGCGACCCAAACTGCACTACTTGGAACCAAGTGGCTGCAGCAATACAGAGCCAAACTGAACGTTGCCGATGGTGCCTGTATGGTATTGGAAGGATATTTCCCCTGACATCCAACAGTGGAGGGACAGAGGTCTGTGAGACTGTGGCCAGCAGCAATATAACTGTTCCACCAAGAAGTGAAGTACTTGTTCCTGGCCAGGTTAGAAGAGGTTAGGCCAAAGACCAAGCAGGGTTTGTAGAACCGAAGCAAAAAGAAAGTCACAGTTTCCTCCTGGCTTGGTCAGTGAATAGAGTAAAACAGGGGCAAGTGCCAGTGCAGGTTGCCAGTGTGGTAAAGGAGCCTCAGATCATTTACCAAGGGATAGTTACTGGTACATTCCACTCCGGTGTGAAGATACTGTCTAGATTTTACCACAGTTCAAGGCTTGCGGACCTAACCCCCAAGAACCCCAAAAGTAGCACAAGTACCAGGTTGAACAGAACAGACCATATCTCAGAACGCCATCTAAATGAACTAGAACTGATGCCACAGCAGTTCTGCAGCAGCCTGGGCTGAAATATGGGAATGCGTTGATGTATTCAGCATGAGCTATCATGACCTGAGATGTACTAGGTTAACCAAGCACGGACTAACAATGGAGACACCCATTGGATCAAGCAAGGGCCTCGGAGGATCCTGCACCATATCAGGGGGGAGTTCAAAGAGCAGCTGCAATGGATGAAGGAAAAGGGAGTTATTCCACCCTTGGACTAGTCCAGTAGTCCTAGTATTAAAGAAGGATGAAGGTGTACAAGTGTGTGTGGGACTACTGCCACCTGAATGTGGTTGCCCTAAAGGATGCATACCCATTACCTTGTATCAATGACACCCTTGATCTGTTGGCAAAGGCTTGCTAGTTTTCCACCCTGAACTTGGTGAGTGGGTACTGGCATGTGAGGTTTGCCCTGAGAACTGGCCAAAGACTGCAGTCATAACCAAACAAGAACTGTTTGAGTTTAACATTTGAGTTTTGCCACCAATGCTCAGTCGTTGAACAATCTTAATGAGAAGAGGTTGCATTTCACCTGTACAGACTGCTGCCAGGAGGCCTTTGTGAAACTCAAACAATGACTGATTTCAGCACCCATCCTAGCATATCCCAGCCTGCAACTGCTGCTTATTCTCGTCACTGATGCCAGTGAGGTGTGCATTGGAGTAGTACTGGCCCCATTGGTAGATGGCTAGGATAGAGTGGTCACTTACATGAGTCGGGCTCTAACCAAGGTGGAGCACAAGTATGCCGTGACAAGGATAGAACTGCTTGCTGTTGTAACCTTCACTCACAATTTCTACGACTTTCTGCTTGGAAAGTGGTTCATGCTAAGCATGGACCATGGCTTGTTCCACTGGCTACACAACTTCCATGAGCCTGAAGGACAGTTTGCTCATTAGCTGGAAAAGTTGTTACAGTTCAATAAGCAAATCATACATTGCCCAAGAAAACAGCATCACAATGCATGCCCTGTCCAGGAGGCTGAAACTGAGTGCCACAATGCCAGAAGAGATCCTGGCCCTGGGATGTGCTGAGCCCCCAGCACTTGTCAATAAGGAAGCGGAAGAAGAATGGCCTAGTTTGCTGGACCACCAGCAGGAAGATCTGGTTGGACTGATGTTCAGGTTGGAAAAAGATTCACTGCATTCTTCAATGAGGCCCAACATAACCCTGAGCTTTGTCGGTGCAAGTTGTGTGGCATTACTTCCATGCAACAATGACTTTTATTGTGGAATGTCAAAGATAAAGAGGGAAGGCCTGATCATAAATGCATAGTAATCTCCAAGGCGGTGGTCCCAGACTTCCATAAAGCACTGCATGACACAGTCACTGTTTGACACTTGTGGGTAGTAAAGCTCAAACAGAAACATAGAAACATAGACTTTGACAGCAGATAAGGACAGCTTGGCCCACCTAGTCTGCTCATTTCCCTACCTAGAAGATAAGCTGCAGATCCTATTTAACCAACAGCCTATTTCTTCCTACCCCCCACAAAAATTGCCTTATGTCTGTCCCATGCATTCTTGAATTCTCCCACAGTTGTAGACCCCACAACCTCCTTAGGAAGGTTGTTCCATGCATCCACCACCCTCTCTGTGAAAAAATACTTCCTCACATTGCCCCTGAGCTGTCCCCCCTCAATCTTCAAATTGTGTCCCTTTGTTCTTGCACATCTCTTTTTCTGAAAGATACTACCCTCTTGGACTTTGTTGATTCCGCTGAGGTACTTAAACATTTCTATCATGTCCCCCTCTCTCCTTTCCTCAAGGGTATACATATTAAGCTCCTTTAGCCTCTCCTCTTATGGCTTCTCTTGCAGACCCTGCACCATTTTAGTTGCCCTCCTCTGAACTGCCTCCATCCTGTCTATGTCCTTGCAGAGATGGGGTCTCCAGAACTGGATGCAGTACTACAGATGGGGTCTTACCAACTGTCTGTACAGGGGATAACAATGGGAGGGCTTTAAGCCTGATGTTCAATGGGTGGAGCAACAACATCACTCCCCCATCGAGCTCAAATGCGTCATTTTTCCTGGACACCCTCAGGATTTGTTTTGTGGGTCCTCAACGCTGCCTGCCCGACTCCTCATTCATGCTCTGCTTTCTCCCATCCTGCATCCCCTCTGCATTTTATTGCTTTGGTCATCTGTCTCCCTGGTAGAAGCCTTGTTGTTTGTCTGTGGGCTCTGGCATCCCTTCGGTCCATTCCCGTGTACCCATTTCCTTTTGCCCTCCGTTCTCATCCTCTCTACTCCTATTGTTGCCGCTATGTCCGGGTCGGCTCCTCTGGGGGTGATGTCACCCACCATGCTGGCTTCAGTTGTGCCTTCTGTTTTGCCGGTTTCATTCTGCTGCTGTTCCTCCCTCCCTGAGTCTCTGTTCCTCATTCTGCCACTCTCCCGCCACTGGTCGTGTCGCTCGATTCCTCCTATCCCCGCCTGCAGCTTTGGCGGCTGACTGTTCCTATCCATCCTCTGCCATCATTTTCTCATTTGGCCTCAGATTTCTGGTGCAGCTGCTGCATGCATACTTATTTCTATGCACTGGGCTGGTTGCAGCTATCCCTCCTTCATGCTGGTGCTTCTGTTTCTTCTTTCTCTCTCCTCCCACCCATGGTTCCACTGCCTTCCTCACCGAACCCTTGTTCCTCCTGCAGCTGCACCTCATGCTCATCTTCAGGTCTGCAGTGGTACTTCTCCAGCTGTCTGTTCCAATGCCTTCTGTCCTCAATTGGCAGATTCTGCCTTATGTCATACCCCCTCGCTGCTCCTAGGGCTCCCTCCCTATCTCGGTGGTCCTCTTCTCAGCTTGTGAGCCTTTTCAATTCTCGTCCATCCTCCGTTCACTTGAATTGTAGCTGCAGCTCTGACACAGATCTAGTTTTACCATTCTGAGACATAACCATTCAGCAACCACTGGCTGTATATGGACTATGGTAGGTGTCAGAGTACAACGCTTATAAACCACAGCAAGAAATTCTGCCTCTGCTGTAACTGCTTCAGGAGAAGATAGCTAACTGTGGTGGCTTCCTGCAGCATTTTAGTGTTTAGGTATTCTGCCACACTGTCCGTTTCCTTTGTTTATCATGGATGCATCAGCAAGTACTGTCATTTTCGCTACTTGATCATGCTGTCTCCACCCTTTCCTTTGCTAATCTACTTTGATCAGCTCTGTCCTCGCACCCAACACTTGCTCAGTTCCTCTGTGTTTTCTGATTTCAAACCCTCCACCTCTGGTGTTTGCCGGTGCTCCAGTGCCCCTGCAAGCTCCCTCTCTACCTGGTCTGCCCACCTCCTGGGTCATTGCTGTTGTCCTGTTGTGCCTCCCATGCCTTGTGTGTCTTTTGTTTGGCCATGTGCAGTCCAGTAGGGGGCACCATTTGCCCATCCATGATCCGCTTCGGCCGCTTCCTGCCTAGTTTTCAGTCTGGTATTTCATAAGCCTTACCTATTCCAGCCTTATGGCTTCCCACCATCATCATACCTTGTCTGCTTCCTAGTTTTAAGTTCCCTCATCCTGGTGCCTTTTCTCAAGCCCACCGACTCTGCCTGACCTGCATTTGATATTTCTTTTGGGCATACCGATCACACCTCACATGCCACATCATTGATTTGAGACCCTCCTGCCCATGTTTCGGGTTTCTGACTCCAGTCCTCATGACCCATTTCCTTTCTCATTGAGCCTCCCTTCCTGGATACATTCCATCATCAGCTGTTACGGATTTACTCCAGTCATGGTTTCACTCATCATCTGAGTTGCTCGCATTCCACCATATCTCACCTCAACCTGCTCATCTCTTTTCAATCAATCCATCGATATGCCTTGGCTGCCTCCCTCTAGCCTGCGGGGTCAATCACCTTGATTCAACACTGTCCATTCCTGGCCATGCCTTTCTGTCGCCCCTTGCTATGGGCTAGCTGGAGGCAATCCACTATCATCCAAGTTTCTTTCATGTTCACTTCTGAATCTACATAATTTTCGGGGAGCATACTTCATCACATCGCTCTATTAATTTCCGGCTCTGCCTCCTTTCGTGAAGTATTTTTGATCACAGTACTCTATCAGGTGTCTCACTGCTCTAGTTCGCATACCCTCTGGTCTCAGACATGCCTTCTTGGCCTCTGAATATATTTCCTTTCGAGGAGCCTCATTACTTGCCTCACTCTATTGACTCTTCTGATCTCTCTTCACCTACACATCCGGATCTACTCGTTCCTATTGCATGTTCCTGCCTTATCGGCCTCAGTGTTTCCTTCTTCATCTTGCTCAATCAGGCGCACCTCTCAATTGATCTTATGCTCCCTGCTTCCGGTTTCATGCCATCCCAATCTGGCAGTGGCTGCGGTCCTGGCTCCTCTGGCCACTGCACTGGTCTGTAACCTCCCAGCGCACAAGCACACCTCCTCCCGGATTGAACAGTTCCAAATCCTTGGGGTCTTCCACCGTGGCCTTCTCTCTGATCTTTCCAACTGTGTAGCTTGCCAGCTTTTGGATGCTGCCCCTATTTCCTTCACATTCGACTACCTCATCATCCTGCACCGCTAGAAATGGAATGCTACCAGCTGCATCCTTCTGTGTTCTCCTCGGTACTAGTCTCCCTTGGGAGTCTACCTCTTTCTGCACTGCAGGTCTACCATCTAACCCTTCTCAGTTTCCAGTCTCTGTCCTAGTAGACTGCTCCACATGCTGATTATTGCCTTCTGTGTATTTTGGTGCTTTCTGATGTTTCCCTGATCTCCCCGCTCTGAGGATATGCCCTGTGGTTTTGCTTGCACTCTGCCTTCAACAAGCTAAGTATAGCTTCTCCGGTCTATTCCTTGTAGTATTCAGATCTTTTGACCTCGTTTCTCCTCACCCTTCTCTTTCCTAGGTTTGATTACTGTATATTTCCGTATTTCGTATGGCTTTTGTTCCTCTGCCTGCTAATCATTTGGTCATCCCGTGCCCATTTATTTTCATTGACTCTGAGCTTTGTTTTCCTACCTCACTTACCCATCACCTACTCCTGCTTCAGCGTCCCTCATTCTGCTCCTTCTCCTGGGCTCTTTCTGCAACCTCATCCATCCTGGTTTCCATCCAGTCATGGCTTCTATCCCCTCATGCCACATGACATCTCTATTCATTTCCATTTCATATCCTCTAGCTTTCCTAGTTGACTCCATCCAACCTTGATCCGACCCTGGCATCGTGCAACCTCACCCAACTCACCCTCCTGCCTGACTTTGTTTGCTGCCACGTTCATGCTGTTCCTTGTCCTGTATGGCTATGCCTATCCTGAATCATATATGGCCTAATCCGACTTGCCCCATGCTGTTCTCCTCCCATTCCGGCTGGGCCCTATGCTACCTTATTGCCCTCCATATCATCCTTCATCCTTTCATACCTCGCTCTCCAGCCTGTGCCTTTATGGTGTCCTTCACTCATCATACCTCATCCATTCCTGTTCCCTTCCTCAGCCTCGCGCTTCTTCTCGTGCTGACCGTCGTGGATTCTTTCCACTCTTGGCTTCTCTTCTCCTCGTATTTCATCTGATTTGCCTCCCCATTGATCGCCATCTTGCACTTGCCCTCTGGTTCGCAGGTCATCTAGTTCCTGATGCGTCTTCTTGGCCTCGGTGTCAGTCTCCTTTTGAGGAGCATCATCATTCATCTCACTCCCTGGTGCATGATACCTTCGTTCAAGTTTCTGTTCATTCCCATCTCCTCTTCTTCCGGTTCCATTCCTACTCTCCAGGATTCTGCCCTCATCAGGCTTCTAAGCACTCCTTCTCTTCGCTCATCATCATACTTCTTTCGATTTGCCTCCTCCTCTTCTACCCCTGCGTCCAAGTTTTGTTTCTTGATTCGCTTCCCTGAGTTTCCTCCGATTCCTGATCTCCTCTTCTTGGCCTCAGAATCTACCTCTTTACGGTGTCTCATTGGTGTACTTCTTTCGTGCCAGTTTCATTTCGGTTCCTTCCCATCTCCCTCTCTTCCAGTTCACTTCCAGCTGTCCAGGCTTCCCTCCACTCATGGCCCGCTCTCAACATTCTTTTTGGACATACCTATCATAATTCCTATGCCACCTATCAGCCGCGGACATCCTGTATCACGTATCAAGTCTATAACTCCAGTCATATCGAGTTCACGTATCTAGCCATCATTCATTCAGCATTACCCAAGGTTTAGATTGTTACGTCATTTACTCAAATATTCCTATCATCGAATTCCATACTATCTCATCCGCTACAACCTCAGGATCTAATCGTTTCAAGTCTAATCGTTCACATCGCATAATCAAACATGTCCTTCAATCTCAGTATATGCCTACCTGCATCGCTCTATTAAGCAGTCTGCATTATAATTTGTCTCCTCATCAGTATATCTGGAATCTCCTCGTGAGCTCATCTGGTCGCCCATTGCTCCTTTGTCTCAGACATGGATTTAGCCCCTTCCAGACTTGCTCCTGTGATCCGCTATCTCTCATCGAATACTCGAGCATACCTTCCTGGGGTCCAGCAGCTCTTATCTAGTTTCATCGTTCCACAAGCATTCCATCATTTGACTCCAACACCACCCTGACCACAAAACAGGATCTAATCTTTCATAGCATAATTATGCCTTATCGATCTAATGGTTTACTTTGCCTATATCAGTCATTCATATCATCAGACATTATGCTACCTTATCTACCTGCTGACCTCCTGCGGTGATCATCACCATCAGTATTCATCGCTGTCTTATGTTCATATTCATTCTGTACGCAGCCTCATATTCTATCTTCGATCCATGCTTTCTCTTAGGGATCTTCCCTATTTCATCATCATCATCATCATCTCTAATCGTATCCCTTTATTTATTGAACCCTTTCTTTTAAAGATATACATTCTCAAATAAAACATCGTCAGCCTGGAGGGAAGGCGACCTAGGCCTTGGATCCCCAGAGGTTTCCCTCCTCAAAGGTTTTCCTCTCCTCCATGCCAATGGTCATAATATTAGTTAGAATTAGTGATTTGTTCTAAGTTGGTTAGGGTCCGCTGTTGGAGGAGGCAGATGGTGACCCGGCTTTCCCTCTCTCCTCAGGAGTTAGCCCTTCTCACAGTATTCATTAATCACTTCTCTCTTGACGCTTGACAGATTGGGTATTCTTTCTGGAGCTTCTTCTAACCTACCTTTTGTCGACATTCATTTCTGGCACCTGTAGGGGAACCCACAAAGGGCTCCTTGATTTGTTTATTTGCTTCACACAAGGCTTGTTGCCTCTGTGATGGCAGTTTAATATTTCTCCATTGTTACTCCCACCCTCCTTCTAGTCTGTTTGCTAGTGCTTTTCTAAGGCACTCTCCCATCTTTGCCAAAGTCAGCCTCCTGAAGTCCAGAACCCTCACTTTTGTATGGCTTGACTCTGTAGCTGAGTTTATCATGAACCACACTGTTTGGTGGTCACTTGTTCCCAAATGGCTACCCGTTTCTAGATCTGAGATCCTCTCACTGTCCCCATTTTAGAGTACGAGGTCTAAGATTGCTCCCTCATGAGTAGGTTCCAAAACTAGCTGTCTGAGGCTTGCCACCTGAAGGGCATCAAGAATGGCCCTGCTTTGGATGTGGCAGAAAATGCAGGTCAGGTACTACTAGCCATGGTGGAGGAAGTGTATTATGGAGTGTTGTAAAGCCTGATTTGTGGATCTTGGAAAGCTGTAGCTGCCGCCCTTAAGACCCCAATGTTCTTGTTCCACACTAGACTGCCCTTAGGGAGGGTGTCAATAGATACCTGGACCCTTACCATTGCCCCCAAGGAAAAACAGGTATATCTTAGTACTGGCAGATAATTTAACGAAATAGGCCGAAACCTACCCACTATCTGATCAGGAGGCTCAAACTATTGCATACAGAGTCCAGGTTGTTCCAAGAGGTGTGCATACTCCTAGAAGTGCACAAACTCAGGACCACACTGTACCACTCGCAGTCAGATAGTCTGGGTGAGTCTTACTCCTAGCCGTGCTGTCCTTCTTCATGCAGGATAGTCAAACTGAACAGGACAGTCTACTGCTGTACATCATGCTGGCTTACAGGAGCCGTTGTACAGTTCACGATGGGGTACACCCCATTCACAGTGACATTCAGTCATGAAATCACACTTCCAGTGGAGCTCTCTATGGGGTAGGTGTCCAGGAGAGGTATACTGATCCTGCTGATTACTGATCTAAAATAATGGTGTACCTCACTGCAGTGGTTGCAGTGGTAAGCGACATAAAGAAAGGGCCATGGGCAAGCAAAAGAACAATATGACCTCAAGGTAACTAGCCAAGTTTATGCAGAGGGTGACCAGGTGTGGGTTAAGAATCAAAGTTGTAAAAAGGGTGTATACCCAAGCTGCAGTTATGGTTCAAGAGCCCATATCAAGTGATTAACAAAGTCTCTGATGTGCAGTATGACCTGTCATTCTGAACAAAGAGACTGTAATCATGGATTTTCTCCAATAATATTTTATTAAAAGGGTTTTCAGATACAAGAGACGTAGTATAGTAATTCGTTTACATGCATATGTCTATTGTTATGAACAGCATAGAGCCAGGTAGTAATTAATTAGACATCCCTATAGCTATCACTTTAGTTTTCCTCTGGTGGCATTGTACGGATACAATTTCTATTGTTATTGAGCTCAAATTAACTTGGCAATATTAGGTTGAACAACCTCAACCATAGATATGGACATGGATTTTGGGGAGGTCAAAGTGTCTTGTCTCTACCTACAGAACTTTATTAAGTGCAACCCCCTATAAGGGAGCCTGATGAGTGATTGGACATTGGCTCTAGATGGTTGATTTATCCCTATAACGGTAAACAGGGGGTAACTATATACAAAAGTCAGAGCCATGCATAACCATGTAGCCTCCTCTTATATTCTTGCATGTGTTCAGTCTTTCATGGGGATTACATACATTGAGAGGGAGAGTGCTCAGGGTGTTTTTAAATGCTCTTATGACAGTCTTTCCTTTACTGGTTGTCTTCTGCATTGCTGGAACACTCAGCTTTTGTACTCCTTAGGGCACAAAATCTGGGCTTCTGTCTGCTTCATGTAAGATCCAACCTGTCCATATGTCCAGGAATTTCTGGCAATTTTTTTTTGGCCCCTGCCACAAGCATTCCCCAACAGTATACCATCAGAACACTGACACAATGACAGTAAAACCCCCACAGCGAAACCTTGACGGCAACAGACTTTGCAGCAACAGGGATTTCTCCTCGATGGACTTTGTGCCGACAGGGGGTAGGCACCTAACTCCATTGTCTGTGCAACGTGGAGTTAGATATTTAAAGTAGGGGGGGTGCAGGGGGTGCAGCCCCCCACATTGATGCGCTTGAGTGTGGCAGTCAGTGTCGGCATGTTGCGGTTCGTTGTCAGCACGCATCAGTGTCAGCGGGATCTCGTCGCTTTAAGGGATGTCATCAGGATTTCTGTTGCTGCGGCTCGGTGGAACCATTCCCAACAATCATTTTTTGTGCCTTCCTTTTAGTCCTGGAGGTGTGGCCTTTAATAGTATATATTAGATATTCACTGGTACTTCTTTGCCTAAAATTGTTTTGATCTCCAAAAGACACTGTCACCAATATAGTTTCACTTTTGGGCAAGTTCACATAATATGGGTATGTGCTGCCGGGTTGCTAGTACAATCCTCCAACATTCTGCCACCACTGTGGCCATTTATTTTGCTTATTTGGCTGGGTTATTGAAAAAGCTTGTCATATGTTTCCAACTGTTTTCCCTCCAAGAGGGGGCACTAGTTACTTTTTGTTGTGCTATACAGATGTTTCACCATATCTGCTGTTTTATAGGAAGCCCCATCACCGTTTCCCACTTTTGGTGACTGCATGCTGTATCTATCTGTTCTAATTCTCCCAAGGACCGGCACGTGTTGGAGATAAGCTGTTCTGCTAGGTCCCTGGAAGTGATAGAGAAGATGTAATTAACAAAGGTAGCCTGTTTGGTTAAGACCTGCTGCCACTTTTCCAGTTGTTAGATATGGTGTCTCTCCTGTAGGTGTTTGTAATGATCTGAGTTCGGTATTCCATATTCCATATTCAGTTCTCAAGGCCACAAATGATTTAATTATTGTTCTTTCAGAAATTGTTGTGGAGATTGATCCCATATCTTTTGCATCTTTTAAAATCAGGATCAAACCTAGCCAAAGTGAACTTTGGAGCTGTTGCTAAGCGTAAGCAGAGGTGTAAGACAGGGCAGATGTGGAGTTTCTTTCTGAACCAGTTTCCATAATGCCACCAGGTCTCAGGTCCAATTCACCTCCTCTCCATGGTGCAGGAGGATGTACTAGTTGAACAAGATGTCAGGTATAAGCAAGTCTTGCACCCTGTTGATTTCTGCCTCATTCCAGTTGACCTTATAATTCGGTGAGATCCAGTAAAGAATTGTTCAAAATTGTGCAGTCCAGTAGTAACGCCCAAGCAAAAGAAGGGCTAGTCCACCCTTCTCTTTTGGTAGCTGAAGAGTCCTGAGCCTCGTTCTTGGTCTCTGCACCCCACCCCCCCAATCAATCAAGATATCATTGTGTTCAACCCTCTGAAAGTTTCTTGTGGGACCTTAAATGGCAAGGTTTGGAATAGATACAAGAGCCTTGGTAGGATGTTCATTTAGATGGTTTGGATCCTGTTAAGGAATCCTTGGAGGCAGTGTGGTGCAGCGGGTTAAGGCTCTGAGCTGCAAATCTGGAGACCTGGGTTTGAATCCCACAGCCCCCTAGGTGCATACTGTGTGACCCTGAGCAAGTCACTTAACTTCCTCGTGCTCCCAGGTTGCACCTGCAAACAAGCTTTCAGCTTAGTGTGTCTCACCTGGTAAAATAATTGGTAATAATAATTGGTAAAGGAAGGGTTGACTACCTTTAGATGTCTGTTTTGAGCTGAGAATTAATGGGGTTGTAGTTTATGGAATACAAGTTTGGTAGCTGTTTAGTATATACACTCAGCACCCAGATAGTTCATTGATTTTTGGTCCTATTTTATAATGTATTGGTTTCTTAATGCTGGAGATGGTGAGTGGTTACTAGTTAGAATTTCAGTTTTAGAGGTGTTGATTTTGTATCTGGAGAGCTGACCTAATTCTTCCAAGCGTGCAAATGCTCTGGGTAATGGTTGTTCTGGGTTTGAAATATACAGAGGGACGTGTCCACGTGAAGACTAATCTTATGTTTGTGTTCTCCCACAAAGATGGCTTGTATTCCAGGATCTTCTTTTATGGCCTGCACCAGAGGCTATGTATAATGTGAACAGGAGTGGTGAAAAGGGGAAGCCCTGGCAAGTGCTTCTCCCCAACTGGAATCTGTCTTCTGTGCCTCCGTTGGCCTTGACCATCGCTTGAGGGGAGTGGTATATTCCCCTAATAACTTGAAGAAATTGTTCTGAGAATCCAAATCTGGCCAGTATTGCAGCAAGGAAGGGGAAGGCCACCCTGTCAAGGGCCCTTTCGGTGTCGATTCCAATCAGGGCAGTTGGTGTCCCCTCACCCACCCACTGCAGGCCTGTGCCAAGAGATGAAGATTCCTCTTTATGTTGTCCTGTGTCTGGTTTCCAGGACCAAAGCCCATTTGATTTACATGTATTACCTGGGGGAGTAGATGTTACATTTTTCTGGATAAAATGCTTGTGAATAACCTGTAATCTAAATTCAGTACTGAAACACAGAAACATAGAATATATCAGCAGATAAGGACCCAATGGCCCACCTAGTCTGGCTTATACTCATATTATCCAATTCTGGGAGGGACATATCTTTTCTCAGCTTTGAAATAACAGAAATAGTTGCTTCTTTCCGTGTGGGTGGGAGGATACCCATTTGAAGCACTTCATTCCTGCCCACCTTAATGGTGGAACAGGATCCTCCTTGGAAGCTTTATACCACTCTGCTGTACTGTTTATCCATCTGTTCAAGACTTTTGTCATTCTTGAGCTGAGTTATTGCCTGTGTGAGCTTCTGTAGTGATCTACCATGTAAAGTGTTGCACCCCGTCATCTGTGAGAGTCGGGAGGGATAGTTTTGCTAGAAAGTCGTGTTGCTGTTCTGCTGCTGTTGCATATGTAGCTTTGTATAGCGTCTTGTAGTAGCCATGAAAGCATGGGCTATCTCTGCTGTTTCAAAGACCTTCTTATGAGATATGTGGTCTAGTATTTGTGTTACCTGCCCCATCCTGTGTCTTTGTCACAGTCTGTATGCTAGTAATTTAGTTGCTCTCCCCACCTCCTTCATAATATCTCTGTCATAGCAACCTCAGGGCATACTAACTTTGAGCTGAACTGAGAGCTTCCACCTCTCTTTAGTGTTTTTATTATTTCCCAGGCTTTGGGCAGCCCTCTGCATGTTCCCTTGTCCCTCCTTTAGTTTTCTCTCCAGTGATTCTTGTCTCTTGGGCCTCTTGTCTACATATCCAGTATGCGAGACAGATAAGTTTTTCCTTGTTGTCACTTTCACTGTGTCCCATATAGTAGCTGCTATGACATCTGGAGTATCATTAGTCTGAATCATTTCCCTGATAAAAGCAGCTATGTTGATCCAGTTTTGTTCAGAGCTAAGCAGATTCAGGTTTAGTCACCAGAGTTTACATTTCTTGTCTGATTCAAGGTCTATCCTTATTATATTTGCTTGCACGCATGTGCAAGAAACATCATGCGGCAGCTTAGGAGAGAAACGGGTTGTGGGGGTGCGGCACTGTGGCAGCCAACAGAGGCACTGCATTTGGGGGCTTGGCACTGGTGGACCAATGCAGGCCCAGTATCCTGATGACACTGGTTCTGAAGAAGTGCCACCAAGTTGAAACGTTTTCACCACTGCAATCAGAGGCACCTCATCATTTCAGCGTCAGCCATTTCGCTGCAATGAGGGAGCGACCCGTCATTGCAGGACAGTACCTTGCCGTCTGCATGCCCCCGACCCAGTACATTTGCCAATGGGGGAGCCCACTCCCTGTCAGCATACTGTAACCCCTCCCCCATTTGTTGTGTGCTGAGGGGGGTGCCCAATCCCCCTCAGCATCATGCACCCCCCAACAGTCTTTCTTTGCCGACGGGGGCCCCAATCCCCATCAGCTTCAGTCCCCACCCTTCCCAATAAATTTGCAGATGGGGGGAGCCCACTCCCCATTGGCATAATGTCCCCCCCTCCCAAATTTGTTGTGTGCCAATGGGGGTGCCCAATCCCCTGTCGGCTACAGCCCCACCAAAACATTCCTATATTACAGCAGGGTCTCTGGGGTGGAGACAAAGCAATGATTGGATACTTTGAGGAGTGCTGTAAAAATACAGATTTAGTTGTTCTGTTTATTTCTCTAACTGAGCTAAGTACTGAGCTATACTGTTACGATTGCTGTAATAATACATATTTATTTGTTCTGTTTATTCTCTAACTGAGCTGAGTAATACTTGGAGTGCAATAGAGTTTCTAATTGGGCTAAGTGAAACTATATGAGAGCTGATAAAAAGTATGGTAGCTGAGGGGTGAAAAACGGAAAAGGAGGCTTTAGGATTGCTACAGTAATACAGTATCTAACGGATGAGATTTGAAACTGAATTACCCCGGTCGGCAAGGGGCCAGTAGGGGGACTAGTGTGTGTGGGGGGGGAGGACAGGAATTTGAGTAAATAGGAGCCCAACAGTTGTAGTAGGGTACAGAATCTGGGAGTATGAGCCCGTAGCATAAGATGAGGGACAAAATCAGGCAGGTGCCATATGTCAATAGGGCGGGCATCTTTGGAAGGATGGTGGGTGTACAGGGTATGGGTCCGCCATGATCCTCAACTGGGCTTGGAGGATGAGGGGGTGTATGGTCTGTAGACGACTGGCTAGTTTGAGGGAGGAACTGTGGAGGTTAGGGAGGAGTCTAAGTGGCAGGGCAGATGAGTATGGTAGGCATCCTGGCTGGGGGAATAGGTGATGGCAGGGGGATGGAGGAAGAACAACTAGGGACTGAAACTGACCCCAGTATCAGAGGCACTAGCAGAAAAGACAGGAGAAGGAGGGTGCCTGAGGCAGGGGGGCTCCTGTTGGGGAAGAAGAGACCACAAGGAGTACCAGGGGAGAGAGCAGATGGCTGTGGGTAGGGAGGGACCAGGGGTGGGACCAGGGGTGGCACGGAGGGGAACAAGTAGGAGAGGGGAACCGATAGGGGAAGAGATGTAGGAGGGGTATTCACTAGGAATAGATTTGAGTCTCTGCAATGAGAGAGAGAGGGGGAGCAGGAACATACTGAAGGGGAGAGGACAAGCGGGGCATGAGAGGGATGGCAACAGCTAGGGGAAGAGATAATGAGGACGAAAGGGTAGAAGGGGGGCTAGTAAGGAAGGAGGGGGTGGTGACTGGAGGAGAGAAGGTTACAGGAAGGGAGAAGGATGGGAGGGGCACCACTATTGGGGTAAAACAGAAAGGGGGCTCTAAATCGACAACAGCAGGGATAGGAGAGGGGTTGGAAATCAGCAGGGGAGGAGGGGAGGTCAACATGGGAAGCACAGTAGGAAGTAGTCAGGCTGGGAAGGGGTTCAAGGGGGATGGGAGGAATAAGGCAGAGAATAGGGGTGAGGCGGAAGTAGGGGGTACAGATACAGAAGTCAAAGAGGGTTTAGCTGGCGGAGGTAAGGGGCAGGGAGGATTGAATACTGGGGTGGTGGAAGGGGCATTAGAAGGGAGAGGGGCTAAGGGACGGGGGTACTTGTCCTAGGGGAGTCTATACTGAAAGGGGTGAGATGGGGAAGAAGGGGGAAAGGCACAGCCGTATTTTGGTTGAAGCTATCCCCAGGTTGACTGCAGGAGGGTCAGGGCAGGCACTGCTCAAGTGTGCAGCAAGGGGGAGGAAGAAACCTCATTTACTGTTGCACGTGGGTACAAACGACTTGGCGGGGAGACTGTGGAAGTGATGAGGGGGAGGTTTGAGTAGTTGGGCAGGCAGTGTGAGGGGGTGGGGGAGTCAGTGGCATTCTCGGAGGTACTCCCGTACCATGTGCAAGCATGGGAGGAAGGGTATGTTTGAGGAGTTCAACAAGGGCTGAGGGAATTGGTGCCACACCAAAAATGATGGGTTAGTGACTAACTGGGGTAGGGTCTGGGGAAACAGTGACTTGTATGCAGGGGACAGGGTACACTTGAGCAGGAAGAGGAGTATTAAAGGCAGGATTAGAGGGGCATATCTCTACTAAGATGGATTTAAACTAGTGGGGGGGTGGCCAAAAGACTGAGGTTAGTAGAATGGTCTGGACAGGGGAGCCTAATGAGCTCCCCCCCCTAGATATAGGTAAAAGCAGAGGCGTAGTAACCCTGGGAGGGGGCAGGCAGAGAGGTCTGAGTGTAATACAGAAGGCACCACCACCCGGTAAGAATAAGGAGGAGAAAGGGTGTAGACTACTGGGAGGAGGGACACAGGCCAAGAAGGAGAAGAGTAAGAAGAAGGAGGGGTACGGGTGGAAGGTGGTCTCTCTCAACGCAAGAAGCCTGGGGAACAAAATTGCAGAGCTGCAGGTGCTCCTTTCGGAGGGAAAGGTGGACACTGTTGCAGTGACAGAGACTTGGGCCACAGAGTACCATGATTGGGGCTTGGCAATCCCGGAATACGGGTTATACAGCAGGGACTGGGGGGTTGGAAGGGGGGTTGCACTGTATCTGAGGGAAGGGATTAAATGCATAAGGGATGAGGGAGAAGAGGAGAGGAGAGGAGAGGACAGAGGTGCTTTGGGTGCAGCTCCTGGACTCCAAGGGCAGAAAGCTGAGGCTGGGAGTGGTGTACAGACCACCAGCCCAATGGAACTGAATGGGGAGTTGGCAGAGCAGATAAGGAGGGTGTGTAGAAGGGGGGGGTGTGGTGATAATGGGGATTTTAACCTACCACGGGTTGACTGGAGCACCCCGGCCACTAGCAGTACCAGGGAGCAGGTGCTCCTTGATGCATTCCAGGACGGCCTTCTGACACAATTGGTAAGTGGGCCTATAAGGCTTGGTAGCACTCTGGACCTAGTACTGGCAAATGGGGAGGCGGTGAGGGAGATAAGGGTGGAGAACCCACTAGCAGGTAGCAACCACCAAACAGTGTGGCTCGTTGTCGCGCTGGGCAGGGAGACAAGAGGCACGGGCACTAAGGTGGTGGTGGGCTTTATTAGGGTGGACTTTGGGGGGATGGGAGCAATACTGCAAGGGAGACTCCAAGATATAAGGCCGGGGGATGGATGCAGAACAAAAGTAGGGAGTCATAAAGACTGGGCTAACAGAGGCCACAGTAGTCTGCACCAGGGCCAGGACTGGAGTAAGAAGAGCAGAGGTAATAAACTATGCTGGCTGAACAAGAAAATGCTGCAAGAGGTGAGGGCAAAGATGGCTGCACACCGGAAGTACAGGAGAACAGGGAAGGGAGAGGATAAGGAGGCTTTCGGGGGTTGATCAAGGGAGGTTGCCAGGAGGGTAAAAAAAGCTAAGGCTTCCAGACAATTAAGTTCCACACAGGGCATAAAGCGAGGGGAAAAGGACTTTTTTACGTATGTCAGGGAAAAGAGGAAGTGCAAGGAACATATTGTGAGGATAAAGTGGGAGGGATTGGGTGGAAAAGGCAGAGGAGCAAGTGGAAATTCTAAATGAGTACTTCTGCTCCATTTTACTAAGGAGAGAATGGCCCACTACCAGAATGGGCTGGGGGGTGGGGAAAGGGATGGAGGAGGTGACGGACAAAGTGATCACAGGAAGTAGTGTGCTAGAGGGGCTAAGAGCAGTAAGGATGGACAAGGCACCAAGTCATGATGCCATCCACCCCAGGGTGCTGAGGGAGATGGCAGAGCTGTTGGCTAAGCCACTGGCAGATCTGTTCAACACCTCCCCGGAAACGGGGTGTGTGCCACAGAACTGGAGGGTGGTCCATGTGGTGCCCATACACAAGAGTGTGCCTAGGGAGGAGCCAGGAAATTATCAGCCGGTAAGTTTCACGTCCATAGTGGGTAAGCTTATGGAGGCAATACTGAAGGAGAGGTTGGTGGCATTCCTAGACAGTAATGGCCTCCAAGATGGGCGGCAACACGGGTTCGTCTCAGGGAGGTCTTGTCAAACCAACCTAATAGAGTATTGTGACTGGGTGACAAGGGAGTTGGACAGGGACCATGCGGTACATGTCTTGTACTTGGACTTCAGTAAGGCCTTTGATACAGTGCCTCATGGGAGACTTGGGGGGAAGCTGACAGCAGTGGAGGTGGGAAAAATGCTGACTAAGTGGATAGAGAACTGGTTAGAGGAAAGGGTGCAGAGGGGGGTGGTGGTGGGGGGGAACTCTCAGCACCCAAAGCAGTGACAAGCGGGGTGCTGCAAGGGTCAGTGCTGGGCCTGGTGCTGTTTGGGCTCTTTATCTCCGATACAGCACACTGAGTGGGGAGCAGGGTTAGTCTGTTTGCACATTATACCAAATTGGGGGTGGTGGTGGTGGACAAAGAGGATGGATGGGAAAAACTACAGGGGGACCTAACCAAACTAGAGACATGGTCGGTGCAGTGGCAGCTAGGATTCAATGCAAAGAAGTGTAAGGTGATGCACTTCAGAGCTAAGAACCAGAAGAGGGATTATTGGTTGAGGATCAGAGAGGAGGAGAAGGACCTAGGGGTGTTGGTAACTGGTAGCATGAACAACTCAACCCACTGCACGAGAGCAGCAGCGAAGGCAAACAGGATGCTGGGGTGCATCGCAAGGGGGTTCTCATCCAGACACAGGGATGTGATCCTATCTCTCTACAGATCATTGGTCAGACCGCACCTAGAGTACTATGTGCAATACTGGAGGCCATACCTGAGGAGAGATATAAAGTTACTGGAGGGGGTGCAAAGGAGGGCAACAAAAATGTTAAAGAGGATGAAAGGAAAGGAATATGAAGTTTGGCTGAAGGAGCCAAACATGTACACATTGGAGGAGAGGAGGGATATGGGGGATATGATTGAAGAGTTTAAATACCTGAGGGGGTAAATAAACCTAGCACCAAGGGGGTGTTTAAACTGAGGTGTGGAAGAGAGATGAGGGGGCACGGACTAAGGTTGAAAGGGGGACGTTTCAAGAGGGAAGTGAGGAGGCACTACTTCTCTGAGAGGGTGGTGTCTAGTTGGAATGCGCTGCTGGGGGTAACATGTAGGACAGTCAAAAGCTTTAAGAAGGAGTGGGATAAAGCAAGAGGAAAAGTCGGGGGCAAGGGCTGGGACAAGCGTGGGAGGAACTGAGGGGGAGGAGGCTAGGGCAGCCGCAATCTAGGATGCTAGCTGCACACTCGAGCAGACTTACATAGACCGATTGGTGTGTTCTGCTGGAAGATTCGTTGTTCATATGTCTGTATGTATGTTCATATGTAAAATCACAGTGACTCTGTTCATGAGCAGAGGTCCTAAAATGCCTTTGTTGAAAATTTGGTGACAAATGTCCTAAAATGACTGTGTTACAAGCGTGCGTGATACAGTTTCCACGCACCCTCGTAACTTCGCAAATTTGTAGTATTTTCACTTCAGATTTTCAACATTGGCATTTTTTCAGACCTCCTTATGAACAGTACAGCTGCCATTTTTCACATCCTGCCTGAAATATGCGTTTACACATCTGGCGCAGAATACCGCAGTTGCTGTGGGAAATCAATGTTCGGAACAGATTAAGAAAATCATAGTGACAGTGTTCATGAACAGAGGTCACAAAATGCCTATGTTGAAAATTTGGTGAAATAATTCAACTAAATGACTGTGTTATGCGCATGCGTGGCACAGTTTACACGTACTTTCGGAAGTTTGAGCATTTTATAACTTTCACTACAGATTTTCAACATTGCCATCTCTTCACACCTCCCTATGAATGGTATAGCTGTCATTCTTCACATCCTGCCCGATCTATGTTTCGTACATCTGAGCACAATGGCATGGTTGCTGTGGAAACTCAAATTTTAGGACACATTCACAAAATCACAGTGCCACTGTTCATCAGAAGAGGTCCCAAATGCTTTCATGAGGTGGGGGCTACAAAATGGCCATGTTGAAGATTTGTGCTGCAAATACCAACAAATGCCCGGGGCGTTACAGTTTCTAACCATAACATCCCACCCTGTACAGACTGACAGGCATCAGGGGTGTTCCTTTGCATTGCCAACTATAATGCTCATGCCATTCCAACCCCACCCTGCACCCACTGACAGGCATGGAGCTGTGCCTTGGACTCTTCGGCCCCACAGTTCATCCCATTCTATATTGTACCCATTTCAGCATATCTCCTTATGGAGTGGGGTGTCTGTAAAGCCGAACACCCCCAAGGCACACCTCAACACTTGTCAATGTCTGCAGGAGAGGGTGAGATGAAATGGCATGAACATTATGGGCAACAACCCAAACGCATGCCCCAATGCCTGTCCATCTCTGCAGGGTGGAGGTGGGGTTGGCGTGAAGTTCGATACTACACTGCCATTCCTACTCTGCAACTGTCTAACTCCTGCATTTCCAATGCTAATACCAGCAAGCAAACATTCGGCATTGACAGATGTTTATTTTAAGTAAGGCATGATCCGAAAGGTGTGGGCGTATACTTACTGAGTCTGTTCTGTGTGTTAACTCTGGTGATGAGACTAGGTAGTCTATCCTAGACTATGTCTCTTGTGGACTTGAGTAAAACGTGTATTGCTTGACTGTTGGATATTTCATCCTCCAGAAATCTTTGAAATTAAGGTTAGCCAATTGCCTTTTAATATACTTCTGCTCAGGAGTCAGTCAGTTTCTTTTCTTGCTTGTAGTGTCCATTGCTGGGTTTAATATTATCTTTAGGCATCCCCCACTCCTGATTACTTGTGCCTCTCCCTTGGTGACCGTAGATCAAATAAAGTTCAAAAAAAGGAAACTGGTGCCTTAGGCAGTGTGTAAATATTTGCTAATGTTACTCTTTCTCCGTCTGGGTACTGGTTACAAAGATTAATCTACCTTCTGGGTCTGCCAGTGATTCTATGGTCTCCAGTGGGACCCTGGTTGAATGAGGATGGAAACTCTCCTATGCCTAACTGAAGCACCAACTGCATGGAATCCCTGAGTAAAGTCTCTTTTCTCCAGTTTCTGGGCCTCCAAGATATCTAAGTGTGTCTTTTAACAATACAAAAAAAAAAATGATGTCCCCCATTCCTTTTTGAGTTGTGTTAGTACTTCATGTCTCTTAATAGAATTATGTAAACCATTAACTGGACAAAATTTGAGATCAATTTCATTCCCCCTCCCGGGAACACCCTTTGTACCTTCTTTCAGTATCTTGTTGGTCAAGGTCTGATTAAACCAAACATTAGAAAATAACAACAACTTAAACAACATCAATAAAGCATGAACCGCTGGCCCGCTGGTGCAGCGGTACAGCTACCACCTGTGACACCAGTCACCCGGGTTCGGGAATGGACTTGGGCAGCTGGAGGGCTGGTTGGGGGGAGGAGGAGGATTGAGCACCCATTGGGCTGCTCTCCTCCTCTGGGGAGGTGGGGTGCCTGCCCCCGCTTCTACCGCCACCTGGGTGACCATGGGTGGAGGTGCAACAGGATGGCATGAAGTGGGTGGGAGGGCGTCAGCCAGGAGCTGGGCGGTAGCGCATTGCAGTATGCTCCACCCCTTGGCTCCCTTAGCACGTGTGTCAATGGGACAGCCACCAAGCGGAAAAAAACAGCACCCTGAAGGCGGGACCCGGCTGTCCTGAAAACTCCATAACCAGGCTCCATGGAGGACTGGGACAGACCACTCGATGCACACTCATGGACTGGGGGACTTAGAGGGTCCCTTTCCTCCCACCTGGGGGTAAACTGCAACAGGATGGGGCAGATCCACCAGAGCCCCAACAGGTTACTTGGGGCAGAACTGCAGGAGTGCACACAGCCTAGGGCTCCCCAAATAAAAGGGGTCTAGTACAGTGAGTAAGGGGCATAAAGAGCAAATATAAACAAAAACTAAAGCATGAACCTTGTAAACCATGGCTCCCAAGTTGGGGGGCTCAGTATAGAGTCTCTATGACCAGAACAGGTGATGAACAAATGAGCCCCCCCCCAACCCAGCAGGAAGGAGTGCTGCAGCATGAGACTGTTGGCGCACATTTGGCATCCGTGTGATGCTATCCTGCTCACCCCAAAAATAAACTGGTGGGTGGGGGCCTGGTGTTAGACATCCCATGAGAGGTCTCCTCTGCCAGTCCCCTCAGTCTGTTAATTCCACAAGCAGGTGGTCCAGTTGTGAGCTTGTAGTTTATTGGACCTTTCTATGTAACTGTATGAGAGGTCCTTCAATGAAATAATCAGCATACCATCTGGGATGTTCAGAAACTCCTCTATTAAACTGTGGCATGTAATTGTATACATATCTGATGAAAAGATTGTTACTGCTCATATAAAACAATCTGTTTAAGTCCCATTTATCAGTTAGCCTTGTTGGCTTAGTTTGAGCTGCCTGCTTGTAACAGAAACCACTGAAGCTGTTTGTGGGAAATGATATACAAGCTCTGCCAAGTAAGGAGTAGAGCACACTGTCAAAAGCCACAACTTCAGTTTCTAATGCTTGCACCTGCATGGTTTGATGGGCTGAGCGGTAAGAGAGGCAGTTATTGCACACACCACAGTCATTTCAAGTCCCAAAAGCCCCTTTACATGGAGCAGCACTGAATCGTAGCAGTTCTTAACTGTGACATTGTGCAATGGGCACGCACGTATGCATATTTGGATATGAATATGCATGACGCATTGTCAATATCTCAGTTCCACTTTCAGAGCACTTTTAAAGTAGCTTGTAGCCCCTGTTTTAAAAAGTAACTAGTTTCCTGAGTTCAGCTTTCTTTCTAATATCTTAATATATATTTAGCTAAACTCAGGTAAAGAAACTGAACTTGGGAACAATATTTACAGTGTGAGCCGGGACCACGTGTAGGAAAGTGCAGCATGTCAAATCGGGAGTCTCTCGCGAGGCTATCCTCATACACAGTGACAGCTGTCATCAGATTAGACAGCACCAGTGAGCAGTGCAAAACTGCAAAATGCAATGATGAACCACAAAAAACAGGGAACGTCATTTCAGTGAACGCTCACTTTTGATGCGGTGCTGGGAGCCTCTACACGATGACGGAGGTAACTCTTTAGTTGCTCTACAGAGCCTGTTGTGCAAAAGGGGCTAACATTCCAAGATCCCAAAGTTCAGTTAGCATGTCCAGTTTAGGCTGTCGCTGCTTGTATTGGGATGTACATAGTCTCTGTATATAAGCGGCAGTGCATACTGTCTAAAGTCGCAAATTCAGTTTTTAAACTCCACTTTATTCAAGCATAAGGGTGTTTCAAGTACAAGATACTGTAAAAGATTAAAATTTCAGTGCAAGTTACACTGATAGCATGTTTATTTATTGATTGATTGATAAATTTTTTATTGAAAACTTTGGAGATTACCTTTGAGCACAAGTGCTTGTTTACAAAGGTTCCGCATCAAATACAGAGTCACAAAAAACATGGCAAGCACAGTAACTAGTTCCAGAGGAAATGCAGTTGAGTCAGGCTCAAAGTACTTAAGGCAGAACAATTACTCACAGTTTTGAAAAGAAATCCATACAGATCATTCTATAAAAAGTCACAAGCTATGTATAGAAACCAAATAAAACTGTTCAGTGGTTACAGCTGCACTGGACTACCAAGGCAGATCGTAAAGATTTCTTACAGTGATTAAACTTAGGGTGATTCGACAGCGTATCAGGCAGCTCATTTAATCAGTTAGGAGCCCTGACAACAAATGGCTGCTTGCCCAGCTGAGTACACTGGAAAGGAGGCTTAAGGGCATTCCTGGCCATGTTCCTGGGGTTGTACTGTTTGGAGGCGATACAGAAGCAATTTGTTAAAGCAGGGGTGTTAGGCCCAAAGTGCCGTTTTAGCTAGCAAACAGGTCTAGAGCTTTATTCTGCTGGGTAAAGGTAGCCAGTTAGTGAGTGCATGAAGGGTACAACTATGAGTGTAGTTATCTGCACCAAGTACAAAGCGGCATGCCTTATTACAGATTGACTTTACTCTGTTTAGCACCATGTCACAGGCAGCTGCAATGCATTGACAGAAAGTCTATAATCTATAAGTGACAGAATGGAGCTGCCACAGTAAGGCATCTAGCATCCCAATGAGACTGTTCCTGTTCCAGCACCGTGCATCCACTCTTATATTAACTAAAGCCACCAGATTGTCAACATGGAGTGCAAAAGATAAGGTGTCATCCAAAGTTACACCACGGTATTTGAAGGTCTTCAGCTATTCAAGGTTATGTCCTTGACCATTTCTGATGACAAAGAGTAGAACTTTCCTCTTCTGTGGGAGGCTAGAGAAGAGCATGGTCCTTGTTTTTTGTAATTGAGGACCAGTTTGTTGTTGGAGAACCAGTTTTCAAGTGACCTAAAGTTACTTTGGAGAGTGGAAGTAAGGCTGTCAAGGTCAGGGTTTTGGGAATAGATGACAGCATCATCAGTACCGAGGAGTTTGCTGGCTCTCTGACAGGCATCGGGCAGTTGATATATGAAAAGGCCAAATAGGAATGGGCCCAAGATGGAGCCCTGGGGGACACCAACAGATAGTCCCCTAATGTTGGACAAAGATTTGTTGATCTTCATCTGCTGGGAGCAGTTGGCGAGATAACTGTAGAATCAGTCAGCTGTGCTCTATGACAAACCCACACCAAGGAGTGTGCTAAGTGGGAGCTTATGGCTGACCTGGCCGAAGGCTTTAGTAAGAGTCAATATATATATATAGCTCCAACTAGGTCACCATTGTCAAAGGCCTCATGAATGTAGTTGGTATATTCCAACAGCATTGCGTTGGTGCTGTGAGCTTCGGATGCCATGCTGCTGTACACACTGGACACTGTATTGTTCAAAGTATGTGATAAGTTGGTCAGAGACTATTCTCTCAAGGGCCTTCGACAGGGGCAAGAGAATAGAAATGGGTCTGTAATTGGCAAGGCTTGTGCAGTCTTCACTTTTGACAACTGGCATAACCAGCGCAGATTTCTACTTCTCTGAGAACTGCAAGTAGCACAGGTAAAAGTTAAAAATTCTAGGGATGGGATGGGAAACACAGTGTGCGATATGTGGATGTCTAGAAGTCTTATTCACTCTCTGTCAGGGTTATTATCTGTGCTTGAACCCCTGTACCCCACTGTAACCAGGGTAGCCATCTGATGCGGTGTTTTTCCTCCCTCAGGCGTAATTTAGCTGTCATGAGCTCCATGTCCAGCATCTGATGCACTGTGTTGCATCACTTCTCAGTAGTGAATGGGCTGACCTGCAGCTAGTGGGCTGTAATGCATTTGTGGGCTGCAACTAGTAGGACAAGGGTCAAGTTTCTTTGGTCTGCCATCATGCGTACTGCTGTGGGAATCCCAGGACCAAGCCTGTAAACATTATCAGGAATTTGTTTCCCTATGATGTGCTGAACATTCATTTGAATATACTGTATATAGTGGTGGAATTCAAACATGCATGGGACAGTCATAAGGCAATTCTAGGGGGTGGGGGTAGGAAAAAGTAGGCTGCTGGTTAACTAGGATCTGCAGCTTATCCATTAGGTAGGGAAATGGGCAGACTGGGTGGGCCAAGTGGTCCTTATCTGCCGTCAAATTCTGTTTCTATTCTTCCAGAATAGGACTGGCTTGGAGCAACCCCAAAAGATATTCCAGTGGGAGCCCCTCACCCTACACACACACACATACACACAAAACTGTCTCCAGCAGTCAGTCTGAAAAATCTAAGTGAACTCTCCACGAGAACTCTCTCCAAGTGTGGGAGATTATGTCACTTGCCAGACCTTTTTCAGCCTGAGTGTCCGGTCTTCTTCAGTTATAGTGTGTCCAGTCTTTCTCAGTTATGGAGCAATTGGCCTCTGTTTCCCACTGTGGTTTCATTTTATTTAGTGTCCTCCTTAGAGGCTTGCAACAATTGATAAACTCCTGAAATGTACGTCTGTTTCCCTCTCAGAGTCACTACCCAGTATAAGAAGTCCACCCAAGGGGTCACAGAGCTCTCAGTAGGATTTTTTGATTGGAGGTCCGGGACTGTCCATGAAAAAAAAAGGGGTCCACAACCGAAAAGTGGGAGTCCTCGGAAAATTTCTAGGGGTCCCCATTCAAATACATGGGAGCCAGGCCCCTGCGCCAGCACAGCTTTTACTGTAGTATTCTGTAGAAAGCTCCATTAGTTTCTGTTGAGGCATTTTACTCTACATTATTTTATGTTTCAGAGGGTATATCCAAACAAATTATGTCCACTGCTCAACTAACAAGAGTTTTTTTAGTTGAGCAGCGGCCCTAATTTGTTATAACTCCCCCTCTGTAACATAAAAAAAATGTCCTATAGTGACTCCCGGGGCTTGGTTGCTGAGAGTCTCGGGGACTCTCACGGAAAAAGTCAGAGCATCCCGACACTCAAAATGTGTGTAAAAGATGCGGGCACCCGCATCCCGAGAGCCCTGGATCATGGGCCTGGTTAACTGAACTTTGTGGTCTGCATTTTCCATGAAATTTCAAACTTGTAGGAATCTTTGGAAGTCTCTGATGTTCAGGTAAAATTTCTCTTTCAGTGCTTAAAATGTCATACAGGACCCATTTTCAAGTAACTGAGAGAATCTGGTGACACCTTTCAACTCCCATCCATATATATCTTCTATCCTGCCTGGGGGGTTAGGAAATCAGACTTGTATCTGATCAATCAGGTTCAACCTGACAGTATGTCTGAGCCCAACTGCTTGTTTATTTTACTCAATGTGTGTAGAGAGTGTTTGATGCAGTCATTATGAATATTTCTGACACAGTCCGGCCACTGATGTCAAGGCCAGGGTGAAAGGGTCTGTCCTCCTGCTTCTGTGTCCTCAGTCTCGTACTACTCTGATGTTTGGCCCAGGCACATATTGCAGACATCTGTCCTGCTAAATAATATGAGTGCAAATCAGGGAGTGCTAGGCCTCCTTGTTCCATGGGAGTGTCAAGATCTTGTGGGTGATGCAAGCCCTTTTCCCACCCCAGAAAAAATTTCTGTATATCTTTGACAAGGGAATTCCAGTATGAGAGGGGGATGGGTAAAGGCAAAGTGTTAATCAGGGAAACACATCTTGCAAGTAGGTTAATTTTTTTTGCTCCTCCCCGACCCCCCAACCAGCCACTCCTTCGGGCCACACATGCCCACCACAGCCACCACACACCCCCATCACCATCCAGTACCCCATCTTGGTGGTGCCTGGGTAACCCTATGTAACCCTTCGTTGGGTGGGTCCCTCTGGGGGAGAAGTGCCCGTAGGTACATTGAATATCCTAGGGGCTTGCAGGGTCAGCTCAGGGCAATCCCAGGCTATCGTGGCAACGGGGGACCCAGTGGCCATCATCTGGCTGATTGGGGGAGATTTCTCAGTTTTTGGTCCCGGCCCCCTACCCACAGTGGCTGCACCTAGTGTCCCTCCAGGCATGACGCGCAGGCGATGCCTGTGCACCTGCTCTGCATTGTGCATCACTGCCGGGGGTCGCCCCAGAGTGGTGCAGACTGGCACCCCCCCCGGGAGGAGAGCATTCAGCGGATGCCCTACACCCTCCCTGCCAGCTTCCGCTCCTGACAGCAAGTAGGTTCATTGTAACCACCTATATATAGCCTGCTACAGTCAGGGAAGCAAAGACCATTGTCCAGGTCTTGTACTTCACTCCAGAGTTTTGATAATTGATAGTAAAAATTTGAGCGGTGTCTACCTTCACCTGAATGCCCAGGTAGCAAACCTGGTTACTTTTGGCCCATGCAAATGAGAAGGTGGACTTAAACCCTACGGGGTAGACTCCATTATGTTTCAGTGTCTCAGATTCATCAAAATTAATTTTGTAACCTGAAACCCACCCAAGTTTATCCAGGAGATCTATAAGACACGGAATATATTCCTCTGGGTGACAGAGAAAAAAGTTGGAGTCATATGCGTATAATGATATTTTTGCTCCATCCCGCCGCTATCATTTCCGGGATATGAACATCCTGTCAAACTGCAGCTATCAATGGTTCCAAGCAGAGAGCAAACAGCACCAGGGACAGAGGGCAGCCCTGCCTGGTGTCTCTTGTCAACTGAAAGGGTGGCAGAGTTAATTTCATTCACTCATATTGTGCTTGTAGTGCTGTATAGCTTTTGTGTGTTTGAAGTTTGTGTGAAGCAAATAAACAAATCAAAATGAAAGAAAAAGCCACTATGGTTCTCAAAAGAGGTGGCTGTGAAAGTCAGGAAGAAAACAATAGCATTCCGGAAGTATAAGGAAACACAGAAGGAGCAGGACAGAGAGCTGCACCAGTTAAGGCAGAAGGAAGCAGGGAGGGAAGTCAGAATAGCAAAGGCCCAAACTGAGGAAAAGATAGCCAACTCAGTTAAGGAGGGAGATAAAACCTTTTATAGGTACATCAGCAGTAGAAAGACAAAGGGAGGAATAGTGAGGCTGAATAGAATGAGCGGTGGGTGGGCAGAGGGAACAGTGAAAAAGCAGGGATACTGAATGAATATTTCTGCTCAGTATTCACAAAGAGGAGAAGTGCCTAATCCAATTAACAGAAGCACTCTTGATAGGGTCGATCCCAGTCCTTTCACAGAAGAAAGGGTTCTGCAAGAACTCCTAAAACTGAAGATGGACAAAGCAATGGGTCCTGATGGAATTCACCCCAGAATTCTAAAAGAATTAAGGAGGGCTAGTGAAACCACTGGCTACTCTTTTTAATAAATCATGGGAGGATGGTGTGGTACCCGAGGACTGGAGGAAGGCGGATGTGATTCCCCTTCACAAAAGTGGGACGAAGACAGAGGCAGAAAACTACAGACCTGTCAGTCTGACCTCTGTGGTAGGGAAAGTGATGGAGTCACTTCTGAAGGAAAGAATAGTTGAGTACCTAGAGGCCAGTGGAGCACAGGACCTAAGGTAGCATGGATTCACAGCGGGAAGGTCATGTCAGATGAATCTAATAGATTTCTTTGACTGGGTGACCAAAGTAGTAGACCAGGGAGGGCTGTGGACATGGCCTACCTAGACTTTAGCAAGGCATTTGACACAGTCCACACAAAAGATTAATAGTCAAATTAACCAGCCTGGGAGTGGGTCCCAGGGTGGTAGCCTAAGTAAAACATTGGCTGCACAACAGGACACAGAAGGTAATTGTAAATGGAGTCCACTCTGAAGAAAGAGAGGTTACTAGTGGGGTACTGAGGGTTCAGTATTGGGTCCAGTCCTTTTATTGTCTTCATCAGTGACATTGCAGAGGACTGGAAGGAAAAGTATGCCTTTTGCAGATGACACAAAGATCTGCAACAGGGTTGATACACAAGGAGGCGTGGAAAGGATGAAAAGGGACTTGGCAAGGTTGGAGGAATGGTCAGAAGTATGGCAGCTAGATTCACTGCAAGAAGTGAAAATAATGCACCTGGAAACAAGAACCCAGGGAAGAATACACAATGGGTGGGAGGTAGTAACAACAACAAAAAGGAAAGGGACCTGGGGTAATCATATCAGATGACCTTAAGGTTAGCAAGCAATGTGAGAAGGCAGTAGGGAGGGCCGGGGTATACTGGGATGTATAGGAGAGGCATCAGCAGCAGAAAACAGGAAGTTGTTATCCCTCTGTACAGACAGTTGGTGAGACCCCATCTGGAGTACTGTGTCCAGTTCTGGAGACCCCATCTCCGCAAAGACATAGACAGGATAGAGGTAGTCAGAGGAGGGCAACTAAAATGGTGCAGGGTCTGCAGAGAAGCTGTATGAGGAGAGACTAAAGGAGCTTAATATGTATACCCTTGAGGAAAGAAGGGAGGGGACATGATAGAAACTTTTAAGTACCTCAGTGGAATCAACAAAGTCCAAGAGGTATGCATCTTTCAGAAAAGAGACTTGCAAGAACAAGGGGACACAATTTAAAGATAGAAGGAGGGCAGTTCAGGGCAATGTGAGGAAGTATTATTTAACAGAGAGGGTAGTGAATGCATGGAACAGCCTTCCTGAGGAGGTTGTGGGGTCTAAAACTGGGGAGAATTCAAGAATGCATGGGACAGACATAAGGCAATTCTTGTTGGGGTAGGAAGAACTAGGCTGTTGGTTAACTAGGATCTCTGGCCCATCCTGTAGGTAGGAAATGGGCAGACTAGATGGGCCAAGTGGTCCTTATCTGCATCAAAGTCTATGTTTCTATGTATATAGATTTGTAATAACTGCTATAACTGTCATCAGTTTGGGACCAAACTTCATTTCTCCATGTTTTTCTAAGACCAATTAACCCTATCAAAGCCTTTTCAGTGTCCATGGAAATTGTCAGCTGGAATGCCTTCTGCCCACATTGAGTTGAGATGATACTAAGAGGTCTTCTGATACTGTCTTGCAAAAAACGACCAGTGATGAATCCAGTTTGGTTAGGGTGCACCACAGAAGGAATCACAGTCTGCATGCAGTCCGCTGGAACACCAGTGAAAATCTTCAAGTCCACACTGAGCAATAATAGCAGGCAGTAGGAACCACAATGCACAGGGTTCTTTCCAGGTTTGGGTAGAATGGATATTTGGACATGTCTCCAAGAGTCAAGGATGGCCCCCCTCCAGTACCTCTCGGTAACAGTACAACAATGGTGGTATCAGTAAGGCAGGAAAAGCTTTATAAAATTCTGATGGGAGCCCATCAACACTGGGGAACTTATTATTTTTTATGTGTTTAATTTCTTCTCCGAGCTCAGATATACCAAATTGTTTTTCCAGGGTTTCTCTTCTGTGGTCAGAGAGATCCAGAAGGGCTACCTGGGAGAGAATCCTGCCAAATTTACTTCGTAATTCAGAACTTTGTTCCTAAGTACTGTATACAGTGTGGCATAAAACCTTTTGAACAGGGTTGATATTTCCAATATGTTGACTGTAATTTGCCCTCCTTTTCCTGGGTCAGAAAGCCATAGCACTGCTCTTCTACTTTGCTGTTTACCTAGTGCTAATGTAATAGGTGCCCTGCTTTATTACCTCCTTTATAATATCTATGCTGCACCCTTTGCAGGGTGCCCTTTATCTGATCATTAAGCAATTTATCTAGGGCATTTTTTTCAGATTCCCATACCTGTCTGGCCTGGAGGTTGAGTGTCAGTTTGTGTTGAAACTCTGCTTCCCTTAGTTCTGCTTCTAGTTGTGGCCACTTTTCTGACCTTTGATTTTGACCTCTGCACAGTAAGTGATTATGGTGCCCCTAAGAACTGCCTCCAAGGCATCCCATCAAATAGCTGAGGAAGTCGTATCTTTGGGGTTCTTTAGGAGGTAGTCCTTAACTGTTTTTCTCTATTAGGTCTTTGAGTTCCATAGGTGTAGGAACCGGGGGGGGGGGGCGGAAGGGACAGCAGCCTCCTCCCCCCAACTTTTGATTTTTGTATGGCAAAACTGGTTTAGAAAAAGTGCCCTTTGTACCCTCATAAGTGCCGTTCTGATCCTCCACCCCCTCAGCTTTTACTGTCTTCTGGCACCCTTGTTGAGTTCTGGGGAGCTCAGACATCCCACATTGAGGGTCCAATTAGAATTATGGGGAGATGGACAAGTCGAAACGTAAAGGGGTATAATCAGATGAGGTCACGGGTAGGATTCTACAGGCGGTCACTTTATGTACCTGTAACCCCTAGGTAGCACTATCCCAAGGGCTACTACCCGTGTCTGCTTGGCTAGTAGCAGGTTAAGGGGCCTGAGTTCTGAAAGGGGTGCCTCCAATTGGAGGTCAGGGTTGGTAGTGGTCAAGCTAACCTGGGCACAACCCTCTGGGACATTGTAACCCCCCTCTTTCCTTACTAGTGGCTGGAACAATACAAAATAATCACTTTCACAATACCCCTGATACACTACACAAGTACCCACACTGTTTGCACTTACCACCAGGGCTTTCCTCTGGCCTGGCCCTGGGGACCCCCTGTAAAACAAGGTTATACATAGCAAATAACAGCAGTACAATACTCTTGCACAAACTGGAACCACAGCCAGGGTAAATGCAAAAAAGAGTTAGATCTGATTTATTTAAGGGACTTGAACAAGGGAGGGGTGTAATCAGGTTAATTTGCTTAAAGGCTGTATCAATCAAATAGTTATGCATGCACTTCAGGGTCCATAAACAGTCACACACTCTGGGTACCCAGATGGAGAATGGTGGGCTAGCCAGGAACGTTGCAGCTGATTGGGGCCCTGTGATGGAAGAAAACAACATGCACAACACACACTATTTGTAATCTGGAGCCGGAGGGCTCAGTTCGTGAAAAGAAAACAACAAAGCAATCAGATGACACACTTTGAGATTAGGCTGTTGTTGCAGGGAGCTACCCTGATGATTACTCACGATACCCAAGGTTGGACACAGGCCAGACGAAAATCGAGACAGCTGGTGGTTAATCTGGAGTGCCAGGAGAAGCAGGGCCCACATGAATCACCGAGGTGTCATTCCTTTTCAAGCGTGGAACAGGGGGATGATCCTCAGGCAGGTCTCTCATCGATGGCTTTCTCTGTGCAGCAGGTAGTCTGGCTGGGCTAGTGTGGCAAGGCCCAGGCCAAATGGAGACACATTTGGATACAGTCCATTTTGGGCTGGATACAGCTTCCAGCAAGCAGAACACAGTTCACACAGTGGGGGACCAAATCACGACCCACTTTCAATACATAGCATATTTACATGTAAGGAAATTCTACTGTACCAGGCAAACTGCTCTCCGGTCATGATTGCAAAGTCTCTGCACAAACCAGGGATTCAAAAGCAGCTGGAAATCCTGACAGGCCGATCGCATTCAGCAAAATCTTCGGTCTTCTTCAAGTATGAACCTGGTAAAAATAAGTGGCTTACTTCGTTCTCACAAACTTGGATTTAGTCCAAAATAATTATCTTCTCTCCCTCTCAGGGGCAGCAGGCAGACATGCAGACCAAAACTCAGCCCTTTCACAGTTCTCCCATGCAAAACTACACAGAACTACTGCCCAAAATCACTTGAGTGGTTCTCATTTCACTTCACAGCTCAGAACTGACTGAAACAGCAGGCAGCTTGAGGATTTCCCTCAGATCCAAAAGATTTGGTTGGCTGATCTGTCTGTCAGTCAGTCTCAACAAAGGCTCCCATTCAGGTGCAAAAAGGCGCCAAAAGTCCAAAACTACAATTCCTACAGATTTTGACTCCAGACAGCTCCTGTAGTCCGGCTCCATTTTAGGTCCCATCAGACTGATTGGTCCAATTCGGCAGCTCTGGGCCAAAATGGTGGGGATAAACAAAACAGTCCTTGCTGCAAAGAAGGCAGGTTAGACAAACTACATTATTATTACTACTCTAATGAATGATCAACAAACAGTTACATCTATTAACAGGGCTCCCTCTGCGCAATTAGCGATGGTAGAAACAGAGCGATTACCTAGCAGCCCGGGCGGGACTCAAGCATGACAACACTCAGCCCCTTCCCAGATTGATTATTACTGCAATCTAGGCAGCTCTTAAAGTGACAGTACATAGAGGCTACACAGGCACTCTTTGGCAATAATGATTAACTGCAAAATGCAGGACACCAGCCTGGCAGTGAGCATTTAGAAATCTCATGGAAGACTTTTTGGGAACCCCCCTTTGTAGGGGGGTTACATACCCACTCTGTGGATAGGAGGGACATCTTTATGCGAGAATAACTGCTATGCTTGTGTAACCACCCCCTTGCTAGTTTACACAGTTAGCTACCCCTGGCACCCATAACTGGGCGCATGGACTCGGAACACATTTAGAAATGGTAGCGTCCCTAGCTTTGGGAATGTATACCAGGCTTATTCATCTAGAGAATAAAGAGGTGGGGTGTGCAAAAGCAATATAACCTATTTGGTATTTACAAACACCAGGTCCTGGGAGAGAACTTTTGCTAGGGCTATGCTAGACCTATCTTTTGGAGGGTACCCAGTAACTCCACACAGGAAGCAATAACATAACTGTCCAGACCATAGTTGGGGTTCTAGAGTGTGACTTTATTCCAAAAATGTTCTCTAAAGCAAGGGTGGACCCCAAGTTTTACACATCATGGCACTAGGATCTTGCAGGACAACAAATCGACTGTATTTGACAGAAAACTCTTTGGCCACAACTGAAAACACATTTGCTAACAGGACATTTGCACTTTGTTTTCCCACATGACGTAGGACATTGAACAACTTAGACTTGGATTCCCAATTTAAGTAGGACATTGAACATTGCTTCCAGTGGCACTGCCACAACTGACACACATTTTCACTAAGAACTAGCACCATTCTTCATAACCAGAGAGGAAAATGTAACCCACCTCGGGCGGTAAAATTCTCTTCAGACATTGGCCCTTTGTCTAAAGTAACCAGGCACCCTTACTGAACCTGTAATCCTGAATTGGTTACTCCAGATGGGGATCTGCCCCTCTTATTCCCAAATCCATACTCAGCCATTCTTTCAGAGTTACACCTTAAACATTCAGAAAACACAGCTTGGAAATGCTTATTGAATGAAACTTTGGCATCCAGCATATGAATCACTACACTGGTAGTGGAAAAATTAGAGTCCTGAACAATGTGATATCATCATACTTCTGGACATCACACACTTCAGCCAACTTTAAATTAGAACAGTCTCTCCCTTCTGAATTCACTGAAAAGTTGTGCCTTCCCTTTTAGCCAGAGAGCACAGCAACACAGGTACTTGCTTTCTTTAGCAAAAGTCAGATCCTACTCACTGTTAGACATTTCAGGCAGCTTCAAAACATCCTGGATCAAAAAGGAGATTGCCCCTGGGATCCATCCACTAGCAGTCCTTTTCACCCCTCCAGGGATGAAAATCAGAAGATCCTGCTGTAGACAATGGTTTTACCACTTCTCTTGGCAAGCTGAAGAATACCAGAACTAAAGTGAGAATGCAGGGCCCTCAACTCAGAGCCCTCAGCTGAGTAGTTCTCACTCCTCCAACTTCAAGCTGCTACTTCCAGCAACTGATGATTCACACTCACTCTCATCTCAACATTCTAAAACCCTTCTCACAGCTGGCCAAGGCTTATGGTGCTGCGAGAGTTCCAAATGAGTTCATCGCTTCCATCTCAGCTGAAGCCAAGTAAACAGAAGAGTGAGCAGGGGAAAAACCCATTTAATTAGTTAATCATCAGCTGCCTCTCCCTGCCTAGCACTGATACTGAAGGGATTCTAGTAACCCCAGGGGACTGGGTGGTTACACTTGCTAGAGAAAAAGGTCACACATTCAATTGCAATGCTTAGGTACTGTGTAGTGGGGGGGCAACTAAATCCTGTTTGTTACCAGCTCAGGCAATCATGGGTGTCAGCAGCTTGTTAGCCATGAGGAGTAATTGCCTAGTTTGGTGCTATTCAAGCAGGTCAAACAGGGCAGTTTAACTTTCAAACAAAGTGGTATGTATCCTCCTTAGCACTGAATCGCAGATACCAAATGCAGCCTAAAAGAGACAAAAGTCAGTGATGTACATGCAATTCCATTACTACGCATGACATTAGCTCAACATTTCTTTTGAAAGGTTATGGCAGCAGAGGACTGCACAGTGGCTCCCAGGGTTTCGCTCATAATATAGGGAAGGCAGCCATACAAATACTGGGCTTAGGGTGGGAACCTGCACAACTTGGATCCTTTCCACATGAAGGCTTGCCTCGGAACTAATGTGACTGCCCCACATAATTCCTGATGTGGCATGGCTGGCCCCCAATCACAGGCCAAGCATTATGGGTAGCTCAAATTCATGCTGCAGCTGCCATCATAAGGTGTGGTTCCTGACCCCGATCCAACTGCAATTCCAGCTGTATTCTCCAGGCCGCACTAACCCTCCATTAGATCATATTCCCCTGGTTCACCCTTCGCCGCTGCCCAGCCTTTGCACTCCCCTGACTCCTCCTGTAACCTGTTTCATCGCCACATGAATTATACAGTTGTAACCCCCCTGCAAATGGGGGTTCCCAAAAGACTTCCAGGAGCTTGCTTGAATGCTCCAAGCCTGAATGGTGTTTGGCATTTAAGCCATTTATCAGTGAGTGTTTTTAGAACCTCTGGTACTGTCTCTTTAAGAGCTGTCTGCTTGCAGACATAATTAGTTTGTATGGGGGACTGTGTGTTTCTTTGATTGAGTACCACTCAAGCTGCTGCCAATTCACTCTATTTTTGCAGTCACTAGGAGTGCAAAGGGAACCTATCTGAAAGATGTAACTGTTTGCCAGAAATCATTTACAGTAATAATGAAATTACAGTTTGTCTAACCTGCTTTCTTTGCAGTCAGAACTGTGTCTGCTAGTTCCCCATTCTAGTTTTGAACTGCTGAACTGGACCAATCAGTGTGGGGTAAGCTAGCTCTAAAATGGTGCCTTGACGAATCAGAACTTGGACTCATAATCTGGAGCCAGCCACAAGAAGATTGTATGAGCAGTGACTCTGGGAGATGTAGTTTAGACTTCAGCACCTTTTGGACCAACAGCAGCAGTCTATTGTGAGTGACAGCCAATCCAGTCAAGAACTGGGAGGAACTCAAAGGAAGTGCCCGTTTTGTCGGGTTGGAGTTTCAGTTGAGCTTTGGCAGTGAAGGAAGGAGCCCTGTGCTTTTTCAGTGTGCAGTTTTACTCAAAAACGTGTGTAAGGCCCAGAGTTCCGGTCTGCAGCTTGTGTAACAGCTTGTTAGGACTGAATCCGTCCTGTGAAAAGAATCAAAGGATCTCTGAAGAGTAGAAACCAGGCTCACCCTGTAGAAGACTGGAAGAATTGCTGAAAATTGCACTCGGTCTGTCAGGAACTGAATCTGCTATGTGTTCTCCCGGTATTGTGCAGTAATTGCGATTGGGATACAGATGCAGCCTGCCTGGTATAGTGCTTTCTTTTATATGGATGTGTGAAGAGGTTTGTGTACCTCAAGTGAGCCCTGCTGACATTGAAGGACCCTATCTTATTTGGAGGTCGTGAGTACTAATTCAGGGTCGCTCCTGTTGAATTGCCACATTTAAATCCAAATGGAATTACTGTACTGCTGACTGTTTAATTCTCCTTTTCTCTGTGTGAAAGGCCCTACCAGCTGCCACGGTTTGGACTAGCCACTAGGGCTGGGGTACCCAGGGACAGTAACTGATAGGGATAGGCCTGTGCACAGAGCCATAGGTAGATTATTAGAGTGATAAGCTAATTAACCTGATTTCCTGTCCTTGTTATATCCCTAAATAAATCAGAGCTGCTTGTTTCAGCAAAGTTATACTGCCTGAGGTATTTGTCTATGTTAAAGTACTGTACTGTGATTGTTGCACTGTATCTCATTTCACAGGAGGTCCCAGTGACGAAACCAGACCTGGGGAAGTGTATACTGTGAAGGTAATTCTGATATATTGTGTGGGCCACTAGTGGGAAGAAAGGGGTTGCAGTGTCCCGAGGAGGGTGACCAAGTTAGTTTAACTATTGCAAACCCTGACCTCTGGGTGGAGGCACCCGCCATTGGATCCCAGGCCCTCAACCTGTTAGTGGCAAATCAGGCAGGTAGTAGCCCTGGGATAAGCCATCTAGGGTAACATCTTGGAGGCTCACCCTGGGATTGTGTGTCCTCTAGTGGCCATATTTACGAACCACTGTTAAGAAAAAAATGGGTACCCGACAGAAGTGGCTGTGCACCGCTGGTGGAGTGGTGTACTGGGGAGGAGATCGACCCCAAAATGCTATGCTTATCCTGGACATCCCCTGGTATCAATACGGACACTGTGCAGGGAGTACTTTCCAAGGTGGAAGGTTTACAAACCCTGTGGTGGTGGGTCGGCATGCTAATCTGCTCACCCACACTTTCCTGGCCCTAGTAGAGTTTAAGGATCCCATAGATAGCTCCAAAGTGCCACAGACCATTACCCCAGAGGGAGCCCTCACTGCTTGGAGAGTGATAACTAAAGACAGTAAAGACCCGGGGGGGAATCAGCCCCCACCACTATCTGAAACTTTTGAGGAGAAATTTGCTGAATGGTTGCTGGGAGAGGGGAAAACTGTGGAGGACTTGAAGAAACTATTCTTGCCACCTGGGGGTGTTCCTCCCCCAACACCCTCTCCTGCTCCAGTGCCCGTAATGGTGGCTGAACCAATGCAGACTCCTATTTCTGCACCTGCCATTAGTCGACTCTTACCGAAGGTTGAGGATCTTCTCAGACCTCCCCACCCCCAAGGGGAGGATGACTGGGAGACCTGGATAGACTATGTTGCCCCCCAAGTGCTAGAATGGCAATGCTCGGAAGGTGAAAGCGTAAAGAGGGTTAGTGAGAGCCTCCGAGGTCCTGCCTGGCTACCATCCGTGCTAAACGGGCCAGTAACCCTGAAGCGACTGCACAGGCCTATCTTGAGGCCTTGGAGAATGTGTATGGGAGCCCAGATTCTGATGAGGACCTATGGTGGAGAGTAAGAGATGCACAACAGTACCAAGGGAGTTGTTGTCTGTGTATGTATCTCGCTGGAAAAATTGTTGCAAGAATGCCTCAGAAAAGGTAGTTTGCCAGCGATTGAACTGGACCCGAACCAGGCTGGACAGGATCCTAAGTCTGCCCCTTCTCAGAACTGCTGTTGCTTCAGTTACGCCTGGCAGATCGACTGGAATCCCCACCCTCCTATGATGAGTTAATGAGAGAAATTGAG
The DNA here is from genome assembly GCA_016271365.2 of Neoceratodus forsteri. Taxonomy (NCBI): domain Eukaryota; kingdom Metazoa; phylum Chordata; order Ceratodontiformes; family Ceratodontidae; genus Neoceratodus; species Neoceratodus forsteri. Next base: position 804,014,455 of record CM028134.1, on the reverse strand, counting down.
AGTTGAGAAAAGACGACCTGGGAGGGACCTCACCAATAGCTCAGCTACGACCGAGTGACTGAGGGTGACCCATCAAGTGAAGTCTAGGGGCAGAGGTTGGCAGTCAATGAGTGCTCTGACAAGGAAAAGATATGTCACAATGGGGCTGAACTGTTAGAGAGATCCGGAATTCAAAAACAGTCCCTTTATGAAGCCCGCCTGCAAGTGCAGGCCCTGACCTATATCCGACTGCATCTGCTATGGGGTGGGGTACCCACCCATGTATCTCCTGCTGATAACAGCTCGAACTCGATTCCTTGACCATGGAAGTGGAGAAACTGACAGATGTCTCCAAATGCTTATCACGCACAAGACAGAGATGGCACCAAGGTTTCCAGTTAGTAATACCCCGCCCTGGCTCCCAGTGTGGCGCCCGGCCAGCTCAAACTCCAGAAAGTATGTTTTGCTATAATTGTGGGAAAGATGGGCACATGAAAGGGAAATGCCAGTCCCAAAAGACACTGACAAAGTTGCATATAGGCTACAAGGAGAGCTTCGAGAAGAAATCAGTGGTTAAGAGGTGCACGACATGATCCCAGTGAGGGCACCAAAAATGCTAATTCACGGCCTTTTGTGGCAAGGTCAGTTGCCCAGGCCCCCACTACCGCCTCTCCAGACTGGTCCAGAATAGTGGGTCCCTCCATGGAGACCACTGTAAAGGTGAACGGAGTGTCTACAAGAGCTATATTAGACAGTGGCTCCCAAGTGACAATTATGTTCCAAGATTGGTATCAGAAGCATTTGTCAGACGTACCCTTACAACCATTAGAAGGACTGCATGTATGGGGGTTAAGTGAGAAGGCCTACCCCTATTCCGGGTATATCCGAATTTGGCTGTCTTTCCCCACCTCCATTGGCTGGAGTGGCCGAACAAGTAGAGACCCTAGCCTTAGTGTGTCCCCCACTGGACTGTATGATGGTGTCCTTTGTTGATTGGAACAAATGCTCATATGTTCGGAAGGCTGGCACAGTTGTATTCACGAAAAAACAGGGGTCAAAGACTAGTAGAGCTTTAAGAGTTCGGCTTTAATTTAAAGCCTATGAGGCACAGAGAGATGCTGAAAAAACAGAACCAGAGGAACCGGTCGGAATTGTATGGAAGAAGGATCCTGAGTCTCTGATCCTGGCGCCAAATGCCGTGTACCTTACAGGAGAGGTCCGTATCAGAAAGGATGTTAAGAATAAAATATTAATGTTGGATGCACCAGGCGATGGAAAATTGCCAGAGGGACTGCTGGTCAAGCCCAGTATTTTGCCCGCCAGAGCCCATGCTTATGCCAGAAGGGTAATGGTCCAAGTTCATAATGTGTCTGAAAGAATATTCGAGTAAACAGAGGTTGCATCCTGGCTAATGTGCATTGTGCAGACACTGCAGTGCTACCCAGCAGCAAGAGTTCAAGGAAGAATGACAGAGTAACGCCTGACTTGTTTGATTTCGCACCGCTGCCAGCTGAATGGAAAGTGAAGATCAGTGAGAAGCTTGCCCAGAGAGACCAGGTGTTTTCTTTAAAGGAATGGGATGTAGGATGCGTGCAAGGAGCTGAGCACAATATCCGGCTGCATGACGAAAAGACCATTTCGTGGAGAGGTCTCGACGCCTGGCACCTGCTGACATAGATGATGTGAGACGGCATCTGCAAGAGATGTTAGCTGCTGGTGTAATACAAGAATCCAGAAGCCCTTATGCTTCCCCATTGTGTAGTGAGGAAAAGAAGGAACAGTAAGGATGTGTGTGGATTATCGCATCTAAACCGCGGACTGTCCCTGATCAGTACACAATGCCCGCATTCAGGATGCTTTGGACTGCCTAAAGCGGGAGCAAGTGGTTCTCTGTGCTGGATCTCCGCAGTGGGTACTACCAGATCCCGATGGCCCCAGAGGACTGTGAGAAGACGGCCTTTATCTGTCCGCTTGGCTTCTATGAATTCATGAGGATGCCTCAAGGATTTCGGTGCCCCAGCCACTTTTCAACGATTGATGGAGCGTGCAGTGGGGACATGAACTTACTAGAGTGCCTGGTATACCTAGATGATGTTATTGTGTTTGGCAGCTCACTGGAGGAACATGAGAGCAGATTATTTAAGGTATTGGACCGACTGGAGGACTTTGGCCTTAAACTGTCCATTGATAAGTGTCAATTCTTTCAAACATCAGTAAAGTATGTGGGACACATAGTATCCACCGAGGAATAGAGACCGACCCAAGTAAAGTTGAGGCCTTGACCAACCTGGCCACAGCCCAAAATCTAAAAGAACTGCAAAGATTCCTGGGATTCTGTGTTTATTATCCGCGCTTCATCAAGGACTATTCAAGAGTGATCCCGCCTTTACTTAACCTTACTCAAGGGTATCCCCAACCCACAAAAATACCAAAAGTCAGCCCCTCAAGACTGAAAGAGTGTATTTTCATCCGAGTGAAGTATTTGGGGCCCGCTGGACTCCTTGATTGTGAGACTGCTTTTCATGAGATCATATATCAACTTACCCATGCTCAGTGCTGGCCTATGCCGATCCAAGAAAACCTTACGTCCTGCACACCTGATGCTAGCTTGCAAGGTTGGGGCTGTGTTGTACCAAGAGCACGAGAATGGCCTGAGACCAGTGGCTTTGCCAGTAGAAGCCTGACCCCATCCGAAAAGAACTATCCTGTACATAAGTTAGAGTTCCTAGCTTTGAAGTGGGCTATTGTTGACCAATTCCATGAGTACTTTATGGGGCTAAAATACTAGTAAAAACTGACAATAATCCTTTGACCTATGTGCAGACCTCAAGCTAAGTTGATGCCACTGGCCATAGGTGGCTTTCTGCATTATCTACATATGACTATGCTCGAATACCGAGCAGGTCTGAACCACATAGATGCTGATGCTCTCCGGAGGCCTGTTCCCAGAATGATTGGGTCCATTAGCAGAACCTGACATTCAGACTCTGCAGAAGTTTGACAGGGAGGAACAAATGTCCACGGACGCAGTGGACTGCATGGTGGATTGTTTGGGAGCTCTGAGAATTGCATACCTGCTGCTTATTGCCACTTTTTCTGCAATAGACATTGGTGCACTGCCTCAGCTGGACAATGACAGTATTCGATGGGCTCAATCCCGATCCCATGATCAAAGCAGCTTTAGAAGCCCTCTATGCAGGAAAAGATGTGTCCAAATTACGCCCACTGATTTGAGAACTGCACTGTTATACAAAGAAGGTCCTAAGTTGAAACTGATCAATAAACTGTTATACAGAGAAACAGTAGACAGAGGGGACAAGTCAGACAAACAACAACCTAGTGCTGCCCACTGCCTTCGAGACTCAGTACTGAGGTCCTTGCACAACCACATGGGGCACCTTGGTATAGACAGAACACTTGACTTGGTGAGATCCAGATTCTATTGGCCTCAAGATGGGGCTGATGTGGAGCAACACATTCGAATCCTGTAGTCGCTAAGCTTACAGAGGAAAGCTTTGCCCCCAGAGGGCTGCCCCTTGTTAACATCTCCACCAGTGCACCCATGGAGCTGGTCTGTATTGATTTTCTGAGTTTGGAGTCAGATCAAAGAAATATCAGTAATGTGCTGGTGGTCACTGACCATTTCACGAGATATGCCAAGCTTCCCCACCAAAGACCAGAAAGCATCCACTGTGGCTAAAGTACTTGTAGAAAACTTTTTGTTCATTATGGGGCTCCACAAAGAATCCATTCTGATCAAGGGAGAGACTTTGAGAGTCGACTGATCAAAGAGATGCTTTCTCTGTGGGGAGTGCAAAGTCCAGGAAACTGCCTCTTACCACTCCCCAGGGGGACCCACAGCCTGAACGTTTCAACCGCACTTTGCTAGATATGCTAGGCACCCTGCACCCAAAGGACAAGCCTAGATGGAGCCAACAAATTAGCACCCTGGTACATGCTTATAACTGCACCAAAAGTGATGCCACTGGATTCTCCCCCATCAGCCTGATGTTTGGAAGAGAAGCTCGACTACCAGTAGATGTGTGTTTTGGGGTCTCTCCTGATGAGGGTTCAAGCTGACAAACTATTTACAGTATGTGCAAAAGTTAAAGGCCCAGGCTAACTCATGCGTACTAACTGGCTCAAACCATGGCTGCCAAAAGAAATCTGCCAACAAAGAAAGGTATGATAAAAGGTGAAAGCACAGGAACTCCAGGAGGGAGATCGGGTATTGCTAAGAAATCTGGGACTGCATGGCAAGCACAAGATTGCTGACAGATGGCACCATCTCCTCACATTGTAGTGGGCAAACTAGATGATCTGCCAGTGTACAAAGTAAGGCCTGAGAATAATTCAAAAGATGTAAAAACAATGCATAGAAATCATTTACTGCCCATTGGACAAATCTTAATTGAGTCTGAGCCCCTAGAAGATGCCCTCTGGACCAGTGACTAGAGCTGCTGCTAAGAAAAGATCAAAAAGTCTGCACCTACAGAAGCAAAGTTAAAGTGTTCCTCCACAAGTCCCAGTTGAGCATGACTGTCAGTCCATATCGGAAGAAAGTGAGAGTGACTTTGAATACTATCCTTCTTACGAACTGAGTCAATTGTTTCTGGGCAACCCTAGTCAATACTGGAGATGAAGCTGGGCCTTCTGACTGTCTAAGCCCCAGCTTCATCCCTGAGCCAATGCTCCCAGAAAGTGAAGTGCAAAGCATCAGATCAGATGAAATGGAATCATTGTGCATGGTTGAACTGTTTGAGCTTTCAGGGGAGGAAAATGATAGATTGGGGCAGACTGGTGATAACAAACAAGAAGAGTATTTTGAGTGCCTTGACAGTCCACTGCCAGTGTCCGAAAGCTCTCCATGCGAGCCAAATGTTGTGGACTCAGAAACTGTAACTCCAGGAGCTGAAAGTGCCCCAAGTTCTAGCCTCTCTACCCCCATGGAGACTCCCCTGACAAGTGAGGACAATGCTGAAAATGAGGCTCAGAGTGCAGAGACTATAACAGTTCCTCCTAGAAAGACTGGTCGAGCTGTAAAGCCTGTGGTGCACCTCAGTTATGATTCACTTGGGAGGCCTGTGGACTTGCCTCTCAATGTTGTCCATAAAGGAGTGTATGTGTGTCCCGAGCTCATTGCCCAAACTGAGCATCAGTGCTAACTCCAAGTTACTTGTGTTGCCCTCTAAGTATGGTGCCCTTGCCCCATCCAGCCCCAAGGTAACTGATAGGAAGGGCCCTCTCTTCAGGTTTCATGTACAAGAGGTAATAACTTGAGTTATGGCACAATGTGTATGTAATACTGTGTAAAGAGTGACGCGACTGCAATGTTTCAGAAATGTGTTCTTGGTAAAATGATATATTGACTGATGATTACATGTGCGAGCCTAATGCAAATGTATGGTTTGCAGCTGAAACTTATGGGGGTACTTGCTTGACGCGGACGTCAAGCTTTCCCAGGCCAGGAAGGGTGTAACCCCCCTGCAAATGGGGGTTCCCAAAAGACTTCCAGGAGCTTGCTTGAATGCTCCAAGCCTGAATGGTGTTTGGCATTTAAGCCATTTATCAGTGAGTGTTTTTAGAACCTCTGGTACTGTCTCTTTAAGAGCTGTCTGCTTGCAGACATAATTAGTTTGTATGGGGGACTGTGTGTTTCTTTGATTGAGTACCACTCAAGCTGCTGCCAATTCACTCTATTTTTGCAGTCACTAGGAGTGCAAAGGGAACCTATCTGAAAGATGTAACTGTTTGCCAGAAATCATTTACAGTAATAATGAAATTACAGTTTGTCTAACCTGCTTTCTTTTGCAGTCAGAACTGTGTCTGCTAGTTCCCATTCTAGTTTGAACTGCTGAACTGGACCAATCAGTGTGGGGTAAGCTAGCTCAAAATGGTGCCTTGATCTAATCAGAACTTGGACTCATAATCTGAGCCAGCCACAAGAGGATTGTATGAGCAGTGACTCTGGGAGATGTAGTTTAGACTTCAGCACCTTTTGGACCAACAGCAGCAGTCTATTGTGAGTGACAGCCAATCCAGTCAAGAACTGGGAGGAACTCAAAGGAAGTGCCCGGTTTGTCGGTTGGAGTTTCAGTTGAGCTTTGGCAGTGAAGAAGGAAGGAGCCCTGTGCTTTTTCAGTGTGCAGTTTTAGTCAAAACGTGTAAGGCCCAGAGTTCGTCTGCAGCTTGTGTAACAGCTTGTTAGACTGAATCATCCTGTGAAAAGAATCAAAGGATCTCTGAAGAGTAGAAACCAGGCTCACCTCAGAAGACTGGAAGAATTGTTGAAAATTGCACTCGTCTGTCACCAGAACTGAATCTGCTGTGTGTTCCTCCCCGGTATTGTGCAGGAATTGCGATTGGGATACAGATGCAGCCTGCCTGGTATAGTGCTTTTATATGGATGTGTGAAGAGGTTTGTGTACCTCAAGTGAGCCCTGCTGACATTGAAGGACCCTATCTTACTTGAGGTCGTGAGTACTCAATTCAGGGTCGCTCCCTGTTGAATTGCCACATTTAAATCCAAATGGAATTACTGTACTGCTGACTGTTTAATTCTCCTTTCTCTGTGAAAAGCCCTACCAGCTGCCACGGTTTGGACTAGCCACTAGGGCTGGGGTACCCAGGGACAGTAACTGATAGGGATAGGCCTGTGCACAGAGCCATAGGTAGATTATTAGAGTGATAAGCTAATTAACCTGATTTCTCTGTCCTTGTTATATCCCCCTAAATAAATCAGAGGCTGCTTGTTTCAGCAAAGTTATACTGCCTGAGGTATTTGTCTATGTTAAAGTACTGTACTGTGATTGTTGCACTGTATCTCATTTCACAGGAGGTCCCAGTGACGGAACCAGACCTGGGGGTAAGTGTATACTGTGAAGGTAATTCTGATATATTGTGTGGGCCACTAGTGGGAAGAAAGGGGGTTGCAGTGTCTTCCAGAGGGCTGTGACCAAGTTAGTTTAACTATTGCAAACCCTGACCTCTGGGTGGAGGCACCCGCCATTGGATCCAGGCCCCTCAACCTGTTAGTGGCAAATCAGGCAGGGGTAGTAGCCCCTGGGATAGCGCCATCTAGGGCTAACACAGTACACTGATATTTGTTTCTACTTTTGTGGCTCAGGGTCCGAGATATGTGGTAACTCTGCCACTCCTCATTTCTAGCCTTTCATGCTGGCTCCCCCATGGTAAGAGCTTGCTCTCCCCCCCCCCACACCCAGAATGATGAAGATAATTCCACCTGGTCATCAGAGCTTGATAGTAGATAAAAGAAAAACAAAGGGATATAGGTACTCACCCCCACAGGGTAGTGTTCAGAAAAGGGGATAACAGATGCTCAGTTTCATTATGCAGCATTGTTGCTGTTTGCAAATCCAGTTAAAGGGCTTCTAAAGGGATTCAGCAAGGTCTTAATGTCTACCCTGACTGACTCTGCATGTCAGCACCTCTCCTCTCCTCTCTCCTCAAACGCTGCTGCTGCCATTTTGCTTCCCTTGGTTGATTGTCAGGCGAAAAGGTGCTCCTTATGACTTCTTTTGGTATGGAGACTACTCCTAGTATCTTGAGGTGTGTGGAGGCCTCCATCAGGTTGTCGTAGATACATGGGGTCAATTGGTAATAAAACATGCAGGTGGGCCGGATATGGAGTTTGGAACTTGATGTTCTGTTCCTTGAGAGTTTGTTTCAACCCGATATATCCGTTTCTGTTCTAAAATCTCTTGTGGGTAATCATGCTCTAAGGACAGTCTGCATCCTTGGTAACTCAAATCCTTTTGCCGCCATGCTTTGTTGATGATTTGCTGCTTTATTTTAAATCAGGCAAACTGTAGCATGATTGAGCTGGGCAACTGCAGAGTTGAGGGGTTTCAGTATTAGTGTGCTGTGTGTGTGTTCTATCTGCAGATCACTGCCCTGAGGGACAGAAAGCATGGCATTTAACACTGCCTCCATGAATTTGACAATATTTGCAGATTCAAGACCTTTCTTCAAACGATAAATACAGTCATTTGTAAGCAACTCTCCCTAAGACTGATGCATTTTGTTGTAAGTCTAGCTTGGGATGCCAACAAATGCTTTAGGAGGCGTTGAGTGCGGATGTCAGTATCTTCAATGGAGTTCACCAGTTGCTCAAGCTATTCCACCCTCCTGTTGGTTTTCCTCTGCTCTTCTCTATATTCCTGCAGGGTTTTGCGGTTCTCTTTCCTGAAGGCCCCAAGCTCCATCAGCACTGTTTGTAGAGCACGGGGTCATAATGTCGGATGACACAATGCCGCAGCAATATACTATGCTGCCAATACTGTGCTATATATTGCCAGCAGCATTTCTCTATGTTTCAAGGGGGGCTCCACCCCCTGCACCCACCATTATGCGGGGCTGTGCCCCCCAAATGCCCCCAACTAAAATAATCAACTTTGGGGAGGTGTACACTTAAATTGCACAAAGTGCAAAATAAAGAAAAATTCCATGTGTCTGGGACAGGGATTCGATATCTGGTCCACAGACACACTGCCTCCATTGCTGTCTGTGGCTCATCCTATTGAGCCATGGCAGCTGCTCAGTGGACCCTCCTCCCAGTAGAGGACTTATCTTCTTGAGGGAACAGAGACAGGGTGCACAACTGCACATAGACCATTTAGCGGTTTTGTACCCTGTCGCTATTCCTGCCCATGCTGTCTCTGTTGCGTGGTTTTGACGTACACCGTTCTACATATGGCAAACTGACCCAGAAGGGTTTGGGCATCCTCTGATATCCAAGCAGGTTCTGGGGCAGGAGATCCACTGCTCGTCGGGGCCTCCATGCCATTGTTGCTGCTGTTGTCTGCAAATCATAGAAACATAGACCATGATGGCAGAAAAGACCAGAGGTCTATCCAGTCTGCCCATATTCCCTATAATCCCTGGAACCTTCCCCCCCGTGTTTTGGTCACAGACAAGAATTAAAGAGGCTTTCTTTTGGGACAACATAGGTGGGGTAAGTTGAGGGGAAACTTGGTGAAATAGTGTCTTCATTATTGTCTGGTGTGTTAGGGTCTAGAAACAGTGTGAGTATAGGTGAATCACCCTATCTAGGGTAGGAGTAATTAAAGGTTTAGAGTGAACAAAATAAAAACGGGCAGGGTAGAGGTGAATTAGGGTCAAGCAGTAGTTAGGCAAGGGGTGAAAAGTGACTAAAGGAGGCAAAACAGAGAAAACAGGCCAGGGAGGACATAGTTATGCTGGGAGTGGTGCAGTGCAATGGCTGGGGGTGGCAGTCTTCATGGTGGCTTTCTGGAGACTGCGTTGTTGTCCCAGCTTCATGCACCTCTCTGGGCAGAGGAAGGAGGTTGCCAGACTCAAGCCCGAGCTGGCTTGGGTTTGGAGGACCTACTCCCCCACCCAGGGACCACCTAGTCTGGAACTGTTACCTAGGAGGTTGCCCAGAAGGAGGAAAGGCTGGACAACAGTGGGCTCAGGGAGGGTTAGGGTGGTACAGCGTAGGCACATCCCTCATCTGGTACCACTACGAAGCACCTATGCCACACTGGCCGAGTGGGAAAGTCCCACAGAAGCACCTGAAGTAATGACCAAGGTGGATGTGGGGGTTCTCCATAGTGGAGACCCCAAGGGGGTGGCAAAGGACCCCAGAGGAGGAGGGAAGCGAATCCTGGTGGGGAACTCCATAATGAGGGGATACAGCTGGGGGCAGGTAAGGATGAGGAGAGGAGGTTGGGTGCCATCCTGGAGCTATGATTTGCATGGATGGAAAGAGGATTCAAAAGAATCTCTGGGGCAGCAGGAAGGAAGGAGAGCTGGACATCATTGTCCATCTAAGGGACAACTGATCTGGCTCAGGATGAGCCAGCAATAATTCAGAGGAGGTTTGGGAATTGAGAGGGTCTTAGGCTAGTAACATGATTTGTGACCTTCTCTTAGGTGCTACCTGTCCACAGCAGGGGGAGGATAATTCTCCCACCAGGATCTTCAATGCATGGTTGAAGGAATGATGCAGAAAGGAGGGTTTGACTTTACTGGGGACTGGGGCCCCACCTGGAGAGGATGAGGGCCTGTACAGAACAGCTTTGCCTGCATCCATCCGGGGGGAGCCATGGTCCTCAGTGAATGATTTAAATTCTACATTGGTGAGCATTTAAACTAGCCAAGGAGGGAGGCAGAATAAGGCAGGAGAAATAAACTGTCCCCCACAAACAGATTCAGAGGTCAGTAATGGGTATACCGAGGAACTGAAATTCAAAGGAACCAAATAACAAAGGAATCCAGGGTAAAGAAAGAGATAGTTAAAAAAGTAGTGGAGGAAATAAGGAAGGGCAAATGGGAAATGGGGTGGGGGTGGGTGGTAGGACAATCTGGAGAATCATGTGTACAAATGTCTGAAGTCTGAGCAATAAGATTACAGACCCAGAGGCCACTATATCAGATGTGGACCTGGACATAGTAGCAATTATTGAGCCCTGGTGCAATGAAAACCAGGTCTGGATGTAGCCATACCAGGATATACTCTGTTCAGAAAAGACAGGTAGGTACAAAAGGGTAGGATTTGCTTTTTATGTCAAGGGACGACATAAAAGCTATGGAAATACAGGGAGAGCAGGGAGGACTGAGGTACTGTGGGTCACCCTGGAGACATGGAGGGGCCATGGTTTACACAGGGTGATCTAAGACCTTCAGCACAGGAGGAGGTAGATGAAGCCATGATGGAAGCAATCCAAAGGATGGCATGCAAAGGAAGGTGTTGCTGGTAGGGTACTTAATCTACCGGATGTGAATTAGAGCCTCTACCAGCTGCAGCAACAGTTAGAAGTAGGAACAACCTGGACTCCTGCAAGGGGTGTCCTCAGGCAACTAGTTAAGGAACCCACTCATGGGGGGGCAATACTGGACCTGGTACTGACAAGCAGGGACAGTGTTGCTGGCAACGTCACAGTGGGTGGCCACCTGGGACCAGTGATCCCGATTATATGAGTGGCTCAATATGAGAACTGGGCCAGAATCGGAGCCGGCACACTAAGACGAGGGTCCTGGACTTCAGGAGGGCCGATTTGAAGAAATGGGAGAATGTCTCCAGGGACACCCTAGCAGGATAGGGAAACTGGGGGAGTCAAAGTACAATGGACAAAAATACAGGGGGCATTGAGAAAGGCAACAAATCTCTGTGTCAGGCAGGTTAACAAAGGCAGAAAAAAAGATTGCTAGTTCTTTTAGAAGTAGTGGAAAAGTAAGGGCAAAACCAATTAACATTTAGAAGGTACAAAGAGGACACAGAAGGAGGAGGATAGGGAGAGTTACAAAGAGAAACAAAGAGTGGCAGGAGGCGCAAAGACACAATTGGAGGAGAATATTGCCCAGTCAGTTAAAAAGGGGATAAAACATTCTTTAGATACAGTATATAAGCGAGAAGCAAAAGACCAAAGAAGGGATAGTAAGGCTAAAAGGGGAAGGTGGGGTTTGTGAGAAAGAGAACCAAAAAAAGAAGACTTATTAAACAATTACTTTTGTTCAGTATTCAGGGAAAGGATCACAGATCTCCAGGTAGAAGGTCACCTGGGGGCCAGTGACCATCACATGATATGGTTCAATTTGGCCACTAGAACAAAACCATCCATTCCAAGGCAAAATATGGGACTTCAGAGGACTGACTTAGATAAGATGGCTAACAAAGTTAAGCTAGCCCTGGCAAGAAATACAGGTGAGGGTACAGGCAAAGTGGGCAACATTAAAGATGCAGTACTTGAAGCAACATCCCATTGTGTTAGTGAGAAAAGGAAGTGCAAAAGAAGAAGGAAACCACTTTGGTTCTCAAACTCAGTAGCAGAAAAGGTCAGAGCAAAAGGCTGGCCTTCAGGAAATATAAGGGAATGCAGCAGGATGAAGATAGGGAGGCATACCAAACTTCCCTAAGGGAAGCAGGGAAGGCAGTAAGTCAGGCAAAGGCCCAAACTGAGGAAACACTAGCACAAACAGTAAAAGAAGGTGACAAGACTTTCTATAGATACATTAGTGAAAGGAGAAAGTCCAGAGGGGGTATAGCTAAGATCAAAGGGATAAGGGGACATGTGGGAGGAGGACCATGTAAAGCATCTATCCTAAATTAATACTTCTGCTCAAGTATTTACTGAAGAGAAGAAGACAGGAGCCCACAGCTCTGCACCATGGACACAGGGGGAGGAGGTGTTACTGGTCCCTTCACAAAGAAGGGTCCTATAGAGCTCGATAAGCTCCAGGTGGACAAGGCAATGGGACCTCAGCATACATCCCAGGGTAGTAAAGGAGCTAAGGGTGGAACTAGCAGAGTCATTATCAGAACTATTTAGTGAGTCTCTGAGCACAGACGAGGGTCCCAGAAGACTGGAGAAGGCTCATGTGATCCCGCTCCACAAAGGTGGTAGCAGGGAGGAGGCAGGAACTACCAGACCAGTCAGTCTTATCTCAGTAGTGAGCAAGATTATGGAGACACTCCTTAAGGAAAGGATAGTGCAACACCTGGAATCCATAGGAGCACAGGATCCAAGACAGCATGGGTTTACAAAGGAATGTCCTGTCAAACTAATCTCATGGTTTCTTTGACTGGGTAACCAGAGTGGTGGACCAAGGGGAGCAGTTAATGTTGCCTACCTTGACTTCAGCAGAGCTTTGATTCTGTTCACATAGAAGATTGATTAATAAGCTGGGTAGGCTCAGGGAGGGTCACACATTGGTCAACTGGGTGGCAAACTGGTTGATGGGCAGAAAACAGAGAGTGGTGGTAAACGGTATACAGTCAGAAGAGATGCAAGTCACAAGTGGAGTACCTCAAGGATCAGTCCTGGGGCCAGTCCTCTTCAATATCTTCATCAGTGACATTGTAGATGGACTGGAGAGTAAAGTTTGTCTGTTTGCAGATGACACCAAGATCTGCAACAGAGTAGATGATCCAGATGGTGTGGGCAGAATTAGAAGAGATCTGGATAAACTAGCAAAATGGTCAGAAGAGTGGCAACTGGGGTTTAATGCAAAGAAGTGCAAGATCATGCACATAGGGAAGAGAAACCCTGAAGCAACCTATAGGCTAGAGGGAATTGCTGGCAGTCACAAGGAAGAAAGAGACTTGGGCATCATCATCACTGATGACCTGAAATCATCCAAGAAAACCCCAAAGCAGTAGGTAAGGCTAGAGGGATGTTGGGGTGTATTAGTATGGGTATCACAAGTCGGAAGAGGGAGGCAATAATCCCTCTTTATAGTACACTGGTTAGGCCCCATCTGGAGTACCGTGTACAGTACTGGAGGCCACACCTTCACAAGGACATTAACCAAATTGAGGCAGTCCAGAGAAGGGCAATCAAAATGGTGCAGCAACTGCATCAGAAAACATATGAGGATAGATTAACTGAACTCAATATGTATACCCTAAAGCAAAGGAGGGAGAGAGGGGATATGATTGAAACATTCAAACACCTTAAGGGCATTAACAAGGTGAAAGAGTCTAACATGTTTCAATGTAAGAAAAATAGCAGGGCAAGAGAACACACCATGAGATTAGAGGGAGGCCAATTAAGGGGTTATATGAGGAAGTTCTTTTTCACAGAAAGGGTGGTGGATGCATGGAATGGCCTACCTCAGGAAGTGATGGATATGAATACAGTGCAGGGCTTCAAACAGGCATGGGATAGGCATAACGGAGCATTAAAGATGAGTATTGACAGAGCAAAGGCCTATGGCAGATTCATAAGGTAGAAAAGGAAATGGGCAGACTGGATGAGCCTTGTGGTCCTTATCTGCCGTCAACTTCTATGTTTCTATGTTTCTATTCACAGAGGAAGACGTAAGTGACAGGCCAAAGATAAGGGACAAAGGCATTATAGGAAGGGAGGTGGACACTAATCCTTTTACAGAGGAGAGAGTCCTTAAGGAACTAATGCAAGGAGGGATTAACCCACGACAGGCTATGGGTTTACTGAGCATTAATCCATGCCTGGGCGGGGGTTGGAGTCACAGGTGAAGCCGGTGGCTTCAACCATCCAGGCATGGATTAATGCTCAGTAAATCCATATACTGGAGTGGGTTAATCCTCTATAACATGGGTAATGTTATATTAGAGTTTTACCTTAAGAAATAGTAAAATAAAGCCCTGTGAACATGCAACTGTGGGTATAGCAGGGATTAATCAATGGTCAGGTGACCTGTTTGGATGAATCAGAAGACAGTATTTTTAGAACCCATGTTATAATTAAAAGTAGACAAGGCAATGGGACCGAACGGGGTGCACCCTAGGATACTGAGGGAGCTCAAGGAGGTGCTAGCTGCACCTCTGGCAGCTCTATATAACCTATCACTAGAAACAGGGGAGGTTCTGGGGGACTGGTGGAGGGCAGATGTGGTCCCACTACACAAAAGTGGAAACAGGAAGGAGGCAGGAAATTACAGACCTGTCAGCCTGACTTCAGTAGTAGGTAAAGTAATGGAATTGCTACTAATGGAAATGATTGGGGAATACCTTGTAACCAGTGGATTACAGGATCCGAGGCAACACGGGTTCACAGTCTTGCCAGACAGATCTGATCAAGTTCTTTGAATGGGTGACAAGGGAAGTAGATCAGGGAGCAGTGGTAGATGTGATCCACCTGGATTTCAGTAAGGTCTTCTGCACTGTTCTGCATAGAAGACTGATGCGCAAGCTGGGCAACCAAGGAGTAGATCCAAAACTAGTAAACTGGGTAAAAAGTTGGCTAAGTAATAGGAGTCAGAGGGTGGTGGTAAAAGGGGACCACTCTGGAGAAAGCAAGGTGACAAGCGGAGTGCCACAGGGGTCAGTGACTAGGGCCTGGCCCTTCAATGTCTTTATTAGCAACATTGCAAAAGGGCTAGAGGGGAAAGTATGCATGTTCGTGGATGACACAAAATTCTGCAACAGAGTGGATTCACTCGGGGGGGGGGATGATCTGAAAAATCTTGAAGATTGGTCAAGGGAATGGCAGCTGGGTTTCAATGCAAAGAAGTGCAAAATCATGCACCAGGGGCACAGAAACCCAAGGGCAACGTACCAATTGAGCAAGGAAGTATCAGCAACCACAAAATAGGAAAGGGACCTAGGGGTGATCATTCTGGATGACCTGAAAGCAGCCAAGCAGTGTGATAAGACAGTGGAGAAGGCTAGCAGGATGCTCGGGTGCATAGGGAGGGGCATCACCAGCAGACGAAGGGAGGTAGTATTACCCCTGCATAAATCACTGGAAAGGCACCACCTAGAGTACTGTGTCCAGTTCTGGAGGCCCACCTCCAAAAAGACATAGATAGGGTAGAGGTAGTACAGAGGAGGGCTACCAAAATGATGCAGGGCCTGCATCAAAAGCCCTATGAGGAAAGATTCAAGGAACTAAATATGTACACACTAGAAGAAAGGCAGGAAAGTGGGATGTGACAGAAGTGTTCAAATACCTCACAGGTAATAATAAGGTACAGCAAGGCAGCATTTTCCATAGATAAAGATGCTCCAGGAAAGTGGGTCACACTATGAAGCTGGAGGGGGCAGCTCAGAGGAGATGTGAGGAAATTCTTCTTCACAGAGAGGGTGGTGGATACCTGGAACAGCCTCCCAGCAGAGGTGTTGGGTGCTAAAATCGTAACAGGATTCAAGTATGCATGGGATAGATACAAGGGGATCTTAGAAGCAATGCAAGGGGGGAGAAGATCAATGTGGTACCTGAGGACTGGAGGAGGGCGGATGTGATTCTCCTTCACAAAAGTGGAAGCAAAGCAGAGGCAGGAAAACTATGGACCTGTTAGTTTGACCTCAGTGGTAGGGAAAATTATGGAATCACTCTGAAAGAAAGAACTTGCTAGTACCAGAGGCCAGTGGGGCACAGGACCCAAGGCAGCATGGATTCACAGCGGGAAGGTCATGTAAAGGCAGAATCTAATAGATTTCTTTGACTGGGTGACCCAAGTAGTAGATCAGGGAGTGGCTGTGGACATGGCCTACCTAGACTTTAGCAAGGCATTTGAGACAGTCCCACACAAAAGATTAATAAACAAGTTAGCCAGCCTGGGAGTGGGTCCCAGGGTGGTAGCCTAATAAAATATTGGCTGGACAACAGGACACACAGAGGGTAATAGTAAACAGAGTCCACTCCGAAGAAAGGGGGGTTATTAGCGGGGTACCGCAGGGTTCAGTGCTGGGACCGGTCCTTTTTAATGTCTTTATAAGTGACATTGCGGAGGAACTGGAAGGAATAGTACACCCGTTTGCAGATGACACAAAGTTCTGCAACAGGGTTGATACACAAGGGGGGTGGGGAGGTGGAGAGGATTAGAAGGGACTTGGCAAGGTTGGAGGAATGGTTAAAAGTATGGCAGCTTAGATTCAATGCAAAGAAGTGCAATGTAATGCACCTGGGAAACAAAAACCCAGGGGAAGAGTACACAATGAGGGGAGGTACTAACAACAAAAATGGAAAGGGACCTGGGGGTAGTCATATCAGATGACCTAAAGGTAAGCAAGCATCATGAGAAGACAGTAAGGAAGGCTGGGAGAATACTGGGATGCATAGGGAGAGGCAGCACCAGTAGAAAACAGGAAGTTGTTATCTCTCTGTACAGACAATTGGTGAGACCCCATCTGGAGTACTGCGTGCAGTTCTGGAGACCCCATCTCCACAAG
Source organism: Neoceratodus forsteri (assembly GCA_016271365.2). Taxonomy (NCBI): domain Eukaryota; kingdom Metazoa; phylum Chordata; order Ceratodontiformes; family Ceratodontidae; genus Neoceratodus; species Neoceratodus forsteri. The sequence goes on along the minus strand of CM028134.1, from coordinate 803,997,840 downwards.
GACATAGACAGGATGGAGACAGTCCAGCGAAGGGCAACCAAAATGGTGCAGGGTCTGCACCAGAAGCCATATGAAAAGAGACTAAAGGAGCTTAATATGTATACCCTCGAGGAAAGGAGGGAGAGAGGGGACATGATAGAAACTTTCAAATACCTCAAGGGAATCAGCAAAGTCCAAGAGAGTAGCATCTTTCAGAAAACGAGATGTGCAAGAACAAGGAGGCACAATTTGAAGATAATGGGGGGACGGCTCAGTCGCAACATGAGGAAGTATTTTTTCATGGAGAGGGTAGTGGACGCTTGGAATGGTCTTCCTGAGGAGGTTGTGGGGTCACAAACAGTGGGGAATTCAAGAATGCATGGGACAGACATAAGGCAATTCTGGTGGGAGCTAGGAAAAAGTAGGCTGTTTGTTAACTAGGATCTGCAGCATATCCAATAAGTAGGGGAATGGGCAGACTGGGTGGGCCAAGCGGTCCTTATCTGCTATCAAAGTCTATGTTTCTATGAGATCAGGTAGGGTCTGTGGTGGCACAGTAGGCAGGGAATATAGGGCAGACTAGGTGGGCCAAGAGGTCCTTATCTGTCAACAACTTCTATGTGTCTATTGTTCCTCCAGGGTACTAACCCTCCCTGTCCTATCCCCATTCTCCTCCCTGCTTGCATCCCCTGACTGTGTTCGCTCCAACTACCTCAGCTGACAGACTGTTCCAAGGTTCCAACACCCCTTCCCCCTGAACCTCCCTCCTGTTAATTTCCACTCGTGACCACGTGACTTCAGGTTGGTATTCAGGGTAAATAATTCCCCACAGTTTACCTTGTCAATTCCTTTAAGTAACTTGAAGGTCTCTATCACATCTCCAGTTTTACTATAGCGAGGTGACATCCACTTCACTGACATCCCCGACAGTGACAGCCGCAATGCCGAGTGTCAGCATTGCACTGTCGGAGATGCCGCATTGTTTCTATTGGGGGGCTGCACACCCCAAACCCCACACACCCTGATCTCTAGGGATACAACTCAGAGTCGGAGTTGTCTCAGGGGAGGGAGCAAAAGCACCAGGAAATGCAGTCCTGGTGCCAACTCCAGACCATCACAGCAACCCGAGGTGCTTTGCGCGAATCCTGACGCGTGATGGTCCTTGCTGTTCTGCGTCTCGCTCAGGCTGTCGAGCACCCATATCTCCCTCCTTTCTGGTTTCCAGTGAATACATATTAGTGCCTTGAGGCACTCCTCATAGGATCTGCCCTGCTGGTCCTGAATCATTTTATGTTGATTGCACGCATGCACAAGAAACATATTGTGGCAGGTTGTCAGAAGCAGGTTGTGGAGGCTTGGCACTGTTGTGACCAATGCCCCACAGCCTTTAAAGGCTTGGCCCACTTTCCCTAATGGCTTGGCGTACTGCTGCTGACACTAGTTCAGCCAGCGTGCCACAACCTTGAGAAGTTTTATCCGCTGCAATCAGGGGCTGCCTCGTCATTACAGCATCATCTGCTGCAATGAAGGAGCAACCCCTCATTGCAGGGCTCCCTTGCATTTCCCGCCTGTTTGCCGAGGGGGTGCCCAATCTCCCTCAGCATCATGTCCCCTCCCCTGTTTTTTTTTTGCCGATGGGGGTGCCCAATCCCCATAGGCATGTCCCCCCCAGCAAGTTCTTGTGTGCCAAGGGGGTGCCCAATCCCCTCAGCTCATAAGACCCCCCATACCAGTATGTGCCGATGGGGTGCCCAATCCCGTCGGCATGATGTAGTCCCCCCTTTTGTTGTGTGCGATAAAAGTGCCCAATCCCTAGTCAGCTAGCTGCCCCCCAAAAAGTCCATTGGCACACTTGGGCCCACCCAGTGTGCCACATCCCCTGAAAAAAGCGGTCCTGTGATGTTTTTATTTTTCCCTATTGAAAAAAGAAATGTCCCAGCTGGTCTCCTGCCCCTCCCACAATCCGCACCCACCCTCTGCGCACCTGCCTCCCGCCCCATACTTACCTCCGAGTCCGCGCAGCGATCTTGGTGGACCAGGAACACATCAGCACTCTTCAAAGGTGACCATGAACTGAGAAATGCAGTAAGCTGTATAATGGAATAAATAGGGTTTTTCAACTTTGATGCATATCTCAGTCATTTTTTGGAATTCTGGCACCAAATTTTCAACATGGGGTTTCTGGACCCCTCCGCATGAATTCTGCCACTGTCATGGCGTTAATCAGCTCCAAAGGTGATTTTACGGTCACTGTGAGAATCACCTTTTGGGATCAGTTAAGGAAATGACAGTGCCAGTGTTCATGAGGTGGGTTCTCAAAAAGCCTATGTTGCAAATTTGGTGAAAAAAATCCTAAGGATGAAACCAGACAGGGAGGACCCCTGGTTTTAAGCTGATTATTATTATTATGATCATTATGCTACACAGTTGTTAATGTATAAGTGTTTAGAATTTGCATAATGGAAGCAACTACATGGCTACATGCCCTGCTGCTAGCTCTTGGCAGACAGGAATCTTGCTTTCAGAACAAGGAGCAACTGACTAGAGAGCTAGAACTTTTCTTACTAATACAACACTCCTAACTCAGCAGGAGTGGGTACCTGTTGAAATTAATCAGATACTTTATTAGAAGTGGGTAGTCTCAGTTAGGGTAAAAAAATGAAAGTCAGTGGGTTTTTTCTATGTTGCGGAAAGGGGACTGTATCAACGTCTTAGTTTGCTAAATCAGGAAAAGATAAGTTAATTGGGGGTGTGGCTTAGGCAGTAGAAAACTGGGTGTCTCCAGTTACAGTTCCTGCTGCTATCTTTTGGCAGACAGGAATCTTGCTTTCAGAGTAAGGAGCAGCTGACTAGAGAGCTAGAACTTTTCTTACTAATAGAATACTCTGAACACAGCAGGAGTCAGTATATATTGGGATTAAGCAAACAGATACTTTGTTAGAAGAGGGGGGTCTCATTTAGGGTAAAAAAAAGAAAGTCAGTATGTTTTTCTGTGTAGGGGAAAGGGGACTATATCAACTTCTTAGTTTGCTAAGTCAGGAGGAGAGAAGTTAATTGGGGGTGTGGCTTAGGCAGCAGAAAACCAGGTGTCTCCAATTACAGTTCCCTGCTGCTAGCTTTTGGCAGACAGGAATCTTGTTTTCAGAGCAAGGAGCAGTTAACTAGAGAAGCTAGAACTTTTCTTACTAATTGTCTTCCTTCCTTCCTCCCTCCACCCTCCACCCTTAGCCAGTTCCACTTTTATAGGCACTGGATTTGACTGACAACAGGAACTTCCTGTTTGGCAGTAGAAGGAAGGATCACTGAGACACATAACTTTCGTCATCCTTGAAGGAAAAGTGTAGCTCTCCCTCCCCCAGCTGCTGGAGGACTGACTCTGAGCAAGGAAGAAGGAGACTACCAAGAATACAGGAAGTTCCTGTACCAGAACAGGAAGGTGAGAGCTGTAAGGGAACATAGGCAGTAGGAAAGTAGGTGGAAAATAAATAGAGGGAAGAGACAGTAAGCATACGAAGCAACAGGAGAAGGGCCACAAAATAAGACATGATGGAAGTGGTGCAGTGCATTGGCAGTGGGCAGCAGTCTTCTGGGACAATTCTGGAGGCTGCGATGCTGCCTATTGCAGGCACTCTCTGGTCTGAGGGAGGAGGTTACCTTCTCCAGGCCGACCTGGCTAGGATTCGTGAAACCTCCTCCCCTGCCCAGGGACCACCACGGCCACCGCCGCTGCCTCAGAGATTGCCAAGAAAGAGGAGCGGTTGGACCAAGGTGAGCTCAGGTAGGGTGAGGGTGGTAGAACAGAGGCACAACCTTCCACTTGTACCTCTCCACAATTCATACACCATTCTGGTGGAGAGTGGTTCCTCTATGGAGGCACCTGCGGTTGAGACCAAGGAGGATGCTGGGAACCTCCACAAAGGAGACCCACAGGAGGATGGCATGGGACCCCACAGGGGAAGGAAACAACTCCTGGTGAGGACTTAATCATTAGGGGGTAAAACTGGGGAGGGAGGGAGAGGAAGGTAAGTGCCTTCCTGGCGCCACTGAGTTAGAGGGACAGGGAGCAAATCCTCAGGATCGCGGGAGCAGCTGCACAGGGAGGAGCGGATGTCATTGTCCACCTAGGGACAAGTGACCTGGCTGGGAATGTGATCAGAGCAGTGCAAGAGGAGTTTGTGGAGTTGGGGAGGGGCCTTAGACAAGTAGCACATACAGCAACCTTCTTGGAGGTGCTGCCTTTCTATGGTAAGGGTGATGCTAAGGTACTCTGCACCATGGTATTCAATGAATGGTTGAAAAACTGGTGCAGATTTCAGGGTTTTGGCTTCACTGGGGACTGGGGGTCCACCTGGAGGAATACAGGCCTATACTGGTGTGATGGTCTGCATCTGTCTGGAAGGAGAACCAGAATCCTAGGTGATAGGTTTGAATGCTTCATTGGCAAGCATTTAAACTAGCCAAGGGGGCAGGCACTGAAAAGGAGCAGGGAAATCCCAGCCTCCCCCCACAAAACATGGTAGTTAGCGAGGTAAACACCAAGGTAGAGCAGTCAATAGGGAGCAGGACAGGGGTAAATGTAAAAAAGGCAAAGGCAGTAAGGACAGGAATGGGGCTAAAAAGGATAAGGCCAATCAAAAAATGGAGGGTGATGAGTACCAGTGCCCGTAGTCTGGGTAACAAGCTCCCTGAACTAGTGGCCTTGATGGAAGAGGGATGCCTGGATATCATGGCAGTCACAGAAACATAGTACACAAAGAACCATGACTGGGATGTCAACATACCAGGGTACACAATCTACAGGAGGGAAAAGGAGGGTAAAAGAGGAGGAAGAGTAGCTCTCTATGTAAGGGAAGGGATCAAAGCAAAGGAACTAAAGGGTAAACAGGGAGTAGCGGAGGCACTGTGGGTCATCCTGGAGACAGGAAATGGCACCAAAATCCACACGGGGGTTGTATACAGACCCCCATCTCAGGGGGAGGCAATGGACAAGGAAATGATAGAAGGCATCCTTAGAATGGCAGAAAAAGAGGAGCTATTGTTGATGGGGGACCTGAATGTGCCAGATTTTAATTGGAGCACCTTTGCTGCAGCCACATCCAAGAACAGGGTCATTCTCAGTGCCCTACAGGAGGCATGCCTCAGACAGCTAGTGTTGGAACCCACTCTGGAGGGAGCAATCTTAGACCTAGTACTCTCAAATGGGGATGGAGAGAGGATCTCAGATTTAGAAGTGGGTAGCCATCCGGGAACAAGCGACCACCAAACAGTGTGGTTCACAATAAACACAGCCATAGAGTTAAACCATATAAAAGCAAGAGTATTGGACTTTAGAAGGGCTGACTTTAGGACAATGGGAGAGTGCCTCAGAAAAGCACTAGCAAACAGGCAAGAAGGAGGGATGGGAAAATAATGGGGAAAAATCAAAACAGCCATCACAGAGGCAACAAGCCTTTGTGTGAAGCAAATCAACAAAACAAAATGAAGGAAAAACCAATATGGTTCTCAAAAGAGGTAGCAGGGAAGGTTAGGGAGAAAAAGGTAGCATTCAGGAAGCACAAGTAAACACAGAAGGAGCAGGACAGAGAACTGTACCAGTTAAAGCAGAAGGAAACAGGGAAGGCAGTCAGAATAGCAAAGACCCAAACTGAAGAAAAAATAGCCAACTTGGTTAAGAAAGGGGATAAAATCTTTTATAGGTACATTCGGGCATGAAGAAAGACCAAGGGAGGGATAGTGAGGCTTAATAAAGGGAAGGGGGGATGGGCAGAGGGTGACAGTGAAAAAGCAGGGATACTGAATGAATACTTCTGCTCAGTATTCACAAAAGAAGAGGTGGTACCTAAACCAAAGAATAGAAGCACGCTGGATAGGGGGTCAATACTAGTCCATTAACAGAAGAAAGGGTCCTGAAAGAACTCCTAAAACTGAAGGTGAACAAAGCAATGGGGCATGTCGGGATTCACCCCAGAATTTTAAAAGAACTAAGGAGCGAACTAGTGACACCACTGACTACCCTTTTTAACAAATCATGGGAGGATGATGTGGTACCTAAGCAATGGAGGAGGGCGGATGTGATTCCCCTTCACAAAAGTGGGAGCAAGACAGAGGCAGGAAACTACAGATTTGTTAGTTTGACCTCAGTGGTAGGGAAAATTATGGAATCACTTCTGAAGGAAAGAATTGTTGAGTACCTAGAGGCCAGTGGGGCACAGAAGGACTCAAAGCAGCATGGATTCACAGCGGGAAGGTCACATCAGATGAATCTAATAGATTTCTTTGACTGGGTGACCAAAGTAGTAAACCAGGGAGGGGCTGTGGACATGGTCTAGCTAGACTTTAGCAAGGCATCTGACACAGTCCCACACAAAAGATTAATAAACAAGTTAGCCAGCCTGGGAGTGGGTCCCAGGGTTGTAGCCTGGGTAAAACATTGGCTGGACAACAGGACACGGAGGGTAATAGAAATAGTAAATGGAGTCCACTCCGAAGAAAGGGGGGGTTACTAGTGGGGTACTGTAGGGTTCAGTACTGGGACTGGTCCTCTTTAATATCTTTATAGGTGACATTGCAGAGGGACTGGAAGGAAAAGTATGCCTCTTTGCAGACAACACAAAGATCTGCAACAGGGTTGACACACAACAGGGGGTGGAAAGGATGAGAAGGGACTTGGCAAGGTTAGAGGAATGGTCAAAAGTATGGCAGCTTCGATTCAATGCAAAGAAGTGCAACGTAATGCACCTGGAAACAAAAACCCAGGGGATGAGTACACAATGGGGAGAGGTACTAACAACAACAAAAATGGAAAAGGACCTGGGGATAGTCATATCAGATGACCTAAAGGTAGGCAAGCAATGTGAGAAGGCAGTAGGAGGGCTGGGGAGATACTGGGATGCATAGGAGGGCATCACCAGTAGAAAACAAGTTGTTATCCCTCTGTACTGACAGTTGGTGAGATCCCATCTGAATACTGCATGAAGTTCTGGAGACCTCATCACCACAAGGACATAGACAGGATGAAGGTAGTCAGAGGAGGGCAACTAAAATGATGCAGGGTCTGCACCAGAAGCCATATGAGGAGAGACTACAGGAGCTTAATATGTATACCCTCGAGGAAAGGATGGAGAGGGGGGACGTGATAGAAACATTTAAGTACCTCAGGGGAATCAATAAAGTCCAAGAGGGTGGCATCTTTCAGAAAAAGAGATGTGCAAGAACAAGAGGGCACAATTTGAAGATGGGGGGACAGCTCAGGGGCAATATAAGAAAGTATTTTTTCACAGAGAGGGTAGTGGATGCATGGAATGGCCTTCCTGAGGAGGTTGTGGGGTCAAAAACAGTAGGGGAATTCAAGAATGCATGGAGCAGACATAAAACAATTCTTGTGAGAGGTAGGAGGAAGTAGGCTGTTGGTTAACTAGGATCTGCAGCTATTCCAATAGATAGGGAATGCTGGCCCGGTGGCCCTGTGGGTTGGGGCTCTGGACACCACACCTCGCACCATGCTGGTGACCCAGATTCAGAAGCAAGCCCGGGCCACTGGGGGTCGGCAGGGGAGGGAAGAAATCGAGCGTCTGGAGGACTGCTCTCTCTTCCCAGGGAGGGCTTGGGGATGCGCTCGCTCATGGAGCGACCTCTGGCGGTGACTGGGAGTAGCTGAATGTAGAGGCATGGTGTATGCTTGGGGGCAGAACCATGGCACTACATTGTCTTGCTGGCTGGGCTCTGTGGGGGACAGCCACCAGCAAGTGAAAAACCCTGGCTCAACGGGGAGACGACGAGGACCCCAGGGATCTCTCTCTCATCCCCAATGTTGGGCCAGGCCACACTGGGGATCCACAGCTGACTTCCTAAAGGGATGGACCCTCTAATTTCAGATAGAGCCGCAGAGGGAGGGAGGGCGAGCCCTGCTCCGGGGGGGGTGATCTGGAGCACTGGGAAGTCCCTCGAAGGAAGGGTGAACTGGTGTGGATGGTCACGGCGGGGAGTAGAAGGGGTGGGATTGCATGGGCACCTCCATGGGATGCTTTGGAGAGCTGGTGCAAAAAATAGAGTTAAAAAAGAAAACAATAGGTAGGGAAATGGGCAGACTGGGTTGGCCAAAAGGTCCTTATCTGCCGCCAGAGTCTATGTTTCTATGTTTCGCGATTACATTGAAACTTTTAAGATGATTATTATTCATTTAGCTTTGTTGCTATCTGGAAAGGACTGAAAATGAGCTTATGCAGAATGTGAATTCCATTTTAATTGTTACTGAATAAACATATATCAATGTATAAAAAGTACTGCGCAATCTGACCCTAAAATGCACAGACAAACAAAATGACATAATCACAGGAGACCACTCTGTCTTTAATACTAAATCCCTATGGAGCCCTATTTACAATGTCTGCAAATTGCCCCGTAAGACTAGTCTTATGATATTTATCAATACTTATTTGCGTAGTTGACACTAATGCACACAACTATTAATGAATATACAAGATTTAACATATAGAGTCAGTTGCAGTCATCATAAACAAGGCTTCATGTGGATTTATTATTAGATACAGAGCAGTTTGCTGAATAGGGCTTGGAGTACTTTTGATGTGTTAGGTTCAGGAGGTGCATATTCAAGGTACTAGAGATGCAGTTACTCATGGTGCCAGAAAGGTGCCAGAGGTTCTGATCATGGTGCGGACATGCATGCTCATGGTGCCAGACATGCATGCTCATGGTGCCGGACGTGCATGCACATGGTGCTGGAGGTGCATACTCATGGTGCCGGACGTGCATGCACATGGTGCTGGAGGTGCACACTCATGGTGCCGGACATGCATGCGCATGGTGCCGAAGGTGCATACTCATGGTGCTGGAGGTGCATGCTCATGGTGCCGGACGTGCATGCACATGGTGCCGGAGGTGCATATTCATGGTGCCGGAGGTGCATGCTCATGGTGCTGGAGGTGCATACTTATGGTGCTGAAGGTGCATGCTCATGGTGCTGGAGGTGCATGCTCATGGTCCTGGAGGTGCATACTCATGGTGCCGGATGTGCATGCTCATGGTGCCGGAGATGCATACTCATGGTGCCGGAGGTGCATGCTCATGGTGCTGGAGGTGCATGCTCATGGTGCCGGAGGTGCATACTCATGGTGCCGGAGGTGCATGCTCATGGTGCCGGAGGTGCATACTCATGGTGCCGGAGGTGCATGCTCATGGTGCTGGAGGTGCATACTCATGGTAGGGGGGCATAAGGGGCAGTTCTCTTTCCTTGACTTGGTGGTTGGAGAGGGTGGCTTGACTGGAGGAAGGTAATAATGATTGCAGTTATGGGCATTTAGGTATATCAGATTGGTCATCATGAGTTGGCCATGGGGAGACAGGATGTGGGTGAATGGGTCACGATATGAGCTGCTAGAAGCTCCTTCATATCTTCGTTGAAGTGCCTGGGTTAGAGTCATAGCCATCCCAGAATGAACTCCAGGTACTACTGGGCCTTGGCAAACCTAGTTGCAGCCCTGAAGTGGTTACATAGCTTCCTACTGGTGTTGCCATTGGCAACATCTCAGATCTCTTGAACGTGGTCTGAGTGGCATCTCTGTGGCCAAAGAGGTCAATGAGTTCCATGGAGAGCCAGAATGGTGCTGACCCTTCAATCTTGAATTTCTTCGGGGGTCATGGAGGTCACAAACTCTGGTAAGCTCATTTCAGAGGAAGCCGCAGACTTTCTGAATACTATACTTACAGTCAATGTAGCATAAATATGTTACAGGATAATATTCAAAAGCCAGACCACTGAAACTACAGAGTGGTAATGCATCATTCTAGACTGGCTGTTTATAAATACAGTGCACATATTAATATAACTATCAGCGTATAGTCGTACAAATCAGATCTAGCTTCTATGAACTGGTCTCCTATTAAACACTGCACTGAGGTTAATCATGCACTTGAATTTTTCTGCACATACCCATTGTCACAAAACAAATCAAAGGCAACCCCCCAAATGAATCACTGAGGCTCTCCAGAAACAAATGAAACAAAGGGATAAGTCATGATGCTCCTTTAAACTCTTGGGACAACACCAGGACTGGCTAACTTACAGACACCTGAGAAATGTGTAAGTCTGAACTCTACATATTAAAAACAAAACAAGGTCAGAAAGCAAAACAAAATGGTAATATTAAATGCATGCTGAAAATAGAAAATAGAGTTAAAAATCGATGTTTTGACCTTAGGTCTTCTTCAGGAAATATCTAAGAAAAAAAAAAGCGAAACGTTGCTTTTTTCTCTTTTAGATATTTCCTGAAGAAGACCTAAGGTTGAAACATAGATTTTTAACTCTATTTTCTATTTTCAGTGTGCATTTAATATTACCATTTTGTTTTGCTCTAAATATTAAAATGCAGTTCCTAAGAAGCTGAGGCTGGCAGTATAGCCTAGAGAATAGAGTAATGAGCTGTGAATGAGCTTGATACATCCGGCAGACCTGGGTTTGATTTCCACAACCTCCACTTGCATACTGTATGACTCTGAGCAAGTCATTTAATCACCCCAGTGCTTCTGGGTCACCCCTGAAAACAGGCACGTGTGCCTAGTGGGCCTTATCCGGTTACCAAAAGAACAGAATAAAATAAAAAAAAAAAAAGCCTTCAACAAAACAACCTTGCTGACCCCAAAACATTCTGTTCTGACATAAATACCATTCTCAAAGAGCCAAAGGATCTAACATCCTGACATGACAATCAGTGACTGGAGAATCTCAGCCTTAAGCCAGATTTCAATGGTATTTAACCAAGCCTTTACTGACCAACAAAAATAAAAGCTTTAGAAATGAAGTCTGCATAATCAGCCTTCTGCTACTGCTACCCTTGGTGGCAAGCCCACAACATTTCACCTGAAACTAGTGACCTACACAGATGAGATACATCGACTAAACAGCATAAAACCAGAGACCTCAGCAGGGTTCAATGGCTTTGATCCCAAACTGATTAAGATAGCTGCCCCCCTCTGCAGGCTCTGTAGAAAGGTATCAAATAAAAAAGAAATGGCCATTGTAATGCCAATTCACAAAAGCGATCCAAAACACCTGATAGACAGCTATAGACCCATATCAATCCTCAGCACCCGGCAGCATCCAAGAACAAGCATTTGTCAATGCCGAATGTTGACTGCGTTGGTCTGTTGAGCTCGCTCACTGCCCCTCTGTCTCTCGCTCAGTCTGTTTCTCCCAGTGCTGCAGGCTGCTCTTTTGTACTGGGCTCCTGCCTGCATTGGCACCTTTTTCAGCCCACTAAGAAATCTGCAGCTGTCCCGACAGAGCTCCATTGAGGTGGCTCACTCCCCCTCACTCACTCGCTCATTCTGTTTCTCCTGGCGCTGCAGGCTGCCCTTTTGTATTTGGCTCCTGCCTCTGTTGGTGGCTTTTTCTGCCCACAAAGAAATCTGCAGCAGTCCTGACACAGGTCTGTTGAGCCTGCTCACTCCCCTCTCTCTTACTCACTTGTTCCGTTTCTGCCAGCGATGCAGGCTGGCCTTTTGTACTGGGCTCCTGCCTGCATTGTCACCTTTTTCTGCCAACAAAGAAATCCACAGCAGTCATGCTAGAGCTCCATTGAGCTCGCTCACTCCCCCTCTCTCACTTGCTCGTTGTGTTTCTCCCAGCGCTGCAGGTTGCCCTTTTGTACTGGACTCCTGCCTGCATTGGCACCTTTTTCTGCCCACAAAGAAATCTGCAGCTATCCCGACAATGCTCCGTTGAGGTTGCTCACTCCCCCTGTCTCACTCACTCATTCTGTTTCTCTTGGTGCTGCAGGCTGCCCTTTTGTACTAGGCTCCTGCCTCTGTTGGTGCCTTTTTCTGCCCACAAAGAAATCTGCAGCAGTCCCAACAGAGCTCCGCTGAGCTCGCTCACTCCCCTTCTCTCACTCGCTCATTCCGTTTCTGCCGGCGCTGCAGGCTTCCCTTTTGTACTGGGCTCCTGCCTGCATTGCTGCCTTCTTCTGCCCACAAAGAAATTTGCAGCAGTTACAACAGAGCTCTGTTGAGCTCGCTCACTCCCCCTCTCTCACTCGCTCATTCTGGTTTTCCCACCACTGCAGGCTGCCCTTTTGCACTGGGCCCCTGTGTGCATTCCTGTCTTTTTCTGTCCATAAACAAATCTGCAGCAGTCCCAACAGAGCTCCGTTGAGCTCACTCACTCCCTCCCCCCCTCACTCTCTTGTTCTGTGTCTCACGCTGCTGCAGGCTGCCCTTTTGTACTGGGCTCCTGCCTGCGTTGGCGGCTTTTTCTGGCCACAAAGAAATCTGAAGCAGTCCCGACACGGCTCCATTGAGCTCGCTCACTCCCTGTCTCTCACTCACTCATTCCGTTTCTGCCGGCGCTGCAAGCTGGCCTTTTGTACTGGGCTCCTGCCTGCATTACCACCTTTTTCTGCCCACAAAGAAATCTGCAGCAGTCACGATAGAGCTCCGTTGAGCTCGCTCACTCCCGCTCTGTCACGCGCTCATTCTGTTTCTCTTGGTGCTGCAGGCTGCAGCTTTGTCAGGGCTCCTGACTGCGTTGGCATCTTTGTCTGCCCATGAAGAAATCTGCAGCTGTTCTGACAGAGCTCCATTGAGGTCACTCAGTCTCCCTTTCTCACGCGCTCATTCTGTTTGTCCTGGAGCTGCAGGCTGCCCTTTTGTACGGGGCTCCTGCCTGCATTGGCACCTTTTTCTGCCCACAAAGAAATCCGCAGCAGTCCTGATAGAGCTCCATTGAGCTCAATCAGTCCCCTGTCTCACTTGCTCGTACTGTTTCTCCCACCACCGCAGGCTGACCTTTTGTACTGGGCCCCTGCCTGCACTGATGCCTTTTTCTGCCCACAAAGAAATCTGCAGCAGTCCTGACAGCGCTCCGGTGAGTTCACTCACTCCCTCCTCACTCGCTCTCTCGCTTCTGTTTCTCCCAGTGCTGCAGGCTGCCCTTTGTACTGGGCTTTTGCATTAGGGCCTTTTTCTGCCCACAAAGAAATCCGCAGCAGTCCCGACAGAGCTGAGTTGAGCTCGGTCCTCCCCTCTCACTCGCTCGATCTTAATCTGTCCTAAACACTGATTTCCCACAGCGACCATGCTATTCTCCGGCAGGAGTGCAAAAATATATTTTAGCCAGGATGTGAAAAATGACAGTTGTACTGTTCATAAGGAGGTGTGAAAAAAATGCCACTGTTGAAAATGTGGCATGAAAATATTACAAATTTGCAAAGTTACAAGGGTGCATGGATACAGTTCAATGCACTCTTGTAACACAGTCATGTTATGGAGTTTCATCACCAAATTTTCAACATAAGGATTTTAGGACCTCTGCTCATGAACAGTGCCACTGTCATTTTCTTAATCTGTCCTGAACACTGATTTCCTACAGCGACCGTGCTATTCTGCGCTGGAAGTGTGAAAACACATTTCGGCCAGGATGTGAACAATGACAGTTGTACTGTTCACAAGGAGGTGTGAAAAAATGCCAATGCTGAAAATCTGGTGTGAAAATATTGCAAATTCGCGAAGTTACTAGAGTGCGTAGCAACTGCACAATGCACGCTAGTAAAACAGTCATTTTTTTCCACCAAATTTGCAACATAGGCTTTTTGAGAGCTCACTTCATGAACACTGGCACTGTCATTTCGTTAATCGGCCCCAAGGAGATTCCACACAGTAACCTCGAAATCACCTTTTGGGGCCGATTAACGCCATGACAGTGCCAGAATTCATGAGGAGGGTCCCAAAAACCCCAAGTTGAAAATCTGGTGCCAAAATTCCCAAAAATGATTGAGATATGCATCAAAGTTGGAAAACCCCTATTTATTCCATTATACAGCTTACCGGCATTTCCTCAGTTCGCGGTCGGATTTGAAGAGTGCAGACGTGTTCCTGGTCCACCAAAGATCATCGCGTTGAGCTCTGGAGGTAAGTATGGGGTGAGAGGGAGTGTGGGGAGGCAAGGTGCGCGGTGGTTGGGCGTGGGTTCACGGGGGCAGAGACCGCCGAGGACCGTTCCTTTTTACAGGTAAAAAAACACAAAAACAATTGGGCACCCGTCGGCACTAAAGGGGCGCAAGATCCGAGGAGATTGGGCACCTCGGCACAAACGTTCTGGAGTGTTTGTGGGGGCATTATGCCGATGGAAGTGGGCTCCCCATCGGCACATGAAATGGGGGTGCATAATGCCGATGGGGAGTGGGCACCCCCATCGGCACACAACAAAAGGGAGGGGGCCACATCATGCCGACGGGGATTGGGCACCCTGTCGGCACTAAAGGGGGGGCGCAAGAGCCGAGGGGAATTGGGCACCTCCTCAGCACAAATGTCCTGGGTGTTTGTTGGGGGGGACATAATGCCAACAGGGAGTGGGCTTCCCCGTCTGCAACATCAAAGGGCAAAGTCAGAGGGATTGGGGCCCCCGTCAGTAAACACAACCTTTTTTGGGGGGGCTGCATGCTGCCAAGGGGGATTGGGCACCCCCCCGGCACTGGGGGTTCCTTAATATTGTTTGTGAACATGGCGACAAGCCACCACCATGTTCACAAACAATATTGCACTTGGAAAGTTCCGCCCAGCAATGACAGGTCACTCCCTCATTGCAGCGAATGGCTGATGCTGCAATGATGAGGCAGCCCCTGATTGCAGTGGCTAAATTTTTACAAGCTGGTGGCACGCTGACTGAACTAGTGTCAGCAGCAGTGTGCCACGGCATTGGGGGAAGTGGGCCAAGCCTTTAAAGGCTGTGGGGGTACTGGCCACAACAGTGCCGCACCTCCACAACCTGCTTCTGGAGAAAGCTGCCGCAATATGTTTCTTGCGCATACATGCAATCAACATAAAAATGAATGCATGCACAGGTTACAACCTACATTGAGGATCACTGTCTTCTATCCTCTACTCAACACAGCATTTGCAAACAGCACAGTATGGACATAGTCTTGGCACGCCTCACCAATGACGTCTCATGTGCTATTGATGCAGGACAAGTCACCTGTGCAATCTTCATAGAGCATACCAAAGCCTTCGACTTGGTCAACCACACCTTCCTGCTACAAAAATTACAAAACCTAAACTGACTGCCACTCCATAACCTGGTTCAGAAACTACCTGAATAATGTGTAATGTTCAAAGACAGAATCACCACACCTACAACCATCATTCCCGCAGGGCTAAAATCTTCAACTTCTTTTATCTCCTTCTTCGTCAACAACCTTCCTTATAACTGTGGTGGTGCTAAATCACTACTCTGTATTGAAAATGCTGTCCCTTACTGCAGTTCTAGTAACATCCTCAAAATCAAGCAACCTCCTACAAAGTGACTTTTCTAAACTGATAGACTGGTTTGCACACAACAAGTGTGTCCCTAACATGAAAAAACAAAACACAAAGACTATGCTATTTGACTTTAACTGAAAAATACAGCATCATCTTGACTCCCTCAAGATTATCTCCACCAAGGGCTCTCCTCTGGAAATTGCCAATAGCTTCAAATACCTTGGACTAAACTAGGCTTCAGCGTTAACCTACAAGACACACATAGATGCAGAAGCTGGGGCTTCTCTACAGGTTAAAAGCTTACCATACCAAAGAATCAAGGTTGGATATTGTTAACAATGTTCTCCTCCCCACCATTGCCCATGGTAGGACCACACTTCTATCTGCTAGGGAAACAGAGATGGCTCGTCTCAAAGTCCTCTACAATAGAATTGGTTACCTTGCCCTAGTCACCCACAACAGAGATCACCACCATAATGTACTCAAGGAAATAAAATGGTCCACATTCTCAGAATGGATGCATTTGGCCTATGCAGCCTCACATACAAACTCCTCAGAGAAGCACCCCTCTGTCTGGCATCCACTTTAAAAAAGCAGAACCTCTCCCAAAATCTGAGATCAGTTTCCCATAACCCTCTCTTAGTTCCATGTATGAAAATGATCATGAGACAGACAGAAATCTTTTTCATACCTTGCTCCTTTGCCATGGAACTCCCTTCCCACTATCATTAGTGACTGCCCATCCCAAGGCATAGTCAATCTTGCTCTTAAAGAATATCACATTTCAGTTGCAACCTATAACTGTCATATTCCACAACCTGAACCCAGGATCTGTACCTCTTCTTGTTTATCATCCTAGCCGACATAGTAATACTATATAGTGTATGGTGAAACGTTGTTCTCACTCAAAATTCCACCGTACCGAAATGCTGTTCATCCACACACAGAAGAATGAATGGAATGCTGTACTGACCATATGTGCAGAACAGCATTCCATTCATGTAGACTGCGAAGCTTGAGCCCTGTTTTTAAAGCATAAACAGAAAACCACCACGTGCCAATTTTTCTCTAAGCGCACAAAAATGGCTATGGTGGTTTGTCAACAAAGAATCAGTTAATTACTAAGTTGAATCAACCAGATGTTATCTTTAAAACAAGTTTTGCTGCAGATTTCAGCATATGGGTTTTTTTCTCTTTCCGTGAGACATCCGTCATATGTTTTTTGTGTTGCAAATCCCACCCACAGAAGAATGGCAACAAATGGGGAGTGTGTGCTGCTAATGTAGGATGCCCAGTCCTTAGCAACACACAACTCACCACTATCAAGCCGGAGACAACATTTTCTTTTACACTGGAGAAAATACATTTTAAAAGCTGAAAACTTACTGTTATAATAATTTAAGTGGCACCATACACTATAAAAAATACAGGATGGGTAACCCCATGCAGAACCAATGTGTTCTGCTACCTCAGGGTTTGATTCCCAAGGACCTCTCAAGCTTCGCTCTCAAGGTTACTGGGAATCAGACCCCCTCTATGGCAGAACACACTGGTTCTGCATGGTTACCCATCCAGTATTCTCTATGTACCTGACTGTTGTCAGCTAACTTGAATTCTGCTCATCTGTCCCTTTATCTTGTAGATTAGATCTCATGACTAATAATGTGGTGATTTGTATACCCTGGATAACTCATCCATTGTTTCAACAATTTTTGCAATTGCCTTGTATAATTTATTTTTGCATTTTGTACCCATATGTCTGTAAACTGTATTATTTCTGCCTGTAATTAAATCTGGGTTGCCCCTTGCAACAGGACTTCTTGTTTCCTTTTTTTTTTACCTTGGAATTTTATTGAGTTTTTTTTGCATACCTACAGTGTGATACATCAAGACAATGTTACTTTAATGTGAGGCATACAGAGAGTGAGAGTACAGTGCACATATCCTTTGTTAACAATGAACCACAGTAGGGGTGCCTTACTCGGGACCCCTTAGCAAACTTCACACTGTTCATTCCCCTCCACTAGCCATCTGGTTCTATGTCTTCTTGCTACATTCCGGCCTTCTACTTCCACTGGATAAGATTGCTGGACTATCTCACCAGTATGGGCAAGGCTGCATTTAATCTGTTAATATGGTTCCCTCCACCCAAATGTCAGGGACCCACCCCTGTACTCCCATGAAAGTGCTCTTTTAAGGGATAACATCCGATCCATGTGTCATATATAAGCCACTCATTCCATTTATTCTGTATTGCTGGAAGTGTATTTTGCAATTTAGCTGTCATTTTCTCCATCTGGTATATGGCTGTAATTGTGTTCTCCCATTATGTTTTCGTTTGAGGGTCTGGTTTAAGCCAGAGTCAGCACACTGCTTCCCTGGCTGCAGTTAATAAAACATGTAAGAGATATTGGTGAATTTTATTCTTAATCGGGGGTGGGATATAACAGCAGCAGTGCTGCCCGTGGAGATAGCTGCTCAAACCCAATGATGACAGAGTTCAAGTTCTGTTCTGTCTGAGTCCAAAATGGATGGAGAATCTGGCACAACCAGAATATGTGGGTGTGCACTGTCACCTCTTCCACACCCCTCTAGCGTGAGGTGTGCTGTGCATTCTGCCATAATGTAGGGAGTCTGCAAATGTCTTGTTGCGATTTTCCAGCTATACTCCTCCAAATATATGACCAGTTACTTCATGTTGCCTGTGCCACATTTTCATCAAATCTTGCTCTGTTATTTCAATTGTAAGTTTCGCCTCCCATGTTTGCATAATATGTTCTTGATTAGTCTCCTGTCCAGTTTGTAGCACCTGGTAACAATTAGATAAAAAGCGACATGGCAGTTGGCCCCTTATTATGTCCTCTACTACTCTTATAAATGGAGTCATCTGTCTTAAGTCTATTTTAGTCCTTATTGTAGTCCTCAGGTAGTGCTGGAGTTGTAGACACTAACAATGGTCTTGTCTCCAGAGGCCATATTCCCCTTGTAGCTTGTTAAATGTCTTAAGGATGTCACCATCAAAAATTGAAAGACATACACTAAGCCTAGTCTTTGCCAATTAGTGTAGCTATGATCAAGTGTTGCTGCCAAATATGCCTGATTGCATGCTAAGATACTAAGCCAAATAGCTCCTTTCCATAGATTTTTCTTGGTGAAAGCCGTCCGCCATGTGTGTGTAATAAATTGTGTAAGAAGGCTGTCTACTGTACATGTCCTGTGCCAGTCACCATGACTAAACAAAACTTTGTCAATACTGGGGACTTCTTGCTCCAGTGGCCTTACATGGTTACCAGAAACAAACAAATATATAGTAACACTGTTATATTAAAATATTGTATGCTGAGGGGGCACTGTGGAGCCCGAGCAACGTGCAGCAGTCTTTTCTGAGCTCTCGGAAACTATCCTTCTTTAGCCCTAAAACAAATTTTGGGCTTAATTGCAGATATTTATCAGAATCGTTGAACAGAGCGACCCCGACTTCATTAGAATGGGTAATCCTAAAAAAGAGAGACAGTATGGAGGCAGAGCAAAATGCAAAGGAAACACTGGGGCCTTGCATCCCGAAGACACCACGCAGCCTACAGAGACATCAGGCTCAGGAGAAACTATCGACACTCTGGACCATAAGCTACAAGTGCTTATTCAATCGGTGACAACTTTAAACACCAAAGTGGACGATTTTAACGGCATAGTGGTAGTCTTGGAGACAGCCATTGAGGGTTTAAAGGAAGATATGAGCCAGATTAAAAAACAAGCCAACACCTCCATGAGGGCTACAACATTAATGGTGAAAGAAAACCAGCACCTTCGTGCAAGGCACGAACACTCAAGAACCAATCCAGGGCAGCAAACATCTGGATTGTTGATTTTCCCTGAAGGATCAGAGGAACAACCCTTGATGTATCTCAGGAATGGCTTACAGAAAACTTATTACCGAAGGGTCAGAGGAAATATGGGGCATCCAGAAAGCTTACAGAATTACCCACAGGGTGGGGCATCTAACTCCCATACGCTTATGCTGATTACAACTGGTGTTGGGGAGAGAGATAAAATATTGAAGTATGCAAGGAGATATGTCCCTCTATTTCAGGATAACCAGCAGATTCACTTTTTCCCCAACATAAGCTATGCCACATGACAGCGCAGTAAGCGCTTTGATGGAGTTCGGCGACAGCTCCGAGCACTGGAGATCCCTCATTCCATGATCTTTCCTGCCAGACTCCTGCTTGTCTTCTAGAGCAAAGTATATATTTTCTCGGACCCAGTGGAAGCGGGTAAATGGAATGACCATCAGGCTGTGGAACTGAGATTACGAACATCTAATTTGGGGGATGAAGAGGAGTTTCTGAGCTCTACATGACTTTCTTTAAGAGAGGATTAGGCCTCATTATTAATAACAAATATATGATATTTCCCCCTTTTGTTTGTTTGTCTCTGCTCCTGGATGGCTAGTTGCCTTGTTTGCTGCCAGGAAAATCAGGTCATAATCATTAGGCACAATGTCTAAGGTAGGTGACTATCCTGCCCTCTGTTTCTCTACTGATTGTACTGTTCACTTATTAGAACTAGAACTTAGAAGTGTAATATAATGGGGCTGCACCTTTTTGATTTGGGCAATGAGAGGAAAAAGTTTTACTGTTAACTCTGCATAGAGCTTGCTAGTTTTCGCTGCAAATACTTAGTCAGGAGTTTTACATTAAGCATTCGACATGGCACCAATTTTTCACTTTTAAGGAATCAAGGGATTTTGGACTGGATTTGCTGGACAATCCTTTTTCATCAAGGTTTTCTGGCCATGCGGCTCATGGACTTCATATATAGCACCTATCAGGACTGGTATCAAATGTTTGTTTCCCTAAATGTTGTACCACTATATGACACATGCTGTTAACCCTGTATCTCAAAGATCATTTATCTTAGTGGTGTAATCTGGCATTGGTTTGTGTGCTATATGTATCATGATCTTCTGTCATGTCTAAATGATAATAGATAAAAATAAAGTATAAAAAATAAAATATTGTATAGTGTCAGGGCTGCCCCATGGCACAGCAAAGCACTACCGGCTCCCGCATGGTGACCCTGGTTCAGAAGTGAACTCAGGAGCCGGGTCGGGCAGCCAAGGGGCTGGAATAGCATTGCTGCATGGCAGCACACACAGCCAGGGGAGAATAGCGTCCTGGTTCCACTGCCATAGCGACCCCTGCGGTGGGGTAATGGGGCTTGTCTCCCCCCCCCAGGGCATCGCTACCTGCATGTAAGGGTCCATGCATGAATAAAGAGAGCTGTACAAGGTAATCTGCTTCTGCAGTTTTGTTATGTGAATCCTGGTGAATACAGAGTCAGTGTATTTTACGTAGGTGCTGGTTATCCTTGAGATGTAACTTTCAGTTTTTAGGAAAGTCGAAATAAAAGAGAACCCCAGCATCCTCCATTTCAAAAGGTTCTCAGACAACTGTTCTTCTCCTGTCATTAGATTCAGCAGCCAGATTTTGATAAGAGGTTCCCCCCATGCCTTCACCGCAGATGTCCTAGGTGCTCCTTGCCACTAGATGGCAATGTTTCACTGCAAAACAGTTTTGTTCATCATCTACACTTGGTTGGTAGGGGTGTGGACATTGCAATCCTGGAACAGAATTTGAATTTATATATCACTTTTTGTACACAAAGTATTTCAAAGTGCTTTACATACCTTGCACACTGGTACTTAAGGGGATACATGCAAAGAAAGGAGAAAAGCAGGAGGAAGTGCCCAGCAACATTCCGACACAGCTGTAGACAATTTAAGGCAGAGCCTTTAGTATTCAGAGTGGGACCATTTTCCAAGTCATTGGGATATCTGATGCCCTTTTCAACAAGTTCTGGCAGAGCCACTACAGCTGCAAATGCATTAACTAGATAAGGGTGTTTCATGGGCTTAAACATAAACAGGAATTGCATTTAGTAAGGCCTACGATACCGTTCCACATATGACTTGTGAACAAGCTGGGCAGCCTGAGAATGGGGTCACAAGGTGGATAACTGGGTTAGGAACTGATTTAATGACAGAAGATAGAGAAGCATGGTAAATGGGGCTCAGTGTAAGGAAAGGAGTGTTAACAGCAGGGTGCCACAGAGATCAGTCCTGGGCCCAGTCCTGTTTAATGTCTTCATAGGTGAAATTACAGAGGAGCTGGAGGGAAAGTGCGCCTCTTTGCGAATGACACTAAGATCTGCAGAGGGGTGGACACTCCAGGAAGGGTGGAAAAATGAGGAGGGACCTAGATAAACTGGAGGAATGATCCAGTGTGGCAGCTGAGATTTAATGCAAAAAAGTGCAAAACCATGCTTTTGCGTTGCAGGAACCAAGGGGAGGATTACAGGAGGCGGGGAGACTGATGGTCACCAAACAGGAAAGGGTTTGGGGGTAATCATACTGGATGACCTAAAGGTGGCTAAACAATGTACCAAGGCTATGGGGAGAGCCAGTAGGATGCTGGGGTGCATAGGAGAGGCATCACCAGCAGAAGGAAGAGGTGGTGGTGATGCCACTGTGCAGATCACTGGTGAGGCCTCATTTGGAATATGGTGTCCAGTTCTAGAGGCTGCATCTCCATAAGGATGTAGACAGAGTGGAGGCAGAAAGAAGGGCACAAAGATGGTGCAGGGCCTGCACTAAAAGTCATATGAGGAGAGACTGGGAGACCTCAATATATATACCTGGAGAAAAGAGACAGGGTGATATGATATAAAACCTTCAAATATCTAAAAGGCCTAAATAGAGTGCTGGAGGGTAGCATCTTTCAGAAAAGGAGATATCCAGAAACGAGGGGGCATGACATGAAGTTGGAAGGGGTAGACTAAGGGGTACTGCGAGGAAATATTTCTTCACAGGAAGGGTGATGGAACCTCTAGAGACTTCACAAGTCAGTTTCATTATGAAGGAGAGGAAAAAACACAATTGACATATTTCACATAATACTACTATACACTATGGCCCGGATATTCAGACTGCACCTAGCAGTGGTGCAAGCATGGGTGCAGCACAACTGGGATGTGCCGGGTCCAGGACCAGGTGATATTCAATGGTGATGCACCATGGCAGCACCGTTGAATATAACGCAGACAGTGCGGTGCAGTGGCACTGCCGGTGCAAACCACAGATAGGAACACGGTGATGTCATTCACATATTTGGGACTGTCTAGTACGGTATGCCCTGCAAACCCATTGGTCACACTGGGACCAATGGGCTCCCTAACCATACTGTACTGTCATTCGGTGTCTTGGCTGGGTGGTATCCAGGAGGGTTGCAACCACCCACCGATGAGGGAAGCAGAGGGTGGGCAAGGGGTCCTGTGTGGGTGGGAGGGTGGGAGGTGCCACTGGATCCCCATGGAATTTTATTAAGGCGATGTACACGATCGGGGCTAGGGGCGGGGGTACTACTAGACTAAAGCCAAGGTAATGAGCACTCCAGGACACAGAAAAATATACTGCAAGTGATTTTAATCCAAACGGCAAGTCCAGACCCCTGCGCTTTGGCTCTATGCCTTCAAAGGGGGTTATAACCAAACTTTACAAACAACCACATTTATATACAATCATAGTGATGACATCATAATTAAGGGACAATTAACTCTTTCAGTACCCCATTCTGTCTTATATATATTCCCTTACTCTAATGTTCTAATGAAACAATTAATTACAAAATGTATACTAAATGTATACTAAAGTTCTTAACAAGAAAATTTTTGTTTGTAAATACAGATCAAAAGAAAAAATATGTTAAAAAATATATGTACCTAAATTACTATACAAGGCTATTTATGGTTTTTTACAATTTTTTACACTTTTGATGCTTTGTACTTTAATTTAGAACATGAATATTTATATGTTTAAACAAAGCTGTCAGTTCTAAATGTGTAAGAACTAGGTAGATTTATACCTCCTCCTTTCTTTCTTAAATTCAAAAAATATATAGTTAATTCAGTATAAATCATACTGTAAAAGGAAAGGTGATAAAACACTCTAGGTAAGTACAAAAGATAATAAACCAGTAGATTTTATTTTGGAATCTATTGAATTTATTTTGACACACAACCACTTTGAGTTTTTAGGTGAAAACTATTTTCAGATGTGTGGCACAGCAATGGGGGCTGCCACGGCACCATCCTATGTCAACCTCTTTTTGGGAAAATGGGAAGAACTTACAGTCTTCCAGAGTACAGACCCTTTCAAAGATAAAATCACATTCTGGATACGTTTTATTGATGACATATTATGTGTCTGGGATGGTGAGGTCTCAGAAATTCAACAGTTTATAGAATGGCTAAACAAGAATGATATCAATATGAATTTCATTCACAGACTGGATCCAGATAAGATTGAATTTCTGGATCTGGAAATTCTGAGACCCTCACATTTACCAGGAGATCTTATAACCAGATGCTATAGAAAACCATCGGCCACCAACAGTGTACTCAGAGCGGACAGTGCCCATCCAGAGAAATTGAAGGAGTCCATCCCATATGGGCAGTTTCTCCATTTGAGAAGAAACTGCACTGAAGAAACAGACTTCCTTATACAAGCAGAGAATTTAAGACAGTGTTTCATTGAGAGGGGGTATCAGGAAGAATTGTTGGTAACAGCTATGAGGAAAGCTTTAAAGCAAAATAGAAATAATCTGCTTAAACAGACAAATTCTATGCTCCCCACATCTGATGATAGATTCCCTGTGAGCTTTGTTACTGAATTTAATAACTGGGTAGGACAACTGGGTAACATTGTTTATAAAAATTGGCACTTGCTACATACTGAGCCTGAATTGAGGAATGCAGTTGGGGAAAAACCAAGAATCGCATTCTCCAGGGGAAAGAATCTGAAAGACAAACTTGTACATAGTAGATTGACAATGCCAAATGAAACACATGGCTGGGTACTAAACCAATAGGTAACTTTAGATGCCAGAGATGTAATATATGCAGTCACCACATGGTAGGAACAATATTCACACATCCTTTGACAGGTCACAGGTATGAAATTAAGGAGTTTATCAACTGTGACACCACCTTTGTAGTCTATGTGTTGTGGTGTGAATGCAACCATATATACATAAGACACACTACAAGAAACTTAAAAGTTAGAATTCAGGAACATGTGAGAAACATAATGAATGCAAGGACAGATACACCCATGGGTGTAGCCAGCATACCTCTCAACTGTACCACATTACGAGGAACGTTCCTCATTTTACTTCACAAAAGCTCCCTGTCCCACATTGTGAGGACTTGTTCCACATTCAGTATTAACATTTTAAAGCAAAAATCTAAAGTAAATGATGCAAAAAATATATTATTCAAGTAATAACAGACTCTCCGAATATAAATGCAAACCTTTTAACAGTGTTCTAAGCCTCCTATGTAAAGATTTGATTAAGTGTTCCACATTTTGCTCATTTGTTCCACATTTTGAGAGGCAATGTTCCACATCTGGGGGACAAAAGGTTGAGAGGTATGGTAGCCAGGCATACTCCAAGTACTCCATGGTGTGCAATTTTATTTAAGAGGGGTAGCAAATAGGCTCTGAACTGCTTCTTTTTTACATAAAAACTAACAAAGAAAATGCTGAACCTTTCTGAAATTTTATTCATAGGAGTTGAAACTAGGATGTCTGGTCACTAATACTGTCTTTGCATCCCAAGGACAATACAACTTTACAGGCTCTGGGCTGGTATGTGGCTGTCTTAGGGAGCAATGCATGGCATTTGTATTTACCCATGCATGGCACCAACCATTGTCATGAAATACAAAAGTTGTATTTATTGTGCCAAATGAGGCAACAAACTCGGTCCTGGTGTACATTTGTATATTGTCTGGCTACATGGGGGGGGGTGGTAAGCAGTGAGTCCACTTGGTGTGCAGATCTGAAATCCCTGGCTACACCCCTGGATATACCTGTGGGAGAACATTTTTTGAAAGCACATAACTCTGACCCTAAGGGCATGAAATTCATGGGAATAGAGTGGCAAACACCAATGAAGTTTGGAGGTGACAGAACAAATGAGTTACTGAAGAAAGAAAGTAGGTGGATATACAAACTCAAGACTGTTAAACCAGATGGTCTTAATGACCAGTGGGATCTGAAACCTTTTTTGAAAGATGTCCGAAAATAGTTGAAAAAGTAACAGAATATTTCCTTCTGTGTGAAAATTTGTGTTCTGTCTTTGATACTCATCTTGTTTTGTTTTGTTTTGTCATTTCAGAATTTTGTGTGTTATCTGAGTGGATCCCCATCAAAATGGTTTCCCTTCTCCCATTGCTGGTCTGAAGTGGAGGGTGATCACAAACATGACATTCATTTGTCTGTATTGTCGCCACTATTATAAATGTCATCTTCACTTCATCTCATTTTGTGTTTTGACATGAGCTATTTGTATGTTATTTAGTCACCTCACCTGATACTGTGTGTTCCATTTCATTCATTTAATTTTTTTTTAATTTGTACTTACCTAGAGTGTTTTATCACCTTTCCTTTTACAGTATGATTTATACAGAATTAACTATATATTTTTTGGATTTAAGAAAGAAAGGAGGAGATATAAATCTACCTAGTTCTTACACATTTAGAATTGACAGCTTTGTTTAAACATATAACTATTCATGTTCTAAACTAATGTACAAAGTGTCAAAAGTGTAAAAAATTGTAAAAAACTGTAAATAGCCTTGCATAGTAATTTAGGTACATATATATTTTAACATATTTTTTCTTTTGGTCTGTATTTACAAACGAAAATTTTCTTGTTAAGAACTTTAGTATACATTTTGTAATTAATTGTTTCATTAGAACATTAGAGTAAGGGAATATATATATATAAGACAGAATGGGTTCTGAAATAGTTAATTGTCCCTTAATTATGATGTAATCACTATGATTGTATATAAATGTGGTTGTTTGTAAAGTTTGGTTATAACCCCCTTTGAAGGCGTAGAGTCGAAGCGCAGGGGTCTGGACTTGCTGTTTGGATTAAAATCACTTGCAGTATATTTTATAGTGTCCTGGAGTGCTCATTACCTTGGCTTTTGTGTGAATTATTGAGGTTTGCACCTCACGTTGTGAGCACCCGCTCGTAGTGTTGCGCTGTTGATCTGTTGGATTCGATTGTACTACTAGACTACCAGGGATTGTAGACATTACTGACTCATGGCGATCACGGCAACGGGAGGAAGGGGGGTACCACTAAACTACCAAGGAGATGTGGGTGCTTGTGGACAGTGTTCTGGGTGGGTGGGTGGCCACCGACGTCTGGCAGCTGCTGTGTTGCGCCCTGCAATACAGCAGCCCGCCTGTTGGTGGCCAGGAGTTGTTCCACCAATTCACAGGCTCAACTTTGAGCCCCCCTATGCAGCACAATGCAGGGTTGCAACACACATACCAGGCCGAATATCGGGATGTGCCACATATGCATGGGCACACCCCCTGCATCTGCGCTGCATACATTAACATTGTGCCCCAGCGCATCAGGATTTGCACTGCGCCTGGCAGCCTTATCAATATCCAACCGGGGTGCAGTGCAGGGTTGCGCCAGCACAATTCTGTTGCGCCATCGCAACCCCTTTCGATATCCGGCCAATAAAAAATATAGGATGAGCAACTTTATGCATGACCAATGTGTTCACCTCAGGGTTCTGATTCCCATGGACCTCTCAAGCTTCGCTCTCCTGGTCAGAGAGAATCAGAACTCCTCTGTAGTAGAAGACACTGGTTGTGCATAGTTGCCCATCCAGTATTCTTTATATTTAGTGCTGCACTGAGGATTTCTAAATAATAAACCTGTGTCATACAATTGCTTTAAATTCTATTCAATTCAAATTTGTTAAGATGAGGAGCAAAGTTTTTGGAAGGAACCAAAAGAAAAACAACCCTATAAGTCAGGAGGTCATTTTTTATTTTTTTATTTATTTCGGTCTTGGAATTAATACCTTTGAGCCAAAGGCTTTTATGTAGGCTCCATGTCATATCAAAGAACAGAAACAAACAGTATAGTGAGAAAATACATAGTGATCCTAGGAGTAAAGGTAATAATAAAATAAGCACATATGGATTTAAGTTACAAAAACAGGTATTTTGCAGACATACAGTGGCTAGGAGTACGCTTAACTAGCAAGGAAGGGCATTAGGGTTGGGATCCGGCAACAGGAGGAAAAAGATGCAGCCAAGTGGCATTGTCAGAGACAAAATGAGGGAAAGACAACTAGGGACATGGTCTTACAGGATAGACAGAAGCTAAGGGCTAGGGCCTAACATTGTTCCAGAGTAGGGATACAGCCAAAGGCATTGTCTGAGCATGGGGAGGGGGGGGCACTGCCAGGAGGGGAATATAAGCAGACAAACGTGGGCTGTGTCATTCAGTTTGAGTGCACTCCAGTGGGGCAATCAGTGCAGGAACTGATGATGCCCTCTATGGAGCAGCAAGCATGGTTTGATGCTGGGATTGGTTAATGGGGACCTCAGGAAGGCAGGTAAGTTATAGGGTAGTAGCAAGGGTAGGATGTTAGGGTGGAGGAAGGGTGGGATAGGATGTGGGTGAAGTAGAGGAAACAGACCCAAGTTATTTTATGCGCAGCAGTCACAGGAGGCATTGGCGACTAGTGCTTGGCAAAGTTTCTTTTTGAAGCAGCCCCATGTTTGGTCTTTGGTAACATCACAGTGGAGTGAATTATACCACAATGGTGCTTTGTATGCAAATGGGCATTGCCCTTGGGTGGTATGGCAGCGAGGCACTACGAACGCGTGGTTTAAGGTGCATCTAGTATGCCGGTTGTGGTTTGGTGACCTAAACATTGACTATACACCAGGAGGCAAGAGACCAAGGGAGGCCTTTTTCACTATTAGGCATGATTGATAGGATAGTCTGCATTTGAGCTGAAGCCAGTTTGCTTGCTCATATAAGTTGCATGTGTGTGTCAGGCGGGTGGCCCCAGTCAGAAGACAGCAGGCCTTGTTAAGGGCAATGGTGACACAGTGCAGGGCGGTGTCAGAGGTGGATCCATAGATCACAAGCCCTTACTTGATTACTGAGACGATTGAACTATGTATAGCAAGCTCGAGGGCTTCCGGGGTAAGGCAGTGTCCGTATTTATATAGTAGCCCAATACAGGTATTCACTGTTTTGGTAACATTGTCAATATGGCTGCAGAATGACAGAGTGCTGTCAATTGTTACTTCGAAATACTTAAAAAGTCAAGTCTGTTCTAGGATAATGCCTGAACTATTTTTGATTTCCAGCTGGTGGGAACGTAACCTGTTTTGTGCACTGTGAAACAACATCATTTTGTTTTTGTGTAGTTAAGGACTAGCTTCTGTGAGTGGAACTAGGCCTCAGCATTTGTAAAGCTAGTCTGCAATTGATTAGCCAGGAGTGTGGGATCAGTATTACTTGAGGATAAGAACTGCGTTGTCTGCATAGAGTAGGATCTGACTATGACAGGAGGCTGGCAGCTGATTCAGGAATATGGTGAAAAGTAGTGGGCCCAGGATAGACCCTTGTGGGACACCTGAACAAACTGATTGTTTTGTGGAGACTGTATCACCAATCCTGACTTGCTGAGTGCGTCCGCTGAGGTAACTGTTGAACCAATTGGCGGTGTCCATGGATAAACCTAGATCAGATAATTGTTCAATAAGTAGAGAGAGATTTACAGTGTCAAACACCTTGGAAAGGTCAATGAACGTTGCTCTAACTAACTGACCTTGATCCAAGGCATGATGTATATAGTTTGAAAATTCAAGCATGGCGTTAGTAGTGCTGTGCCCTTTGCAAAACCTGTGTTGCTGACCACAGTGAAGATTGTACTGGTGTAACTATGGTGGCTTTCCATATTTGTGGGAATTGGGAGAGCATGAGGGAGTGGTTAAGGATCTTTGTCAAGGTGGGCAGTACCTCATCAATGGTGAGGGCGATGAGCTTTAGGTCAAGTGAATCCCCACTTAGCCTAGTTTTCCAAAGTACTTTGAGAATGTATTTCTTTGCTTCTTCATTGTTCAACACTTTAAAGGGGAATGGTGGTATTTTCTGCTCACTGCGAATTACAGGAAGAGGGGGTGGGGTTGAAGACGTTAGGGGGTAGGACATGACTGAGATCTGTAAAAGCCACCTTGAAAGTGTCAGCTATGGTTTGAGGATCAACGTTTGTAGTGCCATTTATGTTGAGCATGGTCAAGGTCTTTTTGGGGACCTTCCCTGTCACCTCAGAGATATTGTTCCAAAATTTGCATCCATCTTTCCAGGAATTGGTTAAGGCTTCCTTATAGTATTTTGCTTTTTTGG
The DNA here is from genome assembly GCA_016271365.2 of Neoceratodus forsteri. Lineage (NCBI taxonomy): Eukaryota > Metazoa > Chordata > Ceratodontiformes > Ceratodontidae > Neoceratodus > Neoceratodus forsteri. The sequence continues at coordinate 803,968,285 of CM028134.1, read as the reverse complement.
CCCAAATTGTTCTTGCGCAGGCATTCCTTGCTGTTTTGTATGCCTGTATATCCATTTGGTTGCCAGTGGCCCTGGCTCGATACCAGAGGTGATGGCAGGATTTCATTTGCTCAAGTAGGTCATGTGTAATCCAGGGATTGCTGAACCCTTGATCTTTCTTGTTTTGTGAGGGACATGGCGATTGCACACTGTGTTGAAAGTAGTAATAAAGTAATTCAAGGCCGTATCAATATCCGGGGCCACCTCGATTTGCGACCAGTCCACCTGTCAGAGCTGTGTCTTTAGAGGTTCTAGGTGCCCTCTGATGAGCACCCTGCTGTAATGTCTTATAAATTATTTTCTATGTAGGTGTGAAAGGCTACCCAGCTGTCTTGCAATATCAATTATGACATCTCTGCAACAAAGTAATAAAGAAAGGCAGAAGACATTTCACAAAACCTTGAGACAGAAATTGATGGCAGAGTTTAGCTAGCTATATGCTGCCCAGCACAGCTTTATCAATTGCTGAATCAGTTTCAGTCTCCTGGTTCTATGAAATGGCTACTGCCTTAATTTAAGATAAGACTGATTTAGACAGGGATACGCCTGAACAGCTGACATCTAAAGGTAAGCCCAGTACCTCATCCCCTTTGCACCTATGCTCCATTCTAGAAATTGAGTATTTTAATAAAAAAATGTTTAATTCTTTACTTCCTACCAGTGGTACAATCACAGTAATCCACTGCACAGTGTGGCTTGCACTGGGACCAATGCACACCTGGTGTTGTTGGTCACTTGCCAGGTGTGGGTAAATCCCAGCCCAACCCACACCTTGTGGATTATTAAAGGAAAATTGCATGTTAAAATCAGGAAAAGTATTATTACCTTTTTTGTGTTCTTCATCCCAGTGTTTTTTTTCTGCTCAGGCTGTGAGAGGATTTTTTTCTAACTTTCCCTGGCTATTTTATGGCCCATGGGGGCTGCCATTCAGGTTTTTTTTATTGCATCTTGTCTCAGAGAGTCTTCCCAGAGTGCCGTTTGCTCTGATGTCTAATAGCCTCTGCATGAGGCCAGTGTCTTGTTACAGGGTCTTTGTTTCAGCTTAGCACAGCAGAGAGCACAGCAGCCAGGAGTCACACTGCTAGTCTTTGGTAAATGCAATAAGTTTCCTAAATATTGGTACCTTATCCAGCTGTGTTGCTTAGGGTAGTGTGTGAGAGTATGTGTGTGTGTGTGTGTGTGTGTGTTTAAGCACATCACTCTTTAAAGTAGTTTTGTCTGCACTTATTTTGCTATCCCTCTTAGCCCCTTTCAGTTTTTGCACCAGTACTGAGTAGCAGAAGTGGAAGAGCACCTTATAGTTTGTTCGAGTAGCCCCTAAATGAAATAATATATGCAGCATTGGAATGGTTTATATAAACTAGTTTGGAAACATCATGGAGCACAGGCAGTCATTTATAAAACAAGTCTGTGATTGTTCCAACAATGTCCCCCCCCCCACATTGCATAGCAGAAGAAACATCAGTTTATCTCAGCAGCAGTTACCGCTGCATGCAATCTGTATATAAACTGTGTCACTTTGCCCAGAATCCTGCTCTCCCGGCCCCCCCATTTTGATCAACATATTATGTACTTTTGATTCAGTTGCTTGTGTCTTGCATAGAAGACAGCTGTGGTCATCCAATGGCTAACAAAGGAATTCACACTTCTGGATGAGTGGGGGAGGAGATGGCAGCAAAGCAGGAGTTTCTCAGTTTGCAAAAGGTAGTAAATTAAGCACTGAAACTTAAACAAACAAAAGGCACATAAAACACTTTGGAGAAGGTTTCAACTTACAAAAAAGGCAGTACTGGAGAGGGTTCAATTGTCGGTGGAGGTTTCAACTTGCAAAAAAGGCAGTACTGGGAAGGGCTCAATTGTTAGAGGAGGTTTCAATTTGCAAAACAAGCCAGTACTGGGGAGGGCTCAATTAACTTCTTAAGCCAGAGGAAAAATAGTGCTCTCAAGGTCAGATATATACACAGGCAGTATAGTAATGAGGCTTCAGTGGAAGACACTATTTTTAATACTCTATCATGTTGTTTGGAAGGTACAGTGATTTATGCAGAGAGTTATTTTCTCAAAGCAAAATGTCTGCAGGGCTACGCCCACTGCAGCTGTAAAAAGGGCCATTGGGATTTTTAACATCTACCCAAGCAACTGCCAGAGATGGGAAGAAGGATCCCTGGTTTAACATCTCACCTGAGGGCCCCTCAAACAGTGCAATAACATAAACTATTGCACTGCAGTGTCAGCATTGGGAATGGATCACACAGTGAAAAAGTGGTGGCTGTGGGATTCAGACCTCAGTCTCCAGGTTCACATGTCTGCACTCTAACCACTAGGCTAAATTGTAAGTAAAATTATAAGTGGCACAGGGTCCGAAATCAGCACAGGCCCACCCACCACATTTGTTGATTGTGTATTGGGCCATTGAAATAGTCCTATTATTAGCCTTGCTGGCTTGGATTGGATGATTGCTGGCTAAGGCTGCAAGAATTAACTTTGACTCATGTTACACAAGTCACAATGTTGATTTCTTAATAACAGGCAACGCTGGGCAGAGTATTGTGTTACAAAGAAATCAGAAATAGTAGTATCCAGAATTAATCATGACAGTAAAACACAAAACTAATCCTTCATCCATTAAGAGTTAGATTGACCACACAACTAGACAGCCTTCCAAGTTATATGGGTCAGAAGGATGTTGGAGTAAGTGGAGCTACTCACTCCCCACTCCCCAAAAGCTATAAATGGCTATCTGCCCACCTCCATACTAATACTTCATGCTAAAAAGAACTATTCCCCAGTGTAGGGGGCGTTTCTGTCACTCCTTATGAGTGGGCAGTTACCTCTTGCACTGGAAACAGCAGAAGATCAAACGTTTTTGTTATCCCACATGATGTCCCAACTGAGCTGCCATCTTCTCTTTCGCCGGCTGTTCTCCTGCCTCTGCAGGACAGACAGGCACTAGAGAAGTGCTCAGTTAGGGTTTTGTTGTTTTATTCTCTTTTACTGTGTTTTCTGCTTATACCTCCTCTGCCCAGTTTTTAGGCATCCCTGACGTCTCTCATACAGTGTAATTGAACTGTACGCCATGGCACTTGAAGCCAGCAAAAGAGGGCTCTTCTCAGCTATCATCACTGAAAAACCCTGTGTGGATTTGCAAAGCAGGTACCATCACAAAACTGGAACTGCAGTAACTTGGCAATCCTGCTCTTTTTCTTGGTTTATTCCTGCTACCAGCAGCTATCAGGTAAGCATTAGGGACAAACGGGAGCTAATCTACACCAGAGAGAGACTCCTCAGCTCCACAGCCATCTTTTCCTATGTGCGCAGCAGTGGGAAAGTTACTTAGGAGTGCAAATGCATGCAGCTCAGACAAGGACAGAAATAGAAAGTGCTTGATATACCGCTGACTCGCCTAACTCCGTCTATGGCAGGCTTTTTCTGCATGGCATGCACAAAACAGAAAGAGCAATCTCCAAGCAGCTTGAGTAGGCAGAGCTCCGAGATCAGCAGTGCTACAAAGGGAGACAGCAGTAAAGTGGAAGCTTCAGGATCTTCATATGAGAGGTAATTTTTAACAGAGAGAACTGCTCAAGATGGGCAAGATAGACAAGATCAGGGGTCAGTGGGGCAAACCCATGTGACAGTTGGAGTCCCTCTCCTGGCAGTGCTGCATTATAATTGAATCTGGCAACCTTTATATAGAAGGCTTTCACTATGGACCTGGAAAACTTCAAGAAGGAGTTCTTGCAGGGGCTGGTGCTTGATCCTGCAACCCAGGCGCCGTTTGCCAGTGGGCTACTACCCCTGCCTGTTGACCTTCACATAGGTTAAGGGGCCTGGGTCCTGCTACGGTGGTATTCGGGGGTTCTATCCCAGAAAATAAATTAAATAGCACAGTGCCTCCACCCAAAGTAAGTTGCAGTGGACCTGGTGTGTGACTGCTACAGCCTTCTGGGTTGCTGTACCTACCCACCTCCCCTTCCAACTGCCCTGCACACTGGATGCCAAACAGTTTTCCTATACAATATACACTTTACAGCTGATTCCAAAAAACACCCTTCACACAGCAATTTCAGACAACAAAACTCAGCTTTATTAGGGGATGGGGTTAGGATCGGGGTACCTGGAGATGGGATAGCTGTGGAGGTAAAGATGGTTAGAAGGTTGGTTCAGAACAATCAATAACATGCAGTCCCATAGGCCAGACCACCCCAGATGCCTACCCCCACTGGTACCAGTGGCTACCCTCTGTCTTTTCTGTGTACCCAGGAGTTGCAGGCTTGCTCGGTGCACGGGCTGGCCGGCGGTGGGGCCCTAGGAACAATGTAACTGACTGTAACAATTAAACAATTACTCCCCCTAATTGCCAGGGCAAGCCCTGGGTACTCACAGTTCTGGAGATCTGGAGAGTTCCTGGTGCAGAGGGCTTCCACAGTCCAAATTCAGCGGATCTCAGTTCAAAGAGAGCAAGAACAAATGGGCAGCAGAAGGTATCCTGAAGACTTGAGTTTGATTGAAGGTCTGGCCACTTGTCACCTTCAGCCTATTCAGACCCATTGCAGAGCTACTGCACAAGGCTCACCAACTACAGAAGACCCAGACCTAGGAGGGGCTCCACAACCCGGCTCCCTCACAGGTCAAAGGGAGCCCTAGCTCCCCCAGCATGTGCCGATGGCCCCCTGTAGCAAGCAGACCCCACTGGGTGGGGTTTGGCAGGTTCCCCACCTGGTTCTGAGTTAAGCCAGGACTCTCTTAGATTCTCTTTTCCTCTCAACAAAGGATCAGCTCCACTGTGCAGCCAGAATAGTTTCCCCACACTTTCTGCTTCTAAACCTTTTAGCAGCAGGCTCCAAACTCCAACTCTAGATCAGCAGTTCCAGTCCTCAGCCAGATCTCAACAACAACCACAGGTCACTGAAGCCTGGGGCACCTGATCACTCTTTCTCTCTTAAAGTGTCTCTATACTCTGCTTTAAATCAGCTTCCACCTTTTCTCTGGCTTACTCACAGTGTCTGGAAAACCTCTCTCTCTCAGCTCAGAGGTGCTCTCTCAGTACCAGACTGGTGCAGGATGGCTGCAGCAGAAGTCTCCACTTAAACAGCAAGCTCCAACAGAATGCCTGGAACGATTAGCTCAAATGTACAGCTTCTCTGTGCAGCAATAATGTTTCTCCTCTATTTCTCTGACAAACTCTGCTTTTCTCTGATTCAAACCCTGTGAAAGGCCTTGGATGAATTCCCAAGAAGCACTGAGCCCTCCTGACTCAATTAGAGCCCAGCAGCAAACTGACACCACTGTTCAAAGTCTCTGATATGTCTCCTGAGAATTCTGCCCTCTGACTGGCTGCCTCCAGTTATCAATCACAAGTATCCATAGTTATCAGCTTTCTCTGATTATTCATTGGTAAAAGTCTCCTGGCCAGGACCGCAGTAATGGGCGAAAAGTGGGGATGTTGTCTGGGGCCCTGAGTTCAGGAGGGGCCCACCTGAGGTGCTGGCATTACCCCTGGCATTAGCTGGTTTGGGAAACAGGGGCCCAGTTCAAGTGACTTGTCCTGGGCCCCAAAATTCATAGCTGCAGTCCTGCTGTTGGCAACTGAAAATAGTTAACACCTTCTCCCAGGAGTCCTCTTTCACAGTTCTCGGCACCTAATAAGCCGATCGGCTATCTTAAGGTGGGGTCAAAGTATCAGAAACATGGCTGCTCCCATACAGTGTCCACAGCAGTTCATATAGTGTCCCAAACTGTAAGTGTTCTTGCAGTCCATCAAAACAGTGTTTAAACACAGTTCCCCCTTGAGTCTAAAGCAGTCTTTCCCTTTAGCCAAGTGACTGCTCAAAAACCTACTCAAACTGTGCCCATTGCCCTTCGCAAACTCGGATAATCACTGCCCCCCCCCCAGAGTAGCGATTGGGCTCATTATTATTCATAACCCCCTCATGAATATGCAAATTCCCCCATTGCGTCAGCGCTTACAAACGCTGTTCTAAACTGGAAAGGCATGCCTCACCGCCTTCTCCAGGTGTCAAACCCCAATTTTACTGAATTATTGGGTCAAGAGCAATGGGGAGGCATGTAGGGAGGCAACTCAGTGGCTGCTAAGCCGGCCGATGTTCCAGGTGCTTCTGTGCATGTGCAGACTGGCGGTCCTCCTTGAAAAAAACACCAAGGTCACTGGTCCCACTGTTGGACCCCTGCAGCCCCATTCTGGGCTGAAACTCAATGCAGGAGCCCATGGGGCAGAAATAATAAGGTAAGCCCCCACTGGGGGGGTTACTCTCCCACCCTTAAATGCTTGGTGTCCCCACCAAGCCTATGGATGGGACTGTGAAAAGTAAAACAGAAAACTTTAACATTTATGGAATGTCAAACATTTCTACCTAGACACCCGGTTCTTATCTACTCAGGTATTAAAGAATTAGAAACATAAAGCACATTGTGTACAGTTTGTAAAGTAAAACACTTTCACGTTTAGACAGTTATCAAATACCTTGGTATTCATAGCACCCATACTTGTGTAACCCCCCTACAAATGGGGGTTCCCAAAAAGTCTTCCTCGAGCTTGCCTAAATGCTCACTGCCAGGCTGGTGTCCTGCGTTTTAGCAGTTTAAATGTGATTGCCAGAGAGTGCCTGTATAGCCTCGGTGTACTGTCTCTTTAAGAGTTGCCTGGATTGCAGTCATAAGTAATCTGAGAGGGAGCGCGGCTGAAAGATGTAATTATTTGCTGAAAATCATTTAGAGTGATAATGATAATGTACTTTGTCTAACCTGCCTTCTTTGCAGCAAGGCCTGTTTTGTTCATCTCCACTATCTTGGTCCTGGACTGCGAATTGGACCAATCAGTACTAGTGGGACCTAAAATGGAGCCAGACTACAGGAGCTGTCTGGAGTCAAAATCTGTAGGAATTGCAGTTTGGGGCTTTTTGCACCTTTCTGCACCTGAAGGGGGAGCCTATGTTGTGACTGACAGGAGGATCAGCCAACTGAACCTTTTGGATCTTGGGGAATTTCCCAGGCTGCTGCAGCTAGTTTCAGTTTTGAGCTGAGAAGTGAAGAAGTAACAGCTCAAGTGATTTTTGAGCAGCAGTTCTGTGTAGTTTTGCATGGGAGAACTGAGTTTTGGCCTGCCTGTCTGCATGCTGTCCCTGAGAGGGAAAATAGAGTTTTTTCGGACTGAATCCGAGTTGTGAGGACTATTTAAGCCACTGGACTGTGACCAGGCTTTAACCTGAAGAAGACCGAAGATTTGATGAATGCGATCGGCCTGTCAGGATTTCCAGCAACTTTTGAATCCCCGATTTGTGCAGAGACTTTGAGATCGTAACCAGAGAGCGGTTTGCCTGGTACAGTAGAATTTCCTTACATGTAAATGTGCTGTGTATTGAAAGTGGGTCATGATTTGGTTCCCCACTGTGTGAACTGTGTTCTGCTTGCTGGTACCGTGGAATTCTTTACATGTAAATGTGCTGTGTATTGAAAGTGGGTCGTGATTTGGTTCCACACTGTGTGAACTGTGTTCTGCTTGCTGGAAGCTTTATCCAGCCTAAGCGAACTGAATCCGCGTTCATCTCCATTCGGCCTGGGCCATGCCACATTGGCCCTGCCAGACTACCCCACTGCACAGAGAAAGCCACCGACAAGAGACCTGCCTGGGGATCAGCCCCTGCTCCAACGCTTGAACAGGAAGCGACGCTGTCGTGTAGGCCCTGCTTCTCCTGGCACTCCAGATTAACCACCTGCTTTCTCGATTTTCGTCCAGCCTGTGTCCAATCTTGGGTATCGAGAGTAATCATCAGGGTAGCTCCCTTCAACAACAGCCTAATCTAAAAGTGTGTCATCTGATTGTCTTGCTGTTTTCTTTTCACGAACTGAGCCCTCCGGCTCCAGATTACAAATAGTGTGTGTTGTGCATGTTGTTTTCTTCCATCACAGGGCCCCAACCAGCTGCAACGTTCCTGGCTAGCCCACTATTCTCCATCTGGGTACCCAGAGTTTGTGACTGTTTATGGACCTTGAAGTACATGCATAACTGTTTGACTGATAGAGCCTTTAAGCAAATTAACCTGATTACGCCCCTCCCTTGTTCAAGCCCTTTAAATAAATCATAGAAACATAGAAACATAGAAACATAGAAGTTGACGGCAGATAAGGACCGCAAGGCCCATCCAGTCTGCCCATTTCTTTTTCTACGTTATAAATGTGCCATCGGCCTTTGCTCTGTCAGTGACCTATCTATTCATAGTCATTTGTATTGCTCCTTATGCCTATCCATGCCTGTTTGAAGCCCTGCACTGTATTCATAGCCACCACTTCTTGTGGTAAGCCATTCCATGCATCTACCACCCTTTCTGTGAAAAAGAATTTCCTCCATTCCCCCTTAATCGGCCTCCCTCTAATCTCATGCTGTGTCCTCTTGTCCTGCTATTTTCTTATATTTAAACATGTTAGACTCTTTTCACCTTGTTTATGCCCTTAAGGTGTTTAAATGTCTCGATCATATCACCTCTCTCCCTCCTTTGCTCAAGGGTATACATATTGAGCTCCGTTAATCTGTCCTCATATGTCTTCTGATGCAGTCCCTGCACCTTTTGGTTGCCCTTCTCTGGACTGCCTCAATTTGAGTTAATGTCCTTGTGAAGGTGTGGCCTCCAATACTGCATGCAGTACTCCAGATGAGGCCTAACCAATGTCTTATACAGAGGGATTATTACCTCCTCTTACGACTTGTGATACCCCTACTAATCACACCTAACACCCCCCTAGCCTTACCTACTGCTTTAGAGGTCTGCTTGGATGATTTTAGGTCATCAGTGATGATGATGCCAAGTCTCTTTCTTCCTTGTGACTGCTAGCAACTCCCTCCCAGCCTATAAGTGGCTTCAGGGTTTCTCTTCCCTATGTGCATGATTTTGCACTTCTTTGCATTAAATCCCAGTTGCCACTCTTCTGACCATTTTGCTAGTTTATCCAGATCTCTTCTCATTCTGCCTACCCATTTGGATCATCTACTCTGTTGCAGATCTTGGTGTCATCTGCAAACAGACAAGCCTTACCCTCTAGTCCATCTCTGAGGTCACTAATGAAGATGTTGAATAGGACTGGCCCCAGGACTGATCCTGAAGTACCCCACTTGTGACTTGCATCTCTTCTGACTGTATACCATTTACCACCACTCTCTGTTTTCTGCCAGTCACCAGTTTGCCACCCAGTTGACCAACTTCTCACCCACCCCAAGCCTACCTAGCTTATTTATCAATCTTCTATGTGGAACAGTGTCAAAAGCTTTGCTGAAGTCAAGGTAAGCGACATCAACTGCTCCCCTTGGTCCACCACTCTGGTTACCCAGTCAAAGAAATCTATGAGATTAGTTTGACAGGACCTTCCTTTGTAAACCCATGCTGTCTTGGATCCTGTGCCCCTATGTTCCAGGTGTTGCACTATCTTTCCTTAAGGAGTGCCTCCATAATCTCGCCACTACTGAGGTAAGACTGACTGGTCTGTAGTTCCCCGCCTCCTCTCTGCTACCACTCTTGTGGGCGGGATCACATGAGCCCTTCTCCAGTCTTCTGGGACCTCTCCTGTGCTCAGAGACTCACTAAACAATTCTGCTAATGGCTCTGCTAGTTCCTCCTTTAGCTCCTTAAGTACCCTGGGATGTATGCCATCAGGTCCCATTGCCTTATCACCCTGAGCTTAGCAAGCTCTTGTAGGACCCTTTCTTTTGTGAAGGGAGTAGTGCTCACCTCCCTCCCCTGTGTCCATGATGCTGAGCTGTGGGCCCTGCCCTACCTTCTCTTCAGTAAATACTGAGCAAAAGTATCTATTTAGGATAGATGCCTTTACAGGGTCCTCCTCCTCACATGCTCCCTTTTCTCCATTAAGCTTAGCAATACCCCTCTGGACTTTCTCCTTTCACTAATGTATCTATAGAAAGTCTTGTCACCTTCTTTACTGTTCGTGCTAGTGTTTACTCAGTTTGGGACTTTGCCTGCCTTTGCCTTCCCTGCTTCCCTTAGGGCAGTTTGGTATGCCTCCTATCTTCATCCCGCTGTGTTCCCTTATATTTCCTGAAAGCAGCCTTTTGGCTCTGACCTTTTCTGCTACTGTATTTGAGAACCAAAGTGGTTTCCTTCTTCTTTTGCACTTCCTTTTCTGTCTAACACAATGGGATGTTGCTTCAAGTATTGTATCCTTAATGCTTGCCCACTTTGCCTGTACCTCCTCACCTGTGTTTCTTTTGCCAGGGCTAGCTTAACTCTGTTGGCCATCTTATCAAAGTCAGCTCCTCGAAGTCCCATATTTTGCCTTGGAATGGGATGATTTAGATGTAGTAGCCAAATTGAACCATACCATGTGATGGTCACTGGCCCCAGGTGACCTTCTACCTGGATCTGTGATCCTTCTTTGTTAGTCAGTACTAGATCTAGGATAGCCCTGTCTCTTGTGGGGTTGCTGTACCAGTTGTTTGAGGCCCTCCCTGCAGGGAATCCACTATGTGTCTAGTTCTGGCAGATGTTCCTGCTGGTATTGACCAATCTGTATCTGGCATGTTGAAGTCTCCCATTATCAGAACATCCCCTTTAGCTGTCATGTTTTGTATATCTTCTAACAGTAATGTGTCTATGTCCTCCCCCTGGTCTGGGGGCCTGTAGACAACCCCAGTTCTTATGGCTGTCCCATTTCCTGTTTCCAGGGTGACCCACAGTTCTTCTGGCTCCTTATGTGTATTCTGAATTTCTGTAGCTTTGATATTTTCATTGACATACAGGGCCACTCCTCCCCCCCTTTTTGCACCTCGGTCTCTTCTGAACAATACATAGCCAGGTACTGAAGTCTCCCAAGTGTGGTTACTGGTAAACCCGTCTCACTAATTGCTACTATGTCAGTTTAGCCTCTGACATTGTGCCTGCAGGTCTGGGATCTTATTTCCCAGGCTGTGAGCATTTGTGTACATGATTTTCCATTGGCCAGATTTTGGTGTGTTAGTTGTTGGGTGAAGTTTGGCATTACCCCTGTGCATCGTATGGGGAGACAAACCTTTTTTCTTACCTGGTGATGCAAATGAACGGCAAACACGCTGAATTCCTGTTTGATCCAACTCTTTTTTGCATTTACCCTGACTGTGGTTCCAGTTTGTGCAAGAGTACTGTACTGCTATTATTTGCTGGTATAACCTTGTTTTACAGGGGGTCTCCAGGGTCAGGCCAGAGGAAAGCCCTGGTGGTAAGTGCAAACAGTGTGGGTACTTGTGTGATGTATCAGGGGTATTGTGAAAGTGATTACTGTGTATTGTTCTGGCCACTAGTAAGGAAAGAGGGGGGTTACAGAGTCCCGGAGGGCTGTGCCCAGGTTAGCTTGACCACTACCATCCCTGACCTCTGGGTGGAGGCACCTGTTTCAGAACTCAGGCCCCTTAACCTGCTACTAGCCAAGCAGGCAGGGGTAGTAGCCCTTGGTATAGCGCCACCTAGGGGTTACACTTGCACCTCTTTAGTTGTTCAAAACCACATGTATTTGAACTTACACTAAGAATATACTTTGTCCATTGGTTTCCCTTGGGTGCACTTTCACCTTTCCCTTCTGTTTGCCACCTTCCTTCCAGGCCTGGGGGATTTAGCACTAGCGGGACACATGTAAACCTTAGTTAATGACATGGGAGTGACATATATAAAGATCCAAAAAACAAGTGTGAGCACTGGGATGGTGGTGCTCAGAAACCACACATAGAACACATCCAAAGGTTTCAACCACTCACCAACCTCATGAGAGAGATGCAGTAGTCAGTAGCTTCATTTCAATTTCATTTTATTGCACACAGAACAAGATGGACCAGGTCCTGCCTGACATGTTTCGGACAGTTAAGTCCTTTATCAAAGACATATATACCCTTGTGTACTACAAATAGGGGCAGGTTGGTGGGTGCCCCTGGGGTATCATAGGTCAACTTGAGTATGGGTTTCACAGTCCTCCCCAACCTTCTTGGGGTTTCTTGCCCCTCGGTCCTAGTGGCCACCTCCTGTTTAAAGGTGGAGTCAATGTCACTTGTCCCTGTGCCTGTTTCTTCTTCTTGTGTTGGAGGGTGATCCATCCCCACAACATGTTCACCACTCTGCTCAGTGGGGCTTTCTTGTGGCCATTCAGAGAGCCCAGTTGGACCAGTATTCTAGACTGAAGTGGACTCTCCAAAAGGCATTGACTCAGGGGAGCTGTTCTGGAACCACTCTAAAGGCTCAGCCGGACTAGTGTTCAAGTTCGGGGTGGTCTCTTCAAGGGGCGTAGTGAAAGAAGCTTCCCGTTCAGCACCCTGCTCCACAGGCACAGACAAGCCCACTTCTCCAGACTCATCATCATCTCAGATCTCAGTCTCTCTTATGGTAGGCCTCCTTTCCACAGAATCAGTCTCTAATGTCAGGGGTGTTCCCTGAAACAGTCTAGCCAGCTCAGGAGTGAGATAGAAACAGACAGTTGTGCCATCAAACTCTCTTTCTGACTCATCAGCCGACTCTTCTCCATCTGTCACTTCTTCAGCTGGGGTGGGACTAGCCCCTGTGGAATCACGATTGACTTTCTGCTGTTGTCTGCATGCAGCAGCTCAAGTAGTTGGAGGTGTGGGGGCATCTACTATATCAGGGGTTGAGCTGACCACCTTGTCTCTGATGGGCAGTAGATTATTTCTGTGGTACACTTTGTATCCTTGAGTTTCCCATTCTGGTTGAATCTTATATACCAGCAGCCCTGCCAGTTTCTCCAGTACCACATACAGTGTGCTTCCCCAGTGATCAGCAATCTTATGCTTCCCTGGAATGCCCAAGCGCCTTAGTAGGACTTTGTCACCTGTCATCAGGTCTTGTGCCTGAACTCTCATCATATCTCTCCTTGTTGGCTTCATTCCTTTTGTTGGCCATCTCAGAAGCCAGGCGGTAGGCATCATTCAGTTGTTGTTTTAACTTGCACACATACTGTAGGTAGTCACCCTCTTTAATGCCATCTGCTAACACTCTGAAGCACAGATACAGTGGCAGATGGTCCTCCCTTCTGAACATGGAGATAACCCGGTGGCGTCATTCCTGGTACAGTTGTAGGCGTGGACCAGGATGCCAACTCGCTTACTCCAGGTACTCTTATCTCTGGGGTCCAAGGAGCCCAGCATGTCTAACAGAGTTCAGCTGAATCTTTCACCTTGGGGATGATAAGGTGTTGTGTGGGACTTCCATAGACTCCATAGAGACAATAGTTCTTTCATTAACCTACTTTTGAAGTCATGAACTTGATCTGAGTGAATTCTCTGTGGTGCCCCATAATGTACAAAGAATTTCTCGACTAGTACCTTGGCCACAATAGAGGCCCTCTGATCGTTGGTGGGGTAGGCTTGGGCATACCGGGTAAAATGATCTGTGACTACTAGTATGTTTGAGATGTTTCTGGAGTCCGGTTCCAAGGAAAGGAAATCAGTACACACCAGCCCCATGGGAGCACTTGTGACTATGTTGACTAGTAGGGCAGCCTTTTGGGGAAGAGCTTTCCTCTGGATACACCATCGACAGGTCTTGCAATACTCTTCCACATCTGGTCTCATTTTTGGCCAATAAAATCTACTTCAAACCAGATCAAGTGTGCGTTCACTGCCCAGGTGACCCATGTCATCATGGAGGCTTCAAGCAGGCATGGGATAGACATAAGAGAGCAATACAGATGAGTATGAATAGATAGGCCATTGACGGAGTACAGGCCTATGGCACATTCATAAGATAGAAATAATGGGCAGACTAGATGGGCCCTGCAGTCTTTATCTGCCGTCAGCTTCTATGTTTCTATGAGGACTTTTAACACAGTGAAATGGGCTCGGTCTGGCAACACCAATTGTACACAGAACACCCCCTGCTGATTCTGCACCTCTCTGTACAGCAAATTCATTCCTCATTTTAAGTTTCGACCACTCTTGCAACATTAGACAGGCATCCGGGTTTCTTGTAATTACCTGTGTCGGATCACCCCATCTCTGTAGAACCTGTGCAATTTCTCCAAGGACCGGGCTGGCCTGCTGTTTTCTTATCAAATCCTGAGTGGTCAGCTGTGGCAACGGCAACATGACCAAGGCAGTCAGATGACAATATGCTGCGGGGAGGCAGCTCCTAGATGCCCCTAAACTGTCCACCAAATGCGGGACATCTTCAGCAGAAGGGGACTCTTCATTGTCGAACTGTTTACACAGTGCCTTCACTATCTGCTCAGGTATTTTTCACCCAGCTGGACTGCTCCTCTTGATAAGCCAGGAGGCATCAGGATAGGGCATCTGCATGTTTGTGGTTCAACCCGGGGTGATACACAATGCAGTAATCATAGGTGGAGAGAGCTGACAGCCACCTATGACCAGCTGCATCTAACTTGGCTGTAGTCTATACATAGGTTAGGGGGTTGTTATCAGTCTTTACGGTGATCTTTGCTCTGTATAATCATGGAACTGATCCACGATGGCCCATTTCAGGGCCAGAAATTCAAGCTTGTGCACCGGGTATTTGCGTTCTTCAGGATTCAGACTCCGGCTTACATAGGCCACTGGGCACAAACCTTCCGGGTATTCCTGATATAGGACCACCCCCACGCTGCTGAAACTTGTATCTGTATGTAGGACATAGGGTTTCTGTGGGTCTGCATAAGCCAGGATCGGGCGTGGGTTAGGCAGTATATGATGTCCTCAAAAGCCCGGCCACATTTCTCATTCCACCTGGGGCTGAATGGTTCAGATGGTCTGAAGTATTTTGTTGACTTGGTGGGGGCCCCAGGCTGTTGGGATTTTTTACTCTTGTTGACTGGAGGATATCCCTGTAGCAAATTCAGGAGTGGTCTAACCACTTGGGTGTAATGCTTAACGAACCTCCAATAGTACCCACAGAATCCCAGCAGCCACTGCAGTTCCTTCAGATTCATAGGTTTTGGCCAGGTGATAAGTGCCTCGACCTTGCTGGGGTGTGTCTCTATGCCCTTTGCTGAAGCAATATGCCTGACATACTTAACAGAAGCCTGGAAGAACTGGCACTTGTCAATGGATAATTTTAGACCAAATTCCTCCAGATGGTCCAATACTTTTAACAGTTGTGCCTCGTGCTCTTCTAAAGTCTTCCCAAAGACGATAATGTTGTCCCGATACACCAAACATTCTAGCAGATTCATGTCCCCAACTGCATTCTCCATGAGGCATTGAAACGAGGCAGGGGCACCAAAAATGCCCTGGGGCATCCTCAGAAACTCAAAATCCCAGTGGGTATATGAACGCAGTCTTCTCCCGGTCCTGTGGGGCCATGGGAATCTGGTAATATCCACTTTTTAAGTCAGTACCGAAAACTACTGGCTGCCGTTCATGCAGTCCAAGGCATCCTATATCCTTTGTTTCGTGTACTGGTCAGGAACAATTCATTTATTCAGTATGTGGTAGTCCACACACATGCTAATGGCACCACTCTTATTCCTCACAACTACTATAGGCAAGGCATAAGGACATCTAGATTCCTGAATTCTGCCCACGGCGATCATTTCTTGCAGGTGCCTCCTCACATTGTCTATGTCCTCTGGGGCAAGATGTCTGGACCTCTGTCTGAAAGGGCACTGATCTGTGAGCCTTAGGTGATGTTGCTCCCCTATCACGCAACCTACATCCCACTCATGTAGGGAAAATACTTTAGTTCTGGTGAACTTCTTCCGAACTCGATCCTTCCACTCCTCAGGGATAGGGGAGTTACTCAGGTCGAACAAACTGGGGTCAATACCAGGCAGGGCACCTTTTCTTGTGACAGTTAGCTGTACTGCCTTATCAGCAAAGTAGACTTGAGCTAAAGTACAGCCTTTTCTGATGACCACTTCTCTGTCAGTTACATTCTTCACATGCACCATGACTCTTTTGATGTAAGCATACGCCCATGCCAGTAAGACATACTGGGCTTTACAAGTCTACCGACTGTCATCCCATGTTCCTCTGGTGCATCCATTAAGATCTGGTTCTTCACTTCTTTCTTCAGCGATACTACCTCACTAAATATTGCACTCCACATTGGGTGGCAGCACTATTTCTTCCACCTCATGCCTCCAGACTATGCCCATGGATTCATCTGATTCTTCTGCTGGGGGTTGCCCCTGTTTTCAGTATGCTTCTTTTATTGCTGGGTGGATGGACAGTTCTTTCCCTTGTTGTTCAGCCTCCCGTGCCTTGAGGAGCTGGGTCAGCCATCCAAACATATGGGCACTGGTACCCACCAGCACAGGCAACCCATTGTATATGCCAATCTCTGGGCAGATTAAAGCCAGAGTCTTAACCGAGTCTTCCACTCCAGCCACTTTGGTCGGGAAAGCCATCCAAACCTTGACAATAACCCAGCCAGGGGTAGGATTTCTCGGCAAGTCCCCATACATGTAACTCTTCCAATGGCTGTAGCTCCAAGTAGGACAGATGGTTGTCATGCCAAGACTTAAAGATGATCGTTACCTGGGAGCCGCTATCCAGGATGGCACGTGTGGCTACTCTGTTTACGGTGACAGTGGTCTCTGTTGATGGCCCCACCAGCTGGTCCAAAACAAAGGGTGCTGAAGTTGTGGCTTTAACTGAAAATCTCTTCACATGAACTGTGGAGCTGGGCTTGTTGGGGGCCCCAGTATGATCCCCTACTGGGCCCTGTTGAAGTTTCCCTGTGGCTTTGGCTCTCTCCACAACAACCAGTCCTTCACTTGGGCAGGATCTTCCGGGGACCGGCACACTCTTTGGATATGTCCATCCCTCCCACACCTGTAGCAGAAATTATCTCCTCTTCTGGACCTGGCCGGGTAATAGGCTGCAGAGGGTGGCCGGGGCTATGGATGACTTGGGGGCCTGAATACACCAATGGAGTTGGGGTGGAAACTGGAACAACTGCCTGAGCCACAGCCACTCTTGAGTCAGGGTCCCCCACCCTTATCATCCCCTGGTTCTTTTTTTTTTTTTTTAGTCTTTTGGTAACCGGGTAAGGCCCACTAGGCACAAGTGCCTGTTTTCAGGGGCGACCTGGGAGCACAGGGCGGTTAAGTGACTTGCTCAGAGTCACACAATATGCAAGTGGAGGTTGTGAGAATCAAACCCAGGTCTGGTCTGCTGGATGTACCAAGCTCATTCACAGCTTATTACTACAACCTCTAGGGTATACTGCCAGCCCAGTGTGATACAGTTCCTGAAGGCAAGTTTCAATCTGGGGAACCACCAGGGGCACCTGAATTGGCACCCACAGGCCCTTCACTAAGAGGGTGGCTGGTGCTAATTGAATGGGCCGACCAGGGGGAACCTCAGGGGCCCTGATAGAACAAGCAGTTACTTTATCCAATACTTCCCTGCATTCCTTTATCAACATTTTGATCTCAGAGACCTCTGAGGGGGGAGTGACTTCCTAAACCAGAGTCGTGGCTACTACTGCGGGATGAGGTCCCCCCTGAGCATCCCTTTCCTCCACCTCCCTCACTTCCCTAAGGAGGACCCGGAGAGTGGGGGGATTACTCAACCTATCTAACTTTAACAACAATAATTCTGAGTACCTGGCACCCCTCATCACCTGTTCTAATCTAGTCTTATTTAGATCAGTGGCCTGTATCTTCCCCTTTTCTGTACATTTTTTGCAGGGCCTTCTCCAGCCTCTGCACATACTTAGGCAGGAGTTCTCCCTTTTGCTGGCAAGTCGCCCTGAACCCCCACCACAAAGCACTTATCTGGTCATCAAAAGCTAATAAATAAATAAATCTTTGCAGGTCTCATTACTACCAAAAGCACTATCCAGTGCAGCTATATATAATCCTCTACACTGGCTTTGGGGTCTGTGGTCCAAAGGAACCAGATAGCATCGAGGGCAGGGCCTCGCAAACTCTCTGTCAGCTGTTTGCATTTCTCCCCCTCACTACACTGCCAATCCTGTAGCATTGGTATCACATAGTTTATCCATGACTCATAATCCTCCCCCCCAGCAGGAGTGGGTTTCACCCCAAAAACATTCTCAGCTTTCCATACGAGTCTGAAGGAGCAGGTACAGTACATACCCAGGTCGAGGCCTCAGATTTTATGGGGGGGGGGGTTCGGCAAGGCTCAGACTCTCCAGCCCCTGGGAAATTACACTAAACAAAGTCACAGTGCCCCAGGTCTCTGGCAGTCCCTCGGGTACTAAGGCCTCAGGCACCCATGCAACTTCTATAACATTTTTACACTCCATCAACAGTCAAAGTCCCCAAAGCAGAATCCAGCATTTTCCCCGGCACTTTTACCTTACCCAACCTCGTGACTGTGGACAAATGCCTTTCTATATATCCCCCTCTTCCATCTCAGGGGGCACTCCTAAAAGTAAAAGAGACTTCCAGGAATCCATTTTCATACCTCCACTCCATTCCACTAACATCATCTTATCTTTCTCTCTGGGCCTAACCTTAGGACTTGGGTAGTAGAGCTATGTGTGGGGAGACAACAGGGGTCTTTCCCGTTTGGTCCTCCACAGTGGGTGTAGCTGGTGAACTGGAGATCCCGGTGGTGTCTCCAAAGATGTAGCCCAGACGCCATATGCCAGTGGGCTACTACCCCTGCCTGTTGACCTTCACACAGGTTAAGGAGCCTAGGTCCTGCTATGGTGGTTTTAAGGGGTTCTATCCCAGAAAATAAATGAAATTGCATGGTGCCTCTACCCAGAGTATGTTGCAGTGGGCCTGGTGTGTAACTGGTACAGCCCCCTGGGATGCTTTACCTCCCCACCTCCCCTTTCAACCACCTTACACTCTGGATGCCAAACAGTTTCCCAGTACCATATACACTTTACAGTTTATTCCAACAAAACACCCTTCACACAGTAATTTCAAACAAAACACAGCTTTATTAAGGGATGAGGTAAGGATCGGGGTACCTGGAGATGGGAAAGCTGAGGAGGTAAAGATGGTTAGAAAGTTGGTTCAGAACAATCAATAACATATACTGTAGGCCCATAGGCCAGACCACCCCAGATGCCTACCCCCACTAGTACCAGTGGCTACTCTCTGTCTTTTCTTGGTATCCAGGAGTGTTGCAAGCCTGCTTGGTGCTGCGGGTTGGCTGGCGTTGGGGCCCCAGGAACAATGTAACTGGCTGTAACAATTGAACAATTATTCCCCCTGATTGCCAGGGCAAGCCCTGGGTACTCACGGTTCTGGAGATCTGGAGAGTTCCTGGTGCAGAGGGCTTCCACCAGTCCAAATTCAGGGGATCTCAGTTCAAGGAGAGCAAGAACAAATGAGCAGCAGAAGGTATCCTGAAGATCTGAGCTTGTTTGAAGGTCTAGCTGCTTGTTCCCTTGATTGAAAATCTGTCTGCTTGTCACCTTCAGCCTATTCAGGCTCATTGCAGAGCTACTGCGCAAGGCCCACCAACTACAGAGGACCCAGACCTAGGAGTGGCTTCACAGCCTGGCTCCCTCACAGGTAAAAGGGAGCCCTAGCTCCCCCAGCACATGCTGGTGGCCCCCTGTAGCCAGCAGACCCCACTGGGTTGGGGTTAGCAGATTACCCACCTGGCTCTGAGTACAGCCGGGATTCTCTTAGATTCTCTTTTCCTCTCAACAAAGGATCAGCTCCGCTGTGCAGCCAGAACAGTTTCTCCACACTTTCTGCTTTCCAATCCTTTCAGCAGCAGGCTCCAAACTCCAACTCTAGATCAGCAGTTCCAGTCCTCAGCCAGATCTCAACAACAGCCACAGGTCCCTGAAGCCTGGGGCACCTGCTCACACTTTCTCTCTTAAAGTCTCTCTACTCTGCTTTAAATCAGCTTCCACAATTTCTCTGGCTTATTCACAGTTTCTGGAAAACCTCTCTCTCTCAGCTCAGAGGTGCTCTCTCAGTCCCAGACTGGTGCAGGATGGCTGCAGCAGAAGTCTCCACTTAAACAGTAAGCTCCAACAGAATGCCTGGAAAGATTAGCTCAAATACACAGCTCCTATGTGCAGCAATAATGTTTCTCCTCTATTTCTCTGAAAAACTCAGCTTTTCTCCAATTCAAGTCCTGTGAAAGGCCCTGGACGAATTCCCAAGAAGCACTGAGCCCTCCTGACTCGATTAGAGCCCAGCAGCAGACTGACTCCACTGTCCAAAGTCTCTGGTATTTCTCCTGAGAATCCTGCCCTCTGATTGGCTGCCTCCAGTTATCAATCACAAGTATCCATAGTTATTAGCCCTCTCTGATTATTCATTGGTAAAAGTATCTTGGCTCCTGAAAATAGTTAACACCTTCTCCCAGGAGTCCTCTCTCACAGTTCGGGGCACCTAATAATGTGAAAGGCTGTCTTAAGGGGGTCAAAGTATCAGAAACATGGCTGCTCCCATACAGTTCCCACAGCAGTTCATGTAGTGTCCCAAACTGCAAGTGTTCTGGCAGTCCATTAAAATAGTGTTTAAACACAGTTCACCCTTGAGTCCAAAGCAGTCTTTCCCCTTAGCCGAGCAACTGCTCAAAAACCAACCAAAACTGTGTCGATGGCCCGTCGATAACTCCAGTAACCACTACCCCCTCAGAGTAGCGATTGGGCATATTAATATTTATAACCCCCCATGAATATGCAAATTCCCCCATTGTGTCAGCGCTTGCAACCTGAGTACCCCGGGGCTTACCTCAGAAGTTGCCCCTTTTGTCCCTGCTTTGCTGGTTCTCCTGAGTTCTCCCCTACATTCTTTTCCCCAGCAGCATGTTGTTTTCTGCCCTTTCAGGGCATAATTCCTGGGTTGCGAGCTGCTGGCATGCCAAATTCGGCTTGCACTCGCATAAGCACAAGGGGTGCTTTGAAGTTACCAACCGCCGTTGCGGTCCAACAATGGGGGAGTTTGTCCATGGTCCTGGTGTCCCTTTTATGTCCTTGGGGACCGGAGACCAGAGGGGGGGTCGGACAGAAGCCCATAGCTGGCCAAATAAGGAGTATAAGCAGTGGGGCCACTTGGGGGCTTATGAATATTAATGAACAGCCCCATGAATAATAATGAGGGCTGTCTGCCACCTAGGGGGACCAAGTTCCAGCGGCAGTGACAGTTATAACTGCTGGAAGCAAAGTGATGAGCGTGGGCTTGTTTGAAAGGGGAAGAGAGACTAAGCTGAGATTCTGATTCCCCAAGTACTTACTGCTGGACTGATTGAGAAGGGGAAAGAGAGAAAGACACTCAACTGTGATTCCCCAGGTATGGAGAAGTGGCTTGTTGTTAATGGAAGAAACTAAATGCTGCAGAAACCCTGCACTGGGAAGTTGGAATAGCCGAAGAGACTGCTGATTATCAAAGTGCTACAGTCAGGGCTGAGATGTCATTTGCTTGTGTGGCACTGTAATAAAAATTCTGAAGAGGCAGAGCATCTCTGGTCATCGGGGTGCTAGCTGAGAGCTGTGTGTGTCCTGTGAACTGATTAAAGTGGCTGAAAGCTGAGTCCTAGCTGCAGCCGAAGACAAGGTTGTGGACACTGCTAAATTAGAAAGTGTGGACTAGTGTGCAGGGGTTCTTGTTGCTGAGTTCCCCCTGTTGAATTGCACTTGCACTTATCAAAATAGAGGCTAGCACCCACTCAAATTGGCACTGGACTTTATTGGAATGACTGCTTGAAAATCTTGCGTTCTAAGAACTCAGTGCAGGGACTGCAGGAGGGCCCCCACCATTTGGGAGTCCTCACCCAGAGCCAGGGAGGGAACTTGCAAACTCCTCCCAAGTGGCACTCACTGTCTCAGGAGGTCAATGACGCTTGCTGGAGTGCTAGGGCACCTTCGACCAATTGGGGGAGCTGGGCTGTGGAGCCATTCCCGAGTCTGGACCTTCTGGGGATGGTGTTATCCTGCCACAGTACTCTGCAATGGGCCCAAAGTGGCTGAAGGTGACAAGCTGCCAGAACTACAATCAAGGTGATCAGCTACAAGACCCTCGAGCAAGTTCCATCCAGACAGAGGGATCCTGGCTGGCCTGTTCTGTGTTTGCTGCACTAACCCAAGGAGCTCCATTTTCCCCAGTGCTGAGATTGACAAACCGTGAGTACCCAGGACCTGGTTCCTTGAAGGGGAAAGGGAAATTTGTGTGTTTTTCAAAATCTAGTTTTCTACAATTTCAGGGCCCCAACAGCCAGCCAACCAATGACACTGATAAAGCCTGCACCTAGTGGGTACCCCTAGGGACAGTTCAGGGACACTAGTACCAGTGGGGGAGGGCTTGGCCTGCGGGCCCACATGTTTTGCTGTTGCATATCTCACTAACCTTCTCCTTTCTTCACAGCTACCCTATGTCCTGGTATCCCTTCCCCTAGTCCTTACTCCCTGAATAAAGCTGTGGATTTGTTTGTTGAAACTGCCGGTGTTAGTGAAATTCATTGCATGCACTTATTGCTGAGATTTATGGTTTATGGTGGAATAAAGTAATAAAGTATTTGGGGACTCAGTGTGCAGAGTGGTTGGTTGGGGAGGTGCGGAGGTATAGTATCCCGGGGGGCTGTACCAAGCGGACACCTGGCCCACTAATACTTTACTCTGGGTGGAGGCACCATACTATTATCAATATTTCTGGGAACGAAGCTCCAATTGTCACTGTAGCAGGACCCAGGCCCCTTGCTAGTATCAGAGACAGCTGGCAAGAGGGGTAGCCTATGGGTATATGGCGCCAGGGCTATAGCTGTTTTAAACTGGAAAGGCACACCTCCCCCACCTCCCCCAGATGTCTGACCCCCATTTTACTGAACTAGGGGGTCAAGAGCACCGGGGAGGCATGTAGGGAGGCATCTCAGCGGCTGGTGTTCTGGGAGCTTCTGTGCATGCGTGGACCAGCAGACCACCTTGAAAACAACACCAAGGTCACCAGTCCTGCTGTTGGACCCCCACAGCCCCATTCTGGGCTGAAACTCAGTGCAGGAGCCCATGGGGGCAGAAACAGTAAGGTAAGCCCCCACGGGGGTTGCAGTCCAAAAATGCCTGCTTATCCCATGTATTCCAGGCCAACAGAAAAGACAGACAGAGGGAGTCTTGGTCCTCCTCCTCCTCTGAGACAGTGTCGATTTTTCCCTCCCCCAGGAAGAAGCACCATAACAAATCTAACAAGCATTTGTCAATGCCGAATGTTGTCTCGCTGGCATTGGCATTGGTAGTGCTGGAGTTAGAGACGCAGAATAAGAGTGGCAGTGAAGTATTGAACTGACGCCAACCCCACACCCACCCTGCAGAGACTGACAGGTGTTGGGGTGTGCCTTTGGGTCATGAGCTATAATGCTCATGCCATTTTACCTCACCCTACCCTGTAGACACTGACAAGTGTTGTGGTGTGCTTTGGGATCCTTGGGCATTATACTCACACCATTCCATAAAGAAATACGCTGAGGTGGGTGCAGTATAGGAGAATGGGGTGAGTTTTGTGGCTGAACACTCCAAGGCACACCTCGATGCCTATCAGTGGCTGCAGGGTGGGAGTGGAATGGTGGGAGCATTACAGCTGATGATCCCAAGTCACACCCCTGACGCCTGGCAGTCTCTACAGGGTAGGGTGTAACAGTTGGAAACCCTAACGCCATAGGTGTGTGTTGGTATTTTCACTCCAAATTATCAACATGGGCTTTTTGTAACCCCACCTCATGAAGAGCGGCACTATCAGTTTGTTAGCCGAAAGATGATTTTGCACCGCGACTATGCCATTTGGCGTCATGGGTACGTAAACACATTTTGGGCAGGATGTGAAAAATGACAACTGTATTGTTCATGAGGAGGTGCAAAAAATGGCAACGTTGAAAATCTAGAGCGAAAATATGAAAAATTGGTGAAGTCATGAGCATGCATAGAAACTGCATAACGCACGTCTGTAACCCAATTATTTTGGGTTTTTTTTAAACCACATTTTAAACATAGGCATTTTGGGACCTCCCCTCATGAACTGTGGCACTGTGATTTTCTTAATCTGTCCCAAAAGTTGATCTCCCACAGCGACCACGCCATTGTACGCCACAGGTGCGAAAACACATTTTGGGCAGATGTGAAAAATGACAGCTGTACTGTTCATAAGGAGGGGTTAAAAAATGACAGTGTTGAAAATCTGGCATGAAAATATTTCAAATTTGCGAAGTTACAAGGTGAGTGGAAACTGCGCAACACATGCTTGTAACACAGTCATTTTATGGACTTTCATCACCAAATTTTCAACATAGGCATTTTAGGACCTCTGCTCATGAACAGTATCACTGTCATTTTGTCACACAGTCCCAAAAGATGATTTTGCACAGAGACCGTGCTATTCTGCGCCAGACGTGCGAAAACACAAATTTCGGCCAGGATATGTAAAATGACAGCTGTACAGTTCATAAGGAGGTGTGGGAAAATGACAATGTTGAAAATCTGGAGTGAAAATATTACAAATTCATGAAGTTACGAGCGTGCGTGGAAACTGCTCAATGCACTCTCGTAAAACAGCCATTTTTTTGATTTTTATCACCAAATTTACAACATAGACTTTTTGAGAGCCCTCCTCATGAAGAATGGCACTGTCATTTCATTAATCAGTCCCGAAATGTGATTCCGCGCAGTGACTGCAAAATCACCTTTCGGGATGGAATAATGCCATGACAGTGACTGAATTCATGAGGAGGGGTCCCAATAACCCCATGTTAAAAATGTGGTGCCACAATTCCCCAAAATGGCCGAGATATGCACCAAAGTTGAAAAAACCCTATTAATGCCATTATACAGCTTACAGGCATTTCTTCAGTTCGCGGCTGGCTTTGAAGCGTGTAGATGTGTTCCAGGTCCACCAAAGATCATTGCACGGGCTCCAGAGGTAAGTATGGGGTGAGGGAGGTGTGGGAAGGTTGAGTACGCAGAGGGTGGGTGCGGGTTGAGGAGGGAGCAGGACAGACCGCAAGGGACTGTTTTTGATTTACAGGTTTAAAAACAAACAAAAAAAAAACATTTCAGGACTTTTTTTTTTTTTTTACAGGGCATTTGACACACTGGGGTGGGCTCCCAGTGTACCAGCGTTTTAAGGGATGCTGTAGCCGATGGGGTTGGGCACCCCGATCGGCACATACAAAACAAAGGAGGGACAAGAGCCGAGGGTATTGGCACCCCCTGCCCACAACAAATGGGGAGCATTATGCCGATAGGGAGTGGGCTGCCCCATCGGCAAATTAAACTTGGAAGGGGGGACTAAAGCCGACGGGGACTGGGCCCCCTTGTCAGCAAAGAAAGACTGTTGGGGGGGCGCATAATGCCAAGTGGGATTGGGCACCCCCTCGGCACACATGTGAAATGGGAGGGAGGGAGCATTATGCCGACAAAGAATGGGCTTTCCCATCAGCAAATTAAGTGGGTCGGGCATGCCGACAGGGGGATTGGGCACCCCTGAAGTCGGCGCTCTGCGCGGCGGCAGTCAATGCTGTCATGTTTATTGAACCGCTTCACGAGGAAAGGCATGCCGCTGCATGACGAGCTTGGCTCTCATTGCAGCAGACCTTTTCTTAGGACTGGTGGCCAGTTTACATGTTGCTGGTATCAGTGCTTGCAGCTGTCTTATTGGGGAATGAAGAACGCACCTACTGATGCGTGCCCTGCATTCGCCCACAGTGACCGCACAGCTAAATTTGCTCCTACTGCAATGTGTTGGCTGATGCACAAGCACGAGCGAACATAAAAAGGGAGAGGACCCCTGAAAACCTTCTAGAACCTGCAAGTCAGCAAGTGAGGTCTCATCCACCTGCTTCTTTTCTGGACCACTGGAGAAAGAGACAGAGGAGATATTTTTTTCATTCAACAATAATGATAATTTGGTCAGAAAGATGGTGTTCTCACTCAAGCTCTTAACTCAGGGTGATAGGAAATCCAAGGGCTCCGTGTTGTCACTTAGTATGAAAAACCTTCAGTTTTCCTGCTACAAGCCATTTTGGAGGTAGCTAATGACGGGACTGGAAGTCAGCTGACACTGTATGCCAAATTATCACTTATTTGCCAGGTTGTATTAGGTCAAGATTAAATTGGAAAAGGCTGTACAGGCATCCAGGATGGTGTCCATTTTTTCTCCCTGACCTGCGATCAAGGACCTGGGTGACAAACGCCTGGAGTGCATCCTCAAGAAGAAGAACTACAAATTTCACATTGCAGTAGTGTAGGAGGCCATCTTAGGGGCTTCTGTGGCTTGAGCATCTTTAACTTGGTGCAGGGAAGTTGCAGATATGTCTGCATCATGAGAAAAGGGTAAGAAGTAACTATCACTTTGGAACATTGAGAAGAAGACCACAATAACGGTGATGGCAGCAGCTTTTCTGATACCTGCAACAAACCTAGGAAAATGGTGACCAAGTTAGTCATGTCCAAGGTGGTTTTTACACAGTCCAATCCCAGTGGTTAAAATTGTGATTATTGGGCCAATAATCAAGACTTGCCTCCAAGCTCCTTTCAATGAAAAACATTTGTTTGGGGAGACCCTCTTCTCCTTGCTTCTTTCGAAGGTAACCATTTCTTTGGCGAGACCTTGGTTTAAGCAGTAAAGGAATCTGAAGAGACCCAGCAGATCAGAATACCAGGGCCAAGGAGTCATAGATTCTCCTACAGCAGGTTTTGATCCTTTCAAGATGGTCATATGTTAAACAATAAGAGTGGCTTAAGAGAACCAAGATCATCAAGGGCTAAACCATCCATTCATAAGACATCAAAGAGAGATAATGGTAGTAGGTTCTTACTGTTGGTGGCCATGGTTCCTTCAACCTTAAATACTCTAACTCTTTCTGAAGGAGACCCAGTCCATCCCCTGCTAAAGATAGGAAGGAGGCTGAGAGACTTCGTCAGGGAATTGACCACATCAATTGGGGGATCTAGGTGAGTATTTCCTGGAGCTACCTCATAAAATTAAAAAGCACCACCCAAGACAGGTTCATGATTCCTTAGTCAACCAGAGGTGAAGTATTAAAAAAAAAGCCATTTATGAAACACATTAACACCTGTTGAGCATATGGGCAATTCTGCCAGACCTGGAAATGGAAATTGGTTTGGGAGTCTATTCTATATATAGTAGTCCCTCGCTATAATGAGCAAAAAGGGAGCCATAACCTGTGTTTGTTATAGTTTCTTGTTTGTTACATCAAGGGATACTAGAATGTAACTAATGTATTACTGTACAGTATCTGCACTATCTGGCAGTGTGCTCTCTTGTCCTCTCTTGTTCTCACAGGCTTTCTTGCACTATGTTCTGTGTTACTGTATGTCAGATTAAAAAAGAATAAGAAGAAATAAACTTCTTTGCTGCTCTGAACTGACTCTGTGTGTCTCTCTCTCATTTCTCAAGTTGCACCCTCCCTGTGCTTGGCACCTACTCAGTGCCCCCCTCCCCCTTGCTGCTCAGTTAATCCTTTGCCAACAGTATTTTTTTAAGTGAAACTGTACCTGTGACCAATTACCTGGGCTCGTGCTCTGACTCTCTGCTGCTGTTGTTGAACCACTTGCCGTTCTCGTTGTTTCAACCCCACTCCACTATTAAGAGACAGAAAAGTAACCAGAAAAGAAATACTTGATTTGCTTTCTTTTAGCAAATAATCTCTTGTCCTGCCACTTATTCTCCCTACAGCAGCTCTTAGGTCAGTTTTTTTTTCCATCATCTACCTGCCTTGTGGAACTAACAGAAGATTCACACCCCCTCACCTGGAGGCTCGTCTTCTGAACCCAGCCACCTCTGAGCCAGCCCTATTCCAGGCAAGTATTCCCATGGATCCCCCATGTTGGGGCTGGAGGGAGAAGCACCCCTCCAGAGCACAATCCATGAGCCGGCGAGCTGACAATGGAAGCAGCCAGGCCGTCATGGAGCCTGCCACTTATATTTTTGCTTTTTTCACCATGCATCCCCTCCCCTGTGTGGCGTGAACAATCACTTGTGGAGGCATGCCCACGCCATGTCTCTACGCATCTGTGACTCACAAACTCTGCCACTGGCCCCTGCCCTCCACCAGAGGTCAGCCAAGGAGCGGGATGACAACCTTCCCCTCCCCGGGAGAGGAGAGCAGTCCATTAGACACTCAATCCTTTCCCTCTCTTGCTGACTCCCGGGGGCCTGAGGTCGCTCCTGACCCCCAGGTTGCCAGCATGGCATGAGGTGTGGCATCCAGAGCCTCAACGCTCAGCACCACCAGGCCAGCTTCTCAGCTTAGTTTTGAACCCAGCGCTCACATTTCTGTCCTTTCCCTGACTCACATTACAGTACTTTGTTTAGTATGGTATTGTCTACTCTATAGTTCAATTTTATAAACCCGAAGGCAACTATTAAATAGAATACTGTAGTGTGTATAATTAGTAGTGAGAAAGAGCTGAAAGATCAGGAAAGTGATTTGGAAATGTGATGAGAAAACAGCTGAAACCATTCTGCCAGCACCAGAATCGGAAACTTACTCAGGAGTCTGTTCCACATACTGTTTATCATTATACTGAAAACAATTAGGTAGCTACAGGCCAGTTTTGGTTCTCAAGGACGTGAAGGAGTATGTCAGAAAGCAAAGACTCAAGATGGAATCTCTGGCATCAATTCTGAAGGAAATGTTCCCAGTAGACTACCTGTACTCAGTAGAGCTCAGAAATCTCTATTTGCCCATCCCATTTCACCCCTTGTACTTCAGGTTCCCAAGATTTACAATATACAGCCCGTGTTTTCAGAAAACAGCCCTCCCATCTGGCATAGCATCTGCACCAAGGGTGTTTTCGAAGGTGCTAATCCTTCTGGTCACTCGCCTTAGGGAAGGTCACTCGCCTTACCTGTTCCCATACTGAGCCAATATTCTCATAAGGGTGCAGATAGAGAGGGAGACACAGTGAGCAGTGTCGCACATAATATTAGCCCTGTCGAGGATTGGATGGATACTCATCCACCATTAGAGCACCCGTGTTCCTCAGCAGCAGCTGGATCATCGAGGAGCGCATTTTGATTCAAGAGGGTGACACTCCTCCTAATATCCTTTCAGAATCTCCTCCTGACAAACCAGGACCAGCACAGAAGGACCTGATCCAGACATGGAGATTCCATCTAGATATTAAAGCTGCCTGCACTGGTGGTGCACCAGAGTAAATGTGTCAAAAGGCACCCCCTTTCAGCCTCCAGATCTTGTGTTCACAGGCACCAGCCTGTGCAATTAGGGAACCCACATGGGCACTCAGATGGTTCAGGGACAATGGCTGACTTGAGACAAAAAGAGACACATCAAACATTTGGAAAACTAAGCAGTATGTCTGGCTCAAATGCATTTTCAACCACACATGAAGGGGCAAGCAGTACTGGTAACCAGTAGTCACTTATATAAGCAAACTGGGGCACAAACAGCCAGCAACTTCTTCAAAAGGTCATCCAGCTCCTGTTTTGGGCAGAGGACAATCTTCTCTCCCTTTCAGCAATGTATCTTCAGGGTTACCTCAACTGCAAGATGAACTGGTTCAGTACGAACACAGTTTTACCATGAGAATAGGTTCTGAAGTCCAGCATTTTTCAGCAAATAACAGCACCGGAACCGACTCTTGATGAATCTTTTTGCATGCAAACACAACCACAAACTCCCCAGATATTGCACGAGGGTGAGAGACAGTGAAGCATATGTAGTGCAAATGTTCAGCCTCAGGTGGTTCAGCCAGATGTTCTTCGCTTTCAGTCCAGTTCCCATTCTACACAGCGCCCTATGGAAAAATATTATGGCCTAGGTTGAAGTGATCCTTATCACCCCATGCTGGTCCAAGAGACAATGGTTTATAACCCAAATCAGGATCTCACTGGCAAAACTGCAGCACCAGCCAATGCAGCCCAACCTGATGAAAAAAAACCTGGTCATGCTTCCTAATCTGCACAACCTCAGGCTGAAGGCATAGAAATTGAACCTGGCACTTTGGAACTAACTCTGTGGCTACTTCCAGGAAGTAGGGCAGGCTATTAGTGGCAAAATAGGGGGCATTTAGGACTTACAAGAAGGGATGGAGTTAGGCAGACAGGTATAGGAAGAAACTGGGTATAAGTAAAAAGCTCATCAGGGAGATACAAGCAGAACTGAGGCTAGTGGAAAGGGTCAAGAAGAATGCTAATTATACAATGGTAAGAACATTTCCTGGGCTGTGATTGGTCAGACTACCCTGGAGACAGTGATGTTATCTGACAGTAACATCACAATATCTAGGGCAGGCACACACGAGTTCATTACTTGAAGACCACATGTACAGATCATTACTCACATGTGTGTCAGCACCCCTGTCCCTGCTGTTAAACTGACACTTCTGTCTTCACTCCCGTGCCATTCCATAGCCTCCATGAACATCCTGACAGCCCCTGACTTAATTGGCAAGCACAAAAGGCAAAAGGAAAGTAAATTCAAGCTGCTGTCATTGGCTTTTCGCTCTGCTCACTCATTGACACAATTGTAATAGCGCATGTGCGTTTGAGACCTGTGCTCACTTCAGTACTATCATGCTGAAAAGCTCATTCAACTTTCTTTTGTTTTGTTTACATAAATAGTACTGTTTATCTAAACCCCTATGGCTTAATAATATGGGAGCAGGCCCTGTGAGTGAGCAGTGTTTCAAAAGCTGAGTGCACGTCTGTCGGCTTCATGTACCATTCGCTCAGCAGAAGAAGTACAATGAAAAGCAACAATGCAGACACACCAAATGAACTGAAAAGCAGCAGGGCAGGGGATTTGAAACACTTGGCTACTGGTGTGAAACTGAGAGATAGACAGCAATAGAAGAACGGGGGGGGGGAGAGAAATCACACACACACAAAGAGAGCGAGCAAGAGACCTAACTGGGATACAGGGCAACCATACAGCTGCACCACCACCTGCTAGTCAAGAGAGAAACTATGGACTCCTTTTTGAATAGATATACTTGCCCTAACAAAAACTAAAAAAAAAAGTATTTAAAACATATTTTTCACATTATTCTTTAAACAAATGAGCCATTGTATAATATCAGTAAGGCACGCCAGGGTATGTGTTATTGTATAATAAAGTCACTTCTTGGGTGTTGAACGCACTTGGACTGCAGCCTTGTGCTTCATCCACCCAAGGCATGGCTTTATTACATAATAACACACCCCCTGCCATGCCTTCTTGCTGAAATCATCGTCAGATGCAGTACATTAGTGGAAGGAAGAAGACAAGGGAAAATATAGTACGGATAAGTAAGGATGTGGTGAGTACAGGGGACAATGGGGAGAAGGCAGGTGTACTAGAGGAATACTACTGTTTAATGTTCACAGTTCAGGAGGCAGGCCCATTCCTTGACAGCAGGAGAAAATTTAAGAGTGATACAGGTGACAGATTTGAGATGAGGAGAATTACAACAGAACGTGCACTAAAGGGATTAGAGAACTTAAACAACAATAAATCACCAGGGGCAGACATGATTTACCAAAAGGTGCTGAGGAAAACAAGGCAGGTACTAGTGGAGCTGCTGGTAATCCTCTTTGGAGAATCAGTAGCAACAGGTATAGTGCCTGAGGACTGGACAGTAGCAAATGTGGTTCCTTTACACAAAGGGTGAAATAGGGAAAATCAGGAAAACTACAGGCCAGTGAGCCTGACACTCATAGGGGTAAAATATCTGAAGACAAATATTAAGGAGGGGATAGAGACTTAAAATGTACTTACTTAGAAAATATGCTGGCCTGCTGGTGCAGCAGTAGTGCTACTGTCTGTGATGCCAGTGTCCTGGGTGCAGGAACGAGCCTGGACTGGTGGAGAGCTGGCTGGGGGAGGATGGCTGAGTGTCAAATGGATGCTCACGTCATTGGGGAAGGGAGGGTTCCTGGTCTCTGCTCCAACACTGCCACCTGGGTGACCACGGATGGCAGTTCCACGGAGTCAGTGCACAGGAAGGGGAGAGTCAGGGCTCTGATGTCTTGCCATCAGATACATGCATCTCACAATGCTCAGGGAAGGGGAAGAAACCCCCCAAAAATTCTCGACCACACCAGATGCCGCCCAATCCTCTGCCACAGGTGTCACACCTGCCAACTGGGTGCTCACTCCCCAAATGACACTTCAACTCTGCTCTGAGGTAAGGGGTGGCAGCCTGGCAGCCCTTCCCATTGGAGGGTCATCCACAGGAGAGACAGGCAAGTCCCAGGGAAGGCAGGTGTCGGGGCTGGGCAGGGCGAAAGGGCTGAAGAGGGCCAGTCGGCGTGAGGGGTAAAGTACAGTCAATTGAACAAAAAAAAGAAAAACAATTTGAACATGAGGGATGGTAGTGGAGGGGGGCTAGTTTCAGAAGCAGAATGTGTGGAGAAGGAGGCTTTGAAGGAGATGGAGAAAAACGAGGAATAGAGAGTAGGAGGGAAGTTATTCCAGATGAGGGAAGGAGAAAGCAGATTGCCAAGCAGGGGTTTTACACTGGTGGGGGTGATAGTGAGAGGTGGAGAAAGATTAGAAATCAGAGGGGTGAAGGCAGTATGAGGAGGGGAGCAAAGGGGAGAGATAACAGAGACAAGAGCCGAACCAGAATTTGGAGAGTGAGGCACAATGTGAAAAGCATCAGGTTGGGGGTGGGGAAGGGAGAGATTAGAGGGAGTAGTGGTTCGTGCAGGGAGGGCTGTTGAGGGTGAAATAGCAGGAGAGAAAAAGAGGATCCAGCCTGGTCAGGGTGGATTTAGGGGGCAGCACTGCACACCAGGTCCATGCACCGAAACAACAGGAAGATCATCTCGAGTGTGATCTTGAAATAGACCAAAATGGGAGGCAGGGTTTTTGCACCAAGTTTAGGAAGGAGCTTTTAACAGATGGCACTGATGCAGATGGAGAAATTATGGGTTTGATACAAACACATTCTGAGGTACATGAAGAGAAACACAGAGTTTGTCGGCAGAAAAGAACCACTTGGCCCACCCAGTCTGCCCAGATGTTCACTGCCTAATCTGTCTCCACAGACCCAAACTGGTCTCTGGTGACCCTCCCTGCCCCTGTCTATTTTCTGCTATACCCCATGTCTATCTCACACATGCCTGAAGCCCCTCATCCCCTACTATTTTGGCCGCCCCCCCCCCACAGAAGTCTGTTCCAGGTGTCTACCATTCTTTCAGTGAAGAAATACTACCTCATGTCTCTCTTAAACTCCTCCCTCAAGTTTGTTACATGCCCCCTGGTCCTGTGCTCTTTCTCATTTGAAAGAGATTCCCCTCCTACACCTCATTTACCCCTGTGAGGGACTTTAAGGTATCTATCATGTCACCTCTTGCCCTCCTCTCTTCCAGGGTGTACATGTTGAGATCCCTCAGTCTCTCCCCATAAGGCTTCTCATGCAACCCCTGCACCATTTTAACTGCCGTCTCTGGACTGCCTCGACCCTGTCCATTTCCTTTCTGATGTGCAGCCTCCAAAACTAGATACAGTACTCCAGGTGATGTCTCATCAGTGAGTGATACAGTGGGAACATCACTTCCCTTCTCTTACTGGATATACCCATCCCTATGTGCCCCAGCATTCCATTAGCCCTTCGCAGTGCTCTGCTACCTTGAGGTTGTCAGATATGATACCCCAAGGTTCCTTTCCTGTTTAATGACTGTTAGTACCTCACCCCCATCCTATACTTAGCTCTTGGGTTCCTATGCCCTAGGTGCATGATTTTGTACTTTTTGGCATTGAACCCCAACTGTCACACTCTTGACCACTCCTTGAGTTTCCCAAGATCCCTGAGCATTCTCTCCACCCCCTCCTGAATTTCCACCCTATTTGCAGATTTTGGCATCACCTGCACAAAGTGTACCTTCCCTTCCAGTCCTTTTGCAATGTCACTTACGAAGACATTGAAGAGGGCATTGTAGAGGATCGGTCCCAGCATAGCCCTGTGGCATGCTGCTGGTCACACTCCCATCATTACAGTAAGTGCTGTTTATCAACACCCTTTGTCTCCTACTAACCCAAGCACCATTCTGGATCCCAGCTCTTGACTACTCAGTTTCCTTTATCAGCCTCCTGTGAGGCACAGTGTAGAAGGTCTTGCTAAAGTCCAGATATGCCACATCCACTACCTTCCCCTGATCTATTTCCCTGGTCACCCAGCCAGAGAAATCTCCCAGAGTCGTTTGGCATCACACCTCCCCCTCATTCATCCATGCTGCCTGTGGTCTTGCAGCCCACTGGATTCAAGATAATCTACCAGTCTTCATTAGCAGGGTTTCCATTAATTTCCCCCACCACTGAAGTAAGACTGATCAGCCTATAGTTGCTAGCCTCCTCCCTGCTGCCCCTCTCATGTAAAGGGACCATATCAGCTCATGTGCAGTCCTCTGGAACCATGCCTGTTTCCAGTGCGCTGTTGAATAAGGCGGTCAGTGGGGCAGCTGGCACATCCCTGAGTTCTTTTAGAACTCTTGAGTGTCCCTTATCTTTGTCCACCTTCAGAGCTGCAAGTCTCCTCCGGACTCTTTCCTCGGAAAATGGACTTGTGTCCAGCCCCCCAATTCCTGCCACTCCTTGGTGGTCCACCTCCCCCACTCTGAGAAGAAGTACCTGTTTAAGATGTCAGCTTTTTCTTGGTCATCTTCTATGCAGTCTCCTTCCTTCACCTTTCTAATCATCACTATCTGTCCCCTTGCTTTACTCTTTTCATGTATGTATCTGAGGAAAGTCTTATCCCCTTAGTGATCCCGTTGATGATCGTTTCCTGTCTACGCCTTTGCACCCCTTACCACCTTAATTGCTTGCCTCTGTTTTGCTAGGTATATCTCCCTGTCCTCTTCCCTCTGTGTTTCTTTATACTGCCTGAAAAATCACCCTTTTTTGTACCACCTTTGCCACTTCCTTAGAGAGCCATAAGTATCTTTTTACGGCTACAGTGGACAGAGCCTGAAACCATCTTGCAATGAGCTCTAAAAATGACTTACCAGATTCTGACCAGAGAACACATTTGGAGCTGCATCACAATCTGTCTGCAAAACATAGAAACATAGACTTTGATGGCAGATAAGGACCACTTGGCCTACCCAGTCTGCCCATTTCCCTACCTACTGGATAAGCTGCAAATTCTAGTTAACCAACAGCCTACTTCCTGCCACCCCCCACTACAATTGCCTTGTGTCTGTCCCATGCATGTTTGAATTCCCCCACTGTTTTAGCCTCAACAACCTCCCCAGGAAGGCAGTTCCATGCATCCACCACTCTCTCCGTGAAAAATATTTCCTCACATTACCCTGAGCCGTCCCCTCTATCTTTAAATTATGTCCCTTGTTCTTACACATCTCTTTTCTGAAAGATGCTACCCTCCTGGACTTTGTTAATTCCTTGAGGTACTTGAACGTTTCTATCATGTCCCCCCTGTCCCTCCTTTCATCAAGGGTATACATATTAAGCTCTCTCAGTCTCTCTTCATATGATTTCTGATGCAGACCCTGCATCATTTTAGTTGCCCTCCTCTGGACTGCTTCCATCCTGTCTATGTCCTTGCGTAGATGAGGTCTCCAAAGCTGCACACAGTACTCCAGATGGGGTCTCACCAACTGTCTGTACAGAGGGATAACGACTTCCTTTTTCTACTTGTGATGCCCCTTCCCATGCATCCCAGTATCCCCTGGCTCTCCTCACTGACTTCTCATTTGCTTACCCACTTTTGATCATCCGATGTGACTACCCCCCAAGTCCCGTTCCATTTTTGTTGTTGTTAGTACCTCCCCTGCTATCGTGACTCTTCTCCTGGGTTTTTGTTTCTAGGTGCATTACTTTGCACTTCTTTGCACTGAATCTAAGTTGCCATATGTCTGACCATTCCTCCAACCTTGCCAAGTCCTTCTCATCCTTTCTAACCCCCCGTGTATCAACTCTGTTACAGATCTTGTATCATCTGCAAAGGGCAGAAGTTCCCTCAGACCCTCTGCAATGTCACCTATAAAAGATGTTAAAGAGGACTGGACCCAATACTGAGCCCTGAGGTACTCCACTAGTGACCCCTTTCTTTGGAATGTGTGCCTCACTATACCTTCTGTGTCTGTTGTGCAGCAGTTTGCAACCCAGGCTACCACCTGGGACCCACTCCAAACTGGCTAGCTTGATTATTAATCTTTGTGCGGGACTGTGTCAAATGCCTTGCTAAAGTCTAGGTAGGCCATAATCCACAGCCCTTCCTGGTCTATTACTTTGGTCACCCAGTCAAACAAATCTATTAGATTCATCTGACATGACCTTCCTGCAAAATCCATGCTGCTTTGGGTCCTGTGCCCCGCTGGCCTCTAGGTACTCAACAATTCTTTCTTTCCAGAGTGATTCCATCATTTTCCCTACCACTGAGGTCAAACTTACAGGTCTGTAGTTTTCTGCTTCTGCCTTGCTCCCACTTTTGTGAAGGGAATCACATCTGCCCTCCTCCAGTCCTCAGGTACCACCCCATCCTCCCATGATTTGTTAAAAGTGTGGTCAGTGGTGTCACTAGGTCCTCCCTTAGTTCTTTTAGGATTCTGGGTGAATCCCATCAGGCCCCATTGCTTTGTCCACCTTGAGGTTTAAGAGTTCTTTCAGGACTCTTTCTTCTGTAAATGGACTGGTGTCAACCCCCCTACCCAGAGTGCCTCTATTGTCTGGTTTAGGTAACTCCTCCTCATCTTCTTTTGTGAATACTGAGCAAAAGTATTCATTCAGTATCTCTGCCTTTTCACTGTCTCCCTCTGCCCACCTTCCCTCTCCCTTATTAATCTTCATATTCCTCCCTTAACCTTTCTGTATCCCTAATGTACCTATAAAGGTTTTATCCCCTTCTTAACTGACTTGGCTATTTTTTCCTCAGTTTGGGCTTTGCTATTCTAACTGCCTTCCCACTTCTTTCTGCTTTAATTGATACAATTCCTGTCGTGCTCCTTCTGTGATGCCTTATACTTTTTGAATGCAGCCTTTTCTCCTTAACCTTCCCTGCCACCTCTTTTGAGAACCACAGTGGTTTTTTACTCCGCTTTGTTTTCTTTATCTGTTTCACACAAAGGCTTGTTGCCTCTATGATGGCAAAAGGACTCTGCTCACCATGCATGCGCACTGAGTTCACAGCAGAACAGTCCGCTGTGGCCAAGATGGCCACCAGAGCTTAGTGCACTTGCACAACTGCTCGCGCATGTGTGCTGCACTCCGGCTGCCATCTTGCGCACAGCGCACTGTTCTGCCGTGAGCTCAGTGAGCACTCTTAAAGCACAGTTGCAGCCGTGTTGACTGGTTAGAGTTTGTTTTTCTTCTGCTTTTTCTCACTTCCTTCACGCAGAGGTTTGTTGCTTTAATTATGTCCTGTCTTATTTTTTCCCCACTGTGCCTCTACCTCTCACTGGCAGTCCTCACTTCGAGGCAATTTTCTTAGGCAGTCCCCCATTTCTTCAAAATCCACCCTGCTAATGTCCACAACCCTCATCCTTGTGTGGTTAGATTTGGTTCCTAGCTTTATGTTAAATCACATTGTATGGTGATCACTGGTAGCCAGACGACTGCCCACTTCAATGTCTGCAACACTGTCCATGCTTGTAAGCACCAAGTCCAGCACTGCCCCATCCCTAATGAGTTATTTGACTAGCTGCCAGAGAAAAGTCTCTTGTGGGGAGTCAAGGATGGCCCTACTCCTTGCTGAAACTGCAGTTAGACGGCTCCACCCAACGTCAGGCAGACTGAAGTCACCAACTAGCAACACCTCCCTCTTACTTACGATTCTGATTATGACTTCCCCAAGTGCCTTATCCAACTCCTCTTCCTGTACTAGAAGTCTGTACACTGCCGTGGTATAGATAATGTCTCCGGAGCCTGTCTTCAGGGTGACCCATAGCACCTCCAGACCCTTCTTTTCCTTATGGTGTCCCTGTACCTCAGTGGCCTTGATTCCCTTCCTCACATATAAAACAGCCCCTTTTCCCTGCCACATTTTTCCTGAACATGGAGTACAAGTTATGGCCATGTCCCAGTCATGGTGCTTCTGGGTGGGGGAAGGGCGACCTTCCCATTGTCCAGAGGTCAGGAGATTTGTGGTGTCTAGTTAGTTCTGCTTGCTGCCAAAGATCATGGAGTTATTTTATGGGTGCTGAACCACAGTTGGTTTGAGCAAAGCCAGCACTGAACATTATCAAAGTAATGCTGCAATGATGCTTCCAGTTTGGGGACAAAGGAACCTGAGGCATAAAGCACTGCATTGTCCATGTACTGTATGTGTGAATGTTTGAGGAGACACAGACTGAGAAGAAATAGAAACATTGACAGTGACAGCAGAAAAAGACCAAAGGTCCAACAAGTCCGCCCATTAGGCCCTATACAATACTAGGACCTAGATCATTCAGGAAAATGAAAAAAAGGACTAGGCCCAGGATGGAGCCCTGGGGGAAAAGTACACCAAAACGGATGGGGAGGGGGATCAGAAAGGGCCATCACCAATATGACATGGACCAACTGGAGCCTGTCGCACAGGTATGAGTGGAACCAAACTGACCAATAGGTTAGAGAGATCTGCTCTTCTGATTTTTTCAAGTAGGATGTGGTGGGCCACAGTGTCAAATGTCCTAGCAAGGTCAATAAGGATGGCAGAAGTAAATGCACCCTGATCCATCCCTTCAGGACAGAATAGTCTATGGAAAGCGATTTACAAAGCCAGACTATAAATGACAAAGAAAGGAGGAGTCAAGAAAACAAAAATTGGGCTAGAACGTATTTCTCTTCCACTTCGGTCAGGGCAGGAAGGAAAAAGAAGGGTCAGTAGTTTCCTGAAGAGGATGTGTCACCCCTTTTGTGGAGGGGGAGAACTTTTGTGAGCTTCAGGACCCTGGAATGTTACTGAGGCAAAAGGAAAGACTAAGAAGAGAGGAGATTAGGATAGCAATGACAGGAAAAGAGAGTTGCAGGAGTTAGGGGTCAAGCCCATATGTACTGTTACCACAAGAAGGGTTGAGAGATAACAGAGCAGTTAGGGTGGCTGCAGGAGAAATATGGGAAAAGAAGCAAGGAGGGGATGGGATGTAGGGAGTGGGAGAAGATGGAAAGAGGACAGTAGAGAGGTACAGTACAGTACAGGAGAGAGTGTAAGAAAGGAGAGAAACTGAGGGTTTAAGGGAGTTGGGGCTGACAAGCAGTGGCAGGACACTAGTGTTAAAGTGATCATGAAAGAAAGCGACCACCTCAGCATGATCAGAAATCAGGGAGTTCACTAGTGGGAGGATCATGGTAGTAGATCCGGTGAGAGGAGTAAAAGTGAGTGGATCATCTCTCAGAATTTAGCTGGGGATAGAAAATCTTTGTCCATGAGATTTCTGTGCACAATTCATTTATGTGACGAGGGCAGGGAATTGCAAGGGGCAATGGTATTATAGCCCCCAATATATTAGCTATTCAGAGCAGAACTTGGGGGGGGATCTTTTATGATCCTACAAACTTGCAACCTCTACAGTGCATACGGCACACATAGCAGAAATGCTGCTCAACCTTAGACCTGGTCCTTTATGTATAATATCCATTTAAGAAGTCCAAGTTTAAACACTAGTTAGAATGGAAATGGCAGCATAATATTCTAATCAGGGGGCTGATGGGCTAGAATGTCTTTCTCTTTCTCTCTCTCTCTGTTTCTTTCCTCTTTCCCCATTTTAGCTTATTTATTTTATTCTCCATTTATTTTGTTTGATTCCTCCCTCTCCACTACAATTTATTGTTTCTTGGCTTCCTATATTTTTTATTCCCTACACTATTTTTGGTTGTCATTCCTTCATCCTATTCACCTGTTGCTTCTTAGAGTAACCCCCCCACACACACACACACATTCTCCATTATTAAGACTGTTTTTGCCCTTTTCATTTTCACTATGCTGCTCCTTTCAGTCTCCCTCTTCCACTTCCTGTTTTCCCCAACCTCACTCCATCCTTCCATTTTTCCTAACTTTCCCCTGTCCTTTTCCTTCTTTTCCTCATTCTCTCCCACCCTCTCTTCCTCTAGTCTCCCGGCCCGATTCCCTCTCCTTGACTTCCTGATTGCATTCTATCATCTTCTTGGTTTCATCTTGAAACTCTTAAGTCCTTCCTTCACTCCTACCATGTAAATTCTTGTTCTTCCTCCTCATTCTCTCACTCCACCTCCCATAAGTGTCTCTTAGGTTGTCTAAAGCTTATTGTTTCCTTGCTGCTTTTAGTTGCAAGTGACACTGAGCTCAGCCCTGGCCCTTCTCCATTGTCTACACTCCCCAGAGGTTTGAGAGTGGCCCATGTCAGTACTGTAGCCTTCTCCCTAAACTTGACCTATTACAGCCAGTTATGGTTCAAGCTCAAGTTTATTTCAGGAAAAATCCATTGAGCATTTTCACCCCTTGTTGCATTACCGCTGGCCAAAACGTATACATTATCACTTTCAGGTGGAGTGGTCCCTGACCTCTGGAAAGCTGTTCGGATCACACCTGTACTTAAAAAAGGGGATCCTAAAGTTGTCATGAACTACAGACCAATTGCCATACTCTCAGTACTGAGCAAAATCCTGGAGAAAATTGTCGCAACTCAGACAACTGACTATCTACTTAAGCACAGCCTACTCTCGGATACCCAACATGGCTTGAGGAAAGGACATAGCACAACGACTGCACTCCTTAAATTCACCACAGACACTCTTTCAAAAATGGATACCGGCAATCTGACTGGGGCTGTGTTTATTGACCTCACAAAGGCTTTTGACCTTGTTGATCACACTTTGCTTCTCTCCTCGCTTCAACACCTGAATTTCTCCTCTTCTGTTGTTGACTGGTATGAAAGCTACCTGACAAATAGAACTCAAGTGGTGAAATTTAATTATGCTGTATTGAACAGTACCACCATTGACATTGGTGTACCTCAGGGCTCCATCCTAGGGCCCCTCCTATTCTCTCTTTATAGAAATAACATTGTTACTGCTCTAAAATCCTGCTCTGCTATTCTATATGCTGATGATCTTGTCATCTATACAAGTTCTACTAATATAGA
The DNA here is from genome assembly GCA_016271365.2 of Neoceratodus forsteri. NCBI lineage: Eukaryota > Metazoa > Chordata > Ceratodontiformes > Ceratodontidae > Neoceratodus > Neoceratodus forsteri. The sequence continues at coordinate 803,927,356 of CM028134.1, read as the reverse complement.
CACTATCAGCACAACCCTTTCCTCTGACTTTAACAATATCCAGAACTGGCTATACGACCACATACTAGCTGTCAACACTAGCAAAACTAAAGCCATGCTGCTTGGATTGGCCCCAAAGCTCCAGGCTTGCACAACAGCACTAACGGTGCAGGACTTAGAAGGTCAATTACTGGAATGTGTGACCTCTTTCAAGTACCTGGGCATCCTGCTAGATCAATCTCTTGATCTTAATCTTCATATACAGTCTGTTTGCAGAGCTGTCAACTCCAAACTGGGTGTTGCATATAAGACTAGTTATATGCTCATGCCATCGGCTAAAATGGCCATTGCGAGGGGGATTCTGCTCCCCACCCTAACCTATGGGGCTCCCTTATTTGGGGCTGCTCATAAAACTGACCTACTCAGATGGGATATTACGTATAACAACATATGTCGCTATGCCTCTTCTGCTCCTCAGCTTAAACACCACTATCAGCTTTATAATGATCTTGGTTGGCTCTCTCCGTTAGCAAGTAGGAAATACTACCTTGGCTCTCTTATTGATTCGATAATTCGAAATCAAACCCCCTAGGTGTCTTGCAGCTGTGCTTGTTCCTCAGGACACACTCCATGGTCTACGATCAGCTGATAAATCCTTTCTGAATTTGCCAAGGTGCCGCACTAGGAAAGGAACTGTTGCATTTGAGCATGCGGCTCCACAGCTGTGGAATTCCCTTCCCCTCGACATTAGACTTTCTAGCTCCCACACTTGATTTAAGAGAAAACTGCGCTCGAATCTGCTGATTGCTGATACCTGTTCCTGCTTTCACCCTACCTAATGACTGATGTCTCTGGCCATACAATAGTATTTCCTCACCTCTATATAACTCTCTTACTGCCTCAGCCTGTCTCGGCTCCCTTTCCCTGCCCATATACAATCTTGCACTGCAGACATCTCCCTTACACTTACATACACTCATATAATCTAATTTCATGGCTTGCTCCCCTCTTTCTCACTTACCGACCTTTTCGTTAATGACACCCCCTGCTCTCAATGGTTATTTCTTCCTTTTGTATTACCTGTTTTTGTGTACCTTATTCTGTTCATATGATATGTCACCTGATAATTTATTGTCCAAGGTTCTTTCTAATCATTGCATGGGTAGGCACCTATGAATGGTCTACTCTGTATGTCTCTGATATATTGTATCCACTTTAACTCATTGTATGTAAAGCGCTTTACTTTGTATGTTCTGATATATTGTATCCTCTTTAACTCATTGTATGTAAAGCACTTATAATTTGTTATCCTGTTAAGTTTCTGCATGTCTGTACTCTCCGGGGTCGTGCCTGAAAATAGTCATTTTATGGCTAGTGCACTTACCCGGTTAACAAAAGCTAAATAAATAAATTTACAAGGAGGTCCTGTCAAGGACAACATAATACAAGTATAATACAAGATTTGACAGTAACAACAAAATACAGTGTAGAAGATAGCCTGATACATACACTCTAGTAATAAAGAAAAAAATACAGTGGTAATTGGGTTACAGGCTTTAGGGGTTACCCTTAAGCCTGATGTATTGGTGATATTGGAATCCTGGCTCTCCCCTAAGATGCCAGATTCCTCTGTTGCCATCCCAGGTTTCACTGTTATTCATCAGGATCGAGAAAAGAGAAGTGGTGACATGGCCATGTACCTGTCCTCAAACATTCAGTTTGAGCCTGTGCTCTCCATCTCTATTCCCTCTGTCAATGAGATGCCTCTTCTTAAACTCTCCCTCCCCTTTACTTCACCTATATTTATTGCTGGTGTCTACTGCTGTCCTGGTATGTCCCTATCTTTAGTAATCTGGCGTGTCCCTACCTTTAGTAACTGACCTACTCACCTCCATCGCCTTCCAGGCATGCTCTGGTGAATTACCTTTATTAGGTGATTTTAATTTAAATTGGTTCTCCCCATAAATTTTCCCCTAATGTGAAGTCCCTTCTTTTAACTCAACTGATTTCTCTCCCTACTTGCTTTAATTTCAAATCTCTAAATCATTCCCTCTTGGAATGGGTCCTGTCCTCTCAGCCCCATCATATTGTGAATGCTTACATTCTCCCTGATGCCCTCAGTGACCACAATATGGTCTACTGTGTGCAAAATATTTACCATCCAAAAGTACCCCCAAATTCATTCAGATCTTGTCTTTCTGATCGCTGGACTTGTCACATCATCTTGCTCATCAGTTAGCCGACTTGTCCCGTATGTCTACAGCTGGTAACGTGAATGATGCCCTCAAATTTTTTCACTTCTAAATTTATGTCTATCTGGGATCATCATGCTCCATTTTGGAAATCCAGAGCCAAGGTTTACACCTCCCATGGATCACAGCTGAGTTAGAAGTATGTCACTGGGCACGTGACCTTGCCTGGAAGTGCTATAAATTCTCTGGCTCCAGTTCAGACCTTGCTAATTACTGGTTCCTTCACAATGCTTGTACTAAAGCTACTAGGCTTACAAAATCCAAATACTCCACATCCACACTCCAGAACTCCATTAACCAGCCCTCTAAGTTCTGGAAGGTCATTCATTCACTTTTCTCTCCTCTGACTCAGTCCCCTTCACCTGTTTTCAAGATGGGTGATACTACTGTCTCTGATCCTGCTGAAGTTGTCTCTTCTTTCAATTCCTTCTTCACTTCCTGCACTCGTTCACTCCTCTCCTGCTTATCATTATACCATTATACTCCCTGTCCTCTTCCTCACTCTTCTTCACTTCCCTCTTTCTCTATCTCTCAAACTCTCCCTCAGTCCTCCTCCCTTTTTTCTTTTTCTCCCATTACCCTGCTGTTGCTCGTAATGCCTTTCTGGCTCTTATTCCTTGCCAGGGTGGGAGTGGGAGTCTAGATGATCTTGACCCTAGATTACTATTTCTATCTGCTCATGCCACTGCCCTTCCTATTTCCTATCTCCTTAACCTCTTTCTCCTCATCCTGTGTCCCGGACTCCTACAAGTTGGCTACTGTCATTTCCCTTCCCAAAGGATGTGATCTCTTATCCGTAGTAACTTTCAACCTGCCTCTCTCCTTCCCACTTTAACTAAGCTCTACTTTTATCTCATTCATTCCCAACTCTCCCACTTTCTTGACTCAGCCTCATTTTTCTCTCCTTTCCAGTCTGGCTTTAGGAAGTTTCATTCCACTACCAGCTCTCTCCTCTGGCTCATTGATGATGACCTCTCTGGTGTAGATCAGGGCCTTGTCACATCAGCTATTTTTGTCAGTTTAGCCAAAGCTTTAGACACTGTAGCTCATCCTATTTTCATGAGCCAGCTTAAGGCAGCTGGACTCTCAGTTTGTTCAGTTGAGTGGTTCCACTCCTACCTTTAGGACAGGTCACAAGCTGTCCATATTGGAGACACCCTCCCCCCCCCACATCAGCTCAGGCATCCCTCAAGGGTCTGTCTTTGGCCCAGTTCTTTATTTTTTTCTAAATGACCTCCCCAAGGCCTGCTTCTCTGTATTAATAGTTGTGTATGCAGATGATGTGGTTCTTTTTCCCTCTGCCTCATCTGCCCCTGATCTTACAAACCAACTCCAACTGGACTTCAGTAACATCCAGCATTGGTTTTAAGTTAATCAGTTATTCCTCAATACCAAGAAAACAGTCTCCATGACTTTTGGCACCAGGCAGAAACTTGCCTGAGTTCATTCACTTCCTTCCTTTCAGACCCATGATGGTGCCATTACTGAAGATGCCTCTTTCTTCAAATACCTTGGGGTGTGGTTAGATCATCATCTACATTTCTTTGTTCATGTGGATGCTATACACAAAAAGCTTCACCCCAGAAATATGAGAAGCATTCCACTTCCTGCTTGCAGAGAAATACTAAGATGATTTTGCCCATTTTTGACTATAGAGACATTGTTTATAGTGCTACTCCAAAGTCTACTTTAGTTAGACTAGACCCTCTCTTTCGCTCCTTTTGTCGCTCTACCCTCGAAAAACCCATATGTACTCATCACTGTACCTTGTATTCACCCTATCACTCTCCTCTCTTTATGTCAGGTGATTCACCCACTGTGTCTCTTTCATCTCCAAATTTTGGTTTGGTTCTCTCCCCTCATAATTAACCTCTCTGCTCTCCCTCTCCCCCTTCATTTTTCTGTTCTCTTCGTAATGCTGGCTTTCACTGTTTTGCCTACCCTCAAACAAAATCTACTGCTGGCCAGGCTGCTTTGTCATTTCGTTTCCCTAAACCTTGAGGGTTCCCTTCCCCCTTCTATTCACTCTGCTCCTTCCTTTCCTGCCTATAAAACTCTTCTCCATGCGTTCTCTACTAATTTCTTCAGTTTCTTCTGATATTGGGTTTGCTTCTTACCTGCAACTTAATTAATTTTCTTCCCTCAGCACTTCCCCAGTATCAGCCTTAGTTTTTACTGTGTTAATTCACATCTTTGTGCAGTTCCACAATTTATTTCTTGGTGCTTTGTTATCAGTTTATTCTTAGGCATAATTGTCATGTTTATTTTTGTTTATATTTATTCCAGTCTATGTATTTTATGCTTTTGTATTTTTACATCTGATACATTTTCCCCTTCCCCCAGGATGCATCTGGAAATGAGCTGTTACCAGCTCAGTATGTCTTTCCTGGTAAAGCCCTCGAAATAAATAAACAGAATAATAGATAGTTTTGTGTGTATTACAAGGGAGTAATAGCATCAAGAGGTTCTGGGGACATGAGAACTTCAAGAGTGAAGCTCGAGATGCCATTACTCCCTTGGAATACACACTAAACTGTCTGTTATTTTTTGTAATATGGATCTGATACCGCAGGTCTGAATGGCTGCTGGTCTACCGAATAGTTTCTCTCTCTCTCTCTCTCTCTCTCTCTCAGTCGTGAGCTTCGCCTGGCAGACTTACCTGTTTGGTGCTTCCTAAGGCTGAGTGAAGGCATGATCAACCAGATAATTTGTTTAAATGTAACACAAAAATGAAAAAAGAATAACAGCACTGAAAGTAGTGAAAAGTTAATCTCGCTTAGCAAGAGACAGCCACCACGTTTCTCAAACTGTTCTGCCCTCCCACAGAGTAAAAGTGGCCAACCATAAAGCATGTTTGGAAAGACCCCATGTCACTGTCTAGCAACTGCACTTAGCACCACAGCAACAGGCTCTACAGTGCAGGGGTGTAGCCAGACAATATAAATACGTACACCAGGACTGTGTTTGTTGCCACATTTGGCACAATAGATACAACATTTGTACCCCATGATACGTGTTGCTGCCCCCCTCCCCATTTATGGGTACAGTATATGCAGATGCCTTGCATTGTTCCTTAAATCACCACTATACTAGCCCAGACCCTGTAAGACTGTATAGTCCTTGGGCTGCAAAGACAGTATCAGTGACTACTCCTTCTGGTTTTGACATATATGAATAAACTTACAGAATGGTTCTGTTTTGTTTCCATGGAATAAGGAAGCAGTTCAGGACCTATTTTCTTCCCCCCTTCAATAAAGGTGTACACCATGGAGTACATGGAGTATGCCTGCCTACACCCATGCTACAGTGTGAGGCAGACTTGCACTTGCTCTCTTCTGTGTCTGTGATAATAGTATCGTTCAGAGCTCAGAATGATAGTATTACAGGCTCTGATCAATCCTTTTATCACTTAGAAATGATAATATTATCAATTCTGTACTGTGCTATTACAAGGATTTTTTTGTATGCTTTTCTACAGTATTATTTCTGGCTATCCATGTATTACAAATAGAATAATAGATAGGTTCCTGTGCATTACAATGTAGTAATTCCATGAGGAGGTTCTGGGGACATTGGGAACCTCGAGAGTGAAGCTCGAGAGGTTCCATGTCCCCAGAACCTCGAGATGGAATTACTACATTGTAATGCACAGGAACCTATTTTTAATTTTTTTTAATATATGGATGCGATTTTTGATTTTCTTTTCTGTCAGGCGGTTGGCAGCTGCAGCGAACAAGTCTCTCCGTCCTGGCCACATGCCACACTGTCTCACTGCTCTGTGTTTTTATTTTTGTTTTACTGAAGGACAGCCTACCTTTTCCATATCTGGGGAAAGGAGGGTCAGCTGGATATATGTATTTTTCAGATATTTAAAACAAAAAAGCTGCAAAATGTTCCGGTTGAGAAACACTCTCAGTAAGCGAGACAGTGGCCGCCATGTTTTTCGAACTGTTCTGCCCGCCCTAACAGAAGTGGCCAATTGGAAGGCACGTTTTGAAAGATGTTGGGAGCTACACTAGCGCATGTGCTGTTGTGATTTGGTGATAATACTATTGTTCAGGTCCCCACCGATAGTATTACGGCACCTGAACAATGGTATTATCACTCCTGAAGTGTAGTATTATCACTTTGGGAGTGATAGTATTATGGGGAATTTTTTGTATGCTTTTCTAGTATATTATTTTCATGATCCATATATTAAAAACAAATAAATAACTTGTGTAACCCCCCTATAAATGGGGGTTCCCAAAAGTCTTCCTTGGGTGTGCTTTAATGCACACTGACAGGCAGGCGTTTTGTGTCTTTACAGGTGTAAAAGTGCATGCATGCGAGTGCCCTGTTAACCTCTGTGCCTGTCCCTTTAAGAGACACTATTTTTGTAGTGTATAATTAATCTGGGTAGGGGCCGAGTGTTTCCAGGCTCGAGTCCTGCTAGAACTGCAATAATATTGCTCTGTTCTGCCATCGCTAATGGTGCAGAGGGAGCTCTGTTAGAAAAAGCGTAATTGTTTGCTGATTAGCTGCTCTAATAATAATGGTATTATAGTTTGTCTAACCTGCCTTTCTTTGCAACATGGACATTTCTGTATTGCACCAATCAGTACCTTTTGTGGACCTTAAAATGGAGTCTGTCCCCAGGGGTCTTGTGGAAGTGAATTTCTGTAGGAATTGTAGTTTTTTCATTTTGGCTCCAAAATGGACCTGGAGCTTGCTTTGACAGACAGATGAATCAACCAACCGAACCCTTTTTGGATCAGAAGGAAGTCCCAGTACTGCCTGCAGCAGAAAGTCAGTCTGAGTTTGGAGTTGAGAGAGTGAACTGCTCAAGACATTCAAGCAGCTGCTCCTGCGTTGTAGCGCAGGAAACTGGTGGGAAGGCTGTGCCTGGCCTGCCTACTTCATCTTCCCTTCTGGGGGATCTGCTAGTGAAATTAATTGGACTGAATCCGAAATGGCTTGTGACCAGAAATATTGAATTGTGACTGCCCTGTTACCTGAAGAAGACCGAAGATTTGCTTCATGCGATTGGCCTGTCAGAAAGTTTGAAACCACCACAGAGCATACTGTTTGCGCAGAGACACTATGATAGTGACCGGACTGTCACCCAAACTGTGGTACTGCTTTTTATTTACTATAAGTGTGCTGAATGTTCTCAGTGGGTCATGATTTGGTTCCCCACTTTCCAATTGTGTCACGCTTGCTGGAAGCTGAATCCAGCACTACCGGGTTGCCATCCGAATTGTTCTCCTGGCCTGGGCTCTGCCACCTTGGCCCAGCCAGCTACTCACGCTGCAGAGAAGACCATCGATGAGAGACCTGCCTGGGGATCAGCCTCCTGCTCAGCATCACAAACAGGAACGACACCACGGTGAATCGTGTGGGCCCTGCTTCTCCTGGCAAACCAGCAAGTCATTCTGCAGTCTCCATTTCATCCATCCTGCATCCTGTACTGGGTAGTGTCAGTAAACACCAGGGTAGCTCCCTGCAACATCAGCTAAATCAAAGTGTGTCATCTGATTTGATTGTTTTGTTTGATTATCACAACTGAGCTATCTGACTTCGGATTAAAAATTGTGGGTTACTGTGCATGACTCTTTCTTCCCATTAGGGCCCCGACCAACTGCGATGCCGGCCTACCCTGGGCAATGCTTCAGGCTAGCCTGCATCAACAACTGGGTACCCAGAGTGTGTGTGTGTGAGTGTGTTGAGGGACTCTAAAGTGTATGCCTTGTAGCCTGATTGAATCAGTTGCTAGACCAATTAACCTGATTACGCCCCTCCCTTGTTCAATCCCTGACTAAATCAGATCTGACTCTTTTTGCACTTAAACTGTTTGTGGTGCATCTCTGTACTGATAGCACTGTATTGTTGTTGCTGGCTGTGTCTAATCTTATTTTACAGGGGGTCTCCAGGGTCAGACAGGTGGAACCAGCCCTGGTGGTAAGTGCAATCAGAGTGGGGATATATTTGTGGTTTGGGGGCTATTTTATCTGTGTATTCTGTTCATTGTTTAGGCCACTAGAAGAGAAAGAGGGGGGTCACAGTGTCCTGGAGGGCTGTACCCAAGTCAGCTACGCTACCATCAACCCTGTCCTCTGGGTGGAGGCACCCATTTTCAGTACCCAGGCCCCTTAACCTGCAACTAGTCACACAGACAGAGGTAGTAGCCCTTGGGATAGCGCCACCCAGGGGTTACACTTGTATAGACAGCAGCTCTTGGCCCTTTATATATGCTGTATCTTTGGCTGTCCTAACCAGGACCACCTTGTAAATGAGCATTGCTCAATGGAGCCTCTTCCTCAAAAAACAAATACAAATATATGAACAAAGGATGGAAATCGGCCAGCTGTATATATCAAGCTATACTGTATGTGCATATAAAATAAATTATAAAATGGGTCAAGCTGGCTGCCAAAAATACTGCTGACTGGATGAACCAAGTTGCATGTTGTGCCTATATGTACTCACAAATGCATGGTGCTTCTTTTTTTATGACAAAACATTTAATACCAAAGTGCTTTAACACGCTCCAGGGTGCTCTGCTCATTGTGAGATACAGGCACTCCGGCATCTGCTGAAGGTCTCAGCACTCTCTGGAGGAGTGCCTGTATCTCACAACAAATGCACACCCTGTCATGTGTTATTGCTCATATATGTTCTAATAAATCTAACCTAATTTATGTTACAGATTACATTTCAAAAGAACAATACTTGCATTTAGTCATGCTGCTAAAGATATTAATTAAATGAGAATGAGATTCTTAATACCATCTGATTATTACTCCAGTATAATCTTAATACTCCACTTATTGATGTTCCCTTGTCCCATCTTCCACCTGGATGCTTAGTATTACCCTAGCTGAAGCTGATTTCTGACCAGGAGGGCAGTGGAGTAGCTGCCCTTGCCAACGCTACTCTGTGTTTAGCCAGTATAGGGTGCACAAATGGTGAGCAGTCCACGCCCTCTATCCCTGGATTCACTTGCTTCACTTTCACAATGAGCCCTGCCCAACCCCCTGCTTCTTCAAGCACAGAACTACTAAGTTCACAAGCTGCAAAGAAATTCCCTTTGAAAATGAGCCCTCTAATCCATTTTACTTTCTGTAAAAAAGTGTAATCCATGACTTTGGGCATGCACATTAGAGTTGACAGTAATGTGCATTCCCAGAGTCACAACTTCAATTCTTTTTTTTCAGAAAATAAAATGGATTAGAGGGTTCATTTCTCAAGCAGAATATCTTGCAACAATCCCCAGCAGGAATGGTAAGATACTGTACCTTTTACGGGCATTTGACAAAAAAAAATTAACTAACTCATTCATGAATGAGTTTACCCCTGGTTCGGCGCCATTCCAGCTCATACAAGTGTGGCAGACATTTCTGTCAGGATGACCAAAATAAAGGTTTAACAAATATAAAGAGCATCTTGCACTAGTGTGCAAATCTTTTTATCATTTATGCATTTTATATTGCTAGTGCCTACTCCAGGCACACTAATTACGTATGCCTTCAAAATGGGCACAAAAGCTGACAGTGTCCCTTTAAATACTGACCCCAAATTTTCAACATAGCCCTTTTTTTCACACCGACTCATGAACGTGACAGCTGTCATTTTTCAAATCCTGGCCAAAATGTGTTTTCAAACCTGTGGCATGGAATGACGTTTCAGTGGTGCAGAATCACATTTTAGTGAGGATTAGAAAATGATCGCCTAAGGGGTTCATGAATTGGGGTAATAGGATGGCTATGCTGAAAATTTGGTGTACAAATATGGTAAAATGTCCAGGTTATGACTGAATGTTGCAGTATTTCAACATTCACTCATAACTTTGCTAATTTACAATACCTCTACTCCAAACTTTCAACATACCCATTTTTCCATACCTCCTCATAAACATGACAGATGTCATTTTTAAATCCTGGATGAGACATCTTTTCACACTTGTGGTGCAAAATTACATTTTGGCCAATATACTATAAATGCTACATGTCACGTTTATAAGAGCTGTCATGAAATGACTATCTTGAAAATTTGGGATCAAAATTAAAAAAAGTGAATGAGTGAAGGCTGCATGTGTAAAGAGTGAATGTATGAAGACTGAATGTGTGAAGAGTGAATCAAAGTGTACTGAATGTGTGAAAAGTTAATGTGCCAGACCCTGCACTTCTGTAAGCATATGGAGTCTTCCCATAGTGCATTGCCCAAAAGGCCTGCACATCTGCTTCTTTTCACGCATCAATTAAATCTTCAGCTTACGTCAGGTCTGAAGCAGCCTCTTACATCTTACGCCTGCATCAATACTATTATTTTGCAGCCATATTGGCTCTGGCCAGAGTTTGTTTCTATCAGTGTTTATGAAGGTACAGTTAAATGTGGCTCATTTGGAGGCAAGTCTTTCATTTCTCTTACTAGAAACATTACTAACTGCTGCCAATTAGCACACATGTCCTGTTCCTTTTAATGTAAACTAGATGGGTCCTTTGTTTTAAACATGGAACTTTTCACTTTTTCAAATGATGTACATGAAGTACTCTTGTGGTTTAATGTGTGCATGCAACCACAGTGTGGAGTAATGCTTGTGCAACACTGTTAGTCAGAAGGCTAGTTGTATGATTGGAATATATGACTGTTATTTGTAGATACTTTGTCCACTCGCACTCACTGGCCCCTGAGGGACTACTACTCTGTCGGGATACTGATGCAAAGGAACTGTCTTGAGGAAGGTTCCACCCCTAGAGGTGTCACAGAGACATAATTCCTTTAGGCTAAAGGTACCTTAGAAAGGAGCCCAAGGAGAGAAGTGAGCACACTGTACTAGGAGGGGAGGATGATGGGAGCAAACAAATGGAGCTTCTGAATAACGCTAAAGGAGGCTGGTTTATATAGTCCAGGAAGGGGGCGGGTGGCTGGTTGTTCCCACTCATGGAACCTCAGGCTTAGCCTTTTCATTGATATACATAACCATAGTGTGGAGTATTGTTTGTGCAGCATTAGTCATAGAAAACTAGTTGTATGATTGGATTGATTGACAGTTGTACGTAGATACTGTACTGTTGTCATTCACACTTTCTGTCCTCTGAGGGACTACCACCCTGTCAGGGTACCAAAGGCAAAGGAATCCTCTTGAGGAGGGTTATACCCCTAGAGATGCCACAGGAACATAATTCCTTTAGGCTAACGCTACCTTAGGAAAGAGCACACAAGAAATGCAAAACAGAAGCTGCAAACACAGACTGAGTGGAATAATGACATAGACAGCTGGTAGCTGGAGACAACTGATAGCAGACAGAGGCAAAACCTCCAGAAAGAGAGAGGTAATGACAGAATTGTAGGATAAGGTGAGCCACCATCCAACCTCAGCTCTCAGCAGAAATCCTACTACTAGGCAACTGCTAACATAAAACTACAGTATAGCCTTTGGCACTCAAGAGAGCGAGAAAAAAACCTGTGGGGGAAATTTCTAGGGATCTATGGCCTCAGGTGTCAACCTCCCTGGAATGGGTCCTACTAGATGGCTCACCTTAGTTACATGGAATTCCAATTCAGGAGAATAGTTTTGCAGGGATACCTCTCGCTCTAATGGGATAATGCTGTGCTTGTGCTACTAGTCGATATCTGCAGCTAAAGGAAGTTCCCCTGGGAAGGCACCCCCCAAAATGTAGAATGAGGAGAGTATTGACCGATGAAAGGTTAGCATCCAGCCTCAAGACGATGAGGAGGCCTAACCCTGACTGGAAACTAAAGGAAGTGGATTCTGAATCAGACTAAGTGGACCTTAGGCAGCCACAAAGAGACTAGCTTTCAGAGGTGCTGCTGACATGGTGACACAGCTAAAGGAACCCATGTGGTCTTAGGGCCCCACCCTCCAGCAGCTGAAGTGTTAAATACTACACTGTGAGGTGCTGCCAACCATGCATCTGCACAACTGTAGCTTTCCCTGGGGGATTGGACCTTCTCACCCATCCCCCAAGTAGAACTGCGAGGAGGCGCTGCAGGAGATAAGTGACTGGAGAAGGACCCACACCCGAGATAAGGTATTTACCTTCAAGATGTGAAATTCAAGGGGACAAATTGAGCAGGATGCTGGAAATGATAAAAATGATAATGGCCAATAGAAAAGTGTTCATAGAGGCTGATGGCATGATGCAGAAATGGACTGACCAAATTATAACTGCTGAAGAAATGACTGGACTGGACTGATTGAGGACTGGTGAAGAATGAGTGATATGATAAGAAAATTAACTGAATGACAAGGTACTGAAAATATGAATGTATATTAAAGACCTGTTTCATAGTGAACACTCAGCCATGAGCAGCAAACACAGGATGCTGTATTACAACCATACTGTAGTGAAGATACTGAAACTGACTGAGTGATGGCTGAAATGATTATGAAAGGCTGGCTGATATGGCTGGAGTTCAGGTGGTTGCAGCTGCTGCAATGCATGCAGAGGAACTACAGTGAAAAAGTTGTAAGTAGCTTGGCTATAAACAGTAGGTAAAACAGACTGAGAAAATAAAAGCAAAGTACAGCAGCATGAGTAGAATCGAGTCAGCACACTGAAACCACTGAAGGTAACCACTGGAGTTAAATGAGGACATGCAAGCAGCATTAGTGGCTGCCTTGGAGAAAAGAAGAAAGCACAATGCCACAACCAAGGCAGACAGACAAAATACTGACCAAGACAACTGCAGAAGACACAGACCAAACAGAAGATGAAGGCAAAAACCAAACAGAAAAGCCTCAAAAGCTAAGAGGAAAGCAGCAAACACAGGGGCCTTGTCCTTGTGAGGACCTCATATACAGGTAACTCCTTAGCACTGGCTGGCTGAATCAATGCTGATGATTAATGATGCACAGTACAATCACAGAGGACTGTACCTAGCCCTGGGAGAACAACGGAACCAGCAAACATCTGATCAGAGCTTATGAAAGCTCTAACATGCACTGCAAGCAACTGAATCTCCCACTGATGCAGCCCTCCTCTAATGTCAGCTGCAAGGGACTCTAGGATTTGTAGTTAAAGACAATGTTAGCTTGCAAGTCCACAAAATCAGTCTGATACAATCTACTATACTGCAGTAAACAGCAAGTAAAAAAAAATGTTTTTTCACACAAAAAGGAAATTGGGACCTGCCCTACACTTGAGGATGGAGCTCTAAGTGATGACTGCTCCACTTTAAATTTCATATACTTGTTTCCCATAGACCACCACTAGATGGCTGTGCTGTATTGTTTTCAATTATTATAAACAGCTTTTCCCTACCAGGGAGCACTGCTTTGCACAGGCTGACATTTACCATACACATCATGTAGCACAGTGTATGGGGCCCCTGGTCTCCAAGTTGGCTGCATACCACCCCTTTAAGACAGCCATACTTTTTAAAATGAAAATGGTGATGGACTCTAAAAGACTTTAAACCTCTTACATGGCAACAGCTGACATCTTAATCCACATTTTCATATTAACATGGTCTGTTCAAAATGTTTCTGTTATAAAAGGCCACACAGCTCCCTGCTGTGTATTAAAGTCAGCTGGAGAGCACACAGGGAAGGGCTAGGATGTCTCAAAATATGACACCTGCCATGTTAATTTTCAAAGGGCCCTTTCTGCTTCACCTCCTGACATTTGTCATATGGGGGTGTGATTTTCAAATGGTAGCCTCTGCTGTTTCAATCCCAAAAGGGCATGAAGAGCTAATCAAACTCAAGTAAATGGATACGATACTTTAAGCCAGGCCATTGTATATCTAATATACTGTATATATTTAGAAAATAGGTGAAAGACCCTAGCAATTTAATCAGCTGAGAGCCATCATGTAGGTAGCCAGTTATTTCACCTCACCATAAGTGGACAGCTGTGATTTAGCATTATACTTTTCATTAAACGTATTGTCTTCTTTTAACTTTTTATGACTATTTTATAAGTGGAATAATGCACTTCATGGTGTCTTGTTGTACTGGATAGCTGCACACTTCCTGTGGTTGAAGGAACTGGGCATAGCTCATCAAAACCATATACCCTGGCATGTGTTATGCACGCAATAATACATGACAGGTTGTGAGATTATGGGTCAATAATAACACGTCTCTTGAGGATGTTGTTAGGCACCAGGTGCTTATACTAAGGTTCATACTAAGGGAGTGTACGGAGCACAAAAGGCAAAATGCCCACAGATGGCTCTAAGTATTACTTGTAATAAAGCAAGTTGTTACTAAATAGCAGATATTTGTCTAGCCTGTTTTTAAAAACATTTTTTGTTTCACTGTTAACTACATAGGGAGGTAAGGAGTTCCAATGAATAATGATTCTTTGTGAGTAATAATATGCCTTTTTTTTGAGTTAACTCTGTTTCTAGTTAGTTGGAGGGGATGTCTTCTTGTGTTAAAGGTGATCTGTTTAAATTCAAGTCCACAGTCAAGCATGAAAGATGTATCATTAACAACATCCCAGGTAAACAGAAGATCCCCTCTCATGCGCCTCTGCTCCAATGACATTAGTTTGACTTCAGAAAGTCTGTGTTCATAGGATATACCTTTGTCTGGAGAAATACATTTTGTCACTCTTCGTTGAAACTTTACTATTCTGTTGATGTCCAAAGGACACCAGAGTTAAAAAGCAAAGTTGAAGTGGGGTCTTACGTAGGCACAATAATGGGGTAATAAAATACTAGGGTTTTTTGATTTTATATTGTTCCTAATACGCCACCATATTTTGTTGACTTTACTTAGGGTATTAGAGATATCTAGTTCAAAGTCCAGATTAGGAGTAATGGACAGCTGAAGAATAGCTCCGGGACGAGGTTCTCACTTAAAATGGCAAAAAATTTTCTTAAATTAATAGTAGCGGTTGGTAAAAAACATCCGCTTAGTAGATTACGATATACACTGTTAATTCTGTAAGAATGGGGCAATTCTATTTAAGTTTCAGTGGTCTTTCGATCGTTTTTTCTACTTGGGGCTAGCCACACTGTCGGCCGCAAATCAGAGACATGTTAACACTGCAGCATCTGTGAGTCAGGTAACCTCCCCAAAACCTAAGTCCTGCTCAGAACTTTCAGAAATAAGAGTGTTGTTTGAAGATTCAAATTAGATATAACTAAAATGGAAACCTCTATGGTTCAAATTCACAATGACCTGGATGAATTCAGACAGAGGTTCGAGGCATCGGAAGGAAGAGTATATAAGTTACAAAAGGAAATCACCTTTTTACAAGACAGCTCTGAATATTATGATAAACAAATGGTTTATATTTTGGATAAACTGGATGATCTTCAAAATAGGGGAAGGAGAAATAACCTAAGAATTACTGGAGTACCTGAGGGAGTGGAGGGGAGAAACATGGTTCAGCTCCTACAAATATTTTTTGCTGACATTTTTCAGAAAAAATGGGATTGGCCATTAGAAACTGAAAGGGCACACTGTTCTCTTGCCCCCAAGCTGCAGAAAGGTGCCTTCCCAAGACCGATCATAGCTCATTTCTTAAGATTCTCTGTCAAAGGAGCTACTTAAGCTGGCAAGGAAAAGTTGTAATTTGCAGTGGAAAGGAGCAAAAATATCCCTTTATCAAGATTTTTCTGTGGAGGTTGTTCAGAGGAGGAAAAAGTTTGATGAGGTGAAAAGGGCACTACAGAAGAAAGGCTTAAACTATTTCATGAAGTATCCTGCAACTCTAATAGTTCAACCTGCCTCAGGTCCTAACATTAGCTGTGCTACCCCAGAAATGGTATGGGATTTTATCAAAAGGTATGAAACTGGGAGTCCTCAAGTAGGTTCTAAACGTCAGCTTGTGGAGTTAAATTAAGATAGGCTTTCAAAAAAAAATGAATTGGGGACAGTCAATGGCCTCGGACCCTCTGTCGCATGGTAAGAATCCTGATAGCCCTGCTCATGCAGTGTCAAGGTCTGCGCATAGTCGAGAGGGTAAACAAGCTTACCCTGGCTCACACAGTGTAATTTCTACCAAACTAGACACCCCTTCTACTCCCTCGATCTCTAGAGTCTCCAGTTGATTACCTGTTAGGAGAATTTCCCCACACATTGAACGGAGGAGTCGTGCTCAAAATAAAGGGACAGCCAAGGTTAATCCTAAGGGCAATGCTGGAACGGGAAGACAGACAAGAAGCAGAAGCAGAAACCGTAGGGAGTCTCTGAGCTCATTTTCATCCCCTAGCCAATCACCGACGCCCTTACAGGAAGAGTGTCATCAGGGAGAGGAAATGATTTCAGAGTGAATGCTTTCGGTGGTGGATTAACATGTGGATGTACTGAGATGTCTGATTCTTATCTTGATTTGGGCTCTTTCTTCTCTCTTTCTTTTTCTTTTTCTTTTTATTTTGGAAGTGGTGGGTATCCTGTGGATTGGATCAGCTTCTGGAGGAGACAGTATTATAAGGCATTCACGCAGCCAATTGATTCAGCAGCTGAATACGAATAATTTCTTTTCTGCCTACTGATATTTCTATGAGGATTTTCATGCGGCAGGTTAAAAACTTGGAAGTATTGTACCCACTACTTGAAATGAACTCAATGACGTATTATAGCTTTATATCCCAGCCTGTCATTTTATGACTCTGTTTCTAATACTGGGACTATGGTCGAACATGTAGGTAGTTCTGTATGGCTGTTTGTTGGAGCAAGAGTGGGGTGATATAGGACTGGTGATGGCCAAGGGTAGGTTTATTTTCTAAAGTAAAGGAATAAGCAGTTCTATATAGAAGGATTGCTTCTTGAATATGTTTTTTTTTTACTTATATCCCTTTGCAAAGTCTTGGGCTGCTCCTATGTTATACACATATAGCTTTAACTCTATTTATTTATTTTACTTTTTTTAAGCTTGCCGTACTCAATTTGTTTTTTAAACAGTTTCCTTGCTCCCTCATCTCATGGAAGTCATGTAACTCGAGGTATGAGGAATCGGTAGGAAATTGGTAAGTAGAAGCATTTGATTTAGTTTTTCTTCTACCTGGCACAGAGTCGCATATGAATTTTTATCCTCAGAAGATTGTGAATAATATGAAAAAGGAAATTTAATTGTTTTTACATGTCAGAAATTTTACTTTATTAGATAAACTCAGAGGGTGGGATATTCAGACTGCGCCAGGCTGTGGCGCAAGCCTGGGCACAGTGCAACTTGGCTGTGCAGGGGCATTGACAGGGTGATATTCAAAGGAGCTGTGCCATGGCTCAGCATTGTTGAATATCGTTCCTTAGCCACTTGCAGTGCGCATGGCGCAGAGGCACTGCGCCAATGCAAGTGGCCAGAGTGGAGCAGCGGGATGTGCAAGCACAAGTGCCGTTGCGATAGGCGCAACCACCGCGATATTCAAAAGTGCACATGCAAATAGGGCCATAATGTATGCAAGGTGCAAATGGGGCCATTTGCATGTCATTATGGCCCCATTTGCATGCAGGTGCACCAATCCCCGGCGACTTGCACCTGGCGCCCTGCCAGGCTGCAGCCGTCGTGGACCGACACCCCCTGCACATCACGGCAAAGTGCCCCAATGCCCAATCATGGGCATGTGTAAATTGAAGAACACGTCCAATATCCCTGGTGGTCCAGTGGACCGAATGCAGCCTGATCGTGGGCTTAAGTATGTTTTAAACAGTTAACTCCATCCATGGTGGTCCAGTGGACTACTTGCAGCCTGATCGCGGGCATATGTATGTTTTCAAAAGTTAACTCCATCCCTGATGGTCCAGCGGACCACTCGCAGCCTGATCACGAGTATATGTAGGAAAATATTAGTCCTATATCCCTGGTGGTCCAGTGAACCACTCGCAGCCCGATCGCGGGCGTCAGTAATAAATAATTACACACAATCCAACCCTGGTGGTCCAGCGGTACCCACTCCCCCACCACTGGGCCCCACTGCCCACTCCCTTAGCGGGTGGCAGCTCCCCACCTGCTTGCCACCCTGTGACCTGCCGACTGACTCTGTACGGTAGGGCTGTACACCCGATGGTCACAGCGTGAGCCAATGGGTGTGCAAACAAATACATACTACACAGTCTAGATATGCAAAATTCACATATCTGGACTGTATAGTATAATCACGGTCTGACACCCATTGGCTCACACCTGTGACACCAATGGGCATACAGCCCTACCGTATGGAGTCAGTCAGCGGGCGGCGGGGCGGCAAGCGGGTGGGGAGCTGCCACCCGCCACAGACCGTGGGGGGAGTGGGGCAGTGGGGCTCAGCGGGCGGGTGGAAAGGGGGGTACCACTGGACCACCAGGGTTGGATTGGTGTGTAATTATTTATTACTGACGCCTGCAATCAGGCTGCGAGCAGTCCACTGGACCACCAGGGATACAGGACTAATATTTTCCTACATATGCCTGTGATCGGGCTGCGAGCAGTCCACTGGACCACCAGGGATACGGGACTATCCTTTTTCTATATATGCCCACGATCGGGTGGGGGACGCCACCACGAAGGTGCAGCCGGAGCACAGGTGGCCACCCACAGGTGACAGCTGCCGTGTTGCACCCCGCAATACAGCAGCTCACCTGTGGGTGGCCAGCTGTTGCTCCTTTTTTGGGGGGCTCACCTGTGTGCAGCGCAGGTAGGGGTTGTGCATGCATGGGCTGAGCACATCCCGTGCTGAATATTGGGATGTGCGGAGTATGCATGAACACACACCCTACCTGTGCCGCATACATTACTGATGCACTCTGGAGCACATCAGTGGGTTGCACGTGGCGCTACTGTGTTGCGCCATGCGCAACCCTTCTGAATATCCTGCCCAGAATGTATAAATTTATCTCATGTAGGTGTTCTATCAATTATATTATTATATGAGTCCACCTGTTATATTAGAAATCAGCTCAGAATTGGTTGATTGCCACGTCAGGGGATGGAAGGGACATAGGGTGATAATTTTACGGACTTTGCTGGCTCTCATTCTTTTTTCTTATGTTTGGGAGAATGCTAATCTGAGAGAATTCAGATGTGTCAAAGGTGAATCCAATTTAATGGATTGACTTCTACTCCAAGATATTATATGTTGATAATTGAATTCTAGCCACCTTGGTAAGCACTACCTTGCACCCTTGCCAAACATTCTTAAGTACTGATGTTGATTTAGTGTAGTATGCTGGAGATTTTCAGTAGCTCTCAGCCTGTAGTTTTAAGGGGAGAGAGCTTGTCTTATTTGCTGGTCACATAGTGGCAGGCTGTTATAAGAGTGACAGTGGCTCTACAGCATAGAAATTATATATTACATAATTATTTTGTCTCTACACACTCTTGCTAACATGAGGTCTAATGTGGGATCTGTTGGCAATAAGAGCCCTAGACTTAAGTTTTGCCAGAAATTATTTTACCTATTGGAGGTACGTTGTAATGTCCCATATAAGACTGTCAATGGTAAAAAAACTGCACTTTTCCATATACTTATTTGTTTGGCGGTGTAACAAACTAGGGTTGAAGTGCAGAGGGCTAGGAGAGAGTAGAACTATTTGAAAAGAGGGTTCGGGGAGTTTTCAATCACCTTTTGAAACATCTGTTTTTTCACAGTTTGGATTAAGATTTCACTAATAATCATTAAAGCCAGCTTATCCGTAAATGGATTATCTGTCCAAACTCTTTCCCGGTGCTATCATTATCAGTTATAGTCTGGCCTGATTAACTATTTTATAAGCTTGGTGATGTACTGAACCAATACTGGAAATCTTGAGAATACAAGGGTTACGGTTTTGAGTAATGAACCTTACATAGGAGGGTAGCACTATATGAAATCTTCAAGTATTATCACTGGTAAATTTAGAATTGTATAGTTTATTATTAAGTTAAACAGGTCTATGCCTATGAAAGCTCTTCTTTGTGCAGATTTAGAGTTATAGATTAACTGCTGCTATTGTTACTTATCTGTTTGTGAGAGTAGTAGTCAAATTAGTTTAGCCTGTTAGAGTATATTCCTCTAAACTTGCGAAAACCTTGAAGTCCTTCTTCAGTGTTAAGCAGCTTGTAGCCTGTAGACTATTTTTTGGTATTTATTTATTTATTTGTGTTTATTACCCTGTCCCCGTTTGTTTTCTTCCCTCTTCTCTCTCATCTTCTTTCAGGTTAAATTACTTTTTCAATTAAGTTAGTCAGTTTGGGTTTTCTTTTCCTTGTCACTTTTTCTGCCTCAAATAAGTAACATTTGTCATCTCAAATAAATACTACACTGATTTTTTTATTTGCTGTAAACATCTCTAAAATGGGTAAAACCACTCTTACTATAGGAACATGGAATGTTAAAGGTTTAGGCTCCCCTATAAAGAGGAAAAAAAATAATTCCCTCTCTGCAAAGAGAAAAAGTAGATATAGCCCTATTACAGGAAACACACCTCTCAGTAGAAGAATCTGAGAAGTTGACTAGGGCATGGGTAGCTCAGGCTGAGTTTAGCATTTTTAATACTAAGAAGAGAGGGACTGGAATTTTAATCAGAAAAGGGATACATTTCACTAAGACCTCACACTTTGGAGATCAGAAGGTAGGTTCCAGATCTTGACTGGAACACTAGAGGGAAAGGAAGTGACAATATGTAACATCTATGCACCGAACTCTGGTCGAACAGAATTTTTTAGAGATATTAACTATAGACTGAGTACAATTAAGCACAAAGATATCATTTTGGGGGGTGACTTTAATGAAACACTTGACCCTGTACTAGATAGAAGTGGAGTGCCATCTTCCATTAAGCTCTTAGGTTCTCAAAGAGCCTTAAGGTCTTTGGTAGAAGATTTAGATATGGTGGATTTGTGGCGCCTGCTTAACCCTCAAGGTAGGAATTACACATTTTACTCACATAGGCACTTTTCTTATAGTAGGTTAGACATGGGCTGGGAAGGCAGTCAGAATATCAAAGGCCCAAACTGAGGAAAGGATAGCCAATTCTGTTAAGAAGGGGGATAAGACCTTTTATAGGTACATTAGGGAGTGAAGAAAGACCAAAGGAGGGATACTGAGGCTTAATAAAGGGGAAGGAATGTGGGTAGAAGGGGACAGTGAAAAGCAGGGATACTGAACGAATATTTCTGCTCAGTATTCACAAAGGAAGAGGAGGGGGAGGTACCTAAACCAAACAAGAGAAACACTCTGAAGATGGGGGTCGATACCAGTCCATTTACAGAAGAAAGGGTTCTGAAAGAACTAATAAAATTGAAGGTAGACAAAGCAATGGGGCCTGATGGGATTAACCCAAGAATTCTAAAAGAACTAAGGGTAGAACTAGTGACACTGCTGACTACTCTCTTTAACAAATCATAGGAGGATGGAGTGGTACCTGAGGACTGGAAGAGGGCAGATGTTATTCCTCTTCACAAAAGTGGGAGCAGGACAGAGGCAGAAAACTTCAGACCAGTTAGTTTGACCTCAGTGGTAGGGAAAATGATGGAATCACTTCTGAAGGAAAGAATTGTTGAGTACCTGGAGCCTGTGGGGCACAGAACCCAAGGCAGCATGGATTCACGATGGGAAGGTCGTGTCAGGCAATCTAATAGATTTCTTTGACTGGGTGACCAAAGTAGTAGACCAGGGAGGGGCTGTGGACATGGCCTACCTAGATTTTAGTAAGGCATTTGATACAGTCCCACACAAAGATTAATACACAAGTTAGCCAGCCTTGGGTGGGCCCCAAGGTGGTAGCCTGGATAAAAAGTGGCTAGACAACAGGACTCAAAGGGTAGTAGTAAATGGAGTACACAGTGAAGAAAGGAGGTTACTAGCGGGGTGCCACAGGGTTCAGTACTGGGACCGGTCCTTTTTAATGTCTTTATAAGTGACATTGCAGAGGAACTGGAAGGAAAAGATGTTTCTTTGCAGCCGACACAAAGATCTGCAACAGGGTTGATACACAAGATGGAGTGGAAAGGATGAGAAGGGACTTGGCAGGTTGGAGGAATGGTCAAATGTATGGCAGCTCAGATTCAATGCAAAGAAGTGCAGGTAATGCACCTGGGAAACAAAACCCAGGAAAGCATATCGAGTGGGGGGTGAGATACTGACAACAGTAAAATGGAAAGGACCGGGGGTAATTATATCAGATGACCTAAAGGTGGGCAAGCAATGTGAGAAGGCAGTAAGGAAGGCTGGGGATACTGGGATGCACAGGAAGAGGCATCAATAGTAGAAAACAGGAAGTTGTTATCCCTCTGTACAGACAGTTGGTGAGACCCCATCTGGAGTACTGTGTGCAGTTCTGGAGACCCCATCTCCATAAAGACATAGACAGAGTGGAGGCTGTCCAGAGGAACAAAAATGGTGCAGGGTCTGCACCAGAAGACATACCAAGAAAGACTAAAGGAGCTTAATATGTATACCCTTGAAGAAAGAAGGAGAGAGGGACATGATAGAAACTTTCAAGTACCTCAAGGAATCAACAAAGTCCAAAGGTAGCATCTTTCAGAAAAGAGATGTGCAAGAACAAGGGGCACAATTTGAAGATAGAGGAATAGCTCAGAAGTAATGTGAGGAAGTATTTTTCCGCGAGAGGGTTGTGGATGCATGGAACAGCCTCTCTGAGGAGGTTGTAGAGTCAAGAACAGTGGGGGAATTCAAGAATGCATGGGACAGACATAAGGCAGTCATAGTGGGGGGTAGGAGGAAGTAAGCTGTTGGTTCACTAGGATTTGCAGCTTATCTGTTAGGTAGGAAAATGGGCAGACTAGATGGGCCAAGCGGTCCTTATCTGCCGTCAAATTCTATGTTTTGATGATTTTGGTCTCTAAAATGCTAGTCCCAGATTTGTTATCATCCCAAATTGGTAATATAATCCTTTCGGACCATGCAATTTCAAAAACAGTCGTTTTTCTCTGGAGCAAAAAGAGTAAAACCTCTAAGTGGAGATTTAATGTGTCACTTTTACAAGATCTGGAATTCACCAAATGGATAATCAAGAGGCTACGGGTTTTTCAAAATTAATTACAATGGAGAAGTAGGGTTTGGTTGTTTGTGGGATACCTTTAAAGCTTTTATAAGGGGCAGGATCATGAGTTTTTCTGTGGGGAAGAAAAGGAAGATAATAATAATAATAAATTTATTTATAAAGTGCCTTTCATTATTCCAAGGCACTGAACACATTTAAAACAGTAACATCAAATATAAAATCCAATAATAGCCATAAATAAAATCATACCACAATAACATCGGACATTAAAATCACAATAGGTAAAAATAAAACTACTCACAATCAACAAATTACAACATAATTAACCATCCAAGAAGGCCATTCGCCAAAGACACATTTTCTAATTTCTCTTAAACTCCTCCACGGAGGTGCACTCCCATATCCAGCGCAGTAGAGAATTCTAAAGAGTGGGTGCAGCATAAGAAAATGCTCTACAGCTGGAAGATTTAAGACTCACTCTTGGAATCTCTAGCAACCCTTTGTCGGCTGAGCGGAGCAATCGGCCGGGGCAGTAAGGCACCAGAAGTTCTTTCAGGTAGGCCACACCCTGATCATGAAGGGCTTTGAAAGTCAGTAAACTGACTTTAAAGGCGATCGGCCACCGTATAGGGAGCCAGTGCAGTTTGCGCAGCACCGGTGTAATATGACAGGACCTACTTGTCCCAGTCAAAACCCAGGCTGCTGCATTCTGCACTAGCTGTAGGCAATGGATTTCAACCCCAGAAAGCCCAAAGTTCAGGGAGTTGCAGTAGTCCAGGTGCGAGGACACAAAGGTGTGGACCAATGTTGGCAGGGTGTCAGACGGAACAAAGTGCTTAACCCTGGTGATATTCCTAAGATGGTAAAAGGAGGTCTTGACAACAGCTGACACTTGAGGTTGTAGTGTCAGTCTGTCATCTAAGATAACCCCTAGGTTATGCACCCATTCAGAGGTCAGAAGTGAAACGCCACCAAGGAAAATTCCAGAAGGCATGCCAACACACAACCTCTCTATCTGACAACCTGGGTCCACAACCAAAACCTCTGTCTTCTCTGAGTTCAACTTCAACCAACTAGAATCTATCCAATCCTGGATTTTTTCCAGACAGTTGTTAAACACTGAGACAGCTCCATCCTGGTCGGGTGCAAAAGACAGGTATAGCTGGGTATCATCTGCATATCAGTGAAACCTCAGCCCATACCGTCTTATAATGTCTCCGAGGGGCAGCATATACACTGCAAATAACATGGGAGATAGCACAGAACCCTGAGGCACCCCACACAACAAAGGAGTTGAGCCAGAGGAAAAAACCCCGACACAACTCTTTGTGATCTCCCAGTGAGGAATGAGGTGAACCATTGTAGAACAAGTCCCGAAATTCCACAAATCTGACTTAGGCGTACTATCAACACCAAGTGATCCACAATGTCAAAAGCTGATGAGAGATCAAGGAGAACCAGAATGGAATGTCTCTTCTGATCTCTCAGCCTCAGAAGATCATTAAGCACCCGAACCAGTGCAGTCTCGGTGCTATGTATTTTATGAAAACCGGATTGGAAAGATTCGTAGATGTTATCGATGGTTAAATGGTCTTCCAATTGGGCTGACACTACCTTCTCAATAACCTTCCCAATAAAGAAAAGGTTAGAGATAGGTCTGTAGTTTGTGAAACAGTCTGGGTCCAAGGTAGCTTTCTTCAAGAGAGGTGTCACCACCGCCTCTTTCAGGGAGCTAGGGAACTCACCTGACTCCAGGGAGCACCAGACTATTTGCACCAGAACTGGACCGATGATATCACTACAACCCAAAATTAGGGGGGTCGGTCCAGGATCCAAACTACAACTTGTAGGATGCACACTATGGATAATCCTCATAACATCCACTAAATCAGGTTGACTGAAAGAACTCCAAGAGAATTGAGGTACTGTGAACTCACACTGTTCAACAGCATCACCCTTAGAGATTGCTGGATGCAAATCCGCCTTGATGTCGGCCACCTTAGTTGAAAAGTAACGAGCAACCTTCTCGCACTCTAATTGCAAAAATGCTTTTTGAACTTGCAGACAGTACAATTCAAAACAGCTGAGCCAGTCGGTTCTGAGCAACTGCAATCTCCCTGGACAGGAATTCTGCGTTCTTAACGGGTGATTGCAGATTGATAGACAGAATAATGTTCCATCAATCTAAGGTGGTTGGCTTCAAGGGCGGACTTGTGCCAGCACCGGTCTAACCTTTGCCCCGTCTCTGCATCTCCCTCAATGTCCCTTCAAGCCAAGGGGACTTGGGGTGAAGGGATGGGGGCACACACAAACAGGAGCAATAAGATCCAGGGCCATTGTAACAGCCGTATTATAGGCCGACACCAAAGTCTCTGGATTATTGCTCGCCAACATGGGGGACGAGAGGTCTAGGACGACCGCATGGCCTTAGGAAGTAATATCCCATAAAGTGCGGTACCTGACCATCTCCACAGGGGAAGGTCTTCTAAGGGGGGGGTGCAAAAAACTGAACCTCACGGTGTAGTGGTCTGACCAGGTGACTGGTTCCACCCCCAAGTCGGATGCATCAATCCCCAGGAGAAAGATTAAGTCCAGAGAGTTCCAAGATTTATGAGTAGCAGTGGAAACTACCTGTGTGAGGCCCAAAGAAGACATTTTATTTTTTTAATTTTTTATTTATTTAGTTGTTTAACATTAATTGGAGGAAGTGATTATCAGATTGCGAAAGTTCATCGTCGACCCAGGCGTTGAAGTCACCCAGAACCATCAATCTGGGTGACTAAAACGACATGTCAAGGATGAAGTCTGCTACCTCCTGTAAGAAGCATTTCCCATCTCTAGGTGGATGGTAGATGAGTACGATTCGAATGCCTACACCCGCTACTACTGTGCACTCAAAGGACTCAGTCTCTCCCATTACCACACTCATGAGGCCCAGTTCAGTCTTAAAACAGACTGCAACCCCCCCACTCCTGTGGTCTAATCTTGGGTGGTGTATCACTGAGTACCCAGCTGGAGTAATGGCCTCCAATATGGGCCTGTATTTTCATGCAGCCAGGTCTTGGTGATGCAAGCCAAGTCCGCCGAGCCAACAAGATCGGCAATAATGCCGAGCTTATTCCTGACGGACCTGGCGTTACATAACACCACCCGAGTTGGACAAACCTCGGAGGCTGTCAGGCCTATCTGCCTAATGGATTCAGTAGTGCCCTTGGGTATGGGCACCAGACATGGTAAACCATGATCTGGATTCCATTTCGCCCCAAGGTGCCTTCTGGAGCTAACGACCCCAATACGGTGGCCCCCCTCATTCATCCTCCCTGTTCACATGCCCCCACCCTCCTCACTCTCCTCCTGAACAATTTCCAATGCTCTACAGTGCTGGTATATATCATATTGGAGGGACGAGAATAAAAGGGCAGAGAGCTCTTGCTCTGCACCATCGGGCATGCAGTTCACCGGGCAGTCAGGCGGCGGGCCGCAGGCAGGTGGATGCTTCCGCTGACGGGGTGGGAGCGGGTGGTGGGGCTTCGTGGGTGGTGGTGGGGCCACTAGATCACCAGGGTAGGTGGTCCTGGGGTTTGATGACTTTGCAGCCCGCGATCGGGCTTCGAGGTCCACTGACCACCCGGGATATGTTCTTGGGGTTGGACTTTGTGCTGCCCGCGATCGGGCTGGTGGGGGTGGGTTTTATTTTACATTTTGCCCGCGATCGGGCTGGTGGGGTGGGTCTGATTTTACACTTTCGCTCGCGATCGGACTGATGGGGGTGGGGGTTTATTTATACTTATGCCCATGATCAGGCTGCGGGGGCTATAGGAGAGTATAGAATGCCACCCACAGGTGGCAGCTGCGTGTTGCGCCCTGCAATGCGGCAGCTCACCTGTGGGTGGCCCTCAACTTATTCCTTTTTTGTCTCAAAGTTGTGCAGGCACAGGTTGGGGGTTGCGCTTGACTATCTGCACAGCCCGCTGAATATCGGGCTGTGCAGTTTATGCATGGTTCCTCCTCCCGGTTCAGCATGCTCTCATTAGCATTGTGCTGTTGCTCAGCTTGACTTGGGGCGAACTGCCTCCTGCTGAATATGGCAGAATGGCGACTTCGACTTATGAGAAGAACCCTATTGCTTACGGCTAAACCCTTTGAATATCCAGCCCTGTTTAAATTTGCAGTTTAAGTTAAGATTCAACTGTTTCTCTTTGATTTCGACTACCAACTTCAGTGATGGACATCACTGAGCTATTGCCATCATCATCGTGAAAGCTGCTCTCTGATTGGTTTGGTAATGTATTCTGTCGTGATGTATGAAACAGGGCAAGATATCATCTGAGAGGCACTGAAACTCACAAGATAACATGGTATCTTGTGAGCTGAGTACCAAGCATCCTGTTTACTTTCATTTTTACGTCCACTGGTGCTGTATACATGGTGAATAGAATGGCCTGACTCAAAATATGCAATGTATTTTTATGATTGAGGGGGTAGGATCATAATTTTGAGTCATGAAGCCATGAGTGGGTTATAAAAGACCTCTTTCCACAGAAGGGGTTATAAAGTCTGTAATTTAAGTCTGTTTATTGTATATTCAATTTATACAGCGTTAGTTTAGTTCGGACTAAGACACGAAGAGCTGTGGTTTATGGCCTAATAACAGCATGCCCCAGGTGCGAGGTGCTTGCGCCGAGTGCCTTTAACACCTGGGAAGTGCATTTATCAGGCCATAAACTACACCTCGGAGTGTCTTATTCCACTTGTAAAATGGGTCCCACAAGTAAAAACATTTATAAATGAAGTTATTTGTAATACAGTCAAAACATTTTTAAACCTTTTTTTGTGTTTTTTAAACAATGTAGATTGCATATATAGTAGGTACTTATGTGTAGTGAGTAGCACAGATTGTCTTTAGAGGGCACTGTGTTTTTAATCTTACTGTGCTGTTCCATTTTTATTATTCTTCCCTACTCAGAGGTGTTTGTAGTGTTGTTAAACTTTTGATGACAGTGGTGTTAAAGGCAATCCATGGGTAATGAGAGCCGCAGTCAGCAAAAGGCAAACTGTGGGTAATGAGAGCCGCAGTCAGCAAAATACAAGCCATGGGTGATGAGAGTGGTGTTCACAGAAAGGCAAGCTATGGGTAATGAGAGCCACAGTCAAGGAAAGGCAAGCCGTGGGTGATGACAATGGCATTCAGTAAGTAAGTCTGGGGAGTAAGTGCACAGAAATATTAGGACTTGTAAGAGTTATACCAGTAAGCATGTCTGAGTACATTATTGAAAGGTGCTAGCTCGCGTCGTTCATGAAAGGCACTAGCTTGCGGCAGTTGTGAACAGTAATTCACTATTCTATTTTCTTGAAACTTGGCTTCCCAGCCAAATGCCCTTTGGGGTAACCCTTGCCTAAGTAATTCACTTTTGTTTTCTTCAACTTTGAAATAACATTACTCCTGATACCAGTCTGTGCAAAGGCACTGCATTTCTCGGGGGGGGGGGTTGAGGGGGATTCACTGAATCAGCAAACAGACCGCACTGCTGGGGGAGTTGCAGTGACTGTAGATTGCTGGGACAGCAGCCACAAAAGTTTGTTAAAACCTTTTTGGCAGGCATGGATTTCCTGAGGTGATTCGTCCTGACTGGCTGAAGAGGTGTCAGTTGTCACAATATGCCCTGACAAGGACACGGCCACAGGTATCTCTCAGCCAATCAGGACACAGAAAGCTCCCGATCCATTTGATAAAATGTTATAACCTATAAATCATATGTTTTTATTAAAATGTAACTGTTTGTTTGTTAGTTCAGCAGCGGCCTTAGGACAGAACAGGGCTATTGTGATGTCATTAGCATTGTGAAAGCTGCTGTATGATTGGTTTTGCAAAAAGCTCCAGCTGCATTATGCTTGATTGTGAAATATGCAGCCTGTTAAATAAATCAGTGTATGCTATATGCAGCATGTAAAATGAATTATTGTTATGTATACAACCTCTCAAATGTTTGTTTTAGATGTTGCATATGTCATAAGCAAAACAACTATTTGGTGAGATGGGAACGGAGGGTACTTTAGATAGTTGGGGAGAGGGTGAGTCACAAATGATATAGGTTTGTAAGGGACTGATCTAATGGGAGCATGATTGGTAACTGTTGAAAAATGAGAAGGGACAGTAATTGTTTAAAAGCACTAACAGTCAGTGCCTGGAACGGGTTGCAGAGATTGGAGCAGGGAGGATATTTACTGTAGGGCAGAGGGTGGAGGTCTTGGAGGAACTGTTGAGATGAGAGTGGGAAGGCACACAGAGGAAGGGAGCCGATTTCTTTTTTGAAATACTGGTCCTAAGAACAGAAGGTTGGGGGTATAGAGGGAAGGAGTGTGATTTCTTTTTTTTTTTGAAAGACCATTGCCAGGAACAGCGGATGGAAGTGGGAAAGGATGTAGAGGGAGGGGTGGGAGTTTTTTTTTTTTAAACTGAGACAACCACTTAGGTGCTGATCCCAGTAGGGATCTGAGTAATACCCTAGCCTCTGTTCACTGAACCCCCACTCCTCCTCCATAGCACCCACATAATATAAAATATATTATGGTCGACAGCCACTGCACAGACGTGCTCTTCAGTACATTGGCGGGACACCATCTGAATGAATGAGCATGCCTCATCAGTAGCAAAAGTGAACAGCTGATTACTCTTGATGCTGGCCCCATTATTTACTCAGATGACAGCTGACTGAGGTGATGAGAAGAGGACTGTGCTGGTTGTCATCTACCTTAATTTATTTTACATTAAATAGGTACCATAGGAATGGATGGGATGAAGTTGCAGAGAATGGAGGATGTGGAGTATTGCAGAGAACAGAGAATAAGTAGTACTAAGTACCTTTTATTTTTGACAGGAGATGTACAGAATCATTGAGGAGAAGCTCATTTCCAGTATTATCCTGCATAAGATAGCAGTAGTACAGCAGTTTATTTCAAAAACATAAACTACAAATAGATTAGAATAAAACCAATTTACTATTTCAAATGCAATTTCTGAGGGTGGGTGATGTGAAAGCATGCAGAGGGAGGGAGAGTGATTTTTTTTCCCCTTATTTTTACAGACCAGGGCTGGGAATGTTGGGGGGGATGGGAAAGCATGTAGAGGAACAGAGTGGGACTTTTTGAGGGAGAGATCAGGACCGGTAAGAACGGAGAGTACGGTGGAAATGCTTGTAGAGGGAAGGAGGGAGCAGAAGGTTTGTTTTTATGAGGGTCTATGTGCAGAAGTGCAGTGTGGGAATGGAAAGGCACACAGAGAGCATGTTTTTGTTTTGAGATTCTGGGGTATGGAAAGTGTGGGTGGGAAAGAACGCGGAGGAATGGAGCAGGTTTTTAAACTTTTAAGAATGATGGGTCTTGCTGAGAAAGCATATAGAGGAAGGGATCACTGTCCACTGCTGGGCCTGGTCTCTCTCTGAAAAAATACAAACCTCCCACTCCCTCAGCATGCTTTCCTGCCCTTACCCTTCATTCAGTTAAGCCTGTACATCCATCTCCATGGTACTGTGACATGTAAAAAAAAATGTGGTAGATGGCAACTAGCCCAGCCCCTTTCTCATCATCTCAGCCAGCTGTCATCTGAATAATTGAGCATGCCTTCATCAGTAATAACTGTGAACAACTGATTTCTGTTGATGTGCGTGCACTCATTCGTTCAGACAGTGGCCAGCTGAGTTGGTGAGAGGAGGCTAATAATCTCCTTCTACCCAATTTTTTGTTTTACATTACAGGAATTACCGTGGGATGGATGTGTAAGTTAAAAGAAAACTAAGGTAAAATTTACAAAAGAAAATATGTTGTACAGAGCGCTTTGATTTGTAGGTGTACAGTCTTCCTAGCAAGTCTTTCCCTTTATTTGCTTGAAAGAAGGTTTTTTTTTCTAAATTTGCTTGCTGGTTTTATGGACCCTGGGGATCTCTATGTTAGCATCTGTTATGGCTGCTCTTGTTCCCCACATTGTCTCCTGTTTCATGAGACAGTGATGTGTCCAGGACCATTGATTCAGAGAGTAATAACTGCTGCAGCAGCAGCAATCTACTGTTAGGAGCCTCATATTCCGGCTTCAACTAAATAACTCTGTCTAATCCAGACTTTGATGTTTTCTAGGTGTGTGTCTAGGTCTAGTCAGCAAATGTGAATGTTTTGTTTTTAAAACTTTTCATTTGATCAAATTACAAATAACCATTAAAAAAAAAAACACACACAAATCACGCAAGGTCACAAATGCTATAAAGTGAAGACTCTACCTATTTCTTTGCAGAATAGCTCACACAATCATTCCTCAGGCATTTGCCATCTATAAATTTAGCCTTCATGAGAGCTCCCTGGACAAAGAGAGTTAGTTAATGTCACAGCTCTCCTACTGTAAACAAACAGCTCTTGTTAAATGAATAGTCCTTAGCATCTCTGTCACATGGGACAAGAAGCTCTGTAGGAAGAAGAAACGCCTTTGAAAATGCTAATATGGAGATACCCAGGAGCTATAAAACCAACAAACAAATTTAGAAAAAAATCCTTTCAGCAAATAAAAGGAAGGACTTACTAGGAGTACACCTACAAGTCAAAACATTCTGCACAACACATACATATATATATATATATATATATATGTATTTGTAAATTTTGACTTTAATATAAATGGAAGGTGGGATTGATAAAGCATGCAATGAGGAAGTTGGAGAGTTGTATTTTTTTTGTTTGTTAGAGAGACTGAGGCCGGCAATGAAGGGTGGGTGTGAGAAAGCACCCAGAGGTAGGGAGTTGGAGGTTTGTATTATTTTACAGAGACGAGAGCTGGCATTGGAGTTTTGGGGTGGAAAAATGCACAGAGGGAGGGATCGGGACGTATTTGAGCTTGTGTTTTAAAAGAGGTATTCGAGGGAGAAGTTTGTAGTCTTGTGCACAAGTATTGTATTACTATCACTGTTAATGTGATTCATGAGGCATGGAAATAGTTGTTGCACAGTAACCTAGGTAGTAACATGAGTAAAAGGCCTCTTCCAGTACCTGAGAGTGATCTCAACAAGTCTGTCCTGACAGTGTCGGGCAGCCTTAAGACACAACAGTATAGTACAATGCCATAAAATATTTAAAAATGGCAAATTTAACAAAGTTAAAACATATTTATTAAAAATTATATCTTAGTCTTATGTTTTGGTACAGTGCAACTAAGTGGCTTTTCATATGCAAAAAGTTTAGAAGATAGCTCATTAAACACTGTTGTCCACACATCTATATTAATGTATGTCCTCTTGTAACAGATGTTCCTGCTTGGTTAAAGAGTTTACGCTGCACAAGTATGCAGCTCTCTTCTCCCAGATGACATATGAAGAAATGATGGCCCTTACTGAAGGACAGCTTGAGGCACAGGTACTTCTTTAGTCTGCCAAATTATTATGAAACAAAATTCTTCTTAATTTTATTGTGCAGTAGTTTAATTAGAGCAATACATTTTGTTAGTGCTTTATATCTTGGAAATGGTTTGCTATATGCTTTCACCCATGTTTCCAGTTCAAAAGAAAACACAGTAGGAGCATTAAACAAAATTACCATGGAATTTGTGAATATTGGGTTTAAGGCACATCAAGGGTGAAAAACACTTATGGAAACAGTTCCATCAAAACTGTTTATAGCAGTGTTGGCCCGTGTTGAACAGTACCAGTAATTGTAACGTGATGCAGTTGTTACATGATCTGTGAGTAAATGACCTCACAGTTACGTAACAGCTATTACTAATTTGTTGAGCCTCCTTGACATTAGTCAAGAGATTTTACTTGATGGTAACAAAACGTTCATATAAAGAACAAATCTACGTATTGTTAGTAGAATTCTTCAGTTACTTCCACACTGCAGCCAGATGATTTTGCTGTGCTATGTAGGGTTCACTGTGTAATGTGGTGGTGGTGTTCCATCTGCAACCTCTGCTGCAGTCAAACCTTTTTTTTTTTTAAACTTATTGTTTTATCAATAAAAACAACAACATGTAGTCATCACCTCCTACCAGGCATACAGTACTAATTACTGGGAGCCATTAAATGGAAGAAAGGTACAAACGCAACCTAGGCAATCTAATTTAAGAAAATGGGGTATTCTCATAAGAATCCATATAAATTGTCCACGATAGGCTGCACCTTGCAAGAATGAGGTGATCAAACTATGAGTAAAAGATAATCCATAAGATTTTATATTCAACCATATGGTGACAAAGTTAGGTTAGATATTGAAATATGACCAAAACAACCACTGCCAATAATAAAAAGAACACACTAACTGGGTAATAACTATCGACTGTCAGGGACATTGTAGACCAGGCAAAGAAAACCGAAAACATTTTATGAGCATTTAAACCCTCTGGTCCGAGATGAAGTGAGCTAATACAAGAGTTGCTATGTGGCATCCGCCATTTTAAAATCAACTTCTGGCTAATACATAATGCAGTATAGTAAGATTTTATGTTTTACATAAATTTAGGTATATGTACTTAGTATTGCCTCTAAGAACACACACAGAATAAAATTAAACAAAAGACTGCTCTTATAAATGGCTAGGTCAGATTAACAGCAGTCCTAAGCCTCAGCCCAATTCAGTCCCCTGTATCAGTTTGTAAACTTAATAATGTGAAGAGAAAAGAAAACAAAGTCCACTTTCACTTAGCCTTGTCTTCCGACTCCTCTTCTCTCGGATCTGGAGCTGCCGCAAAAATTCACCCTCAAGTGCCTCCACCTTTTTACCAGCTTCGTTTGGATCTGTGTATTGGTACATGTGGCCTCCATAGTGAATGTGGAGGTGTGCTGGCATCAGTAGTGAATGGACCACGCCGAGAAAGTGGAGCCTTGCTCGGACTCCATCAAACTTCTTCGGATGAGTGCGTGTAACAAGTGATAAATCCGGAAAGATGTGCAGCATAGCCCCCTGATAATTTAAAGTTTGAGAGTCCCGTGCTGCCTGCAGAAATGAAACCCTGATGGAGACTCCAGTGGTGACCATAAGGACCAACCTTGAGAAGTCCGATTGCACAGTAGTGGTTCGAGGAGATATCCTATATGCACGGATAATTTGAAGAACCATCGTCGCCCCGTCTGTTAAGTTGAGGGCTCCGGGTAGCCAGTCCCGTAAGAAGGATGCAAGGTCTGAGCCCTCAATGCCTTCGGGGAGCCCAACCAAATGTAAATTGACTGATCACTGCACATTTTCAAGAGCCTCAAGACGGTAGCAGAGTTGTCCATTTTCTTGGACTAACTTGCTGATAGTTGTGAAAGCCCTTGTTGCTTGTGCCTCGGCAGCAGTCGCAGTCTTGATGGCCGACTCAGTTTTTACATCTTGCACTCCCAATCATTGCAAAAAATCTCCCACCTTACCATCAATAGCCCACATTGATAAGGTCCAGGACTGCCAAGGTGGTTCACTATTCCCCTGCCATTTCTGCTGGTGTTGCTATGGCCTGCTGTTCGATGGGTGGTTGATTTTTAGCTCCTCCTCCACCACCTCTTTATTCTGACGACCGGTAGCAAAAAGGATATTGTTCTCTTCTCTCAATAAAATCTAACAGGATCTGTCAGCAAAATTGTAAAATTTCAATTAGTATTTATATTTAGAGGTCCAAAGTTTGCCAGGCTGAAGTGAAACACGCCTTTTCAGAGAGCCTGCTCAATAGCCCCCCTTGTGCTGCTGAACCCTTTTAAAGTCATTTCTATGTATTTAAATCATGAGTTGCACTTTGCTGATTTTGCAGTAAGGGTACTGTTTAGGCTTATTCCTATGTCTTGCTGGTCAGTTTGTATATTGCAGGTGAAGTAGGGGCCTTTAAGGAGCCCTCAGTCCACACCTTTTGTAAATTTTAATGGTTGTTCCCAGTCAGCTCCATTTCTATAGTTGCTACAGGTTTGAAAATTGTAGTGCTTAGTGTTTACTGACAACATTGAACCCCTGCAACCATCCTGTGTGCCCCATTTGCTGATAAGTGAATTTTCACAGAGTTTTACGTAAGATAGTGATAGCAGTAGCCCCAGAAGCAATTCAGTGAGACAGACAAGGGAGGCAGTATGGCGCGGTGGTTTAAGACTCTGAGCTGCAGATCTGGTGACATCCAGCAGACCAGACCTGGGTTTGAATCCCCAGCTTCCACTTGCATACTGTGTGACCCTGAGCAAGTCACTTAACTTCCTATGCTCCCAGGTCACTCCTATAAAAAAGCTTTCAGCTTAGTGTGCTACTCCTGGTTGAACAACTAAAAAAAAAAAAGAGACACAGCAAGCATAAGAGATAAGATAGGGAAAGGGGACATTGTTTAAGCAGGAAAGGCACATTAAGCCAAAGCTTGTTTCCAGATGCCACCTTGAGCACAAGGAAGTTAAGTGTCTTGCTCAGAATCACACAATATACAAGTGGGGTCTGTGGATTCAAACCAAGATCTCCAGGTTTGTAGCTCGGAGCCCTAAACCACTGCACTATACTGCCTCCTAACAAGATGTCCTGAACATCAGGAATCAAATAACATTTGAGACACCGGCCAAAAAATCCAAATGCTGTTAGCGGGCAAATGGGTAATGCACAAAATATAGATGAAAAAAGGGACAGAATTTACTACTTAGCTTATTGTAATGTTACACTGCACAGCTGTTTAAATTAGGACAAGTCTGTGTCACAGTCTTGCAAGACTTGTTGCATCTGGGAAGCAGGATCAGACAGCAGCAGCAGAAACAATTAGAAAATGGAGAGCCCAACACTGAAAGTTTGGATATGCATTCTTAAAAAAAGTCAGTAAACAAAACACTACTACTGACACTGAGAGCATAGCTTGATTCAGCTGTGCTTGCTGGAAAACATATAATCTTATCTGTGTCAGTCTTCACCATTCATCACTGGTGGGTTCTGGCCTGAGGAGCAGGACCCCGCGGGAGCCTTTTTTTTTTTTTGTGAGGGGTGCTGCCCTCAAGGCTGATACAATGCGTGGTGCTCGCAGGTTGGTCAGTAACCGACGCCAACTCCTTCTCCATTCCAGTTCTGCTTCTCCTGCGCCGAGCGAGCACTACCTCGTGTGTGGAGCATGAATTTTCTACTGCGTCATCGGCCTAGTCAGTCACGAAATTTCCATTCTAGCTCTGCTAAAGCTGTGTTCTCGGTGCCATCGACTGGTAAGAGCTTTTCTTTTTATTACGATGATGCTGAGTCTTGTTTTTGTTGTTTTTCCATCTGGTCATGTCTCATCCAGGGGACAAGAAAAAGACTTCCAAGGTGGGCCAGCCCCTGATGCAGTGGTGTCCCTGTGGCTGGCTTTACTCTGTCTTGGACCAGCATGATTGGTGTTTGACTTGCCTGGGCCTTAACCACATTACGACACCTGTTTTCCAATGGATCGTCGAGTTCTGGAAGTCAGCACATTCAAAGTTGGACGTACAGCGCCGACTTTTGGAGGACAGGCGTGCACCAGGGATGCCCCTTTAAGCCTTGCGTCGGTGGAAGCCCATCTTATACTGCAGGAGGCCCGGTCCGATTCCTCCGGGAGTCGGGTTGGAGGCACCATTCTGGCAGTCACCTCTTCGGAAGTGAGGGCTCCCCCGGCGTCGCGGCCTGTGTCTGCCAGGCTTGGCCCAGCGGTTTTCTTGTCACCGCCCATCAGCGCCACCTCGGGTCCTGGTGCCATGTTCAGTGGCGTGGCAGTGTGAGACCGGCTCCCAGTGCCGCTTATGTGCGGGGGAGTTTCATGAAGTGTTCTGGATCCGTGCCTCCACTGGGGAGGATGTTGATTAGCAGGTGGATCCAGACTGGCTTCGGTTTTGCTGAATCCTCAGACTCCTCCTTGCCTAGTACTTCAGTGCCTGTGCAACCCTCCTTTGAGTCTGTGGTTTTACTGGCACCGTGTCAGGGGCCGATTAGCGGTGTTGATTCAATCTTCCAGTGCCGGAGGTGGCACTGGAGGGTCCTTTGGAGCTGGCAGAGCCATGGAACTCAGAGAAGGTAAACTCCTTGTTTTGGGGGCCCAGGCTGGACCCACTTGTGGGTCTACTAGGGCGTCTGGGAGCAGAGGAGAGTGTTCCGTCATCTGCTGCCTCACAGGGTCAGCAGGTGAGGTTCAGCTACCTCGGTTGGGCCTGAGGAAGAGGTCCCTCTCCAAGTCTGAGGGGTTGAGGGGCAGTGTCAGGGGCAGCATCCTTCCCTGGTAGCCCACAAGGGTTCAGGTAGGAGCCACAGCGCTGGCCCTGACTTCTCCCCTGAGGTCTCCCTGAGAGGGATCTCATCTCTTAAGGCTATGGGCTGCCCTTCTGGACCCATGCGGCCGCAGTCGCCTCGCAGTGGGGAAATCCCCTTCAGGGCTCAGTCCCAACTGTTCCTGTCTGGTTGGATGTCCGCTGGCTACCTCAACCAACGGATCCTCCCGAGGTGTTGGCTCGCCTGTTGTGCCCCCAAGACCTGGCAGAGGTCTGTCTTTTCCTCAGAGACACCTGGCCCTCTTCCTCTGCCAACCCCACCACTTCTCCCGGGTCACTTGGGTCCTACGGGGCCCTTGACCTGGGATCAGTTTAGAGCCACGGCTGCCCTATCCCGTGCCTACGTGAGATCGATGAATGAGCAGGTGTTTCACCACTCCCGCTGGGCAGCCGGTCTCTGACTCTCTGGACTCATTGGCTTCCTCACTTGAGGGAGAGGATCCTTCTGTTCACCTTTCCTTGGATGGTGACCATACCACTTATCAGCATTTCCTTTCGGGGTTAGTAGACGAGCTCCACATCACCAGACTAGCAAGTCGCAATCCTGAGTGGGTGGCACATGCTTTTTTAAGTGAATACAGTGCAGGCAACCTGGTCGTCCCCACCTGGCCCTCCCCCTTTAGGGAGGCATCGTACTGCGCTTGGAGGCATCCTTCAGTCCCTTCTCCAGCCCCGATGGACTGCGGGCGCAAGTATTGCGCACCCCTAGGATCTCCAAGAGCTTTATCTCACCTCCCTTCAGGCATGATGATCCTGGACACTCCTTCCTGGCATAGACACCCAAGAAGTGACCAGCCCCCAGATGCAGACTCCGTGGAGTTTGACTTCTGGGGGAGAAGAGTGTTTTCCTCGGCACATCTCTCTCTTTCAGTCTCAGCACATCAGGCCCATCATACCACCTACAACAGGCACTTATGGTCCTTGCTAGGGAAAATCCTAGCATCTATGCCTGATATGGAGGCAACCAGACAAGCCGTTGCCCTCTCTGCATGTGGCCTGGAACTTGTGAGGCACCAAGCAAGGGCATCTTATGACGCCAATGAGGTGGCATCCAGGCTAGCAGGGACAGCGATCTGCATAAGGCAGATGGCATGGCTTTGTCTGTCCCAGTTATCACCTGTGGCCCGGGGAAGGGTGATTGCCTTCTGTTTCCGGGGAACCCACCTTTTCTCCCACAGGGCGAGGCAGGAACTTTCGGGGCAACTTCCTTCTCCCAGCCAGATGGAGGCCCTGCCTCATCCTGACCAGTCCTAGTTAGGCCTGTAAGGGTCTCCCCCCTCCTGTGTCTCCCCCACAGGGGGTTGAGGGACATTCCTCCTCAGGGAGGTACTCAGGCTTCTCTCGGGGGCCTTGGTATTCACCCACCAGTGATGAATGGTGAAGATTGACAGATAAGATATGAAAATGATGTACCAACCATAATTCTTGATCTTTCTGAGTATCTTCATCATTGCTTCCCGCCCTCCTTCCCCTCTAGGGCCTCAGTCTCTGAGCAGTTCTTCCTCCCTGCTTGTTCAAACAACATGAAGTCTTGCTATATTATAGACATTAGCAGTTTGATCCAGCTCTAGAACTGCCCCGGAGGAAATGGTTAAAACCATTCCAAAATAGAATTTTGGCACAAGAGCAGCTCTATCTGTGTCATTTCAAACTTGAACTGTCAGATTCTTTACTCCTACTCAGTGAACAGTCGCTCCGGAGATTTCTCCTTCTGCTCGGTTCATTTCTCGGTTTAAAAAGTGTTTTCTCGGTTGGATTTAACCGAGAATAGTTTTATTTAACCGCCAAAACTGTTCGGTTCAAGCTCTATGTGTGGTAACCGTAAGTAAATGAAGGTTTTGTCTGTGTGAACTTGTAGGTTATCGGTTCGGTTTTGAACCGATCAGTGGGTTTAAAACTCATTTAAAACTAAAAGTTACTATTTTAGAGTGCGGTTCCCGGTTCTTATTGGTTCTAAAAAAAGCAGTTTATTACGTTTTTTCCAATACCCGTGACACGGTTAGGAACGATAAAAGTTGTCTTGCCTGGCACTGCCGTTAAAAGGGCAAGTTTTTGTTAGGCTGGCATTATGTCTGAGAAACCCAAAAGAAAACCGGCCTAATTGTTTCAACACTGTGATGTTTGTGGGGAAGTCTTTGCCAAGGCTGACCCACACACCACATGTGTTTATTGTCTGGGGTTTGACCACCTCCAGTCAGACTGCCAGGTATGTAAGAATTTCCCTGCAGCCACCCTGGAAAAAG
This sequence comes from Neoceratodus forsteri, assembly GCA_016271365.2. NCBI lineage: Eukaryota > Metazoa > Chordata > Ceratodontiformes > Ceratodontidae > Neoceratodus > Neoceratodus forsteri. Next base: position 803,887,767 of record CM028134.1, on the reverse strand, counting down.
ATTGGGCAGGCTCAGGGAACAAGAGGCCAAAAAGTCCGCTGACCCGGATGGCCAGCCCGGTTCGGTGCCAACCGAACCAGAGGGAGTGCCCTCTGACCAGGGCCAGACTTCCTCGGCCAAAAGAAAAGCTGGTTCTGAGGAACCAATTCCAGTAAAGAAAACAAGAAAATCAGCAGGTCTGGAGTCCAAAATTCTTCTCCAACTGCTGCAGAGATAACAAAGCCATACAAATTGTCCAGTCACTGTCTCAGGGTCCGTCCGAACCACCACTATCTGGTAAAAGGTCGGTTCGTCCGGTCCCAGTGGTTCAGGATTATGATATTGAGGAATTTTATGAACCAGAGGAGGGGAGGAGGATTACTAACAGTATGAATGTGGCTGGGAAGGTCTGGGTGTGCCCATTGAACCGGACATCTCCCCAGACAGAGCTTTAGAATCTCCCTCTATGCTGTCTGAGTCCCCATCTCATTTTATGTTTTATAAAAAAGTTGCTGAAACCCTCCAGCTTCCTTTAGAAGAGGCTGTGGATGAGCAAGAGGAGCCTGATTTTGTAGAAATGATGGATATTCCAGAGTCTAGGAGATTGTCTATTCCTTTACATAAGTCTTTTAGGAAACAAACAATTAAAATTTTAAAAGCTCCTAATTCTGTGTCTCCTGTAGATAAAAAGATGGACAGAAAGTATACATTGTCAGGCCCTGATACAGAATTCCTTTCTCAGCAATGCAGTCATGTTGGGGTAGTTCAGGCTGCTGCCTGTGATAAAGCTAATATTCCCTTGGCTTCACATCCTCCTGACAAGGATTCCAGGAAGATTGATGCCATGGCAAAAAACAGTATATGGCAGCCTCTCTGGGACTCAGGCAAGCAAATTATATGGCTTATGTAGCTAGGTATCAGAAATCTAGATGGGATACTGTTATGCAATTGGCCAAGCAGGCCCATGGCCAGCTGGCTAGTGAACTAGAACAGGTGGCTGCTGATGGCATTGAAGCCTCTAAGGTTCAGTTTCATGTTGCTGTGGATGTTAATGATGTTTCCTCTAGGGTCATGGTCACATCTGTAGCTTTTCGTAGGTTGGCCTGGCTCAGGTGTACTAGTTTGTCACAGGGTACCCGGACTAAGGCTATGGATTTTCCTGTGGTGGGAAATTCTCTGTTTGGAGAGCAGACCGAGAATTACATGAAGAAGATGGATGAATACAGGACTACTTACAAGAGTGCCCAGGCTAAGGAGCGGCAAGCCACTCCTCAAAGGCATGCCCCCAGGGGTAGGGGTAGGCCTTTTCACAGGCCTTTCTACCAGACTCAGGCCTCCTCTGCATTTGCACAGAGGGGCTTCTTCAGAGGCAGAGGTAGACGGGGCACAAGTAAACCGTCCCCCTCCCCTCAGCCTAAGGCTACTGCCAACAGGCACCCTGATGGGGTGCCCAGGGCCGATTCTCCTGTACCAGTGGAGGGCAGGTTGGTTTATTTCAGCCAGAACTGGGTGTCCCTAACTCGGACAGGTGGGTTCTGGAGGTATAGGCCAGGGTCTGGTTCTCAGCTTCAAACAGTTTCCGAAGATGAGAGCCAGACATTTTCCACCTGCAAATCCTTCAGAAGCCCTTGCTTTGAAGCAGAGGTTTCTTCTCTTTGGACTGCAAAGCAGTAGAAAGGGTCCCTCCTTGCCATCAGGGCAAGGGCTGTACTCAAGATACTTTCTTACCCCAAAAGACAGGAGAATGGCGGCCCATTTTAGATTTAAGGTACCTGAACAAGCATCTTTGAAACCAAAGTTCAAATGTTAACTCTGACTAATGATTTTGCCTCCTGAGGCCAGGGGACTGGTTAGCTTCCCTGGACCTCAAGGATGCCTATTTTCATGTTCTGATCAGGCCTTCTCACCGAAAGTACCTCAGGTTGAGACCTACCCTCAGGCCACTACAGTTCAGGGCAATGCCCTTCGGCCTTACTCTCTGCGCCAAGGGTATTCACGAAATGTCTAGCTGTGGTAGTGGCTCATTTAAGAAGGCAAGGGATTGTTGTGTTTCCTACCTGGACGACTGGCTCATAGTGGGTCAGTCCTCAGATCAGGTAAAATCCCACTTGCAAGTCACCCAGCAGCTTCTCACTTCCCTGGGATTCCTGCTGAATTTACCAAAGTCAGTTCTGGAACCAGTTCAGGTACTAACTTTCATAGGTGCAGAATTGAACAAAGTTAGCCAGGGCATTTCTCCCTCGGAAAGGGTAGACAGACTCATTGCCTGGCATCCTCCTTACTCCCAGCGGGTCTCTCGACCAGCAAGGCATTTTCTGCAACTCCTAGGGCACATGGCTGCTTCCCACAGCTGTAGTGCAAGGAGCAAGATTCCAGATGAGGGACATTCAGTTCCATTTGAGGGCCTATTGGTCTCAAAGGAGGGACCCCTTCCAAATTGGTTCCAGTGACTCAAACCCTGATCCTGGCCTTACACTGGTGGCAGGATCAAAGCAATCTAAAACAAGGGTTCCTTTCATTCCCGTTTCACTCCCTCACCCTCACCACGGATGCTTCCTGTTAGGGTGGGAGCTCACTGGGCGACCTGTCCACTCAGGGAGTGTGGTCTCCCCAGGAATCTCTGCTCCACATCAGTCTTTTGGAACTCAGAGCTGTCCTTTTAGCTCTTCAGGCGTTTTCAGCTTCTGTCCAGAACAAAGTAGTTCAAGTCAGGACAGACAACACCACAACAATGTGGTACATCAACAAGCAAGGGGGCACTCGGTCATCAGCCTTGTGCACCGAAGCAATGAAGTTGTGGTCTCTGGCTTACTCCCTGAACACCTCCCTGATAGCAGTTCACCTTCCAGGGAAGGACAATGTCCTGGTGGATGCCCTCAGCAGGATTTCTCAGGGCCATCATGAATGGGCTCTGAATCCTCAGGTGCTGGGGTCAGTCTTGCCAGATGGGGCACCCTCAGATAGATCTTTTCGCAGCCCCAGACAACCACCAACTTCCTCTGTTTTGTTGCAGGCCTCCAGTGCTGGGATCAGTCCCCTGGACGCCTTTCAGTTGGATTGGAAAGGGAAGTTCCTGTATGCCTTCCCCTTTCCCTTCTTTTCAGGGTACTAGTAAAAATCAGATCTCAGCCCTGCAGGTGATTCTGATTGCTCCAGATTGGGCCAGACAGCCCTGGTACCCACTGCTTCTGTCCTTGACAGTTCACTCTGCCTCTGAGCTTGCCCAGAGTCCACGACTCTACTGGCCTGTGCACAGGGGGAGAGTGTGGTATCCGACCTCAAATCCCTCCATCTCAAGGCATGGCTTTTGAGGAGTTAGAATTTGCTGACTTACACCTTTCTCAAGGTGTTTTTGATATTTTAAAGGCTTCAAGGAAGCTTCCACTAGGGCCACTTACAATTCTAAGTGGAAAAGTTTTCCATCTGGTGCTCTGAGAAGCAGATTATCCCAGAATCTGCTGATCTGCCCATTTACTGGACTATTTGGTCCATTTAAATTCCTTAGGCCTTAGGCCAGCTACCTTAAAGGTTCATCTGGCAGCTGTCTCTGCTTTTCTGTCAGCAGGGAAGCCTGCTTCCTTTTCTTCTCACCCTGTGCTTTCCAAGTTTTTTTAAAGGTTACTTCACACCAACCCTCCTTTTCGAGAACCAGCTCCCGCTTGGGACCTGAATGTTTGCATTGCTCAGTTAATGCAACCCCCCTTTGAGCCTCTGTCCTCAGCAGAGCTCAAGTTTCTGACTTGGAAAACTGTTTTCCTAGTGGCTATCACTTCTGCCAGATGCATAAGTGAACTACAGGCCCTGTCAGTGGAAGAAGATTTTATCTCTTTCCACAGAGATAAGGTAGTCCTCAGGACTAACAGAAAGTTTTTGCCTAAAGTGGTTTCAGATTTCCACCTGAACCAATCCATCTCTCTTCCAGTATTTTTCACTGAGCATTCTTCCTCAGGTGAGAGGATTCTGCACAGCTTGGACGTCAAAAGAGCCTTAAGCTACTATTTGGAACGCACCAAGGGTCACAGGTTCGAATCCCTCCAACTCTTCCTTACCTATGGCGAGGTTGGCAAAGGGAAACCTGCCACTAAGAGGACAATTGCAAGGTGGATTGTCTCTTGTATCCAATTTTGTTATCAAAAACTAGGTAGAGAACCCCCCTCAGGACTGAGGGCTCACTCCACCAGGGTACAGCTGCATCTCTAGCGGCTGCTAGAGATATTCCCATTCTGGAAATCTGTCAAGCTGCTACTTGGAAAACAGTTCACACTTTACTTCAAGCATTATTCCCTGATATTCAGTCCAGGAGAGATGCTCGTTTTGGCACAGCTGTGCTTCAGAGCCTATTTCTAAGTAGGTTCTGACCTCCTCCATGGAGGTACTGCTGTGTAATCTGCATATAGTCATAATATAGCAAGACTTCATGGTGTTTGTAGAAAAATTACTCACCTTAGTAATTGCTTTTCTTCTTATGAGTCTTGCTATATTATGACCACCTCCTCCTGCCCCCTCAGAACTTCTACTTGGGTAGGGTGGCAAATTAGTGCAAGCACTGTGTCATGCCATTTTAGTTCTTCCTTCACCCCTTTATTTAGGTTAGGGAATTAGGTATTTCTGTTTTAGTATATGTTGGCCCCTTCCTGGACTTGAGTCTTGGGGAAAGGGGTCTAATAGTGCTTGTTAGGGAGAAACTAATAATACTATTATTCATTGTTATTATTATTATTGCTGTTTATATTGTTGTTATTCCTACTAGTAGGTAGCCACTTGGCTAGTGTAGAGCATTCCACACAGACTTGTTGCTTAGTGTTTGCTTTAGAAGATCTGACAGTTTCATTTGAAACTGGCCAGATAGAAGTTTTGTATAGCGCCCTCGCTCTGTGGAACTCCAGACTCTCTAGAGTTAACTCTTTCCTCTCCGGGGCAGTTCAGCTGCAGTGGCTGACTGCATATAGTCATAATATAGCAAGACTCCATGAGAAGAAAAGCAATTACTAAGGTGAGTAATTTTTTCTTACAAGCTCAAATGGGCAGACTGGGTGGGCCATAAGCCCTTATCTGCCGACACTGTCTATGTATCTATGTATCAATGTAAGATTCAACTATTCCAATGTTGCATTTTCGACATTACCATCTGGCATACTACTGTTCAAAAAAGAAACGCAACCTCTCTCTGACTGAACTCCGCCTATGCACCCTGAAACTTGTGCTCCTCCTCCTGCTGCTATCAGGGACTGTTCACCCTAACCCCGGACCAAACACCTCCAGCCAAAACAAACCAGCAGGCACTCTCTCAATCATGTGCCTGAACATCTGCAGTTTACTTCCTAAGCTTGATGCACTGCAAGCCTTTACCACCCAACACAACCCGGATATTCTGTCAGTAGTTGAAACTTGGCTCACCCCAAAGATTCCTGACCAGGCAATCACCCTTCCTGGCTACAATGTCTTCCAGGTTGATCGTAAGTCCAAAAGAGGTGGAGGGTGTGCCTTATATGTGAAAGACACTTTCCGAGGACACCCCATTGATTCCAATCTTCCAGCAAGACCTGCTCAGATTCTTCCCATCAGACTCGTATTAGGCGCCCACAATAAGGCCCTCACAGTTGTCACTGTTTACATACCTGTTAAGGAACAGGGACCTGGTCTAACCGCTGTCCTTGACTTTGTCAAATCCCACCAATCAGACTCCGAAATCATCCTTCTTGGTGACTTTAACATTAATTGGCTCTCAGCTGAAGGTAGGTCATTTAAGGACTCCATTATATCAGCTAACCTGACTCAAATGGTTGACTATGCAACCAGAAAGAACTATAGAACTGGGACCTGCACCCTACTCGACTGGATCCTAACCAACCACCTCTCTCGGATCACGAAAACCTCAGTCCTCTCTGACTCACTCAGTGACCACTCTCCCATCAGCTGTACCTGGTCAAACAAATTTATAAGCCCCTCCAAAATCATCACCAGCAGAGTCCTACCCGTGGTCAGCTACCCCACCTCAAATCGCACCTCAGTCTGCCGGAGTGGTCCCCATCTTCAAGGCAACAGATACTAATACTGCACTGGAGCAATTTATTCACATTTTCAATGAAGCCTGTAATAAATTTGCCCCCCTCAAAAAGCGTAAAGTTAAATCGCTCAGTAAGCCTTGGCTGTCAGGAGACCTCCTAAAAAAACTTATATCCAGGGACCACCTCTGGGAACTGGCTCGAAACTCTGGTAAGCAACTCGACATCCAGAATTATAAACGGGCATGGAACCAAGTGCCAAATCCATTCGCAACAGAAATCTGACTACTATAAAATGCCCTCACTAACTCCTGGGGAAATGGAGGGATTTCGGAAAACATTAAAGATGTCACTGGAAGCAGTCAAAATCTTCAACGAACATACTCAACATAAATGGGCACACTACACTCGACTCTAAAACTATTGTGGACACTTTTAACATCACTTTCACTGACCTTAGCAGTGTTCTCCCCTCTGACTTCTTCCAAGATGTGTCAACTCCCATCCCCCCCAACTCCTCCACCCACACCTGTCACCCACCTTTCTACTTTAAACCACTAAAGAAACATCAAGTCTGAAACTACATTGCCAAAGCCATCAGCAAATCTAGAACAAGCAATGACACACTTGACCTCAAGCTACTGGCCCTAACGCTTGATGAGGTACTTGGGCCCCTCACCAAGATCTTTAATCTCTCTCTTTCCTCTAGCCAATTCCAGACACATGGAAAATGGCCACTGTTACCCGATTCACAAAGTGGTGATAAGGCTGACCATGCGAACTTCCGCCCCTATCTCCATTCTACCTCCCCTATCGAAGGCACTGGAATGCATAGTAGCGGACCAACTTACTGAGCATCTGGACAATTATAATATTCTCTGTAAACAGCAACATGGCTTTAGAAAAGGTCATAGTACATCCTCTGCCTTACTCGAATTCACCAGCTCCATTCACAGCTCCCTTGACAGTGGACAACTAACGTACTATTTTCATCGACCTGACCAAAGCCTTTGATACTGTCCACCAATCCCTCCTGTTGAGACAACTAAAAAATGCTGGTCTCTCCAATTATTCAATTTCTTGGTTCAAAAGCTATCTTGAAAACCGCACCCAGCGTGTAAAAATTGGAGATGTGCACTCTGATTCCAAACCTGTCCTCTCTGGAGTCCCCCAGGGTTCAATACTGGGCCCTCTACTCTTCAGCCTGTTCCTTAACACCCTACCGGACTCCCACACTGAACATATCACCCTGTATGCCGATGATGCAGTAATCCTTGCCACACACCAGGACCCGAAGAAATTGCAAGAAAATCTCCAATTCGGCTTCTCCTCAGTTGAGAATTGGCTCACAAAGCACAAACTGATCCTTAATCAAAAAAAAAAAAAAAAGGCCATGATCTTCAGCAGCTCCCATAATAAACATAAGCACTTCCAACTCTCCGTTATCACCAGACAAGGTACCGCACTGGAATAGGTCAAAAACTTTAGATACCTCGGGATCACCCTTGACCCTTACCTCTCCTACACTGCCCACATCGACCATGTCGCCAAAGCTGCTAACTCCCGGCTAGGCCTGCTATTCCGTCATAGGAAACACCTGACACCAAGCCCTCGCTGTTGCTGTCCAGAGCTCCATCATATCCATCATTGATTATGGCATTATCATTTACGGCTCTGCTACAACCACTGCACTCAAACGTGTATCCACCGCCCTCAACAAGGCCTGTCGACTTGTCACTGGCTCCCAACGCCTAACTCACACCTGTGACCTCTATTCTTAGACTGGATGGTTGAATCTTGCCAATCGAATAAAACACCAAACTTGTATTACTACTAAGAAAATCTTGCTGGGCCTTACCCCCCCTGGAGTTTGTGCCCTCATACAACCGAGAATCCACACCCCACATACCAGGGGATCGAAACCTCAGCTTCTGCAAGTCCCTCATTGCCGCACAACACAAGGCCAAAGATCCTTTGCTTACCGGGCCACTAGTTGGTACAACGGTCTTCCCAGTGACAGCTCATCCTCACTATCGCTCAGCACTTTTAAGACTCTTCTCCGCTAACACTCACTTCCTCCAACCTCTGTGACTATTGTGGCTAAACATGTCTTTTGGTTCCATAGCTGAAGATGCCCTTTTGGATCCACATCTACTCCTGCACTTTGCCAGCACCCTCCCTCCTATCTTCACCTCCCCTGCTGGCCCATGACAAATGCCACCCGGCTGCACTACCTCTATTCTTATCTGCCTTCCACCTCTCCTCTCTCTGTCCCCCCAACCTACCTCCCCTTTTCTCCCATCCACTTAGTCTCCCTGATTTCACCCTCCTCCTTTCCCTTTCCCCTCCCCAAAGTTTCACCTTATTGTTCTTTTTTCATCTACAAGACTATGTGGTTTTTTTTTTTTTTTTATTTTATAAACTGTTATCTTTGATTATGATTGTCTCAATTGTACCAATGACGTGGAACCTTTGTAAAAGAGCCTCGGCTCAAAGGTATTTGTAATCCTAGAACAAATAAATAAATAAAAAATAAAAAAGTGGAAGGTCACCATTTTCAGTTTAAGGCGCTGCCCTTCGGCCTGTCCACAGCCCCCAGAGTCTTCTCCAAAGTCCTGGTGACAGTGGTCTCTCACCTAGGAATGCAAGGGATCCAGCTCTTCCCATACCTGGACCACATTCTCATCAAAGCCCCAGGGTACGATCAAGCAGTGACGGAGGTCACCCAGTGCCTTTTCTCTCTGGGGTTCGTAATCAACCAAAAGAAGAGCTCCCTGCAACTGTCACAGTCTCTGAGCCATCTGGGGGTGAATATCAACATGATCCAAAACAACATTTTCCCCACAGAGTAAAAATTCAAAGAACTGAGGGCTCTTATCTACAAATTCCAAGCAGCTCAATCTCTGCCGGGCCACTCCTTCATGCAGCTCATAGGGACGATGGTCTCCCTGGCAGACTCAGTCTTCTGGGCACTAGTCCACATGCGACCTCTCCAGTCAGGTCTCCTTCAGCAATGGTTCCAATTGAGGGGCACAATGGACCAGAGGATTCAGGTATCTTGCTCAGGTGAAGGACTCCCTGATATGGTGGACTAAGCAGAGCAACATCATGAGGGGTCTCAGTCTGGGACACCCTCACCAGATCAGAGTCACCACTGATACCAGTCTCCGGGGCTGGGGGGCACATTCGGAACAGCTCTCGACACACGGCAAGTGGTCTCGGGTGGAGTCTCACTACAGCATCAATGTAGTGGAGATGCAGGCAGTCTGCCTGGCACTGCAGCAGTTCAGGACACAGCTTTTCCACCGGGATGTCCTCATCCTCATGGACAATCGGATGACAGTAGCAGACATCAACTGCCAAGGAGGCACAAAGGACTCTTGGATGCTGCGAGAGGCTCTTCTCTTTCAGTCAGTGGAAGACAACCTGGGAAGTCTAAGGGTGGCATACGTCCCAGGCCAGGAAAATGTCACAGCAGATTGTCTAAGTCGAAAGGACATCCTACCAGGGGAATGGGAGCTCAAGAACAGTGCCTTCCAGCTCATCATGGCGTGGTGGGGCCACCTGCAGGTAGATCTTTTCACCTGCTGAAAAAATTGCAAAGCTCCAAGTTTCTGCTCTCTCATCAAGGATGAGAAGGCCATGGCACAGGACGCCTTCTCCATCAACTGGGGTCAGCTCAATTTCCTGTATGCCTTTCCTCCAATTCTGATCTTATCAAGGGTACTGCACAAGATTGCCGAAGATCAAGCAGAGATGATTCTGGTTTGCCCATGCTGGCCCCACAGACCGTGGTTTCTCCGATTAGTCCAAATGTCTCTTCATTCTCCTCTGATGTTCCAAGTAAGCCCAGACCTACTACATCAGGGACCGGTGCTGCACCCCAGTCCTTGCAATCTATCCCTCTTGGCGTGGAGATTGAGCAGGAAACTCTCAAGGAGTTAGGTTTCTCTGCACCTGTCATAGAAACGATGATTCAATTTAGGCGGGCCTCAACCTCCAGGGTTTATTATAGATTTGGAGAAAATTTCTGTTCTGGTTAGAAGACACCTCTCTACCGGATGACTCTGTCTCTCTGCCTACCATCCTTTGGTTCCTTCAGGAGGGTTTCGACAAGGGCCTCCAACCAACTACCTTAAGAGTCCAGGTGTCTGCTTTAGGGGTGCTCCTGTTAGCAAACTCAGGCTAATCTTTAGGAGCCCTTCCTTATGTTTGACGATGTCTGAGAGCAGCAACCTTGAAGCATCCTCTAATAAAATCTGCGGTACCGCCTTGGAAGCTCAACCTAGTACTCAGAGCACTTACCAAGCCCTCTTTTAAGCCCTTAAAGGAGGCGTCCTTACTTCATCTCACTATGAAGGCCATCTTTCTTATTGCAATCACCTCAGCCCGATGCATCAGTGAGACAGGAGCCCCATCATCCAAAGAACCTTACACTATATTTCATCAAGACTCCGTAGTTATGCAGACAGATCCAGCCTTTTTACCAAAGGTGATGTCTCCTTTTCACTGCAGCCATATCTTGAACATTCCCTCATTCTGTCTGTACCCCAAGAATGAGAAGGAGAGAGAATTTCACACGCTTGATCCATGGAGAGCACTCAAAATTTACATCAGGAGATTTGACTCAGTCCGTAAGACTCAGGTCTGTTTATCCTTACATCAGGCCCAAACATGGGTAAGAAGGCATCAAAGGACTCTATTGCTAGGTGGATTCATTCCACCATCGCCATGGCATACCAGAAGGCAGGGATCGACCTGCTGGGACCAGTGCGGGCACACTCAACCCGAGCAATGGCTACGTCCCTGGGCGGACTTCAGAAAGGCTTCCCCCAGCAGACGTATGTAGAGCGCCCATGTGGTCATCCATCCATACCTTCGCAAAATTCTGTAAGTTGGATGTCGCCACCTCGGCCGAGGCGTCCTTTGGCCGCAGGGTCCTCCAGGCAGTGATGGACCCATAAGGGACTATAGACATTCTTCCCACCCAGGAAGTGGAGGGATGTACTGCTTTAGTATATCCCAGAAGTGATGAGCCCAGAGACCAGCTTTAGGAGAGAGAGAGAGAGAGAAACAGAAATTTGAATACTTGTAAATTTTCTTTCTCCGACTGTTGATTTCCGAGCTCCGTCCCTCCCAGAATGCTGAAAGTCGGCCTCTGGCCACAAGTTACACTAATCATTCTTTTGTTTGTTTCCAAGTTATGCATTTCCTCAGAGGACAAAGGCTATAGAAGTACTGATGTCTGGAGGAAATGAGTGGAAGGGTATAAACGTCCTGCAGAAGTCTGTATACCTCCTGCCTGTCGCATGGTTCCAGGAAGGACCTCCCAGAAGTGATGAGCCTGGAGACCAGCATTCGGAGAAAGAAAATTTTACAGGTATTTAAATTTCTTTTTTTCTAGACCACTATCCAGTTCTGTCTGTATAGTGATTTGAGGCTCTGGCTTTTTAAACCCAAGTACTCCTTATGCCACCTAACTCTTGTTCTAAGTTAGTAGTCTTTTTTTTCGTTGTTTATTTCATTTCCTATATCCTTGCCGTATCCCTTTTGGGTAGAAAAGTCCCTAGTCCTCTCTTTTATTTCTCTCCACTTTGTTTTTTTCCTGGTGAACACAAGTGAGGTCCTTGAGGGAGCCGGGGATGGTTATTGACTGGCGCACACTGCATCATGTGAGGTGCACAGATGCTGTCAGTATATGATGTCAGCTCCCTTCTGCAAAAGATTTGCTCTCATGAGGTCCTAGTGGCTTCAGCCCAAGACCCATAAGTTAAAATATCAACTGTTAGGGTATGTATGTAATTTTCATTTTTTATGATCACTGCAGTTTTTAGTTGTTGTTTCTTATTGTTGTCTAAATTGTGTTTTTGCTTCTCTATATTACTGTAGAATGTTACCAAAGGAGCAAGACATAAAATAGTTATCAGTATCCAAAAACTAAAAGAAAGACAGAGTGTGCTCAAGGCTTTAGAAAAGGTAAGTTGAGAACTAATTTTCTTTCATTTCTGTTAACAAAACAGGGTACATTTGGCTATATATATATATGTGTCTGTGTGTGTAAAAAAATAACTTATAACTTGATGTATTGATTTCAGACTCATTAAACTGGAGATTGATACTATGGCCCATCCCTTAGCAATTCTGTTTAATTTTTCCTTACGCGTTGGAGTTTTTCCTAACCAGTGGAAAATGGCAATCATTAAATCTATTTATAAAAATGGTAGTGCTATATGTGTTTCAAACTGTCAGCTGATTGCACTGTTGTCACCTCTTTCTAAGATTTTAGAAATAATTATTTTCAATCAGACAATAGACCTTTTAGAAAAATATGGGTTGCTGTCCATTTTCCAGCATGCTTTAAATCTAAACACAATATGGAAACGGCCTTGGTGGGGTTCACCAGCTGCATACAGGGTGCCCTCGATAGGGGGCACTTTGTTGTGGTGTTCATGGACCTCACCAAGGCCTTTGATTTAGCTGATCATGGTTTGCTGCAGGGTTCTTTTTTGATTTACATTTCTCAAAAGATATGTCAAAATGGTACTGTAATTACTTAAGTAACAGAGTACATAGAACTAAAATCAATGGTGACATATCACAGTGTAGCACCATTAAATGTGGAGTCCCACAAGGCTCGATTTTTGGGCCGTCTTATTTTTTCTGTTTACCTGAATTCTGCTTCAAATATCTGTCAAAAATCATCAATGACGGTCGGCCCGGTGGCGCTGTGGGCTGAGGCACTAGACACCTTACCTCGCACCACACCGGCGACCTGGGTTCGGGAATGACCTCGGATAATCGGGGGTGCTGGCATGGGGGAGGGAGGATCGAGCAGCTGATGGCAGTTCTCTCTCCCCTTCCAGGGTGGTTGTCTCGCCCCCCGTAGTTCCACCCCATTGGTGGAGGTCCGATGGGAAGAGTAGGTGGGAGGGTGGCAGTGATTGCCAGGGTGGGCGGAAGGGGCCGAGGCCACCCGGCGTGCATGTGTGCTCCACACGCACTCACGCGCATGTCTGCCGGGGTCCTGGGTCGGGGAAAAAAGAAGCAAAAACTACATATAGAAAAAAAATCATCCATGACTCTACGCTGATGATGTGGTAATTTACAGTATTGGTGTTCAACCAAAGGATACAGCTGATGTAGTTCAAAATGATTTTCTCTTGTTTCAAAAATGTTTGCCCTAAAAGCACATGGTATTAAATGTCAAGAAAACCAAATCAATGATTTTCTCAGTACCAAGAAAAAGAACAGAAGTCTGTGCCCCAGTTGTCAATTTGAATGGTGAGACTGTTGAACTGGTCGACAGCTTTAGATATTTGAGAATAACATTAGACTCCAATTTTACTTTTGAACTTCATATTAATAACCTAATAAAGACTATCCATCAAAGATTGAGAGCACTGTATAGAGTAAAGTCTTTCCTAACTCCTGAGTCGAAAAAATACTCACCCATAGTTTTCACCTTAGTGTTTTGGATTATGGTCTCATAATTTGTACTGCAGCCAGTGAGAAAATTCTATCTAAACTAAAGGTTTCCTACAGCTGCTCCCCTAGGTTTATGACAAATTCATCTTCCAGAACACATACATCACTGTGATCTTTTAAAAGTATCCAAATGTCCACCATTTGAAAATAGGATAAAAACTAAAATGGGTATATTGCTCTTTAAAGTGACTAATGGCCTTCTCCATATTTCTGTTCAGGCTTTATTTCCTAGATGCATCAGTTCCAGGGGACGAAATCCCAAAGTAAATTTGTCTTTAGATTACCTCTTTTTAAAAAAGCCATTGGTCAAAAATCTTAGTAATATAGGGTCCCCCTTTTCTACAATTCAGTACCTACTACCATCTTCAACTGTTCTTCCACTGTAACTTTCAAACATAGATTGAGATTATGGCTTGATACAATAAATGATTGCACTTGTAATTCAACTTAAATGAAAGCCCTATTCATGGTGTTTTTTTACTTAATGTACTTTATTAATCATTTGTGAATTTATTTTATGTATTTGATTGTCTGTGTTATTTATTTAAAACTTGTCGCTTGTGAAAACAGGCAGTGATGCTCATCTTGCTTACAAGTATACAAAATAAAAATGAAATCAAATGAATGAACTTATCTTAAAAAAATAAAAGCCACAAAAATGCAATTAAATAATTGTATACACATTTTTTTTTTCTTTCAGAAAGACATATTTAAATAAATATGTCTATTTCTCTATAAAGTCAAGGAAAAATGCACTTGCACAAGTCAGGGGCCATATCCAGCAACACTGTACTTATGATGGGGTCTATTACAGTCGGTCAACAATTTTGTTGTCGACTGATGTTACAGCGACTCCTTTATGTCGACCGCATTTGCAGTTGGCATAAAGGGAGTCGCATCTGTGTTTTCTTTGGGGGGCTTCACCCGCCCTGAACCCCCCATATGGGGGCTCTGCGCCTGCACCCCCTGCTACTTAAATAGTGTCAGTGGCTCAGTAGGTAGCACACTCGCCTCTGAGGCTGGGAGATCAGAGGGCTGTGGGTTCAGTTCCTACATCTGGCACATGGGTTAATATCCTAGTACTGACACTATAGTGCAGCATGAGAGGGGTGCTGCACTTCTGAGGTGCCGTCTTTCGGATGAGACATTAAACCGAGGTCCCATCTGCCTGGATTGGTGGTAGTTCAGGTGGACGTTAAAGATCCCATGGCACTTCTCGAAAAGAGTAGGGGAATTTCCTTGGTGTCCTGGCCAAATTACCCTCTTTCACTTAAAATACCACCAACAGCTTAATCTGGTTCAAAGTCAGTTGGCATTCATCTGTATCCCCTCCCGGTCGTGCCTGAAAATAGGCAGGATTTGTCTAGATGCACTTACCGGTCAACAAAAATAGAACTAAATAAATAAAATAATCAACTCCGAGTCGGAGTTGTTTCAGGGAGGGTGCAATACCCCCCAGCAGTGCTGGCTCTCGCGCCTGACACTGCAGGTGCCACCTGGGGCTGTTGTCACTGTAGTGTCAGTTGCAGTAAATTAGTCGCGGAAGCGTTGGTACATGCTTATGATGTATGTGCCCTTTCCTCCATCGAAAAAAGAGTGCAGTGCTACTAGACAGGGACCATTACATGCAGTTTTCACTCTTAATTATATGAAAAAAATTGTTTATATACAGCAGTTGAAAATGCAAATTATAAATGCCATATTCAGTGGTGATGTTCCCTGTTCCAACATTTTACATGATCATAATTCATAATTGTAACATACATGAATCTTACTGAAATCAAAATATCATCAACTTCTTAATTTTCTTCTAGTTCTGGCACTTTCCTGGCTAGGGCTAGGAGAGTAGAGACAAGAACTACATGAACAAGAGTTGGCAAATAAGGCTGGTCTTGCGATAGCAGTGTTGTTTTACAACTGTGGTCAGTGACAGGTTGCATTATATCCAGATTCATGGCAGTATATCAAATGAAATCCACTAAAAATGAACAAGATTTCCTGTGATACATAGCAATATAGCAACATATATCTGAGTACACTGGAATTTGTCACTGGGTGCAGCTGTACATGGCAGAAATTAGGTTTGTTAATTTTTTTCTGTCTGGTCCCTGTATTGTAAAGCATTTTGGGATACAGTGTAGTCCTTTGCCTTTCTCGCTCTTGGATTGGAAAGCATGCCGGGATACAGTGTTGAACAGACACACACACATACATACACACACACAGTTGTACGGTAGCTCCTCGATGCCAAGAAACATTCAGTGGTGTTGCACTGTTAATGCTCCAAAAACTATTATTGCACTTGCTGCTTTGCCACTAATTTTTTAAAATATTTGGTTTATTGAGTTTATGAAAAGTTCATGTGTAGAATATGCCTAGTTAGGCACACTGAGTAAATCAACGTATGTCAGCTGCACAGAAATGCAACACATATGATGTTGTTCTACATTATGAGAAATACATTAGATCCTAAGTTGTTACCACAGTTGGGGGGGTTGCAAATATAAAACAATGTAATGAAGTTGATAATAGGAATTTGGAACTATAACCTTAGAAATATAGACTTTGACGGCAGATTAGGACCACTTGGCCCATCTAGTCTGCCCATTTCCCTACCTATAGGATAAGCTGCAGATCCTAGTTAACCAACAGCCTTCCCATGCATCCTTGAATTCTCCCACAGTTTTAGACCCCACAATCTCCTCAGGAAGGCTGTTCCATGCGTCCACCACCCTCTCTATGAAAAAATACTTCCTCACATTGCTCCTGAACCGTCCCCCCTCTATCTTCAAACTGTGTCCCCTTGTTCTTGCACATCTTTTTCTGAAAGATGCTACCCTCTTGGACTTTGTTCACTCCACTGAGGTACTTAAAAGTTTCTGTCATGTCCCCCCCCTCCCTCCTTTCCTCAAGGGTATACATATAAGGGTATATCCTCTGTCTTGATTTCAGTAAGGCCTTTGACTCTGTGCCCCCACAAAATGTTGACCAGGAAGTTGATGGATCTTGGAGTTGGGGAGAAGATGGCCAGATGGGTGGAAAACTAGCTGAGGGACAGAACCCAGAGGGTGGTGGGGGGGAGAGTTATCTGGCACCAGAGATGTAACCAATGGGGTCCCACAGGGCTCCGTGCTGGGGCCAGTGTTGTTCAGTGTCTTCATCAGTGACATTGGGGATGGCATCAAAGGCAAAATGTGCCTATTCGCAGATGACACCAAGCTCTGTGGGAGAGTGGACACAGCTGAAGGGATACGGGACCTACAGGAAGATCTGGAAAAGCTGCGGAGGTGGTCCAGGATCTGGCAGCTTGGCTGTAATGCCAAGAAATGCAAAGTTATGCATATTGGAACCAAGAATCCCAGGACAGAGTATTACCTGGGTGGAGTCCGAGTAGCTGCATCAGAGGAGGAGAAGGACCTGGGATTGATGATCACTAGTGACCTGAAGCACTTCACGCAGTGCAAGAAAGCAGCAGCAAAGGCAAACAAGATGCTGGGATGCATAGCTAGGGGGATCAGTAGTAGGAGAGAGGACGTTATACTGCCCTTGTACAGGTTACTGGTAAGGCCGCATCTAGAGTATGGAGTTCAGTACTGGTGCCCACACCTCAAAAAGGACATTAACCTGCTGGAGAAGATACAGAGGAGGGCTACAAAGATGATAGCCGGTCAGCAGGGCAAGGCATACGAGGAGAGGTTGAAGGCACTGAACATGTACTCCGGGAAGACAGGAGAGAGAGAGGAAGGGGACATGATTGGGACATTCAAGTACTTGAAAGGGATAAATAATGTTGATAAGGAAAGTCTCTAAGCTGAGTGGCAACCATATCACGAGGGGGCACAGTCTTAAGCTGGAGGGTGAGAGGTTTAGGAGGGATGTCAGGAAGCACTTCTTCACAGAAAGGGTGGTGGACACTTGGAATGTGCTGCCAGAAGAGGTAATCTCGTTAGACAGTGAACAGCTTTAAGAGAGGCTGGGATAGGCATGGGGGAAGATAAGAATCATGGGTAGGGAGGATGGGAGGAGTGGAGAGGGAGGGAGGGCAGGGACATTAGCTTAAGCTGTGGACCCTGCAATACGAGCAGTCTTGATGGACCAAATGGCCTTCTTCTGCTGTCTTGTTCTTATGTTCGTATATTAAGCTCCATTAGTTTCTCCTTGTATGGCCTCTCTTGCAGACCGTGTACCATTTTAGTTGCCCTCCTCTGAACTGCTTCCATCCTGTGTATGCCCTTGCGGAGATGGGGTCTTCAGAACTGGACACAGTACTCCAGATGGGGTCTCACCAGCTGTCTTTACAGAGGGATAACAACTTCCTGTTTTCTGCTGGTGATGCCTCTCCCTATACATCCCAGTATCCCCCCAGCTCTCCCTACTGCCTTCTCACATTGCTTGCTGACCTTAAGGTCATAAGATATGATTACCCCCCAGGTCCCTTTCCATTTTTGTTGTTGTTACTACCTCCCCCCGCATTGTGTAATCTTCCCCTGGGTTTTTGTTTCCCAGGTGCATTATTTTGCACTTCTTTGCATTGAATCCAAGCTGCCATACTTCTGACCATTCCTCCAACCTTGCCAAGTCCCTTCTCATCCTTTCCCATACCTCCTTGTGTATCAACCCTGTTGCAGATCTTTGTGTCATCTGCAAAGAGGCATACTTTTCCTTCCAGTCATAGAAACATACATAGAAACATAGACTTTGACGGCAGATAAGGACTGCTAGGCCCATCTAGTCTGCCCATTTCCCTACCTACAGGATAGGCTGCAGATCCTAGTTAACCAACAGCCTATTTCTTCCTACCCCACCAAGAATTGCCTTATGTCTGTCCCTGCATTCTTGAATTCTCCCACAGTTTTAGACCCCACAACCTCCTCAGGAAGGCTGTTCCATGCATCCACTACCCTCTCTGTGAATAATACTTCCTCATGCCCTGAACCACCCTCCTTCTATCTTTAAATTGTGTCACCTTGTTCTTGCAAGTCTCTTTTCTGAAAAATGCTACCCTCTTGGACTTTGTTGATTCCACTGAGGTACTTAAAAGTTTCTATCATGTCCCCCTCTCCTTCTTTCCTCAAAGGTATACATATTAAGCTCCTTTAGTCTCTCCTCATCGGCTTCTCTTGCAGACCCTGCACCATTTTAGTTGCCCTCCTCTGACTGCCTCTATCCTGTCTATGTCATTGCGGAGATGGGGTCTCCAGAACTGGACACAGTACTCCAGATGGAGTCTCACCAACTGTACAGAGGGATAACAACTTCCTGTTTTCTGCTGCTGATGCCTCTCCCTATACATCCCAGTATACCCCAGCCCTCCCTACTGCCTTCTCACATTGCTTAACTAACCTTAAGGTCATCTGATATGATTACCCCAGGTCCCTTTCCTTTTTGTTGTTGTTACTACCTCCCCACCCATTGTGTATCTTCCCTGGTTCTTATTTCCAGGTGCATTATTTTGCACTTCTTGCATTGAATCCAAGCTGCCATACTTCTGACCATTCCTCCAACCTTGCCAAGTCCCTTTTCATCCTTTCCACGCCTCCTTGTGTATTAACCCTGTTGCAGATTTTTATGTCATCTGCAAAAGGCATACTTTTCCTTCCAGTCCCTGTGCAATGTCACTTATAAAGACATTAAAAAGGACTGACCCAGTACTGAACCCTGCGATACCCCACTAGTAACCCCCTTTCTTCAGAGCGGACTCTACTTATAATTACCTTCTGTGTCCTGTTGCCCAACCAATGTTTTACCTAGGCTGCCACCCTGGGACCTTCCCAGTCTGGTTAATTTGATATTAATCTTTGTGTGGGCTGTGTCAAATGCCTTGCTAAAGTCTAGGTAGGCCATGTCCACAGCCCCTCCTTGGTCTACTACTTGGGTCACCCAGTCAAAGAAATCAATTTGATTTGTCTGACATGACCTTCCTATTGTGAACCCATGCTGCCTTGGGTCCTGTGCCCCACTTGCCTCTAGGAACTCAACAGTTCTTTCCTTCAGAAGTGATTCCATCACTTTCCCCACCACAGAGGTCAAACTGACAGGTCTGTAGTTTCCTGCCTCTGTCTTGCTCCCACTTTTGTGAAGGGGAATCACATCTGCCTTCCTTCAGTCCTCAGGTACCACACCATCTTCCCATGATTTCTTAAATAGGGTAGTCAGTGGTGTCATTAGTTCTCCCCTTACTTCTTTTAGAATTCTGGGGTGAATTCCGTCAGCTCCCATTACTTTGTCCACCTTCAGTTTTAGGAGTTCTTTTAAACCCTTTCTTCTGTGAAAGGACTGGGATCAACCCCCCGATCCAGAGTGCTTCTGTTAATTGGATTAGGCACCTCCCCCTCCTCCTCTTTTGTGAATACTGAGCAGAAGTATTTGTTCAGTATCCCTGCTTTTTCACTGTCCCTCTCTGCCCACCCACCATCCATTCTGTCCAGTCCCACTATCCGTCCCTTTTGTCTTTCTGCGCTCCCTGATGTACCTATATAAGGTTTAATCCCCCTTCCTAACCAAGTTGGCTGTCTTTTCCTTAGTTTGGGCCTTTGTTATTCTGACTTTCATCCCTGCTTCTTTCTGTCTTAACTACTAGTACAGTTCTCTGTCCTGCTCCTTCTGTGTTTCCTTATACTTCCTAAATGCTATTTTTTTCCCCCTAACCTTCCCCGTCACTTCTTTTGAGAACCATAGTGGCTTTTTCTTTCATTTTGATTTATTTGCTTCACACAAAGGCTTGTTGCCTCTGTGATGGCAGTTTTGATGTTTCCCCATTGTTGCTTCACTCCTCCTTCTAGCCTGTTTGCTAGTGCTTTACTTGGGCATTCTCCCATCTTGCCAAAGTCAGCTCTCCTGAAGTCCAGTACCCTCACCTTTGTATGGCTTGACTCTGTAGCTGAGTTTATCATGAACCACACTGTTTGGTGGTCACATGTTCCCAGATGGCTACCCACTTCTATATCTGAGATCCTCTCACTGTCCCCATTTGTGAGTATGAGGTCCAAGATTGCTCCCTCATGAGTGGGTTCCAAAACTAGCTGTCTGAGGCATGCCACCTGTAGGGCATCGAGAATGGCCCTGCTCTTAGATGTGGCTGCAGCAAAGGTGCTCCAGTTAACATCTGGCATATTCAGGTCCCCCATCAACTGTATCTCCCCTTTCTCTGCCATCCTAAGGATGCCTTCTGTCATATCCTTGTCCGTTCCTTCCCCCTGACATGGGGGTCTGTATACAACCCCTGTGCAGATTGTGGTGCCATTTCCAGTCTCTAAGGTGACCCACAGTGCCTCCTCTCCTCCATGTTTACTCTTTGGTTCCATTGCTTTTATCCCTTCCCTTACATAGCGAGCTACTCCTACCCCTCTTCTACCCTCCCTGTCTCTTCTGTAGGTTGTGTACCCTGTTATGTTAACATCCCAGTCATGGTTCTCTGTGTAGCATGTTTCTATGACTGCTGCGATATCCAGGCATCCCTCTTCCATCAAGGCCACCAGTTCCGGGAGCTTATTGCCCCGACTACAGGCATTGGTACTCATTATCCTCTATTTCTTGATGGCCTTACCCCTTTTTGCCCCATCCCTGCCCTTATTCCCTTTATCATTTTCTTCATTTACCCCTGCCCTTCTCCCTGTCGACATCTCTGTTTTGGTGTTTACCTCATTTACTACCCTGATTGTTTGTTTTTTTTTTGGGGGGGGTGGGCTAGGATTTCCCTGCTCCTTTTCAGTGCCCCCCCCCCTTGGCTAGTTTAAATGCTTGCCAATGAAGCATTTAAACCTATCACCTAGGATCCTGGTTCCCCTCCTGGACAGATGCAGACCATCACACCAGTATAGGCCTGCATCCCTCCAGGTGGACCCCCACTCCCCAATGAAGCCAAATCCCTGAGCCCTGCACCAGTTTTTCAACCACTGATTGAATCCCATGGTGTGGAGCACCCTAGCCTCACCCTTGCCATAGACAGGCAGCACCTCCGAGAAGGTTACCGTGCATTCTACTTGTCTAAGGCCCTTCCCCAACTCCACAAACTCATGCTGCACTGCTCTGATCCCTTTTTAATTCAGGTAATTTGTCCCGAAGTGGACAATGACATCCAGCTCCGGCCCCGTGCAACTGTTCCAGCGATACTGAGGATTCGCTCCCTGTGCCTCCAAGCCATGGCACCAGGCAGGCACCTTACCTCCTTCTCCTTCCTCCCCCAGTTCTACCACCCCTAACAATGGAGTCCCCCACCAGGAGTTGTTTCCTTCCCCTGTGGGGTCCCATGCCACCCTCCTATGGGTCTCCTTTGTGGAGGTTTCAAGTATCCTCTTTGGTCTCCACTGCGGGTGCCTCCATAGAGGAACCACACTTTGTCAGAATGGCATATGAATTGTGGAGAGGTACAGCTGGAGGGATGCGCCTCTGTTCCACCACCCTCACCCTCCCTGAGCCCACCGTGGTCCAACCACTTCTCTTTCTTGGCAACCTCTGAGGCAACGTCAGTGGTCCTGGTCATCTCTGGATGGGAGAGGAGGTCCCCCAAGTCCTGGCCAACTCAGCCTGGAGATGAGCAACCTCCTCCCTCAGCCCAGAGAGGTGCCTGCAGATGAGACAACACCTCATCCTCCAGAACTTCTCCCAGAAGACTGCGGTTCCACAGCCACTGCACTGCACCACTCCCATCATGTCTTATTTTTGGCCCCTTATCTGTTGTTTGGACTACTTGCTCTTTCCTCTGTTTATTTTTGTTCTCCCTAGTTACTTACTGTCTCTGTGCCCTTTAAGCTCCTGATTTTCCTGTTCTGAGACAAGAAGTTTCTTTATTTCTCTGTTGTCTCCTTACTTGCTCAGAGTCAGACCTCAAGCAGCTGGGGGGGGGCGGAGAACTACTCTTTTCCTTCTAGGATGGTGAGTATTTTGTAGCTCTGTGATCACTCACTTCCTGCTCCCAAACAGGAAGTTACTGTTGTCAGTCAAATCCTGTGCCTATAAAAGGATAACCGGCTTAGCATGTGGGGGTGAGGGGAGGGCAATATAGTCCAGGTAGAGAAGTATAGTTATAATAGCAGCCCCTTCTTCTTGGTGTCCTCTACCTTTTTCTAGACTGCATGTTCACCACCAATGTCATATGTATTTTCTGAGGATTTAGCCTGATACCAGGCTATCCTTGGTCTAGGTCCCAAGGGTAGTGATCCTCTTGACTCTACAAAGAATATGTTTATTGCACTAATAGCAGATATTTGATTTCCTTTTTCTTAGAGGGATACTGTCAGTTTTCACTATTGTAAAATTATTGAAAGTATTAAAAAAAGTGTAGTGTATGAGAAAGTAATGCCATTGAGGAGTGCCAGTGAGGTAATAATTTGGAGAGTGGATTTATGACATCATTAGCCCCCCCATGGCATTAGTTTTTAAGGACTCTACACTTGTCTATGGTTTGTTTGCTATACTACATTTGAGTAGTCAAAGTCACTTTAAACCTTTTCTACAAATGTATAAAACTTTCCAGCAGTGCAGAAGTTAACCACTAAGTGAAGCGGGGAAGATACGAGCATCAGACACATCAATTAAGTGGGGGAAGGTGCTTTCACTTCTGTAGTGATTTAGTCAGTGTGAGTTTTGAGGTAAATTATATGGTTTCTAGACTGACTATGTCTGAAGAGAACAAAGCTTCTAGCTTTTGTTTGTGGTTGCCTTTCTTTCAGCATCTGGTGAGATCTTTTTATACTTCTATGTTATTCCATGTTGTCACTGGACTAGTCTTTTACTGCTGGGTAATAACTGCTTACCTAATAGGGGCCAGCATACTCCAAAGCTGTGACATCATCCCAAAACCCTTAGGTGCACCTTATTCTGTGACAGCTTTGAATGATAAGTCCTGAAAGTGTTGGCTTTGGGGGGGAGAGCATCACTCTCCTGCTTGAAGAGTTTCTTCATAACCTTTTTAATTTTTTTCAGACTGTATTAACTCTCAGCAGGGAATCCTGTTTTGTTTTTATATTATAGTTTATTGTTTTTACAATAAAAACAATTACACACAATTGTCTCATGCCAGAAATATTACATAACTTCATATTGCAACCAATGTATCCGACTTTTTTTAATCTAAGCAATCTTGATTACAGTTATGGGTGTATTCCTTTACTTAGAGTTCATAATATAGTCATTTGATATGCTGCACCCCACAAGTCTTTGGGTGGCCTTATTGAGAGAAGAGAAAAAATGTTCCAAATATGTGTAAACAACAACCAGTGCTGCTATGACCCCCTTCCAAACTTGTAAACTCAACATGATGTCAGCATTCAGTGGAAAACTGCACTTCAGCCAACTGCAACAAAATATAAAGCTGTATTTATTCCATTAAGCTAACTTCTGCTCTGTAGTTACCAGTGCACATTCTTTTACACATAGTGTCCACCATTTTACCTACTAGGTTGGAGACTGAAGACTGCTGCCTCCGTGTCTCTCACCAACAAAACATTTTCAGATTTAAACACATTGATAACATCAATAATAAGGGTTTAACAATTAGTATTTAGCAGAATCAAACAAACGGCTCGCTTTAGGCTAACATAAGTTTAATGTAAGGAGCACTTACTGTAAATCAGTGAGTTATCAAAAATTTTGTTTTAAAATGCCAAAGTACCCCAAATGATCAAAGTTCTAAGCTGACCCAATAAAGTTCATGTACCCTCTTCTGAATCAGATGAATCCTGCTGTCTGGATCGGTCGAATTCTCTGGTGAGCACTTCTGCTTTCTTTCCAACTTCGTCAGAATCCATGCACTGGAAAGTGTGGCCTCCATACTGGATCCGCAGTCGGGCTGGCATTAAAAGCGAATGGGCAACTGCTAGACTGCACAGCTTAGCCCTAACCCCATCAGATTTCTTCCATCGTACTCTGGTGGCAGAGGACAGGTCTGGAAAAAGGTGCACAGTAGAACCCTGAAAAATCAACTGTGTAGCCTCTCTTGCTGCTTGTAAAATCTGTTCTAGGGACATGGATATGTTGTTCAATCCACACTTACTGGCAGGTTCCTTGCCGCTTTAAATCTTGCTGGAAGGTCTTCAAGCTGGCTCCTCTCACCCACTCGGGTGGTAAAACTCTCGGCTCCGCCCCAACACGCCAGATCTTCTTCACCGCTTGGAAGCTCAGGTTCCCTCCTTTGCGCTCTGCATTTTAGGCCTGGATCCAAACTCTTTGGTTAACCCGAAACTAATTTTAAAATTTACAAGACTTCGGTTTTTATCTTCCCTTGCGGCTGCGATGGACAAATCGACTCCCGGATTTCGTCGGTGCCCCTGTGGGCAGATGATATCCCGGACCGATCCGCACTCCACGCGCGTTATTGCCTGGATCGCTGCATGACCTACAGGCTTGTGAGTTGTGCAAACTTTTCCGCTTCGGGTCTTGGAGGACTGTGCTGCCCGATTGCTGTTGGGGCGACCAGAGAAATGTCATCCTCTGATCAAGTCGAAGGAGGCCCATTGGGCGGTGTCTATGGCTGCAGGCCCGGCTAAACAGCTGGGGCAGATGATCGCCCTCGAGGATGAGGCGCATCATCATCAACTTCGGTCGCGGCATTTATCCTGCTCTCCTTGGGCTCCTCCTACACAACTTCTTTCAAGGAGCTTTGCCAGTCCCTCTCCACCAAGGGAGAAGGGCCTTCGGGACATTCCTCTCGGTCCAAAAAGAAGGACTCCAAAGGTAAGTCCCACCGTCAACGTTCGTGGGAGCAGGAGAGGTCCCCTTCCCTGGATAGTCGACACTTGACTTCAGTCAAGGTTGCGGCTAAGGCCGCTGGCTTCACGGTGTCCCCGTCAGGTCAGCCGGCCGAGACACCTGTTGACACAGTCGAGATTTTTCTTGACCCGTCAGATGGGCTGTCGACTGGAGAAGCCGACAACCCTTCTTCACTGGTTCCCCCGGTGGAAATCGAGGACTTGCCCGTGCCTCCTGTGCCAGAGTCCCTGGTTAAGGTCCCTGAACCAAGGGAGGAGCGGTTTTCCCCCGCCCCTCTCAGACCCACCCTCGGAAATACTGAAGGTCTCAGTCTCGGACCTCTTCCTGGTCCAGCTGATCCCACCGACATCAGCGGTCTTGGTCTCGGCACCGTGGAAAGCGGCGGCGCCTCTCATCCTCGTCTTTGTCCTCTTCAGAGGATAGGCTGCGTCGCAAATTGCGTCGGTGCTATGAGGATCTAATGTGGCAGCAGCTCCTTTTGACTGGGAATAAGCTGACTCTGTCACCTTCCCCTGCCGTTAAGTGGCTGTAACCGGAGCGGCCGAAACAACCCCTTGTAGTGGTAGAGGAGCTGAAGCCGGCACCGGTTGTTTGGCCAAAACCGGCTGCGCCACCCGTTGTGGTGGAACCTCCGCCTCCACAACTGAAAACTGCGGCCCCGACCAAGGATTCTCGGTCAGGTCAGAGTGTGCCCCATAGGTTGTCGGTCACCCTCACTCCCGATCGACCTTGGCAGGTGGAGGGTGGCTCAGGCGCTCGGCAGCTGTTCGCAGACTCCTCGGAGTCTGATGACGACGACTCCTTGTTCTCCAGGCCGCTTGACTTGGAGTCCACTGGGGGTCAGTCGGTGGACGAGAGCCCATCCTCGTTTCTTGGAATGCTTCGCTCATTTCAGAGTCCACTGGGATGAAGCTCGAACCCGTTTCAAAACGGGCCAAGTATCCCCTCATGGAGATACTGGACGGAGGGGATTCCCCCACGGAGGCCTTCCCGGTGGCCAAAGCCATTGTTGGCCCGGCTCTGGAGCTATGGCAGCAGCCAGCTTCTTGTACAGCACCTTCGGCCAGGATGGCTCGAAAGTATGCTGTTCCCACTGGTTCACTCTCCGGTTTCTTGGAGCACCCCTCTGTGGAGGGGCTAGTGACCGACAGTGTTTTTCAGCGTTCTGAGAGCACTCGGGATGTGGACAAGCCACCCGATAAGGAGTTCAAGAAACTGGACTACTCCGGGCGGAAAGTCTATGCGGCTTCCTCGCTAGGCCTTCATCAGGCCAGCTCGGCCGTTCTGATGGCACATTTTTCACACGCCCTTCTGGGCTCCCTGGATGAGGTGATTCCTCATCTCCCGGCTGACCTTCAGATGATGGTCAAGCAGGTGCGGGATCAGGGAAGGGCAGTGGCCAAACAGCAGCTCCAGGCTTCCTTGGACATCGCTGACTCGTGCCCGGTCAGTAGCGACCGCAGTGGCCATGCACCACAGAGCTTGGCTGCAGATCTCTACCTTTGTAGGTGTCAGCGTGGCTCAGTTGGTAGCACATCCGCCTCTGGACTAGAAGGTTGTGGGTTCTCATCCCCCACCAGGATTGGACTTGCACCTAAAAATCGCTGGCATCTGAGTGCAGAATTGGGGGGTGCTGTACTGCTGGGGCGTGCTGTCCTTCGGATGAGACGTTAAACCGAGGTCCCTTCTGCCCATCCTGGTGTTGTCCTGGTGGGTGTCCAAGTGGAAGTAAAAGAACCCAGGGCACTCTTCGTAAAAGAGTAGGGAACATTCCCGGTGTCCTGGCCAACGTTCCCCTTCCCATAAACCGGTTCATGCAATTTTCCAGGCTGTGTGTGGGTGATGATGTGTGATATGGCCGCCACCACACATTCAGTCACTTCACTACCAGTCTAGCATTGCTTGTAAAAGCGCTTTGGATGTATGAAAAGCACTATATAAATGCTGATTCTTCTTCTTCTTCTTTACGGCAGATACCCAGCACAAGCTGGCAGATGTTCCCTTCTTGGGTACCGACTTGTCCGGTCCAGGGGTGGAGGGTCATCTGCAAAGGATCGAGAAGTCCAACGCCACCTGGACTTGGTCACGTCTGGCCAGAAGGACAAAGGCCGCCAGCAGCAGTGTAAGCCCTTTCGGCCTTCAGCCCCTGAGGCACGTCTGGCCCAGCAACACCAGCATCAGGGCCAGCATGCTCGCACTTGGCACCCCAAAGCCAAGCCTGCTGCTTCCTCCAACAGGAAGCTGGCAGGGAAAGGTCCAGGAGGCTCCTCGGCCGGTCCTTCCTCCAAGCCTGCCCAGTGACGGGTTGAGGGGTGTCACTCCCAACCTCGTCACTCCTCCCCAGGTTCCCCCTGAAGGGGGACGACTCTGCCACTTCCTTTCTGCCTGGTCCGATATCACCGTGGACCACTGGGTGCTGGAAGTGGTAGGAAAGGGTCTGACTCTGGAATTCGAGCAGTCCCCACCCTATCGAGCCGTTGCCCTGGGGTGCCTACGGGGTCCACAGCCTCTCTGTCAGCTCATCGAGCTGACATTGCCCTGCTCCTCCAGAAGGAGGTGATCATGAGGGAGGTGGCGATCCTCCATCAGACCCAGGGTTTGTGTCCAGGTACTTCCTGGTCCCAAAACGGACAGGGTGCTGGCGCCCCATTGTGGACCTACACGACCTGAACAAGTTCCTAAGGTCTCCAACCTTCAGGATGGTCACTCTGGCTCAGATCATCCCATCCTTGGAACGAGGCATGTGGTTCTGTTCTCTGGACCTTCAGGACGTGTTCTTTCACGTCCCAATCCGTCCGTCCCACCAGCGATTTCTCCGCTTCAGAGCAGAGGGATCCCTTTACGAGTTCCGGACCATGCCCTTCGGCCTCTCTCCAGCTCCCAGGGTCTTCACCAAATGCATGGCAGTGGTGACAGCATTCCTGTGGTGCCAAAGGGTCCAGGTGTACCCTTACCTGGACAACTGGCTGATTGCAGCCTCCTCCAAGCTGGAGGTGGAGCGGTCCAGGGATCTGGCCCTCCAGGTCTGCTCTCAGATTGGCCTCCTCGTCAACGAGGCCAAATCTGAACTCGTGCAGGTGATTCAGTTCATTGGGGCAGAGCTCGACTCTCTTCGAGTCAAAACACGGCTCCGGCGGACAGGGCCGAGGTTCTTTGTTCCTTTGCCCAATCATTTCTGGTTCGGCAGTTGCGCCCTGCCCGGGACTTCCTGCGCCTCCTGGGCCTTATGGCGGCCTGCACCAGCGTAGTCCATTGGGCCCTCGGGCACATGCGTCCCCTTCAGTGGGGGCTGGCCTGCCAATGGTCACAGCGCTCCAGTCCTCTGGACCAGCCAGTGATAGTGACCCAGGAGATGGGGAACGCTCTCCAGTGATGGATCGTTCCAGCTCATCTGCAGGAGGGTATCCCGTTTGTCCGCCTAGAGCCGATGGTCACTCTAACGACTGACGCCTCTCTGATGGGTTGGGTGCCCATCTGGGGGAGCTCAGACCGCACGGCTTCTGGTACCCTCAGGAGTCTCGATGCCACATCAACCTGCTGGAGCTTCGAGCGGTCTGACTAGCCCTCACCGCCTTCGCTCTGTTTGTACGGGGTCAATTGGTCAGGTCCAGAGGGACAACACCACAACCATGTACTACCTAAACTGCCAGGCGGGACGCGCTCCTTGCCTCTGTGCAAGGAAGCTCTCCGCACTTGGTCTCTCGTGAGCAGACTGGAGGCAGATCTCCTAGCCATTCATGTGGCAGGAGTCTCCAACACTCTGGCCGATGCCCTAAGCTGGACAGATGCTGCATCTCACGAGTGTTCTCTCCTGCTGGTGGTAGTACACAATATCTGTTCTCCCACTGAGGCACACCTCAGGTGGACCTGTTTTCCTCCGGGGAGAATGCGAAGCTGAGGCTGTTTCATGCCTGCCTCCCTCAGCAGGGCTCACTGCAGGGGGATGCCTTCTCGAGGCTGTGGACCCCGGGCCTCTTCTATGCCTTTCCCCTATTTCCCTTGATCCACAAGGTGCTTCTCAAGGTGAGGAGGGACAAGACGCAGGTGATTCCAGTAGCCCAGACTGGCCCCGCCAGTTCTGGTATCCAGATTTCCTCATCCTCAGCTCCAGGCTCCCAAGGCGGCTTCCAGCCCGCCCGGACCTGATCTCAGTCAACCAGGGGAAGGTACTCAACCCGGACCTTCAATCCCTGCACCTGACGGCCTGGTTCCTGAGCAGCTAGAGTTCCAGGCTTTGGGTCTTTCCGACGAGGTCCTCAGCATTGTTGAGGCATCCCGTAAGGAGTTGACCAGAAAATGCTATGCCTTCAAATGGAAGATATTCTCCATTTGGTGTCAGGATAAGGGGTTGAACCCTTCCTTCTGTTCCTTGGCCAGCATTCTGGACTACCTAGTGTCCTTTTCTCAGCTAGGGCTTTGGTCGCTGACCCTTAAGGTGCACCTGGCAGCCATCTCTGCTTACCGAGCGCGGGCCAGGAAGCAATTGGCGCAGGAAAAGGTGGTCGGGCACTTTTTTAAAGGCCTTGATCACATATCCCCTCCAGTGCGAGAACCTCCACCTCTGTGGGATCTACTGCTGGTATTGGCTAAACTCATGGGCAACCCATTCGAACCGATGCACAGGTGCAATATCTCCCACCTGTCGTGGAAGACCGCCTTCTTGGTGGCTATCACGTCAGCCAGAAGGATGGGAGAGCTCCAGGCGCTTTCCATCGAGTCTCCTTATCTGGTCTTCCACAGGGACAAGGTTGTCCTGCGCCCCCACCTGAAATTCCTTCCAAAGGTGGTGTCGGAGTTTCACCTTAACCAGGTGTTGACTCTGCCGGTTTTCTACCCCAGTCACACCTCGGAGGCCGAATATAGGCTCCATACTTTGGACCCTAGAAGAACACTCTCTTATTATAAGGAGCGAACGGCAGAAGTTCGGGGAGAGGTTCGTCAGCTGTTTGTTACCTACGCTGAAGCCACACCTGGCAGACATGCAGCCAAGTGGACGATAGGCAAGTGGGTCACCTCCTACATAGATCTCTGCTACAGGTTGGTGAGCATGGAGCCTCCCAGAGGGATAAGAGCTCATTCCTACCGCTTATATCGCTTGCTTCGTGGCTGCTTCCTAGGACGTCCCTATCAAGGAAATCTGCAGGGCTGCTACCTGGAAGTCAGCACACACCTTCATTACCCACTACCACATCAACCTTGAGTCATGCCGGGATGCTGGCTTTGGGACCTCGGTTCTCCAGTCCTTAATTCCCAAGTAGGGGGTGCTTTCCTTGCCTCCCTCCTCCCGGAGAACTGCTAGGAGTCTGCCAGTAAGTGTGGATTGAACAACATATCCATGTCCCTAGAAATACATGTTATTCATCTGTAATAGGAGTTCTAGAAATGGTATATGTTGTTCATCCACACAACTCACCCGACTTCCCCGGCTTTGACGCGCAACCTGGCTTCCAGCAGGCTAGATCTGGTGTCATGGGTGAGCCGAGAGTTTTACCACCCGGGTGGGTGGGAGGAGCCAGCTTGAAGACCTTCCAGCAAGATTTAAAGCAGCAAGGAACCTGCCAGTAAGTGTGGATGAACAACATATACCCATTCCTAGAACTCCCGTTACAGGTGAGTAACCTGTATATCCCATGTTGCAGGGCTTGATGTCACCACGAGGGTGGTGCAGGGCAAAACTCTGTTGGCTGCCACACTTCTAGGAGAAATCCAGTAAGCGTTAACGAAGTTTTCTGCATTAAGTATAGACTCCAGGCTTAAGGCTTCTGGCATTCATTTCTGAATAAAATACAGTAGGTCATCTCCTTCAGTGTTTTCAGGTAGCCCCACAATGCGAACGTTGGCATCCCTGTGCAAGTTCGTTATGGTCTCGAGGTGGTACTTTAGCTGGGCATTTTCTTGCGTATGCTTGCCCAATGATGCTATAAAGCCTTCGTCGCCATGGATTCTGCAGTAGATGCTGTTTTATTAGCCGCATTTATCTTGGGGTCTTGTTCACAAATTTTGACAGGATCGATTCAACCTTGGCATCTATGGCCTGCATAGATTTTTGTAGGGCCTTCCATGGTAGTTCCATCTCCAGGGAGGATTTTGCAACTGCCTCGTTAGGCACCATCTCCGCCTGCTGGGATATCGAGCTGTTTCTGGACCTTTGTTGGTACGTCCCATTGTCGAAAAAAGTATCAAACTGTACCTCTTTGCCCAAATAAGTCAGATTCAGACTTAAAAGAGCACTTTCTTCCCAGTAAAAAGGCGTTTTAATAAGTTTTGTTACAGTTAGATAGAGAGCTCCCACCGAATGCGTCTTGTCGGCAGGCATGCCCCACATTGCCCCCTCTATCTTGTTTGTTTTTAAAGGCGGAATTCTAAAATTTAAACCATATCTTTTGTTTATTCAATCAGTTGGATCCAGATTCTGACTTGCTCTGTCCTAAAAGACCCTGAAAGCCAATAAGACCATTTTGGTCTCCCCAGCGTTATTCAGATATTCTGCTCCTCCATGGACCATACCCCAACTTAGCACCACATCCCAATCCATCAGTCTATCAGGCTGGCATCAGTAGACAGAATGAGTTGCTTCAATGGAGCTAATGGAGATGAGTCTCATAGAAGACGTGATTAAAATTAGAAGGGAATCCGTGTAACACTCTATTGCCACTGCCAGCCATGAAACCAGATGCATCTTCACTAGGGCCACCAGCAGTTAGGGGCCATTGCTGAAACATTAGCATTGGTTTTGCTAGTATAAAATGGATAGAACCTCCTATAGAGAGGCTGTCTCAAGGTCTTATGAAATGCCTTACATTTTGTATTAACTGAAAGTGCATGTGTGATACTATGGTGCCTTATGAAATTGTTTGATCTCCAAAACTACCAGGGAAGACCTGCATCAGAGATTCTGCTGCTTGCATCAGATTTTCTTTGCATGTGTGTCAGTATTTGCTCAACTGCATCCAGTTTTTTTGCATACTTGCAATAGTCCTGCCAGACAGTACAGTGACCATAATGTACAAAACCAAACAAGGCAGCATAAGGCAGATGATGCTAACAGAGGCATACTCACTTCTTCAGTGTTTGGAAGCCATTCTGCAATCCTTCTAGCAGAGCAGCTTTAATCTCAGGTGGCCTCGCTGAGCCACCTATGGCTTCATTTGGGAGAATGGTCTCTGCAGCTGGTGGTATATAACCAAGTGTTTTGTTGAAGATTTGGGTATCTAGAAATACATTTTGTTCCCCAGAAGGTGCTTAGACAATGAGATTTTTTTCATTCAGTACATATGTCCAGCAGCAGTAGCAATGGATGCTCTGTCTCAGTCATGGATTCAGCAAGGTATATCTGTGTTTTCACCATTTCCCTTCCTTCTATTTGTCCTAAGTCACATTTGTTGCCACACAGTCTGTTCATTTAGTGGCCACAACGTAGCCAGGATAACCGTTGTTCTTACCCCAGGAGTCCTTTAGCATCAGTAACTTTAGCAGTTGGCTGGCTAGGTGCAGCTGCTCCGAATGTATGCCTTTAAGAGAATTTTATTTAAATGAGTTTTGGGCAATAGCCAGTTAAAAAACAGGAGGGGGAGTGAGTTGAGTGAGAACAGCCTGAAGGCTTCAGAATTTTTTCTCCGCTGGACTAAGCAACATTGCCCCTGAGGTGCCTCTCAACTTTCCTTGTTGACAGCCTCCTAGGTCTTATCTAGGTAAAGTTTTCCTTATAAAATCATTTTTATAGTGTGCTGAGTGAAACTTTTAATTTTTGGTTAGTGTCGCACTAATTTTATATTTATATCACAATTGTGCTGCTTTGACTTTAATTTTACTGTGACTGTTCAATCCTTGTGCTTTTTTTACCACGGGTGCTTACTTTCTACGGTTCCTCCTGTTTAAACTTAATTGTTGAAGGAACTGTTGATTTAGTGTCAGTTGCCTTGTTTTTTACCTCAGACCTCGTGGTCTTTATCGTGAGGCATCAATTGGGAGTTCAGTCTTTAAAATAGGCCTGGGGGGGTTCTCTGTGGATTGGCATTTACAGAGAAACCCATATACAATACAAAACTGGACCTAAGCTGTCTCTGTCACAGGACTGGCCAGTGGCATTTCAACAGAAACCTGTTCACAGTTGACCAGTATTACTGGATTTTCTATTAAGATTGGCACTGGTTTAGATCCCAGTACTTAAAAAAAAAAAAAAAGGCACTTTAATTTAGACAGAGTTGTTTAACTGGGACAGAACTGGCCCCATTTCACAGAAACCTGCACTTGGTTCTTGAGGTCCAGAACTTAGTTTTGCTTTGTTTAAATTGGCACATAGCAAAAAAATCCTTGATTATTATGGCTGAGGATAAATCAGAGGCTTCCGATGAAGGGGCCATCTAAAAGTACTAACAATAAAAATGTAAGCAGAGGTGCTGAGGAACTCTCCAGATCCCAGCCAAAAAATAAAGCTTCCAAAGATGAAGTTCCTCACAAATTAAAAAATAATAAAAGTGATGAAAAAAGGAAGCTTGATCAAGCCACTGATGAAGTGGCTAAAAAGAAACTCTGTCAAGAATAAAATGCTCCTGTTGCTCCTGGAAAAGCCAATAGTGAGACTACAGGCAACTTAAAGCATAAAGAAAAAAACCAAAACACATACAGCCAAAGTCTGCGCAGGATCTTCCATCTGTGCAAGACATGGCAAAAGCACAGCAACTGTTTCAGACCCTACAGAAGATGGATGCTATATTTACTGGGGCTGGCAAGCACTCTTCCACAGTTCTCTCCTCTGTAGACTGTGAGGGTGGTGGCAGATGATGAAGAACATTTTTATGATGCCCTGACGTGGATTTTGAGGGCCTTGAGCCCCATGAGTCCCCGGACCCTCTATTCGGGGACTCCCTGGGCAACCAGGAGGACCCCCTCCTCTATTTTTACAAAATAAGCTAGACACCTTGGACCTCCTTACACAGGACCCCAACCAGGATGTTGTTGAAGATGAAGATCATAGGGAGATGAGAGGTCTTTCAACCCCCAAGACCCTGGTCGTCCCAATCTATAATGCGTTCAGAAGAAATACCATGAAAGTACTTTAACCCCCTACTTCAGTGTCAGGGGTTGACAAGTGGATTGAGAAAAAATACACATTGTCTAGAACTGGTACTGAGTTCCTGTCTGCATACCCTAGCCACAAGAGTATAGTGCAACAGGCTGCTTGTGAGAAAGCTGGGGTCTCCTTGTCCTCCTTACTTCCGGACAAGGACTCCAAGAAAATTGACTTTATAGCAAAGAAAATGTATGCCACAGCCTCCCTGCTTCTCAGACTTTTTTCGTACATGGCATTTACAGCCAAATACTGTATCAGAAAGCCTTATGGAAATCTGTCCTGGCCATTGCCTACAATGGGTTAGATTCTATGGTGCAGGAGCTGGTGGGTTCAACAAAAACTGCCCTGGAAGCTACCAAATACCATTTACACATGGCAGATGACAACAGTGATGCCGTCTCTAGGGCGATGGCCCACACCATCTCTCTGAGACTCTTCACCTGGCGTAGAACTGCCATTGTAACCACAGACACCCAAACCAAGGCCATGGATTTTCCCTGTGATCAAAACATGTTGTTTGATTACAGAACCACTGACTACATGAAAAAGGTTGATGAGTACAAGGCCTCCTGGCAGAGTCAATCATCTAAACCTAAGCCTGCTGCCCCTCAGAAATCCCGTCCCAGGGGCAGTAGGGGCATAAGTTTTTTCCCCAGGCCTTACAGTCCTTACCCCCAGTCTGACTTCGGTCAGTACAAGAGGTCTTTCAGAGGCAGGGGCAGAAGGGGCCAAAGAAGGGCCACCTCTACCCAGCCATCTGCCTCGCAGTCTAAGTCCTGATGTGTGTGTCCGGGTCGCTTGCCCACTTCCAGTGGGGGGCAGACTCCCCCACTATCTTCAGAACTGGTCCCTCATTAGGTCGGACAGGTGGGTGCTGGAGATAGTGGAGAAGGGTCTGCCACTACAGTTGAAGCAGATGCCAGACCTCAGGCATACCCAGGGGTCAAGACCTCTGTCCCCAACACAGGTTCCACTGTTGGAAATGGAGGTACAAAACCTTCTAGCTCTACGAGCAGTGGAGAGAGTCTCAGCCCATGAGAGGGGCAAGAGCCTCTACTCCAGGTACTTTCTGACAAAAGAAAATGGGGGAGTGGTGACTTATCTTAGATCTCAGATATTTAAACAAGCATCTGAAAAAAAGATTCAAAATGGTCACTCAGTCATTGGTCATACAGTCCTTACAGCAAGGAGACTGGCTGGCCTCCCTGGATTTAAAGGAGGTCTCACAGGAAGTTTCTTAGATTCAGACTTCCTTTGGGCCACTATCAGTTCACTGCAATGCCCTTCGGCCTGTCCTCGACCCCAAGAGTCTTTACCAAGTGCCTCGCAGTGGTAGCAGCACACCTCAGGAGACTGGGTGTCGCTCTCTATCCCTGTCTGGACGACTGGCTCATGGTAGCAAAGTCTCCATGCCAGGTCAAGGAGTCTGTTTCCCTCACAGAACACACTCTGGAGTCCCTGGGTTTCCTGGTAAATCTCACCCGGAACCCTCCCATCTGCTCACCTTTATAAGGGCCCAGCTGGATACTCAGAAAGGACATGCTTTCCTCCCACAGGAAAGAATTCAGAGTTTCCTTGCAGTTGCAGATTCTTTTGCCTGGGGACAGCCAAGACCAGCCAGACATTTTCTAAAACTCCTGGGATACATGGCTTCAGTGACTGCAGTGGTCCCAGGAGTGAGGTACAGGATGTGACTCCTACAAGCCTGCCTCAGAGCTCGCTGGTCTCAGAGAAGCAACAATTTTTCAAAGCTGATAACCTGTGACTGAGCAGTTCCTCCAAAACCTGCTATGGTAGAAGAACCCTATAAATTTACAAGCAGGGGTACCATTACAAGCTCTGCTACCCACAAGGGTGATCACCACAGATGCCTCCCTCTTGGAGTGGGGAGCACATCTAGACAATGCCTCAGTAAGCTGCATCTGGACTCTTGAAGAGTCACAGTTACACATAAATCTCTTGAAACTCAGAGCAGTCTTTCTAGCTGTCAAAGCTTTCACTCCCAGTGTAAAAGGGCAGGCGGGATGGACTTCTGGTGATGTTGCTGTAATAGTTGCTGCTTGATCTCTGCAACTCCCAAACCAACCCAGCCATCCATCACAATCCTCCCTCTGCGATAATGGAAAATCAACTACAATAGCAATACTTTGTGTCATACATGTCTGGGAAACCCCGACGCTCAAAAGGGAGCAAGAAAACAGTAAAAAGAACCGCAATGAAACAACTGTCTATAGATGTGGACATCAAGGGGTTTGCAGCCTTGGCAAGGGCCCACTCCCCATCGGAATCATCATGGGATCCTGAACCGGAAGATGAGGAGTCCTACAAAAAAATAGTTACATCAGTGAAAAAAATATAATCTTTGATCGCTGACTTACGCATGATTATTAAAACTGTCAACGACAAGGTCCAGCTAAATGAAAATAAAGTAGCCGAAGTAACTGAGGCTCAAGAAAGTGGTGATAGACTCTTACTTTACCTACTGCAGAGAGATTGCCAAATGCATGCAAGATTAGAGGACGCTGAAAATCGGGCAGACGAAATCATTTTTGTGTACATGGAGTGCAGGAAGGGGGCCAAGGAGGGGTTTTCTACCTCGGCAGATTTCATCATACATCTTTTGAAAATCGCCTTGTCATTCCTTTCCGATCTGCCTCTGGACATAGAGAGAGCACACGGCTCATTTGGTCCTCACCTATGGATCCCAAAACCTGACCAGGATCCTAGATAGTTAGGATACTACACTATCAAACAAAGGAATATATTTTAGCGGAGGCCTGGAGACATAAGGAACTAAAATATTTAGGTCAGAATATTTATTTTGACCACAACTTCTCTGCTGAGCTCCAGGCAAAAGGATCCAGGCAAGTGATTAAAAAGAAAAGAAAGCCGCCCGGTGGCGCTGAGGGTTGAGGTGCTGAACGCCACACCTCACACACCGCGACCTCGGTTCGGGAATGGACTCGGCTGCCGGGGTCGGGAGGAGGAGGACTGAGCATCCCAACGGATGCTCTCTCCTCCTGGGTGGGTTCCCGGGTGCTATATATGCACTCGACGCCCGGGGCCAGTGGAAGCACGGGCACTGGTCACAGGCGGCCAAGAGTTGAGGGAGGACGCCGAGGGCACTTGACAATGGCGCGGCGCCAGCACCGCCTGTCTGGACATTAGTCCTGGCGGCCGACGCCCCTCGGGGAGGTAGAGGAGAAAACGGAAAAACCGGTGGTCCTAGATGAAGACGCTCCACCAAGACCACCAACCCAGAACAGACCCAAATGTGCAGAAGGAGGGAGGAGAGAGGCACTCTAGGGGCAGATCCTGGAAAGTGGCATAAGAGGGATGAGCAGTCTGAAGGAGTGGACACTGGGGTAGGAAAGGAGGTTAAAGAGGAGGGTTAAAAAAAAAAAAATGTTAAAGCCCAACTAAATTTCTGTTCACACAAAGAAGTAAGCGCAAGGATCGTGGTGCTGCAAATGCCCAAAAATACATGCAACTGTGAAGGCAGCGCACACACAAACCAAACATAACAAGGGCACTGGTTATAAAAAATATTTATTACATGAATACAAACGGACTCGCCTGATGCGTTTCAGAGGCCCCTTGTATCCTTTCTCAAAGGCTAAAAAACCATTATGAAGTGACCATTTAAATACATACATCTAAAACGGGTCATAATGACGTCACATAAAATCAAGAAGCTTGATAGATCTAACCATAATTGATTCTAATCATGCTTAACAAACTTAATCACCCAACTAAATTTCCCAGCCAAATTAAAAATACACTTAGAAAATGGATCCAAAACATTCAGTACATTGGCTGAAGTGGCACAATTTCTAGCGGAACGGAAAGTATCTATCCCTAACCATGAACTAGAAATCATGGAGCACAAGTTGTTGGCAAGCTCCTGGGGAATGCATCAAGGGGATGCAAGACATCACTGCCCTGGTTCCTTCCGCAGAAAACCGCTCCAGACATTGCGAAATTAATGAAAAAGGTGGAATCCGGAGGCTCCTCACCCACCACAGTACGGGAGAACACTCAGACCCCCCGGGTGACACTAACGTAAATTTTAAATCTGTTGGAGCAGTTTGTTGATGGTCGTAGGGGTTTACGAACCTAGCGAGAGGTTTTAATTTACCAGCCGGAGGAGAGCTCTTCTCATTTCTGTTTCTTTTGAACAGCTCTCAAGTCAGATAAAAGAAACGGAGCCTTTGAAAGGACTTAAAAGTGCAGTTCTTGATTTCTGGGGTGGGGGTGGGGAGTGTTAACTTAACTCCTTTCAACCTAACAATATTAAAGTATAAAAGAGGAACATTATTAGTAGGGGTACAGAATCATCTAACTTAACTTTAAATCTGCTTGAACGATTTGTTGGCGGTTGGAGGAATTTATGAGACATCTCAACAGGGCAGATGTCTTAATCTACTGATTGGAGGGAGGGCTCTCTCTCATTTCTATTTTTTTTTTTTAACGGCTCTTAAGTCAGATAAAAGAAACGTAGCCTTTAAAGGGACTTAAAAACCGCAGTTCTTGAGTTATAGAGGGAAGTGTTAACCTCGCCCCTCTCAATTTAACAATAATAAAGTATAAAAGAGAAACATTATTAGTAGGGGGTATAGAATCATTTAGGAATTTTAAAACAAAGCAACACAATGCCTCTCCCTGGAAACTCTGATGTTGATCAGTAAGATCTGCTGTATTTTTTTGTCTATGCTAGACTAAGGGAACAATGTCAGAATAATTAAGGAGAGGAGGAGGAGGAGTGGTTTTGCAAAGATCCCTCAAGAGTGGAGGGGGGGCTCATTTCTTGTTTAATGAAGGGTGATGATCTTATTTATTAGACTACTAATAAGTAGTAGAAGGGCGGAGGGGATTTAAAACAGCAAAAAGGATACAATTGCCAATATAAAGTCTGTGTGGGGAGTTGAGATCTGGCCACCAGATCTGATACTGTGAAAGCAGCGATTGTAGTGATGTGCATGTTAATGCCAGTTCTATGGATATTTGAGCAGATCTGGTATTACATACAGCACCATGAGGGTACTTCATTACCTTCTAAACTTCCATCTGTGGTGCCTCAGAGAGTTGACAAATCTTACCTAGGAAGTTATAACATAGAAGTTGTGAATCCATTTCTGTATTACACCATTATACAGCAATACGTATGTTTTGTAGTTGTTAAAAGGTTTTTTAAAAAGTTTATGGTTTTATCTACAGTTTACAGTTTGTACTGTACACCTGCAGTAACTTAAGCCGGAGGTTTGATGTTTGGTTATATAGTCTGTCACAAGATCTAGATGAGAATATATGGTTTTTAGGTATAGCCTCTAATTATTAACCGCAATGAATATACAGTACTGCCCCTGAAACTGGTCAAGGGATATATTTGGTTATCAAGACAAATGAAAATGAATGAAATCACATTAGTAACTAACAATGTTAAAGGGATACATTCCCCAATAAAACGAACCAGATTACTAACAGAATTAAACAAGGTAGACTGCTCGATAGCTTTTTTGCAAGAAACACAGTTAGGCCAACATGAACATTTGAAACTGAGAAGAGCATGGGTAGATAGGGTAGAAGCAGCCTCCTCCCTGAATGGAAGAAAAGCAGGAGTTGCCATATTATTTAGAAAGGGGTAATTTCAGATTAATATGGTTGAAGAGGGATGGGACGGGTGATTTTTTAAGTATCACTGATACCTTACATGGAGAAATACTCCACTTAATATTTATGCCCCTAACAATCAAACCCATACCTTCTTACAAGAAATCCTCCATAGAATAGCTATCCTGCCAGAGTGTCAGCTGATTATTGGAGGGGATTTCAATACAGTGCTTTCCCCCAGGTTGGATAGATCCTTTCAATCTGCTAGCCATGGCAAGTCTGCTACAAAAATGTTATCAACCATGGAAGAAATGGGATTGCAAGACATATGGAGACAGCAGCATACGGGTGAAAAAGATTTCACCTTTTATTCCCCAGCTAAAAAATCATATTCCAGAATAGACTTCTTTTTAATTCCTAAAACTCAGGCATATAACACAACGGCCTCTAAAATACATAACATAACTGTCTCAGATCATGTCCCTGTCTCAATTAAATGGTAGATGCCAGCGATGGATAAACAAACCACTTGGCGATTAAATGTTTCATTACTGACCGATAAGGATTCACTACAAAACTCTCAAAACTAATAAAAGAAATCTATGAGCTGAATATTAAGCAACAATGCTGTCCAGTATCAACATGGGAAGCCTTAAAGGCTATAGTCAGGGGGAATGATTAAATTTTGCCACAGCTAAAAAAAAAACGTGCTCAACTAGCCAGAAACAAAATACTAAATAAGATTACTGAGTTAGAACAGGAACACAAGAAGCATCTTGCTAATTCTAAGACTTTGAAAACTCTAATAAAAGAGAGGGACAGTTTACAGAAATTAGAAAATCAAAAGGCAAAAGGTTAACTTATATTCCTAGGCCAAAGATATCAGGACACCGGTAGCAGAGCAGCAAAGCTGTTAGCACTGAGGCTACGCAAGGCCCAAGCTGATAGAATGATGCCTAAAATTATTAACAAGTCAGACCCAGCTAAACCCTGGAGTAAACCCTTGGATATAGCGGAACAATTCTGACAATTTTACCAGCAACTTTATCAGGAAGAAACCAGGAACTTAGATATTAAAACACAAATTGAGCAATTTCTACAGGAATTACCAATCCCCAGCCTGTCTGAAACAGCTAGAGCAGAGGTGAACAGCCCAGTTACATCATAGGAGATTAAATGTACAATACAATCCCTTCCATCAGGTAAGACTCCAGGTCCAAACAGATTCAGTTCAGTATTCTATAAACAATTTAAAAATACCCTGGCCCCTATCTTGACTGCAGTATTCAATGATTGTTTAGAAGAGAAACGTATCCCAGACTCATGGAAAGCAGCGTCAGTGCTATCCCCAAACCTGAAAAACCTGTAGATAGGTGTGAAGCTTATAGACCCATTCCTTTGTTAAATCAGGACTTGAAGATTCTATCTAAAGTACTATCGGCTAGATTACAAAAATGTATGGAGTACTTAATACACCTTGATCAAACTGGTTTCATACCAAATAACCACCTAGCAGATAAAAACGCAAATTACTAAATGTTTCAACTTATAGCTCCCCCACAACATCCGCAGTTAGCCCTCTTCTTGGATGCCGAAAAAGCATTTGATCGTTTGAATTAGGAATACTTACATACAGTAATGGAAAAAGTGGGTCTGGGTACTAACTTCATACAGTGGGTTTTTTTATGTTACAGCAAACCCGCAGCCAAGGTAAGGGTAAATGGAACCCTATTGGCAGAAATCAAATTGGAGAGGGGGACTAGACAGGGATGTCCCCTATCACCGCTCTAATTTGCACTGAGTTTAGAACCATTGGCCATAGCAATTCAGGAATCCAAAGATATACAGGGGATAGAGGTACGGTATCAGTGTACGCAGGCGATAACCTTGTTATTTGTGGATAAGCTAGTTCTTACAATTCCTAATTTACTGAAAACGCTATATGATTATGGTCTAATCTCGGGATTTAAAATAAATGTAGAAAAATCTGAGACCCTAATGATAAAGGGAGCTGTTAATTCAGATTGTAAAGCTAAGATGCCTTTCAAATGGGTGAAAGGCAAAGTTAAATATTTAGGTATTTGGATACCAAAAAGACTTTCCCGGTTATATACCTATAATTATGGACCAGTGATCAAACAAATTTT
This sequence comes from Neoceratodus forsteri, assembly GCA_016271365.2. Taxonomy (NCBI): domain Eukaryota; kingdom Metazoa; phylum Chordata; order Ceratodontiformes; family Ceratodontidae; genus Neoceratodus; species Neoceratodus forsteri. The sequence goes on along the minus strand of CM028134.1, from coordinate 803,845,759 downwards.
CACTGATATGGGAAGGTGGCAGACTCTCCCATTGTCATTATCCAACAGAATAGATGCAATAAAAATGAATATATTACCAAGACTATGTTTCCTTTTTTCAACTCTCCTAGTGCAGATACCCTGAACAGACCTTAAAAAAATACAACCAAAAATAACACATTTCATTTGAGCAGATCGGAAACCTAGAATCAGATGGCTGCTGTTACAGAAACCCAAGGAAAACTGAGGATGGGGTCTGCTAGACCTCCAAAAATACTGTTGGACAGCTCAAATAGTCCCTTTGATAAAAATACTGAATCACTCACAGCAGATGCACTGGTGTGCTCTGGGGGTTATGCTCATCCAGAGGTCCCATTGTGGACATTACCATGGACAATTTTACCCAACTATCAGAAACAGATGGACAAAGCACACTTTATTTATATGGCTAAAACTTAGAGCAATATGGGAAAAACCTGAATATGTCTGGCCTTATATTCCATTACAGTACCTTCCTGATTTTCCAGTGATGCGGGGAGATATTACCATAAACAGATAGAAAAGGCAGGGATTGTGTTCGCTGTCCCATTTTTTGGAGGGAGACATCATCAAAGATTTTACAACATTGCAGCAAGAGTTCAACCTTCCACATACATATTTTTATAAATATCTTCAATATAGACATTTTATTCAAACTTGAGTGGAATCCCTGCATTATCTAGACAGATGGAGGAAGGCTTGATAGTAATAAAAAATAAAGCAAATTCCTACTATTTGAAACATTTGATATCCCAGTTTTACAAGATGGTGGAGGATGGGTCATCGTACATAGTTCTCCAGAAGATTCAAGACAGTTGGGAGGAGGGATCTGGACAGGATATCTCAGATTAGGATTGGGTCGGGATTTGAGCCAACTCCCATCAGACTACAAATTCCATGATTTGGAGGGAATTCAGGTGGAAAGTTTCTGTGCGTTTCTTTATTACCTCCACAACCTCTCAGCAATATGCCAGAATTCCTACAGATAAGTGCTGGAGAGACTGTGGCTTGGCTGGCACATATTACCATATCTTTTGGGAGTGCCCCAAAATCCAGACATTCTGGTCCCAAATAGAGAACACGCTTAGAAATATATTAGAGTTGTCACAAAGTTTAGATTTTAAACATCTGATTCTAGGATGTACTCCACAAGAAATTAAGGCTAAGGGACAGAAATATCTATTCCTGATATTAACAGTAGTGTCCAACAAAGTAATACAGTATATGCCGCTTATACCGGACGTATTTGGCTGATAGTGTTTTTGTTCGGTATAAGAGGAATCCATTGTATCAAAATAAGCAAAAATACTCACTTGTATTCTCTGGTAGCTTCTGTTAAAGGTAGAATGGGCGATGCAGGTAAAGACAAAGATGGACATGGCAACATACAGCATTAAAGTAAGTGATTACATCTCTGTTATGAAGATGTGCTGCTATAGATCCAGGGAGCAAAAATAGACAGCACTCAGAGTGGCAGTGGGAGTGGAACACAATCTTTCAGCATTCATTGTGAGGGGACACACATTTTTTTCTCTCCCTGCTGCACGTGATTTCTCTCTCTCTCTCTCTGCCCAGAACCATTCATAAGAACTGTAACAGCTGCAGTAAGTAGATCAAGTTGTAATGCTAATGTACAGCACAATAATTCAGAGATTAGCTGGTGCTCCAGTGATTAACAGGCCCTTATCACAGTTCTCATCATTGCTGAACTACTGGGTGCTGGGAACTCTGGTCTCCATTATAAATGGCTGGCCAGGTTCGTTATAATAGCCATAATTAACATGAGTTGCAATAGCAATCGGCTTTTACTTTTGCAGCTTTGTCCATAATAAGTGGCTGTCCACAATAAGCATGGACACTGTAAGTGGTGCATACTGTAACACAGAACTGGCTAACTCAGAAGTAATTGACTTTGAGGCACTGGCTGACTAATGTTAAATCAGGAATGTAGAGGCTATTACTGCTAGGTTAAGGTTTCAGGTTGAAAGATATAATTCTCGATGGTACCCCTTTTTCACATATATAGAAGATACGGAAGGTATTTCAGTCTTAGAACAATAACTAATTTGAAAGGAGAGCCAGATAATTGCACTTAAAAACTACATCAGTTTAATTTGACAGACTTTATTTTTAGTTAAATTTATCTTTTATTGCTTAATAAAAAGAGAATATACAGAAAGTAAGACAGGAAGCATGATGGAGGAAACGGGATCGATCACTCTGGTCAAGCACTTCATGAAGATGAGGATTGAACTTGGATTCATCTGGAAGGTGTAGTCAACACTGGATATTTGATTAGGACATTATTACCTAAAAGAGAAATAACTAGAAGTGTCTAACTGAACTTGTTGTCGCATGTACTCAAAACTGTAACAAATGTGTGATTTAATGTAGTGAAACATGATCCTGTATCAAATGTATATCTATATTCTCAATAAACTAAACAAGTTAAAAAGGGGGGGCAGGCGGTTCAAATTTGAACAGACAACACCAGATGGGAACCTGTATTTACAACAGCACTTGTTTTCTTAATCTAATATTAATTTGCACTGTGCCTAACATGTCGTTAGTGAAACTAACTATTCTATCTCATATTTACAAATCAATTCTTATGTTATCTTATCTCTTCTATTGTATTTTGCATTTCATTTTAATATCTCATGAAAACAAATCTATAAAGACATTTACTGCTAGAACCAGAGGGCTGAATTGGGAAAGTAGTGTCAAAGGAATATGGCCCTGTGTCCAACTGACACAAAACTGGTGGCCACAAAAGTGGTCAGCCCTTTACCAGGAAGACTAGAATGAAGAATGAAACATTTTATTTATTAAGTAAACCTAATGGTATCTATTCCAAATTAAGCATAATGGTTCAGTCTACAAACTCAGACCACACAATGTCTTCATTAATATCATAGCATTTATCCAGGGTCCCAAATCTATCAATCCAAAATACCTCTCTTTTGAGTAGGATATTCTGGATATTGCCCCCTCTAGGGGGGGTATTCACTCTTTCAAGCCCCACAAATCGAAATGTAGATACATTGTGTCTATTCTGTATAAAATGTTTTGCAACTACTGAATCCAAATCTCCTCTTCTGATGTTGCTACGATGCTCGTCAAGCCTTAACTTCAATGGTCTAGATGTTTGTCCTATGTAGTGAAGGTCACAAGGGCATTTATGTGCGTATATTGCTTGGTCTGTCGACATGTTAGAAACTGTTTAATTTCAATATGTTCATCTGTATAGGGGTTGTAGACTGTTTTAGTTTTCCTAGTGCCGTTACAATTCTGGTATTTACCCCACAGGTAATTACCAATAATTTTGCTTCTGCCCTCAAAGATTTCATGTCTTGGCTCTGGGTTCCTGTACATGGCATGGCAGAGGCGGTCACTGAGGGATTTGGTTTTCTTAGCTGTAACTAATGTTTTTTCTCTGAAAATGTGTTCTCCTACTGGATTACAGTGTAGAATATTCCAGTGTTTCAAAATTGAGGCTTTAATCATGTAAAAGTGGTCAGAATAATTGACTGACATAGTTTTTTTGTCTTGTGTGGTATCTGTTTTTTGTGCTGGCCTCAGTAAATCTATTCTGTTCTTGGTCTCGCTTTTTTGTCTAGCATTTTGCAAAGTGCTATCATGATAGCCCCTGCTTTTAAAACGCTCTTCAGTTTATTGGCAGCTTGGTTATAGTTTTCATTGTTAGTACAGTTTCTCTTTAGTCTTATAAACTGGCCATAGGGTATATTCTCGATTGTTGATTTTTTTGTGGAAGTTTTTGGTGTTTAATAGTACATTTCTGTCCGTAGGTTTTCTAAAGACATTGGTTATAAGTTTCTGATTTACCTTAGTTATTGTTAGGTCAAGAAAATTCACTGTCACTCTATTAGAAGTCATCACAAATGTCAAGTAGTCGGTGCAGGTGTTGATATACTGTAAGAAAGTATTTAGTTCATTTTCTGTGCCCTGCCAGATGCACAGGCTGTAAATCAGAAACTTATAACCAATGTCTTTAGAAAACCTACTGACAGAAATGTGCTATTACACACAACATTTATTTATTCAATCCCTGACATTGAGTTCATGTTGGATTATATAGCTACTGAATTTAGTTTAATCTGTGACAAAATTGCTCCAGTGTTTTTTTTCTTTCATTCTTTTGGTGAATGGGTAAGGTCCACTAGGCACAAGTGCCTGTTTTCAGGGGTGACCTAGGAATTACGAAAGTGTTAGGAGGTTAAGGATGAAGGACAGAGATCAGAGCTGGATTACCCCTGAGTTTAATGCATGTTATGCAGAGTAACAATAAAGCATGGACAATTCATAAAACTGAAAAATATTTTACTTTATTGGAGTATAAAACACTATGAAACAAGTGTAAGGGGCAGGTACGGAAAGTAAAATCAGAGTATTATTTAAATGAAACATTTCAGAGAAATCTTAGTGTTAAGAACAATTGGAGAACACTGAATGATCTGTTGGGAAAATCTAAGTCATCTAGCATAACATCATTACAGACAGCTAAAAGAGATACTATATAGCAGGTTGAATTAGCGTCCGTTATATTTAGCGGAAGTCAACCTTCTATACATTTTAACGTCTGATAGAATTAGCGCAGACAGCTTACTCTTCAATACACTACTACTGATAATCAACTGTCCATTATTTTTCTCTATCCATTTGTTTTCACTGATTGTCAACAATAGTGAATATAGCAAAAATAGACTGCGAAAATAACCTTCTCTACAGTATTGTTTCATGAAATGAAACTGCAACTGAGTTAAATTTGAATTTTTGTAGTACTGTTTCTGTACTAAAACTGAATATTCATTTATTCTGAACACTGACAGACAACTTCTTTGCTGAAAGTCTGTATGAGTTGCCACTCTGCCTGCCTTGCCTTAAATTAAGGGTTTAAGATAAATATCGATAGCCTTTTTCTTTTTTTTTTTTTTCACTGTATTTGGTCTCACATTTCTTCTTAATCTGGTGCCAAAAGTATGTTAGGGAATTTGTTCCTTTGTTGACAGTCCATTTTGTTCAAGAAAATTCCATCAATGTTGCCTTACAAAAGTGCATCAGTCTGCATGAGTAGGCTGCCCTTGAGATAGAACCTTATGTAAATTTTAGAATTTAGAATACAAGTTTAAACTCTACATTGTGGTCATGCTTCCCCTACTGGAGTAATGCCAGATTTGGTTCTTTGCTTGAAGAGAGCGGTCACCCTAAAGTTGTCTGCAGTCTTCTGGTCATGTATTTAATAGTGTTAACGTCACACATTTCTTATTTTAATTTACAAAGTTAGTTTTCGAATACTATGCATTCGTTAGGGTGTTTTATTAAATAATTATATAAGGGGTCAACCTTAACCTTTTTTTGCACTAGCCAGCAGAGCAAGTTGATTCAAAATTGTACTAGCCCTTAATTATAATGGTAAATTTAGATCACTTATACAGGAAACAATGCAAGCAAGGCCAAGAAATACTCTGATTATTGCACATTTATCCTGCTCCCATATTGCTTCCAGCTCCCCAGCAGAAAAAAAAAGACTGCAATGCCATCCATCACAGACAGTGAGCACCCTCCCTATTGTTTTGTACCATGGCCTCCTCTCTTTCTGCCTCCCCCAACACACACACACCAAATAGAGAGAGGATATCGCAACATTAAATGTTCAATCAAGCAGTCCTAGCTCTGCGCACACAGTAGCTGACATCATCATGCACCTCACCACACTGTCACCACCACCCACAGTGCAATGTACAGAGTCAGGCAGGGAAAGACACTCTCAGCCCCATTCTATAGTCAACTGGAGACATGCAGTTTTGAAGGTTTTTGTACAGTCTCAAGTGAGCCAGGAGCACATCTAAGATTTCTTTGGGTTGGGGGCTAGACAAACCTAAGAGGCTTGGGAAATAGAAAACTATGACATTTTTATTTGTAAAAGCATATATTTTAATAAGCTGTACCCCAACAATAACAGATTTTTTTCTTTAACATTGTCCTTTCATCAGCCCAGGGGAAACAGTACACATGCATAACACTATACTATTTCTGTTTCTGTATAGGATGTTCTATGCACCCCAGGAATGCCTATTTCAAGGTTTCAAATTATGTATTTTATTAAGGTTTATTTTTGTACCAAACATGATCCAAAACTTTGTTTTTAGGCTGAAAGGACATGCTGAATGGGATATGGGTGGAACTGCAGGGATTTTTTTAACTCCAAAAATTGATAAGCGTTTTGCTCATAAAAGTGCTAAAACATTGTGAAAATGCATAGCACTTGCCTTACTGTGTTTAACAAACATAACACTTCTAGAAAACCTATATAAATACTTTCTGTACAGTTAACATTGTCCCAAGGAAAAAAAATGCTAATCAATTATTTAAAACCCTGAACTGAATGGATGATGATGATGACTGGCATGGTCCATTTAGAAGAGCTAGGGACCCCCTACACTTGCCAATAATGTCAGCTGTGGATCTATGGATGGTCACTTCAGAGTCTGGTCTGCAGTGGTGTCCAGGAAAAGAACAGAGTTAAGAGATTTGAAGGGGAGAGGGAAGTTATGGTGAGGCTGGGATAAAATCCACCACTGTGATCTGCAGGGCCGATTCTGTATACCTCTTTGCATTTTGTCACTGAAATGTTGGATACAAACACTCAAAATGTAGAGAAATGAGGGGCACTGGTCTTAATAATATTGGACAAGCTGGCCTGGTGGCGCTGAGGGTTGAGGTGCTGGACGCCACACCTCGCTCCACGCCGGCAATCCGGGTTTGGGAATGGACTCCAGTTGCTGGGGATTGGCAGGGGCAGAAAGGGATTGAGCACCCGAAGGCTGCTCTCCCTCTCCAGGGGAGGAGGGTTTCAGTGGTCATGCCTTGGCACCCCTAACGGAGGCTGGGGGGACATTGCACTGACGTGCTAAGGGGGAATGAGTTGGGGCATGGCGCTGGGAGGGAGTGCATGCGGACATGTGCATGCTCCCACCCTTGGCATCATTGCACGCCCCACTCACGCAAGCCACTAGTAGAGGAGGAAAAATGGTGACCGATCGTGTGGCTTGATGGCCATCCACAGGACGCTCAGACCTCGGGAGCACTGCTGTGATGCTGGATCCTGTGTCAGCAGGAGTAAGGGTGACTCTCTGCCGTGGGGGGGGGCCGTGGGGGTATTTTATAGCGGGGGCTTCATAGGGGCTGAAGTGGATCAGACGGTGGCCAGATGACTGGGGATGCCAAGACGTAATGGGCAGATTGGGAGCCAATAGGGTAAAAAGTACTAAGAAAAAAAAAAAATAATATTGGACAAATTGTTAGACATAGACACATTCAGAAAACTGGAACCTAGTGACTTAACAGCACTCTACCCTTGATCACACTTTGGACACTAGCTAAAAGTTTCAATAGTGGAGTGATAATGACTCACATTGAGTCTTTTGTGGGATCCCTCTCTTGAACTGCCAGATAATTGCGGCTCTTAATGAGCTGTTAATCACACCTGGCCATCTGGAACATTGAGAGAGATTAGCATGAGGACTAGAGAATGTTAAAGTAGAGACTTTAACTTTATTAACAGCCATGAAAATCTGCACTAGTCAAGACGGGCAAGTAAAGAGTTAGCTGCACTAGCCCTGGTAAATTTGCACTAGTGTTTGGGCTAGTAAAACAATGTTAAGATTGGGCCCTGAATTATATAATTTTTTAGCAGTTTCTTTGGTTCCTGATTGTTTCCAAGGAACCAGAGAAGGCTGTTTCACATGACAGTTCCTGCCTAAGGGAACCAAACACATTCTGCTTAAAAAAAAAAAACTTTTGAGGGGGTGCTGCTGAGCAGCCAAGCAGGAAGCAGCTTTTCCTTCAAGCGCCGGAGAGAAATTTTGATTAAACTACATTAAAAGTTGTTTTAGGTACTTTTTGCTGGTACTGATCTACCCCACAGTCTTGATGGTCAGCCCTACATGAAGGATGGATAAATTAGAAGAAGGTGCAGCAACCCCAGCTAGTTTCTTCCAGTTGAGGAGATGTCAGACTGATGGTGGTCCTGTGCAGACAGCCACAACAAGGGCTGCTGGCAAAACAGTGGTGGAAGAGGTGACGCTAGCCACAGTCAACGCTACCTTAGGGCAGTTGATCAAAACGGTTCAAGAGTTGGACTATAAATTTGATTGCCTGACCCCACGACTGATGGCTTTGGAAACTAAAGTGGATATGTTGGATCAAGCTGTATTCGAAGCAGAGACTAAAGTTACTAAAACAGCAGATGCCACTACTAAGCTTATTAAGGAGAATGCTCTCCTGTGCCAATGATTAGAGACTGTGAAGAACCAGACCTAAAAGCGGAACATCAGGGTGATTGGCTTGCCATCAGTTGACGGTGAGGATGGTTTGGACTTTGCCCTCTCGTTGTTACCCAGGCTTCTTGGATTTACCAATGATGACCCAACGCTATCTTTGGAAAAAGCCTATAGAATTACACCACAATGGGCAGTTGCAGAGCTGTCCACTCCCAGAACTTTCCTCATTATATGCACAGGAGTGGGGGACAGAGACTGAATCCTTACAGTTGTAAAAAGGCACCATCAGTTGAAGTACGGAGACTCAGACGTCTTCTTTTTTTTTTTGTACTTTCTCTTTATTCTCCCCCCTCCTCGCAGCTCTCCCCATCTTCAGAAGACACCTACTGCCTTATTAGGCCTCGCTCACCTACCTGGTGACCGGTGCAGTCCGTCCCCCATGGAGCCGTGGTTGTACCCCCCCAGGCAGGTACGGGGTGAGAGCCCTTACACCTCGATGCTTCTCTGTGTTTCGTCAGCACACTGTCTCCGAGCAGATAGGAGCATTGAAGGTCGGGGCCTGGTGCTCCGTGTACTGGGAGGCTGCAGGGTTTTTTCCTGATGTTCTCTCGACATGCCAGGTCCCTGGATGTCAAGGCTCTGAAGCACCAACGTCCAGATGTCTTCTTATTCCCTGTTCTCTCATGTAGAACTCATCAACGTCACAGAATGTTAGACAGAGTTCGAAGTTGTTTGCATCAGTTTAAGATCTGGCACCAGTCACTGTTACCGGCTAAGCTGTGGATTGCATGGAATGGGCAAACATACCTATTTAATGAACCTTGAGACACGAAAAAGATGCTAAAAATAATTGAATAGGAATTGAATCAGGGCACTAAGGAGGTTGAAGTGTCGGAAGGGGACTGACCTTTTGTTTGGATTCACTAGTATGCTGGGTCATCCTGTATGAATAATTGAACTTTTCCAATACAGCGGGAGTGCACATCTTATTTTATTGGGGGGTCAGGGATACTTTTGCTTTATGTTGGACTTTAGGAGGGTTTTATGGACTACAGCTCCCTGTAAGAAAAATGGTGGTGTTTCCAGCCTTTCTTTTCCTTGGTACCCTCCCACTTGAACTTAATGCTTCTGCCCTGAATCGCCGTCGTACGGACTATGCACTACCCTGTGAATTAATTTGAGCCGCACCGATGACCCTGTTGGCTTGCTGTTTGACTTTACAGTTCTGACATGGTTTCAGTTTTTTGTCCACAACTTTATTGCAGTATCATCCTGATTTTTGTTTTATGTAATGGTGGTTGGGAGTTATTGCTGTATGCTGACTCTTGTGCCTTTTATTGGGTTATGTGCTATTAGAGCTTTGCCTTTACAGTTAACTCTCTCTGGGGGTTTGGGGAAAATTAAGGTGGTCTACTCTGTTATACAATTGGGATTTGTTAGACCATTTAGTCACCATGGTAAGTTAGGTATCTGTCTTTCCCTGATTTATGTAGCTAATCCCCATAGATTTCCTGGGCTGCATGCTCTGGCAATATTTTGTTGCTTTGTTTTTCTTCTTTAATGGTATTTCCCCCATGTCATACTGGAGGGGTAGTGTCCTAGCCTGTATCCTTTGTAAGCACTTTGTAATGCTTGTTAAATGTCAACTTGCTATTTACCCGTGGATTGCTTTTTGTAAGTTGTGCCTTGCAAAATTCAATAAATAAAAAAAATAAAACACTTTTAGTTGCTTTCAGTTTTAACTCATCTTAATGCAGTTCAGATATGTAAAAATTGTTTCTACCGCTTTTGTGACTGAACCGAATGCAAGATACCTAAGTTGTCCTGTCAGTGTTTGGCATAACTGATAGGACTAAAAAGAAAACAGGGCCCACAAAAATTGCACTAAGTAGTTTTCAGTTCCTGGAAAAGGCAGACTGCCACAAGCTTTATTTAAGGTGACTGGGCCAGACCATGCTTGAAATTTCTTCAATCAGTTTTACAGCTGGCGAAAGTTCCATCTACCACCCTGCTGCCCGTAAATCAAATCCTGTCGAATTCCAGAAACACACCAAGTGTGTGTGTGTGTGTGTTTTTTTTTCAGCATTCTGAAGGAGTGGTCAGCCTGGAGTTGTAGACCTTTTCAAAAGGAGCAAGTCTTAAAGAAGTAGGGCAGATGCTATCTTTATCAGGAAGCTTTACTTATATGGCAATCTCTCTGACGTGGTAGAAACTGCAATTGTTCCACTTAAGGCAACTGCCACTCTATCAGACCAGAAAAAGATAATAGACATCACCTCTCAGTGAACTTAATTTCACGGAGTGGTCAGCTATTAGGGTTGCATCCTCTTCACCGTTGGTGGGTTGAGCCCTCTGCGAACAGATAACCTTACTGTTGCATGGTTTATCTGAGAAACATAAAAACATAGAAACATAGAATTTGATGGCAAATAAGGACCGCTTGGCCCACTTAGTCTGCCCATTTCCCTACCTAACGGATATGCTGCAGATCCTAGTTAACCAACAACCTACTTCCTCCTACCCCCCACCTAGAATTGCCTTATGTCTGTCCCATGCATTCTTGAATTCCCCCACTATTTCTGACTCTACAACCTCCTCAGGAAGGTTGTTCCATGTATCCACAACCCTCTCTGTGACTAAATACTTCCTCACATTACCTCTGAGCCGTTCCCCCTCTATGTTCAAATTGTGCCCCCTTATTTTTGCACATCTCTTTTTCTTAAAGATGCTACCCTCTTGGACTTTGTTGATTCCCTTGAGGTATTTGTAAGTTTCTATCATGCCCCCCCCTTTCCTCAAGGCTATATATCTTTAGTTCCTTTAGTCTTTCTTCATATGTCTTCTGATGCAGACCTTGCATCATTTTGGTTGCCCTCCTCTGGACAGCCTCCACCCTGTCTATGTCCTTGTGGAGATGGGATCTCCAGAACTGTACACAGTACTCCAGATGTGGTCTTACCAACTGTACAGAGAGCCAACAACTTCCTGTTTTCTACTGGTGATGCCTCTCCCTATGCATCCCAGTATCCTCCCAGCCCTCCTTACTGCCTTCTCACATTGCTGGCCCCCCTTTAGGTCATCTGATATGACTGCCCCAGGTCCCTTTACAATTTTGTTGTTGTCAGTATCTCACCCCCCATTGTGTACTCTTCCCCTGGGTTTTGTTTCCCAGGTGCATTACTTTGCACTTCTTTACATTGAATCTAAACTGCCATACATTTGACCATTCCGCCAACCTTGTCAAGTCCCTTTTCATCCTTTCCACCCCACCTTGTGTATCAACCCTGTTGCAGATCTTTATGTCATCTGCAAAGAGACATACTTTCCTTCCAGTCCCTCTGCAATGTCACTTATAAAGACATTAAAAGGTCTGGCCCCAGTACTGAACCCTGCGGTACCCCACTAGTAACCCTCCTTTCTTCACTGTGGACTCCATTTACTATTACCCGCTGTGTCCTGTTGTCCAACCAGTGTTTTACCCAGGCTACCACCCTGGGACCCACTCCCAGGCTTGCTAATTTGTTTATTATTTGTGTGCGGGACTGTGTCAAATTCCTTCCTAAAGTCTAGGTAGGCCATGTCCACAGCCGCTCCCTGGTCTACTGCTTTGGTCACCCAGTCAAAGAAATCAATTAGATTTGTCTGACATGATGTTCCCGCTGTGAATCCATGCTGCCTTGGGTCCTGAGCCCCACTGGCCTCTAGGTACTTGACAGTTCTTTCCTTCAGAAGTGATTCCATAATTTTCCCTACCACTGAGGTCAAACTGACAGGTCTGTAGTTTCCTGCCTCTGTCTTGCTCCCACTTTTGTGAAGGGAAATCACATCTGCCCTCCTCCAGTCCTCAGGTACCACACCATCCTTCCATGATTTATTAAAATGGGTAGTCAGTGGTGTTACTAGTTCTTCCCTTAGTTCTTTTAGAATCTTGGGTGAATCCCATCAGGCCCCATTGCTTTATCCACCTTCAGTTTTAAGAGTTTTTTCAGAACCCTTTCTTCTGTGAAAGGACTAATATCAACCCCCCTATCCAGAGTGCTTCTATTGACCGGATTAGGTATTTCCCCCTGCTTTTCCATTGTGAATACTGAGCAGAAGTACTCGTTCAGTATCCTTGCTTTTTCACTGTCACTCTCTGTCCAACCACCTTCCTCTTTGTTCAGCCTCAGTATCCCTGCCTTAGTCTTTCTTTGCTCCCTAATGTACATATAAAAGGTTTTATCCCCCTTCTTAACCGAGTTGGCTATCTTTTTCGCAGACCCCATGGTAAAGAACTTGATTATTCAAAACTCTGTACTTCTTCTCCTTAGGAGTCTCTGCGTTAGATCTGTTGAGGCTGTCATCAAGGAGGACTGCTGGGTCTGTTGTGGCACTGGGTGCAGTCTGGTTACATCTCTAGTCAGTAGATCAGGCTTCCAAGTTGTATTTGTTTGGATTCCTCTTCTCTAGTGACATGCTAGTTGTTCCAAAACCTAAAGGAGGTTTTGAAGGACATAAAGGATAAGAAGAGTCACAAGCCCCTAAAGGTGTCAGCAGAACTGTAACTTCTCTTCTGGGGGATAGGCCCAGGTCATCCTCATTTTCCAAGAGGTGATTTTTATTCCCTTTGAAGGTATGGCAGTCATGTGACAGAGAATCATTCCATGGTGTCTAGACTCATAGAACACAAGTTTCTTCTCCTGCAAACACGTCGGTGGTTTCAACTGAAAGAGTGGATTATCTGCATAGGATTCATGGGGTCATCTTGTTCCCCAGGCTTTGGGAGGGCATTTTCACTATTTATATAGAAGATGTCCCTGGAGGGACAGTAGGTCCCAGACTAAATAGGGAACTTGGGCAGACTGGGTGGACTGTTGGTCTTTTTCTGCGTTAATTGTCTATGTTTCTGTGGGTCCAAACAGTGACAGACTCTAGGGTGCTGGAGATCATATTCCAAGGCATTGCAATGCAGTTCTCTACTTTGCCTTCTAGGGGTTGGTCTTTCCAGTCTCCAGTGTCAGACAGTCCCAGGAATAGAGAGAGACAAGGGACCAGACCCAGTCCCAGTCCCACTGTACCCAGATCGGAGTGAATAGTTATGCCATCTTTGGAGAGGGAGCAAGAGTTTCTGTGAATTTTAATTCATAGTCTTGAAGAAGTCGTGGTGGTTTTCCAACTGATCTTAATTTTTTAAAGGCCTTATTCATGTGTATTAGGTAAAACAAATTCAGTATGTAGTAACTCTGCTCGATAATCAAAGCTATTTGCTCAGGGTAGGGGTGAGTCCTTTTCTGGCCACCATTGCCTTGTCGGATGCTTATCTCCACTTTCTGATGGATGTTCGTTCAGAATTTTCTGAACTTGGCTCTTGGAGACTTGCATTTTCATTACCTAGCTTTCCTGTTTGGTCTTGCCTCAGCTGGCTAGAGTTTTAGTCAAAGTACTGACAGTGATTGTGTCTGCCTTGAGATCAGAGTCACCATATTTACCTGTTGCTGGATGTTTTTCTATTGGCGTCGATGGAACAGTCAGTCGGAACCTTGATACTTTGGAGAGTGCTAGTCCTGGAGCAAATCGGTTAGATAGTAAATAAGGAGAAGAGTTCACTGCATTCATCCTTAAGCCTGAAACTCCTGAAGTGTTTTTTTGAATAGATTTACAGCATGTTTTTCTCTTCCCATCCTGGGTAGAGAAACTCAGAAAAAAACAACTGATAGCATTAGCCTTGATTAGATTTGATACCCTGTCCTGATGACTTCAGATATTGGGGCTGATGACACCAACAGTACTGTTAGTACTTTGGGCTCTCCTCCAGTTCAGGTTTTCTCCAGGTGCATCTTCTCTCCAGTTGGTTCCTTGCTTTGGAACAGTATCAAATTCCGATTTTGTCTCTCCCCTAAAGGGGGACGTTCTCTGTTCTACATCAGAGATGATTCTCACAGCAGGTACCAGTCTACTCTGTTATGGCACAGTACTGAAGCAGATTCTGGTTCATGGATCTGTAGCTTGCAGAAGATTCTCCAGATGAACATAGAAGTTTCTCTTTCCCTTCTTGTTTTCCCAAAACAAATCTAGTTCCAAGCAGTGAAAGTACACCTAGACAGTGCAGGGACAGTAACTTACATAAACAATCATGGAAGTACAAGCAATGAAAAATTGCTCATGGCAGCTGTAAGAGTGCTTCCATGGGCAGAAGAGAATCTCCTATTGCTGTTAGCCATGTATCTGGCAGGAGAGCTTAATGTCCAGGCAGAATGGCTGCATTGCCGATTCATGCTTCTGGAGAGTGTTCTCTCAACCAGACTGGTTTCATCTCCTGTGCTGCCACTATAGGGTTCCTCAGATAGATCTTTAGTCTCCAGTGGAAATATTCAAACTCTCATGTTCTTCAGATGCTGCAGGTGTATAGGTGGAGGTAGTGGACTTGTGATCTCGGATGTGGAGATCCAGAATGTCTTACCTGCCTTCCTAATGTGCCATTACTTCCAGTGATACTAAGGAGGGTTCAGGCATCCAGAGGAGGCTGCCTCCTGATAGCTCTAGATGTTCTAAAAGGCTTTCTTCTCGGATCTGAAAACCTAGGAACCATTTCGGCTTCCTCTTTACAGGAAACTTGTGGGGCAGGGTCCTGTGTTTTTGCCCGAATCCATAGAATATGCAAATGATATCCTGGCTGCTGAAAAGAGGAGGTTAATATAAGACCATTGATTTTTTCCAGTTTCAAAAATATGTAGTTTTGTTTTATAAAGTCTTAAAATCAGTATTTTATTTTCCCCAAAACTAAGTGCAAATGTACATAAATATGGCACCAGGTGTGGTTGTAAATGTGGTGCAGATGTTTTTTATATATAAAAATTGACTCTTAATTGGCAAATTCTGTTTTTAATCCCAGTTCTTCTGTTTTTGTGGAAAAAAGGTTGCCCTACTGATGAGGCTTGCTTACTTGATAAAGCTTGCTTATTTGACTAGATGGTGCACACAGTCATGTCTTCCAGGAAAATGTCTTCATCCTTTACTTATAAGAGGGTCAGAACTTCTTCTCCAGTTAGGCACAAGGCTCAGAGTGCTAGCCAAAGAAAGCCTGTGTGTCTTAAATTTTGGATTCTCTTCAGGCTGAATTAGATAAGGCCTTAGCCTCGAGACCTCTTTTGGGGCCTCGTTTTCAGCTTTGAGTGCTGTTTTGGGACCCATGAATGGTTCCTCATTTGGACACACTCAGACTTAACACAGATTTTTTTCCAGTGGGCTTTAGGGCCAGGCCTACGTTCCAGTTACCTGTGCCTCCATGGCATTGCTATCTGGGGTCTCAGAACTCGCTGTGAACTGTTTTTTGGAGCCTTTGGTGACTGTTTACATTCTATCAAGGTGTGTTTTCTGGATAGCTCTCTATTCTTTTAGATGGTTTAATGAGATTCAGGCTCTCTTCTACAAGGAGCTTTATCTTATTTTTCTCCATGGCACAGTTGTCCTTATGACTATGTCCTCCTCTCTCCGGAAAGTGCCCACTCCCTTTTCACATGAGTGAAGAGGTTTGCCCAAAGCCAGTGCTCCCAAGGAAAGTCATTTGCACATTCTTGATGTGCACAGAGCAGTCAAAATGTACCTGGTAAGGACACAGCCCTCTCTAAGATCTAACAGTTTTTTTGTTCTCCTGAGCTGCAAAGAAAGAGCATATGGCATCCAAGGGCACCTGGGCTTGATGGATCATGACTGTATAGTAAAGGCTTATGTGGGTTCAAACCTGAAACCACCAGCTTTGATTTGGGCACATTTGACCATGGCCATGGCAGTGCCTGGGACCGAAAGAGCAGTGGCATCTGTCTCAGGGCTTTCAGGGCAGCCTTGTTGTCTTTCCTACACACCTCATCAGACATTGCAGACTTGATACTCAGGGTTGTGCTGATGCAGCTTCTGGAGCCTGCTATCAGGTAGTAGAACACTTACTGAAAGATATACGGCAGTATTCTCCCCCTCCCTAATTTTGATGGGTACTGCTTTTTAGAACCCAGATGTTAAAGAGCTAGTGGTTCAAAGTTATTTCAAACAACATGAAGTCTTGCTATATTATGACAATTGCAGTTTGTCCCAGCCTTAGAACTGCTCCGGAGGTGAAAGAGTTAACTTCCATGCCAGGCATGGAATCCTGAGCCAGCCCGGTTGTAAAAACTCTGTCTGGTGATATTCAAACCGAAACTGTCAAATTCTTTACTCCGCCTCACTGAACAGTCGCTCCGGAGATTCCTCCTTCTGCTCGGTTCATTTCTCGGTTAAAAAAGTGTTATTCTCGGTTTATTTTAAACCGCAATTATATTTATTTTAACTGCAACCCGGTCGGTTCAAGCTCTGTCTGTGGTATCGTAAGTAATAGATAGGTTTTCATTCTTTGTGTGGAACTTGCAAACATTGTTATTTGAACCGATCAGGTTGTTGTTAAAACTTGTTAAATTACATTTAGAGTGCGATTCCCGGTTCTTATCGGTTCTAAAAAAAACGGATTTCATTACGGTTTTTTCCACGACCCGTGACACGGTTGGGAACCGATAAGGGTGTCTTGCCTGGCGATTTGCCGGAAAAGGGCAAGTTTTTGGTTAGGCTGGCATTATGACTGAGAAACCCAAAAGAAAAACCGGGCCCACTGGGTTTCAGCACTGTAGTGTCTGTGGGGAAGCCTTTGCCAAGGCTGACCCACACACCACATGTGTTTGTTGTCTGAGGTTTGACCACCTCAATGCAGACTGCCAGATTTGCAAGAATTTCCCTGCAGCTACCCTGGATAAGAGAGTTGGTAGGTTCAGGGAACGAGAGGCCAAAAAGTCCGCTGACCCGGATGGCCAGCCTGGTTCGGTGCCAACCGGAGAGAGTGCCCTCTGACCAGGGCGAGACTTCCTCGGGCAAACGAAGAGCTAACTTGGAGGAGCCAGTTCCAGCAAAGAGGACTAGAAAATCAGCAGGTGTGGAGCCAAAATTTACTTCTCCAACCGCTGCAGAGATGGCCAAAGTGATCCAAATTGTCCAGTCCTTTTCCCGGTTCCGTCCGAACCGCCACTATCAGGTAAACAGTCGGTTCGGTCGGTTCCACCGGTTCAAGAATATGATATAGA
Source organism: Neoceratodus forsteri (assembly GCA_016271365.2). NCBI lineage: Eukaryota > Metazoa > Chordata > Ceratodontiformes > Ceratodontidae > Neoceratodus > Neoceratodus forsteri. The sequence continues at coordinate 803,828,358 of CM028134.1, read as the reverse complement.
GGAATTTTATGAACCGGAGGAGGGGGAGGAGGATTATGAAGAGTGTGAATGTGATTTTGAAAGTCTGGATGTGCCCACTGAACCGGACATCTCCCCAGACAGACCTTCAGGAGTGTCTCCCCCTAGGCTTTCTGAGTCCCCTTCTCATTTTCTGTTTTATGAAAAGTTGCTGAAACCCTCCAGCTCCCTTTGGAAGAAGCTGTGGATGAACAGGAGGAGCCTGACTATCTGGAAATGATGGATATCCCAGAGTCCAGGAGATTGTCTATTCCTTTACATAAATCCTTTAGGAAACGGACAATAAAAATTTTAAAAGCTCGTAAATTCTTTACCTCCTGTGGATAAAAAGATGGACAGGAGGTACACATTGTCATGCCCTGATACGGAGTTCCTTTCACAACAATACAGCCATGTTGGGGTAGTGCAGGCTGCAGCCTGTGATAAGGCAAATATTCCCTTGGCTTCACACCCCCCTGATAAGGACTCCAGGAGGATTGATGCCATGGCAAAGAAACAATACATGGCAGCATCCTTGGGACTCAGACAGGCAAATTATATGGCCTATGTTGCAAGATACCAGAAATCCAGATGGGATACTGTTATGGCTTTAGCGAAACAGGTCCCTGGCCAGCTTGCCAAGGAGATGGAACAGGTGGCTGCTGATGGTATTGAGGCATCCAAGGTGCAATTCCATGCTGCAGTGGACTCTAATGATGTATCTTCAAGAGTCATGGCTACATCTGTGGCTTTTCGTAGAATGGCTTGGCTCAGGTGTACTAGCCTGTCACAGGATACCCAGGCTAAGGCCATGGATTTTCCTGTTGTGGGTAATTCTCTGTTTGGGGAGCAGACAGAGAATTACATGAAGAAAATGGATGAGTATAGGACCACTTATAGGAGTGCACAGGCCAAGGAGAGGCAAGCCACTCCTCAGAGGCAGCCTTCCAGGGGCAGGGGCAGGCCTTTTCACAGGCCTTTTTACCAAGCCCAGGCCTCCTCTTCATCTTATACCCAGAGGGGGTTCTTCAGAGGGAGAGGGAGACGGGGTATGAGCAGGCCTGCTCCCACCCCTCACCCTAAAGCCCCTGCCAAACAGGCACCCTGATGGGATGCCCAGGGCTGATTCTCCATTACCTGTAAGAGGCTGTTGCTTTGGAAACAGAAGTCTCAACCCTCCTGGCTCTCAGAGCTGTGGAAAGGGTTCCTCCCCTACACCAGGGCAAAGGACTATACTCCAGGTACTTCCTTACGCCAAAAAAGACAGGAGAATGGTGGCCCATCCTGGATCTAAGATACCTAAACAAGCACCTTTTAAAACCAAAATTCAAAATGGTGACTCTGGGAATTATTTTACCCTCCCTAAGGCCAGGGGACTGGCTAGCGTCCCTGGACCTCACGGATGCCTACTTCCATGTTCTCTTCAGAAGCTCCCACTGAAAGTACCTCAGATTCGAACTGCCCTCAGGCCATTACCAGTTCAGAGCAATGCCCTTCGGCCTTATCTCTGCCCCAAGGGTATTCACAAAATGCCTGGCAGTAGCAGTTGCTCACTTAAGAAGGCAAAAGATTGCCATCTTTCCTTACCTGGACGACTGGCTCATAGTGGGTCAGTCTCCAGACCAAGTCAAATCACACCTTCAGGTTACCCAGCAGCTGCTTACATCTCTAGGTTTTCTTCTCAATCTCCCAAAGTCAGTTCTAGAGCCTGTTCAGCTACTCACCTTCATTGGCGCAGAACTGGACACAAAGCAGGCCAGAGCTTTCCTTCCTCTAGAAAGGGTAAAGACCCTGGTGGCTCTGGCCTCCTCCTCCTTCACTCTGCAGGTCTTTCGGCCAGCAAGGCACTTTTACAGCTCCTAGGGCACATGGCTGCTTCCACAGCTGTAGTGCAAGGAGCGGATTTCAGATGAGGGACATTCAGTTCCATTTGAGAGCCTTCTGGTCTCAAAGGAGAGATCCCCAACCAAATTGATCCCAGTAACTCGAACCTGGTCCAGGCCCTGCAGTGGTGGCAGGATCAGAGCAATCTGAGACAGGGGTTCCTTTCATCCCTCAATCTCACCTCCTGACCTTACTACAGATGCGTCCTCTTGGGATGGGGAGCTCACATGGGCGACCTCACCACCCAGGGAATGTGGTCCCCTCAGGAATCTCTGCTCCACATCAATCTGTTGGAACTCAGAGCTGTTTTTCTAGCACTTCAGGTTTTTTCTGCATCTGTTCAGAACAAAGTGGTACAGGTCAGAACAGACAACACCACTACAATGTGGTACATCAACAAGCAAGGGGGCACTCGGTCCTCGGCCTTGTGCACTGAGGCAATGAAGTTGTGGTCTCTGGCTTATTCCCTGAACACCTCCCTCATAGCAGTTCACCTCCCAGGCAAGGACAATGTCCTGGCAGATGCTCTCAGCAGGATTTCCCAGGGCCATCACGAATGGTCACTGGATCCCCTAGTACTAGGGTTAGTATTTGCCAGGTGGGGCACCCTCAGATAGATCTTTTGCAGCCCCAGACAACCACCAACTTCCGCTTTTTGTTGCAGGCCCCAGTGTTGGGCTCAGTCCTCTGGATGCCTCCTTCTCGATTGGGAATGGAGTCTCTATGCCTTTCCCCTTCCCTCTCTTGTTCAAGGTGCTAGTCAAAATCAGATCTCAACCTTGCAAGATGATTCTGATTGCTCCAGATTGGGCCAGACAGCCCTGGTATCCTCTCCTTCTGTCCTTAGCAGTCCATCTTCCCCTGTGTCTCCCCAGGAATCACAATCTGTTAACCTGTGCCCAGGGGAGAGTTTGGTATCCGAATCTCAAATCCGAGGCCTGGCTCTTGAGGAGTTAGAGTTTGCTGACCTACACCTTTCTCAAGGTGTACTCGAAATCTTGAAAGCTTCTAGGAAGCCTTCCACCAGGGCTACTTATAATTTTAAATGGAAAAGGTTTTCCATATGGTGCTCTGGGAAGCATATTTCCCTAGAATCTGCTGACTTGCTCACAGTCTTGGACTATATGGTCCATCTAAATACTTTGGGGCTGAGGCCAGCTACCCTGAAAGTGCATTTGGCAGCTGTCTCTGCTTTTATTTAAGCAGGAAAGCCATCTTCTCTTTCTGCTCACCCTGTATTCTCCAAGTTTTTCAAGGGATTGCTTCACACCAACCCTCCATTCAGGGACCCTGCTCCTGCATGGGATCTTAATGTTTGCATTGCTCAGCTGTTGCAACCCCCCCTTTGAACCTTTGTCTTCAGCAGAGCTTAAGTACTTGACTTGGAAAACTGTGTTTCTAGTAGCCATCACTTCTGCCAGGTGCATAAGTGAATTACAAGCTTTGTCAGTGGAGCCTGATTTTATCTCCTTTCACAGAGATAAGGTAGTCCTCAGGACTAACAGGAAGTTCTTGCCTAAGGTGGTTTCAGATTTCCACCTTAATCAATCTATATCTCTTCCAGTGTACTTATTGACCATTCCTCCTCTGGCAGAGGAGGTTGCACAGTTTAGATGTAAAGAGAGCCCTTAGTTACTACATAGAGCGTACTCAAGGGTCACAGGTTTGACTCCTCCAACTGTTCCTCACTTATGGTGAGGTTGGGAAAGGGAAACCTGCCACTAAAAGAACCATTGCCAGGTGGATTGTTTCTTGTATCCAATTTTGCTATCAAAAACTGGGTAAGGTTCCCCCTTCAGGCCTGAGGGCTCACTCTACTAGAGGTACAGCTGCGTCCCTAGCTGCAGCCAGGGACATCCCTATCTTAGAGATGTGTCAAGCAGCTACCTGGAAAACAATACACACTTTCACCAAGCATTACTCCCTGGACATCCAGGCTAGGAGGGATGCTCGGTTTGGCACAGCTGTGCTTCAGAGCCTATTTCCTAAGTAGGTTCTGTCCCTCCTCCATGGAGGTACTGCTGCAGTATTGTAATTGTCATAATATAGCAAGACTTCACGTTGTTTGAAGAAAAATTACTCACCTTAGTAATGTTGTTTCTTCTAATGGAGTCTTGCTATATTATGACCCCCGCCTGCCCCTCTCAGAACCTCTGCTCTTGGGATGTGGGTGGGCAGTGCAGTGTTGGCACCTAATGATGCCCACCTTGTGTTTTTCACCCCTCCTTTTGGGGGTGTTTGGGTGTTGTATTTCATTTTATTTTCTGGGTCCCCTGACTTGAGTCTTGGTTTTGGGACCAGAAAAATGTGTTAATATTTTAGTAGCCAGTTGGCTAGTGTAGGTTTACAGCTTCCACACAGAACCTTAGTGAGATTTTGCTTGTAAAGATCTGACAGTTTTGGTTTGAATATCACCAGACAGAGTTTTTACAACTGAGTTCGCGCTCAGGATTCCATGCCTGGCATGGAAGTTAACTCTTTCACCTCCGGAGCAGTTCTAAGGCTGGGACAAACTGCAATTGTCATAATATAGCAAGACTCCATTAGAAGAAACAACATTACTAAGGTGAGTAATTTTTTCTTAAGGTTTAAATATGATGTTTGTGAGCCGGCCCAATGGCGCTGAGGTGCTGGTAGCCTTTCCTTGCGCAATGCCGGCGACCCGTGTTCGGGAACGAGCGCGGACTGCCGGGTTTGGCAGGGCAGGGAAGATTGAGCGTCCGGCGGACTGCTCTCCTTCTCTGGGAGGGGTTCTAGCTACCGGTGCCTGGCTGCCCCTAGCGAAGGCTGGGGACACGGCTGCCACGCTGCAGACAAGGGAAGAGTCGGGCAGACGCTTTTGAGGGGAGCATGCGCGACACGGCGTGCTCCACTCCGCAGGGCATCCTTGTACGCCCCGACTCCCTAGGGGAAAGAATACAGACAAAATACGACACCGCAGCAGTGTGATGAAGGGTGCCTTGCAGGCTTCGCTCCTGGCAAGTCACGGCACTGGCCCCTTGAATCCGGTCTCTGGTGGGGGTTGGGGCACCTCACTGGCCCCACTGGTGGGGGGGGGGGCAAGCCCTGGGGCTGGGTCAGTTCCGGATGGTGGACGTCGAGGGACGGGGTTGGGGTGCCCTCTGGATGTAAGCCGACGGGAAAAAAGTAATAGCGGTAAAAAAAAAAATATAATGGATATCAACTGACCTGTGATGTCCACATTGTCCATGTGAGTATCTGAACTGTGCGTTCTGATAATATTATAGTTTTATAGATCATTGGTATGCTGAGCTGTGGAGAATGCCATCAAGACACTGAAGAAACAAGAACTGATGTCCTTGAAGGAAAGTATTCCGAGTCTGTGCTTAATTATCTACCTTGGTGGTCTCCACACAGTATTGTGTGAAGCCAGTCAGACTGTTGCTGTCAGGTGCTTGTTATAGCTGTCAGAATTCATCCACTTTTCTTTTCTAGATTTTATTTGGGCACAGCGGACCGGCTGAGAGGGGGCGGTCGGTGAGAGGCATGCTCAGTGTTTTGCAGTTCTGAAGAACTGATGGAGATTTGGGGGTGAGAGAGTAATTGGAATCCCCTTTCAAAGGCTTTTTTCTCTGATCTGTCATTTACGTCAGGGTTTTCCAGTTTGGACAGTCATGGTTATTCCCCGCAACACCATATACATGCTCTTACCACCTTATGCACACACGTCTCACCTGCTGTTTGTTTTGTTGGGCGATAGGTCGTACAGGCAATACAGGTATTTTGGATTTTTAGTTACTTCCCCTTGTATTAGCTGAGTGGATTGTATAAAGAGACTGTGGTTGGATGTGGAGTTTGTTGGCTGCATGTAGCTTTGGTGGAATGGCATGTGTAATAATCGCCTATTTGCTCACACAAGGGGAGCTGGAGATTTGGTGTTTGGAGGCACGCAGGCTCTGTATGCTGTTGCATTGTCATAGCAGGGATGTGCTGGAAGGTTTGTGCTGGCATGGATCTGTCTCCTTTCACAGAGGCAGTCTACTTTTTTGTGCTCTCTTCCACAGGGTCGATGGGGGTGCGGAGACGACGAGTTGGTTGCAGTGTTGCTGTGCCAGTGAACAGAGCGTCATTTCTGCGTGATGATAGTCTGCATTTTTTCCTCTGGAGGAGAATATTGAAAGGTTGCCTTTGTTAGGAGAGACAGTTTTAGCTGAGTTGGCACAGATTTTTTTGGTGTGCGTCCTACAGGTTTGCAGCATGAAGAGCCTGTGAATTTCTGATGGCTGGATTTTTTTTTTTTTTGTGTGTGGGTAGCTGGTATGTATTGCACAAGCTGGTCTTTTAGGTTTGTTTTTTTTACTGCGGATGTGTGTGATCAATGAATTCTGCATGTACAGTAAACTTTCAGTATGCTATTTCAGTATTTGGTGTGAGAGGGAGTGGCTAATTTCAGTGCTGGTGCGATCTTTTGCTTGATGCCTTGGATGGCAGGTGTCAGAGAGAGTGCGTGTGTATGTGAGAGACACGGGAAGGGGACTGATCGTCCAGATTATGGGGAGAAGAATGGCACAGGCATTTACACATGATCAGTGTGGATGGAGGATCAGAGAATCAGAAAGTGTCAGATGGATTTTAATTATTCTCTTAAGTTTGCACAGTGGGCACCTTTCTTTTCGAATGAGAGTCTTTATGCTCAGTTTTTCTGTGCTTGTGCTGGATCTAGAAAATAACATAAATAAATTGTAACAAACCCATCTATCACACAAAATAATACATTACGTGGGAAAAGAAAAAAAAGAGCTTAACAAAAAATCATTACAGTTTTCAGCTTGAAAACCTCTAGTCACATTCCCTGTCAGTGTCAATCAATCAATCAAAACTTTTATAAAGCGCCCCTTCCCGCAGGCTCAGAGTGCTGTACAATACACAGTTATCGTATATAAAATCAATTTTGAAATACATTACAGAGCTCAGATGTATCAATTACCAATTATAATTTTACAAAAATCAATGACAGTCGCTAACTTTATACCTCATATTAAGCTAAATGCTTCAAATAAAAATGTCTTGAGCCCCCGCTTAAAGGCTTCTACCAAGGGGACCTCTCTTAGGTAAATTGGCAACAAATTTCACAGAACAGGCGTGGCCATGGAGAAAGCCCGATCTCCTGAAAGTCGCAGCCTCATCCTGGGAAACATCGGGAGACCACTCGTGGAAGAACAAAGAGGGCGAGCCGGGCAGTGAGGGACCAGGAGGTCTTGCAAATATTCCGGTCCCTGACCGTGTAGGGCTTTATAGGTCAGTGTGTGCACACATTCAGAAGTATCAGCAGTTACAGTAAAAAGCCTTACACATCAGGGTAAGTGTCAGAATGTATACATTTGTGAATAGTGCACAAAGTACAGAAAAGTAGACACCAGAGCTACTGACTCACTGTTGAGATTAAAAACTCCCCATGTGCATTCAATACTTAATACATCTTCATCAGGAGCCTCCTGAGAAAGATGCATTGAGCATCAAATGCACGGGTGTGCAAGGTTTTTTCTATAACAGTTTTTTCTTTGCTTAACGCCTGCACCCTTATGATGAGCTGTGCTGGGTCACTTTTTGCCTTTCTATTCATAAGTACTAGGCAGCTTTCCTCCCACAATGTCTCTTCCTTCCCAGCTGTCTGGTGCTCGAGACGAACTGTCCTTGCCTGAAAATTTGGGTATAAACAAACAAAATATTTAACAACACTGAAAACCTAAGTAATTAAGTACTCCGGTAAGCATGAAGTAGCTAAAGTGCTTCGTATACTAGCTCTGTAAGACTTCCCAGTGACATCATGGAGTGCCACAGAAAGAAGAAATTATATCAGACTTACAAATTTATTTTCTGTCAACTCCGATGTTGTCACTGAGAATTATGTCAGGTATGTAGTTAATCTTTCTACTGCTTTTAATTTTGTACAGTTTAATCTTTCACTTTGGAGAGTTCCTATTTGATTAGTATGTTTAGCTGCATTCTACTTCTCTAGAGTTCAGCAAAATACAGTTACGTAAGAACTTACCGTAACAGTAGATCTTCGAGAGGAGTTCTTGCAGCAGGCAGTAACCATAAGGACGGAGCTGCCTGGTGCTAGGACCACACGGAAAACATCTAGCTAGCAGTATTCAGTGGGGGACTGCCCCTGGCGTCGGCATGCCAACGTATGACCTATGGTATAAAAGGGGCGGTCCTCCACTCCATCCCCAGTTCTCCCACTGGAGACCCCGACGTGTACAGAAATGGGAGAACTGAGGAGGTTCCTCTTAAACAAGGAATGCAGAAGAGCTGTGCTGGAGAAATAGCAATCAGGGGGAAGGAAGGAGGGAGGGAATGCAGTGCCTGCTGCAAGAGCTGTTTTGGAAGATCTACCATTATGGTAAGTTCTTACGTAACTGTACTGTCTTACTTCGAGGGGGCTCTTGCAGCAGGCAGTAACCATAAGGACGGACTCACAAGCAGTAGAGGAACAGACCCGGTCAACTGGGAGGAGGACAGTAGCAGTCATAGGAACTTTATGTCAGAAGGCCCTGGAGGACTGCAAGGCCGAAACCGGCTGTACGCCTGGAGACAATATTCAAAATGTAATGCCTAATGAAAGTATGGAAAGATCTCTCTAGGAGCGGCTGCACAAATGTCTGCAACAGACACATTTCTGAAGGAGGCAGTGGAGGCAGCCATACGCCTGGTAGAATGACCTTTGACCTGACAAAGACTTGTCATACTTACAGTAGCAATAAACAATGCAATTAGCTAACCACTTAGATAAACTCTGTTTGGAAACAGGAACCCCTTCTTTCCTGGGGGCAAACGAAACAAACAACTGATCAGATTTCCTGAAAGGGTGGGTGCGGTCCAGGTAGACACGAAGCACCCCATGAACATCTAGAGTATGAAGTAAAGTCGCCACCTGATTCATATACTAGGGAAAATAAACAGGCATGTGAATGGATTGATTCAAAGTAAACTCAGACAACACCTTAGGCAGAAACTTAGGATTGGTCCGCAAAGATACCCTGTCTTTGTGGAAAACCAAGTAAGGCTCTTTACACATCAGAGCCTGAAGCTCGGAAATCCTCCAAGGTGAAGTAATGGCAACTAAAAACAACACTTTCCATGACAGAAAGTGAAGCTCGCAGCTTACGGCAGGTTCAAAGGGAGGAAGAGTGAGCTTCTCCAAAACAGACATCCCATGGTGGGACTGAGTCCCCAATGAGAGGTTTCAAATGAAGAATACCCCACAAGAAGGTGCAGGGCAGGTCCAGTTGAGCAATATTTTTGCCGTCATAGGGTGCATAGTACCCAAAGGTGGCAGAAAGGTGCATCTTGATTGAGGAGTAACCCTGGCCTGAGTCTAAAAGGGAAAGGAGGTACTCCATGATGAGATTCACTGGACAAGTGAAGGGATCCAAATGCCTGGCAGTAGCCCAGATGGAGAACCACTTCCACTTCATAGCATAAGTGTCTCTGGTGGAAGGCTTCCTGGTGGCCACCAGAACATCAGCCACCCTCGAGGAGACCCCAAATCATGCGATGGCTAAGTCTGAAGAAGCCACGCATGGAAATGAAGAGACTTAAAGTGTGGGTGAATTAGAGCACCCTGGTCCTGTGAGAGCAGGTCAGCGCAAAGGGGAAGAGGAGGTTACACTGCCAGCTGTTGCAACAATGGGAACCATATCTGTGATGGCCAGTAGGGAGCTATCAGAATCATGTCTGCCCTCTTTGATTGCAGCTTGAGAAGAACTCTCTGCATAAGCAGAAAGGGAGAAAAGGCATACAGAAACCTCCCTGTCCAAGAGAGGGACAACATGTCTCACCAGAAAACACCAGGCCCTGGATCTAGCAAGCAGAAATTGGGCAGTTTTGCGTTGAGTTGGGGACGCAAAGAGGTCCAACTCAGGATGACCCCACCTGTCAAAGAGATCCTCGACCACGGAAGATAGGAGCTCGCATTCGTAAGTTTTCGACCTGCACCAGCTTAGGCTGTCTGCTAGGACGTTTTGGATGCTTGGGACATGAACTACTATTAGAACCAGGTTGTGTTCTATGGCCCAATGCCAAACTCTCATGGCCTCCCTGCACAGGGCGTATGAGTGAGTCCCCTCTAGTTTGTTTAGATAATAGACCACCAACATGTTTTCCGTCTGAATCAAGAGAAGGCCTGGGAGAAGATGAGTCTGAAAGGCCTGAAAGGCAAGGAGGATTGCTCGCATCTCGAGCACGTTGATGTGGAGATGCTGCTCTTGCTGAGACCAGGTCCCTTGGGTCTGATGGTCTGCCAAGTGGACACCCCAGCCCAAACAGGACACGTTTGTTGTGAGAATCTGACTTGGAGATTCCGCATGGAAGGGAACCCCTCTGAGGAGGTTGGAGAGGTTCATCTACCAGAGCAGCATTTGCCACACAGGATTGGGTACGAGGAACTCCTGTTTCAAATCATCCGTGTGCTGGTCCCACTGAACTCGTAGGGTCCATTGAGGCACCCTCATGTGCAGGCGAGCAAGTGGAACAGTAATTATGGTGGCTGCCACCATGTGCCCCAAGAATCTGAGGAATTACCTGGCCGGGACTTAACGCAATGAAAACACCAGTTGGGCCTTTGCTCTCAGGTGGTCTGCTGTGTCTGGAGGCAGGAAGGTCTTGCCCTGAGCCTAATCCAGGATTGCTCTGTAAACTGCAGTCTTTGACCTGGCCAGAGGGAGGAGTTGGGCAGGTTCAGGGTGATGCCCAGCATCCAAAACAAATTGAAGGTGATCTTCATTGTCCAGAGCAGCTGGCCGCTGGAGGGGGCTATGAGGAGCCAGTAGTTGAGGTAGGGAAAGACATAAAGACCCTGCCTCCTGAGGCTGCAGCCACTACTGCCAGGCACTTGATGAAGACTCGAGGTGCTGAGAAAGGGCCGAAGGGTGGGGCCCTGAACTGGTAGTGGTTACCCTGGAAGCAAAAGTGAAGGAAACTCCTGTGGGGCTGGAAAACCTGGATGTGGAGGTAGGCATCTTGCATATCCAGGGAGTGGAGCCAATCTCCTTGATGAAGAAGAGGGAAAAGACCATGAAGGGTGACCATCCTGAAGCATTTGTATTCTATAAATAGATTCAGGTGGCTGAGATCCAGAATTGGTCTCAGATCACCGGTCTTCTTTGGGACCAGGAAGAAATTGGAATAGAAACCCCTCCCTTTAATTTAAAGGAACAGATTCTATGACCTTTTTGCTCAGTAGTACCTGGATCTCCTCATGGATAAGGGCAATATGATCTGGAGGATAGTGGGAGTGCAAGGGAGGATTGTCTGGGGGTCTCTCTTGAAATTCAAGAGAATGACTCCTTTCTACTGGTTGAAGCACTCACTGATTTGAGGTGATTCTGTGCCATGTGTTCAGGTAAAGGGAGAAGCAGGCCCCCACCACCTCCCCCAAAACGTTTGCTGGAGGAGGGAGCTGGGCAAGGAGTCATGCTGAAGAACCTGAGATGGGCAGGGTGGCAAGGGAGGCCCTAGGGGCGCTATGAGCTGGGGCTCCTGTTGCCTGGGAGGGGGTCTTATGTTTGCAGGCTCCTCTGGGATGCTGTCCTCAGGACTGCTGAAGCTGGTTCCTCCAAAAGGGCTGATGCTGTTGGGGTTTTGGCTGGGAATGACACAAAGAATGTACCAACTCTAGGGCCTGGCTAGATTCCTGCAGGTGGGAGATAATGTTCTGAACATCCTCGCCATAGAGAACCGACCCCCCTAAAGGGATGATCAAGGATTTTGGCCTGCACATCAGAGTCTGGGTCGGAAACCCTGAGCCAGGAATGGCGGTGAATACAAATGCCCGTGGCTGCTGTCCATCCTCCCATGTCGGCAGTATTGTAGGATTCCCTTAGAACATGATTTCCGACGTCTGACCCTGACTTCAGAAGCTGGGTCAGTTGAGACTTATTAGGGTCCTCTGGGAGGGTTTGCACCAACTCCAGAGCTTTGTCTCACAGGGCATTCTGGCATTGTACCATGTGGACTAGGATGTTCAATGACTGAATGGCCAAAGTGGCTGAGGCATAGAGCTTTTCACCCTAGAAGTCCACCTGTTTAGACTCCTTATCTGGAGGGTGGGTGCTAAGGTGCCTGGGTCTTTTAGTACGGCCGTGAGCAGCGTTCATGACCGCTGAGTCAGCCACCGGGTGCTCCCCATAAAAAGGCTTGTCCCTGGGGGCGTGGTAAAGCCTGTCTGCCTTCTTAGGCATGGCCGGGGTGGAAGATGGTTGATTCCAGGTGGCCCTGTTGACATCCTGGAAGGAGTCAATAAGGGGAGGTATAACCATAGGCAGGGTGTTCTTCTTACGGTTGAAGGTTGCCAGGCATCAGTTTTCTGGGTCCAGTTCTTCCAAGTCCCAGCCAATGAGGGACTGAAGTGCCTCATGATGTCCAAGAAAGTTGGATCGGCAGGAAGGATCTGGGGGTATTCCTGGTTCCCTCAGGTTCGGAGGGTAACCGGGAATCCTCGGAGTCCACCTCCGAGCAGGAAGAGGAATCCCCCTGGATGGTTCAGAGTCCAGGACCGGCGTCGGTGAACGGCGATCCTTCTTGCACCAGTCCTCCTTATCACTGGGAAACTGGGGAGTGGAAGGGAGAACCTGGACTGGTGAGGGGGACGGTTCCCTTGGAGGTGGGGTAGGAGGCTTCTTCTGTGATTCCTTGTTCTGCATGAACTCCCACCAAGCCGTGAATAAAGCAGTGTAATCCAAAGGTGGTGGTAGGGGAGGTGGCGCTAGGTGAGAAGGTATGAGGTCCCTCAGCTCGGTCCCTGAGGCTTTGCAGGTTCCAGCGTTGGTCCCTGAGGAACCAAGTGGCTGGATGATGGCTCTTGTGGTGAAGGGCTAGCCAGCGTCAGTCTCAAAGGGCTCGGCATCAGTTCAGCAGGCATCTGTTGCGGCTCCCCCAAAGGAGGGGCTGATGCCGGCTGTGGCTTAACCGACGACAGTGAGGGCATTGCTGGCTTCGACGCTGGTGCGCCAGCAACAACTGAGGAGAAGGGGCTGACGCCGGTCAGGTGAACAGCCCACGCAAGAGTAGCCTGTGTAGGGGAGGAAGCTCCCATCGAAACAGTGGCATCGCCATTAGAGAGGCGAGCGAATGCTCTGGGCATCGCATAGAGACGTCTGTCCCTGAATGCGGACCGACGTAGGGCAATGCCAGGACCGAGGGGCGGTGCCGAGACCACTGTCCGAAGAACTGTTCGAGCCTCCTGGCTGAGAGCCTGCTGGAAAAAGGGCCTGAGCTTTTGGGGCTGGGGATGACGTCCAAAGCCCAGAAGAGCCTTTGCCCGAAATGGTGATGAGGGCGGGAGGAGAAGACATGGGCAGCCCAGAAGAAGTGAGGGCTGCCAGTAAAGGAGGGACTGACCTCCTGTGGGAGGAAGGTCCGGAAGTGGCCGCCATCTTGTGCGGTGACCTGGAACGGGAAGCTGACCGGGGCCAATCCCTATCCTTGTGCTTGTGCTTCCCACTAGATGACTTCTCTTTGTGGGAAGAATAAGTAGAAGCTCCGGAATCAGGGCAGGAAGAAGAGCTTTTGCTCTGGAGCTCCTTCTCCATCATCGCAAACTTCTGCTGCAGAAGGAAAGCCTGAAGGGTCTTCGAGCGGTGTCTCTGTGTGGCCTGGTTAAAGTACTGGCAGGCCTCAGTGTCGTAGTAGGGGCGTAGGCAGAGCAGGCACGAGGAGTGGCTGTCCTTAATGGGGATCAGCTTGCCACAGGCACAGTTTGTTCGCCAGTCAGAAGACGTTACTGGAGAAGAAGACATACAGGAACTTGAAGAAAAATAAAGATGTTAAATTGTGGTAATAAGAAATTGTGGATGAAATGCGAGGAAAATGGCGGTCGACTAGAAGCAGGAGTCCGTGGATGTCTGATATGCGCAGGTCGATGACGGGAAAAGAACTGCAGATGGGCTGGAGGTCCGCCCCTTTTATACCATGGGTTGGACTTTGGCATGCCGATGTCAGGGGCAGTCCCCGCTGAATACTGCTAGCTAGAAGTTTTCTGTGTGGTCCTAGTACCTGGTGGCTCAGTCCTTATGGTTACTACCTGATGCAAAAGCCCCCTTGAAGTAAGATCTTCAGATTATAATGCATGTCAGGAGTGTGCTGGTTAGTCCAGAGATCCAAGCCAAACAAGTTTTGGTTCCTCTGCAAAGGTACAGTATGTTTTTTATTCCTTACATTACAAAGGATATTTGCTTAAATATTATAATTATGACATTAATGGGAGTATAATTATTACTGTACTGTTTAACTGCATACCAAGAAGTGTGCAGTTTTCATGCAACCAACATTCCGTGTTGATGTCTCAGTTTGAGGTGTGCCAGTGTCCTTATCAGGAGTGCATTTTATCCAGATGTTAACACTTCCCAGTGTAAGTGTTGGAATTAACAGAAAAAGTATGGTAAGTCTGATAGAATGTTTTTCTTCCCCTCCCCCAGGGATTCTGTTCTGACATTAAGGCTCCAAATGCACGCATTGGTGTGACAGCGCAAAGCAAATTTGCATATTTCCCTGAGCTATATTCAGTTAAGAAGGGGGATAAAACCTTTTATAGGTACATTAGGGAGCATAGAAAGGTTAAGAGAGGGATAGTGAAGATTAATAAAGGAGAGGGGAGGTGGGCAGAAGGAGACAGTGAAAAGCCAGAGATACTGAATGAATACTTTGCTCAGTATTCACAAAAGAAGATGAGGAGGAGTTACCTAAACCAGACAATAGAAGCAGTCTGGGTAGGGGTTGACACCAGTCCATTCACAGAAGAAAGAGTCCTGAAAGAACTCCTAAACTCAAGGTGACAAAGCAATGGGGCCTGACAGATTCAACCCAGAATCCTAAAAGAACTAAGGAGGACCTAGTGACACCACTGACCACGCTTTTAACATATCATGGCAGGATGGGGTGGTACCTGAGGACTGAGGAGTGCAGATGTGATTCCCTCACAAAAGTGGGAGCAAGGCAGAAGCAGGAAACTACAGACCTGTAAGTTTGACCTCAGTGGTAGGGAAAATGATGGAATCACTTGAAAGAAAGAATTGTTGAGTACCTAGATGTTAAGGGCACAGGACCCAAAGCAGCATGGATTTACAGCAGGAAGGTCATGTCAGACGAATCTAATTGATTTTTTGACTGGGTGACCAAAGTAATAGACCAGGAGGGCTGTGGATATGGCCTACCTAGACTTTAGCAAGGCATTTGACACAGTCCCGCATAAAAATAATAAACAAGTTAGCCAGCCTGGGAGTGGGTCCCAGGGTGGTAGCCTGGTAGCAAACTGGCTGCACAACAGGACACAGAAGGTAATAGTGAATGGAACCCATTCCAAGAAAGGGGTTACTAGTGGAGTACCTCAGGCTCAGTACTGGGTCCAGTCCTCTTTAACATCTTTATAGGTGACATTGCAGAGGGTCTGGAGGGAAAGGTATGCCTCTTTGCAGATGACACAAAGATCTGTAACAGAGTTGATACACAAGGGGGGTAGAAAGATGAGAAGGGACTTGGCAAGCTTGGAGGAATGGTCAGACATATGGCAACTTAGATTCAGTGCAAAGAAGTGCAAAATAATGCACCTGGGAAACAAAAACCCAGGAGAAGAGTACACAATAGCAGGGGAGGTACTAACAACAACAAAAATGGAAAGGGACCTGGGGTAGTCATATCAGATGACCTAAAGGTGGGTAAGCAATGTGAAAAGTCGGTAAGGAGAGCTAGGGGATTCTGGGATGCATAGAAAGGGGCATCACAAGTAGAAAAAGGGAAGTGGTTATACCTCTGTACAGACAGTTGGTGAGACCCCATCTGGAGTACTGTGTGCAGTTTTGGAGACCTCATCTACGCAAGGACATAGACAGGATGGAAGCAGTCCAGAGGAGGGCAACTAAAATAGTGCAGGGTCTGCAGCAGAAACCATATCAAGAGAGACTGAGAGAGCTTAATATGTATACTGTTGATGAAAGGAGGGACGGGCGGGGACATGATAGAAACGCTCAAGTACCTCAAGGAATCAACAAAGTCCAGAGAGGGTAGCATATTTCAGAAAAAGAGATGTGTAAGAACAAGGGGGCACAATTTAAAGATAGAGGGGGGACGGCTCAAGGGTAATGTGAGGAAATTTTCTTTCACGGAGAGAGTGGTGGATACATGGAACAGCCTTCCTGAGGAGGTCGTTGGGTCTAAAACAGTGGGGGAATTCAAACATGCATGGGACAGACTCAAGGCAATTATAGTGGGGGGTTGCAGGAAGTAGGCTGTTGGTTAACTAGAATCTGCAGCTTATCCAGTAGGTAGGGAAATGGGCAGACTGGGTGGGCCAAGTGGTCCTTATCTGCCGTCAGAGTCTGTGTTTGTATGTTTCTATGTATGTGATCATGAGGAGAGCAGTGACTGAGTGATCATACTGGCCTTCTCCCTGCAGAGACTGTGAGCTTCTAGACAGATGCCTCGCAAGCCTCCTGTTAGCCCACAACAGTGATCCAAGCCCAGGCGCAAACACAGGTCACCAGCATTGCAAGCTGCTCTCCAGTCACTATGCAATTTGGCCAGCAATGCAATTGTTTTTTTTTAATCATTTTTTCCCTGTTCTGAGTCCCACACAGTTTTGAGAGCAGCTCACGGTTCACAATCAGCTGAGCCTGACTTGGTAAATTATGTCAAAGCAGCCCAGAAGCTTTCGTACCAAAAACTTGTTTGTTCAAGGTTTATTGTATATAAAACTATCAAAGCAGAAGGATGTTAAAAAAAAAAAAAAAATTGTAGCCACATGGCTCAACTGCTGCCCCCCCAAGCTATTAATTTTCATATGAAACACTGATCTCCTAGTATACCATTATTCTTTCTGTTATGATACAGTAAAAATGTTACTTTAAATTACAACGCTAAATATTTTGAATGCAATACACTTCAACAAGTGTCAAATCCCACAGGATATCCTAGAAGGTGGGAACCTGCGTGCTGCATTACAAGAATTGCATCAAATGATCCTCACACCAATAAAGGCTTACAGCTCTCACCAGAACTCAAGCATGGAAGAACACAGCAGAGCCTTGGGCTCTCAGTCTCCTCTACTGAGCTCAGACAGACAAAGCTCTGAAAACAAAGACTCTGCATCTGGAGGAATACAGCAACAGCATTTAACTGGCTGTGAGGGAGAGTCTGGAGGAGTGCCTGTTCCAGAAGGGGATCTTCCAGGGCAGTTCACAAGAGTCATGGGCAAAGGTACTTTTTTCACCTTTTTATTGTATTTTAAAAACGTTAGCACACACTAAGACATGAGTGATGATCACAGAACACACAAGCATCGAACAGTTTCATAATAGTAAAATTAAGCTATCGCACATAGCGTAACAAACGAGATTTAGAAGGGTAAAGCAAAAACTTGTTGGTGCAAACAAAAATTGCAGCATTTAAGTTAAGTAACTCGCTAGAGAAACTAACTATAAAAGTCAAAGAGAGTGAATGCTGGAAAGTACTAATAAATAACATCACCATCACTATCATCACTTTACCCATGCAGCTCTGCAATAAAAGAATTAATTGTGAAAACAAATAACAGGAATTATACCATAGTGGCAACTTAGGGTTGTGTAGGCAATTTAATGTTAAATTGCAGTTTGTAGCCACTTACAATATATTTTGACTGTTCCTTGATATATTTTCACAGAATGTTCAAGAGCATGTATTCTGAGACAGGATCTTTTAATCTGTCAATTTTGGTGAAATTTTGTTCAGTGTTTTTTTTTTTTTTTTTTTTTAATGTTGTTGGCTAGAGAGTGGCAAAAAATGTGAAAGTTGCCCACTTTACCAAAATTAAGGGCATTTCATATTCATGTACCACTGCCTCTGACATGGACAGAACAGTCAGACACACATGAATTGACCTCATCAAGACTCTGGAGCTACCAGAGAAACCACAGTTGCTCCACTCACAACACTGGCAGTCAGGAGCCCACCCCTGCCACTAGTGCAGTTGCTGGTGCGTGTCTTTCTCCCACTCGCCTCCCCCAAAGCTACTTCCAACACCATTTTACTGTTTACCCACAGCCCATCCCCCCCACTGGTATTGTTATTAACTTGCCATGTCTCCATCACTGTCCCCCTACTCCCGCACTACTTGTAACCCCTGCCTAATCATGCTGTGTCACCTGCCACCTTTCTCAACCCCACCACCCACCACAAAAGGATTTTCCGGGTCCCTCAGTGTGTAGCCGCCAGCTTCCTTCCACCTTGGCCAGCTGGCATCTACTGAATGAAAATAAACCATCTTTTAAAATGTGGAAAATATTAAGTCCAAAAAGCATGAATTGTGTATGTTCACAGACTTTTTTTTTTTTTGTTTGTTTTTTTAGTCACCTTGATTTGAAGGAAGCTACAGGTCGTGGGCAGTGTCATGTGGGCTGCTGCTCTGTGTTAATTTCCTGGCCATGCACAAAACAAGCTATAGGTCCAGGGCAGTGCCACACAGGTTACGTACTTCAGGCCATACATGAAGCTAGCTCCAGTCGTAGGCTATTATCCATCTAAAAAAAAACAGATAATGAGTTGCAAAGATCTGCTAATGCACAAGTTAGGATTGCAACGCAAATTGAAAAAAAAGTAGGGAAATGTAAAGTTAAGGTAAAAAGTCACTGAGCCTTGTTGAATCTGTGATGTTGTAGTCCTTGGGGTTTGAACTATTGTGTGATGCAGCTTTGGGGATGCCATAGCTTCAGTGTTGTGTATCCATGCAGAGAAACAACAGTCACACACCAGTGCTTGTACCGAAGTTGGGGTAACACCAGTGCAGCAATGCGTGATTGTTCAAACCCTGAGAGATGCAACACCAAATATTTAACAATGTTGAGTGGACTTTTTACCATAATGTTGTAGTTCCCCACTTTTTTCACTTTGTACTGCAACCCTAACTTGTGCATTAACATAGTATCTTCCCTGAATAAATCTTCTTCATTGAGTCCCACATATGGATCTGGGCCAAAGGCACTAGGACTGTGCAGGAGCAAATCTTTGGCCAGGGGTCAGACAGCGGACACTCCCACAGTGCCTGTGCACCCCCAGGTGGTGCTGCACACCTGCAAATAGCTATCGCCATCTCCTCACCTACCTCATTTTCTGTCCTTTCAGTCATCAAGTGCGTGCTGTGGAATCAGTCACCTCAGTTCGCCTCTCATCACTGCCTTTTAGTCCCTGTGTCATCGCTGTTTTTTTTATGGTGGTGTTCCTTCTGTGCCTTGTTTTGTTATTTTACCATAGTGCCAAAGTCCAAATCAAAAGGGGCTGTGGTAAAGAAGTCACTCATCATGTGTTGGTGCCCAAGTAGGAATAAGATGGCTTCTGAACTGCAGACCGGCATCGCCTCTGCGTGACCTGCCTTGGATCCCAACATGATATGGACACCTGTGATACCTGCTTTTCCATGGACCACCACATGCTTGAAAACCACGTGTTGAAGTGGGGTTGTTCAGTTCCCAGCCTGCAGTGGCAGGTGTCAAGCTAGAGTCTCTAGGGTAAGGTCACTAGGCCTTCCTCTGGGCCTCTCCCAGGACCTTCTGGGTCCTCAGGAGTACAGGATCCTCTTCGATCTCACTATGCTGATGCATCGGAGGCCCTGTTGTTGGGTCTGGTGACATCTGACTCCTTCTGGACAGTTAGCTGAGAACCCTCCACAGGCTGTTTGCCCTGAATCAGAGATGTCCCCATTAGCAGAGCGAGGCAATACATCCTGTCCAAGCCAGTGGACACCTTGATGCCTTCTCTTGCTCTCACCCTTGTGGTTGGTACCATTTGCAGTGATAATGTGGCGGGTGATGCCAGAGATGGTGCCAGACCTTCCTCCAACATTGTTCTTGATGTTGGGAGAGTGCCTGGCACCAAGGCAAATTTCAGTGCCAGAACGGCTCAGGGACTGCTTCCACTTGTGGTATACTAGTGACATGAGTCCAGGGCAGTTGCCAGCAACAGCAAAAGTGCCAGAGCCTAGGTCTGTCACTGTAAATGGTCTGACAGAGGTTTTGGCCTGGTGCCTGTCCCCAAGGAGGAGATGGTGTCAGGGCTGGCATCTATGTCAACACTGAGCACTGTGCTGAGATGGCCTTGAGTCAGTGGTGAGGGAGGTTCCTGTCTTGGAGGTTGTAGTCAGTCCAAGCCAGATGCAGAGGTGGCACCGACTTGGGAGCGGTCAGTGATCTGGGGCCTGCTTTATCTCCAGAGTCACCTCTCGGCGTCATCACTGATGAGGACCAGGGTCATCCTGTGGGACCTGTACAGCTCTGGTTTCCTCACCTGGGGTCTCCTCCCAGGCACTGATCTGGTCACTCCATGGATGTAGGTGAACCACGATTGGGTGAGTCTGGGTGACTTTCATCTTGTGCAGGGCTCTAAAAGACTTCCATAGCCCAGGTCAAGGCCTTCAAGTCAGAGGCCTCAACTCCCTGTAGAAGGGCATTGGTGCATTTTTGATGTTCAGCACTTGTTCTATGGCCCTACAAGGCCGCTAACGTGGGAGGAACATTGGGCATGGGTCAGCACCATAGATGAGTGGTGAAGGTGGTTAGACAGGGTCCAGTTCTGGTCTCTTTCCCTGGTGCCAGTGCCTTAGAAACATAGAAGTTGATGGCAGATAAGGACCGCAAGGCCCATCCAGTCTGCTCTTTTATTTTTCTACCTTATAAATGTGCCATTGGCCTTTGCTCTGTCAGTGGCCTATCTATTCATACTAATTTGTATTGCTCCATTATGCCTATCCCATGCCTGTTTGAGCCCTGCACTGTATTTATAGCCACCACTTCTTGAGGTAGCCATTCCATGCATCCACCACCCTTCTCTGTGAAAGGATTTCCTCACATTCCCCTTAATCGCCCCCTCTGATCTCATGCTGTGTCCTCTTGTCCTGCTATTTTTCTTATATTTAAACATGTTAGACTCTTTCACCTTGTTAATGCCTCTAAGGTGTTTGAATGCCTCGATCATATCATCTCTTCCTCCTTTGCTCAAGGTATACATATTGAGCTCTATTAATCTGTTCTCATATGTCTTCTGATGCAGTCCCTGCACCATTTTGGTTGCCCTTCTCTGGACTGCCTCAATTTGTTAATGTCCTTGTGAAGGTGTGGCCTCAATACTGCATGCAGTACTCCAGATGGGGCCTAACCAGTGTCTTGTAAAGAGGATTATTGCCTCCCTCTTACGACTTGTGATACCCTACTAATACACCCTAACACCCCCCCTAGCCTTACCTACTGCTTTCGAGGTCTGCTTGGATGATTTCAGGTCATCAGTGATGATGATGCCCAAGTCTCTTTCTTCCTTTGTGACTGTTAGCAACTCCCCTCCCAGCCTATAGGTGGCTTCAGGATTTCTCTTCCTTATGTGCATGATCTTGCACTTCTTTGCATTAAATCCCAGTTGCCACTCTTCTGACCATTTTGCTAGTTTATCTCTTCTCATTCTGCCCACCCCATCTGGATCATCTACTCTGTTGCAGATCTTGGTGTCATCTGCAAATAGACAAGCCTTACCCTCTAGTCCATCTGCAAGGTCACTAATGAAGATGTTGAAGAGGACTGGCCCCAGGACTGATCCCTGAGGTATCCCACTTGTGACTTGCATCTCTTCTGACTGTATACCATTTATCACCACTCTCTGTTTTCTGCCCGTCAACCAGTTTGCCACCCAGTTGACCAACTTGACCCAATCTAAGCCTACACCAGCTTATTTATCAATCTTCTATGTGAACAGTGTCAAAAGCTTTGCTGGAGTCAAGGTAGGCGACATCAACTGCTCCCCTTGGTCCACCACCTGGTTACCCAGTTAAAGAAATCTATGAGATTAGTTTGACAGGACCTTCCTTTGTAAACCCATGCTGTCTTGGATCCTGTTCCCCTATGGATTCCAGGTGTTGCACTATCCTTTCTTTAAGGTGCCTCCATAATCTTGCCCACTACTGAGGTAAGACTGACTGGTCTGTAGTTCCCTGCCTCCTCCCTGCTACCACTCTTGTGGAGCGGGATCACATGAGCCCTTCTCCAGTATTCTGGGACCTCTCCTGTGCTCAGAGACTCACTAAACAGTTCTGCTAATGGCTCTGCTAGTTCCACCTTTAGCTCCTTAGTACCCTGGGATGTATGCCATCAGGTCCCATTGCCCTGTCCACCCTGAGCTTAGCAAGCTCTTGTAGGACCCTTTCTTTTGTGAAGGGAGTAGTGCTCACCTCCCTCCCCCCTGTGTCCATGGTGCTGAGCTGTGGGCCCTGCCCTACCTTCTCTTCAGTAAATACTGAGCAAAAGTATCTATTTAGGATAGATGCTTTTACATAGTCCTCCTCCTCACATGCTCCCTTTTCTCCATTAAGCTTAGCAATACCCCCTCTGGACTTTCTCCTTTCACTAATGTATCTATAGAAAGTCTTGTCACCTTCTTTTACTGTTCGTGCTAGTGTTTCCTCAGTTTGGGACTTTGCCTGCCTTACTGCCTTCCCTGCTTCCCTTAGGGCAGTTTGGTATGCCTCCCTATCTTCATCCCGCTGTGTTCCCTTATATTTCCTGAAGGCCAGCCTTTTGGCTCTGACCTTTTCTGCTACTGTATTTGAGAACCAAAGTGGTTTCCTTCTTCTTTTGCACTTCCTTTTCTGTCTAACACAATGGGATGTTGCTTCAAGTAGTGCATCCTTAATGCTTGTCCACTTTGCCTGTACCCCCTCACCTGTGTTTCTTTTTGCCAGGGCTAGCTTAACTCTGTTGGCCATCTTATCAAAGTCAGCTCCTCTGAAGTCCCATATTTTTGCCTTGGAATGGGATGATCTAGATGTAGTAGCCAAATTGAACCATACCATGTGATGGTCACTGGCCCCAGGTGACCTTCTACCTGGAGATCTGTGATCCCTTCCCTGTTAGAGACTGCCTTGTCTCCATCCACGTCCTCCATAGTGGACTATGAGTTATGTGTCCATTTGGCCTCTTCTGCTGAGTACACCCTGTATCAGCGATTCTTGCTAAAGATGCTCCAGGTGCGTGAGCTACAAGTATATACAAGTCACGATCCAACAGTCTTGCCATTGGGACTCCTAGGAATTCCACTGTTGCCATTCCTCCATGGCCTTATGTAGGCATCCCTCAGCCACACCTGCCACCCTCCGGAACCACCATATGTGGAATTGTGCACCCACAGAGTCTGCAGGAGATGTACCTCACACCACACCAGGGCTTCAGGTACTAAAGACTCCACCGGGGCCGCAGAGCCTCAGGCATGATTAACTCCCACGTGTGGATTCTGCTCACACAGACATTATTGGGGGGAAGGTATTCACTTCAGCACATGCTCCTATGTGCATCTCAGCAAACCAGGCCCATATGAGGACCTACAGCTGTCACCTATGGTTGCAGCTGTATAGTTTGTTAGCTGCCGTGCCACATTGCAAAACAGTCCAGCAGGCCATCGATGTTTCTGCTCGTAGTCTGTAGGTAGAACAGCATCAGTTGAGGGCATCTTATGATGCCAGCGAGTTGGCCTCCATACTGGTAGAAACTACAGTCTGTATCTGACGTGGCTTCGCCTATCCCAACTACTGCCTTTTGTCCGACATAAGGTGCTAAATTCACACTGCCTAGGGGCTCAGTTTTCCTCCTACAGAGTTAGATAGGAACTCCCGGGGAACGTCCGTGCTCCTGTGACACAGGAGCACCCACCTGGCTTTGAACGGTCCCATGTCTCACCAGACCTGTAAGAGCCCCCTTCCTCAGATGTTCTCCCTCATGCAGAGGACTGAGGGTATTTATGTACCTTCAGGGTGAGCCATCCCTTCCTTCATAAATAGGGAAAGCTTGGTATTCAAACCCATAAATGGGACTCGGTGGAGATGATTGATTCGGGGAAGATATGAAACTTGCATTCTTATCATAACTGGTGATCTTCTTGAATATCTTCTCCATTGAGTACCACCCAACCACCACCACCATCTCCCTCTCTCTGGAGCCAGGGACTCTAGGTAGCTCACCGTATGGCATGCACTCTTAGTGATGCTCTGTTTGGGGTCTTTATGCCACTGTCCTGTTGTCTCCCCCTGGAGACTTAGGCATATCAAAATAAAAAAAATTAGGAAATAAACTACAAAAAGTGAGAAAAAGAAAACAGACTTCAAACAACATGAAGTCTTGCTGTATTCTGACTATATGCAGTTAGCCTCAGCACTTGAACTGCCCGGAGAGTAAAGGGTTAACTCAATGCCAACGCATTGAACATTGAGCTTGAGCTCGGTTTTCAAACCTCTGTTCCTGGTACATTCTAATGTAACCGTCAGATTCTTTACTCTGCCTAACTGTGAAGGCGCTACAGAGATTTTTCGCTGCTTTGGTTCGGTTGTAGTTTTATTTCTTTGTCAGTCATCAAATCTCTGTCTACGGTACAGGTAGTGTAAGTGGTAGAAATTGTATTTTCTTTCGGTCCGTCCGGTGTGGAACCGAAATAATTCTTTGTTTTTCTAAAAACGTTCTCTATATTGTGGTGTCCAGTGTGTTTCAGTCTCAAAAAAACAATGTTTTATTCCATTTTTTTCCCACAACCATTGATCCGGTTGGTGACCAAAAGTTTGGTGTTACCTGTCTTGAACACTGTTTTGGGTAACTTGAATAGAAAAGGCAAATGTCTGAGAAACCCAAAAAGAAAACCGGTCACAGTGGGTTTCAGCACTGCACGGAGTGTGGGGATGCTTTTATAAGCTGATCCCCACCTCATCTGTGTTTATATCTGTGTTTATTATCTGGGGTTTGACCACCTTAAAACAGACTGCCAAATATGTGCTAATTTTCCTAAAACCACGCAGAGAAAAGCATTTAAATCGTCTTAAGGAAAAAGCAACCGAAAAATCCACTGATCCGGATGGTCAGCCGGTTCAGTTCCGACCGAACCTGAGGAGGTGCCTGCTGACCGGGTGATACCTCCTCAGGCAAAGGAAAGTCGACTCTGAGGGATCAGTTCTGTCCCAAAGAGAAAAGAAAGTTGGTTGGTTGGGATCCAGACGCATATCCCAGCTGCTGAGGAAGTGCGAAAGCGATCAGCATAGTTCAATCACTTCACCCCAATCCGACCAAGCGGAGCGACCTCTACAAGGCAGTCGGTTTAGTCAGTTCAAGTTCTCTCTGAATATGATCTGGAGGCCTTTTATATATCAGAGTGGAAGGAGGAGAAGAGGAAGAAAATGATTTTGGAGGCCTAGATGAGCCAGTGGAGCCTGACATCTCCCGGACAGGCCTACCTCTGTTGCTCCTCCCAGACTTTCTGAGTTCTCCTCCCACTTTTGTTTTACAAAATGGTAGAAACTCTTAGCTTCCAACTGTGGTAGCTTCTGAAGAGGAAGAGAACCTGACTTTGTGGAAATGATGGATGTCCCAGAGTGAAAGAGACTGTCCATTCCCTTGCATAAATCTTTGGGGAAACAGAACTCAAAAAATTATGCAGGTTCCCACTTCTGTACATCCTGTGGATAAAAAGATGGACAGGAGGTATATGTTGTGAGGTTCTGGGATGGAATTCCTGTATAATCATTGTAGCCATGTTGGGGTTGTGCAGGCTGCAGCCTGTGATAAGGCTAATATCCCCTTGGCTTCACACCCTTCAGAGAAGGATTCCAGGAAGGTGGATGCTATGGCAAAAAAGCAGTATCCTTCTTGGGACTCAGGCAGGTCTCTTATATGGCCTATGTAGCTAGATACCAGAAATCTAGGTGGGATACAGTTCTGGAACTAGCAAAGAATGCCCCTCCCCAGCTGGCCAAGGAGCTGGAGCAGGTGGCTGCAAGATGGCACTGAGGCATCCAAAGTTCAGTTTCATGCTGCTGTGGACTTAAATAATGTGTCATCAAGAGGCATGGCTACATCTGTCTCCTTAGGAGATTTTCTTGACTCAGATGTACTAGCCTCTCACAGAATACCCAGGCCAAGGCCATGGATTTCCCTGTTACACAGAACTTTCTGTTTGGGGAGCAAACAGAGGCGCTATGAAGAAAATGGATGAGTATAGAACCACCTACAAGAGTGCAGTGGCCAAGTAAAGGCAGGCATCTCCTCAGAAGCAACAGTCTAGGGCTGGCAGAGGCAGGCCTTTTCAAAACCTTTTACTAAGCCCAGGCTTCTTCTGCTTTTCAGCAGAGGGGGTTCTTCAGAGGGAGAGGCAGAAGGGGGATGAGGAGGGCTGCATCCACTTCTCAGCCTAGGACTCCTGCCAAGCAGACACCCTGATGTGTCAGACCAGGTCGCCTCCTCTATTCCAGTGGGGGGCAGGCTAGCTTACTTTTTCCAGGCATGGAAGTCGGTCACTTGAGACCAATGGGTCCTGGAAGTAGTAAGCCAGAGACTTGCTTTCAGTTTCAAAAGATACCCCAAAATAAGAGCAAGGTCTTTCAAGCCTGCCACACCTCTGGAAACAGCTGCTTTTAGAGGCAGAGGATTCCTCTTTATTGCTCCTAAAAGCGGTGGAGCAAGTTCCTCTATTGCACAGAGGGAAAGGCTTGTACTCGAGATACTTCCTTACCCCCAAAAAGACAGGGGAGTGGTGACCCATTCTAGACATAAAATATCTGAACGAACATCTTACAAAAACAAAATTCAAAATGGTGACTTTGGGAATCATTCTTCCCTCTCTGAGACCAGGAGACTGGCTAGCCTCTCTGGAGTCCTCAAGGATGCCTATTTTTACATTACAGTCAGATGCTCCCACAGAAAGTACCTCAGGTTCGAGTTGCCCTCAGGTTATTATCAGTTCAGAGCAATGCCCTTTGGCCTGGCGTCTTTCAAGTCTTTACAAAATGCCTAGCAGTGGTTGTAGCCTTCCTCAGAAGGCAGGGCGTTTCTGTGTTTCCCTATCTAGACGACTAGCTCATTGTAGACCAGTCCTCAAACCAAGTAAAGTCAGCTCTGGCTGTTACCTAAAGGCTTCTGGGTTCCCTAAGGTTTCTTCTCAGTCTTTCCAAGTCAGTCCTAGAACCAGTTCAGCTTCTCACCTTTATAGGGGTAGAGCTGGATACCATTCAGGCAAAGGCATTTCTCCCTCTCCCAAGGGTGCAGACCCTTTCAAATCTGGCAACCTCTTTCAGACCTTGAGTGTCTCGGCTAGTCAGGCATTTTCTTCAGCTTCTAGGCAACACATTGTAGTCTCCACTGCAGTGGTCTAGGGGGCCAGGTTCCAAATGAGGGACGTTCAGTTTTACCTAAGGTCCTTCTGGTCTCAGAAAATGGACCCCTTTACCAAGTTAATTCCAGTAACTCACACTCTTGTCCAGGCTCTCCAGTGGTGGTTGGAGGAGGACAATCTCAGGAAAGGAGTCCCTTTCCTTCACCAGACTCCCTCAGTTGTTCTCACAACAGTTGCTTCTCTTCTGGGTTGGGGAATCTCACTGCGCAGGGCACGTGGTCACAGCAGAAGTCTCTCTTTCACATCAGTCTTCTGGAACTCAGGGTTGTGTTTCTAGCCCTTCAAGCATTATCAGAATCGATTCAAGGGAAAGTGGTGCAAGTCAGGACAACACCACCACTACCATGTGGTACATAAACCAGCAAGGGGCACTCGGTCCACAGCCTTGTGCACAGAAGCCATGCAGGTGTGGTCATTGGCTTGCTCTCTTCAGACCTTTCTAACAGCAGTGCATCTTCCAGGGAAGGACAAAGTGCTGGCAGATGCCCTCAGCAGGATTTCTCAGGGTCACCATGAGTTGTCCCTAAATTACCAAGTTCTTCAGATCATTTTCAGGAGATGGGGCACTCCAGAGATAGCTCTCTTTGCAGCCCCAGACAATCATCAACTTTCTCTGTTCTGTTACAGACCTCCAATTCTGGGGTCTATTCCGCAGGATGCTCTCCCATTGGACTGGACGAACAGGTTTCTATATGCCTTCCCTCCTTTTCCTCTGATATTCAGAGTACTGATAAAAATCAGGTCTCAACCCTGCACAATGCTATTAATGGCACCAGATTGGGCCAGGCAACCTTGGTTTCCCCTGTTGCTCTCCTTGGTGATAATTCCTCTCTGCCTTCCCAGGAGGCACAACCTCCTGTCCTCCTCCCAGGGGAGGATTTGGTACCCGGATCTTCAGACTCAAAGCCTGGCTCTTGAAGAGTTAGAGTATGTAGGATTGCATCTCTCACAGGAAGTTCTGGACATTTTGAGGGTTTCTAGGAAACCTTCTACCAAAAAAACTTATAGCTCTAAGTGGAAGAGATTCAGCATCTGGTGCTCTCAGAGGAATATACAGCTGGATTCTGCTGGCATTTCCACAGTCTTGGACTATTTAGTCCATTTGAATAGCTTAGGCCTCAGGCCTGCCACTCTTAAAGTTCACCCAGCAGCTGTCTCTGCTTTTCTTTCTGCAGGGAAGGGGTCTTCCCTGGCATCTAATTATGTGTTCAGTAAGTTTTTCAAAGGTCTGGTTCATCTCAACCCTCCCTTTAGGGAGCCAACTCCTGCTTGGGACCTGAATATCTGTATTGCACAGCTCATGCAGCCTCCCTTCACACCCTGTCTTCAGCTGAGCTAAAGTACTTGACTTGGAAGACTGTGTTCTTGGTGGCCATTACTTATGCCAGGAGAATCAGTGAGTTGCAGGCCCTGTCAGTAGAACCTGACTTTATTTCCTTTCTCAAGGATAAGGTGGTCCTCAGGACAAATTTCTTCCTAAAGTGATTTCAGATTTTCATCTTAACTAGTCCATGTCTCTGCCTGTGTTTTCACTGATCACTCTTCTTCAGGTTTGCTGAAGGCTGCACAGTCTGGATGTAAAAGGACATTAAGCTAGTATATGGACCATACTAAGGTCCATGAAATGGCTGTTCTCAGTTATTTCTCACTTAATGGAGAAGTGGAAAAGGTAAGCCTGCCACTAAGAGTACAATAGCCAGGTGGACTGTCTCTTGTATTCAATTCTGTTACACAAAATTGGGCAAAGAGCCCCCCTCAGGCCTGAGGGCTCACTTGACCAGGGGTACAGCTGCCTCTTTGGCAGCAGCTAGGGATATTCCCCTGTTGGAAATCTGTAAAGCAGCCACCTGGAAAACTGTTCACACATTTATCAAGCATTACTGTCTGGATATTCAAGCCAGAAATAATGCTAGGTTTGGCACAGCAGTTCTGCAGAGCCTTTTCCCAAAGTAGGTTCTGTGGAACCCTCCTCCAGGGGGGTACTGCTTGGTAGTCTGCATATAGTCAGAATACAGCAAGACTTCATGTTGTTTGAAGAAAAAATTACTCACCATAGTAATGTTGTTTCTTCTAATGGAGTCTTGCTGTATTCTGACTTCCCTCCCTCCCTGCCTCCCCTCTCAGAACCTGTTTTGGGATGTGGATTGGCAGGTGCAGTATTGCACCCCAGAGGTGTACCTTTTGAACTCATCCTGGCTAGGTTGGGTATTGTTGAATTTTAAATTATTATTATTACTTGTTATCACTATCTACATAAGGTTTTCTTCTTGGGTTCTGTACTTGAGTGTTTGTGGACCCAAGCTATTGTTGCCTATGGCTTAAAATTTTAAAAACAATTTATTAAGCTAATTAGTTAGTAATAGTGCACATAAGAATATGATGGTTACATTAGAATGTACCAGGGACAGAGGTCTGAATACAGAGCTCGAGCTCAACGTCCTATGCTTTGGCATAGAGTTAACCCTTTACTCTCTGGGGCAGTTCAAGTGCTGAGGCTAAGTACATATAGTCAGAATACAGTAAGACTCCATTAGAAGAAACAACATTACTATGATGAGTAATTTTTTCTTTTGTGTCATCCCTTCCCTGTTCCTGCTCAGGGTAAATCCCTGTTACTCGGGTAAATCTGTATTAGTTGCTAAATGTGACTTACATCTATTGGGCGCCATCTACTTTTAACTCCATCTGAGAGTAACCGTATCTCTGGAGGTGTGCTTGAGTACCTAATTGGATCTAACTGAAGTAGCCACCTACAACTCATGGGACACCCTTGTTACATGCAGGAAAGGGTCAGGTTAGTCTCTTCTAGTTTTTGCTATTGAAGTTTTTCTTCGCCTATGCCTTAAAAGGTCTCTTCAGTGTTCACAGTGCTCTGGCATAGTTGCATGTGAGAATGACTCAAGTGGATGCTCAGTGCATGGTGGTCAGAAACATCACATCCTTAGACTGCCTTCATTCAGGTGACCAAGCCTGTGGATCAGTTATTCACATGGTGGTCAGTGGAGGACAGTCTTCTCCAGGACTTTCTCTTCTGCCAGCTGGAGCCTCAGGTGACTCTCACCACAGATGCCTTCCTGTTGGGTTGGGGGCTCACTGCCTGGGGCCCATCAGATACTCATCTTCACATCAGTGCACTGGAAATGCGAGCTGCTTAGTATGACCTGGAGCCCTAGTGGATCTTGTCAGCCACAAAATAATCCTCCTCCAAACAGACAACAAGCCTGTGATGTATTACATCAACCAACAAGGAGGAGTACACTCCTACCTTTTTTTTTTTAATTATTCTTTGGTAAACGGGCAAGGCCCACTAGGCACAAGTGCCTGTTTTCAGGTGTGTCACGGGAGCACTGGGGAGGTTAAGTGACTTGCTCAGAGTCGACCAGTATGCAAGTGGATTGTATGGGAATCAAACTGTTGTCTACTGGATGTACCAAGCTCATTCACAGGTCACTACTCTAACCTCTAGGCTATACTGCCAGCCCCAATAGAGAGGCAGTGAGAGTGTGGGAATGGTGCCAGGAGCAGGGGATTTATACCAAACCATTTATCTGCTAGGAGTTCAGAACACTGTGGCAGACAAGCTCAGCCAAACAGAGGTCAATCCTCATGAGTGGTCACTAGCTCCAGACATCATGAGATTGCTGTTCGACAAGTAGGGCACTTCAGATGTAGACCTTTTTGTGTCCCCATTCAATGCCATACCACAATTCTACTTCAGAAATCCAAGAGATGGTGTTTTCTTTCAGACTGCAATGGCAAAATCAGTTTCTGTATGCATTCCCTCCAACACCCCTAGTGCAGAGGGTATTGCTCAAACTGGAGGCGCAAGAGGGCAGGATGATACTGATCGCCTCCTGCTGGCCTCGACAGATGCAGTTTCCTTTGTTGTACAGACTATCAGCAAACTGAGGATTCTTCCACTCAGGACAGACCTACTGACTCGGGGTCACCTGGTTAATCCCAGCCTGCCCACCCTTCCCCTTCAAGTCTGGCTCCTGAAGAGATAGAAGTAAACAGGTACATGGTATCTCAGAGGGTCTCTGAAATACTTTTTGCTGCCCGTAAACCTTCCACTAAGAAGACTTACACAGCCAAATGGAAAAGGTTTTCCATCTGGTGCTTCAAATCCCACATGGGCCCTTTTGGGTGCCCACCTCACAAGGTTCTGGAGTACTTACTGGATTTTCTGATGCTGGTCCACAGAATTCTACAGTTAAGGTCCACTTGTGTGCTGTTTCTGCATACCACTAGCCTGTCGGTACCCTCTATCTGTCACAGTTGCCACTGTTCAAGAGGTTCCTTGAGCATCTAACATGCAAGGCCTCACATCAGAAGCCAGTGGCTGCCTGAGATGTCAGCCTTGTGCTGGATATGCTCACCCGCAAGCCTTTTGAGCCTTTTCAATATGTGAGCTGAAGTTTTTAACTTGGAAAACAGCATTTCCAGCGGCCATCCCTTCTGCTCGCAGTGTGTTTGAAATCCATCTCTTGGTCACAGATCCTCCACATACTGTTTTCCACAAGGACAGGGTAGTTCTCCGCATGCATCTTAAGTTTCTACCAAAAGTGGTGTCAGAGTTCAATCTGAATTTGCTGCCTACCTACTTTGCTAACTTCCAGAATGAAGGAGAGAGTAGTCTTCATTCCCTGGATGTTAAGAGGATCCTTAGAGTTTACCTGGACAGAACTAAGGACTTCAGACAATCCAAACAGCTCTTTGTCTCCTTCAATCCCATTCGAAAGGGACAGCCTGTTACAAACAAGTGCATTTCTGCCTGGATGGTGAACTGCCTAAACCACTGCTATACCATGGCCTAGGACGGTCAAGCTTGAAGGTCCGGTACCTGCCAACACCGCTAGAGTAGTTGCCATGTTCCTGGCAAAGATTTGCTCTTTACCTATTGGTGAAATCTGCAGAGCTGCAATTTGGAGCATAATGCACACTTGTGTCAAGCATTATGCCCTGGATGTCCATGCCAGGTAGCATGCCACCTTTGGCAGAACAATCCTGAATGGACTTCTGTCCTAAGTGAGCCCTTGGCTCCTTTCATCTTACTCCAGGGGATTTTGTCTGTGCTTGGTACTCTGACCCACTAGTGGGAATCAGTGGTGAAGATTGATTCCTTGGAAGATATGAAAATTATGTACTCAGTGTAATTTTGATCTTCTAGGAGTATCTTCACTTTTGATTCACACGCCCACCCACCATCCCCCAGACTCACTCCAGTATGTTTGATTGGTCTTCACCCCTTGTTCTTTGTTTGGGCTAGACACTGTGTTACTGGTTTGCTGACCCTTATACAGGTCACCAGGGTTATGTTATGCTCTAAGGTTAAAGTTAAGTGCATAATTACTTGTTAGGTTATGCTACACCTCCCTGGTGAAAAAGATAGTGAGATGGTTGAGGGCTGGTGCCGAGGTAAGCCTTGTGCTGCGAGCTCCCTCTTGAGGCATCACACATGCATGCAGTTTGCCTCGGTGCCAGCTCTCCTGAAAAGTTTTTAGTCCTATGGGGTCCTAGCACTTCCAGCTACAACTCACTAGGGGGAATCAATGATGAAGATATTCCTAGAAGATTGGGAATTACAGTGAGTATGTAGTTTTTGGGTTCTTTTCAACGTTTGTTTCCCTCCCGTCGCCTCTGGCAAGAGCTCCATCGGTCACCACACCTTATCCTGCCCTGCTGTGATCCCCTCTACTGGAGATCCTGTTCCTCAACCCTGCCTGCGACACACCTACCTGGCACCCCTTGGTCTACGCCCCCCTTCCGAGGTGGGGTTGCCTTCTGCACCATGGCAATCTTCCGACCATACAATCCAGTGCCAAGGTGGGTGGAGGTGAAGGAGGGAGGAGGTCAGGTCCCAGAGAGGAGATCCAGCATGGGCAAGGTGGCGGAGTGATCTTCCTTCTGGCAGGGTTTCGATTGTTTGACTTCCGAGGCGCGGACATGCAGTGACATCCAGCGCAGATTCGAGCACGCCCCACACTCCTCCCGCAGATGTCTGCTGTCGCCTCCTCTATAACTTATGTGGCCCAGGCTGTTGCACAGCACGCCTCCAGGTGGTGTCGCTGCTTCCAGGGATCCCCAACCACCCTCCCTGAGAGATGAGAGTTGTCCGTCAGATGCTGGATCCACTCTCTGCCAGCCAACCCCTGGCAACCCAAGCTCGCTCCACCTCAGGTCGCCAGCATGGTAGAGGTAAGGCACCAGCGTCTCGGCCCTCTACACCACTGGGCCAGCCATGTGAGTATGTAGTTTTCGTTTCTTGCCTTCATATCCCGTTGGTTAGCGGCAACTTGGGAGACTGGCATATTTCTACTTATTTGAGTTGGTAACCCTGCAATGTCACGTGCACTAGTAGCCTATTTTTCTGCTCCCTCAGCAGTGGGAGGGCAGCTTGTAGTATGAGTACAGAGTACCCAACTGAGCAGAGCTCATTTTCAATGGGTACCTTAGTACAAAGTTGCAGATGCACCTAAGTTATATAAAATTATCAAAAAGACATTTACACATCATGTAAACCTGACTCTTTAAAAAAAGTCTTTGTAACTGGTGACATGCTGATTGCTTACTTCAGTGGTTGCTTGTAACTCTGCTACTTGCACACTCACTTCCATCTTATTTTCTAAGGGGTCCCACCTTTGCCTCCCCTTTTTATCTGTTAGCCAGTGCCCACATGCATACAGGGCAGCTGCCTTATTCCCTCTGTCCTTATACCAGTTAAGCCCTGCTTGCCAGCTAGTGGATGACTCTTGAGGCTCTAGCTCAGTAAACCAGACTATTTTATCTGTACCCACCTAGGTGTGTCCCCATCGTTTTGCTCCAAAAGTTGGTGTTTGAGTTTTATTGTTTATTTTTATATCCTTTTCCCTATCCATTTGGGCTAGTTTTTTACAGGTCCCAGCTTATATTTTTCCTGCTTTTTGCTTTTCTCCTGGAAAACAGAACTGAGGTAGGTGAGGGAGCTGGCAACGGTTATTGGCAGGCATGTGGCGCCATGTCGGGATGGGCAGGCGCCGTAACCAGTAGCTGTTGTCGACCTCCTGGCCAAAGAATTGCTCCCATGGGGTCCTACTTCTTCCAGCCCAGATCCATTAGTGGTACTCAATGGGGAAGATATACAGGAAAATCACCAGTAAGTATGTAACTTTCATTTTTTGCAACGAATATTCCATATTCTGTGTAACACAGTCACAACAGGAGTATGGGTCCTCACCCACATGAACAACAAATGCGAGAGATTAGGTGCAGAAAAAATTACTGTTCCCTGTGAGAGTACAGTTCATAAGAGAAGTACATTAACTCTGACAATTGAAGGCCAAGACCCAAGGAACAGGCCTGCTTATAACTTAGTGGAACTATGCCCACCAAAGATGTATATCATATAATATGTCTGCATTATCATGTTGTTTCTGTTTAAACAAAATAATTATGTACTGCGTCTACCTTGACCTCATTCCTACAGTATGTTCCCATATGCAATGCAGAGATGAATAACTGAATTGAATGTGTTATAGTTTGTGAATATTGAGGTAATAATATCGACAGGCTGTGATATATGGTGGCCTGGGTTATCATTACTCCTACAGTGTATTGTGAGGCATAAGGTGAGGTCAGCCAACCAAGTGACTATACCTTGGAACACCGCTCTGTGTAATGCATTATTGTGATTAAAAATGGCTCACAAATGTTGGGATATGGCTGAATATGGTAATTAGTTCTTGAATTCAGATACAGAGAACATCATACACTACACTACACATTAAATAAAGATAAAGGCTAACTACAAGCTCAATAACTATAATGCTTAACTAAGTAGAATAACAATATAACATAGTGTTATAAATCATATGTCTATTCTATAGCAACTAAAACCAGATAAAAATAAACAATGAATTAAAACTATTCTTAAACTTTCAGAGAGGAAAATCAACTATTACTGTTTACTAATAAAGTTCCACTGATTATTATGATGAGAAGTTTTATGCTTCCAAGAGAGAAATGGAAAGACAGTGAAGAAAGGAATTACAAGCTGAGGAGAGAA
Organism: Neoceratodus forsteri; assembly: GCA_016271365.2. Classification (NCBI taxonomy): domain Eukaryota; kingdom Metazoa; phylum Chordata; order Ceratodontiformes; family Ceratodontidae; genus Neoceratodus; species Neoceratodus forsteri. The sequence continues at coordinate 803,793,260 of CM028134.1, read as the reverse complement.
AGACAAAATCTAAGGGGAAAAGTCAGTCCCCTCTTTTTCTGTACACCATTAGCTAATTTTAGGCTGTTGGCAGCAGCAGCAAAAAAAAATTATAGAATTCCATTTGGACAGGAAACTTGCTTTCTAGGGACGTGGATATGATGTTTAATCCACACTTCTGGGAGTGTTCCTTTCCCCCTTAAGACTTGCCGGAATGTCTTTAAGCAGGCTCCTCCCACCCACCCGGGTGGTAACTTCCTCGGCACCACCCTGTGATGTCAGATTTTCCTTTCCGCTAGAAGAAGGTTCCCTCCTTACTGCTCTCATGCTGAGAAGGTCCTTTGCTTATTAAACTTCATAATTCTTCAGAAACATTGTCTTCAGGCTCCTCCTTCTAGTCTCCGCTATGGATGACGGGAAGTCGGCACCCAGATTTTGAAAATGTGCCTGCGGGCAGAAGATGTCTTGGATGGACCCACACACCGTGTGCGTCTTCTGCCTGGGCCATAAGCACAATCCCAGGGATGTGGTCTGTGCCACACTTTCTATTCATCCACGTTGGAGGATCGCCATGCCTGCCTGCTTCTGGGTCGTCTGGATGATCGGGATCCACCCATTAAATCAAAGGATGCCTGTCGGATGGTCTCCATGGCTGCATGATCTCCGAACAGCTTGTGACATTTGAGGAAGCCACTGCCCAGTCCATAGCTCATGCTTCCTCGGCTTCTGACTTTTTGCAGCTCTCTTTGGGTGCCTCCTTGACTCACAGGGGCATTCCAAGATTTGTGCCAGGCCCTTCCCACCCATGGGCGGGGTCTCTCAGGCATGAAGTCTAAATCCAAGCATAAAAAAGAGACCAAGAAATGGTCTTGCTGTCGTTCGTGGGATCGGGAGTGCTCTTGGGCCTCCAATTCCTGCACTTCTCCGGAGGGTCCTACTTCGGTCGGTTCTTCAGCCTGACCACCAGCTCCGCAGTCTCTCTGTCAGGCCAGTTGGTTGAGATGCAAGTCAGTCTTTCAGCCGAGATTTTTCTTGAGCCCTTTGACCATTGCCACCAGAAGAGGCTGACACCTACCTTTCTAAGACCCCGATCCTACTGCTCACTCAGGGAGGGATGGACCAGTTTGCTGATTCACCACCTCTTGACCCTGAGCCTCCAAACCAGGAGGAGACTTGGCTTTGCTGACACCCTCTGAGACCGCCATCGGTGGATCGACGGTCAGAGGCGTGGTCCTGCTCTTGGAGCCCTGAGTCAAGCAGCCCACGTTGGCGTCAGCGCTTACGTTCTTGACACTCAGGTAGCGGGCGCCACTACTATTCCTCGTCTCTCGGGCAAGGAGGTTCCTGTACAAGCTCGTCGGCACACAGGACTTAATGTAGCAACAGCTACTGTTCACTGGGGTAAAGGCCATTCCAGCTTGAACCCGGCCATCACTTGGTTTTCGCCACAGAGGCTGCGATCACCTCGCCTCAGGAGCTAACCCGTCAGGCCTGGCTCAGCCTTCCCGGCTTCTCTGCAGATTTTGGTGGAGCCACTGAAACAGCCAAAGTTGGGCGCTCCGACTAAGGAGCCCACCCGGCTCGGTGTTTCCATCTGCTGTCAGTCACTGTTACCCCTGACCATCCCTGGAGGGTCAGCAGGGACTTGGCAGTAAACCTCTTTCCATGAATCCTTGGAATCAGAGGGCTCCTCCTTGCACTACCATCTGGTGGACTTGAGTCAGCTGAGGATCTGTCAACGGAGAGACCATGGTCAAACAGATCCAGGATTAAGGCAGAGCAGTAGCCAAGCAACAGCTACAGATTGCCATGGTTTTTGGCGACTCTTGTGCTTGGTCCGTGGCAGCCACGATGGCTATGTGCCGTAGAGCCTGCCTGAGGATCTCGACCTTTACGGCATATACCCAACACAAGCTGGCAGATGACCTCTTCTTGGCCACTGATTTGTTCGGGCGTGGGATCGAGAGGCATCTCACCCGTATTGCGAAGTACAGTGACACCTTGGACTCTGTGACATCCGCTCAGAGGGACCCCAAGGGCTCTAAGCAGCAGCAGAAGAAGCCCTTTTGGACCTTGCTGCCCCTGTGGGCTAAAGCAGCCCAGCCTCAGGCTGGTCAACAGGCTTAGGCCTGACGACCTCATCCGAAGTCTGGCCCTCCACCGCCTCCAAGCCTGCCCAGTGAAGAGATGAGGGGTGCCTCCCTCATGTCCATCCTGACTCCTCTGGGTCCTCCCATGGGGGGGCCGGCTTCACCACTTCCTTTCCACCTGGTCCGCTGTTTCCATGGGCAGGTAAGTTCTCAAAGTGGTCGGCCAGGATCTGCCTCTAGAATTCGAGGAGTACTCGCCTTGCCGAGCCCGTGACCCACAGGAGGGCATCATGTCTGCAGACATCCTGTTATCCCTTTGGGACGACATTGCTCAGCTCCTCCACAAGGATGTCATGGCTCCTGTCGCTGACCCTCCGGAACACCCAGGGTTTGTCTCCAGGTATTCCTGGTGCCAAAACAGATAGGAGGCTGGTGCCCCATCTTAGATCTGCATGACCTGAACAAGTTTCTCAGGCTGCGCACCTTCAGGATGGTCACTCTGTCTCAGATCATACCACCTCTCGAGCAGAACATGTGGTTTTGCTGTCTGGATCATCAGGATGTGTTTTTCATGACCCAATCTGTCCATCCCATCTCCAGTTCCAGGCAGAGGGGTCCTCTCACGGTTCAGCCATGCCATTCGGCCCTCTCCTTGCTGGGGTCTTCACCAAATGTATCACAGTAGTGGCAGCTTACCCGAGGCTTGGAGGTCGGTTACCCCTGCCTGGATGACTGGCTGATTGCAGGTACCTCCAGGCAGGAAGTGGATTGGTAATGTAACAGACATCAGATCACGATCAAAACAGAGGGACCGGTGCTCAGGTCAACAGGTAGCCCACCTGTAATCAATGGAAAGTAAAAGAGGCCGAGCACTGTCGGAAAAAAAACATTTAATGTAAATAATCACCTCAATGCTGAATAAAGCTTAAATGCTCAGCTTTAATTTGATATTATAGGGTGATGTACAGTCCAAGCACACAGCATTAACATGCCGTCGCTCTTTGAGAAAGACTTTTTTAGTCAGGGGGCATCCAGGGACTTGGCCTTCCAGACCTGCATCTCTGTTGGCCTCCTGGTCAATGAGGCCAAATCAGAACAACTCATGCTGTCGCTAGTGATCAGCTTCATCGGGGCAGAGCTTAACTCTTGCAGAGCCAGGGCTCGACTCCTAGCAGACAGGGTGGAGGCTTTCTCTTCCTTTGCCCGATCATTTCGGGTTGGGCAGTCGCACCCTGCTCAGGACTTTCTGCACCAACTGGGATACATGGTGGCTTGCACCAGTGTGGTCCATTGGGCTCACTGGAGAATGCACTCTCTGCAGTGGGAGCTGGCCTGCCAGTGTCCTCTGCGAAAAGGGCTACTCAACCAGTCGGTCACTGTGACCCAGCTGGTGGTGGACACCCTCCAGTGGTAGCTAGTCCCAGAACATCTGCAGTAGGGTGTCCCGTTTGTCTGTCCAGAGCAGACAGTCATCCTGATGACCAATGCCTCTCTCATGGGCTGGAGTGCCCACCTGGGGGAACACAGGGTCTACTGACTCTGGACCCCCGAGGAGTCCCGATGCCATATTAACATGCTGCAACTACAGGCAGTGCACCTGGCACTGACAGCCTTTGCAGTGCATGTTTGGGGTCGGGTCGTTTAGGTCCAGACAGACAACACCACAACCATGTACTACTCAACAGACAGGGTGAGACACACACTCCCTTCCCTTGTGCAAGGAAGCTCTCCACATTTGGACCCTTGCATAGCCTGGAGGCCGATCTCCTGGCCATCCATGTGGCTGGTGTCTCCAGCCAGCTGGTGGATGCTCTCAGCTATGTGGGTTAGGTGTTCCATGAGTGGTCTCTCCACCTGGAGGTAGTACGCAGCCTGTTCACCCAGTGGGGCACCCCTCAGGTGGACCTGTTTGCCTCAAGGAGAATGCAAGGCTGAGGCTGTACTGTGCCCACCCTCCATCAGCAGCAACACTGCAGGGGATGCATTTTCCAGGCCCTGGACCCAAGGCCTCCTTTATACCTTCCCTCCATTCCCCTTGATCCACGAGGTGCTGCTCAAGGCCAGAAGGGACAAGGCATGGATAATCCTGGTGGCTCCGGACTGGTCTCGCCAATTCTGGTACCCCAATCTCCTCAGCCTGAGCAGCAGACTCCTGAGGTGTCTTCCTGTATGCCCTGACCTGCTTTCCATCCATCGGGAAAGGTGCTCTACCTGGACCTTCAGTCCCTGCACCTGACATACTGGTTCCTGAGCAGCTAGAGTTCCAGGCTTTGGGTCTCTCTGAAGATGTTGTCACCATGGTTGAGGCTTCTCTAAACGAGTCGACCCGGAAATGCTATGCCTTCAAGTGGAAGAGGTTCTCCATCTGGTGCCAGGGCAAGGGGTTGGACTCCTTATCTTGCCTGGTGGCTAACATTCTCGACTACCTTTGGTTCCTCTCTCAGTCGGGCTTTCGGTCAACGACCCTTAAGGTGCACCTGGCAGCCTTCTCTGCCTACAGGCGTGAGCTGATATGCAGTTGGTGACACAGAAAAAGGTGGTCTGGCACTTTTTCAAAGGCCTTGACCACATTTCCCTTCCGGTGTGTGAACTACCACCACCACCTTGGGACTTGTTGCTGGTGTTGGCAAAGCTCATGGGCAAGCTGGTCAAACTAATGCACAGATGTGAGATGTCACATCTGTCATAGAAGACCGCCTTTCTGGTGGTTATCATGTCAGCCAGAAGGATCAATGAACTCTGGGCGCTCTTGATGGAGTCTCCTTACCTGATCTTCCATAGGGACAAGGTTGTCCTTGGCCCAAACCCAGAGTTCCTCCCAAAGGTTGTGTCAGATTTTCACCTTAACCAGGCAATTAATCTCCCGATGTACTTCACCAACCACACCTCGAAGGCAGAGTACAGGCTCCATACATTGGACCTGCTGCAAGCAGTAGCCTATTATAAGGACTGTGCAGCTGGAGTTCGGTGAGAGGTTCGCCAGCTATTTGTCACCTATGCTGAAGCCACACCTGGCAGACTGGCAGCTAAGCAGACAATTGGCAAGTGGATTGTATCCTGCGTCAACTTCTGCTATAGGTTGGTGGGTAGGGAGACTCCCACAGGGCTAAGGGCTGTTTCCATCCATCATACAGCTGCCTCGGTAGCTGCTTCCAGGGACGTCTCTATCCAGGAAATCTGCAGGGCTGCTACCTGGAAGTCAGCACACACATTCATTTCCCACTACCACACTGGCCTTGAGTCACGCTGGGATGCTAGTTATGGGGCCTCAGTTCTCCCATCTCTCTTTCCTAAGTAGGGGGTGTGCACCTTGCCTCCCTCTTCCCAGAGAACTGCTAGGAGTCTGCCAGAAGTGTAGATTACACATCATATCCACGTCCGTAGAAAAACAGGTTACTCACCTGTAACAGTAGTTCTAGGAGTGATATATGATGTTCATCCTTATTGACCCACCCGACCTCCCCTGGCAAGTGGCACACTGATTTTGCTTCCAGCAGGCAAGATCTGACATTATGGGGCAGTGCCGGGGGAGTTACCACCTGGGTGGGTGGGAGGAGCCAGCTTGAAGATATTCTGGCAAGCCTTAAAGGGGAAAGGAACACTGCCAGAAGTGTGGATGAACATCATATACCACTCCTAGAACTACTGTTACAGGTGAGTAACCTGCTTTTTGTCCTATCATAAAATGAGCAAGCCTTTCCATTTTGAGCATTTCTAAACATTCTCTTCCAATCCACAATAGTAGGAACTCTATTGTCTGTCCAGATTTTTAAAATAATATTTTTAACTGTGGCCGAGATCAAAAATGGTGTGCTTCTGCTCCTTAGATCAAGGCCTAGTCTCCTTAAAATAGCCTATAAGACAAGTTTTATATTATCTGTTAACCAGGGAATAGGGTTAAAGAAATTTATATTTCTGACCACAGTTTCTTTACTTTCTGGCAACCCCAAAACATATGAATTAAATCACAATATTCTTCTCCACCGTGAACACAATTACTTGTGTTTCTTAACATTTTGTTCAAATGTTTGAGGCTATAATACAGGTTGTGTAAAGACTTAAACTGTATCAGCTTCATATTTACAGTTTTAAAGGCCCTAGTGGCAAGCCACATGAAGCCATATTTGTTCCCATTTCCAACTGTCCAAGTTTCCATTTAATGCTTGTGACCACCATCTTATATTTTCCTTATCTCAACCTCTTGTGCATTCCAGCAGTAAGTCATCAAATTTCAATAGACATAGCTGCAATTGAAAGGCAGCAGTGAATGTTTTTGTGTTATCTGTGGTGAGAAATCAAGAACCTGCCTTTAGGAACTTTATTTTTTTTTTTTTTGCTACTTCAATTTTTATTGATGCACAGAAAATACATCAAATTGACATGACAACAGTTAATCCATTGCAACTTTCAATTGTAATTACAATTAATGTTAATGGTCTAGTACAACCCGAGGAGCTCTAATAATGTCCCTTCTCTTTATACTGTGAACAGGGTCCCCAAATGGGACATCAAAAGTCCATGTCCATGTAGTCCAGATGTGTTCTACAGTTCATTCCCCTCTGTTCACACACAGCTGATTTTTGTTTAACTCCATTCTTAGCCCAAGCTCCTCTACCTGTACAAAACACCTCCTAATTTAAGGAACTGTATATACATTTGATAAATCATAACAGTAAACCATACAAAGACCAAAGGTACTAAAATAAATAAATACTTAACTAATTAGTGGTGTGTGTGTGACGAATTCATCTGCTGTTTACTAGTTACTGTTTACTATTTACTGTTTAGTATTTGCTATTTACTATTCACCCCCTCGCATCCCTATTTTTTTACTTCTCTACTCTTTCCCCCCCAACCCTATGTCTTCCCCTCCCTCTGCTGGCCAGAGAAATCCCCAAGGCAGATACTTGATTAAAAAATATTCCAGCAAATATGACAGGTGGAGGGAGGGTCAGTCAATGAATTTTTCCTTGTCTGCTCCTGCACCTCTTGTATTCGTTCAGACCCAGGGAGGTAGTAAATAATCTTCCTGCCTGATCTTAATGACCGATACAGATAAATAACGTCCCCCTAGACTAGGCCAATGTATCTTGGCTGAGGGCTGGGTCCAAATTTATATCTGTGTCTATATCCATACCCCCCCCCCCACTCCGAATGTCTGGCGGCCTTTAGGAACTTTGAAACCACTTCTTCAAGTAGATTATAAAAATCTAGATCTGCATTTAATAATGCCTTGTCTTTAGAGGTCATGAATCTGAGCAAACCTATCATATGTTAGTATATCTTTATTAATTTCAAATCTCTGATGCTCCAGGCAGCTTTCCTAAGTTTCTGGTTACCGACATTAGTGTTAGGATTGTCGAAGATACGTTGCAACCTTGACTCATCTAGGTTCATATTAAGTAGTTTAGACCATCTTGTGATAAACCTGCTGTCAGTTATCATCTTATTTCTAAGGGGTTTAGTTGTTTTGGTGAAAATCAAGGAACATAAATTAATACCGTCTGAGTTAAGCCCAGTCAGCTTTGAATTTTAACCAGCCAGGATTGTTGTGGTTATCCTGAATATAACCTATCCTTTTAGAGATTTGGTTACTTCTGCATGCCAGGTAGTAGTAATGTAAATCCAGAACCTTAAGTCCACTGCTGTTTTTGTTCTGGATAGTTTAATAAATTATATTCTATGTCTTTTATGAGCCCAAATTAACTTCAAATTATGCCACCTAATGTCCATAAACCATTTTTGGGTATCTGAAATTGAAGTAGTGAAAACAAGTAGCGCCTTTGAAAGAATATTCATTTTAATGGTTCACCCAGCCATGGCGACAAGTATTTTCCGATGCAGGTACAATTGCAGGCAAAAATGCCGTCTGGCATTACAGCGCCAGATATTTTGTCTCCGGAGAAGAACGCCTACTTGTGAAACAGTTCATGGATATTTAATGACGGGTGATCTAAAATCAGATTGCCTTTTCACTGTCACCTTGTCTCGAACCAAAATTGCTGCAAGCAAAATCACTCGACAACTTGATGGAATACGCATTTAATAGACTCAGTCTTTCCCCACATGCCCAAAGGCAGGTTGTTCCATCTAAGCATACCCTGCACAGATGTTTTTAACAAGTTAGTTTTTACTTCTTGTTTTTGAGATGGATTTGAAAAGTTTGATCCCCAAGTAGCCTGTCAAATCATTTTCCCAGGTGATTCCAAACCCTTCCACATCAGTTATAATGGAATACGAATTTAAGGGTAAGAAGGAAGAATTTTCTTTCTTTAATTTGTAACCTGCAATTGTACTGAATTAATTTACTGTATTATCTTTAGTATTTTAGGAATGGACTTTTTAGGTTCTGTTAGAGAAATCATAATGTCATCTGTGTAGAAGGATAATAAATATTCTTTACTACTAACTTAAGTACTCTTAATTTCTTTATCAGAGGAAAACATTTGTACAAGGGGACTGAGAGAGTTAAAAATAATGTAGATGAAGGACATCCTTACTGAATACGTCTTTCTAAGGGAAACTGTCAGAAATCACTCTATTAATAATCACTGCTGCCGTGGGATAGATGTAAAAGTAGTCTGACCAATTTAAAGAACATTTCTGGAAATCCATATGCCTACAATACATTAAACACATATTGCCACATGATCTTGTTGAGGGCCTTTTCAGCATCTAATGCAAAGAGTCCTTCCACTGCTCTTTTCTTACAAGAGGCCTCCATCAAGTGAAACACTTTCTTTGTGTTATCTGCTGCTACACTATGTTGAATGAAACCTCTTTGCCTAGAATCAATTAAGGAGGGAATCATTTTTTCTAACCTATTGGCTAAAAAGTTTGTGAGAATCTTTATATCCATGTTAATCAAAGATATGGGTCTGTAATTATTGCATTCAATTGGGTCCTTACCTGCCTTATGTAATTCTTACCCATTGTGATATACTGAGATTTTCTTGTGGGTCAAACCATTACTTGAGCCAGTCAGCTTTTAGGATTCTCCTTTCTGTTTTACAGTTACTATAATGAGGGCTGTTTTGATCATGCAGATCCCCAAAACAAAACACTAGGCCACCCTCCCAAGTATTGTTCTGCAATTACAGTGTGATACAATACAATTTTATAAAGCATCTTTCATACTGTACATATGTGTACCCAAGTGCTATACATCGGGGGATGCTACAGTAGCAATGGAAATAAAATATCCCTTCATTACGTTCTAGCCTTCATCAGCATCTGATTGACAGAATGCACTTTAACTGTATCTAATTCACGTACTTATACCTTATGTCACCAGCTTATACTTGTTTCTCCTTGCCTGCTCCTGTGTATTACCTTCCATGTCAGTGTTTACTTTACTTTCACAACTGGTCACTTGTGAAAATGGACTGTTCAAACAACATGAAGTCTTGCTGTATTCTGACAAATTGCAGTGAGGTCCAACCTTCGAACTGCCCCGGAGATGAAAGAGTTAACTTTCCATGCCTGGCATGGAACACTGAGCTCAAGCTCGGTTGAGACTCTGTCTGTTGCTGTTTGAAGTCAAACCGTCAGATTCTTTACTCCGCCTCACTGAACAGTCGCTCCAGAGATTTCTCCTTTGCTCGGTTCAGTTTGTCGGTTAAAGTACCGTTTTTCTCGGTTTTCAACCACATTTAAATCGCAACCTGTCGGTTCAGTCTCTGTCTGTGGTATTCATGAGTACTAGATAGGTTTATATTGTTTTCTATTCTGTGTGGAACTTGTAAGCGTGTCATCAGTTCGGTTTGAACCGATCAGGTTGTTTAGAAATCTTTACTTCTACTTTTGAGTGTGAGTTACCAGTTCTTATCGGTTCTCAAAAAAAACTGATTTATTACGTTTCCACCGACCCTTAACATGGTCAGGAACCGATAAGAGTGTCTTGCTCTGTGATTGCCAAAAAGGGTAAGTTTGGTTTAGGACTGGCCATGTCTAGAAACCAAAGAAAAACCGGGCTCACTGGGTTTCAACACTGCAGTGTGTGTGGGCAAGTCTTTGCTAAAGGCTGATCCCCACACCACCTGTGTTGATTGTCTGGGGTTTGACCACGTCGATTCAGACTGCCAGATTTGTAAAAATTTTCCTGCAGCTACCCTGGAAAAAAGAGTTGGCAGGCTCAGGGAAAGGGAGGCCAAAAAGTCCGCTGACCCTGATGGCCAGCCCGGTTCGGTTCCAACTGAACCAGAAGGAGTGGCCTCTGACCAGGGTGAAACTTCTTCGGGCAAAAGGAGTCTGTTCTGGTTAAGAGAACAAGAAGGGATAAATCAGCCGGTGTGGATCCAAAAGTTTTTTCTCCAACCACTGATGATATAGCCAAAGCGATAAAAATTGTTCAGTCGCTATCCCCGGTTCCGACCAAACCGGCACCATCAGGAAGGCATTCGGTTCGGCTGGTTCCACCGGTTCCGGATTATGATTTAGAGGAATTTTATGAACTGGAGGAGGAGGAAGGAGAGTATGAGGAAAGTGAATGTGATTATGAAAGTCTGGATATGCGCATTGACCCGGTCATCTCCCCAGACAGACCTTCAGGAGTGTCTCCTCCTAGGCTTTCTGAGTCCCCTTCCCATTTCATGTTTTACAAGAAAGTGGCTGAAACCCTTCAGCTTCCTATGGAAGAAGCTGTGGAGGACCAGGAGGAGCCTGACTATGTTGAAATGATGGATATCCCAGAGTCCAGGAGGCTGTCTATTCCCCTTCGTAAGTCTTTTGGGAAACAGACAATAAAAATTTTAAAGACTCCTAATTCTATATCTCCTGTAGATAAGAGAATGGACAAGAGGTATACTCTTTCAGGCTCAGATACAGAGTTCCTTACCCAGCAATGCAGCCATGTTGGGGTACTGCAGGCTGCTGCCTGTGATAAGGCAAATATACCCTTGGCTTCACACCCCCCAGATAAGGACTCTAGTAGTATTGATGCCATGGCAAAGAAACAGTACATGGCAGCATCCTTGGGACTCAGGCAGGCCAATTATATGGCCCATACAGCTAGATATCAGAACTCTAGATGGGACACTGTAATGGCTTTAGCTAAACAGGTCCCTGGCCAGCTTGCCAAGGAGCTGGAGCAGGTAGCTGCAGATGGTATTGAGGCATCCAAGGTGCAATTCCATGCTGCAGTGGACTCCAATGATGTTTCATCTAGAGTCATGGCTACATCTGTGGCCCTTCGTAGGATGGCTTGGCTCAGATGTACTAGCCTGTCTCAGGATACCCAGACTAAGGTCATGAATTTTCCTGTTGTGGGTAATTCTCTGTTTGGGGAGCAAACAGAGAACTACATGAAGAAAATGGATGAATACAGGACCACCTATAGAAGTGCTCAAGCCAAGGAAAGGGAAGCCAATCCTCAGAGGCAGCATCCCAGGGGCAGAGGCAGGCCTTTTCATAGGCCTTTCTACCAAGCCCAGGCCTCCTCTTCTGCTTATGCTCAGAGGGGGTTCTTTAGAGGGAGAGGCAGACGGGGTACAAGCAGGCCTGTTTCCACCCCTCAGCCTAAACTCCCTGCCAAACAGGCACCCTGATGGGTTTGCCAGGGCCGATTCTCCACCACCTGTAGGGGGCAGGCTGGCTTACTTTGTCCAGGACTGGATGTCTTTAACATCAGACAAATGGGTCCTGGAAGTAGTAAGCCAGGGACTGGTTCTCAGCTTCAAAAAGTTTCCAAAGATGAGAACCAGATCCTTTCCACCTGCAAATCCTTCAGAGGCACTTGCCCTAGAGGCAGAGGTCTCTTCCCTCTTGGCTCTCAGAGCTGTAGAAAGGATTCCACCCCTACACAAAGGGAAAGGATTGTACTCCAGGTACTTCCTCACCCCCAAAAAGACAGGAGAATGGCGGCCCATCCTGGATCTCAGATATTTAAACAAGCACCTTTTAAAGCCAAAGTTCAAAATGGTGACTCTGGGAATAATTCTACCTCTCTAAGGCCAGGGGACTGGCTAGTCTCCCTGGACCTCAAGGATGCCTATTTCCATATTCTCATCAGAAGCTCCCATCGAAAATACCTCAGTTGAGCTGCCCTCAGGCCATTACCAATTCAGAGCAATGCCCTTCGGCTAACCTCTGCTCTAAGGGTGTTCATAAATGCCTGGTAGTAGTAGTTGCCTTCCTAAGAAGGAAAAGTTTCCATCTTCCCATACCTGGACGACTGGCTCATAGTAGGCCAATCCCCAGACCAAGTCAGGTTACACCTTCAGATAACTCAGCAACTGCTCACTTCTCTAGGTCTCCTTCTGAATCTTTCAAAGTCAGTTCTAGAGTCTGTACAGCTCCTCACCTTCATAGGCGTAGAGCTAGATACAGTAAAGGCAAGAGCCTTCCTTCCCCTGGACAGGGCAAGGACCCTTATTACACTGGCTTCTTCATTCACCCTACAGGTGTCTCGACCAGTAAGGCATTTTCTGCAGCTCCTGGGGCACATGGCTGCTTCTACAGCAGTGGTGCAGGGAGCAAGATTTCAGATGAGGGACATTCAGTTCCATTTGAGAGCCTTTTGGTCTCAGAAAAAGGATCCTCTGACCAAACTGATCCCAGTGACTCGAACCCTGATCCAGGCATTGCAGTGGTGGCAGGATCAGGACAATCTAAGACACAGAGTTCCTTTTGTCACTCAGTCTCACTCTCTAATCCTTACTACAGATACCTCCCTCTTGGGGTAGGGAGCCCACTTGGGAGACCTGACCACCCAAGGGTTGTGGTCTCCTCAGGAATCTCTGCTTCACATCAATCTGTTAGAACTCAGAGCAGTGTTTCTAGCACTTCAGGCTTTTTCCAAGTCTGTTCAGAACAAAGTAGTTCAGATCAGGACAGACAATATCACCACAATGTGGTATATCAACAAGCAAGGGGGCACTCAGTCTACGGCCTTGTGCACAGAAGCAATGAGGTTATGGTCTCTGGCCTATTCCCTGAACACTTCTCTTATAGCAGTACACCTCCCGGGCAAGGACAATGTCCTGGCAGATGCTCTCAGCAGGATATCTCAGGGCCATCACGAATGGTCACTGGATCCCTGGTTTTGAAGGTGATCTTCTCCAGATGGGGCACCGCACAGATAGATCTTTTTGCAGCCCCAGACAATCACCAACTTCCCCTCTTTTGCTGCAGACCCCCAGTGTTGGGCTCAGTCCCCCTGGATGCCCTAGTTCTCAATTGGGAAGGGAAGTTCCTGTATGCTTTTCCCCTTTCCCTCTCCTGTTCAAGGTGCTAGTCAAAATCAGGTCTCAACCCTGCAAGGTGATTCTGATTGCTCCAGACTGGGCCAGACAGCCCTGGTACCCTCTCCTGTTGTCCTTAGCAGTCCACCTTCCCTGTTTCTTCCAGAATTACAACCTGTTAACCTGTGCTCAGGGAGGGTTTGGTATCAAATCTCAAATCTCTCAATATCAGGGCCTGGCTCTTGAAGAGTTAGATTTGCTGATTCACACCTCTCTCAAAGTGTTATGGATATCCTAAAGGCTTCTCAGAAGCCTTCCACCAGAACCACTTATAATTCCAAATGGAAAAGTTTCTCCATATGGTGCTCTGGGAAGCATATTTCTCCAGAGTCTGCTGGCCTGCCCACAGTCCTTGACTATATGGTTCATCTGAATAGCTTGGGACTCAGACCAGCTGCACCAAGAGTGCATCTGGCAACTGTCTCTGCTTTTCTTTCAGCAGGTAAACCTTCTTCCCTTTCAGCTCATCCTGTATTCTCTAAGTTTTTCAAGGGATTGCTTCATACCAATCCACCATTCAGGGACCCTGCCCCTGCTTGGGACCTTAATGTTTGCATTGCTCAGCTTATGCAACCCCCCCTTTGAGCCGTTGTCCTCAGCAGAGCTTAAGTACTTGACTTGGAAAACTGTTTTCTTGGTGGCCATCACTTCTGCCAGGCGTATAAGCCAGTTACAAGCCCTGTCAGTGGAGCCTGATTTTATCTCTTTCCATAGAGATAAGGTGGTCCTCAGGACTAACAGGAAGTTTTTACCTAAGGTGGTTTCAGACTTCCACCTTAACCAGTCTATGTCTCTTCCTGTGTTCTTCACTGACCATTCCTCCTCTGATGAGAGGAGGCTGCATAGTTTGGATGTGAAAAGGGCCCTTAGCTACTACATAGAGCGTACCAAGGGTCACAGGTTTGACTCCCTCCAAATGTTCCTCACTTATGGTGAGGTTGTTAAGGGAAAACCTGCCACTAAAAGATCCATTGCCAGGTGGATTGTCTCTTGCATTCAATTTTTCTATGAAACACTAGGTAGGATTCCACCCTCAGGCCTGAGGGCTCACTCTAGAGGTACAGCTGTTTCCCTGGCTGCAGGGATATTCTATCTTAGAGATATGTCAAGCAGCTACCTGGAAAACAGTTCACACTTTTACTAAGCATTACTCTCTGGATATCCAGGCTAGGAGTGATGCTGGGTTTGGCACAGCAGTGCTTCAGAGCCTATTTCCTAGGTAGGTTCTGTCCCTCCTCCATGGAGGTACTGCTTGGTAGTCTGCAGTTTGTCAGAATACACCAAAACTTCATGTTGTTTGAAGAAAAAATTACTCACCTTAGTAATGTTGTTTCTTCTAATGGAGTCTTGCTGTATTCAGACCTCCCTGCCTTCCCCTCTCAGAACCTTTGTTTTTGGGATGTGAGTGGGCAGTAGCAGTGTTGGCACTCAGGAGGTGCCCCACCTTTTTATTATCACCCCCTTTTCTTTGGGTGAGTGGGTGTTGTGTTTATTTCATTTTTTGGGTTTCCTGACTTGAGTCTTTGTTTTGGGACCAAAAAATCTGTTTCTTATATTTAGTAGCCAGTTGGCTAATATAGGTTTACAGCTTCCACACAGGACACTCAGTGAGTTTAGCTTGTAAAGATCTGACGGTTTGAGTTCAAACAGCAACAGACAGAGTCTCAACCGAGCTCGAGCTCAGCGTTCCATGCCTGGTATGGAAAGTTAACTCTTCCATCTCCGGGGCAGTTCGAAGGTTGGACCTCACTGTAATTTGTCAGAATACAGCAAGACTCCATTAGAAGAAACAACATTACTAAGGTGAGTAATTTTTTCTTTTCGATTCATCTTGCTCTCCAGTGTAAAAATAAAATGAAACCAAAATATGCAGTGATCTAATACACAAGCAAGTAATAAAAAGAAAAGGGCAAATGGAATTAGATGTGAACAAGTAGGACTATTAGTGCTACAAATTGTAATCTGGCATGACTGAATCCATTAAATCAAAAACAACTAATAGAGGAGGACATCTGGTGAAGTCACCAGCTAATGAGGTCATAGTCTACACAAGCTCCCAGATGCCCGGCCTATTTTATAATTATCACCTTTATACAAAGAAATCCTCGATCCTTGACGATCTGTGCAACCCTGGAGTATGGTGACTCATCAAGAGGGATAACTACTGCCCTGGGACTTTAAAACAACAAATACTAGTGGTGGTAGAGGGCTAGAAGCCAGAGCTGCTCTTCTATGAAGCCTGGTAGATCCCTGGAGTTGGAAACAGCGAGGGAGAAGGGGTAAGAGGCAGCGTTACCATCACATCCTGTAAGCTCTAGAAGGAATTGTGATGTTTGGGAATACCCTTGACCACATCAGACAGGAAATATCAGCGATCACAGAGACATTAAACAACAGGAATGAAAATGTTGGAACTAGAGAGACAAGTGTCAAGCCTTAAGACACAGTGGATCTACATAATGGAGCAATTTTGCCACTCCATCACAGGGAGCAATTCTTATACAATAAATTAGAAGATTTAGAAGAATCGCTCATGTCATGTGAACTTACACATACATGGGCTCCCGAGAAAGCAAAGCAGGAGCTATGACAACCTTCATCGATGGCTACTACGGATGCTGGATTTAGATAGGATCTTCAATTAAATATCATTTGGGCACATTGAGCTCTTACTGCTCCCTGCCTGACAGATCCTAAAGTTCACCCAAGATCCATCATCCTTTTTGGACTACAGGGTAAAGGAGCTTGTATTGAAAAAAGCAAGGATAAAAGGAAATAATATTTGGGGATGCTCATATGTACTTTGACTATGATTACGCCCCTTTAACTATGGAAAAGCACAAGCAGTGGTTCTCTATGATTAAAGAACTTAAAATTAAGGGTCTGAGAGCTCGTGTAGACTATCCTGCTTGCCTCCGAGTGTTTTCCGATGCAGGCCCAAAAATCTTTGAGTCCCCGCCGGATGCCAAAGTATACTTAAGCACTCTGGGAATACAGGTAGACAACCTAACAAATGCATTGAAATTCAAAGAACTAGAAAAAAGAAAATAGCAAGCCGCACCCAGAACCCAGTTCTTATACTGGTAGTAGGGAAGAGCTACGGCGACAAACAGTCTGTGGTCTAAGATGGCGGAACTCTACACCCTTGAGAAGAGAACAGACCTTCTGAATCTCCACGGCAGAAGGAAGCCACCACGTCAGCCACCGACCACTTGCCTTTGAGAGAGAGAACCATCTAACTTGACTGATTTACATCGGTCAGGTAAGCTGATTGGGACTTTGCTCATGTATGGGTCATAATCATTCTCGTTGAGGATTCGAGCTTGTTTTTTTATATAGACTCCCACCATTGACTAGAACCACTAGACATTTGTTTTTCTTTTGCTTTCTAGGTTTAAACTGTCAGAAAGGTTAACTCTGCCTAGGATGTTTACTTTGGGGAGTTAGCAGCAACTGCATTGTATAGGAAATAAAGCACTAGGAAAGGAAAGGAGAGAAAAAAGGTAATTCTAAATATGACTGGCACAGGCATACATAGATGTCATCTTTCTAGTTCTTAAAGGAAATACAAAAACAAAGGTTCCTTTCTGCACTCTACCTGATCTAGTCCTGTTTAAGTGATGTCTAAAATATGACTGTAAGGAAGTTTTGCACTAGACAACGGATGAGGGTGGGGATTGATTTATGTAAAGGCTAACCTAATAAGTTTAATTAACAATAGGAGGATCTTTTCTCTTTGCAGGATCATTCTACCTCGGATGCTTTTGGGTGTTTGTTTTTTTTGTGTGTTATTTTGGGATTACAGGGCAGCACTTAATAGGAAAAAAAGAAGGAAAAAGGAAGGAAATGTAAAAAAGGGGAACAGTGAATGTGGTATGGGAGGAGGTATCTTTCTGTTACACAGGAACCTAGAGATTGAGTACATCACATGTGGAGGAGGTCGCAGTTAATAACAGCATTTGGGTACCCTCGCTGACTTTATTAGGGAAGCAGAAGGTCTCAAATGTTAAAACAAGAGATGAAATCAGACTCGTAAATACATCCTGGGGTGGAGTGGTCACCTTCTGTCTTGCGACCCTAGGTAGAAAGGCCCCACCCCTAGTTAGTAAAATATTTTAACCTGGTATGGGTAATGAAACTGCTTTATATTGCTTAACTGTCTGACCAGTAGGTCGGGGTTTCAAGGGAAAGTATTTGTGCAGTCTTTTGGAGCACTTTCTTATCCCTAAACTGATTTTAACTTTAAACCAACAGTGGCAACATTAGAAGAAGAATTAAAGGATTGGTGGTGCATCTTTGGTCCCTGAGTGGTTTAATTTCAGTGGGCCAAAGGGAGAGCCTGTGGCTCATAATTGCGTGGATGACACCACACTTGCTGCAGGAGCCACTGGTTGGACTATGCTGCAGCCTAGTGCAGGGTTAATCTCTGCATAGCCTGCTACCACTTGTCACCTGTTAGTTAGCAGGGAAATAGTGGCACGATTGGAAGTGAGAAGAGTAGGAGGTTTGCCAGGCCCATGCTTTGAAGGGCCCTGGCTTCAAGTTATGACTGTTAATTTTCTGGTTGATTGCTTACATTACTGTTATATGTTTGGTAAAATGTTCAGGGTTGTGATGCTTTCCCATTTGGTCATTATAGTGAGTGCATGAGCACGTGGGTTTGAATATAATAGTAACCTACTTAAAACACAATGGTATAGATGTCAGATCTGTGGGTTTACTACTTTTCAATCACGGCTGATTTAAATATCATTACTTATAATGTTCTGGGTCTTAACAGCCCGATTAAAGAGAGCCAAGAGTCTTTTTTTTTTTTTTCTTCCATATGTAGTTTACTCCTCCGGCGAACTGGGCGACTCGGCTCCTCCCTTGGAGGGACTTGTCTCTCTGGCGAGGCTTTCCCCATACCCACCTCGACCGGCCATCCCGTGACTGGGCTGGCAGCAAGGGATGCCAGCCTCCCCCCACTCCCGGATGCCAACATCTACATTGCTGGGAGGAGGCATGGGTGCAGCCTGCTATCATGGAGCCTGCCAGCTCCGATTCCTTTTATCCATTTTCTCCCCAGACCCATGCATGTGCAGTGGGTGGGGTGACTGTCTCCTCCTCCACGGAGGCAGCCTTACGCCCTGTGCATGGGTCCACCCGCTTTAAGCATCACACCTGTGCTGACCCCCCAGCTTCTACTGGGTGTCATTCTACAGCGCGATGCTGATTCCACCCACCCCTGAGGAAGGAGAGCTATCGGCAGACATTCAGTCCTTCCTCGCCCCGGCCAACCCCGAGTGACCTGAGTTCATTTCCCAAACCTGGTTCACCGGTATGGCACAAGGTAAGGCATCCAGTGCCTCAGCCCTCTATGCCACCGGGCCGGCAAGAAAGCCAGAGTCTTACAGGAGCTGCACCGATTAGGGACAGTGGTGGTCTTCCTCCAGGAGATGCATTTAACCCCGGGAACATAACAAATGTAGCTGTAAGTGGTGGGGAAGTCTTTGCAGCCTCCTGGAAGAGAACACCCATCGAAGAGGAACTGCTATTTTAATTCATAGGGCACCCATTTATTGCTGAAAAGGTGGATTTGGATCCAGAAGGTCGCTTTGTCAGACTTCAGGGCTCATTTAGGGACACGGCCTGCACAATGCTTAATGTTTATGCCCTGAACAATGATAAAGACACAGCTATATTTCTTAAAAAAAAAAAAAAAAAAATATACAAGAGACAGTGACTGATTCTGGACACCTATACGTTATTGGAGGGGACTTTAACAACACTGTCTCCACTAAAATAGACCGCGGTGGAGGAGTTTCTAATCTAAGAAAAAACAGATCTGGCATCATGCATTCAAGGTTAGGGCAGGAGCTAGGTCTGACAGAAGTGTGGAGAATGTTGAAGCGGGCAGATTCGAGACTACACACTACTCTGATAGACATAAGTGTTACACTAGAATAGACATGTTTTCATGTCCACTGAGTAGCTCACACAGTGTCTCACTGGAAGATACAAACCAGAACACTGTCAGACCATGCTCCAGTCTTGTTAAGAATGGAACTAGCGTTTGAATGTGGGGCTCCTCAATTCAGCAGAGTTTAGGACACTTAGTATCTTAGAATATCTCCTGAATAATCCAGTAGGAACTACTACCCATGTGGACTGCTAGGATGCCTTGAAGGCGGTTCTCCATGGGGCAATTATTCAATACTCAGCTGAGGATAAAGGTAAAATGGCAGAAGAACAAAAGACAAAAAGAAGCTGCAATTAAAGAATTGGATATTCAGCATACAAGCAGACAAAGGAAGAATTGATAAAGCAGAGGAGAAACTCACAAGAATGTTAACTTTGCAAATGGAAGGTAATTATCGTAGAGTGCTGCAACAATACTAGGAGAGGAAAACAGAGCAGGTCAATGATTAACCTTACTCTGAGGAAACAACGGGAAATAGAGCAGTACTACATGAAGTCCTCCGGGACAGGAGTATGCACACAAACAACCAGGAGAAATCGTAAACATCTTTGCAGAGTATCATAAACAATTGTACACCCAAAATATAGTTGGGACTTTGATGAAAGTGCTGGCGACTTTTCTTGAGAGCAGATCTCCCAGCATTATCTGAGCACAAAGCCTCTTTGGCAGAGTCATTACAGAAGAAGAACTTTGACACAGATTCTGCAAACTAAAAAATGGGAAATCTTCGGGTCTGGATGGGTTCCTGGGGGGATTTTTCAGAATCTTTACAGAGTCCCTCATGCCCATTTTTACCTAAGTATGCCAGGAGATTATGGAAGTGTGGGGGGGGATACCAACATTTCTAGCATTCAGCCCAAATAGCCATCATCCTGAAACCTAGTAAAGATTCAACAGACTGCAGTTCTTATAGACTCATATCTCTATTAAATACAGATATTAAAATCTTTTCGGGTATTCTGGCTGACAGAGTCCAGTGTGTGATTGCCCCAATCATACATGTGGACCAGATGGACTTCTTATCCAGAAGATACTTGCATGACAATATAAAGCAGCTGCTTAATATCATTTCCACATAGAAGAATCAGGGGAAATTTCAACTGGCTATCTCCATGGATGCTGAGAAAACCTTTAGTATGGTTAATTGGGGATTCCTAAAATATACCATGGAGAGAGTGAAATTTGGCCCCAAATTCATACAAACTATCAACATGCTATATTCACCCCCCCCCCCCCGAGCAATAGTAAAAGTAAATGGAATCAACTCAGATTTTTTCCCCTTAACACGAGGTACAAAACAGGGTTGCCCTTTGTCTCTTCTACTATTTGCCATTTGCCTAGAGCCATTAGCAGCAAAAGTCAGACAAGATCTAAATATCTCCGGTGTCATGGTGCGGGGGTAGAATAAAAAATACCCCTTCAGTATATGCTGATAACGCTTATCTTTTTCCTAAGCACACTGGATACATAAGTAGCACAGCTGGCATCCCTCCTTCATTCCTTTGGAGCAATCTCAGGATACAAAATAAACTTCCCTAAATCAGAAGCTATTATACTTAGTGGCCATTGCCCCATAGGTTTTAAGGAAACATTTCCTTTTAGATGGGCACAGAGTAATCAGATTGGATACTTAGGGATCCAAATCTCTCTAGACCTTTCTAAGCTCTTTGCATCTAACTATGACAGACTGTGGGAAGGGATACAAGCAGACCTAGCCCGATGGGTGCTCCTGCCACTTTCAGTAGTGGGCAAAGTGGGTGCTATAAAAATTAATGTATTGCCACAGCTTCTTTAATTATTTCAGTGCCTTCTGTTAAAAATCCCCCTTTCATTCTGGAACAAAGTAACACGTGGAATTCAAAAATTTATTTGAGGGAACAAACGCTCTCGAATGTCATGTTAAACCCTGACCCTACCACGAGATGAAGGTGGCTTGTCCCTGCCTGATCTGCAATTATATTACCTGATGGCCCAAATGCTGGTGGTTTATACATGGGCCAAGCAAAGGCAATTTTCCCAATGGTATGACAACAAGAATGCCAGAGCAGTCATTGTTCACACTAGCGCTCACCCAGGTCACTACAGAATACAAGAAGCAAGTTTCTAATATATGGGTTAGACAAACATCCTACAAAAAGTTTGAAAGTGAACAAATACAACGGAAAGTCTGGGGCCATTGTCGTTGATCAGATTCATTTCAGAATTCTTCCCCTAGACTCTAGATGCTGGATATGCTAGCTGAGAATTAACAATTAGCAGGCAAAAGAGAAATTTAAATGGAGCAATAGAGAATTTCTTAGATATATGCAAATTAGACACTATATCAACTCCTCAGATAATGTGACGAAACTAACTCAACCTCACTGTGCTTGGGAAGACTATATTTATGGGGTGGTCGGTATATCTATCCCTCAAAGATATGTCTCAGACACATACTGTATAAGATGCTGCACAAAGCAAAGGGCTTTGCAATAGTAAAAGTAAAGGAAGCCTGGGAACATGAGGCAGACTGCAGCACTGGGGAGGAAGACTGGTCTGGTAGATTAACATTTGTCTGGAAAGTATCATCAGCTCCAATATGGAGTGAATTCTTTTGGAAAATTCTTATTCATTACTTCAGAACCCCCACTATCACATGTCATTATAAACCTACTAGGTGGGCAAGCAGTCCTTATCTGCCGTCAAATTCTATGTTTCTATAGTGGGGGTAGGAGGAAGTAAGCTGTTGGTTAACTAGAATCTGCAACTTATCCATCAGGTAGGGAAATAGGCAGACTAGGTGGGCCAAGCGGTCCTTATCTGCCGTCATATTCTATGTTGAACCACGAACACTGCCAACTGTTTGAGAGCCAGTGGAGAAAAGGGCTCACATTGGCACATTTTTGGGGGATGTAGCAAGGTGAAAGAATTTTGGGAACATATACATACAGCGTCTCAAGAAATCGTAGGGGAATAGATCTCTTTTGACTTTACAGAATGGGTCCTGGGACTCCCAAAGGTAACACAGTTGTGGGGAGATAAGAGAAGCATTATGCTAATTCTTATAGTGGTCACCCTCAAATATATCTGGCGCATTGGCTGTAACCAGAATCACCCTGTCGAAGAGAATGGATTAGAAGACTGGAAGCAGTTTCTACTATGGAACTCCTCACTGCTAAACTGAGGCTTGGGAGGAGAAACACATTGACAAATGTAGAGGCTGGAACAGCTGACACCAAGAAACATAGAATTTGACAGCAGATCAAGACCACTTAGCCCACAGAGTCTGCCCATTTTCCTACCAACAGATAAGCTGCAGATCCTAGTTAACCAACAGCTTACTCCTCCTACCCCCACCAGGACTGCCGTATGTCTATCCCATGCATTCTTGAATTCCCCCACTGTTCTTGACTCCACGACCTCCTCAGGGAGGCTGTTCCATGCATCCACAACCCTCTCCATGAAAAAATACCTCCTCGCATTACCTCTGAGCCGTCCCCCCTATATCTTCAAATTGTGCCCCCTTGTTCTTGCACATCTCTTTTTCTGAAAGATGCTACCCTCTTGGACTTTGTTGATTCCCTTGAGGTACTTGAAAGTTTCTATCATGTCCCCTCTCTCCCTTCTTTCCTCAAGGGTATGCACATTAAGCTCCTTTAGTCTTTCTTCATGTGTCTTCTGGTGCAGACCCTGCACCATTTTGGTTGCCCTCCTCTGGACAGCCTCCACTCTGTCTATGTCTTTGTGGAAATTAGGTCTCCAGAACTGCACACAGTACTCCAGATGGGGTCTCACCAACTGTCTGTACAGAGGGATAGCAACTTCCTGTTTTCTTCTATCGATGCCTCTCCCTTTGCATCCCAGTATCCCCCCAGCCTTCCTTACTGCCTTCTCACATTGCTTGTCCACCTTTAGGTCATCTGATGTAATTACCCCCAGGTCCCTTTCCATTTTTAGTGTTGTCAGTATCTCACCCCCCATTGTGTACTCTTCCCCTGGGTTTTTGTTTTCCAGGTGCATTACCTTGCACTTCTTTGCATTGAATCTGCGCTGCCATACATTTGACCATTCCTCCAACCTTGTCAAGTCCCTTCTCATCCTTTCCACTCCATCTCAGTGTATCAACCCTGTTGCAGATCTTTGTGTCGTCTGCAAAGAGACATACTTTTCCTTCCAGTTCCTCTGCAATGTCACTTATAAAGACATTAAAAGGACCGGTCCAGTACTGAACCCTCAGGTACCTCGCTAATAACCCTCCTGTTCACTGTGACCTCATGATTAATACTACCCTTTACGTCTGTTGTTTAGCTAATTTTTATCCAGGCTACCACCCTGGGACTCACGCCAAGGCTGGCTATCTTGAGTATTAATCTTTTGTGTGGGACTGTATCAGATGCCTTGCTAAAATCTAGGTAGGCCATGTCCATAGCCCTCCCTGGTCTGCAACTTTGGTCACCCAGTCAAAGAAATCTATTAGGTTCATCTGGACACCTACCTTCCCATCGTGTGAATCCATGCTGCCTTAGGTCCTGTGCCCCACTGGCCTGTAGGTACTCAATAGTTCTTTCCTTCAGAAGTGATTCTATCATTTTCCCTACCACTGAGGTCAAGATAAAGATAGGACAAGAAATGGTATACTAGATATGGAAAGTCTATAGCTAGCAGGCTCCCCATTTGATCTAGGAAGAGTTAAACTTTTCTGAGGAGGAGGTAGTGGCTAACAGCAACTCTAAAACAGATGGAGGAAGTTGGCCACACGTGTCCTTCTCACCTCTGATGAGATTAGATCCACTGAGCCCTGTGACATAGCAATAACTAAAGACCTGCATATGAAAGAAATAAGCACACATCCCTGGTTTGGTTATATTTTTCTGTTTTAACATGTTTTGTTATCTGGATCTTGCTCATCCTCTCTTTCTTGTTTCTATGCAATTCCTGTATACATAGCATACCATCCAAGTGACACAATTCATGTCTGTGTAGTAATTACAGAGCAAACCGATTCATTTTTCATGTTTAACATAATTGTTTGTAAATGCACACTAGCCTACTTAACCCTGGGTTCCGCCTTGCCTAGGTGTTTTATCTCCTCCTTACCATAGATGGAGGCTACCTGGAAGACAGGAAAATGGATGCTACCCATAACAGAAGTAACAGGCTGACTCTGCTTGGACTATAAACCAACATGGGAGATTTAAATTTTACCAGGGCAACAGAGCCTGCAATATAAGTGTAAGGGTAAATGTGATATCCTCTTCTGTACTGTCTGTATGATATATAACATATGCTGAATAAAGCGGAGTTAAAAAAAAAACGCACGGTACTAGCATTTAATAAAAAGTGTTGTTGTAAGGAACCATGGATAGCATAACTGGGAACTGATAGGGAGCTCAGGATTTGAAGAGGGAGGGGACAAGTTTTGATTGAGGGAGAAGGTTGTTCCAGACAGGAGGAAGGAATTCTGAAGGCCTTCTTTGCAATGCTTGAAAGATATGAGAAACCAAAAGCATCTTAGAGCTGGAAGAATGGATATGCAGAGTAGGTTGTGAAGAAATCAGAGAGACTGGGATGACTAAAGCCAAAAATAATGTTGAAAAATGTGGCAGATTTGTAGAGGATGCAGTACTGGGTATGGAGCAAGTGGAGGTGATGAAGGATGAGGTTATATGGTCCACTTTCCAGGAGGTGGTGGAACATGTCAGCAGCTGCATTATGAACAGTTGGAAATTTAGAGAAGAGGATGTGCATAAAGGAGCAAATTACCATAGTTCAGAAAGATGAAGACAAGAGAAATGGTTTCAGTAGAGGAGGGGTCTAGGAAGTGATGAATATGGGCAGTATGGTTGTGAGTATTCAGACTATGGATATGTTCTGAGCACAATGAGTTCCAGGTCAAGGAAAACTAGTTATCTAACAGAGAGAGCAAATGAGACAAGGGGATTTTGCTGCTGATCTCTGTTTTACAGACCTTAACCTAAGAGAACTTGAGACTGAGCCAAGAATTAATTTTCTCAAGACTGGATGGAAGGAGGGTGAGGCAGTATTAAAGATGGCATTAAAAGATTATATAGTTGGATATCTTTTGCATAGTAATGATACCTGAAGTTAAAGTCAAAGTAGCAGCCTGGGGGGAAGCAGTGGTCTTAGCAATCCTACGTATTAGGGGAAGGAGTGATGAGGGTTGTACATTTGAGACTTCTTGGAGGCTTCTGTGTTCTGGGGGTTTTGTCTGATTGCACAGTTAGCGCTTTGCTAAGGCAAGCTCTGAGGGGGCTGAGATAATTAGAGAAAGGCTAGTGCTGAGAACAGAGATTGAGGAACACCGTAGTATAAAAGTCTGGGAAGCAGCAAAATACTACTGAAGACAAAGAAGGCAGTTGGAGTGAGAAGAGTGAAACCATGAAAGAGAGCATTATAAGACACAAGCACAATGCTTGAGATGGATAAGGAGGATAAGGTGGTCAACTATATTTAATACTGTGCCCAAGTTCTTGCGAATAAGGCGAAAATGAGCCCTCTGAAGCTGTGAAACGATCACTGACAACCTCATGAAGGGTAGCAAAATGGAGTGATGATAGCAGTGATGTAGGAGCTAGGGCACAAAGGCAGGAGGAGGACAAGGTCTAGGGAGGAATTTGGAAGGGTCTGAGGTAAAAATCATAGAAGGTGGGGGGGGATGAGGTGGACTGGGGAAGGGGGCAGTTGTTAGGGAGTGGTAGGGAGAGAGAGTTTAGAGGAGTGAGGAAAAGGTAGAGCAGGGATGTGGGAAGGGAGGCAACAGATGCCAGGTGGGAATAGGAACAGATGGAGGGGTGAAAGAGATGCTGTCTTGGATGGTGCCTATTTTGGAGTTGAGTAATGTGGCAGATTCTTCAGATGTGATGGGGTGGAGGGAGACAGAATGGAAGGAGTTTGGGAGATGGAAGAGAGATTAATGTTGTTTTTGGGGGATTACCATTACCTTTGGAAACAACAGAGTGTGATATTTGGTTTTATTGTCAGAGAGCAGTCCTATAAATTGTTTGACCTTCAGGTCTCATAATTGCACTGTCAGCAGAGAAAAGTACCAAGGTTTCTCAAATCAGTGGTCTTCCGGCCTGATGGCCCAGAAGTGACATGAAGGTTATGAGTGACAGTGATAAATTTGGCATGGATGAGTAGTCTGAAGGCAATGTTCAAGACAGAGTTGTATATCAGTTTCAGAAATGGGTTGGGGTGGGCAGTAAAAAAAGGACAGAGGGAGTAAATTTAAAGTGTTGCAAGGAGTTGAAATAGTATGCGTATGTAACCCTTTACCGGCCACTTGTTTAACTAGTAAGCACACCTCCCATATTTTCTGTCTAGGGGTAAGAGAGGGGAAGGGGTACAGAAACAGTATTACACACAAATGACCATCACTAAACCCAGGTCCTGAGGAGAGAACTTTAGCTAGGGGCTATGCTACAGTCACGGCCAAAGACATGGCCAGATAATTCCTGAAATTTATGTGATATTTCTAGAGAAATCTGCTTTCTCCATTTACACAGTAGGGGTGGTGGAGAGAAACTGTTTAGAAGTATTGCGAAATATCTAGCCATGTCTGTGGCTACTACTGTAGGTCTGAACTCCTGGAGGGTACCCAGTAATTCCACACAGAAACAGAATGTCCAAACCAGGTTGGGGTTCTAGAGTGTGACTTTATTCAAAGAATGGTATACAGAAGCAAAGGTGGACCCCCAAGGGTTTACACTTCATGGCACAAGGCAATGCAGAACAACAAAAAGTCTATAGCGAACAGAAACTCTAAACTTCCCATATTGCATATTACTTTGAACTATCTTCAGTGGCAAAGCCTCAGCTGTGAAACACACATTTCTTCTAGTGGCACTGGCCACAATGGAGCACACAATTTCTTCTAGTGGCACTGGCCACAAATTAGAACATTTCCCATATGTCATGGGATTTAAACATTTGGAAATGTGGTAACTGGTCACGACAGAGCACACTGGTGCTCAAATTTAGCACAACCCACGCCTGAGGGTAAACTTTCTCTTTAGGCATTGGCCACCATGTCCTGAATGAGTAGGTGCCTTTACAGAACCTGTAGTGCTGAACTGGTCACGAGATGGGGATTGCCCACCTTTTGCTTCCACAGTCCATACACAGCCATTCTTTCAGAGTTACACCTCAAACTTTTAGTAAAACAGTAGAACTGTGCATCTTGGAATGACTGTCCCATTCAGCATTAGAAACACACTACTTCTGAGTGTAAATTAAAGTCCTGAACAATGTGCCAGGTCTCACTGGGGACTCCAGGTTGTCAGCTAACTTAGAAAAGATGAAAACAGTCTCAAACAGAACAGAACTTGGTACATAGTTCCCTTTGTCAGTGTACGCCCCAAAAGAAAACACAGGTACATCCCTCCTGGGATACCCATAGTCAGGTTACTCACAGTTGTACACAGAAAGGCAGCTTCAGTGTCCTGGATCAAAATCGGGGGATTGCCCCTCGGATCCATTCTGCAGTCCTTCTCATCTCACAGAGGATGAGAAAAAAAAACAGGAACTCCTGCTAGATGGTTTCCACCACTTCTACTGGCAGGCAGATGGTTCTCAGCACTAGGGTGAGAAAATAGGTTCGCCTCACAGAGCTCACACTGCAGCTCTTCACTCCTCCAACTGCTCACACTGAACTCCAGTCACAGAACTAACTGAAAATTCTAAAGCTCCCCACTCACAGCTAGCTACTGTGGCTTATGCTGCTGTGAGAGTTCTAAATGACATCACCTCTCTCAACACAGCTGAGACCAAGTAAACAGAGAGGGAGCAGGTGATAAACATTTAACTAGTTATTCACCAGCTGCCTTCCTTACCTAGCACTAACGTTGATAGAATTCTAGTAAACCCAGGGGACTGGGTAGTTACACATGAAATGCTAAATATTTTCTTAAACTGTGAGGCCAGCTTCTCGTGATAACCCAGACTGTTCTGGGGGAGAACCAAACTAGTCTGCTATTTTATCAGAAGCAGAAAACTAAAATCGGGGACGCCAGAGAGCCAGCTTCTGGGCAGAAAGCATACCTTCACAG
The DNA here is from genome assembly GCA_016271365.2 of Neoceratodus forsteri. Taxonomy (NCBI): domain Eukaryota; kingdom Metazoa; phylum Chordata; order Ceratodontiformes; family Ceratodontidae; genus Neoceratodus; species Neoceratodus forsteri. The sequence goes on along the minus strand of CM028134.1, from coordinate 803,764,942 downwards.
CTCCGCACAAGTGGCTCCAATTATTCCATAAAACTTCATTCAAAAGGCATTTTATTTGAACTTGGAGTCCTCGAAATTCTACAACGTATCCTATATATAACGATACCAAATTTAACTATGGGTTGGAAGAACGCTCATCAGCAAGTCACAGGGACTCAAAGGCCTGCAGCATCCTAATCCAGATGATCGTTGAGGCAGATTTTCCTGGGCCTCCATCAACTAACCCGCCACAAGAACCTTCATGGCAAACAATTATTGATACAGTACGGGCCATGGACGCCAAGATAGAAAAAACACTCACCAAATTAGAGGCACATGAAGCAGCTTTGGCATCGGTAAAAGACCTGGCTACAGACGTGGACAAGCGGTCACTAGCAACTCAAGCCGCTGCAGCCCTACTAACAGAAGAAAATGTACAGCTATGAGGGAGACTTGAGGCTGTGGAGAACAGCCTATGAGTGGGAAACGTTTGTATTATTGGGCTTCCTGAGGGCGCGGAAGGGGTTCATCTCAATTTTCTGCAGCTGTGGTTAGCTGAAACACATATAACTCCTGAAGAGTTCGACTGGCTGGATCTTCGTATGGCTTATCGAGTCAACACCAGAGCGCGGCCTACTGATGTGAACCAACCGTGGACAATATTGCTTATAACGATCGGACCTGAGGTAAGGGACACTATCATCAGTGCAGCACGAGCATCTTACTCAGTAGAGTTCCAAGGGCATGACATCAAGTTTTTCTAGGACCTCTCATATCAAACCCAGGCAAAGCCAAACAATTTGATGCCATTAGACAGAAACTGCGCACATTGGGGATTATACACTTGTTTTTGTTACCTGCCCGACTGCGCATAACATATGGTGGAAAGAGCTGGCAATTTAATGACCCGAAGGACGCCATTTACCACCACCCTCTGAGTTCTGTTGCCCAGCCAGTTCCCCACCCATCTTAGTACCTTTTCCCTTTACCCCCAGGCTACCTAGTTTATTCTAGGTCAGGGTTTTTATTATGATAAAAATGTAGAGGAGCATGAGGAAAGTGCATATATACTATGTGGGTGCAGCATCCACATGGCATATATGCACCTTTTGTAAAAATAACACCCGGCGTAGTATAAATGGAAATTTTAATATCTCCATACAAATGGGCAATGGGAAGGAAGAGGCGACACTGCATCATCATCTCGCTATGTTTGCCAGCGCAGTCTCCCAAGGGGCTGCGCTTTGGTTGTCAGTGTCCCGGCTGCAAGCCCCGGGAAAAGTATTTTTACGAGTGGTCAGGTATTTCTATTTCTTAATAAATATTGGGACTTTGGGGGAGCATACCACAATCTATGAAACAGTGGCTCAAGCTCCCTTTCCAGTAGATCTCCTTTAAACAACCATCTGCACAAACCGAAGTTCAAAATGGTCACCCTGTCAGTGATCATTCCTTCCTTGCATCAGGGAGACTGGCTTGCTTCCCTAGACATCAAGGATGCCTATTTTCACATTCCAGTACCCCCTGATGAAGACTCAGCTTGAGTCGAAGCGCTGGGGCAAGTTAGCTTCTTACTGTGTGTGCCTTTTGGTCTGGTGTGCACTGAATGAATAAAATTCACTGTGATTCATCATTTTTTCACCTGGACCTGGATTTTATTCCATTGTAAAGATATTTAAGTGCTGGTGTCTCCTTTGTGACTGCATCAGGGAGACTGACTTGCCTCCCTAGACATCAGGGATGCCTGTTTTTACATTCCAATACGGCCTTCACACAGAAAGTACCTCAGATTCAGACTGCCTTCTGGATACTACCAGTTTACAGTCCTGCCTTCTGTCCTTACCACAGCACCCCGGGTTTCACAAAGTGCCTGGCTGCAGTGGTAGCCTACCTCAGGAGACAGCATGTCTCGGTTTTCCTTTACCTGGACAACTGGCTCATGGTAAGCAAGTCTCCTCAATTGCTCAAAGACTACCTAAAGCTCACTTAGCTCAACCTGGTGTCCCTGGAGTTCCTGATCATCTTGCAGAAGTCTCAAGTTGGAACCAGTCCAAATACTGGAGCTCTCTGGTGCGGAACTCGACACCCAGCAGGGAAAGGCTCTGCTTCCAATGGACAGGATTCAGAATCTCCAGTCCCTGGCAGATTTGTTTGTGCAAGGCCAGCCTAACACTTCCTCAGGTTACTAGGCCACATAGCCTCTGCCACAGCAGTGGTTCCAGCTGCCAGATTCTAAATGAGGGACATTTAATATCACCTTAGAGCGCATTGAACTCAGAAAAAAGACTCCCTGTCAAAGCTAATTGCAGTCACAAAGACGCTTCTGTAAGCTCTGAACTTGTGGAAAGACACGCAGAATCTCAGGGAAGGAGCTCCTTTCCAGCAGAGGGAGTTCTTCAAGGTCCTCACAACATATGCCTCCCTCCTAGGTTGTAGGGCCCATATGGAGGACCATTCCATATGCGGAGTATGGTCCCCCGTGGAATCCAGCTGTTATTTAAACCTCCTCGAGCTCAGACCTATGTACCTGGCCATAAAGCCCTTTGCCCCCCAGTTCAAGGGTCACTTTGTCCAAATCAGGGCAGACAGTACCACCACCACCACCACATTCTGCATCAACAAACTGGGCATAAAATCCTCAAAACTTTGCACAGAAGCGTTGAGGATTTGGCTGCTAGCTTGCTCTCTGGACATGCAGCTAACCGTCATTCACCTGCCAGGCAAGAACAATGTCCTGGCAGACTCTGAGCCATATCAGCCAGGGCCACCATGATTGGACCGTAAACAGCCAGTTGCTAGCTACAATGTTCCTGTATGCTTTTTCTCCATTTCCCCTGATTCTCAGAGTACTCCTCAAACTCAGGAACCAGCCTACAACAATGATCCTAATAGTCCCGGACTGGGGGAGTCAGCCTTGGTACCCCCAGCTTCTCCACCTCTCAGTCCAGCAGCGTATTCGTCTGCCTCCTAGTCACAGTCTCCTGACTTGCCCTCAGAAGGCAGTCCCATACCCCAGCATCCAGTCACTTCACCTCATGGCCTGGTACTTGAGGAGCTAGAGTTCCCTGACTCTCAGTATTCAGAGCAGGTCCTGAAAATCCTCAGACTGGCTAAAAAGCCTAGCACCAGAAAGACTTATGCCTCCAAATGGAAGAGATTTTCTTTCTGGTGTAGATGAATGAATTGATCCCATACAGTCAAGCCTGTCCTCTATTGTGGATTACTTGGTGCACCTGCAGGCCTCGGGCCTGAGAGCCTCCTCTCTGAAAGTTCACCTAGCAGCAATTTCAGCTTACCTTTTGGTAGGCAAAGAGAAATCCATTATTTCTCACACCATTTTAAAGAAACTCTTTAAAGGTCTGCTGCACCTTCAGCCCCCACTTAGGAACTCGTCCTCCCTGGGATTTGAACCTGTGTATAGCCATGTTAATGGATGCCCCATTCGAACCTATTGCTACAGCAGACTTGAATTTATTTACCTGGTAAACAGTATTCCTTGTAGCAATTACTTCTGCCAGGAGAATTTCAGAGTTACAGGCTCTTAATATTGAACCCAACTACATTGTCTCCCACAGAGACAAAGTGGTTCTCAGAACCAATAGGAAATTCCTTTCCAAAGTAGTTCTACTTCTACCTCAACCAGTCTAGCTCCCTACCGGTCTTCTTTACAGACAAATCTACCCCAGGTGAATGTGGCTTTCATAGCCTGGATATTGAGGCACTGACCTAGTATCTGGAGCACGTTAAGGAGCTCAGGGTCTCTCATACCCAGCTTTTCCTTACCTATAGTGAGGTAGGCCAGCTTCTAAGAGAGCTATCTCGCTGGGTAGTTTCCTGCATTCAGTTTTGTTGCAATAAAGCTGGCAAGCAGCCTCCCCAAGGCCTCAGAGCCCACTTTACCAGGGGCACTGCAGCCTCAGTGGCTGCTTAAAGAGACATTACTTTGCTTGATATCTGCAAATCGCAACTTGGAAAACTGTTCATACTTTCACAAATCACTACTGCTTAGATGTACAGTTTAGATCGGATGCCAGATTTGGCACAGTGGTTCTGCAGAACCTGTTTCCGAAGTAGGTTCTGTTCCTTCCTCCCAGCTGCACTGCTTTGTAATCTGCTGTAGCCAAGAATACTGAGGGATTCCTGGGGTGAGAAGATAAAATTACTTACCATAGTAATCTCGTTTCTTTCAAGGGATCCCTCAGTATTCCTGACCTCCTCCCCATCCTCCCCTCACAGAACCCCTCTGTTTGAGGTTCTACAGTCCTTTACTCTGGCCAAATGTTTTCTTGTAGAGCAGCATTTTTGGTACAAGGCTTCACAGTTCATGCAATGTTTTATTGTTTGCCTTGGGCGGTTTGGTGTTTTTCAGGTTCTGATTTTGTAGATTGTTCTTTTTTCCTTAGGCATAGAATTTAGAGTGGGTCTTCTCCCTTTCAGCTTTGAAAATAATCTGGCTAGCAAACAGCACAACCTACAGGCAGTAATCTCTTACTACAGTCTGATTGGTAGTTTAGTTTCTCATTTACATAAACTCTCCTCCTCTAGGGCCAGCTGGGCCAGCTGGCTAACTGCTATAGTAAAGAATACTGAGGATCCCTTCGAAGAAACAAGATTGCTATGGTAAGTAATTTTTTTCCCATAGCATTAGGGAGGTTCACTACAGTGCAGAAAGTTGTCACAGTGCTACCCAGAACAACCTTACTGGTTGTCAGTCTCATATCACTGACAGAAATACAGTGTTCAGCAGCACGAGGAAAAACACTACCACCAAGAATCAACAAAATGTAATGTGTTGAAAGAAAAATGTTATACTGTATTAGCCTTTAAATGTCTGCTTTACGTGACTGTGTCATATTTCAGTTTTATTAAAACAAAAGTTTACATGATGTAGCAGGCATTTTCCAAATTTCAGTGATTCGTTAGTGGCATAGATTTGCGTGACTGAAAGGGTGGGTAAAATCTGTGTCGGAAGACGTTCTTTTACTTTATCAGTGTTAGAAGGAAGAAATTCTCCGCTGTATAAAAACCCAGTAAATGGAAAGTTCCACCTTAACATCCTCTCTGCCATTTTTTCCCTTAGTCATCTTTACTGTTTGTTGTAAATCAAAGTTGTTTCAATCACTAGTCGTACAGATTCTAATTGAATAAAATGGTAAAGCTGATTGCCTCATCACAGAAACTTCAGCAGCTGTGATCTTAATCTCTGTAAGATCCTTTTACTCAACCAGAAATCACAAGTTGTCTAAATACTACTAAAACAGGGTCTCCACATGCCAGCCTGGTGGTGCTGAGGGCTGAGTCATCCTGCCTTACCTCATGCTACGCCAGCGACCCAGGTTCGGGAATGACCTCGGGTCGCCGGGGTGCTAGCACGGAGAGGGGGGAGAGGGTGGGAGCAGGATTGAGCATTGTCTCTCCTCTCCCAGGAGGGACAGTCGCCCATCCACAGTCCTGCCGTCACCGTATGGAGGTTTGGTGGCAGGCGTAGGTGGTAACAGAGCGACTGGTAGGGTGGGGCATCCCATAGTGCGTGAAGGTGCACGTGCCTCCTCACACATACGTCCCATCGGGGACACAAGGGGACTAAGATCTGGCAAAAAATGGAAAGCAACTAAAATACCTACATGGGGAAAAAAAAAACAGGGTCTCCACTTCTATTTTTCCTTTTTTAGGTTAATTTATTTTCCATGTTCCATCAAAGTAAGCTTTTAATTTTTTTTTCCTTTTTTGGTAATAATTTTTAGTAAGCATTTTACAGTTTTATACAGGAGACATTCATAGAACAATACAGATGGAAAATGAGAAAGGAAGAATTTTGATTCTGTAGTTCTTGTAATCTCCGAATGCCCATCAAAGCTTTTTGCACTTCAATATTAATAAATGCTTATGACACTGTGGGCCTGAAATTCCGTAGGGCATAAAGTGCAGCGCAGATGTTTGCGCTGTGCTTTGCAATTGCCTAGGGGTCCCAGGATCGTATATTCAGTCGGGCACTACCCGACTTGAATATAGGGCCATGTCAGCGCAGCGCTAAGTCAGGTAGCGCTGTCCCGTCATGGCTTCCAAAGCTGGCATCAAGAGTTGATAACGCCGGAGTGCTGTCTGCAGCTTTCAAATGTACCCATGCGCATGGCCTATTAGGCATGCAAGGTGCTAAGGGCCATTTGTGTCCTTGTTAGGCCCATTACATAGGTAGCAGTGGCACGTGGCACTTTCGCCACACACCCTCCCCGTCCATGTCAACTATAGCTTTCCTTGGTGCTAGTGGTCCCCCTTCACCAGTCGGTAATGCAGAAAACCCTTCCTGGTGCTAGTGGTCCCCCCCATTGCCAGTCTGTCATGCAGAAAGCACATCCCTGGTGCTACTGGTCGCCCCGATCACCAATCTATCATGTGGAACATCCCATCCCTAGTGCTAGTGGTGGTCCCCCCAAATCGCCAGTCCGTCATGTAAAAAGCACATCCCTGGTGCTAGTGGTCCCCACCTCCTCTGATCACCAGTCTGTCATGTGGAAAAGCACATCCCTGGTGCTAGTGGTCTGTCCCCCCAACCACCAGTCCATCATGTAGAAATCCCATCCTTAGTGCTAGTGGTCCCCGCCCCATCACCAGCCCATCATGTAGAAAAGCACAACCCTGGTGCTAGTGGTCCCCTGATTGCCAGCCTGTCATGTAGAAAAGCACATCCCTGGTGCTAATGGTCCTCCCCGCTCCAATCACCAGTCCGTCATGTAGAAAGGCACATCCCTGGTGCTAGTGGTCCCCCAAGCATCAGCCCCCAACATAAAGTAATAATCCCTGGTGGTAGTGGTTCCCCCTCCCTCCGATTGCCAGCCCCTGATGTAAGGAAAATAAAGAATCCCTGGTGGTTGTGGTTGTCACAAACGCACTTAGCAGGTCAGGCCCTCTGCTCCCACAGTGCTAACCTCAGAGCGGAAGAGTGTGAACAGGTAACAGACAGGGTAACCCTCCTGTCTGCTTGTGGGTCTGAATCACCTTTAGTCTCAAGTCTGGGGTGATTCAAACTGTGAACCTCTATGCTAAGGCACTCAATGTACAGGCAGATTCATACCTCTCTTCGGGATTGCGATACAATCTTATGCCAGGGGCACCCAGCCATGCTTCCAAAATGAACTCTTAAAACTCTATAAAAGACCTTAGGTATATTCTTGCCTTTTTCCAGTTTAGTAACACCATCAAGCTTTTGAACAGTTTTTGTCAGTCTTAACCCTCTATACATCACATGCAAAAGAGAACATGCAGACACCAGGCAGTCTTTCAAATAATATATTTACTAGAAATGGATAAAAATATGAAAATGTAACACAGAACAATATATTAAAGAGCCTGCAGTCACTTAAAATAACAAGGGTAAAATACAAACAAAAACTCCTACCACAATATAGTTAGAGTTTTTCTACCTAATGTATTACCTTTTCAGTGCTTTTTAAAGTTAGAGATCAGGGAGCTGTGTCTTCTACAGTCCAAAGATGGAATATATCAAACAGCTCAGACACAGTATAATTTAACCTGTGTCTCCCCACACCCCTTTTGATGAGTCATCTAACTCCTCCTTTTAGAATATAAAAAAATACAAACATGATGTCCAGTCAGGAGATGTTTAAAATAATATGACTTCAGCAAAAACAAATTCCCCAAATTAGGACAGTCTTTAATCAAGCCTTTCCTCTTTGATCTTGAGCAGTTCCTGTTTTCCTAAGGAACTGTTTTTTTTTTACAACTTTAGCACCTTGATGGTATAAAAATGTTCTTCCTGTAGGAATCATAAAACTTTTCGAGCCTTATATCCTGGCAGCTGGGTCAGTTCTAATAAAGACAGAAAAACAGGAGACCTTTAATTAAGTCTCTGGCCTTTTAATTACCTCCTGGTTTCATGTCACTTGACTGTAACTGAAACTGGGGCACCCACGGCATAGCCATGTTATGTGAGACAGTCACATACTACATTTTTATATTACAAATATCATAGAACAGTCATAACCAGCTGGCCAAGCATCACATTCCTCCCCACCTAGACTGAATTTGGGGCTCTATCCCCTGCATGGAATGAGCTCCACAAGTCAGTTCACTCTTCATAAACATGTGACAGGCCATCTGTATTCTGATTGGTCGCTGCAGCCCTATGTAAGATCATCTTGTCATACCCTTGCAAGGCAAGGCTCCATCTTAATAGTCTACCATTAGTTTTTCCCATTTGTGTCAGCCAAACCAGGGGGTTGTGATCCGTTTGTACCTCGAAATGCTGCCCATATAAGTATGGCTCTAACTTCTTTAGGTCCCACACTATGGCAAGACACTTTTTCCACAGTAGAGTAAACCTGCTCCCTTTTGAAGTAAACTTTTTACTCAGGTACACTGCAGGGTGATCTTTCCTTGGTTGGATGTCTGACTCAGTACTGCCCTAATACCCACATCTGAGGCGTCAGTCTGAACTATAAAGTGTCTGCTATAGTCAGGACTTGTCAATACAGGAGAACTGCACAGTGCCTCCTTCAGTCTGGTAGAGGCTTTTTCACAGGCTGGTTCCCAGGTAATTTTCTTAGGCATCTTTTTCTTTACCAGATCAGATAGGGGAGCAGCCAGGGCACTGTAATTGGGTACAAATTTCCTGTAGTACCCTGCTGTCCCTTGAAAACTCCTGACCTGTTTTTGGTCTGGGCCATGCCTTGATCACCTCTGTTTTTACTTGGTTAGGGCGGAGCTGTCCCTGGCCTACAATATGCCTGAGGTATGCCACTTCAGCCGTGGCCACCTGGCACTTCTCAGCTTTGACAGTGAGCCTGGCCCTCTGTATCCTGCCCAGAACTTCCCATGTTCCTCTCAGCTGGCACTAAAAATGGCAGTGTCATCCAGGTACACCGCAGCGTACTCCTCAGTACCATTTAACACCTGGTTCACCAACCTTTGGAAATAGGCCACGGCGTTCATCATTCCGAAAGGCATATTTTAAATTCAAGATAATCTTATTGGAGTGATGAAGGCCTAATCCTCTCCTAGCTGTGTTCAGTTAACTCTTCCTGCCAATACCCCTTTGTCAGGTCAGTAGTCATAGGTAGGTTGCACCCTCCCAACTTGTCCAGGAGTTCATCAGTCCGGGGCATCGGGTGGGCGTCTGACTTCGTACTGCATTCAGTTCACAATAGTCCACACAGAAATGAACAGAGCCATCTGGCCTGGGCACAAGGACTATGGGTGAGGCCCAGGGACTGTGAGATCTCTGGATTACCCCTAAATCCAACATTTCCTCCACCTCCCTCTAATGTCCTTTTGGACAGCCTCTGACACCTGATGTGCTGTCTGCCGTGTGGGCCTGTGCCCCTGTCTCCACATCGTGCTTCGCTAAGGGGGTTTGTCCGGGCTTGGCACTAAACAGGGGGGCAAAGTCTGCTAAAACCTCCCTTACTTCCTGGATCTTGTCCGGGGCCAGCTGGGGTGACAGTTTAACTGCCTCCACAGAAGACTCCCGCTTGCTTTCTTCTAGCAAGTCCAGAAGGGGGTCGCCTTCATCCGTCCCCTTCCCAGGACTACATACTGCAAACACCATGTTAGCCCTGTTAGCATATGGGTTGATCATGCTCACATGGTACATTCTTTCTGTACGTCTTCTGTCAGGTAACTCTGTGCTATAGTTCACGTCATGTGCCTTTTTAAACACTTTGTACGATCCTGCCCACTCAGCCTGCAGCTTGTCTTTCCGGACGGAATAAGGACCATGACTTCCTGACCCACCGTATGAGTGACAGCTCTGGCTCTGCGGTCATACCACACTTTTATTTCCATTGGGCAACTACCAGGTTGCTCTGGGCTGTCCCCATAAGCTCCTTCAGTCTTTCCCTAAACCTAATGACGTATTCACTATGGAGTGCCCTGGATGGCATGTTTGCCTTCCCAGTCCTCCCGGATCAAGTCTAGGGGCCCATGTACCCGGCATCCATATAAGAGTTCGAAGGGGAAAATCCTGTCGACTCTTGGGGCATCTCCCTGTATGCAACCAACAGGTGGGGAAGGTATTTCTCCCAGTCCCTTCCATGCTGTCCAGCAAATGCTTGGAGCATTGACTTCAGGGTACCGTTAAATCTTTCCACAAGCCCATTGGCATGCGGGTGATAAGGTGTCGTGCACCTTTGCACCACCCCACACTTCTCCCACAAGCATTTCATCAGGTCCGACATAAAGGAACCCCCTCGATCGGTGATAACCTCCTGTGGAAACCAAACACGGGAGAAAATCCCAAGTAAGGCATCTGCCACTTTGTCTGTCCTCAGTAAGGATAGGGCGACTGCCTCTGGGTACATACCTCTCAACTGTACCAAATTACGAGGAATGTTCCTCATTTTACTTCACAAAAACTCCGTGTTCCACATTGTGAGGACTTGTTCCACATTCAATATTGACATTTAAAAGTAAAACTCTATAGTAAATTATGCAAAAAATATATTATTCAATTAATTACAGACTTTCTGAACATAAATGCCAACATTTTAAAAGTGTTCTGAGCCTCCTAGATAAAGATTTGATTAAGCGTTCCACATTTTGCTCATTTGTTCCACATTCTGAGAGGCAATGTTCCACATTTGGGGGACGAAAGGTTGAGAGGTATGTCTGGGTACCAGGTGGCATAATCCACCACAATCAGGATGAACCTCTTCCCGGAGGAGCTGAGGGTATTTAAAGGCCCCACAATATCCATTCTCACCCTTTGGAATGGCTCTTCCACTATGGGCGATGGAATTAGGGTGGCTTGGGTTTTCTTACCTGCCTTCCCTATTTCTTGGCACCGGTGACAAGACCTGCAATACTCCTTCACCTGCTGGGTGAAGTTGGGCCAATAGAAATGCTGGGCCAACCGCTATGTATTGTGCTCAATTCCCAGATGACCAGGCAGGGGAATATCATGTGCAGTCTTGAGCAACTGCTCACGATATGCCTGGGGAATGACAATCTGCCTGCCTATTACCCCCCCCCCCCGTCTTCACAGCCTGCGTATACATCAGTCCATTTTCCCAATAAACTTTGTTTACTGTCACCTCCCTGTGCTCCGCCAGAGTTTGCCCAAGCCCTCAAATTCTCTACACTAGGGTCACTTTACTGAGTGGCTACAAACTCCTTCACATTCTCCAAGGCATGAGACAGGTCCCTTCACTCTCTAAGCTAGGGTCCTTAGCACTAGCTCAGGGCACTCAGGATCACTGTCATCCCTAACCCTCTGATAATGGGTCACCCCTCCTTCTTCGGAGTAACCCTCTGTAGCTGTGTGGTTAACTGCTACTGGGGAAATTTCTACCTCCTTTGCATTAGTCTCTCTATCAGGAGAGACAGGTGGGGGAACCAGCCTCTCAGAGGATTACACAGTGGTTTCTGTGGGGTCCAGGGAACTACAGTTTTCCTTTGCCACTTGGCTACAGGTCACTGCACACACCATCCCCTGCTTGAGATTGTTGTCAAGGAGGACGTCAACTGCTAACGTTTTGGCTACAGCCACCTGTTGCACAGTTCCCCCTGTTTCACCCCAGTCTAGGAGAACACTAGCAAGTGGCAATGTTTTCTTCTCACCAGTGAACCCTTGCACAGTTAAAAATTCATTGGGTATAAGCTGACTAGACTCTACCAGATCCCCTTTCACCAACATCAGGGATGCTCCTGTGTCTCTTAACCCTTGTGTCTGTACACCATTCACCGTGACTGGGTGCATGTGTTCCCTCATGTTCACAGGCATGCTTCCAGGGACACATAAACAACCCACTTCTTTCCTAGCCCCATGTTGCGTATTGCTCGTCCTTTTGGGACACTGTCTGGCAATATGCCCAGTTTCTTTACAAACCCAACATTCGTTTATTTTCTCAGAGAACTCTTTTCTTTGAAACCTGGGGCTAACTGGTTTCGGTGAAGACAGTGAGGGGATTTAGCTGAAGGTGCGCTTTTCCCTTTCTGCGCTGCCATGCCCACCCCAATCGTTCTCAGAGTAGGTCTGCTCTTGGCATAGCAGTCTGAGAATTCAGCAGCCTCTTGAACTGTTTTGGGATCTCGGTCCTCCAGCCAGGTTTTCAGCTCTGCTGGGCATGCCCCAAAAAACTGAGAATTTTCAATTTTATCTACAGAGTTTGCTTCAATTCCTTCCCACCAACGTTTTAAAAACTGACGTTGTTTCATGGCTAGCTCCTCATAGCTCATATCAGGGTTTCTCCTGAGCTTACAGAATTTAGCTCTCTATGCTACTGCAGTTAAATCAAACTTTTTTTTAAAGTGCAGCTCTAAAGTTTGCTGTAATCATTACTGTCCTCATTGTCAGTTTGACCCAATGCATCCCGAGCTTTCCCAGTAAGTAGCGGGGATAGCTGGAAATTCCAGGACCCTTTAGGAATTTTAGCCTGAATGCAAACTTTTTCAAAGGAATTTAAAAAGGCATCCATATCCTCGCCCTCTTTAAATTCAGCTGTCAATTTGGAATTCAATTTGTAACCCAGTCCTGTAGTTCCAGTTAAACCCAAACCACTTACCTGCTCTGGTGTGGGTTGTTGGAGTCGTAGCTTCTCCAGTTCATGTCGATTCTGACACTCCTCACGGTCCACCTCTCGCTGTTCACGCTCCCTCTTCTCCTCTGCAGCTCGCTGCTCTCGCTTCTCTTCTCTCTGGAACTTCAGCTCCATTCTGTGCAACTCAAGTCTGCAGCCTGATTGCTTCTGATTCCAGAATGCTGTTGACCTTCCCCTGCTGCTATGGCCCTTCGTTTGCACTGGCCCTGCTGCCCTCCTCACTGGATCTGGACATTGCACTGGCCACTGGCCCCTCTATGCCCAAGGTTCAGTCCTTTTCAGTCACAGTCTGTGACTCGATGCTCTGGGCATCTGCTGCCATCAGAGCATCCACGAGGTTCTGCTTGGTGCCTCTCGCCGCATGCAGGACTCCTCTATCCTGGCACAGCTGCCTCAAGTAGTCTGCAGTGTACCCACTGTAGTTGGAAGCCATCTTCTTCCCTAACTATGGCTACTCTAACTTGCATTTTAGAAAAAAAATAAAACGGGTAGGAACATGACTGTAAGCAAAATGATATAGTTCTGTTTCCTTTTTAAAAAAAATAAATCACTGCCTTATTTTGCAAGTGAGCTGTACAGTATTAAGCTGGCACACTGAACAGTTAAAGCTTATGTTACCAATTTTATCCGCACCGCTGCCAACCAAATCCGTCACAAATACACTCAGCAGGTCAGGCCCTCTGCTCCCACATTGCCAACCTCAGAGCGAGAGAGTGTGAACAGGTGACAGACAGGTAACCCTCTTGTCTGCTTGTGGGTCTGAATCACCTTTAGTCTCAAGTTCTGAGGGGATTCAAACTGTGAACCTTATTCTAGTGTACAGGCGCAGATTCGTACCCTCTTCAGGGACTGCGGTACAATCTTACGCCAGGGGCACCCAGCCAGGCTTCCAAAATGAACCCTTAAAACTCTATAGAGACCTTAGATATATTCTTGCCTTTTTCCAGTTTAGTAACACCATCAAGCTTTTGAACAGTTTTTGTCAGTCTTAACCCTCTATACGTCACATGCAAAAAGAGAACTTGCAGACACCCAGGCAGTCTTTCAAATAATATATTTACTAGAAATGGATAAAAATATGAAAAATGTAACACAGAACAATATATTAAAAAGCCTACAGTCACCTAAAATAACAAGGGCAAAATACAAACAAAAACTCCTCCCACAATTCAGTTGGACTTTTTCTATCTAATATATTACTTTTTTAGTGCTTTTAAAAGTTAGAGATAATGGAGTTGTGACTTCTACAGTCCCAAGATAGAATATATCAAACAGCTCAGACACAGTATAGTTTAAACTGTCTCCCACACCCCTTTCGATGAGTCATCTAACTCCTCCTTTTAGAATATAAAAAAAATACAAACATGATGTCCAATCAGGAGGTGTTTTAAATAATGTGACTTCAGCAAAAACGAATTCCCCAATTTAGGACAGTCTTTAATCAAGCCTTTGCTCTTTGATCCTGAGCAGTTCCTGTTTTCCCAAGGAACATCAACGTTTTTTTACAACTTTAGCACCATGGTGGTATAAAATTGTTCTTCCTATAGGAGTCATAAAACTTTACGAGCCCTATATCCTGGCAGCTGGGACAGTTCTAATTAAGAAAGAAAAATAGGAGACCCTTAATTAAGTCTCTGGTCTTTTAATTATCTCCTGGTTTCATGTCACTTGACTGTAACTGAAACCGGGGTGGGGGGGGCACCCATAGCACAGCTGCCTTATGTGAGACAATCACACACTACATTTTTATATTACAAATATCATGAACAATCATAACCAAGTGGCCAAGCATCCCAGTGCCCCCCACGCCCTTCCTCCCCAACTGCCAGCCTGGAAGTAAAACAAAAACCCTCCCTGGCGTCCCGTGGTCCCCCCCTCATGGCACGGCCGCCTCCCCCACTCACCTTATCTAAAGTCCGGTGCCACAAGTGCATAGGGGCCGGCACAGCCCCCTCACACCTCTTCGACTGGCCAGTGTAAGTCTAGGCAGAGCATTCTTATTTATAGGACAGGTGTGAGGCCTGTCCTATAAATAAGAGGCACTCTCCTGCCTGAACATACAGCGGCCTGCTGAGGAGGTGAGGGAGGGCTGTGCCAGTTGCCACATGCAATGCAGTACAGATATGGTGAGTGAGGGTGCCCGGTGCTGGGGGGACCACTGGATGCCAGGGAGTGTTTTGTTTTACTTGGGCTGGCTCTTTGGGGGCAGCCAGCACTAGGGTTTCTTTTTTCCAGTGAGGGACTGGCGATTGGGAGGCGGGGACCACTACCACCAAGGATTCACTTATTTTTATAGTAGGGGTGATGGGAGATAATACTACCAGGGTTTCTTTTCTTTTTTTTTTTTTGAACTTTCTGTTTATTGATTTTACATAAAACACAAAGTTTATGTTCCACATGCATTACATTTGGATATACAGTAATGATTATATGAGGGCACCACCCCTCTTAATACATGCAGATAAATCATAAAAGATCAATTAGATACGTCATGGGTGGGAGGAACACTTTAAAAAAAAAAATAGGTAAGTTGTTAATATATGCTGCGTGTATGAACCCATGAGCTGCATGTTAATACCAGATCCATTAGTATTTATACCTTAAATCCAGTTCCATTCATCCTGTAAACCATTTTTTTTTTTTTTTTTAGGATCAGGCCTGGCTATTGAGGCTGGGGACCACTATCACCAGGAATTATTACTACGCTGGGACTGGCGATCGGATGGGGACCACTAGCATCAGGGATGTGCTTTTATATATGATGGAGTGGCGATTGTAAGGGGGAAGCACTATCACCAGGGATTCCTTATTTTACATCAGGGGCGTTCGGTAGTGGGGGACCTTTACCACCAGGTATTCATTATACACATTAGGGGTGGTGATCAGAGAGGTGGACCAGTGCCACCTGGAATTTATTGTATACGTCAGGGGCTGGCGATCGGGGGGGGGGCACTACCACCAGGGATTCTTCATTTTACATCAGAGGCTGGCGATCGGGGGGGGGCACTACCACCAGGAATGCTGTATTGTACATTAAAGGTTGACAATTGGGGGGGGGGGGGAGTTACAGTGGACTACAGGAGTGGGTATACTCCCCCATCAGTCAACAGGTTGGCTGCATTACTTCCAGCAGCCACTAGGGTTGTGTGGAGTATAAGGAGGTTTTCTTCGGCTGTATTTGTACGTTGCAAAAGGGCTGTGCAAAAGCCTTCTGTTCCGTACAAGTTCACTGAATGTCGGCTTGTGCTAATATTCTTATCCCCACTGCAAAGTATTCAGCCCACCTCTAGATTACTTTCTGCATGACCTGTTTGTAGAGTATCCTGCCCACCCACAGAGTGCTTTCCTCATGCCCCTTTTTAAAAATAAACTCTCAACCACTGACACATATCCTGTCCACCTCCCGATTGCTTCCACTGTGCCCCATTTGTGAAACATAAACTCCCACCAACGCGAATGATCCCGCCCACCTTCAGATCACTTCCTTCATGCCTGTGTTTAAAATAAAAAAACTCCCACCCACTGTCAGTTATCCCACCCACCTCCCATTCATTTCCCCCGGTGCCTTGTAACCAACAAAACCTTCCAGCAGCAGCTTCTGACCTGCCCCCCCCCCACCACTCCAACCCCCCTCTCAGCACCCATCACTGCACCCCACACCACCCATGCACCCTCACTTACTTCTCCAGACCACTGGTACATCCTGCTGCTTCCACTGACACGCCCTGCTTCTTCCAGTGTTGACTAAGAATGACTGAAAACAGGTCAAGTTTGGTTATTGGCTGTTAAATGTGTTTTAAACCTTTACTCATAACCTTGTCATTTTGAAGTATTTTTGGCCGACACACTTTCAACATAGCTTTTTTTTTTGTCCACTTCATAGAACCAGGCAGGTGAAATGTTTCATATCCCGAAAATGTTTTTTGCAGTCACTCTGTGAAATCACATTTCAGACAGCATATAAAAAACTTCCACTTGTCTTGATCTTAAGATAGGGTAGTAAAAAGTTTATGTCAGAAATTTGGGGTCAAAATCTGAAAAAAAACAACAAAGTTATGAACAGATGATGAATTGCTTCTACATTTACTCTTGACTTGCTATTTTTCCAGATTTTGACCCAAAATTTTTCAGTGTAGCCTTTTGTTTACCCCACCTCATGAACAAGCAGGTGTAATTTTTCAAATCCTCTCTGAAACGTGTTTTCACACTCACCCAGAAAAATCACCTTTTGGATGGGATTTAAAACATTTCACCCATGTTGATCATAAGGTGGGGTAATCAAAAGATTGTGTTGAACATTTGGGGTCAGAATCTCAAAAAATGACAAGTTACTAAGAAACATTAAAATTCTTCAGTGTTTGCTCCTAGTTTGCTGGATTTTGACCGCAAATTTTCAACACAGCCATTTTTTACCCCACATCAAGTACATGGCGTGTCATTTTTCAAATGCTGCCCAGAAGGTCTGTCACACTTGTGTCACAAAATGACCTTTTGGACAGGATTTCGTGAATTAAACCTGTCACATTCACCTGACATACCAAGGACGTGGACTTCCTTTGGTAAACGTACTATTGCATATGCCCTTCCCTCCATTTGGAACCAATTACAAACCGTACTGAAACTAACTAGCACAGTTTCAATAAACTTCTACAGATCGCTAAGTTCAGCCAAAATAAAAGACACCTGTAACTGTCATTAAGTCTCTTCCTTCCCCATATGTGCCATATTTATCCACTGGTAAGGTATAATTGATGTGTCATATTAACTGCTTTCCCTTCCCCTTCTACTCCTGGCTTTATCTCTGCTTACTTCCACTGCTACTCTATCAAATCACTCCCCATCAGTTGTAGACTGTTGTTTGTTCTAGCTGCCAAAATACTGTATATGTATTGCACACACCAGTCATCATGTTTCATTTATCAGTATGCAACCTGTAAGTCGCTTCCTGTCTCATATCAGTGTTTACCACCTGCGGTCACCCTATGTGGTACCCTTGTATGTATATCCAGCCTGTATCATGTAACATGCATTTCATGTATATACTGTTATTACCTATCTGTGTTTGTACTTTAAGTGTTTATGTCACAGGACCTCCTTGTGAATGAGCTTGCTCAATGGAGTTTTCCTGCAATAAACTTGAACTTGAACTTGAACATTCATAAGGTGGTGTAATAAAAGACTATTCTGAAAATTTTTGGTCAAAATTGAAAAAAAAATTATTAGCAAACATTGACATGTTCTGACCCCAGGGATTCTTCAGCATCTGTTGACAGGTGCAGTATGCCTGCTGGGTTAAGCTGCCCTAGAGAGGACGAGTCAAATTAAATAAGCAAGTACATTGGCCAGTCAGAAGAGAGAGAGGAGTGCTGCCTCCAGTCAGCCTGAAGGACCTCAGAACTTTTTCTCCGCTGAGCTGGCAACACTGCCCAGGAGCTGTCTCTTGTCTGTACCTTCTAAGACCTTCCTGTGAGGTTTTTTTCATTTGAATGCTGCCTTTACATTTTTAAGGTATTTATTATATTTTTACACATGTAACCCCCCTACAAATGGGGTTCCCAAAAAGTCTTCATTGAGCTTGCCTAAATGCTCACTGCCAGGCTGGTGTCCTGCGTTTTAGCAGTTTAAATGTGATTACCAGAGCCTGTATAGACTCTATGTACTGTCTCTTTAAGAGCTGCCTGATTGCAGCATAAATAATCTGAGAGAGAGCTCTGTTGAAAGATGTAACTATTTGCTAAAAATCATTTAGAGTGATAATGGTAATGTAGTTTGTCTAACATGCTTTCTTTGCGGCAAGGACTGTTCTAGGGACATGGATATGTTGTTCATCCACACTTATTGGCAGGTTCCTTGCCACTTTAAATCTTGCCGGAAGGTCTTCAAGCTGGCTCCTCCCACCCACCGGGTGGTAAAACCCTCGGCTCCATGTGACCAAATCTTCCTTGCTGGCTCAGGTTCCCTCCTAACGCTCTGCTCGACTGGTTCCTGGAATTTTCGGTCTTCTAAATCAATTGGAAGTTTTTCTGAAACTTCGATCTTCTTCTTCTTCTTCTTCCCTGCGGCAATGGCTCATTCGTTTTCTGGCTCTCGGAGGCGACCGGCTAATTCCTCCAGGAAAGATCCGCACTCCACGTGCGTTTAGTGCCTTGACTTGGATCATGATCCTCAACTTTGCGATTTTTGCTGTGCCCTTTCGGCCATCTCTCTGGAGGATCGTGCGGCCTGTTTGGGGCTCGGGCGACCGGAAATTTTTCCGGCTCTGGAAAATTCCTTGGAGACTCGTCGGACAGTGTCCGCGTCGGCTGTCTCGGTTGAGCAGCTTGATCTTCCTTCCTCCGGGGGGGGAGGCTGCCCACCTCCCTCCTCGTCATGCACTCATCCCATTCTCCTTGAGTTCTCCCCTCATGCAGCCTCGTTCAGAGCTTGACAGTCCCTTTCCTCGAAATGAGAGGGACCTTGGGACCTGCCTCTCGCCCAAGTCCAAGGAGTCGAGATAAGTCCCTCGTCGGCACTGGAGGAGCGGGAGAGTTCCCCTCCCTGCCGCGCCGGACGCTCCGACTCGGTCGAGGGTGCGGCTCTTGCCGCTGGCTTCACGGTGTCCCCGTCAGGTCAGCCGGCCAGGACTCCCATCGACGTTGTCGAGTCTCTTGACCCGTCATTTGGGCTGTCTTCTGCTAGAGCCGCCATCCCTTCGCCGGTTCCCCCGGCGGAGGCTGAGGTTCTCCCTGCACCTTTGGGTCCACAGACCTTGGCCCTCTCTCCTGAGCTGAGGGAGGAGCGGGCACGCCCCGCTCCTTCCCAGGACTGCCCTCGGTTCCCCCGAGGATCTAGGTCTCGGTCTCGTCCTCCTCTCTCGGCTCCAGCCGCCACGCTGTCCGCGCTCCCGGGTCGGGGCACCAGTTATGGCACGTTTTCCTGTCCCCTCCTCGGATGAGGAGGGCTTCGGCGCCGGCGGCGCCGACGTTATGAGGAGTCCATGTGGCAGCAGCTGTTGCTGTCCGGGAATCAATCGACCCCACCCATTCCCTGGCTAGCAAGCAGCTGCCGCCCGATCGGCCGACTCAACCGCTCAGGCGTAGTCGAGTGCCCTCTCGGCAATGGGTTGCCGGTCTGATCCTGCTGCCCCACTGTCCTTGGTGGAACCCTCGGCCGGGTCATGATCTGTCACCCTCACTCCCGCCCGCCCTCGGTGGACGAAGAGTGACTCAGGCCTGAGGCAGCTTTTTGCAGACCCCTCAGAGTCCGAAGTCGACTCCTGTATGTTCCCTAGTCGGGAGGACCCAGGGTCCTCTTCAGAACGTTCGGTGGACGACAGCCCATCGTCCTTTATGGGTCTGCTTCAGCTCATCTCGGAATTCACCGGCATGCAGCTCAAGCCCATTTCCAAACGGGCCCCTAACCCCCTTACGGAGATTCTAGACCGAGGGGGTTCACCCTCGGAGGCCTTACTGGTGGCTGAGGCAATTGTTGGCCCGGCCTTGGAGCTCTGGTGGCGGCCTACTTCCTGCCCTGCGCCCTCGGCCAGGATGGCCAGGAAATACTCTGTCCCTGTCGGTTCTTTGCTCGGTTTCTCGGAGCACCCCTCGGCTGAGGGGTTATTTACCGACAATGTTTTCCAGTGTTCTGGGAACGCTAGGGATGTGGATAGGCCCCCTGACAAGAAGTCCAAAAGGATGGACTATGATGGGCTCAAGGTTTACGCTGCGTCCTCCCTAGGCCTCCGACAGGGCAGCTCAGCTGCACTGATGGCACATCTCCACGCCCTTTTGGGCCCTGGATGAGGTGCCCTCATCTCCGCGCCGACTATGGACCGACGGACCTGCGGGTGCGGGACCAGGGTAGGCGGTGGCGGCAGCAGCCCAGACAGCTCTGGATTTAGGTGACTCCTGTGCCAGATCGGTGTGCTGCAGTGGCCAAGTGCGCCGCAGTGGTTTGGCTGAGGTTATCCTCCTTCTTCTTTGGAAACCCAGCACTGTTGGCGGACATCCCCTTCTTGGAGACTGACCTTTCGGCTTGGAGTGGAGGGACACCTCCAGGGGTCCGAGAAGTCCGATGCCACTCACGGACTCGGTCACTCCGCCTCGAGGGACAAGGGCAGCCGGCAGCTTTGCGTAGCTCCCTTTGCCCCCAGTCCCGCGGCCTCGACCGGCCCAGCACGAGGGCCAGCAGTGCGCTGGGCGGCCTGACTCCAGACCAGCTCTTCCAAAAAGGACGAGGAGGTAAGTCCCGAGAGCTCCCTCACCCTTCCCTCCCCAAGTCTGCTCAGTGACGGGCTAAGGGGCGCTATCCCCAGCCCGTCCGCCCTATGTTTCCCCATGGGGACAGCTCGCATCTCCTCCACTTGGTCCGCTTTCCAGGACCTCTAGGGGTCAGGAGATGCTAAGGAAGCCTTGCTCGGGTTTGCGAGCAGGTTCCACCTTTGAGCCATTGCTTCACTGGAGATCTTAGTCCAGTCTCTTGGTCGGCCCGCTGGGCCGACTTGCCTGGCCTCTAAATAGGGTGATCAGGAAGGCTGCGGATCCTCCTCCTGACCCTGGGTTCGTGTCCAGGTATCCTGGTCTCAAGGGACAGGGGCTTGCTTCCCCATTCTCCTCACGCCTGGATGGTCTATCTGACTTAGATATCCCATCCTCAGAACGGGCGCGTGGTGGCTTCGCCTCCGGGCCTCCAGGACGACTTACTCCCTCGCTCTGTCCGTTTCCTGGGAGACTCCTCCCTTCCTAGCGGATCTCTCACGAGTTCCAGGCCAGGTCCTTTGGTCTCTGCCCAGCAGCTTTTCTGCATCGAGGGCCCGGTATAACCCCACCCGGATGGCAGCCTGACTCACAACCCTTCCAGGCGGAAGGGTCAATCCAGAGTTCTGGATCTCAGGCTGGTCTCCTGTTATGGGAGCCACGTTGGAACTCGTGTCTTAGCAGGTGATCCTTCTTGGGACAAGGCTCGACTCTTGAGTCCGAGCTCGGCCTCAGGACAGCAGGGCTGAGGTTCTTCCCCTTACTTGGTCAGGTCTGACTGGGCAATTGCACCTACGGGACCTCCTGCTCCTTCTGGGCCTCACGGCGGCCGGCTCCAGCGTGGTCTGTTGGACCCACTGGTTCATGCATTCCCCTTGTGGGGACTGGCCAGCCAGAGGTCACAGTGCTGCGTTCCTTCGGACCAGTTTGTGACTACAGCCCAGGAGTTAGGGAACGCTCTCCTTCGGACCGTTCCAGCTCTTGCAGGAGAACATCCTGTTCGTCTGCCCCGAGTGGTCTGCTCCAACTGATGCTTCTCGGATGGGTTGGGGTGCCCATCAAGGGGAATACAGAGTGCTCCGCCTCTGGTCCTCTCGGGAGTCCCGATGTCTTTCCTACCCGCTGGAGCTCCTGGCAGTCCGCTTTGCTTGCACCGCTCGCTCCGTTTGTACGGGGGTCTAGTGGTTTAAGTCCAGGTGGACAACACCACGACCATGTGCTACCTACCCCGCCAGGTTTGGGCGAGCCCCTTGCATCTCGTAAGGAGGTTCTCCGTATTGGGTCTTTCGCGCAGCTGGGAAGTGGTTTCCTAGCCATTCGATGGCAGGAGCCTCCAGCACCCTGGCTGATGCCCTAAGCCGGACTTAGGCTGCGCCTCACGAGTGGTCTTCCTTGCTGGAGGTAGCACAGGATCTTCTCCCTCCTTCCCTCCAGGGAGAATACGAGGCCGAGACTGTCTCATGCCCGCCCCCTCAGCAAGGTTTGCTGTAGGGGATGCCGTCGAGGTCGCGGACCCCGGGCCTCTTCTACGCCTCTCCCCCATTTCCCTTGACCCACGGGCAAGGCGAGGAGGGGACTAGGCGCAGGCGATGCTGGTAGCCCCAGACTGGTTGGCCAGCTCTGGTATCCAGCTCTCCTCAGTCTCAGCCCCAGGATCCCGAGGCAGCTTCCAGCCCGCCCGGTCCTGATCTCTGTTTTCAGGGGAAGGTTTTTCATTTGGACCTTAAATCCCTGCACCTAAAGGCCTGGTCCCTGTGCGGCTAGGGGCCAGGCCTGGGGTCTTTCGGTGAGGTCCTCGACGTTTTCAAGGTGTCCTGCCGGGAGTCAGCTAGACGTGCTCACCTGCAAATGGTAGAGTTCTCCATTTGATGTTCGGACAGGGCCGGGGCCCCCTCTCCCGTCCCTCGGCGAGCATTCTGGACCATCTGCGGTCCGTTCATTTTGAACCAGGGCTTCAGCCGACGACCCTCTGGGTGCTTCTGTTGGTCACCCCTGTCTTCTGAGCGCGGGCTGGAAGGCAGTCGGTGGTGCAGAAAAGGTGGTCTGGCGCTTTTCTGGGCCTCGATCACACCTCCCCTTCGGGGAGAGTATCCCCATTTCTGTGGGATCTTCGCTGGTATGGGCTTAGCTCACGGGCAAGCCGTTCGAACCTTTGCACAGGTGCGAGTTTCCCCACCTGTTGTGGAAGAACACCTTCTTGGGGCTACTCTGCCATCCAGAAGGAGGGGAGAGTTCCAGGTGCTCCTTTGAATCTCCCTATCTGGTCTTCCACAGGGACAAGGTTGTCCTGCGCCCCACCCGAAGTTCCTTCCGTTGGCGGTGGCAGAGTTTTTTCCCTATCCAGGTATTGCCTCTGCCAGGGTTCTCCCCCATTCACGCCTCGGAGGCCATATATAGGTTCCTTTGGGACCCTATTTAACGCTTGCCTACCCAGGGAGCGTAGGGCTGAAGTTTGGGAGAGGTTCGCCAGCTGTTTGTCATCTACGCTGAAGCCACACCTGGCAGACCTGCAGCCAAGCGGACGATGAGTGGGTGGGTCACCTCCTGCATAGGTCTCCACTATAGGTGGGCGGGCATGGAGCCTCCCAAAGGGATAAGTGCTCATTTTACCCGCCCTTCCGCTGCATTGGTGGCTGCTTCCGAGGATACTCCGGTCCAGGATATCCGCAGGGCTTCTACCTGGAGGCAGGCTTTACCGTTTTTCCCTTCCACATCGACCTTGGGTCACGCCGGGATGTTGGTCGGGGCCTTGGTTCTCCAGTCTTTCTACCTAAGTAGGGGGTGTGCGCCTTGCCTCCCTCCTCCCGGAGAACTGCTAGGAGTCTGCCAATAAGTGTGGATGAACAACATATCCATGTCCCTAGAAATACAGGTTACTCACCTGTAACAGGAGTTCTAGGAATGGTATATGTTGTTCATCCACACGACCCACCCGGCCTCCCCAGCTTCGACGCACAACCTGGCTTCCAGCGGGCTAGATCTGGCATCATGGGCAGAGCCGAGTTTTACCACCGGTGGGTGGGAGGAGCCAGCTTGAAGACCTTCCGCAAGATTTAGAAGCAGCAAGGAACCTGCCAATAATTAGTGATGAACAACATATACCATTCCTAGAACTCCTGTTACAGGTGAGTAACCTGTATTTTGTTTGTCTCCAGTATCTTGGTCCTGTACTGCAAATTGGACCAATCAGTTCTGGTGGGACCTAAAATGTAGCTGGACTACAGGAGCTGTCTGAATTCAAAATCTGTAGGAACTGTAGTTTGGGGCTTTTTGTGCCTTTTTGCAACTAAAGGGGAGCTCTTGCTTTGACTGACAGCCAAATCAGATAACCATACCTTTTTGGATCTTGGGAAATCCACACTGCTTGCAATTTTCAGTTAGTTCTGAGCTGGAAAGTGAAATGAGAGGAGCTGAAGTGATTCTGAGCAACAATCCTGAGTGGATTGCATGGGAGAACTGTGAAAAGGCTGAGGTTTTGGCTTGTATGTCTTCCTGCTGCTCCTGAGAGGGAGAGAAGAGAATTATTTGGACTAAATCCAAGTTTGTGTGACTAAAGTAAGCTACTGAAGTGGGCCAGGCTTAACCTGAAGACGACTAAAGATTTTGCTGGAATGCGATCGGCCTATCAGGAGTTCCAGCTACCCTAAGCTCCGGTGTGTGCTGAGACTTTGCGATTGTTACTGGGGAGCGCTTTGCCTGGTACAGTAGAATTCCTTGCATGTGTTATTTGCTGCTAGTGGGTCGGAGTTAGTTCCCCACTGTGTGAACTGTGTTCTACTTGCTGGAAGCGGTATCAAGCCAAAGCGGACTGCATCCGAATTTGTCTCCATGCGGTCTGGGCCTTGCGGACTGGCCCAGCCAGACTACCCACTGCACAGAGAAGCCATCGACGAGAGACCTGCCTGGGGATCAGCCCCCTGCTCCATGCTTGAACAGGAACGATGCCTCTGCAACTCATGTGGGCTCTGCTTCTCCTGGCATTCCAGATTAACCACCTGCAGTCTCGATTTTCGTCCAGCCTGTGTCCAGTCTTTGGTATCGTGAGTAAATACCAGGGTAACTCCCTGCAAAAACAGCTTAATCTGAGTGTGTCATCTGATTTTCTTGTTGTTTCGTTTCCTTTATGAACTGAGCCCTCTGGCTCCGGATTACAAATATTGTGTACTGTGCATGTTGTGTTTTCCATCACAGGGCCCCAACCAGCTGCAACCCCGGGCAACAGTCCTGGCTGGCCCATCTCTTCTCCACCTGGGTACCCAGAGGTGTGACTGTGTGATATAACCTTTAAGCTAATTAACCTGATTTTGCCCCTTCCTTGTTCAAGTCCCTTGAATAAATCAGATCTAACTTTTTCTGCATGTAATCCGACTGTGGTTCCAGTTTGTGCTCAAAGTACTGTACTGTTGCTATTTGCTGTGCATAGCCTTGTTTTGCATGGGGTCCCCAGGGTCGAGCCAGAGGAACCAGCCATGGTTATAAGTGCAAACAGTGTGGGTACTTGTGTGGTGTACCGAGGTATTGTGAAAGTGATTATTGTACAGTGTTCAGGCCACTAGGGAGGAAAGAGGGGGGTTGCAGTGTCCCGGAGGGCTGTGCCCAGGTTAGCTTGACCACTACCAACCCTGGACCTCCAGGTGGAGGCACCTGTTTCGGAACTCAGGCCCCTCACTTGCTACTAGCCAAGCAGGCAGGGGTAGTAGCCCTTGGGATAGCGCCACCTAGGGGTTACACACAGTTTTTCCACAGTTGCATTTTGGTTCCCCGCAGACTTTTTATTGTTTTTCTCGCTTCAGCATCGTTTCTGAGGTAAAGCGTACCATGTTTGCTTTAAATCCACGGTTTTCTTATTTTACTCAATAGTTTTAGTGTATAGTGTTATTTTTTTCTGTGTTTGTGTGGCTTTTTTCTGTTTTAAACCACGCTTTTGAGTATTTTTTCCCCTCACGCGTGCCTTTTCTGGGAACCACTTTTCAAGTAATTTAAAGTATTCAATCAGTATCTGGAGAGTTTCTGTGTATTATCTTTAAGGGAAACCTCTATTTGTTGTGTAGTGGGCTTCTGCAGGCAAGAGGTGTGGAGGTTGTTACTGTCATTCCTACTGCTATTATAAAAAAAAAAAAATTAGAAATAGTTATAATCTTAATTGGTCATATATTTGTTTATTGCTTCTTGCCAAACACAGATTAGCATGGCCACCCAGTCTGCCTCCCCCTCCTCTAAAAGCACCAAGTGGGGTACCTCAAGTCAGCATAAAAATATAGATAAGTCCACTAAGGACTCTACTGAAGATAAGTCTGATAAAAGTAAAAATTCTAGTTAAGCCTCTAAAAGACAAAGTGAGCAGGGTTCTGATTTAGTCCCTGCTAAAAAGACAAATAAAGATGAACATACTGCTGCCCCTCCAACCGAAAGACATAGGACGACACCAGTGGTTAATGAAGATGTGTCCTCTGCAAATGAAATGCCTAAAGCTTGGCATGTATATCAGATTTTACAATCTATGAGCAATGTTTTCTTAGCTGCTTTGGGGCCTAGTACCCATCTCCGTGACTCTGGGTATGTTCAGGGATTTTATTATGAGGGAGAGGACGAGGAAGAATTTTCACAAGGTGACCCCTTAGATCCAGATGGTCACCTGGGTGTATACTTACCAGATGGCAATGATGAAGTCTCTTCCTTTTTCACTTTTGTTAAACAAATGGTGAACAAACTGGAACTTCCTCCAGAATGACACCCAACAAGAGATGGAGAGAGACTGTGTGAGATGATGGGTCATACTCCTTCAAAGAAATTAATCTTGCCCATACATAATACATTAACAAGAGCAACTTTTAAAATTCTGGAAACCCCTTCATCTGCTTCAGGGGTGGACAGAAAGACTGAGAGGAAACAGCAGCTTGGGAAACAATCTGCTGACTTTCTCTACTCACATCCAGAGCACAAAGGGGTGGTCCAGGCAGCAGCCTGTGACAAAGCTAATGTGCCACTGTCTGCTCAACCTCCAGAAAAAGAGTTAAAAAAAACTGGATTCCATGGGTAAGAAATCCTATTCAAACAACATGAAGTCTTGCTATATTCTGACATATGCAGTGAGTCCCAACCTTCGAACTGCTCTGGAGGTGAAAGAGTTAATTTTCATGCCAGGCATGGAACGCTGAGCTCGGGCTCGGTTGAGACTCTGTCTGTTCTTCAAACTCAAACCGTCAGATTCTTTACTCCGCCTCACTGAACAGTCGCTCCGGAGATTTCTCCTTCTGCTCGGTTCATTTTGTCAGTTAAAGTATTGTTTTTCTCGGTTTTCGACCGAATTTAAACCACAATCTGTCGGTTCAGTCTCTGTCTGTGGTATTTGTGAGTACTAGATAGGTTTTACATTTATTCTATTCTGTGTGGAACTTGTAAACGGTTTATCGGTTCGGTTTGAACCGATCAAGTTGTTTAAAAAATCTTAATCTGTGATTTAGAGTGTGGTTACCGGTTCTTATCGGTTCTAAAAAAAACGGATTTTATTACGTTTTTTTCCACGACCCATGACACGGTTGGAAACCGATAAGAGGGTCTTATCTGGCGGATTGCCATAAACGGGTAAGTTTGGATAGGACTGGCACTATGTCTGAGAAACCCAAAAGAAAAACCGGGCCCAATGGGTTTCAACACTGTAGTGTGTGTGGGGAAGTCTTTGCCAAGGCTGACCCCCACACCACCTGTGTTTACTGTCTGGGGTTTGACCACCTCAATGCAGACTGCCAGATTTGTAAGAATTTTCCTGCAGCTACCCTGGAGAAGAGAGTTGGTAGACTCAGGAAAGGAGGCCAAAAGTCTGCTGAACGATGGCCTAGCCCGGTTCGGTTCTAACCGAACCAGAAGGAGTGCCTCTGACCAGGGCGAGACTTCTTGGACAAAGGAGATCTGACTCTGAGAGTCGGTTCCAGCAAAAGGACTAGAAAATCAGCTGGTGTGGGCCAAAACTTTCCTCTCAACCGCTGAAGAAATAGCCACGATCAAATTGTCCAGTCGCTTTCTTTGTTCCACCGAACTGCACCGCATGTGTGGCGCCGTTCGCCGGCTCACTGGTTCAAGAGTATGATTTTGAGGAATATTATGAACCGGAGGAGGGGAAGAGGAGTATGAGGAGAGTGAATGTGGATTTGAAAGTCTGATGTGCCCATTGACCCGGACATCTCCCCAGACAGACCTTCAGGAGTGCTCCTCCTAGGCTTCCAGTCCCTTCTCATTTTATGTTTTATAAAAAGTGGTTGAAACCCTCCAGCTCCCTATGGAGGAAGCTGTGGATGATCAAGAGGAGCCTGACTTTGTGGAAATGATGGATATCCCAGAGTCTAGGAGACTGTCTATTCCCTTGCATAAATCTTTTGGAAACAGACATTTAAAAATTCTAAAACTCCTCACACTATACCTCCTGTGGATAAGAGAATGGACAAGAGGTACACATTGTCAGGCTCTGATACGGAGTTCCTTACACAACAATGCAGCCATGTTGGGGTAGTGCAGGCTGCAGCCTGTGACAAGGCAAATATTCCCTTGGCTTCACACACACACCCACCCACCCCCGGACAAGGACTCCAGGAGGATTGATGCCATGGCAAAGAAACAGTACATGGCAGCATCCTTGGGACTCAGACAGGCAAATTATATGGCTTATGTTGCTAGATATCAGAAATCCAGATGGGACACTGTCATGGCTCTAGCAAAACAGGTCCCTGGCCAGCTTGCCAAGGAGCTAGAGCAGGTGGCTGCTGATGGTATTGAGGCATCCAAGGTGCAATTCCATGCTGCAGTGGACTCAAATGATGTGTCATCAAGGGCCATGGCTACATCTGTAGCACTTCGAAGAATGACTTGGCTCAGATGTACTAGCCTGTCACAGGATACCCAGACTAAGGCCATGGATTTTCCTGTTGTGGGTAATTCCTGTTTGGGAGCAGACAGAGATTACATGAAGAAAAATGGATGAGTATAGGACCACCTATAGGAGTGCACAGGCCAAGGAAAGGCAGGCCATTCCTCAAAGGCAGCTTCCCAGGGCAGGCCTTTTCATAGGCCTTTTACCAAGCCCAGGCCTCCTCTTCTGCTTATGCCCAGAGGTTCTTTAGAGAGGAGAAGGCAGACAGGGGTACATGCAGGCCTGCTTCCACCCCTCAGCCCAAAGCCCTGCCAAGCAGATACCTGATGGGGTTGCCAGGGGCCGATTCTTAGCTACCTGTAGGGGGCAGGCTGGCTTACTTTGTCCAGGACTGGGAGTCTCTGACATCAGACAAATGGGTCCTGGAGGTAGTAAGCCAGGGACTGGTTCTCAGCTTCAAAAAGTTTCCAAAGATGAGAACCAGATCCTTTCCACCTGCAAATCCATCAGAGGCACTTGCCTTAGAGGCAGAGGTCTCTTCCCTCCTTGCTCTCAGAGCTGTGGAAAGGGTTCCACCCCTACACCAGGGCAAAGGATTGTATTCCAGGTACTTCCTTACCCCAAAAAAGACAGGAGAATGGCGGCCCATCCTGGATCTCAGATACTTAAACAAGCAGCTTTTAAAACCAAAATTCAAAATGGTGACTCTGGGAATTATTCTGCCCTCTCTAAGGCCAGGGGACTGGCTAGTGTCCCTGGACCTCAAGGATGCCTACTTCCATATTCTCATCAGAAGCTCCCACTGAAAGTACCTCAGGTTCGAGCTGCCCTCAGGCCATTACCAGTTCAGAACAATGCCCTTTGGCCTCACCTCTGCTCCAAGGGTATTCACAAAATGCCTGGCAGTAGCAGTTGCTTCTCTAAGAAGGCAAAAAATTGCCATCTTCCCTTACCTGGACGACTGGCTCATAGTAGGCCAGTCCCCAGACCAAGTCAAGTTACACCTACAGATAACTCAGCAACTGCTCACCTTTCTAGGTTTCTTTCTGAATCTTTCAAAGTCAGTTCTAGAGCCTGTCCAGCTCCTCACCTTCATAGGCGTAGAGCTGAACACAGAAAACCAGAGCCTTCCTTCCTTCCTTTGGACAGGGCAAGGACCCTGGTCTCTCTGGCCTCCTCATTCACCCTGAAGGTGTCTCGACCAGCAAGGCATTTTCACACAGCTCCTGTGGCACACATCTGAACCTCTGGTGCCAGCAGATAAAGGCCTAGAGGTCTATCAAGTCTGCTCGAATGTGCAGCTAGCACCTTATTCTGCAGCTGCCCCTCCCTTCCACCCTTCCTGCTCATTAACCCTCCCTTGTCCTGTCCCATCCTCGCTTGAAGCAGTCCACTGTTCTACTGCATACCACTTCAGCAGGTAACATTCCACCCAGCCACCACCCTCTCTGTAAAAGTGTCTCCTCATCTCTCTCCTGAACCTTCCTCGCTCCAGTCTCATATCATGGCCTCAGTGGCCCTCCCTCCCTACTTTGAACAGCCCCTCTGTACCCGTCTTGTTTATTTCTTTCATGTATTTGAAAGTTTCAATCATGTCACCCTGTCTCTTCTCTCTCCAGTGAGTACATGTTCAACTCCTTCAACCTCCTCTCATATGATAAGTCCTCCAGTCCTTGATCATCTTTTGTCACTCGCGCCTGCACCCTCCAGTAACTTAATGTCTCTCAGATAGCGACACCAGTACTGCACGAGTACCCAGGTGTGGTCTAACTAATGACCTACTCAGTGGCAGAATCACCTCCTCCCTCCTCGAGGATATACCCTTGCAATACAACCCAGCATTTTGTTGGCCTTGCAGCTGCCCTCCTACATTGTGCCGAGTTGTTCATTGACCCTGTAATGAGCACACCCAGATCCTTCTCCTCCTCTGTCTGGGCTAGCTGCACTCTCTAGCTGGTAACCCTCCTTGGGTTCTTCATCCTAAAATGCAGCACCTTGCTACAGCAGTAGTGCAGGGAGCAAGATTTCAGATGAGGATATTCAGTTCCATTTGAGAGCCTTTTGGTCTCAAAGGAAGGACCCCTAACCAAATTGATCCCAGTGACTCAACCCTGATCCAGGCCCTACAGTGGTGGCAGGATCAGAGCAATTGAGACAAGGCGTTCCTTTTGTCACTCAGTCTCACTCCTTAATCCTTACTACAGATGTATCCCTCTTGGGGTGGGGAGCTCACATTAGCAACCTCACCACCCAGGGGTTGTGGTCCCCTCAGGAATCTCTGCTCCACATCAATCTGTTGGAACTCAGAGCAGTTTTTCTAGCACTTCAAGCTTTTTCCAAATCTGTTCAGAACAAAGTTGTACAGGTCAGAACAGCAACACCACCACAATGTGGTACATCAACACTGAGGGGCACTCAGTCTATGGCCTTGTGCACCAAGCAATGAAGTTGTGGTCTCTGGCTTACTCCTGAACACCTCCCTACGGCAGTTCACCTCCCAGGCAAGGACAATGTCCTTGGCAGATGCTCTCAGCAGGATTTCCCAGGGCCATCACGAATGGTCACTGGACCCCCTGGCCTTGGAGGTGATATTTTCCAGATGGGGCACCCCGCAGATAGATCTTTTTGCAGCCCCAGACAATCACCAACTTCCCCTTTTTTGCTGCAGGCCCCCAGTGTTGGGCTCAGTCCCTCTGGATGCCTTAGTTCTCAATTGGGAAGAGAAGTTTCTCAATGCTTTTCCCCCTTTCCTCTCCTGTTCAAAGTGCTAGTCAAAATCAGATCTCAACCCTGCAAGATGATCCTGATTGCTCCAGACTGGGCCAGACAGCCCTGGTATCCACTCCTACTGTCCTTAGCAGTCCATCTTCCCCTGTGTCTTCCCAGGAATTACAACCTGTTAACCTGTGCTCAGGGGAGGGTTTGGTACCCGAACCTCAAATCTCTCAATCTCAAGGCCTGGCTCTTGAAGAGTTAGAATTTGCTGATTTACACCTCTCCCAATGTGTAATGGATATCCTGAAGGCTTCTAGAAAACCTTCCAACAGGGCTACTTATAATTCCAAATGGAAGAGGTTTTCCATATGGTGCTCTGGAAAGCATATTTCCCCAGAATCTGCTGATTTGCCCACAGTCCTGGATTATATGGTCCACTTAAATCCCTTGGGGCTGAGGCCAGCTACCCTGAAAGTGCATCTGGCAGCTATGTCTGCTTTTATTTCAGCAGGTAAGCCTTCTTCTCTTTCTGCTTACCCTGTATTCTCCAAGGTTTTCAAGGGATTGCTTCACACCAACCCTCCATTCAGGGACCCTGCCCTGCCTGGGATCTTAATGTTTGCATTGCTCAGCTTATGCAACCCCCTTTGAGCCTTTGTCTTCAGCAGAGCTTAAGTACTTGACTTGGAAAACTGTGTTTCTGGTAGCCATCACTTCTGCCAGACGCATAAGTGAATTACAAGCTTTGTCAGTGGAGCCTGATTTTATCTCCTTTCACAGAGATAAGGTGGTCCTCAGGACTAACAGGAAGTTCTTGCCTAAGGTGGTTTCAGATTTCCACCTTAATCAATCTGTATCTCTTCCAGTGTACTTCACTGACCATTCCTCCCCAGTAGAGGAGGCTGCACAGCTTAGATGTGAAGAGAGCCCTTAGTTACTACATAGAGCTGCACGAGGCTCACAGGTTTGACTCCTCTAACTGTTCCTCACTTATAGTGAGGTTGGTAAAGGAAACCTGCCACTAAAAGATCCATTGCCAGGTGGATTGTCTCTTGTATCCAGTTTTGCTATGAAAACTGGGTAGGTTCCTCCCTCAGGCCTGAGGGCTCACTCTACCAGAGGTACAGTTGCTTCTCTGGCTGCTGCCAGGGACATCCCTATTCTAGAGATATGTCAAGCAACTACCTGGAAAACAGTTCACGCTTTTACCAAGCATTACTCCCTGGACATCCAGGCTAGGAGTGATGCTCGGTTTGGCACAGCTGTGCTTCAGAGCCTATTTCCTAAGTAGGTTCTGTCCCTCCTCCATGGAGGTACTGCTTTGTAGTCTGCATATGTCAGAATATAACAAGACTTCATGTTGTTTGAAGAAAAAATTACTCACCTTAGTAATGTTGTTTCTTCTAATGGAGTCTTGCTATATTATGACCTCCCCTGCCTGCCCCTCTCAGAACCTCTGTTTTTGGGATGTGGGTGGGCAGTGCAGTGTTGGCACTTAGTAGGTGCCCGCTTTTGTTGTTTTTCACCCCTCCTTTCTTGGGGTGACTTGGTGTTGTGTTTTTCATTTTTTGGGTCTCCTGACTTGAGTCTTTGTTTTAGGACCAAAATATGTGTTCTTATGTTTAGCAGCCAGTTGGCTAGTGTAGGTTTACAGCTTCCATACAGGACCTTAGTGAGTTTAGCTCGTAAAGATCTGACGGTTTGAGTTTGAAGAACAACAGACAGAGTCTCAACCGAGCTCGAGCTCAGCGTTCCATGCCTGGCATGGAAAGTTAACTCTTTCACCTCCGGAACAGTTCGAAGGTTGGGACTCACTGCATATGTCAGAATATAGCAAGACTCCATTAGAAGAAACAACATTACTAAGGTGAGTCATTTTTCTTCTGTTGCTTCTTTGCTGTTACGCTTTGTCTGCTTACATTGCATATGCAGCTAGGTATCAGAGAGCATTATTGAAATCTGTCCTGGCTATAGTGCAACATGGGGAGACACTATGCTCAGGGATGTCACTGAAATGGTTAAACTGGCCATAGAAGCTGACTAAGTACCAGTTTCCTATGGTCATGGATAATAATAACACAGCCTTGAGGAGTCATGGCGGAGGCCATTTCTCAGGTAGTTTGCTTAGTTAAGAGCTATTAATCTCATGCAGGATACCCAGCTACAGGCTATGAATTTTCCTTGTGAGAAGAATTCCCTTTTGGGGGCAAACTGAGGCCTACATGAAAGAATGGATGAGTACAACACTACTTACAAGAGTAACTCAGTCAAGGAAGCCTCTGCCTCCCAGAAACCCTCAAACAAGGGGCAGGGGTTATTTTCTAGGTAATTCTATCCCATGTCAATGCTTATGCATTTTTCCGAGATGAGAGATTTTTTCAGTGGAAGTGGCAGGAGAGGCCAGAGGAGAGCCAATTCCAGTTCTCTACTCAAACCAGACAACAGTCGTCCTGACTCCGTTTTGGTCGCCTCCGCTCTCCCAGTCAGGGGCAGGCTGTCCCACTACCTCCATCACTGGCAACTCGTCACCACAGACAAGTGGGTCCTGGAGGTGGTGGGCCAGGGCCTATCTCTTCAGTTCAAAAAATGTCCCTCCCTTCAAGGCCTCAAGCTCAAAACCACTAACCCCAACAGAAAATTGTTGTTGGAAATAGAGATGAAGAACCTTTGAAGTCAAAGCTGTGGAAAGAGTGCCCTTCCTCCAGTGGGGAAAAGGCCTCTACTCCAGGTACTGCCTTACTTTGAAGAAAAATAGGGAGTGGTGACCTATTCTGGACCTAAGGTACCTGAACAAGCACCTTCTGAAACCGAAGTTCCAAATGGTGACCTTAAATCAGGTGATTCATTCTCTAAAGGATGGGGACTGGCTAGTCTCCCTAGATCTAAAGGACACCTATTTTCACATTCCAGTCAGGCAGTCCCACAGAAAATTCCTCAGATTCCGTCTGTCTTCAGGCCATTACCAGTTTGCAGCCATGCCTTTCGGACTAGCTTCCACTCCCAGGGTCTTCTCCAAGTGCGTGGCAGTGGTTGCAGCTCATCTCAGACGACAAGGGATTTCTGTTTTTCCCTGCCTGGATGATTGGCTAATCATGGCCAATTCCTCAGAGGCAGTTTCAGAAGCCCTGATGCAGACAGTAGATAACCCTGCAGTCTTTGGGCTTCCTCATCAACAAAGACAAATCCCATTTTCAGCCTGCCCAAGTGCTGCAATTCATAGGGGCAGAGCTTGACACACTGCAGGGGAAGGCTTTCCTTTCGCCCACAGAATTCAGAATTTTCTCAGCTTATTAAATTCTTTCACCCTTGGCCAGCCAGACACTTCTTCAGACTGCTCGGTCACATGGTCTCAATGAAAGCAGTAGCCCCAGGCGCCAGATTCCAGATGAGGGACATTCAGTATCACCTCAGGTCTCACTGGTTCCAGAAATAGGATTCCTTTTCAAAGCTAGTGCCATTCACAAAAACTCTTCTTTGGGCTTTAGACTGGTGGAAGGAAGTAGAAAACCTCAGGGTAGGGGTTCCTTTCCAGGTTCAGCAACCCTCCCAGGTCCTGGCAACAGATGCCTCCCTCCTAGGTTGCGATGGCACATGGATGCCCAAAAAGTGCACACTCCAAATCAACCTTCTGGAATTCAGAGCAGTGTTCTTGGCCATCAAGGCTTTCGCCCCACAGCTCAGAGGACATGCTGTCCAGCAAGGACAAAACTTGGCAGATGATTTAAGCCGCATCATTTACGGTCACCACGAGTGGACCCTGAACAAGCAGGTCCTTGCCACAGTTTTCAGAAGGTGGGGGGTTCCAGACCTGGACCTGTTTGCGTCCAGCCTCAACCACTAGTTACCACAGTACTGCTGCTGGCCTCCAATGCTGGGGACCACCCCAGTAGATGCTCTGACTCTGAACTGGGCAGGGAGGTTTCTGTACGCTTTTCCTCCTTTCCCTCTGATTTTCAGAGTCCTTCTTAATATCAGGGATCAACCAGCCACCATGATTCTGGTGTCTCCGGATTGGGTGAGGCTACCCTGGTACCCCCTTCTCCTCACTGTGTTAGTCAGAAACCCCATCAGACTGCCAGCAACCCACAGTCTCCTGACTCTTTCTCAGACAGGAGTAACATACCCCAACATCCAGTCTCTACATCCCAAGGCCTGGTACTTGAGGAGTTAAGAGTTCCCTGAAACACAGTACTCTGAGTGGGTCCTGAGAATCTTGCAGATGGCTAAAAGCCTTTTCCTAAGTAGGTTTCTGTGCCGCTTCCAGCTGTACTGCTTTGTAGTTTGCACCTGTCAACAGATGCTGAAAAATCCCGGGATGAGAAGAAAAAATTACTCACCGTAGTAATGTTGTGTCTTCCAAGGTATTCTTCAGCATTATTGACACTCCCACCCATCCTCCCCTGCGAAACCTGTCTGGGGTTGGCTCTGCTTCAAACCCCAGGAAATCTTACTGTATTCTGACAAATGCACTATGGTCTCACCATAGGACTGCCCCAGAGCCGAAATGGTTAATAGAACCTATGCAAATAGTGGAATGCTAGGCTTGAGCTCGGTTTTCAAACTACTGTCTTTGGTTGCACTTCTTGCAGCCATCAGATTCTTTACTCCGCTTGCCTCAGTAAGACGTCTCTGGAGAGCTCTCCTTCATTCGTTGAAGAAAATTATTTTCATCAGTTTCCAGTAGTTCCATTTATTAATTTCAATTTTTAAAGCACAGTCCTTGGTACACAGGTAGACTTATATTAGATTTAGTGTTTATTGGGAAAGATTTTAGTTCCTTGTTGGTTCCTCGAACCGGGAAGGAACTGATATTTGTTGTTGTTTTCTGAAGTGATTTGCAGTAGTTTTGCCTATTACAACTTTTTTGGTAAAAGTCGGCGTTGTGATGAGTTATTATTAAACTGTGGTTACACTCGGTTTCTACAGTTTTAAAACCAACTGAAAAAAATTAAAGGGTTTATTGGCTAAATGTCACAGAAAACCAAGAAAAGAATGGGCCCTACAGGTTTTCAACATTGTACTGAGTGTGGGGAACCATTTTCCAAAGCTGTGCCTCATTTGATTTGTGTATTCTGCCTGGGGCTTGACCACCTGAAGGCAGACTGTGATTTGCAAGAATTTTCCACAGTCAACGCTGAGAGACGACTTAAATGACTGGAGGAAAAATGTCTGAAAAGCCACTGACCGGCCTTAGACAAACTGGCTCCACTTCAGAAGGAACGGAGGAACAGCCCTTTGACCAGGCGATAGTTCCTCAGGGAGAAAATATGCTATGAGCACAACCGCTGAACCGATAACTGCAGGCAAGAAAGAAAAAGGAAAAGCATACAGCGCAGGAACAGCAACCGAGAAAGACTTTGGTTCCAACCGCTGAAGAGATGGCAAACGCAATAAGGATTATACAGTCGCTTCAATCTGGGACCCCAGTTCAGTTCAAACACGATTGCAGGCACAAACACCGGTTCAGACCTCCGGTTATACCTCGGTTCCCAGTTCATTGGAACAGAGTGTAGAATTTTATGGAGAGGATGAGGACTATGGAGAGCCCATTGAATCAGATATCTCTTCTAATCCCCACTGTCCTGATTCCCCTGACAAGGGAGCTGAGAACTGTACATCCCCCTTTGCTTTTATGAAGCAAGTGGCTCAAACCCTGGACCACCCCACTCAAGAGTCCACTGAGGAGGAGGAGAGAAGGAACAAGACTGCATGGAAATGATGGGCGTCCTAGTCTCAAAAGACTGTTGTTGCCCATCCATAAATCCTTGAAGAAACAGGTGAATAAAGTATTGTAGACACCTACTTCTTTGCTGCTAGTGGATAAAAAACTGGATAAAAAGTATTAGGTAGCCAAAGGAGGGATAGCATTCCTTTCTGGGCACCCTAGTCATGAAGGGGTGGTACAGGCTGCAGCTTGTTGTAAAGCTGGCATCCCACTGGTATCGCATCCCCCGGATAAGAACTCCAGGAAAATAGACTCTATGGCTAAGAAAGCTTACCTGGGGTTCTCTTTGGGTATCAGACAAGCCTCCTATATGACTTATGTCTCCAGGTACCAGAAGGCACTCTGGATCACTGTATTGGAGATAGGAAAGGCTGTCCCAGCTACGATGGTAACTGATTTAGAGGAGGCTGCAAAAAGGAGCACAGAGGCCTTTAAAGCCTAGTTCAGGTTGGCAGTTGATGCCAGTGACACCGCAGCCAGGCAGATGGTAACGTCAGTGTCACTTAGAAGGCTTGCTTGGCGACTTCCGGTTCTGCTCCGAGGTCGATGGCTGCTTAGAAGCAGTGCTCCGTTCACCCCTCTCAGCATTTCCACCTCTAATATTCAACTTGTCTGGCAAAAATATATTTGAAGCATGACTAGGAGGGAAAACAAAGGAAACAAGTCATCGGTGACCCGAAGACAGAGGGCTACACCATGGATGCAGAAAGATCCGACTCGAGGCCTCAGATACAGACTCTCGCTCTCCCAGGCTGTGCCTCCATCTGCTAAATCTGTCATGGCTCACTGCATGCCCAAACCCCAAAACAAAAGATCAAGTAAGACACAATTATCATGAACTGTGTGTTTAGGGCAGATACAAAGCAACTCTCGATGAGATGCATAGAGACATAACACAGCTCGAACAACGAGCAGACGACTTGGAGAGGCAGGTCACCGCCACTGAGAACTGGGTGGATGACCTAGAAGGCATGGTGCAACAATTACAGGAGCAACAGGAGCTGCTCGCAGCACAGCAGGAGGACACTGAAAATAGAGCCAGGCGCAAGAATATATGCCTGTACTGTATTCCTGAAAGCGCTGAGGGTACAAAAATTAGAGAAATTTGTCACCAACCTGTTGAAAACTGTCCAAGATCTTCCAGCTGATATGACGCTGGACCTTGAGCGAGTTCATCGGGCCCTGGCTCCCAAGTCTGCCTCAGCTACAGCCAGCCCATGCTCTAGCGTAGCTCGCTTTAACAACTATGCAGTGAAAGAACAAGTCGTACTAACCGCATGGCGCAAGCAAAAGTTCTTTCATGGCCAGAAGCGGTTTTATATTGACCACAACTACGCACCTAAAACCATGAAGCTCCATAGAGCATACCTCCCGTTGTTACCCACTTTGAAAGCTCAGGGACTTAAATTTACTACTCCTTACCCAGCAGAGCTGAGTGTTACACTTCCCTCAGGGAAACAAGAATTCTCCTTGGCTGAGGAGGCATGGAATGAACTTTCTAAGCAGGGTGTTGTCTTCCCGGATCGATCATGTACTCCTACTACTACCCAGGAGGCCCAACCTCCAAAATGGCAGACAACAGATGCAGCACCACGCAAGTGGGAGGACAACAATCGCCCTACTTTGACTCAAAACAATTCTTGGCTGAATTCGGAGGATGAATAATAACGCCAAGAAACCTAGAATTTCTGGACAACCTCATTTGAATCCTAGAGACTCAGGTAATAGGGCATGGGCTAAAAGAGGTAGGGTGGGGAGGAAGGCGGTTGGGTGAGGACTCCTGACCTAGACTCCATAGTAGACACAACTCCCTAGACGCAATATTCAAACTAATTAAGGCCCTCTGTATATCTAGGCAATTAAATGGTCACTTATTTGTGCTTTGGCAGGTGCACCCTCCCCTCCTAATGTCTCACCACCTACCCCTCAGACCTTATTACTAATTCATACTTCTAACCAATGAACCAGCTCTCTATAATTCTTCCAGGCCCTGGATTAGCAGCTTCCAGTTCTGACTCTCAAGTTACAACAAGCCTTTAAGATATAGGCTGGAATGTCATCTTGAATCAGAATAGGTAGACTAATAAGGACTTTATCGCTGAGATCAGCACAGAGTATTTGGAATATAGGTCAGGAACCTGTCTACAAGTGGAGTTAAACACCTGGGACTAACAACGCAAGCTACTTGAAACTAATACCCTGAAATAGGAGTATAGAGACTCTGACTTATGGGGACTTCTAATATACTGTTGCATCTACATTTATATGCATGCAAGATTTTTTTTGTGGCTCATTTTACTTTACTATTTACAATTGGGACTTTGGGGGGGGGGGGAATGAATGGGTATGGCACATCCTTTGGACATTCGGCCAGAACCCCCTGGGCAATTATTTTCCTGTTTTCCTTAGTGTGTTATTTTCTCCCTCTTAACCTTCAAATTTGGGACCAGTATGGTCCCCAGAACCAGTGCACAAGCTCTGGATATAACCCCAGCCTGGTTTGAAGCATGATTACATCTCTGCCTCTCCCAAATTAGTAGAGAAGTGCATCAAAGCTTCCCCCACCTTGGAAGTCTGTTTTATTTTTTTTATACATTTGCTTACATGAAAAGCAGTCGCTGCTTCTAACAAGCATTTGTTATGCTCTGCTCTGCAAATCTGTTGTTAAGTTATTGTAGTTCTTGTTGTGCCCTGTTGGCAACTGAATTTTTACAATGTTATTCTGAAATTACAGTACAGCTGAGGCTACCTAAGGTTCAGGTCAGGGGCCCCAATGGACCAGGATGGGCAACAGGGGGCCTGTTAATTTAACAAATTTAAAATCACTTGGCAGTCCTATTTGGCAACAAATGGCTTTAAAGGGTGTTGAAGTCAGGGCAGCCCAACTGGTGGTGAACAAGCGGGTGTTCTGGGTGTGACATGCCCCCCGACTCTCACTTACTGTATATAAACATTTAAGGATATATTGGGGATGGCCAGGGCTACATTACTTATTTCAGTACACCAACAACAACCCAGAATGGCTAATACCTCCTTAATACTCTTGTTCAATGTGAATGGTATTCCATAACCCCATTAAGCAAAAAGAGTACTCCTTTTTTTTTTTTAAACAGGACAGGCCTGAAGTTATTCTCCTACAGGAGACACACCTCTCTCAGGTAGAGCATTCTAAACTTAGAATTTGGGGTTACAGTCAGTAGTGACCTCTTCCCATGCTTGAGGCAGGAGGAGAGGGACAGCAATACTTGTTCCATGCAGGGTGCAATTCCATCTTCAAAGCTAAATTATAGATAGAGAAGGCAGATATGTAATTGTAGTCGGGAAAACTACACTCAGTGCAGGTTACGCTGGCCTCAGTATACCTACCACCAGGTTCACCCGTATAGATGGCAAAAAAAATTCCTGAATGACTTTTTGTCTCATGCTCGGGGCCTGTATGTGATTGGTGGAGAGCTCAGTGTCACGCTGAATACTACCCTAGACACTTCCTTGCCTTCTAAACATAGGGCCACACCACTACAAAAATACCTGAAAACTACTCTTCCCACGATGGGTTTAGTGGACCTGTGGTGGCACTTCTTCCCTTCCATGAGGCCATATACATGCTATTCTTCTAGAACCCATACTTTTCTAGGTTAGACTGTTTTATTTCCTCGGTTGAGCACCTGGAGTTGGTGTGTGACATATATGTGGGGCCTCTATCCTATCAGATCAGTTTCCACTTTATTTAAAAATAGATGTGGAGAAGCCAAGGAAAAACTCCTTTTGGCACCTTAATTTATTGCACCTTCAAGATCCGGAATTTAATCGAATGGTTAAAGAGGCTATCCCGAAAATATTGACAGTTGACGGCTCCCCAGAGGTTTCCCATACACTTAGATGGGACACTCTTAAAACTGTGCTACGAGGGGAAATCATAAGGTATTCAGCACATAAAAAGAAAATGAGAGAAACACTCCAAACCAAATTGCAAGCAGATCTGATACGTCTGCAGACTAGACTATATCAGGGGCACTTGACAGTCAAACCACAGCTCCACATCACTAAACAAAAACTGCAGAGATTGGTTGACCAGAAGATTGAACAGCAACTGCTCTACTTATAGCTCAAGTGCCAGGAAGGGGGCCCAAGTGCTAGGAACTTGGCCAGATGCCTTCGAGGTGCAAAACAACAAGCCATGGTCACTAAATTACATGACCGCTGAGACTTCTGCTGGTATGACAGGCTGACCACTGGCCTCATGAGGTGGCACCGATGGTCCACCAGTGGTTTCACTGCGTGGAACGCGACCGTGTCACACAGGGTCTGCAGCACACTGAACATGCCTCGCCAGGGCGTGCTGGGGATGCCCACAGCCAAACCCGGTGTCGACAAGGATGGTGTCGCACGACACCGGGAACAGGGGGTGGACAGTGCACTGCGTGGTGTCTGTGATGCATGGGCAAATAACTGTGTGCCCATTGTGGCCATGACAGCAGTGAATGCCTGTGTCTGCCTGTCAATGGCAGCGGTCACATCCTCCCGCAACCGATCCATCCCTGCCAGGATCAGAGCAGTGTCTCTGCCTGCTCCAGAGCTGCATGCAGTGCATCCACCGACGTCACAAGCCGCATCTGCTGGTTGACTGATGCTTGCAGTATGCGGGTGTGCTCATCCAAGAGGTCATCTGCCTGCTCGTCATCCTGTCCCTCAGGGTGTGCACGGCCCTGATGCTCAGCACCCCTTGAGGGTGGACGCTGCACACCAGGACCAGGCCTGGGCATGTCCACAGGTGGTGCACTGATGCCACCCCCGACACTGTACCCCCAAGCCCATTAACCAACTGCTGATGCTGCCCCTCCGGCTGCCGCTCCTCAGGGTTCACTGGTGCCGCCGCAGTGGCCGCAACAGTCCCACTGTCCTGTACACACACCAGTGCTGCCCCACTGCTGCTGACAGGCACAGGCTGGGACTGTGATGACACGCCGAGCCTCCCGCGGTGCCACCACCCACAGCCATAGCTGCAATGTTACCTGCTGTGTGGCCATCCTGTGGCACACATGTGTCAGTGCCCATGACGTTAGCAACATCATCATCGGTGACGGACCTGGCACTAGCCCGAGTCACAGCATGCTGGCATCCATGGACACTGGCATGCTGGGACTGGGGCAGGGCCTTCTCCGCACCTGTTCCAACAACACCAGTCTGGACAGCCAGGCGGGCCCACTGTCACGCTGAGCTGCATATTCCTGTGGAGGTGGATGGGCCCTCCTCCATCTCCATCTGACTGGCCTCAGTGGAGAGGCCCACCACCACTGACCCATGCAGATGCTCCAGGATCTGTAAGGAAAACAAAGTCGCGTTACTGCATGACCTACCCTGCCCCCCAATGAACAGACCATGACCTACCACATGCAGTGACGGCTACCACCCATCTGGAAGCCACCACCGGAACACCCTCAATGGCATAACGCTGCATGCTGCCAGCAACCCTCTCCTCCTGTGGGGTCAGGCATAGCACCTCCGGCTGTCCCCCATCTGTCGCAGATTGTGCTGCCCTGATGGCAGCCACCTTCTCCTTAATCCTCCTCCTGTCTTTGCCCATCTTCTTTTTGCACTCCTGCACGGAGCACTGGTGGTTACCATGCAGGTTCACAGCACATGCCACCTCCTCCCGTGCAGCAGCACAGGCCTGTGGTGTACCCTGGTGTCCACTGAGAAGTGGCTCCTGGTCCAGGTAGGCCTCAAACAGGGCATCCGTCTCAGCCTTGGTGAAATTTGGCCTCCTCCTCCTCCCACAACTCTGTTCCTCTTCTCCCACAACTCGCTCGGTCATGATTCAGCCTGTGAGAATGAAAGTTGTTACCTGTGACTGTGCAGTCCCATGCATGTCCCAAATCCACAGTTCACACTCCCAAACAGCATGCAACTCACCAATAGACTGCAGTACCGACTATGGCCAATGCAGCCCAATGTCGCACTTTTATTGCACAACCCATGCAAATGAGGCGAGGCGCAACTTTAAGTGGATGCAAATTGCAG
The DNA here is from genome assembly GCA_016271365.2 of Neoceratodus forsteri. Classification (NCBI taxonomy): domain Eukaryota; kingdom Metazoa; phylum Chordata; order Ceratodontiformes; family Ceratodontidae; genus Neoceratodus; species Neoceratodus forsteri. The sequence continues at coordinate 803,721,850 of CM028134.1, read as the reverse complement.
TGCTGCGCCATTGAATGGCTGATTAGCTGATCTGCATATGACGGCTGAATATCGCGCTTTTGCGCTTTGCGCAATTGTGTTGAACGTGCTGAGCCAAGGGCGTAGTTCTGTGACATGCACAGTACACACCTAACTGCGCATGCCCGGGTTGATGATGCAGGTGCCTCCCATGCTGCTGACATGCTGTGCACGGTAGCCAATGCAGGGCACGGCCACCACTGTGCCAGTGGCGCTGCAGCGATGTTCACCTATATGGCGCTGTGGCACTGGGGCATCGTAGGCGCAGTGGGGCAACAGCGCTGTAAGCCACTACTGGAGGTAGCACACAAGCACCCAATCATGCTACATGCATTGGGTTCCAATCGCACTGTGCCTGTCCGTGCGCCAGAGACCCTTGACTCTGTGCCTGACCTTTGCCTCCTAGGCGCAATGCGTCAGGCATGGGTGCACCACTATCATGCTGTTCGGTGACAGCATGATAGGGAATGGCAGCACTGTACTGCGCAGCATCTGCACGTGGTGGAACCACGCTGCAGAATGCCATTTTGAACCTACTGAGCAAGAGAGATGGTGGCGGAGGAGAGCTGCCCAGTGGAGCCAGATTGAAATGGCAAACCTGGTTGCCATTGTTGAGCCACTTTTGGCCCATTGTTTGGGGAGGCACCCCTGGACAGGTCCAGGAGCCAGGTGTGGCAGGAGGTGGCCGACGCCCTGGAGGAGGCCACAGGAATGGGGCGGATGGTGGAGCAGTGCCACCACAGGTATGGGAACCTGAGGTGGAGGGACCCCAGACCTGCTCGCCCTCCTGCGGGCACGTGCCAGGAGGGATACGGTACCACGGCCAGGTAGGTGTAACGTCCATACACTTTTATCTTCCATATGGGTATCACAGTTGCATGTGTCCGGAACATGGGGGACTGTCCGGTGTTGGCTGTGGTGGTGTTATCAGGGTGTGGGTGGGTGGGTCTGGCTGTGTGAGATTGCACACACATGGGGGCAGGGGGACTTTGCTACAGGATTGTACTGATGTTCCTCTCTCCATGTTTGCACCTTAGGCCCAGAAGAGAAATGGCTGATGAGGGAGCAGAGGCACCATCTGGAGGACTGGAACAATAGGAGGGGTCAAGATCCACAGCGGCAGAGGGACCAGCCTGATGATGGTGAGTGCCTTACCTCCATGATTAGTATTGTATGCTGTGCAACAGGGTGGGCAGCGGGGCATGGTCACCATCCATTGACACCACTGCCATGCATGCAACTTGTTACAGTCAGCACTGTCCAGTGGCACTGCATGTCTGGGAGTGCGTCAATGGTGACCCATGCGTGCACCGGGTACATGTCTGTGCCACTGCCTTCGCACCACATAGCCATGTCACTAAACAGCTATGGTGGTGCTGTGCAGGACTTGGCTGGTGGGTGTGTGCAGTGGTCCGCATGGCTGTGTTTGCCTGGGTGGGCAGGTCTTGTGGACACGGTCACTGTGGGTGGTCACACACCATCACAGAGGCATGTCCCATGGCTGTATGCCATGCACAGTGGGTGGGCTGTATGGGGCTGTGCATTCACATCTATTGACTCTACTCCTTTGTCCTAGGTGTCCGGCAGCTGCGCATGATCAGGTAGGCACTGCAGGAAATTCTTACCATGGCCAGGGCGTCGCTGGATATCCTGCAGAGGATTGAGTGGCTGGGGGTCAGGCGGCAGCATGGAAGGAGGAGCAGCCAGAGCGGGGAATGGGGCTCCCACTGATCACCAAACTGCCCCTGATTCCCCTACCCCTCTGGTCCCACCCTCACACCCCTCCTTTCCTGTACCATTTGTTCACCCCTGCCCCTTACCCACCCCCACCTTGTTTGTGGCCCTCCCCCCGCACATTTGTAAATAATTGTATATAGTTTTGTTGGATGTTTTTGAATACAATTATTTTGATATGACTACTGTGGTGGTCTCTGATTTGCAGTGGGCTATAGGTGCTCAGCTGCAGTGGTGTGCATGGTGTCAGGGGTGGTGCAGTCATGGGTATGCGTGTGTGCCCGTGGGGAAGTGACTATGGTGTGGGAGTAGCTATCAGTCAGTGTCTGTGGTGTGTGTGTTGTTCCCTGTGCACTGGATGACTGTGTGCAGTGGTCCATGGTGCATGCTCTGTGTCCATGGCGCACCTGTCTGCCCATCCATGGCCTGTGCAGCTGACACCCTTGCATGTCTGTGATCTGCACGGTCTGCTGGCATGTCAGTGGTGGCTGTCCATGTAGGGCAGCCACTGTACCCGTCACAATGCTGGGTTGCCTCCTATCACTGGTGTGGTGCATGTCTGCCTCAGGTGACACTGTGGCCTCCGCTGTTGTTGTCCCACCTCCATGCTGCGGCTTGTGTGTGTTGCAGGGGGTTTGCACTACTGTCTGTGACTTGTGCTCTGGGCAAATGCTGGTGGCATACAGCTCCACAGTGCCTGCGCAGGGTGGCTGGCACTCCTGTGCCATAGAAGACTGCTGGCCATGTGTACACGGTTTCCATGGCCCCACGCTGGGGGCTTGGTTGCCCCACTTCTGCGTCCCTGTGTTGGTGTGCCCTTGGGTACGGGTGGGTGTTTGTCCATGCACTGTTGCATCTGGTGTGGTGCATGCTTCCATGCACCACTGAGGGTGTCTGCACTGGCTGTTGTGGCCAGTGCTGGGTCGGGGTGTGTCCTTGGGAGGGTGTGCAGGGTGCTGTACCACTGGTGGTGGGGTCCGGGGCATGCCCAGTCATGTGTGGGGTACCTCATGTACCAACGCATGGTCGGTCTCTCAGCTGTACCTTGGGGGGGGGCTGTGCGTGGTGGCACTGTGCATGCCGTCGTTGCATCACTGTGTGCTGTCACCCACTGATGGGTGCTCATGGTGGGGCTGCCTTGCATGGTTCTGTGGTGCACAGGGTTGCATTGTCACACTGGGGGCGGTGGCATGCATGGGGTATCCTGCACTGGTGGACGCTGCTCCTGGGCAGGGTGTCTGGGGGTCACGGTGCAGGGTGTGCTCTGCATTGGGGGATGGTGTGGCATGGGGTGGTCGGCCCTCCTTGTGTGCTGGTCACAGCTTGCCAGGGGTGTGATAGGGCACCATGGCCCAGCTGTGGGTTGGTTGCTTGTCTCCATGGGCCAGTGGTTATTCAGCCTCCCCAGTTGTGCAGTGCATGGGGTGTGGGAGGCGATGTCTGTTCTGCTGTGTGTTCCTCCGCCCATCTGTTGCATGGGTGGTGGGCCCTTGCATCCCTGGTTGTGCTGTTGCATTGCTGCCCTGCTGCTGGGGGGCATCCCTGGTTGCGCTATGGTGCCTCTGGACTGCTCAGCTGAACATCCCTTGTTGTGCTATGGTGCATCAGATATGCTTAGCTTCCCTTCCCTAGTTGCGCTATGGCACAGGTGGTGCGATATTCAGTCATCAGCTGTAGGTGCATCTTGGCCAGCTCAGTTTTTGAATATCACACCTCTTGCACATGGGCGCAATGGACTTGTGCTTGCTCCTGCTGTTGCGCTCTTTTTGGGAGCAGTTTGAATATCTGGGCCCCAGAATAAATCTCCCTGGAGATGAGAAACTCAATATAATTTTCCCCTAGAGGTATCAGCCATGTTATTGTCTTGTCCGTGTGGTGCCCCCCCACCACCCCATCATGTGATTTATTTTTCTCTCCTTTTCCTTTTGTACTAGGCCTTCAATTTGATTTCCAATCTATAGTAATCCATCTGGATAACTAGTCTAATGCCTAAAAGCACAGGAAAATGAACCCTCCTCTTCTAATGTATATCACAAGCTTACTTGTATTATTTATCTCTCTGAATTAATTGTGTGGACTGTGTTATGTATGACTGTAGAATTACACACTGATGTAAACTAGTATCTTTGTAAAATTATGCTCTGTGTCATACACTCCTCCTTCCCTTAAGTGAAAATGTGATATAAATAGTTTTAAAAACAATTAGGTTCTTGAACAGAACGCTGAATTTTGCAAGACTCTCTGAATGTTATAACAGAGGAAAATCAGAATCTAAAGGTACAGATTGTGGAATCACAGCAATGCATCTCTGTATTAGATCAACAGCAACCATTTGCCAGACAGAATAAAGAGCTAGTGTACTGCTTAAAATCAATATTAGGTGTTTTAAAAGCAGTCAGCTATTACATTCTGTATCTGTGGGGCTTTTTTCTTTTCCCTTAGGGTAATTAGAAGATTTTTCACCTGATGTTAGTAGGTGTGATCTGTGGAAAAGCATTCTGCCTGGCAGCTGACATATCTAGTTCTGTTCCCCTCACTGTATCATCAGCATTGTGACCTCATTGACTGTGACATCACAGCTACTAAGGAAGAGCCACTCAGTAGCTGCCAGGATCAGACACCTGTGATGTCACAGTGCTGATGATGCAATGGTGGGAATGGTAGCCCATCAAGATAGCGACTCCCAAACAGCAAGGAGTGAAAATGGCATGAAATCACAGCGCATGCCGTATTGGCAACTGATGGTTCCCTCCCAAGGTCTGCCCTCCCCTGGAGTTACTAAATATCACTCTCACTATCAATGCCAAACAGCTGCACAGCATATACAGGCAAGCAAACATTTGACACTGACAAATGCTTGTTTTCACATTAGTTCAGTTTGTTTTGCTTATCAGGTTTTGGAACATGAACAGTAATAGGCTTAAGAGTGAAACCTTATACAAATTTGAAAATGAAAGGGGTGGTCCATGGTAAACTTGTTGGATAGGATTTTTTCATGTTTCCTTCCTGTTATCTAGCATAGGTAATAATGCTACATAGCGGAAAAGCTTTTCATTTAATTTACAGTTCTATAGGACAGAATGGCAAATAAGAATACCAGCTTTAAATGTGTACATTTAATGTAGATGGAATCAATTTCCTATTAAGCATTCACAGATCCCATCTTATATGAATAAAATTAGCGTCAATGTTGTTGCACTACAGGAAACACACTTAAGTTTATATGAAACAAAAAAACTGGTTCAGAATTGGGTTAAGTCTATTCATCACCTAGAACAAGTAAAAGGGCAGGAATGTCTAATCCAGTGCAAAATATATATATATATATATTAATTTTATTTTTCAAGAAAAGTGGGATGATTCTGAGGGATGCATAATATTAAAGGCAACATTAAAACATGTCTACTGATGTGGGATCAACATATGCACCATTCAAGCAATATAACAATTATTTAACCAAGAAAACAGAAGGGCTTATTCAAATTTGGGCTGAAAACAACATTTTAATGGGTGACTATAATGCTCTACTAGATCCAAAAATTGTTAAAACGTCTAAACCCTCAGAAAACAATATAAGAATTTCCAGGTATCTTGCATTGTTCTTAGAATATCATGATTTAGTTGATCGATGGCATATTAATGACAATTTTACAAAATAATTTACTCAGCACAATAAAAAGAAGAAATCTTTTCTGGTATTGACATTATACTGTATGTATTTCAAAAACATTAACACCCTTAAATAATACCGCATCTATAAGATCTATTAGTTTATCTGATCATATGGTAGCTGAGTTGGATCTTTTGATAACTGATGGCCCAGTAAAATTTATCCATATATGGTTTGTTTGTTTGTTTATTAGATTTTTACAAAGCACCGCTCTAGGGTTTGGAGTGCCTATATAAAAACTATATCCATTCATACAAGAAACATCCCATATATAGTGCTATACATACATAGACCTAATAAAAATGTCATTTAGCAGTTCTAATAACTGAAAGGCTCTCAAAGTAATTAGCTTTTTGAACAAAATACAGAACTGGCAATGCATATTTCTTCGAGACACATTCCATAATGTAGCTTCCACTGAAAAGCCTGATCACCAGCAGACTTCAATCGGGAAGAAGGAACAGCCATAGACTCCTTCCGCTAGATCTTAAATCTCTAGGAAGAACGTAGGGAGTCAGAAGATCATTGAGGTACTAGGGCCCAATCCATTCAAGGCTTTAAATGTCACCAGCAATACCAGAAATCAATGTGCCATGTAACAGACAATGAGCTCAGAACCCACAGCAAGGGTAATATTCTGACCTCCTTGTGGAGGTCAGAGTGTCACTACAGCATTCTGAACTAAATGCAGGTGATGCAATGGACCTCCAGGTAAGTCTTTATAGAGTGCAGAGCAGTAGTCAAGCTGGGCAAAAATTAGAGTATTGACTAGTGTAGGTAGGTCCACAGAATCAAGCAGTGGTCACAGTCTGGCAACATGCTTAAGGTGGTAAAAGCAGCTCCTGACTGCAGAAGACAAAATCTACATGCACAGCACTCATGGCAAAAAACTGGTATACACAAGTAAACTTCATCTAATGAAGGCAACACTTGAAGCGTTAGTGGGCGGGGTGCTCAGCTGGAATAAACCTGCAATTTTGCTGAAATTTGCCTGTATACTAGTTTTTGCCATAGTGCTGATGCATGGATTTTTGTCTGTTCTGGGTTTAACCTTCACATAGCAACAGCTCCTGGCTTGTTTGCTTCACAGCAGCTGCTCTGAAGATCTTCACTACAGAAGACCACCGGTGAAGCAAATGTCAATTGTCCATCAGAAACAACTCCCAAGCTGAGAGCCTCCTGCCGCCAGAAGACAAACCCCTGCAAGAGAGGAAGAATCAGACCACCGCAAATGGCTGAAATCTGCTTTTCTGGACCCACCACTAGCAACTCAGTCTTTGTTGGGTCTAAAGTCAGCTAACTGAGGCCATCCAAACTTTGATTTCCTGCAGCACTGTTCTAATCTCAGCACAGATGATACCCCTTCAGGAGCAACATATACTTGGATGTCATCTGCATAGCAGTGAAACTCCACAATCTAGTGCCTTGTGACCTCTCCCAACAGCAGCATGAACACCAAGAATAAAACAGATGAAAGCTCAGAACCTTGAGAAACACCACAGTCCAGAGCAACCCACTGTGAATGACAAGAACCAAGCACTACTGACTGCTTCCTTCTGTGAAGGAATGACTGGAACCATTGTAACACAGTACTGGACAACCCTCCATGCTCCCCAAGTCTGGCCAACAGCATTGAATGCTCTACAGTGTCAAATACTGAAGAAAGATCTAGTAAGTTCAGAATAGAGATCTCCCTACAATCTGTTGCAGGAAGAAATCATTCCAAATCCACAATATAGCTTTCCCATGCCGTACTTAGCACAGAAACTAGACTGAAATGGCTCCAAAGACAGTCATTCTTCTCAAGATGACTCATGAGCTTGGCCACAACCACCTTTTTCATAACCATAGACAACAAAGGAAGACTGGAGACAGGATGAAACTGGCAAGCACGTCAGGATGTGATGACACCTTCTTAAGAAGGGGCCTCACTGTTGGATTTTAAATAATTGCTCACAGCACTTGAGTACATGGGTTCTTTAGAAGGTTAATTGATGCAACAAGAGTCAGATTTTAAAGTTTAAGGAGTGAGTCCATTCACTACATTTTATATATATATATATCTTGGAGGCTAGGAGAAGCTGGGATGGGCTGGGAGGATGTGGGGAATAGGTACATGTATGGGAAGCAGGAGTGGTAAGTTGCAATAGCTGTGAGGGCAGCAGTCTTTCTGGGGTGGTGTGGGTAAGGGGGATGTCCTGTGTATGAGGCCTGGAGCAGCTAAGGGCTGAAATAAGGCTGCTCAAATGGGAGATGGGGAGGAAGGTGTGGGAAGTCAGAGGAGCAGAGCAGTGGAGGGAAAGTGAGAGGGGTGATGCCCAGGGGAGTGAGGGCATCAGGCAGGGGATGGGAGTGGGGAGGAGCATGCAGTATACAGGAGTATCTCTTCCTCAGAGAACTAGGGGGCCCAGGGTGGAGGAATGGCAAGTGGTAAGGGGAAGGGGTGGGAATGTGAGAGTAGCATCGGGGTGGGAAAATCTAAAGGGGTGCCTTTATTGAATAGGTTTGCACCACTGTCTGGAAGGAGAGAGGGGACAGTAGGAGGTGAGGTAGGAGGTCAGGTTGAGCTGGTAGGAGGTCAGATAAAGCCTGGGCAGAGAGTAGGAGTACAGAGGAGGCGAGAGGGAACTAATCAGGGTGGACAGGGAAGAGGAGGCAGACAAAATGGAGGGAGAATGGGGGGAGGGAGAGAAAAGAAAAGGAAGAGGGGAAGGAAAACTGAAAGCAGATACAGACAGTCAGAAGGGATGGGGTAGAGTGGGAGATGGAAAATCAGTTAAGGGGATAAATTATGGATGTGGAGATGAGTTCACCAGGGTGCAGATGGAGCAGTTAGGTGGGAAACAGCTAATACTGAAAGTAAGAAAGGAAGGACAGGAGCATGAGTGCAGGGGTGGAAGGGTAGCTATCATAGGGACTCCATAATTAGGGGTATTCACTGGGGAAAGAAAGGGGACCCAAATGCAAGCAGGATAATGGTTTGTATGCTAGGGATGACAGCAGGGAAGGTGGACCCAAGAATAAGGGAAATAGTAAGGGAGGTTGGAGAAAAAACTAATTTAGTTATACATTTGGGAACCAATGACCTAACTGGGGAGGAGCTTGAGGTAGTACAAAGTAGGTTCAGGGAGTTAGGGAAAATCTGCAGAGAGAAAGGAAGTTTGCTGGCCTTCTCAGAGATGATACCAGTGCCAAGGGCCAGCACAGCCAGGAAAAGAAGAATAGAGGATTTTAGTGACTGGCTGAGGAAATGGTGCATGAAGGAGATGTTTATCTGTACCGGGGACTGGGAAGAGACCTGGTCAAACAAAGCACTCTTTTTACCAGACAGGCTACACCTCAGTAGGGAGGGTTTGAAGGTACTCAGGGACAACTGGGGGAATACATAACCACTACACTTAATTTAAACTACTGAGAGGGGGGGCAGTGGGCATGCAGGCCCACAGACTCCAAGAGGAGGAGGTCAGTGAACCTCCCCCTCCCCACAGTGATGGAAGAGGTCTGGAGGGAGGAGATGGAAGGGGCAAGAGCACAGTTAGCAAAGGGTGGAGGGGGAGAGGAACACATAACAAGGGTACGTGGAGAGGTGCACAAATAGGGAATAAATGTGAATAGAAGAATAGAGGAAAGAGAAGGAAAGTCAGATTCTAGGTGGAGGGTGGTGTCTCTGAATGTGTGGAGTCTTGGAAACAAGATGGATGACCTGTAGGCACTATAGCAGAGAGGAGGGTGGACATAGCTGCCGTAACCAAGACTTGGGCAATATCACACCATGACTGGGATCTTGCAATCCCTGAATATAAACTATACAGGAGGGACAGGGTAGTCGGGAAGGGTGGAGGGGCGGCAGTTTATATCCTGTAGGGAATAACTTGCACAAGGGAGGAGTCAGAGGAAGTGGAGGTGGAAGCATTACGGGTTCAGTTAAGGTCCAATAGAGGGAGAAAGGTGAGGTTTGGGTTGGTTTATAGACCACCTAATCAGGATGAGGAGAGGGACAGGGAACTGAGCTCACAAATATTGGAAGCTGTGGGCAAAGGAGAGTTGGTAATTGTGGGGGACTTCAACCTGCCCAAGGTGGACTGGAGCATACCCTCCACAACAGGCACTAGGAGTCAGGGGATCCTGGAAGGACTGCAGAGTGGGTTCCTGACTCAGGGTGACACTGAACTAAAAAAAGCTGAGGCAATTCTTGATCTGGTGCTCTCAAATGGGGAGCATCTACAGGAAATAATGGTCAGGGATCCACTGGGTGGAAGTGAACATTGCACAGTGTGGTTCCAGTTGGATATGGCAGGGAAAGCATCCCAACTAAGACCAAAATCTTGGATTTCAGAAGGGTGGACTTCAGAAAAATGGGTGAAGTGCTAAGGAGCCATCTGGAGGGCACCAAAGCAAATATGGGGGTGGACCAAAGGTGGTGCATCATTAAGGAAAGAACACTGGTTGCCACAGATGAGTGCGTTAGGCTCAGAGGTAAGAACACAAGGGCCAAAGCTCCTAGATGGTTCAGTTCTGGGGTTGCCCAGGCAGTAAGGGAAAAGAGACTGGCCTATAAAAAATTCAGGAATACCAAAAGAGGTGGATAGTGAAAATTACCTAAAGTTGGCTAGTGAGGCAAGTAAGGAAGTCCGTTGAGCAAAGGCACAGAAGGAGCTGCAGATAGCTTAAGGAATTAAGAAGGGGAAGAAGGCTTTCTTTTGCTATATAAGTGAGAAAATGGACAAAAAGGAAGAGATTGTTAGGCTTAAGAAAGGGGTGGAGTGGGTGGAGAATAATGGGGGAAAAGCAGAGATACTAAATTAATACTTCTGTTCCATCTTCACCAGGGAGAAAAGATGGACCAGTGCCTTCAGAAGGAAAAGAGGATCAGGGAGGGAGGGGAACACAGATGTAGTGAAGAGAGATGGATAGAGTGAGGGAGGGCTGGTGGCATTGAAGGTGGACAAATCACCAGGCCTGGACAGAGTACATTGAAGGGTACTAAAAGAACTGGCTGAGGAGCTGGCAGGGCCACTGGCAGACCTATTTAATAGTTCACTAGAGTCAGGCATGGTACTGCAGGACTGGAGAACAGCACATATAATGCCCCTCCACAAAAGTGGTTCTAAGGATGACCCAGGGAATTACAGACCAGTCAGCCTGACCTCCATTGTGGGCAAGCTCATGGAGACCATACTAAAGGAAATGTTGGTGGAATATCTAGAGGAGCATGGTCTCCAGGATGCAAGGCAGCGTGAGCTCATGGGGGAGATTGTGTCAAATGAATCTGATTGGATTCTTTGACTGTGTCACTAAGACAGCAGACAGGGGCCAAGTGTTAGACATCCTCTATCTTGATTTCAGCAAGGCCTTTGACTCTGTGCACCACAAAAGGTTGACCAGGAAGTTGGTGGATCTTGGGGTTGGGGAAAAGATGAATAGATGGACCCAAAACTGGCTGTGGGACAAAACCCAGAGGGTGGTTGCAGGGGGAGAGTTATCTGGTACCAGAGAGGTAACCAGTGGGGTCCCACAGGGCTCTGTGCTGAGGCCAGTGTTGTTCAATGTCTTCATCAATGACACTGGGGATTGCATTAGGGCAAAATGTGCCTATTCATGCATGACTCCAAGCTCTGTGGGAGAGTGGACACAGCTAAAGGGATACAGGACCTACAGGAAGATCTGGAAAAGCTGGGGAGGTGATCCAGGATCTGGCAGCTTGGCTTCAATGCCAAGAAATGCAAAGTTATGCATATTGGAGCCAAGAATCCCAGAACAGAGTACTACCTGGGTGGAGTCCAAGTATCTGCATCAGAGGAGGAGGAGAAGGACCTGGGAGTGATGCTCACTAGTGACCTGAAGCACTCCATGCAGTGCAAGAAAGCAGCAGCAAAGGCAAACAAGATGCTGGGATGCATATCTAGGGGATCAGTAGTAGGAGAGAGGATGTTATACTTCCCTTGTACAGGTCATTGGTAAGGCCGCATCTAGAGTATGGAGTTCAGTATTGGTGCCCACACCTCAGAAAGGACATTAGCCTGCTGGAGAAGGTCCAGAGGAGGGCTACACAGATGACAGTGGGTCAGCAGGGTAAGGCATATGAGGAGAGGTTGAGGGCACTGAACATGTACTCCCTGGAAGACAGGAGAGAGAAAGAGAGAGGGGACATGATTGGGACCTTCAAGTACTTGAAAGGGATAAATAAGGATGATAAGGAGAGTCTCTTTAAGCAGAGTGGCAATCATAACACTAGGGGGCACAGTCTTAAGCTAGAGGGTGGGAGGTTTAGGAGGGAGGTCAGGAAGTACTTCTTCACAGAGAGGGTGGTGGACATTTGGAATGCACTACTGAAAGAGGTCATCTCATTGAAGGCAGTGGGCAACTTTAAGAGAGGCTAGAATAGGCATAGGGGAAAGTAAGGATCATGGGTAGGGAGGATGAAAGGAGTGGGAAGGGAGGGCAGGAACATTAGCTCAAGCTGTGGACCATGCAACATGAGCAGACTTGATAGAACAAATGGCCTTCTTCTGCTGGCTTTTTGTATGTTTATATATATATATATATATATATATATATATATATATATATATATATATATATATATATATATATATATATATATATATATATGTGCAGCATTCTGACTTAGCATACTAAGCTGTTAGTCACTCACCCTTCAAACTAGGAGACCAAGGCAAACAGGCAGCACTTCTTCTCTCTCTCTCACTTTGGGTTTTGGATCGCCACTACCCAACAGAATGCTTGGCCTTTCATATCTTAGCTGACCTCACGCCTTGAGTGGCCACTAGGTCCTTGGGCCAACCATAATGTCAGGATAAGGTTTTTACCAAGTCTGGTATATGTTCTTAACTTCCAAAGATTATTGACTAATTCTGATCGGTTGCCCTTGCCAAAAAAGGTGAGTGGCAGCTGGACATAGCATGATTATAAAACAACATGGCCATATCAGCCACTAGATGGTAGTATTTCATTAGATTTCACTTGGTGTCTTTTTCAATATGTAACAAATTGTATTTTCCAATATGTAACAAACATTGTGCTCTTGACTTTTTTATTGGTATCCAAGTACAGTACAGTGTAATATGATATTACAGCATAGAAACATCTAACATGAACCTTAAAACATAAAATATAACCTTATTTTAAATATACAATTCTGTTACAGGCTTTGTGTCTCTAACGCTCAGGCTATACTATATAGTTATATTTACAAAAAATGGTAGTTTGTAATGTCCTTGTAACTATTCTGATAGCTATCGACTAGTTTCCAGAAAAAAATAGCTTTAACCTATAATTAACTTTTCAAACAGGAAAACAACTTCCAGAAAAGACTAGTTTTAGCATACAAAATGAACTTTCCAAGGAGACACAGAACCTCGACCTATAAATGCCCCTTGCAAGCATTTCACTTAGGGTAAACAGTTCACAAAATAGAAATCTGTCCTCCATCTGAAAACGTATAACAGTTTTTGTATAGCCAGAAACACAGCAAATCAGTGCTAACCCTTTTATTTATTCAAATGTCTGTATGATCCAACAGACCCCACCTCGATGCTAGCAAAGCAAGGCACTGCAACTACATTAGCTTGGTCAGTTGTGCTGCTTGCAGAAAGCGTGGTTGGTTTCTTTGGTTTTTAAGTGTGCACCTTATACAGCATGTCTTCAGCTAGAGGAGAGGGAGAAGGGGCCTTTAGCTGCTGAGTGTGTTTGTAAGTTGATTTAAAGTAGTTTTTTAGCCGCCATTTCAGTGTGTTGGAAATTGTATTTGAGGTGTGTTCCTAACTGCCTTTTTTTCTACTTTTAAATTTGGCTTGGGCAGAGTTAAGGGATTTTAGCAGACAAATTGGTGATTGTGTTTAAATGTTGCTTTCTGGCCTGTAAATGCAGGCATCATATTACGGGGATTAGTGCTGTTAAAATGTGATGGTTAACTGCCATCTCAGTCAGTCTTCAGCTAGAGGAGAGGGAGAAAGGGCCTTTAGCTGCTGAGTGTGTTTGTAAGTTGATTTAAAGTAGTTTTTAGCTGCCATTTCGTGTGTTGGAAATTGTATTTGATGTATGTTAACTGCAGAAGCAGTTGGGGTCTGGTAGAGGTTGTCTGAACCTTCTTTTGCTGAGCAGTTGAGGAAAGGATTTAGTTGCTGGATAAGCATTACATTCTTTTTCAGTCTGTGCACTTTAGGGCAGTAGTGCAATTTGTTTAATACAGTGTTTGTGTGGGACCTTCCTCCAGAGGAGGTTGCAGTACTTGGAGGTGCAGTGAGGGGCAAACACAGGGCTGATACACTCTTGTGAGAGTCGGGTGTGGGTCCTAACCCCACCCCTCCCCCTCCCTCCCCTCAGCTGGCCTTTATAGGGAATCGCCTGCCCTGCACTGAGGAAAGGCTCAGGTGAAGCTCATGTAGTTCTAGCCACTGGGGTTGGGTTTAAAGGCCAGGAGAGAGGAGCTTAGGGAGTTGTACACTTCCCCTATAAGTTTACTGTGTAGTACTGCACCTAGTAATGGGGGTACCTGTTTACTGTGGGACTGTATCTAGGATTAGTGGGTGACCTGATTAGTGGGTTGGGGTGTATCTTGGACTAGTGGGGAACCTAGTAGTTCACCCAAGGAAACCTACTTGAAGGGGAATGGGACCACATGTCATTACGGACAGCATCTTTGGGAGGGTGGTGAGGTTCACAGGGTGTGGGGCAGCCATGATACTGGACTGGGCTTGGAAGTTCAGTGGTTTCCCAGTGTGCTACCAGCTGGCACAGCTAAGGGAGGAGGTTGATGGGATTAGGAGACAGCTGTAGGGAAGGGGGAGGTATGGTTGGGGAATAGGGCAGGGGCTCTCCCACGGGGTTGCACCAAGCACTAGGAGTGGGGGCATAGGGAAAGAAGTGCAGGAGAGTACTCTGGGGTCACATAGGGACCCTGACAGAGGGATCCCTAAAGGAGAACACTACCAAGGAAGCAGGAAGATATCTGGGAACCCTCACAGAGGGGGGCCAAAGGGAGGACATTCTCAGGGAAGTAGGCAGATGACTGGGGCTGGACAGAAGGAAGCAAGGTGGATCAGACCTTAAACTCAGTAACCTCTTCAATTCTCTTCTTCTGCTTGGGGATGAGGGGGGTGATGTAGCCATGATAGGGACATTTAGAGATGGAAAGGGAGTGGGGGTCAGAAGGCAGGGGCCGGATAGCAGGAAGAACAGGGGGGAACTTGGAATGCGGGAAAACGGAGGGAATGGAGGATCAGAGCAGGAGGAAGAGGGGGTAGAGGGAGGAAAGCCACAAGGAGAAGGACCAGTTAGGAGGAAAGGGCAAGGAGAAGGACCAGAAGTACAAGGAGGATACAGTAAAGGTGGCTAAGGGTTTAGGCCAGGGAAGCATGATAGGCAAGGAGGGGCTGAATGGAGACGGGAAGGAAGGGAGGATGATCCAGGCTAGTTTAGCAGATGGGGGGAAGGACCAGTCATGAGCAGTGACAGGTGGTAGCGGGGTACAGAAGGATACTCAGGAACAGGAGAGACAGAGGATCGGAGGGGTGGGGTTGGCCAGGGTAAATAAGCAGGGGGTGGCAGGTGGCACCCAGATAGGGGGAGGAGCAAGGAGCCAGGTGGTGGAAGGGACCAGTAGAAAGGATGAGGGACATGGAAGGGGGAAATGGAGGAAAAGAGGCGGTCAGAGTGCTCCTGTTGGGTGATTCCATGATCAGGGGTATCAAGTGGGATAGGGAGGGGGAAGCCTGCCCAGTTAGAACAAAATTCTTCCCTGGACTAACAGTGCACAGGGCCAAGCATGAGGTATGTCAGTTGGCAAAGGATTGTGGAGGTTCCCGGATATACTGGTCCACCTGGTATTAATAACATTGAGGAAATAGTGAGCTAGAGATGCAGGCAAGGTTAGGGAGCTTGCCAGGGTCTGTCATGACATAGAATGTGCAATTTCCTTCTCGAAATCCTTTCAGTGCTAAGGGCTAGTGGAACACAAGAGGAAGATTAGGGAGATAAACAAGTGGCTCAGTGAGTGGTGTGGCCAGAGGGTATGGGTTAATGGGGATCGGGAGGAGACCAGGGAGGATAAGGGCAGTATGCTAGAGATAGGCTCCATCTCAATTTGGAGGAGGGAAATCCTAAGTTGAAAATAGAATGGTTCGTTAGTGAATGGTGGGGTTTAAACTTGTGAAGGGGGGAGGGATGGGAGAAAAGGCTGTCAAGAGGGGTCTAGTAAAGGAGGGACTCTGTCTCCACCCCCCTGGAGAGCTGGAGGGATGCGGGAAAAGGCCAACTGGTAAGGTGCAGACTGGGGGAAGATGAAATCCTCATGGGAACATGAGCAGGGGAAATGGAAGTATAGGGAAAGGGTGGAAGGTAGTCCTGCTAAATGCCAGGGGCTTGGGCAATAAAATGCCTGAGCTCCAGGCGATGCTAACTGAGGGAGAGGTGGATGTGGCAGCGGTCACTGAGACCTGGGCCACGTGAGACACGACTGGGACCTGAACCTGGAGGTTACACCATGTTCAGGAAGGACAGGGGGAGGAAAGGGGAGGAGGGTTAGCAATAATAGTCAAAAACTGCATTGGCATAGGAAGAGTGGAGGAGGCGGAGGGAACTGTGGAGGCAATTTGGGTCACCTTGATAACAAGGGGGGCAAGAGAGTAAAAATAGGAGTGGTGTATAGACCCCTACGCTGGTGGAGGAGCTGGAGGAGAGTCTGGTGGCAGTTGTTGGGAGACACTGCAGACTGGGCAGGGGAAGGGTGGTGGTGTTGGGGGACTTAAACATGCCAGGAATGGACTGGGAGACTGTGACATCCAAGGTGGCCAGGGAACAGAGGTTGTTGGATGTCTTTCAGGACACGTTCCTAATTCAGCAGGTGGAGGAACCAACCAGGGAGGCACGGATACTGGATGTGGTCCTGGCAGACAGTGACCAGATTGGGGGCCTGGAGGTAAGGGACCCATTGTTAGGGAGTAACCATGCCACGGTCTGGTTCTGCCTGCATCTAGGAGGGTTAGAAGGCTGCACAAAGACGGAAGTAACTGACTTGGGGTGGATTTCAAGGAAATGGAAAGGATCCTTAAGGAGCATTTGGACGGGATTGTGCCACACAGTAGGTGGGAAATCATCAGGAGGGGGTGCAGGATGCTGCCAGCACCTGTGCAAGAGTAAGATGAAAATGCGGTAGGGCCCAGAAACCCTGCTGGTGGACCAGGGAAGTTCAGGAGGTGGTGAGGGGAAAGAAGGTGGCATATAGGCATTTCAAGTGCTCAAAGAATGAAAGGGATCAAGGGGAGTACGAGCTGATGGCCAGAAGGGCCACTAGGGTGGTGAGAGCAGCTAAGGAAAGGAAGGAGCAGAACCTAGCCAGGGAAATTAAGAGAGGGAACAAGGGGTTCTTTAGATACATGGGGAAAAATGAAGGGTGAAGGGGCAGATTAGCAGGATTAAAATGGGGGAGGAATGGGCACAAGACCCGGGGGAGCAGGCTGAGGTACTAAATGAGTATTTCACCTCAGCTTTCACCAAGGAAAATGGAGAGGCTGCATCATACATGGGAGGAGATGGTGAAACTGAGGAGAGGGGGACCTTTACCAATCGGCAGGTCTGGGGAGAAGGGGGGGTCATCACTGGCAGGAGGGGGGAAGGCAAAGCAGGGGGATGAGGTAGTGGAGGTTGAAATCACAGCAGAGAGAGTGAGGGAAGCCCTCAGGTCCCTTAAGATACAGAAAGCACCGGGGCCAGATAAATTACATCCCAGAGTGCTGAAGGAACTGGCGGATGTCCTGGCGAAACCCCTGGTGGAGTTTTTCAGCATCTCTCTGAGGACAGGGTGGGTGTCCCAGGACTGGAAGGTGGCGCATATAGTGCCTATCCACAAGGGCGGGATCAAGAGAGGTGGCAGGCAACTACAGGCCCATCAGCCTGACATTGGTGGTAGTCAACGTGATGGAGGGCATTGTCAAGGAGAGGCTGGGGGTGACCTGGAAAAGTCAGGGTGCCTGGACGATAGACAGCATGGATTCATCCCAGGGAAATCGTGTCAGACAAACCTTGTGGAGTTCTATGACTGGGTGATGAGTGCCTTGGACCTGGGTAGACCAGTGGACGTCCTCTTTCTTGACTTCAGGAAGGTGTTTGACTCTGTTCTCACAGGGGCCTCTTGGATAAGCTGGGAGAAATGGGGTGGGAACCAGATGATCAGATGGATAGGCAATTGGCTCCAGGACCGGACCCAGAGGGTCATAGTTGGTGGAACAGTTTCATCCCCAAGGAGGGTTATTAGTGGGGTCCCTCAGGGATCGGTCCTAGGGACCCTCCTGTTCAATGCCTACATCTCTGACATAAGGAAGGGTATCAGGCATGAGATGAGTCTCTTTGCAGATGACTCAAAACTGGGGGTGGTGGTGGATGGGGAGGAGGGGAGAGTGGCCCTACAGGGGGACCTGGAGGCTCTAGAAAGGTGGTCTAGAAAGTGGAAGCTGAGGTTCAATGCAGGGAAATGCAAGGTACTGCACCTGGGAGCCAGAAACCCGGGCCAAGTGTACACCCGGGAGGGGCGATGCTACAAGTATCGATGGCTGAGAGGGACCTGGGGGTGGTGGTGGATGTCAAGATGAGCAACTCAGAGACTTGTAGGAGGGCAGTGGCCAACACGATGCTGGGATGCAACGCTAGGGGGGTCACCTCCAGAAGGAGGGAAGTGATACTCCCTCTGTATAACTGCTTGGTGAGGCCGCACCTAGAGTACTGTGTGCAGTTTTGGAGGCCACACTTAAAGGGGGACATTGAACTCCTGGAGAGGGTTCAGAGGAGGGCAACCAAAATGATCTGGGGCTTGGGGGACAAGACTTATGGGGAGAGGCTCAAAGAGCTAAATATGTACACATTGGAAGAGAGAAGGGACTGGGGGGATGATAGAGGTCTTCAGGTACGTGAAGGGATAAATAGGGAGAAACAGTCAGGGTGCTTCAAGGAAGGAGGAGGGGGCCACTAGAGGGCATGGATGGAAGCTGGAGGGGAAGATTCAGGGAGAAAGGAGGAGGTGCTACTTCACTGAGAGGGTGGTGGAGCCATGGAAATGCTGCCTAGGGGCTGGTGGAGGCAGAGATGGTGGAGGGGTTCAAGAGGGGGTGGGACAGGTACAGGGGAAGGGTTCTGGAAGCAAAGTCCAGTGCAGCAAGAATATCTGGGACTGGGAAGGGAGAAGCCAGAGAGGACGAGGGGGTCAGCGAGGTCAGCTCCCAGGGTGGGGGCTGACCAAACGAGCAGACATGAAAGACCATTAGGCCTATTCTGCTGGCATTTTAATATGTTAGTATGTAATAATAACAATAAAATTCTTTATTTCTATGGCGTTTTTCAAAAACCAAGGCGCCTAACAAAGTACAAATAACATATCAAACATTCCAACATCTTAAAAATATAAAACAGTTGATACAAGTTAAAAGTACAATCAGTCACCAAACACCTGGAACCACAAATATGTCTTTAATGCCTGTCTGAATCCCTCCACAGTTGTGCACTCCCGTAACTGACAGGGTAGAGAATTCCAAAGGGTTGGTACCGCATGCATAAAAGAGTGTCCCCTGAAGATTTCAGAAACACCCTAGGAATCTCTAGCAACCCCTCATCAGCTGAACGGAGAAATCGCCCAGGGCAGTAAGGAACCAGGAGCTCTTTCAAGTAGTCCGGGCCCTGCACATAAGGTCATGCATAGAAGGAAGAAAATGAGAACTATCTGGAGAACAATCAAGACTTTAAAGGTTACTTCCTAAAGGTTACTTCGATCCAACTCTTACTGAGGACAAGACTAACATCCCATCCTGCAGCAGTTCATCCAAATCCTTTTCAGCCTTATGGACATCATTGCTAATTTGAATGAGGTGTGTATTCTTACAGTCTAGCAGAGACTGCATATTTAAGGACAAGGGATTAATATGCACATTAAAAACAGGTATATATTTTTCAATATCCTCCAGGTGGCCAAGTTTACTCTGGATGACAGACTCATCATGTGTGGGAACAGGTGTGATTACAGTCTGGCCAATAACGGTATGCGCACAAGGAGTGAAACAAAAATTTGGAGTGACAGCATCACAAGAGAGGGACCCATAAAGGTATTTCTTATGATTAGTAACCACAGAAAGCTGCCCATCCACATTGTAGGCCACCGTAACCATTGGCAGGCACCATTTGGTAAGCCGGACTGCACAAAAGACATTTGTACTGATCTGTATCCAGCTGATGGCTCAGTGTATGTGTTTGGCTGCACCTGTGAGACATATTCCTCTACAGTATATCCGCACACAGGGGCAGTGACATCAAACACATCACAGTTTAGCGCAGTGGTTTAAGGCTCTGAGCTGCAAATCTGGTGATATCCAGCAGATCAGACCTGGGTTTGAATCCCACAGCTTCCACTTGTAGACTGTGTGACCCTGAGCAAGTCACTTAACTTCCTGTGCTCCCAGGTTGCACCTGTAAAAAGCTTTCAGGTTAGTGTGCTAGTGGTAGCAACTAACAAAAACAAAAAACATCTGCACATGTATCTATATCCTTAGACAGAGCAACAGGCAGTATGTGGGGCAATCCACATTTGTGTGACAGGGTGTAACATTAGGAGCTGTGGTAAATCTAGGCAATCCTTGTACACATCTCCCTCTGAGCATCCTATGGAGTGGACTGTGGCCAATTTATTAAATTCTGAGGTATCGGGGTCAAGCAAGGGCAAGGACATAGAGAAAGAGATATACACTGTGTCCCTAGTCGGGCATGATCCCTAAGTATAACATGGGCCTCTGTTGGGATGTGGTGTTACCAACCCCGGTTCTGGGCAGAGCTAAACAAAGGCCTCTGTCAATTTGTTTTAACACTAGTCCAGTGTATCCTGTGGTGCACATGGCCACACTAGGAGCAATACCACTTGGCCAACTGGTCATTCTTGATGAGGTCTGAAATGTAGCCATTTTCCACAACCTGCAGCAACTTACTTACTATAATCAGAACACAACCACCATAACCTGTGCAAATGATCTCTTGACCTTTCCTGCTTGTCTTTGTTTCTATATTATTGACCTCAACCAATGTGTTTATCTTTGCTTGAGTGTCATTAAATAAATTAACAATGTCAGAAATATTGTACCATGAATTTTTTCTCCTATGCAAGACTGGCTACACTACTGTAGCTCAGGCTTCTTTACCATCTAGGCCTCGTTAGTTTTAAAAGTACCCAATATGGCATCTTATTTGTTCTATATTTGCTCCATTTCAAATTGACATACCTGACCCTAATAAACTTGATATAGATCTGACACTTCTGTCCAGGCCCTTAGTGTCTAGGGTGGAATATGCCTTGTTGTGAAATGGTTTCTTGCCCAGCTACCAGATCTTGAGCTCACTGTTGGTAGGCTGCTATAATATCAATTAACTCAGAAGCAACTCAGAAACTCATACGGAGATGTTTGTCTGGACACAGTGTCCTAATTCTGCCATATTCCAATAAGAACATTTAAAATAAGAAATGAAATAAACATTTAAGAAAAATAAGAAATTAAAATTTAACATAATAGGTAATTACAGGCAAAACTTAATGTAATTGATTAAAGTCCCCGGGGTAGAAGCAAAAGTGAAGCCACTGGGTGGACCCAGTTGCATTTCAGGACCTTGTACAGTCTCATGCACAAAGGTAGTTTCAGCAATGTCCATGGTGTTCATGGTGGCTGGTCATTGTTAGTACAGTCACTTGCAGTTCAGTTTCACCATATGCCAGGAACTGATTCATTTGACTTCCACAGCAAGAGGGACCCCTTTCCATACTCATCAACTCTGTCCTTGCTACTGGGAGTTGCCTGGACTCTAGGGCCTCTCCACACTCCATTTCCATGACCCCTTCATTTACTGTTACAGGAAGAAGTATGGTGTCACCTTAGACCAGCATCGACCACTGAGATTATGTCCATCTGCATTTTGTCCTGCATTCTGAAATGACAGAAAAAACAAACCAGAGCAGAGGGTTTGGTTCCTCTCCTTACTCCATACATTAGTTCTTAGCCTTAACAGCATGAAACCATCTATCTGTTGGCTTTTTCTATATTTTTTCAAAACAAATGCCCCCCCACACCCACACTGGAGGAGGGTCAAGTTAAACTTAAGGCTCATTTTGTATTTAGAGTGGTGCGGGCCAAGGCTGCTGGCATTACAGGCTTTCTGAAATGAGAAAACAGAAATACTTTAGAAACACATTAGTGAAACCATTTGTCCACTTTTTTTATTGTTGGTGACTCTCACCACGTACAGAGATGAACTAAATTATTTGTCATTGTATTTACGCTACAGAGGGTGCTCAGCAGTGTCACAGAATCTGACCATTGATCTGTATTTTCCCAAACTGTGGGCAGCAAACAAATGGGACCTGACCATAGATCTGTATTTTCCCAAACTCTGAGCAGCAGACAAACGCACTTAGCAGTAAAGGTAGTGCCTTTATGTGAATTTAACACCAAGGCAGTGTCCAAGGCAGTTGCAGTCCTTATCTGCAAAACACTTGTGAAATCAAAAGTTTTGCAGTAACTGTTGCAGTGTCTGCCTTAAATGAGAATCCCTTTACCCAGTTAGAAAGTATGTCAGGACTTCCGGTTCCGCCTCCATGCTGTGAAGCCGCTGACAGTTTGAGCTGCAACCCTCAGGATTACAAAACCGCCTATAATTTCCATGTCTGGCTCCCAGACCCATCCTAAACAAAACCAGTAAGGGCAGAGAGGCTACCGAGGAGAACAATGACACCAAAATCCAGACCAAAGGAAACTTTGATGGAATTTTTAAAGCCAACAGCGATGGCAGAACCACGCGACTCCAGGGCCCTAGGTAAGGGCAAGGCCGCTACCGGTCAAACACAGAATGCAGAGGAGAAATCGGAGGAAGAATCTACTATTACCTCCTGCCAACTTTTCCTAGCCCTTAATAAAATTAATGAGACTATGCAAACAATTGAAAAAACAACAGCTGAGTATACTAAAGGCCTGGTGGAGGTCTCACAGCGCACCACGGACCTTGAGGTCAGCCTCACGGAGTCAGACATGGTGGTAGGCAGGCATGAGGAAGCTCTTTGATACCTCATGCAAAGGGAGAAAGAATTAACCAATAAGCTTGATGACCTACAGCTGCGCTCCAGGAGGGATAGCCTCCGAATATATGGGGGTACCAGAGACACAGAGCAGGGAAGGATGGAGGATTTCATTGAATCCTTCCTGAAAGAAATTTAAAATCTGCCGGCTGATTTGCAGTTGAAAGTGGTCCAAGTTCACACGGTCCTCGCTAAAAAACCAACGGGTCCTAATGCTACTCCTAGATCCTTTGTGCTAAAATTCCTGGACTACAAAGTAAAGAATAGAGTGATGCAGGCAGCCTGGCTAAGAGAGAGAGAGATCCCCTTCAGGGACAGGCTCCTCTACTTTGACCATGACTTTACTGCAATCACCCAACAGAAAAGGCAGACACTCCTTGAGATCAAAAAGTTCCTAGCAATGAAAAGTATTAAAATGCACTTTATTGTGCCCACCCAGCTAAAGATCTTCCTGACTGAGGGACCACAGTTCTTCCACTCCCTGGTGAAAACGAAATCCACCCTGCTGAAATTGGGGATCCCACAGCACCTCCTATCCAGATCCAACCCGCCAGTACACGATTACCTGAATCAACAAGAGCAGTGGTCCAGGGTTCCCAGTTCCAGAAAACGTGGTCATCCATCCTCTCCAGGTCCATCGGCACTTCAGGAGGGCAGGGCCAACATGGGATCTGGAGTGGCTGATCCCCAGCTGCCTGCTGTGGAGCCCGCCACCTGAGGAGATAGCTAGCGTCCATTGAGTTGCTCAGGCTGTTGGGCCTCTTCGATGGCCTAATCCAGATAATTTTGCTGGGCCACTGCTCATGTGGACTGCACAGTAAATTAGGCTTGTTTACTTATTCAAAAAGAAGGATGGGAAAGTGATGGTGGGATGGGGTAAATATCACACAATATAAGGTGGGGGGAAGGCTGGGGTAGGGGGGTAGGTGACTATAGATAGCAATTGTATAATTTCTGATGTCTCCTCTTCTTTGCTTCCCCACTCCACAGTTATCCTGGGCCCTGGCAATTGGAATGGTGGCCACTCCAGTGGAGTAGTGATGAGACTACTGGGCACAAGTTCGATGATAACAATCCAAACCAAAACGCTCAATGGTGGATTGATTTCTCTTCCACCTCCGCCGGCAGGACAGGAGGCCCCCCCTGGGCCAGATTCCCCATGACACCAGTGGACTAGCCGAGCACTGCAGACTGACCGAAAAAGATAATGGCAAGAGGTAAGGCCCGAAACAAGGCCAATATTTTATTCATTATTCCATGGTTAAGATCGTGGGTGGGACAAGTGTACAATGCCCCATATGATGTGCACCCACATAGAAGGGAAGTGGCAACCCTGATCCATACAAAATTGTCCCTTTTCAACTCACAGACCAGCAACAGGACATAAAAGGGTGATAACTGATACTCAGGAGGAAGTATAGGTAGAATCCCTGCATGATCCTGAACTTATATGCCCCCAACCAAGATGTAGAAAACAGTGAATTTCTAAGGGAGGTGCTGCTCAGGGTAGTGCCTCCACCAGGGGAGCTGTTTGTGTTGGGCGCGGATTGTAACATGATCCTAAATCCAACCCTTGACAGGTCGGGAACACTACAGCCCTCCCTCCCAATCCACCAAAAACATTGGGATGGCTGAGTAGAGAATTGTGATTGGTGGAGGTCTGGCGGCATTTACCACCCAAGAGCCCAGATTCGCCTGCTGGTCAGCACCACACCAAGCCTACTCCAGGCTGGACATGATGCTGGTGTCAGTGGAATGGCTCCACAGGGTGGAGGAGTCTGAAATCCACCCCAGAACCATCTTAAACCATGGGGTGGTAACCATGAATCTAGCCAGGCCCAAAGATTAAAAGCTCCACATGGAGACTTAACATCTCACTTCTCATCGGGGAGTATAAAGATCTAATGAGACTTGATGAAGGAACACATGGGCTGAGATATTCTGAAATGCGCCAAAGGCGGCTCAAGTCCAGTGCAGCACCGCAGTAGATGCACCATGGCAAACCGGGTGACATATTCAGAAGTTGCACCAGCTGAACTGCGCCAGCACAGGTCAGCTGAATATGGTCCCCAACTGCCATGGCACAACCAGAGATGCGCCGGCGCAACCAGGGAAGCACAGAGCACACCTGCGCACAAACATAGGGGTGCAGCACACAGACAAGATGCCCAGGGACACAGCCGGGGAAGCACAGTGACAATGGGCACAGGACCCCACCAGCAGAGCACACCGGTGCGCACACAGGCACAGAGTAGGAGGGAAGAATGCTCAACACATGATGGAGCACAGCCACCAACAGTGGTCCCATGCACCACAGCAACCTAAGTCAGTTCACTGGCATTGAACAGGAGTATGCCCCGGAACCATACCCCAGACCACAATGGTGGCATGGCCAGCAGGTGACCGGAGGGGACACTGGTCAATGCAAGTCTGTCAGTGGTGCCCCTCAAGCCCACCAGCCAGCCAGCCATGGCCACCACCACACTGCAATGGGTGTCCATCCCCATGTCCCCAGTGCCAAACACACCCATTTCCCACACATACACAGGCATCCCACATGCCAGGCAGTAACTGAGCCAGGGTCAGGGCCCAGGCAGAGGGCCAGACCCCACAAGAGTGGGTGCCCCACAGGGGATGCAGATGACCCCACCCCAGTGTGCAGACATGTCCAGAAGGATGACCATGACTGTGAGCCACCACGCACACACCTGCCACCCATCCCTGACCACAGCCCCATGGTGACCCTGCAGGCACAGAGCACAACCACCAAACTGGGTGATGGCCCCCACCACAACGTGGCATACCACTGTACACAGCTGTGAACCACAAGAGCACTTCTCACGGCCACCCCACCCTGTGCAAACACTATGTACAACACCTGACTACCGCAGTATGAGTTCCACATGCCACATGCAGAGCAGACACGGAAACAGGCATGTAGCAGTAAAATGCTTTATAAGGTGTAAAAATGCAGTACAAAACAATGTAACAGGCAGGGACAGGGGAGGTACAATGAAGGGCAGGAACAGGTAACGGGGCTGTACAATGGAATGGGGGACTGTAGGGGAACAGGAGCAGCAAGGGAAAGGATGGCTATGTACAGGGCTCCTCAATGGCATCCACATCCTGCCGCCACACCACGCCTCAGCTCCCTTCGGTTGGCTGCTGTCATCCACTGCATGGAGACCACGACATCCAGCATCCTCCACATGACCACTAGAATCTGGCACAGGAGCCTGGCTTGCGCCCACTGAGGCCTATGAGTAGTAGACCGTCCAACACCTAAGGCATGGGACAAGACAGGCAATCAGTGCAATGGTGCAGGGACATATGCCCACCCACAGTGTGCAATGGACAGTGGGACAACACACCCCTGGAGAGCCCGAAATGGACCCCCACGGAGGGAGCAATACCAGCCAACAACACAGCATACCATGGTGGTGCAGAGAGGTGGATGTAACTGTGCAGTGGCCACAGGACCTCACTGTAACAGTCACATGGCACACAGCAACAGCAGCACCACAGCACAACTGGTGGCATCCATGTACATGCCCAACCCACCAACAGCCAGTACACGGTGGCCAAGGGATGGCACGCAGTGGCACACACAACGGACCGTGTGACACACACAGCTGTCACGGCACATGGCAGAGGCGCATGGCTGTGCCCGATCCCCACCACAATCCCACTGTGACTCTGAGAAGGAATGTGACAATACATACCTGCCCCTTGCTGTGCAGCTGGTGTCACCTGCTGAACACTAGGCTACACCTCCCTGGCCACCTCTGTTGCCACCCTGACCCTTCTATGGTCCTCCGGCCCTGTGGAGGAAATGAAGAGAGGTGGACAGGTGGACATTAGTACACAGTCATGCATGAGGAGCCTCCCACCACCACACAGCCCGCTGTGTGCCGGGTGTCTCCCCATCAGTCCTGAGGCCCTACACACCAGCACTGCTGCCACCTGTACAGCAGCCAAGCCTGATGCGTGGTAACCCCAGGCCAATAATGTACCCCACTGCGGGTGATGCCACGCAGCCATGTCAACACCACAGTACAGCCACTGGGCATAACAGCAACATGAGCAAACCTGCCTGGCTGTGGCACTGAACTTTGCAGGACATGGGCCTGCAGACACCGCAGGTGGTCTGGTGCCCTCTGCTGCAGGTCCCCATAATGGTGCCTGCACTGCTCTGCCAAGCGTCCGACACCAGTCCTCTGCTCCAGGGCCTCTGTAACACGGTGCCATACCTCCACCCTGGCCTGCTGTAGTTGTACCTGGCCGTACAGCTGCCCCTCAAAGGGCTGAACTTCTACTACCAGGTTGATTAGATCAACCTCTGACCAGTTGCCTGCCCTCCTGCTCTGTCTCTATGCCATGGGCATCAACCAAGTTCAACAGGACAATGGCCATGGAACAGCGCACGTGTCTGCCACATGCGCAGGATGTGCAATAGGGTACACAAGGTCGCAATTGAACAGCACATGGCTGCACAGCCACTGCACAGTGCAGGGCCATAGTGCAGTCATGGGCATGCGCAGCACGCTGGGGCCTAGCGGGGACATGGGGTCATGATAAGACTCGTGGGTCAGAGGTCATCACCCCCCCGTGCACAGTGTGCAGGTGCATGATAGAGGCAGTGAATGCATGCACGATGGCATACCAGCGCCACATGTGCTGTGCCGTGGCATCGCGCATGTCGCGCAATAGCAGTGTGGACGCTGCTGTGCACATGCGCACTGCGGGCATGTGCACTACGCATGCACAGGTATTGCCCCATGGAGATGCTCCATCGTAATCCTATTGCGCACGACACAAATACATGATATTCAAATGCTGCATGCAAATCACCTCATGAGCCAATGCATGGCACAGTGGGGGGCATTAGCATATCATTACAATTATGCACAGGCTAATTTGCATGCCTTGCACCTTAAAAGCACCGTGGAACAGCACAGGCCACAGATCAGTATTGCAACTGTTCAGGTATGTAACTGGCAACATGGAGGGACCGAGGTCTCATCACACACTGCAACAGGGTGCTGCAATGCAACATGCTATCACTGTCCCTCGCTGCTGTTCATGTCCACAGGTGGAAGAATGTCGGGAGGTAAAGGAGCGGAAAGTCAAGCGCCTGCTCGCAAGTGCAGGTCCAACTTTACAGCTGCTGAGAGCACTGCCTTCTTAGAGGTCTATATAAATCAGGGGGGCTACTCAGTGGTGCCACGGGCACACTGCAGGAGTGTGTGGTGGGCTGGGGAGGTGGCCCAGTACGTCAACACCCACGTGTAGCCAAAATCACACACCCTCAGGAGTGCAAGAAGAAGGGTGTGTGTGGTTTGTCTGCCTGTGAGCATGCCACTGCTGCGTGTGTCTGTGTGTGCATGCCCGTGTGTCAGTGGCCCTGCCCTGCATGTTGTATGCCCCATCCCGCATGCTTACTACTGCACATCCTGTCCCCTGTGGTGTGTGCTGGGCTGTGTGGGCATGCGCTGTGTCTGTGTACTCACCTGCATTGTCTGTAATGCTCCCTTGTGATCATGTCACGGTGCCTCCTGCACCATTCTGGAATCTCTTCTGCCAAGGGACACCTGCCCACCGTCCTCCAGACCATCATCATCCCGTTACTATCTCCCTCATCAGCCTCAACTACTATTCCACGGTCAGTAGCCATGTTGATGCAGGATGCTGCAGGCCAGGAATATGCCACAGGCTTTCAATAGGCTGTTTCTAGAAGAAGAGAACTGGTTGCAGAGCAAGAAACAGAAGTACAGAACTACAGATTTTTACTAATTAATCACTTCTGCCTCAGCAGGAGTAGTACCTTTTTGGATTAAGCAAACAGATACTTTACTAGAAGAAGGGGGCCTCATTTAAGTAAAAAAAAAAGTGTTTTTTCTGAGGAAGGGGGCAGTATCACCTTCATTTACTGAGAGCAGAGAGTGAATCTAATTGGGGGTGTGGCTTAGCAGCTTAGGTGTACAAAAGTAGCTGTCTCCAATTACAGCTTCCAGCTGTTTCTAGCAGAAGAGAACTGGTTGCAGAGCAAGAAACAGAAGTCCAGAACTACAGGTTTTCACTAATCACTTCTGTCTCAGTAGTATAGTACCTATTTGGATTAAGCAAATGGAAACTTTATTAGAAGAAGGGGTCTCATTTAAGTAAAAAAAAGTGTTTTTTCTGAGGAAGGGCAGTATCACCTTAATTTACTGAGAGCAGAGAGTGAATCTAATTGGGGTGTGGTTTAGCAGCTTATTTGTACAAAAGCAGCTGTCTCAATTACAGCTTCTAGCTGTTTCTAGCAGAAGAGAACTGGTTGCAGAGCAAGACACGGAAGTCCAGAACTACAGATTTTTTATTAATTAATCACTTCTGTCTCAGCAGGAGTAGTATCTGTTTGGATTAAGCAAACAGACATTTTATTAGAAGAAGGGGGTCTCATTTAAGTAAAAAAAAGTGTTTTTTCTGAGGAAGGGGCAGTATCACCTTAATTTACTGAGAGCAGAGAGTGAATCTAATTGGGGGTGTGGCTTAGCAGCTTAGGTGTACAAAAGCAGCTGTCTCCAAATTACAGCTTCAGGCTGTTTCTAGCAGAAGAGAACTGGTTGCAGAGCAAGAAACAGAAGTCCAGAACTACAGATTTTTTACTAGTTTCCCTCCTTCCGACCCCTCCGCCCTCCCATCCAAAGCCAGTTCTAGTTTTATAGCCACTGAATTTGACTGACAACAGGAACTTCCTGTTTGGCAGTAGAAAGGAAAGGATCATTGAGAACATTAGTTTCAGCAACCTTGAAGGAACCAAAAAAAAAAAAAACTCTTTATCCCCCCACCGGCTGCTGGAGGTCTGAATCCAAGCACAGAGGAAGGAGACTACTGAAAACTACAGGAAGTTCCTGTCCCAGAACAGGAAGGGTGAGAGTTGTAAGGGCACATAGGCAGTAGGAAAGTAAGTGTAAAAATACATAGAGGGAGGAGACAATAAGCATACAAAGCAACAGGAGAGGGGACACAAAATAAGTCAAGATGGGAGTGGTGCAGTGCAATGGCTGTGGAG
This sequence comes from Neoceratodus forsteri, assembly GCA_016271365.2. Taxonomy (NCBI): domain Eukaryota; kingdom Metazoa; phylum Chordata; order Ceratodontiformes; family Ceratodontidae; genus Neoceratodus; species Neoceratodus forsteri. The sequence continues at coordinate 803,692,261 of CM028134.1, read as the reverse complement.
CAGCAGTGTTCTGGGAGACATTCTGGAGGCTGCGATGCTGCCCTGTTTGCAGGCACCTCTCTGGTCTGAGGGAGGAGGTTGCCGTCTCCAGGCTGACCTGGCTAGGATTTGTGAAACCTCTTCCTCCACCCAGGGACCACCAGGGCCACCACCGCTACCTCAGAGGTTACCAAAAAAGAGGAGCAGTTGGACCAAGGTGGGCTCAGGGAGGGAGAGGGTGGTGGAACAGAGGTGCATCCATCCAGTTGTATCTCTCCACAATTCATATGCTGTTCTGGCAAAGAGTGGTTCCTCTTTGGAGGCACCTGCAGTGGAGACCAAGGAGGATGCTGGGAACCTCCACAAAGGAGACCCACAGGAAGGTGGCACGAGACCCCACAGGGGAAGGAAACAACTCCTGGTGGGGGACTCAATCATTAGAGGGGGTAGACGTGGGAGAGAAAGGGGATAGGGAGGTAAGGTGACTGCCTGGCGCCACGGCTTGGAGGGACAGGAAGCAAATCCTCAGGATCGCGGGAGCAGCTGCACAAGGGAGGGAGCTGGATGTCATTGTCCACCTAGGGACAAATGACCTGGCTGTAAATGAGATCAGAGCAGTGCAAGAGGAGTTTGTGGAGTTGGGAGGGTCTTAGACAAGTAGCATGTACGGTAACCTTCTCGGAGGTGCTGCCTGTCTATGGCAAGGATGATGCTAGGGTATTCTGCACTATGGGATTCAATGAATGGTTGAAAAACTGATGTGAAGCTCAGGGTTTTGGCTTCATTAGGGACTGGGGAGCCACCTGGAGAGATGCAGGCTTATACTGGCATGATGGTCTGCATCTGTCCGGGGGGGTGGAATCCAGGATCCTAGGTGACAGGTTTAAATGCTTCATTGGCAAGCATTTAAACTAGCCAAGGGGGGAGGCACTGAAAAGGGGAAGAGAAATCCAGCCTCCCTCACAAAGCTAGTAGTTAGAGAGAGGTAAACACCAAGGCAGAGAAGTCAGTAGAGCAGGACAGGGATAAATGCAGAAAAAGGTGTTAAGGACAGGATGGGGCTAAAAGGGGTAAGGCCATAAAAAATAAATGGAAAGTGATGAGTACCAATGCCCGTAGTCTGCCAACAAGCTCCCTGAACTAGTGGCCTTAATGGAAGAGGGATGCCTGGATATTGTGGCAGTCACTGAAACATGGTACACACAGAACCATGAGTGGGAAGTCAACATACCAGGATACACAGTCTACAGGAGGGACAGGGTGGGTAAAAGAGAAGGAGGAGTAGCTCTCTATATAAGGGAAGGGATTAAAGCAACAGAACTAAAAAGTAAACAGGAAGTTGATGAGTCACTATGGGTCACCCTGGAGACAGGAAATGACACCACAATCCGCATGGGGGTTGTGTACAGACCACCATCTCAGAGGGAGGAAATGGACAAGGAAATGATAGAAGGCATCCTTAAAATGGCAGAAAAAGGGGAGATATTGTTGATGGGGGACCTGGATATGCCAGATGTTAACTGGAGTACCTTTTCTGCAGGCACATCCAAGAGCAGGGTCATTCTTGATGCCCTACAGGGGGCATGCCTCAGACAGCTAGTGTTGGAACCCACTCGGGAGGGAGCAATCTTAGACCTGGTACTCTCAAATGGGGAAGGAGAAAGGATCTCAGATTTACAAGTGGGTAGCCATCTGGGAACAAGTGACCACCAAACAGTGTGGTTCACAACAAACACAGCCATAGAGTCAAGCCTTACAAAAAAAAGTATTGGACTTAAGGAAGGCTGACTTTGGGAAATGAGAGTGCCTTAGAAAAGCACTAGCAAATGGGCAAGAAGGAGGGCTGGAGGAATAATGGGGAATAATCAAAACAGCCATCGCAGAGGCAACAAGTCTTTGTGTGAAGCAAATCAATAAAACAAAACGAAGAAAAAAACACTATGCTTCTAGAAGAGGTGGCAGGAAGGCTAAGGAGAAAAGGATAGCATTCAGGAAATATAAGGAAACACAGAAGGATTAGGACAGAGAACTTTATTAGTTAAAGCAGAAGGAGGCAGGAAAGGCCTGTCAGAACAGCAAAGGCACAAACTGAAGAAAAGATAGCCAACTCTGTTAAGAAGGGGGATAAAACTTTTTATAGGTACATTAGGGAGCGAAGAAAGACCGAGGGAGGAATACAGAGACTTAATGAAGGGGAGGGAATGTGGGCAGAGGGTGACAGTGAAAAAAGCAGGGATACTGAACAAATATTTCTGCTCAGTATTCACAACAGATGAAGAGGGGGAGGTGCCTAAACCAAACAAGAGAGACACTCTGAATGGGGAGTCGATACCAGTTCATTCACAGAAGAAAGGGTTTGGAAAAAACTCTTGAAACTGAGGGTGGACAAAGAAATGGGGCCTGATGGGATTCACCCAAGAATACTAAAAGAACTAAGGGTAGAACTAGTAACACCACTGACTACTCTCTTTAACAAATCATGGGAAGATGGAGTGGTACCTGAGGACTGGAGGAGGGCAAATGTGATTCCACTTCACAAAAGTGGGAGCAGGGCAGAGGCAGGAAACTACAGACCAGTTAGTTTGACTTCAGTGGTAGGGAAAATGATGGAATCACTTCTGAAGGAAAGAACTGTTGAGTACCTAGAGGCCAGTGAGGCACAGGACTCAAGGCAGCATGGTTTCACAGCAGGAAGGTCATGTCAGATGAACCTAATAGATTTCTTTGACCGGGTGACCAAAGTAGTAGACCAGGGAGGGGCTGTGGATATGGCCTACCTAGACTTTAGCAAGGCAGTCAACACAGTCTCATGCAAAAGATTAATATACAAAGTTAGCCAGCCTTGGAGTGGTTCCTGAGGTGGTAGCCTGGATAAAAAACTGGCGGGACAACAGGACACAAAAGGTAATAGTAAACGGAGTCCACAGTGAAGAAAGGAGGGTAACTAGTGGGATACCGCAGGGTTTGGTACTGGGAACGGTCCTCTTTAATATCTTTATAAGTGACATTGGAGAGCATCTGGAAGGAAAGGTATGCCACTTTGCAGATGACACAAAGATCTGCAACAGGGTTGATACACAAGGTGGGGTGGAAAGAATGAAAAGGGACTTGGCAAGGTTGGAGGAATGGTCAAATACGTGGCAGCTCAGATTCAGTGAAAAGAAGTGCAAGGTAATGCATCTGGGAAACCAAAACCCAGGGGAAGAGTACACAATGGGGGGTTAATAACAGCAACAAAAATTGAAAGAGACCTAGGAGTAATTATATCAGATGACCTAAAGGTGGGCAAGCAATGTGAGAAGGCAGTAAGGAAGGCTGGGGGGATACTGGGATGCATAGGGAGAGGCATCAACAGTAGAAAACAGGAAGTTGTTAACCCTCTCTACAGACAGTTAGTGAGACCCCATCTGGAGTGCTGCGTGCAATTCTGGAGACCTCATCTCCGCAAAGACATAGACAGAGTGGAGGCTGTTCAGAGGAGGGAAACCAAAATGGTGCAAGGTCTGCACCAGAAGACATAAAAGGAGATACTAAGAAGCTTAATATGTATACCCTTGAGGAAAGGAGGAGAGGGGGGACATGATAGAAACTTTCAAGTATCTCAAGGGAATTAACAAGGTACAAGAGGGTAGTATCTTTCAGAAGAAGAGATGTGCAAGAACAAGGGGGCACAATTTGAAGATGGGGCAGCTCAGAGGTAATGTTAGAAAGCATTTTTTCACACAGAGAGTTGTGGATGCATGGAACAGCCTTGCTGAGGAGGTTGTGGAGTCAGGAACAGTGGGAGAATTCAAGAATGCATGGGACAGGCATAAGGCAATTCTAGTGGGGGGCAGGAGGAAGTAAGTTGTTGATTAACTAGAATCTGCAGCTTATCCATCAGGTACGGAAATGGGCAGACTGGGTGGGCCAAGCGGTCCTTATCTGCCGTCAAATTCTATGTTTTTATGTTTCTATTGTAAGGCACCACCTGATCTATCTAGGCAACAGAATTGCATATTTAGCATGCCAAAGACACGCTTGATGATATTGCGTGTGTTGGCGTGTGCCTCATTGTATCTTTCCTCCGTGGGGGCTGATGGTCACTGGTAGGGGGTCAGCAGCCATGGCCTTAGTGGGTATGCACTGTTGCCTGGGTGGGAGACAACTTGGTTATCCCTGCGCTGTGCTGTGCTGCCACCCACTTCCTCCCAGCCACCACACACACATCAACAACTGCCCCATCCTCCCTCACCCACCCCTAGGGCCATGTATTTTGGCCACCCTGACACATGTCCTACTCACCGACAAGGTGGCCCATAGGGATGTCTCCCTGCTCAAACCTATGGCACAGTGCAGAACTGTGCCATATGAAATTTCGTGTGCACTCCCGGGTGTGTGGTACAGACATTGATGATGTGCCCCATGGCATCGCACACCACCTGGCAGTTGATGGATGGGTATCCCTTCCGGTTGATGTACACTGCGCCTCTGGGCCAGGTGGTGTGTGGATGCCAACAAGGGTGCAGTCTATTGCCCCAATCACACCTGGCATGCGTGCCACCCAGTGGAACTCCTGCATACTTGCTGTGCACTCTGCCTGTGTGCTGGAGAACTGGATGTACACCGCACATGGCAGCAGAGCATTGAGGAACTGGGTGAGAAGGCGGATGTGTCCAACTGGGTGATGCCCGTAGTTTCATCCATTGGTCTTTGGAAGGTGCCCATGGTGAGCAAGCACATCACGGCAGTCATCTTAGTCTCCACTGTCATGGCATGATGTCTGGTGGGTGCCTGCATCTCATCACTGCACAGCTCACAGAGCTGCTTCAGAACTGCCCTGTTCAGGTGGTACCAGCCCACAATCTCTGTGTTGCTAAAGTTCTAATACATGATCCTGGCACAGTATCACCTGTGTCCGGGCATACCACCGCTGGACCTTTGTCACATCCATGCCATTGTTTCTTCTGCCTCCTCCACACCCCTCATTATGGCATCCAATCAGAAATGGGCCACGGTCCATTGCTCAAGCACTGGGTGTCTTCCTGGGTGCCATTCACGCTCTGTCCATCCGTCCATTTGTCTGTGTCCTCTCTCTCTCCTCTCTGTCTGTCTCTCTCCCTCTCTGGCTATCTCTCTGTCACTCTTCTAGGTAACAATAATTTGTTACTGTTTCAATTAGTTTATTATCGATTTTTATTTTATACACTCCTAGCATTTTCTTTTTCCAGTGTTGCCACAGGGCATATGTTTTGTCTTGTCATAATTTATTTCTAGGTTCAGATTTTCCATTTCTTTTTGTAAAAAATAAAATGTATTTTATTCCCAAAAGCTAGTTGATAGAAGCACAATATCATCCGGCGTCACATGGTACAGGCAACTCCTTGATCCCACCTTGGCATATGAAATTCTGTATTATAAAGTTTCTTAGTATCTGATTTCTGAATAAGCTGAATAATATTGGGGATAATAACATCCTTGTTTCACACCTCTGTTTGTGCCAAATTTGTTACTTTTATTACCATCCTTACTATATCTTACACTAGTCATGTTATTCTGGTATAATGTCGCTATAATATTAATCAATGCTTCCTCTAGTCTGCAAGATTTTAATACTTCCCATAATTTATTCCTATTTACCTTGTTGAAGGCCGATTTAAGCTTGACAAATACACAGAATATTTTCTGTTTTTTAATCTTGTTATATTTATGTAATATATGTGATAGCGTGAAACACTGATCTGTTGTAGAGTGTGCTATCATGAAGCCAGCCTGTGCTTCATCAATAATTTTGTTTTCTTTAACCCATTTCATAATCCTGTTATCTAGAATCCTTGTAAAAATCTTTTGTGTATTATCTAGCAAGCTTATTGGTCTGTAGCAACTGGGGTTACTTTAGCTCCCTTTTATATAATGGTATTATTATATTTTCCTGCCATGATTTGGGGATTTTTCCTTTTTTACTATGTATTTATATGTTTTTAATAAGTACTCTGACCACATTTCTATTCCTTTTTTAAACACATCCATCGGTACCCCATTAGGGCCTGGGACTTTTCTGTTTGAAAATGCTTTTATGGTTTCTTCTATTTCCTCTTGAGTTATTGTGTCCTTCACTGTCACCCAAGTAATTCTATCAGCATAATCTGTGCCATTTTCCCATAACAGATTTTTATAATATTGTACCCATATCTCTGGCTGTATATAATTCTCTACTTCTTCTGTATAATTATTCATGCCTTTTGACACAGTTCTCAATTTGATGTTATCTTTTTCTATTCCAGTTTGTTCACATTCTCTCCAAATTTTATCTCTGTATTTTATTCTCTTAACTTTAATTATACTATTATATTCTTTTCTTTTTGATTATTAAGCATCCTTCTATTATTTTTATTGAGGTTCTGCTTTGTTACCCTTAAATATTTGTTTAGTTTTCCTTTGTAGTTAGACATTCATTGTCACACCAGCATGATCCTTTTCTTATTTTATTTTTTTACTTACTCTTTTGCCCCCCACTCAGTCTGCCACTGGTCTCTCTCTCAGAGCACCATGCACTCAGCTATACCTGCTTTTGAGAAAGGCCCAAAGTGTCTGCTCCTTTAGAGTGCTTCGGCTTCAGTCTTCCAGAGCCCTGATAACCCGCCAGGTGGGGTGAAGGAGGTTCCCCCCTTACCTCCCCCAAACATCAGGGAAGCACACACAGGTACACTCTGCCCCCAGAGCCATCTCTCTCTCTCTGCAGGCATGGCGCTGGCGGCTCGTTGCCTGGATCATGGCAGGGCACATTTTTCTTGTTCTGTCCTCCCCTCAGATGACTGCATGCAAGAAGGGCCAATGAGCTGAAGGGGCATGGTGATGCTTCTATGCTCTGGCTCTCGACAGATGTCTGTCCCTCTCATGTCTTTAGCCTCCTTTGCTGCACCATCACCACCATGGTCACCCAGGTGATGGGCGGTGTGTGGCAAGGGTGCTATAACCCCACCGGAGAAGGCAGCAGCCTCGCTGGTGCTCAATCCTTCTCTCCCTGGCTGACCCTCCGATGATTTGTGCTCGCTACTGAACCCGGATCACCGGTGTCACAAGCGGTAGCGCTACTGCAATGTCGATGGGCCGGCATCCTTTTCTTATTTTGAATATTTTTTTTTATTATATTAACTATCCTAGTTAATTTATTTTCTATTTTTATGAAATGAGTATCTTTTAGTTTGCTCTCTGTACTTTCCCAGATGTCTGTTATAATCCCATATTATTGTAGATTTTCTAGGAAATCTCTTCTATTAATTGTATCCCATTGTATACAGTTTCTTTTCTACTTCTTATCCATCACTTTTTGTGTTGTTTCTTCTTCTGTATTTTTTTTATTTTATCTATCTTAATTCTCACTTCTACTGGTGCATGAACACTATCTGCTTTTGTTTTATTTTGATACTTTTACAGTCCTAAATTATATTATATGAAACCCATATCAGGTCTATTATTGATGCTCCATTATGACCTATATAAGTACAGTTTCCCTTATAGTTGTCTGATAATCTTCTGTTTAACAAAAGAAAATTCCAGTCAGTCATGGTTTTATATAAATTACTTCCTCTCTCATTAGACTTATTATCCATAGAGTTCCTATGGTATTTCATATTTTTATTATCATTTATCACTTCAGCTATTTCTTCTAGGGGATTAAGATGTTGCCCTTCCTTTGCATTAAAATCTCATATTACTATTATTTGCTTTGAGGGTTTATTTCCTTCTCTTCCTCTATAAATTGTCTAATTCCCTTCAGTATATTTTCTTCTTTCTGTTTCCTAGTTTTGGTGGAAGATATACATTTAAAAGTATAATCTCATTATTCCCTTCCCATATTCTTATTCCTAGTATATTCTCATCTTCTATTTTTATCTCTTGCATTTTAATTTCTCTTTTATTTTTACTCAAAGTTATTATTCCCCCAGAATTTCTTCCAAAATTTGTGTTTTATTTGCCACCATTTAAATTTATGTTTTCTTTTAGCCATGTCTCCTGAAAACATATCAGGTCAAAGCTATTTATATATTCCATAAATTTTGGGTCACATAATTTATTTCCCAAACCTGAAATGTTCCATGATATTATATTATTTTTCTTATTATTCGTATTACCTATTTCCTGATTTTCCTTTCCCTCCCCTTCAAAAGCCATACCTTTATGTTTTTTTCCCATAATTTAGTAAATTCTCTTCCTAGTTCACTAATGGGGCGAATCTATTTGTTGACTGTATCCGGTCCATCCAACTTTCAAAGTTTTCCATTTTGTCATTTCCTTGTTCTTCAACAGTGCTATCCTCTATTACAGTACATATATCCATAGTAAATCTAATGTTGTCCTCTTACTCAGTATTTCTGTATATACCCATTTATTACTAACCCACAATGTTACTTGTCCATCATTCTCCCACCTTATAACTTTATCCAGGCCTCTATTTAGATCTTTCATTTTTAGTATATTTTGTGGAAATTCTTCCACCTTTATTTTCAAATGTTGTCTTGTTTCATTTGGAAAATGTTCCAGTCCATATATAGGTATTGTGCCATCTCTTTTTTTACTGATCAACTTGTTTACTGCATTATAGTATTCTGGGAATGTCATGTCCAAATTGGTAACTTTGCCAACTTCAATTCCATTTACCCATTTTATCTCCACATTTTCTATGGTTTTAATATGTAATATTGATCTAAGACCAAAGGTACCAATTCTAAATTGTCTACTGGTCTGCACACACTGATATGTTTTAAGTTTATGTTTCCTTCTATTACTGCTGTTAGAGTTTTCATTAATATACTATGTAATTTTTTCTCCATCCTCATTAGGAAAGATACCTACTTTATGTACTATACATAGTCAGATCCCTTAGCCTTTTCCAAAAATTCCTGAAATCTTTCCTGGATCTTTTCTTTCATATTTATGTTATTTTCCACATTGTCCATTTTTCATTTTTCAGTTCCTTTCTGTCTTCCCTCTTTTTTCCTGCTCCTTTATTTCTCCTTTTTCATTACTTTCCTTCTTTCCCTCCATCTCTGTTTCAATGTTATCCTCCACCTTTTTTTCAGCATTTTTCCCCCTTTTGGTCGAATTTTTTGTGCTGTACTTGCATCTGTTTCTTCTTTCAGATCAATGCTCTGGGGATTTGAATTTGATTCAGTTTTACCTTTTTAATTTGTCTCTTTTTTGTTTCCTTTTGGTATTTTAATATTTTGTTTATTCTGCTTTGTTTTCATTTCTTTCTATTTTCTTTCTGCCTTCTCTTATTTTTCACGCTCCCTTTTTTCCCCACAAGATTGGGTGTCTAGCTTTCAACATCTCCACTACACTATCTTTCCTGCTGTCATCCCTTGGTAATATTATCAATTCAGATTCCATCTCTGATTCTATAATGGTTTCTTTACCATCCGTACTTTCTTCATTTATTTCTATTCTTTGTATTTCATCATCTGTTGTAATACTTTCTATATCACTCATCATTGTCTCATCATGTCCTTGCTTTTTTTGTTTCCTCTTCCTCTTCTTCCCACTTTCGATTTTCATTTTCTTACAATTTAGACCCCATTCGTCTGTGTCCTTGTTTTGCCTTTCCCTTTCTTCTTTTTCTTTTTGTCTGGTGTTCTACAATAATATTCTATTCTCCAGGCAAACATCTTTAACAAATGATAATTCTTGTTTTATTGTTATACTTTGTTCAAATATTATTATATTAGCATGATATAGGTCTCGCATGGCACTAGCCATACTTTTAGTGACCTTTTCATATGCAATTTCATCCTCAGATTCTTCTGGACTCATTGTTTGACTGTAATAGGATTCTTCCAGATCTCCTGAGTTATTAAAGTCATTGACATTATCCTCCCTACCTTCCCTACATTCCTCTTGTGAATTCTCCATTACTTCCTCTTGTTGTGTGTTCTCTATTCTATCCTCATTCTTGTATTTTAATGCACTCATTTCTCCTATCACTGTCCTATTCCTATCTTTATTTATATGTATGGAGTCTTGTAGTGTATTTCTCATGTCTCCCACCATTTAACTTAGTGACTTTAGATTTACTAGGACCCCTGTGAAACCCCTTTTGCTATTGCTTTCATCAAGCTTATATATAGTTGTGCATCCAGAATTTCTCAGGTTACCCCGTTCTTTCTTTTTATTTGTTTTTCTTCAATCTTTTGTATAATTTCTTCTTGTTTTATCTGGGGTTTGCTTTCTAAAATTGTCCGATATCTAAATTCTTCCTATCCATAGGTGTTGAAGTGGAGATTAAAGTTTGATATTTTCTTCTGTGGCTTTGGTTTAACTGGTTCATCTCCCAGTACTTTTGTTGCCCCTGTTTTTCTGGAACCTGCTCACCCAGGATTGTTTCTGCTATTTCCTCTGTTTCAGTCCCCATTTTACCACTGCGTGTTTCAACTGGCATTTTTTCCCCTTTCTTTTTAACCTGAGTATTTTTGGCTGGGGAGAACAACTGTGGCTGCCCAGACTTCCTTGTTCTATCAGTTTCCTGATATTTTTCCTAGGATCAGATTCGGAGAACAGGGCGGCATAAATTTCCCAATGTCCACTTCTAATATATACCCAAAAATTAAAAGGATATTACTTGCATAGTACAATGCAATTATTAGCAATAGTTATATATAAAACAGTATAAAACAATATAATACTTGAGTGGTTATCATCTACTAACAATAACCATTTATTACTTTAATCTTTTTTTATAAATTTACTATCCAAGCTGATCCAGCTTTGCTTAGCTTATCTGATTATTTTCACTGTGCAAACTGGATGTACAAATATAAAGTGCCTTATGACTTGTACTTTGTGCCTTGTTCAGAATGTTAAGTGTTAAATGGCAGCCAGACAGCAACCAGATCAATTAAAGTGCAATTAAAGTGCAAACTGCAAAGTGCCAAATTCTATATACTTCAATATATACTTAAATACTAAAATATCTAGTGCGAGTATGTTTACTCTGCCTGTAATTGTCTCAATTAATTACTTTTTATATCACAACTAATTAGGTGAACATCCTATCACACTCTTACCTTATCACATAAACACATCCAACAATTTTGCTAGAAATAAGACTGTGTGTTCTATGTGTGGATTCAGATCTCTCTATGTTCTATATCTTAAGTTTAAGTATTACAAGCAGGCTCCTCCTCAGATCAAAAACAAAACTAAACTAATAAAGTGCAGGAGGATGCCTGCAATTTTAACAGAGATGAGTAAGATAAATAAAGAGCATATAAAAAAGTGCTACGTGCTACTCACCAATACCAAGTGACTAGATATACTAATCACTGATACTCTAATTAGTGCACATCAGTCCAATTACAGCTGGACACAATTAAGTACAATTAAGTACTTGGCTATCTATTCTGACTAATTGCTCCAGCCATTACCTGCTGGGCGTTATTTTTTGTTGTTTTAAAACTCTTTTCCCACCAAATTATTCAAATTCTCTTGATCTGCTTTTAAACAGATCACAGACCGAGTATATAGATCTTAAACACTGTTCTCAACTATATAATGAACTGTGATGTAGCTAACAAGTATTTCATACAAATATGCAAACAAAGGAAACTTTTCAATTAACCAGCACCAACACCAAGCATCAGTGACTCTCATTAAACATGTACACATACTTTTTTTGTGTTTGCCTTTGTTTTCAGTCATGAGTAAAAGTGGATAAAAATACAATACCAATCCCCTTTCTCTCACAAACCACTTCTTTCTCTATGTTTTCTATCCCGAGAGAGAATAATTTTGGGGTTCTGGTTAAGTTTTGAATATTAAAGCTGTTCGCATGTGCTGGTGACTGCAACGGTCTTACCATGCTGCATGCCCAGTGATCAGCTTTCAGTCACCGTTTACCTTTTATCCCTTGTTTTACTGGCATAAACCCTTTCATATCTAGAGGAACTCACCAGTGGGTTTTTTTTCAGCATTAGCAGTATTAACCTCACTCTCCTCTTAATAACACCATCTCCCCTGCCCCAGTTCTTTCACACTTTTCCATGACTCAGAAGTACTCCAATGTTTAGTTAATCAGTTCAGTTCAGTTACTCAGTTATTCAATTTGTTTGCTTGTTTTGCATTTACTTTATCACTCTTGTCTCATGCCTTAAGTCTATTATCTCAGCATCTTGGTTTTGTTTTCTTTTCTTCCTGCACGCAATACTCAAATCCAACATCCTGGGGGTGCATTCTGCTCCTCTGTCACTCTTATTCTCCTTTCTTTACCAGTCTCACTGGCATTGCTCTTTCTCTTCAGACCCTCGCTGCTCAGCAGTCCCTCTCCACTTCACTTCCTCCTTCTTCCTTCGGCTCTCCAACATAGGCTCAAACCTTCCCGAAGGGTCCTTCAGCATTCCTCCCATCCGGCTCCACCTCCAGCTTTCCTCCTAGGGGAAAACACAAAACACACCTGTTCCAGGTAAAATATAAGCTTTTAGTGAACTCTGCTCTCTGGCTCCTTGCTCAGCAGTGTGGCTTCTCACCTGGTGATGTCACAGGAAACAGAACCCTCCCCACCTGGTTTCTGACTTGTCAGCATTGTGAACAGGAAATCTGTGAATTTGCAGCTGATTGTAATATTTCTATTTTCTGAAACTATATTCATACCTTCCAAGCAATCCATATTTAACTGTACTGGAATAAAATAGCTGAAGTACAAACTGTGTTTTGTATTGTTTTCTTTTGTGGTCAACATCCTGTATTCCTTGTGGAACCAGGAATCCAGAGTTTTGATTATGATTATTGCATGGATTCAGAACTCCAAACACTGCACTGATAGGTCAACAGCTTATGGTCAGGGTTCTGAATCCATGTAATAACACATATAGGCAAAAAATGTACTAGTTTCAAGAAAAGAATAGTACTGATGTTCAGAATGGTGCCCACAAAAAGAAAACTATACGAAACATAGTTTTACATATCAGGTTTTATTTTACTACTGTTAAATATGGATTGATTAGGAGTATGCATATCTTTGATAAAAAATTGTAACTTTACAAATAGCTGCAAATTCACACAAGTTTCCTGTGCCCGTTAAATGCATAGCATTGACTTGCCTTTAAAATGCAGAGAAAATGGCCAGAATGCGTAACACATTTTTAGTTTAAAGAATAAGATAAATTATAAATCTCATGGAACACTGAACACAGAATACCACTTTTGTATTGGTTCCCTAGCAGCCCTTATCCCACTGATAATGGACCGCTAGTGTAAACAGAATGTGGGACCTGTTGCATGTGTGCAGCACTACAACTTTTTAAAATAATAGTACTTTTTTTGCATTATTTTAAATTAAAAACACTAAAGGATAGCTGGCCTGTTAGTGCAGTGGTAGGCGCTATTGCTCACAACACTGGCAACCCGAGTTCAGCAACAAGCTCAGGCCGGCTGGAAAAGATGAAGAATGAGCCACCAGAGGATGCTCTCTTCCTCCGCAGAGGAGGGCTGTGAATGCTGCTATTGCAGTGAGACCTGAGTGACCACAGGTGGTAGTGCAGCAGCAGCAGCACCAGTGGGAGAGAGGACACTGTCCAGGGCCTGTGTGAGGAACACTTAATGTGCATCAGCTGAGACAGCTTGGTGGTGCTGAGGGTTGAGGTGCTGGACACCACACCTCGCGCCGCGCCGGTGACCTGGGTTCGGAAGTGAGCTCGGGCACTGGGGGTCAGCAGGGGAAGGGTTAAGGAAATGTGCCCTTGTGGTGCTTTCCTCCCCGGAATGGAAGGGTGGGTTGCTCCGCATTAGCGGCCCTCGGTGGAGACTGGGGGCACTGCAGCATGCCAAGCAAAGCATGTAGCTAAGCGTGATGACACCGCAGGGGTGCTGTGTGCCAGTGCATCCAGGTGCACCATGCAAGGGTGGGTGGAGTATGACAGAAAATGGAAAAAACCCGGCCTGTGGGGGTAGGCGACAGCACCTGCCCCATTCACAGTGCTGAGTGCGCCCTGCCTGGCCTTCCAGGTTCCTTCATCCAGGTCCTCTTCCATGTTGGGGTCTGCCTCTAGGAGTGCCCAAAGAAGGAGGGGCAGCCCCACCCTGGAGGGGTTAAGCCGGGGGTACCAACAGTGGTAGAGGCAGAGGAGAGAGGAGGCACAGGTGGAGGACTTCAGGCAGGGAGGATCAGGCAGGATGCCTGAGAGAGGCCCCTCAGACTGAGACCGGAAGGAAAAAGAATAAAAAAAAACAAAAAAAAAAAGTGCATCAGCTTGGGTGCCCCAGTGCACGACCCCCTAGGGACTGAGATGAAAACCAACAAAAGTACATGATCCGTACATGTAGAACCTGGCGTGCTGAGACCCTGACTCTGGCCACTTCCCACTCAGCGACACCCCGGGACCTCCTGCCTCCAATAGCTGGAGTATGTGGGAAGTTGGATCTGGCTTGGTTGGATACCACCATGGATGGGAATGGTGGAGAGGAAAGTCGTAGCCATGGTAAGAGACAGGGATTGAGAAGGGGGCTGAGACTAGCTGGGGGGAGGGGATGGTCAAGTGGGGCGATAAAGAAAATCTTAAAAACTAAAGTCTTTCATCAATAAATACAGTACTTTATTGTTTTACATATACTTGACTCACACATCTATAGATAAATAAACAATTATGATAGCAATAAGGTATTCCATATTGGGCCTTAAGTATGAGATATTGCCTTGGCAAATATCAGGTACCATATTTTTTAACCATAAGGACTGTTTCAGTCAAGTTAGTTTAATGTTTTAATAATTTTTTTATAAAATGGATAGGGACAGGCCTGTATTCTACTTGGCTGTAAAGATGTTCAAACCATACTTTTTTCCCCTTATACTGTATCCACAATAAATGTGTCAATACTTGTGCCCACAGTACACTAGAGATCCATGCCACATGGATGCCAGCCCTTGTGAACCATTCGGACACAATTTTTTTACACTTCAGCGAGCGAAATTAGAAGTCACAAAACACAACAAAAACACTTATAACACTTAAACATGTTGATTCTGCTGTTAAATTCTTCTCACTGTCTCTCCTGAGCCACTCCCTCCCACTTCTGAACCACATGTATCATGGACTGTAGAACTCCCTCTTGACCCACAAGTAGAGTGAGACCGCTAGGAGTTTGTTGAAACATGCTACTGCTGATGGTAGTGTGCAGCTGGCAAGACCTTGAGGGAAATCGCTGTTTCTCTGGCAACCTAAGGTAGTGACCCAGCGACTCCATTAGTCAGGCCACAGCACATCACAATGTCCCTAATGACACCAGCAAATACAACAGCAGCCCTGGAGAAAGAGGAAGGACTATTTAAAATGAAATAACTTTTTTTAATTGTACCAATTTTATTATTAATTGTCATGGTTTCTCAACATATTCCAATTTTATAAGCACAATAACACACTCTGGAGTGTGGGTTAGTTAAGCAATAAGGCACAATAGGGCATTGGTTGTACTAGGTTTACCCCACGGTAAGGGGCATTGCAAGGCACAAGGTAAATTCAAGAGCCTTCAGCCCATGACCATGGGGTAAACCTAGTACAACCAACATCCCTAAAGTGCCTTATTGCTTATATAAAATGAGCTCATAGGCAACTTTTAAAACACAAACACTCTAAAGTGCTAAAAGCCACAAAAATATATAATGTTGCTAAATAATGTAAAATAGTCCCTCCACAGATGTTTTCCACCTGTCAGTCATCTGTTTTTCTACACATTCTATACGCTGCATGATTGTTTACCACAGAACAGAAGAATTCAAAACTTTGCAATATTCCAGTAGTAGAATGCTCCTACCCACACAAACGGAATGGTAGAAAAAATTACTCACCTGTAGTAATCTTGTTTCTTCCAAAGGAATCTACTAATATTATTACTCTTACTCTTGCAGTGCTCCTTTAAGTCAGCACTGCCCAGGAGCCAAATGGAATGCTATGCTAATGATGGAATCTTTAGCTGGTGCATCAATTTCAAACTACCTAGTGTAACTGCCTACATTCTAACCTCAGATTTCTTCTCTCGCTGCAAAAGTTCAGGCGCCCTGCAGATCTTCTCTCTCATCAAGACACATTCCCATAGTGCATAGAACAAAAAGCCTTGAGTATTTCATTTTATTCTTTCATTACTGCCTAGTGTAATTGTTTTTAGTGTTTTATACCTCATAGTTTTTTAGTTTTGTTTACTGGTTCCTTGCAGTTCCTTTGAGCTGAGGGGCAACTGATCCTTTTCTCTTTTGAATCGGAACCTTTTTTTTAAAGGTTCTGGTTACTTTTTTCTTTATTTTTATTAAATTTAACCGCAGTTGAGCCTGAGGTTTTTATTTATTTATTTAATTTATTTGTACATCAGTTTACAACCTTTGAGCCAGAGGCTCATTTCCAAAGGTACCTTGTCACATAGAGGACAGAGAGAAACACATTTAGGTTACAGCATGAAACATTTAGGTTACAGCATAAAAGTCATGTCATTAGACGTACACAGAGTGGTTTCATACATTTATACAATTTGGTTGCAATTACATTGATACAATTTAGTTGCAATTACGTTGATACAGCTGAGCACATGCTGGTATTAACAGAGGCAATATGCAATGGGGAGAGTTGTGGGGGGTGAGGTGGAGTGCTGCCCAGTGGGCGTTGTCAAGTGTGGAGAGATCAAGGCCATATTTAGAGACAGAAGCAGCTGCGAGTGCTAAATAATTGGCTCCAAAGGACGGTTTTGAAGTTGGAGATTGTGGGGGCATTGGAGAGGGGAGCAGGGAGAGAGTTAAACCAGGTTGGAGCTCTGTAGCAGAAGGACCTCTGACCATGGGTGGTCCTGGATCTGGGAACCAGTAGAGTGGTCTTGTCAGCAGTTCGGGTTGTGATAGTGGGTTGGGTGTGGCGGATAGAGGCTGTCACCCCGGGAGGGGACAGTCCAAGTAGTTTTTTTTGTGATGAGGCAGGTTTGATAGCGTAACCGTTCATCTAGGTTAAGCAGTTTTGCCTCGTCATAGAGTTGACAAGTGTGAGTGAGCCTGGGGGCACCAGTAATCAGCCTGCAGGCCTTATTTAGGGTGAGCCTGATTTTGTTGAGGGCAGTAGTGTGAGCAGTACCATAGACCGGCAGGCCATAATCAACTAGGGACAGTACTGAAGATGTAACTACAAGTCGGAGAGTATCAGGGGGAGGCAGTTTTTATAGCGGTAGAGGATTCCAAGCTTTGTGTTAGTGGCGGATGCAAGGGCATCAATGTGGGTGTGTGTGGTAGGTGAGGGTTGAACAAAAGAAACCCCAAGATATTTATAGGAGCAGACTTATTCAAGTGGTTGTTAGGTACTGGGGAGGATCTGGGAGTAGGAAGTTGCAGGCTTTGTTTTGGGGTGGGCAAAAATTGTTTTGTTTTTTTGAGGTTAATGACAAGTCTGTGCTCTTTAAACCAGGCTTCAGCATCATTGTAGGATTGTTGTAGGGTGTTTTGGAGGGAGGTGGGATTTTGGAGGGTGGCAAAAATGACAGCATCGTCTGCATACAAAAGAATTTTGCCAGAACATGTGCTGGGCAGGATGTTTAGAAAGAGTGAGAAGAGTAGAGGGCCCAGGATGGAGCCCTGGGGTACCCCTGAGCTGATGGGAAGAGTTTTGGAGAGTGTCCCATTGATTTTTACACATTGGGAGCGAGCAGATCGACAGCTTGTGCAACAGGCGAGAGGGCCAGCAGAGAAACCAGTGTGGCAGGGCATCCAGCAGAAGAGGGTGGGAGACAGTGTCAAAGGCCTTTGAGGTCAGCGAACACTGCACCAGCTAGGGAGCTGGCGTCCAGGGAGGAGTGTAGGAAATTGGAGAACTCAACTAAAGCAGTGCCGGTACAGTGACCAGCATGGAAGCTGTGCTGCTCTGGGCATAAGATGTTATGCTTGGTCAGATATTCAATGATTTGAATGGCCACCATTTTTTCCAGGGCTTTGGGGGAGGGATGGAGACTGGTCGGTAATTCCTGGCGGAGGACCTGTCACCCCCTTTATGTATCGGTGTGACTATGGCCGTTTTCCATGCAGTGGGGAATTGCCCCAGGCAGAGGGATCAGTTGAGTAGGCTGGTGAGTGGGGCAAGGACTTCATCCAGCACCAGTAGGAGAATACAGGGGTCCATGGAGTCGCTGCTGGGACTATTGCTATTTAATGCTTTGATTAGGAGAGGTCTGGCTTCCTGGGCAGATACCCTGCGTAGGTGGAAGCCAGGGCGTTGGAGGACAGGGGGAGGTATGTTGGGGGGAGGGTCAAAGAAATTACTGGGGAGGACAGAGCTAAGGTCAGTAAAGGAGGTGTTAAGGTAGTTAGTTAGTGCAGGCAGGGTCGGTGGAGGTAGAGCCATCAATAATGAGTTGGGATGGGGAGGGAGCGTGATTTCCCATTTAGTTGTTTAACATTGTCCCAGAATGTCCAGGCACATCCCCAGGAGGAGGTGAGGGTTGCCTGGTAAGGGTCAGCCTTGGCTTTACGGATGGCCCATGTGCACCTGTTCCATGCAGCATTGTAGGCCTGTCTATCAGCCATCCGGCCCATTTCAGTGGCAAGGTGCCAGAGGTTATCCCTATTTCTGAGCATTTGTAGCAGGGCAGGGGTAACTCAGAGTGCATTACGTTTCTTGTTTTGAACTCTTGTGAGGGGTGCAAGAGGTCACAGGCTTTGTTAAAGGTTTGGGACAAAAGGTGAGGGCAGTGTCTAAGTCTGGTGCATGATGAATGGGGGACCAGTTAGTCTGGGTGAGAAATTGTTCGAATTTTATCAGTCCAGCAGGTCGGAGGTGCCTGCGGAGTGTGGTCAGGGCTGTGGGTTTGGGAGTGGGGGACACCCAAAAGAATAGGATAGGGGAGTGGTCACTTAGTGAGTCTGAGAGGACCTGGATGTTATGGATTTTTTTGAGGCAGTTGGTGATTATTACGTCCAGAAGGGTACTGGTACCTCTCTTTGGGTTTACTGTAGTGGGCTGGGAAATGAGTTGTATCAGGTCTAGGGCAGCAAAAGAATCTTGGGTAGTGGAAGAGGAAATGCTGAGCCAGTTGACATTTAGGTCCCCCACTAGGATTTGTTCTGCCTTGTGGTGGAGGGTAGCAAGATATTCTGTTAAAGATCTCAGCACCGGGTTCGGGTTCTTTGGGGAAACGTAGGCAGTGGTGAGATAAAGAGGGCCCCTGGAGGGGTTGGGAGCAGGTTTGAGGTAGGGCCTGGGCCCCATTTACAAGAGCAGGGGCGGAGCGCTTGTCCGATGATTGTGTCCCTGGTATAGATTGCACAGCCACCCCGTGTTTGCCTACTCGGTCCTCCTGGTATAGGGTATAGCCTGGGAGGAGACAAGGAGTCAGGGGTGAATTTGGACAGCCAGGTTTCCACCAAGGCAATGATGTCTGGTTGATGTAGCATGGCCCAGCACTGGAGGGCATCACATTTTTTCAGTAGGCTGCATATATTCATGGAGGCTATGCGGAGACCAGTGGACCCAGCTGGTGGGCTGGAGGGTGCGGGGCCTGGGTTTGGATGTATATTACCCGATAGGAGTAGTGGGGAAAACCAAGGCTCTGACCAGAGGGTGGTAGTATGTAAGCTTCCGGGGTGTACGCTGGGATGGGGAGGAGGCCATAGGGGAACAAGGAATGGGCAGTGTTTGAGGGGTTGGGAGGGTGAGGACGAGTAGCAACCATGGGGAGCCAGGGTAGGCTGCAGGGGGGCATCCAGGGGGTGGGTGCCATGGGCCAGGGTACATAGTCAGTGTAGGGTGGGATCGGACTAGGTCAGGGAGAGTTATGGGTGCTGGTACAAGTGGGCTAGGGGAGATGTCTGGCTGATGGGATGTGGATACTAGCATGTAAATGAGGGGGAGGCATTTGAGGAGGAGGTGTACAAACATAGTGCCTAAGGTAGGAGCAGGGCAGAAAGGTTCAAGTATCTTGGCTACCCTTCAGAAAGCATAGATACCACTTTGGAGTAGTGGTAGTGTCATGGACTCTGGAGGACAGGGTACAAGGTTCAAGACCCTGGCAGGGCAGTTGAGTTAGGACTTGGGTGAGAGCAGGGATCCAGGTTCTGGTGGGCTCAAAGCAGGCTGGGTTTGGGCCAAAATCAGGGTGGAAATAGTGACTCCTAGTGGTTAGTGGCAGGCTGTGTGTGGGTCTGGTGATAGGACAGGGGTCAGTATATAGGGTTAGCTAGGAGGCTGGGTGTGGGCAGAGGCAGAGATGACAGTAGGGGAGAGAAGTAGTGTAAGTAGGTAGAGGGGTTCCAGAAAGCAGGCGATGAGTGTAGGGGGAGAGAAGTATTGTAAGTAGGTAGAGGGGTTCCAGGAAGCAGGAGGAGGAGAAAGTTGAGGTGGTGAGTTAGAGGTGAAAAGTCAGAGGGTCCCTCTAGTGGCTAGCAGGTATAACCTGCAAATGGAAAAGTGGGGACTTGGTAAACTGATACCCAGGAAGTGATGACAAGACAGTGCCTATATAGGAAGTGCTGAGCCTGGGTGGGGCAGTTGATGTGTGCAGTGTGTTGACTGGCTAACCCCCCTTGCAAGGATGCTGCTGCTTGAGGTAGTTTACCTCTTTCGGCACACACGCCTGCTCCTGGAGGGAGCTCTGTGTGTGTGTCTGCAGGGCTTCAGTTCCCTCTGTGGTTTTCTCGGTTCCTGATCCGATCAGAACCTATTTTTTTTCTACTTATTGTTTCCTGAACCGACTGCTAATCTTATAGGAACTGACTGCAAATATTTAAATTCTTTCTATTTTTGACTTAAAGGACCACTGCAAGAGTAAGAGTAATAATATTAATGGATTCATGGGGTTAGAAACAAGCAATACATGAATTCAAAATTCTTCTGCATTCCACTGAGACACACATATGCGTCAGGTGGAGCCCAGACCTTAATTTTATCTGTTGCAGGGTAAGGAGCAGGAGTGCTGGCAAAATAGTAGGGACAGGATGGGAATTTTTAATGACTATCAAAGAACGCCAGCAATGGAAACTCTGTATAGTACTTGATTTTTTAAACGTGTGTGCAAGGAGGGGCTTATGAGTGTAACATTATTTACTTACTTTGTTTAATTTAATAGACTTGTATTTTTAAGGCCTAGTTGAAAGTTTTTACACATGAGTAAAGGTGGCAACCCCATCTGTGATAGAAAACAGGAAGGAAGTGGTTTATGAATTCTGAATGTGAGTTGCCCTGCTTTGCAAAAACGTGTTTTTAGCCATTGATAGTGGTCTATTAAAGCCATGGCTAGAACCAAGTCTCGGCTAATCAGGGGGCAGGAATTTCCTTACACATTTTATATTGTGTGATAAGGGCACTTCTAAGGTCAGTTGGGCACTCAGCCTGCTGCCCATGCCTCACTATGCCCCTAGTTGAGTGTTTATCACTCACTAACCTACACCACATTGTGTGCTATTGCTTACATATATTTTTAACCATAAGGAATGTTCTGCTATGCCAGCAACCTGGGTTCGGGAATGGACTCCGGTTGCCAGGGGTCAGCTGGGGTGTGAGAGGAGCGAACGTCCGAGGGACTGCTCTCCTCCCCCAGGGAGGGAAGGTCTATTGGCCCACATGTAGACTGCCACCAGATGGAGGCCAGATGGCATGGCAGTGCAGTGTGGGCAGCAAAGAAGGGAGGGCACTGTGAGCAATGTCAGGCATGTGCACTTCTGCACATGTAACCTAATAGCCTACCCCGAGGGACAAGGAGAAAAGTGGACATCAGGGGCACTAAGCCCTGCCCACTTGTTTCTCAGTCTGCACCGCCACCCATCCACCCTGGATAATTAAACTTGGAAGGAAGACTGTCCTCCTCCTTCCAGCCCTGCCACAAGAGGAAACTGGGGAGAACAAGACCCAGGTGAGTCCCAGGAGACGGGGGCTGACTTGGGGAAACGGGGACAAGCCTGATTAGCCGCACCTGGACGTAATGGCAGAAAAATTCTATTGGGGGGACATAAGGAATGTTTCCATCAAGTTAGTTTGCAAATAGCTGTAACATTATGTGTCACATCACTATTTCTTCGTGGAGCAGGGTGACTTTTAGTGTAAAATGCATTGCAGTTGATGACTAACTGTATTTGAAGCTTGTGACGGGTCCCACATTACTATAAAGCAGGAATGCGGGCTCTTGCCGAAAGCTTTAGCCTCTGTGTTAGTACTAGCGCCCTCGCCCGCTGCCAAGCTGACGACGTAATGCCTATGGTAATTATTAGCATGTGCGGAGCAGGAAAGCTGTGCTGAAGCACCACGGGCGAAAGAAAGTGAGTGAGAGAACCGTTAACGTCCGAGCCAACGGGCAACATGGCCAGACCTGGCGAGGCCATGAAACTCCACAGAATCACGCTCGGAAAATGGCTCGGAGTCAGGTTGGTAGTGAAGTTTGTCAGCAGTCAGTGTTGTTTCTGTGTTCTTTAAAGTCAAGCAGAGTCGTCTCCTGGCTCCAGGAACAGGCTTCGACAAAGGTCGCTTTCCCAGTCGGGGTGTCTCGGTTGTCGCGACACTTCAGTTTGGTGAGCCTAGATAATACATTCTGCAGCTAGAATAATAGTTGTTTCAAATCAGTATGATGATTATTTACTATATAATATTACGGCTAAAGGAGTGGCGTGTTTCCAGTTTCTGTGAAATCCCATGGAAAAATAACTTTTCGGTGCAGTCGTTTGGGGGCGTTCATTCTGAAATGAGCGTCTGTTCATAAAAGGAACTGCTCGCAGCCTTTCGCCTTAACTTTCGCTGCGGAATTTCGGCGGGGAAGCGGGCAGCAGCATCATCGGCAACGGGGTCCTGGCTGTTGCCCTTAGTAGGATGCAGGGATTGTCTTAGGCAGAGGAGAGAGAAGACTGCAAAAGGGAGAGCACCATGGGCTGACCGTCGCAGACAGTATGTGCTGATGAGGTCTTGGCAGATATGTGTTTGTCTTGTAGCTGAAGGCCTCCTTCAGACAGAACGGCACTGGGTTACAGTATGCGGGATCATCTGCTGCAGCTGCGTGTGTTCCTTCGCACCCAGCTTGTTTTGAGTCTCTGGCTTATCTGTTGCATTTCCACAGTCATCAGATAACGCAGTGATTATTCAAAACGCAGAGAGGTGCAGCAGTAGCGTCTGGGAACCTTAAAGGGTATCTGTCTTACAAGGGATGTTCCTGCACATTTCGAGGATGCAAAGTGTGTGTGTGTAAAACATTCCTAGGCCGGGTGATGAGAGGCATTTCCAAACTTCATTCTTCTCCATCAAATCTGATGCTGCCAGGCCACAGCATACATTTGTGCTCTGTGTTCAGATAACCCCTTTTCATGTAAATCACAGCAGACTCTTACATGTTTTGGTTATTTTTTTTCAGTTGTAATCGAAGCTGGGAATGCAGGTGTGGAGGATCGGTGCTGCTACTCAAGAGAGAAGAGATCTGGATGAGCTATAGTAAACCAGGCAGGTGAATTTACTTCCTTGTGCCTCCTGATGTTTCTACCACCGTTAACTTGTTCAGACGCAGAAAACCATCGGCGAGAAAGGAAGCGAAAAGAATCTACCAGGCAACGTCTTTAAACCTAGCTCCAAAACCACCTCATATTCAGCATTTTGTTACATCTACGTGCAACTTAAACAAGGCGGAAGAATCGGATCATATTTTCCTTGGATATTGAAGCCGTTTTCTTGATCATGATGTTTCGCGATCAAGTAGGAATGCTTGCAGGATGGTTTAAGAGCTGGAATGAAAGTGAACAGACTGTTGCTCTGCTTTCCCTGTTGAAAAGAGTGAGCCGGACTCAGGCTCGATTCCTTCAGCTTTG
Source organism: Neoceratodus forsteri (assembly GCA_016271365.2). Lineage (NCBI taxonomy): Eukaryota > Metazoa > Chordata > Ceratodontiformes > Ceratodontidae > Neoceratodus > Neoceratodus forsteri. The sequence goes on along the minus strand of CM028134.1, from coordinate 803,668,515 downwards.
CCTGGAGCATTCTTTGGCCGATTGCACTGAACTGCACATTCTTGAAGGAGAGGCCAATAATCCTGGTAAGTTTGACACAGCTAATTAATTTCCCACGCTATATTGTTATTTGACTCACTTGTTAATGGTCGTGAACAAAAGATGACACTGTTAAATATCCGTATAAAACGATAAATTGTTCTGTTTCATATTTTACAGTCAGCTATATTTTTCAAACCCCATGCAGTGTTGCAACTACAGTAGTATGAATGATTGATTCCTCTTCTGCAGTTTCCCCTGTAATAATAAAGTCATGTCAAGTAGAGTCTGGGCAATCTAGTTTTTTTTGGACAAGGTGGCTTGCTTGATTTCAGGCCTCTGCTTGAGAACATTTATTTCTTCCTAACATTTTTTTTCCTCAGCGTTGATATTTTCATCTGAAAGTTTAGTTCAACCTTGGTATATAAAAATGTATTTTATTGTGATATGTGTGTGTGCACAGTGCAAGTGTGCATTCATAATGGATTGCAGTTGAATGATTAAGAGTATACAACTCCAGGGTGTGGGGTAATGCTGGATTTAGTGACGCCTGGGGTGTTTGGTCAGGGCCGCAGGCTGGTGACAAAACCAGGCGTCACCATCAACATTACCCACACCCTGGAGTGGATATCGCTATTATACAATGTTCTTCGTTTTTGGGGTGAGAAAAAAGAAAAATTTTTTTATTATTTTTATTTTTTATCGTTTTTATTGATTTTATTGCTCTACTAGACACAAATAGTCCTGGTTTGCTAGGGCTCCCTTCTGTTTGTGCGTGTGCACGGGTGTCATTACAGGACCGAGTGTGTGGCACTTCATGTTCTGGTCCAGAGTCAGTGCGGTTTACATTGTTGGGGGAGTACGTTGCAAATTCTTTTATTACTTAGTATTGATGGGAGACAGCAAGAGAGAAGGAATGTGCTGGAGAGACATGGTGCTGGAGATAGCAGGAGCGAAGCAGAGAGCTAGCAAGCAGGAAGTAAGATAGGTAGAAGTTGTTGAGCACCAGTTATTTACTGCAGTTGCACTCCTTGTTAAACTTTAGGCCCTCGTCCACCATCACCCAGTTCCTGAAAACAAAGTTTATTGTAAGAGGGGGTTACTATCAAATGCGAGTTATTTCCTTCGTTAGCATTTGAAGGGTTTTAAGGTAGCTGTAGAAATGGTGACAGTGACTCTTGGTGGTTGCTGTAGTTTTGCAAGGGTTTTGTCGTGTTTGCCACTGCCCACTGCTGCGTTCGTTGTGGTTGAAGTGATTTACGGGGAGTTCCCGATGCGACTGACTGGCGGCTGGCACCTTTTCCTGTGAGGTAATACTCTATTTATCATCGGTGGAAAGTGCCAGCCAATCAATTAGAATGCTTCATTTTTGAAGCCATTGTATAATTAAGCAATATATTATGACAGAGTGTGGGTTATGCTAGGATTTACCACACCTGGTGTGTTTGGTCACAAGGCCACTTAGCAGGTGGTGAAACCCATAACTCACAAGTGAGGAAGCTCAAGCCACCAGTTAGTTATGAAGGCCTTACCACTGGTGTATAGATAAATAAGTGACCTAAACTGTGTTCTAAGACTAAATAAAAAATTAGCCCTAAATAACATCTTTTGTTTACCCACTTTACCCACCACTGGTGTGTGTGTATGTATGTGTGTGTATTATGTATGTGTGTATATAATGTATCTAAAAATCTGTAAAGGGTTATGTGATGGTGAGCTGTGTGCTACATCATTTATCAATACAAGGGCAGTTTGACCTCAGGTAGCCTCATGAGTGACATAGGCCATGAGTGATGTGCCCGAGTTCAAACTGCCAGAGTGCAGATAAATGATGCATCACATATTTCATTTATGCAATAGGTGTAGAGCTTGTATGCATTGTTGCACTGTGGTGACAAATTATAGCTGGTCTAGTTTGTGGTCTGCCACTGTGTTAACGAGTTACAGCGCCCTCAGGAGCGCTGCTGCTTTGTTAGTTTCTATGACCGAGATATCATGTGTCTTTCTGATAACATTCACCATGATTGGTTGAGGAGTGTGAACTGCTGAAAAATTCAGAAGAGAATGGCGGATTCACGTAGCGAGGTAAAGTGAGGGAGGGGGCTGTGTCATCTTCATTTTTCATTTTGTTATGTTAAAGACAACATTTGCTAAGATTGTAATGGTGGGGAGCAAATTTATTTGGAGTGGGTGAGCGGACTGTCTGGTGTAGAGTGCATGGTGAGCTGGTGGCCGCATGTAGCGAGTAACTGCTAATGTGCTGTCACAGAAAGAGCAAGCCAGGCTGTGGTTTCGGAGTCGGGGAATGAAGAAAAGAAAAAGGTCCTTTTGCAGGTTACAAATGTGATACTGTGGGTAGAACAGGGGCACAAGTCGTCTGTAATGGCAGAGAAGCTGGAGGTCCCAAATGGATGGGAGGGAAAGAACAGTGTGTAGCAGGAGGATGAGTGGGAATGCAGGTAATGGAGGAAGTAGTGCCGTCTGTACAGTTGGCAAGTGGGGGGATGACACACTAACTATACTAATAAATCGATTGGTGATGACAAACTTACTGTATGAATAAATCCATGGTCACACACTGCAAATCCGATTTTATTAGTATAGTTACTGTGATAAATCGATTTATCATAAGCCTTCAGAGTCCACACCTATAGCATAAATATATATTTTTTACACAAAAAAAATGCAGTAATGCACCAGTTAGGGTAACTTAACGCTGCAAAAGTAGGAAAATGTAATGTTTGGGTGTCCAGCAGTGACTCCCCACCCCCCCAAGCAGCAGAAGGGGGAAAAAAATATAATTTTGTGTCTCCAGAGTTTTGGTGAATCAGTGGTGGGGTCTTCCTTTGGGTTGTGAAGCTTAATGCCCACCCTGTTCCCTGAGCAAATGTCAGGACGTGATCTTCTTTATTGGGCCCTGTGTGAAGAAAGGTACAACAGATTGTGTTGGCAACATGCGGCAAAAAAAACTTCTCTAACTTTGAAGAGTATATCACTTTAAGGCACTGGCTTGGAACTGTACCTTGTGCTTCAGAGAAGACACTACCGTCGGGAGAGGGGAAGGAGCTTGAGCATTAGTGTGGACAACCCCAAGGAAGACCATGCCACTGAATCACCAAGGCTCTGGTTTTCCTTTGCTGCTTTGGCGGGAGGGGAGTTATGGTTGGAAACCCTAATACCACATTTCCCTACTTCTGTGGTATTAAGTTAACCAAACTGTTGCATTTTAACATAGTTTTTTTGCAAAGAATTTCCTTTCATTTTGAGATGGTGAAATTATGTCCTCATTAGGGACCTGCGTGAACAGATGCAGATACACAGGACCAAAAGGGTGACAAAAAAGGAAGACTCCATCTGCCTAAAGAGGGCTCTTGCGGGCACTGCACTTCCTAGCAGATTAGTATCTTTCCTATTTTATTTCTGATACTGTTTTTTTTTTTTTTTTTTTTTTTTTGTCTCCTAGTAGCTTTTTTGTTACTGTGGTAGTTTATTGAAGTGCATTGTTATCTATTTTGTTCCTTCTGTGTCTGTTTCTTTTTACCACTATGCATTGTATTGACCTTTGCTGCTGCACTTACTGTGTATCCCTTTCCCCGCTCCTCCAGAATGCATCTGGAAACGAGCATTTCTGCTCAGTATGTCTTTCTTGGTGAAACTTGTAAATAAATGCAGCAATGGATGCCAAGAAATCATAGGGCTGTCCAGTGGGCTACAAAGGGCCCTCTGTTCCCTGCGCTTCCATGTGGCCCAGATACAGATGCACAAGGCAAAGAGTCATCTCCCAGCCAGCGCACAGGGCACTCTGCCACTTAGATATGCAGGTGCAGGGCCCTATGCCAAGAGAAGAGTTGTCTTCACTGTATGGTACCTGGGCCGTCAGGTGGCAACCCTGCATCTTTCATTACCTGGATGGGGGTATTGCATAACTGCAGCATTTACCCACCCTCAACCCATCCATCTGGGTCACTGAACTTGAACCCGAACGCAGGTCACCGGGACCAGATAGCAAAGCATACCTGCTGGGGCTAGAGTGGCACTACACTCACAATTTGTCAATTGTTATATATATATAATATATTTTTTAATTTTGACCCCAAAGTTTCAGTTTAGTTGTTATGGCTCCCTTATAAACATGATGTGGCATTAATAGTATACTGGCCAAAATGTCATTTCACACAGAGTGAGAAAACATGCCTTGTCAAGGATTTAAAAAATGATACCTGTCACGTTTATGAGGTGGTGTGGAGAAATAGCTGTGTTGCAAGTTTGGAGTCAAAATATTGAACATTAGTGAAGTTATGAGCGAGCGTTGAAATACTCCGACCTTCATACGTAACCTGGAGCATTTACTGTATTTGTACACCAAATTTTCAGCATGGCCTTCTTATTACCCCACCTCAGGAACCCAGTAGGTGAAAATTTCAAATCCCACCAAAATGTCATTCCACACCACAGGTGCAAAACACATTTTGGTCAGGATTTGACGTCTATGACCTCATGAGGTGGTGTTGAGGGGCTATATTGAAAATATAAAGGTCTGAATATTGAAAATTACCCAAGTTGTGAGCAAGCATAGAAACATTTCAATGTATATTCATAACTTTGCCATATTTACATATTTTGATCCTACATTTTCCAACATATCCTTCTTATGACCCTACCTCATGAACAAGGCCGTGAAAATGTCAAATCCTCCCGAAGGTGATTTTGCCAAGTGACCATGAAATCGCCTTCCTGTCAGATTTGCATAATTCACCTCATTGGTAATGAGGTGGGGTCCCAGAAAAGGAATGTTGAAAATTTGGGGTCAAAATATGTAAAATGGTAAAGTTAAGTTATGTATCAAAGGGTATACACCTCTGACAGCGAAACATTTACAGCGACAGTACAATGACTACAGCACCAGGTCGCTGTGCGGACCAGTTGCTGGACCCAGGCACTGTATTTGGGATCTGCACTCCTCCTCTAATCAGCTCCAACTTGGGTTGATTATAAACGTGGGGAGGTGCAGGGGGCACAATTGCCTGTGTGTGGAAGGAGGGGTTTGGGGGCAAAGCCCCAAAAAACTATATGTCCAAGTCAGACACCGTCCTGCTGACCGCAAATGTGGTCGACATGACGGTTTTGCTGTCCGGTCGAAGGACAAAGTTTTTGTTGACTACCAATCGTAGAGCCTAACAACGTTCAACATCCCAGTGAAATGCATTTAAATGGCACTGACTTTAGTTTCTCATGTCGCAGTCACCGGTTCCAGCAGCAAGACACATCGTCGGTCAGAGAGTGGATGTACTTTGTGAGACATGTTCAGGTGAGTGAGGGTGTGTGTGTTTGGGGGGGGGTTGTGGATTCTGAGGGGACGGTTGGAGTGGGATGGGTGGGGGGCTTCAGATCAGAGAGGGACCGTTTTCTTTTTACAAGTTTACAAAACAAAACATAGAGTGATAGTTTTCTTTATTACAGGGGACTTGCAGGGGCATTCCAACACTGGGGATTGGGTACCCCAGTGTTGGGCTACTATTCAGTGGCACCAGGGAGTGGGCACCTCAGTGCAGTCACGTATTTAGTGTGAAAGGGGGGATGAGAAGTGGTACCAGGGGTGAACACCCCAGTCTGCTCATACAGTAAATACATAAAGATGGGGAAGGGCAGGTAGGCGACCGGGGGGGGGACCAGTATTGGGGGTGGGCACCCTGGGCCGCATAAGGAAGGAAGGTATAGATAGAACAGGGGATCAGTGGCTCACTGCTCTCACTGCAGCCCGTAGCAAGACTTCCAGCTGTGGCTGCAGAACTCAAGAAAGTCCCACTGTTGTCATACAGAGAATGTGGATAAATGACTCCTCTCGCCAAGCCGGGCACCCTGGATTTTGGGGTGCCCAGAAAAGGTATTTTCTAGCAAGTTTAATAAAAGGAAAAAAGGAAACGGTAGACTCTAGCTAAATGGTCCCTGTTAGCTAGATTCAGTTTTTTATTGTAATAGAGATCATTTTTATGCATTTTGATTTTTTTAAAAAGAAAAAAAATGGTTTCTGTCACGGTTGGTATTAGTTTTTCCTTTCTACTTGAGAGGTAAAGCACGAAAATAAGCACACAAGATCTTTTCAAACAACTTGAAGTCTTGCTGTTATTCTGACTATTGCAGTTAGCCCCAGCACTCAAACTGCCCCAGAGAGTAGAGGATTAATTTCTATGCAGAGCATAGGACATTGAGCTTGAGCTCGGTTCAGACCTCTGTCTGCTGCAGTTTGAAGCACAACTGTCAGATTCTTTACTCCGTCTAACTGAACGGCCGCTCTGGAGATTTCTCCTTTGCTCACGGTTCGAAGTCGGTTAAAGTCCTCGGTTTTATCTATATATATATGTGTGTGTGTGTGTGTGTGTGTGTGTGTGTGTGTGTGTGTGTGTGTATATTTTTTTTTTTTTTTGTCTTGCAAGTTTAGCTTCAGATCTCTGTCTGTGGTACAGTAAGTACTAGGTAGTGAACTAGACATAGTAAACTTGTGGAAATTGTAAAAATTGATTTTTCGACTGGTTCGGATGAACCGTCCGTTTAGTGATTTATTCTGTCTTTGTTTTTAAACTTGGAGTGTGGTTACCGGTCCTTATCGGTTTTAAAGAAAACTGCATTTTCTTGTGGTTTTTTCCAATACCCGAAACACGGTTAGAAACCGATAAGGATATCTTGCCTGGTTGTTTGCCATGAAAAGGGTAAGTTTGTGGTTAGGATGGCTATGTCTGAGAAACCCAAAAGAAAAACCGGGCCCACTGGGTTTCAACACTGCAGTGTGTGTGGGGAGGTCTTTGCTAAGGCTGATCCCCACACCACCTATGTTTATTGTCTGGTGTTTGACCACCTCGATTCAGACTGCCAAATCTGTTTAATAAAAAAAAAAAAAACTAAGTCTACCCTGGAAAAAAGATTAGGTAGGCTCAGGGATAAGGAGGCTGTGAAGTCCGCTGACCCGGATGGCCAGCCTGGTTCGGTTCCGACCGAACCTGAGGGAGTGTCCTCTGACCAGGGCAATACTACTTCAGGCAAGAGGAGAGCCAATCCTGAGGGATCAGTTCCTACAAAAAGAAAAGAAAAATCGGCTAGTTCGAATCCAGAGACCCATTTTCCGACCGCCAAAGAGATTGTCAATGCGATAAGGATTGTAGAATTGCTCCGCCCGGTACTGTCTGATCCAGCACCTTGTGGCAGGCGCTCATTTTGGTCGGTTCCTCCAGTTCATGATTATGCCCCTGAAGATTTCTATGAACCGGATTTGGAAGGGGATGATGATGATGACGCCGATGGTGTGGGAGGTCTGGTTGAGCCCATTGAACTGGACATCTCGCCAGACAGACCTTCTGGTGTATCCCTCCTAGGCTTTCTGAGTCCCCTTCTCACTACATGTTTTACAGGAAAGTGGCAGAAACCCTCAGCTCCTGTGGAAGAAGCTATAGAGGAACAAGAGGAACCTGATTTATGTGGAGATGATGGACATCCCAGAGTCCACAAGACTGTCTATTCCCTTTCATAAGTCTTTTTGGAAACAGACACACAAGATTTTAAAAACTCCAAATTCTGTACCTCCTGTTGACAGAAGGATGGACAAAAGGTACACCTTATCAGGTTCAGGTACAGAGCACTTGTATCAACAATGCAGCCATGTTGGGGTTGTGCAAGCTGCAGCCTGTGATAAGGCTAATATACCCTTGGATTCACAGCCCCCCAGATAAAGAGTCTAGGAAGCCGGATGCCATGGCAAAGAAACAGTACATGGCATCCACCTTGGGACTCGGGCAGGCTAATTGTATGGCCTGTGCAACCAGGTACCAGAAGTCCAGGTGGGACACTGTACTGGCACTAGCTAAGCAGGCCTCCCCCCAGCTAGCCTCGGAGCTGGAGGGGGTGGCTGCTTGTGGGATTGAGGCATCTAAGGTACAGTTCCATCCTGCTGCTGTAGACCCAATGATGTGTTATCTAGAGTCATGACTATGTCTGTGGCTCTTCGGAGAATGGCTTGGCTCAGACATACTAGTCTCACAGGACACCCAGGCTAAGGCTTTGGATTTCCTTGGTGGGTAATTCTCTGTTTGGGGAGCAGACAGAGAATTACATGAAAAAGATGGATGAGTATTGGACCACCTATAGGAGTGCACAGACCAAGGAAAGGCAGGCAACTCCTCAAAGGCAGCAGGCTAGGGGCAGGGGCAGGCCTTTTCATAGGCCTTTCTACCAAGCACAGGCCTCTTCTCCCTTTCCTCAGAGGGGTTCTTCAGAGGGAGAGGCAGGCGTGGGATGAGCAGGGCTGCATCCATCCCTCAGCCTAAGGCTCCTGCCAAGCAGGCACCTTGATGTGTCAGCCGGTCGATTCCCCATACCTGTAGGGAGGCAGGCTGGTTACTTCATCCAGGACTGGATGTCTGTTACCTCAGACAAGTGGGTCCTGGAGGTGGTAAGCCAGGGTCTGATTCTCGGCTTCAAGAAATTTCCAATGCTGAGGGCCAGATCTTTTCCACCTGCAAACATCTCCAAAACCATTGCCCTAGAGACGGAGGTTTCATCTCTACTGGCTTTAAAGGCTGTAGAGAGAGTTCCTACATTGCACAGGGCCAAAGGTCTGTACGCCAGGTACTTCCTTACCCTAAAAAAGACAGGTGAGTGGCGACCCATCCTAGACTTAAGATACCTGAACAAACCATCTTTTAAAACCAAAATTCAAAATGGTGACTCTGGGAGTAATCCTTTCCTCTCTAAGGCCAGGGGACTGGCTAGCCTCCCTGGACTTAAAAGATGCCTACTTTCACATTCCCATCAGGTGCTCCCACAGAAAGTACCTCGGGTTCGAATTGCCTTCAGGCTATTATCAGTTCAAAGCTATGGCCTTCGGCCTGACATCAGCTCCAAGGATATTCACAAAATACCTAGCAGTAGTAGTGGCCTTTTTAAGAAGAAAAAATATTTCCATACCTGGATGACTGGCTCATTGTGGGTCAGTCCCCAGACTGAGTCAAGTCAGACCTTCAAGTGACTCAGTAAGTGCTCACTTCCCTAGGATTCCTTCTCAATTTTCCCAAGTCAGTTCTCGAGCCTGCTTCTCACCTTCTTAGGGGCAGAGTTGGATACAGTCAAAGCAAGAGCTTTTCTTCCCTTGGAAAAGGCAAGGGCTATTGTAGAGCTGGCTTCTTCATTCCACCTTTTGGTCTCTCGGCCAGCAAGGCACTTTCTTCAACTTCTGGACCACATGGCAGCTTCTACAGCAGCGGTCCAAGGGTCAGATTTCAGATGAAGGACATTGGTTTCATCTGAGGGCATTTTGGTCTCAGAAGAAAGATTCTCTAACCAAACTAGTTCCAGTGACCAGACTCTGATCCAGGCTCTCCAATGGTGGCAGGATCAGGGCAATCTCAGGCAAGGATTCCCATTCATCACTCAGTCTCACTCTGTGGTCCTAATCACAGATGTTTCTCTGTTGGGGTGGGAGCCCATCTGAGGCTCTCGCAGCCCAGGGACTGTGGTCTCCTCAGGAATCCCTTCTTCATATCAATCTCTTGGAACTCAGGGCAGTCTTTCTGGCCCTGCAAGCTTTTTCTCAGTCAGTGCAAAACAAGGTGGTTCAGGTCAGGACAGACAACACCACCACCATGTGGTACATCAACAAGCAGGGAGGCACTCTGTCCACGGCCTTGTGCACTGAAGCCATGAGATTGTGGTCCCTAGCTTATTCTCTGCAGACCTCTCTTATAGCAGTCCACCTTCCAGGGAAGGACAATGTGCTAGCAGATGCATTGAGCAAGATCTCCCGGGCCATCATGAATGGTCCCTGGACCCTCTGGTTTTGAAAGTGATTTTTTCAAGGTGGGCACTCCAGAGGTGGATCTCTGCAGCCCCAGACAATCACCAACTTCCTCTGTTTTGTTGCAGAACCCCAGTCTTGGGCTCAGTCCCTCTGGATACTCTGATTTTTGAACTGGGAAGGGACATTTCTATTTGTCTTCCCTCCCTTTCCTCTACTGTTCAAGGTTCTGGTCAAGGTAAGGTCACAACCTGCAAAGTGATTCTGATTGCTCCAGAATGGGCCAGGCAGCCTTGGTACCCCCTGTTGCTGTCCCTAGCAGTCCATCTTCCCCGGTCTCTTCCCAAGAATTACAACCTGTTGACCTCCTCTCAGGGGAGGATTTGGTACCCCAATCTTCGGTCTCCAAATCTCAAGGCATGGCTCTTGAAGAGTTAGAGTATGCAGATTTGCATCTGTCCCAAGGGGTTCTGGATATTCTCAAAGCCTTTTGAAAGCCTGCCACCAGAAAAACTTACAACTCCAAATGGAAAAGGATTCAGCATTTGGTGTTCCAAGAAGCATATATCCCCAGACACTGCTGAATTGTCTACAGTTCTGGATTATATGGTTCATCTTAACGGCCTAGGCCTCAGACCAGCTACTCTCAAAGTACATTTGTCAGCTGTTTCTGCTTTTCTGTCAGCAGGAAAGCCTTCCTCACTGTCATCTCACCCTGTATTCTGTAAATTTTTCAAGGGATTGCATCATACCAATCCCCCCCCCTTTTAGGGATCCTACTCCTGCTTGGGATCTTAATGTTTGCATTGCTCAGCTTATACAACCCCCTTTTGAGCATTTGTCTTCAGCAGAGCTTAAGTACTTGACTTGGAAAACTGTGTTCCTGGTAGCTGTTACCTCTGCCAGGCGTATCAGTGAATTGCAAGCTTTGTCAGTGGAGCCTGATTTTATTTCATTCCATAGAGAGAAGGTGGTCCTTAGAACTAATAGGAGGTTTTTACCTAAAAAAAATAGTTTCAGATTTTCATCTGAACCAATCTGTGTCTCTCCCTGTGTTCTTCACTGATCATTCTTCTTCAGGAGAAAGAAGTTTACACAGTTTAGATGTTTAAAAGAGCTCTTAGTTACTGGTTACTACATTGAGCGTACTAAGGCTCACAGGTTTGACTCCCTTCAGTTGTTGCTCACTTATGGGGAAGTGGGTAAGGCAAACCTGCCACTAAGAGAACTGTTGCCAGGTGGATTGTCTCTTGTATTCAATTCTGCTATGAGAAGCTAGGCAAAATACCGCCCTCAGGTCTATGGACTCATTCGATAGAGGTACAGCTGCTTCCTGGCTGTGGCCAGGATATTCCCACTGCTAAAGATATGGTTAAGCAGCCCTGGAAAACAGTCCATACATTTACCAAGCATTACTCCCTGGACATCCAGGCTAGGAGTGATGCTCGGTTTGGTACAGTAGTACTGCAGAGCCTATTCCTAAGGTAGGTTCGATTCCCTGCTCCATGGAGGTACTGCTTGGTAGTCTGCAATTGTCAGAATACAGCAAGACTTCATGTTGTTTGGGAAAAAAAAAATAATAATTACTCACCTTAGTAATTATGTTTCTTCTAATGGAGTCTTGCTGTATTCTGACCTCCCTCCCTACCTCCCCTCTCAACCTATTTTTGGGAGTGGGTTATATTATTTAACAGTCTTAAGTTGTACACTACCTGGTTTTTGATTTTGGATTTCTTGACTTGAGTCTTTTGGGGATCCAAAATATTTGGTTGCCATTTGGCTAGTAAACATTTTACAATTTCCACATGTTAGTATTAGCTCGTAAGAATCCAACAGTTGCGCTTCAGAGTGCAGCAGACAGAGGTTTGAACCGAGCTCGAGCTCAACGTTCTATGCTCTGCATAGAACTTAATCCTCTACTCTCCGGGGCATTTTGAGTGCTAGGGCTAACTGCAATAGTCAGAATACAGCAAGACTCCATTAGAAGAAACATAATTACTAAGGTGAGTAATTTTTTCTTTTTTCACGTTTCTCATTTAACTAAAAAAATAATTGTAATTCTGGAACCATATAATATTTTTTCACAAAACCTTCCAAAGATACACGCTTCACATAGGCTCCTTCAGCCCTGAAAATTTCATAGAAAAATTCCACACTGCCTAGGCTGTATGGGAGAGCAAAAAACACCCAGTGTTAAATACAGGGAAACCAAATATGTGTTGTTCTTTTGTGTGTTTTTTTTTTTTTTTGGTACTCTGTATTGCGAAAACCAAGCAAGATGCCGACGCGCCAAGTCTTGAGACTCTGACAGCCTGACCATGCATACCATATTTTGTGCTATGTTGTCAAACACTGCCAAAATTGTTACGGTTCAGAAATTGGAGTTTAACATTAAACAGCCTACTCAACCCCACAATCGGTGCGTTACCACGCCCCTACAATATAAATAATTACATGGATGAGACTTCTTTCCCATGAGAACTATTAAGTATTTCCCTGTGTATGTAATGGCGATTAAAACTAACAGAAACCATCCAACTGTATAACATAAAATACAAGATGGGTAAGCTTGATATACTTAGAAATAAGATCATCGAGAGGGTTAAAGAGCCCTTTAGGCTGCTGACCTTATGATTTAATTAGCTTTGTCTATCAGTGTATTGCCTGGTATGCAATACTTAACCATCATTTATTCTGTGTGTGTATTTATATATGATAGGGGCATGGTATTGCTCAGGTAGTTAGGGCTGAGTAGGGTATTTATTGTTAAACCTCTAACTTTGCACCTTAATAGCTACCCCTCGTTCAGTGGAATTGCATGAAATTCTGCATGTACAGTGTGGGGGGCAAGGTCTCTTGATTTGACAAGTTTAGTTCTGTCCGGATATGTGGATTAGGTCAGGATAGTGCAAAAAGAGGAAAAAGTGGTGTGTGTGTGTGTGTGTGTGTGTGTGTGTTGTTTTATTTGTTTATTTTTTTATATATTTCTCTTTCTTTCACCCACTGGCCAGATGGTTTGGAATTTTGTACTGTAATTTTGAGGGTAGAATTGGCTTGCCCTACGATGGTGCCTTTTGTTGGTTTGGTGAAAAATATAATCCCTTCCCAAGTTACAAAGATTTGAAATTCGGTTCAGAGCATGCCTAGTAGAGTCTTTCAAATAGACTTTTGATATGAAACAAAATTTCTGCTCATGAAAGAAGATTCTTGTTTACGTGAGCAAAATTTCTTCTTTTTCTATGGTGGCCATCTTGTTTTCAGTCCCCCACAAAAAAAACAAAAAAAACACAGAGTTATTGGCAACATGTAGTGAGACATACATCAGTACTTTTGAAGAATGTATCACTGTGTAGGCGCTGGCTTGGAGCTCTACCTTGTGTTTCAGATAGGAGGCTACAGGCTGGGTGGGAGGGTGAGCATTAGGATTGACAACCTGATGTCAGTCTCAAAGCACTGGGGTTTTGAGCAGCACTGTCCTTTCCTACTAATAAACCATAAGTTTTTTTTTGTTTGTTTTTTTAACAATATTTATTGTTATACTTTCTGAATAAGTCGCGGACCGTGTGTGTGTGTGTGTGTGTGTGTGTTTTTTTTTTTATATATATTTTGATAACCCAAGAAGACCCCACCACTGATTTGCCAAGATTCAGGAGACCCAAAACTTTAATTATTATTTTTTCCTTGTGCTGCTTTGGGGGTTAGGGTTGAATCCCAAACACCACGTTCCCTACTGTTGTTGCTTTAATCTGAACCTAACTGGTGCATTAATGCAGTTTTGCAAAGAATTTCCTTTCTTTTGAGATGGTTGAATCATACCCTCATTCACTTGGGTCCCGTGTGTGAACACATCTGGTTGCGTGCTTTTGTGCAACTATAAATACAGACACACAGGGCTCTTTGGGTCTTGTGCCAAATCTGGAGCCCATTAGGCTGCTTAAGCACAGGACCCTCTAGGCCCTGCACTTCCATGTGGCTGCAGATGCAGACACACAGAGCCCTCTGGGCTGTGTGCCAACTGAGGAGTCTGTGTAGGCATGGAAGCACAGGGCCTTTTGGGCCTTGTAGTTCCTGGTAGCAACAGATACAGATGTGCAGGAGTCCGTCTGGGCATGGATGTCCCAGCAGTTCCATGCAGCTACACGTGGACCTTTTTAATCATGTCTCAAGTATGTTTCCACAGTGGTTCACAAGGTAGGGTCATAAAAATCACATGTTAAAAATTGACTTTGAAATCTAAAACTGCACAGCTATGAGGAAAACTCTTCATTCTTTCAATATAAAGAATGTATTCCTTTGTGAGCCCATAATGTTTCATGAGCCAGCCTTTTGTTTTAGTGAGTTGTTTTGTGAGTCCTGAAACAAGAGTCCTGCTGATGAAACTAAGATTTGGGGGGCACAAAAAACAAATAAATTTTTTTTGAGTTGAGAATCTTGTTTTGTGAGGCTGTGTTCTGAGGATTTTTGGGATGTCCCAAAATCATATTTTGGGGTTCTTTTCAAAAAATAAATGCAGAATTGAGGTAAATGGGTCCCATTTAGGGGACCTAAATTCATGGGTTGCTTTCTTCGCAGGACATAATTTTTATGGGTTTTCAAAAAAGAAAAAAAAAAATTGGAGGGGGAATGGAAACAAGATGGCAGCCATATGAAAGAAGAATTTTGGCTGGTAAAACAGTATCCTTTTGTGAGAAGAAATTCTTTCATAACAAACGTCTATCTGAAAGACTCTACTAAGCTTGCTCAGAATCAAAAATTTAAAATCCTCATGACTTAGGAATGGATGTGTGTGTGTATGTGTGTGTGTGTGTAAATATATATATATATATATATATATATATATATATATATATATATATATATCTGTATATCTATATGTGTATATATCTATATATATATATATATATATATATATATATATATGTTTATAGGTGTGTGTGTGTGTGTGTATAGATATATATTTTTTTCCCAACAGATCAATGAAAAGCACCATTGTGGGGCAAGCCCTTTCTACCGTTTGGGCTGTAGGTGAGAGCAAAAAACTTTTTTTTTTTTTTTTTTTTTTGTACTATCCGGATTGCGAAATTCACACAACCAGCCTGAAAAACTTGCAAAATTGAGAGCGATCTCCCCCACACACACACATTGTACGCAAAGTTTCATGCAGTTCCATTGAATGGGGCAAAGCTATTAAGATGCAAAATTAAGGGTTTTACATTAAACACCTTACTCAACCATAGCTATAGGGCACTACCATGCCCCTTTTAATATACTGTTATGCCAAATGATGGGTACATGTGGTATACAAGGAAATAAATCCATTGAGGGGCAAACCAGATCATGCAGCCATGAGTCTGAAGAAGCGAGTGGTTTTATGCTCTAGTTAGCACTCTTAATAGGTCTATTTCTGAGTATAGCAGAGTTGCCCATTTGTTGTGTTATATATACACAATATGCATATAGAATATGCCATTGGGCTGACTTAAAATATCACATTTGTTTTTATATTTGCTTGTAACAAGGTGTTTGCTGTACACCCTCAAGAATGGCATTTCACAGGTGCGTCACTGTTGGGACAAGTGCAGCTCATGTAGCAGTGGGCTCGACAGTGACAGCCCAGTGATCAGCGAGGCTGATCATGATACTGCTCTGCCTGCTGATGGGCAGAAGCTTCATGTAGTTGAAAGGAGGCAGTCCCGTGTATGAAACAGTAGCTGCAGCCTCTAACCTGTGTGACACTGCCCAGCAAGTGGCTGAGCGGCATCAATCACGATCGGGTCTCTTGAAAAGAAGATGTCTACCTGCTGCCAGAATCCACCTACCTTCCGATCCTTTGCCTGGTGCTGTGGTCCCACCTTGAAAGAAGACATCCCACTCTCTGACATACACTCTCTCGCCTTCCACTTGCTTCCCCAGTGCCGAATCCCATGAAATGAAGAAATCCCACCCACTACTGAAACCTGCCCACCTCCTGATCACGTGCCGGTGCTATTGCCCTTTTACAAGAAGTCATCCCACCTCTGCTGTACAGCTACCCACCTCCCAATCAGTTTTTCATTGTCCTGTCTCCAGAAGTCCCAGCCACTGTCATGCCGTGCCAACCTCCTGATCACTTCCCCAGTGCCAACAGTTGTTTTTTTTTTTTTGGAAAGGGAAAACCGTCTTTCAGTGGTTTGATGCTGACCCACCCCAGCACACACACATACACCCACCCTGCCTATACTATAGAAATGGTCCACGCTACTCTGCAGCAAACCATGTTCTTCTCCAATGCTGGCTGGGAACTGAATTTATTTTCAATGCGTTTGAACTCTTAATGCATAACTTTGTCATTTTGTAATATTTTGTCACCAAATTTTCAATATGATGTTCTTTAAATCCCCACCTCTTGAACAAGGTAGGTGTAATTTTTTGAATATGTCCCAAAGGTGATTTTGCATTTGCGGCAGTAAAATTGCCTTTATGGGGACTTGAAAAATATCGCCTCAGGATTCATAAGTGAGTGGATAGACACTGCAGAAATTTTGGGGTCAAAATCTTAAACACCAATGTTATGAAGGTACATTGAAAAAACGTTCACTCATATCTTTGGTCATTTTTCAGTATTTTAACCCCAGATTTCCAGCAGTCATTTTATGACTTGACCTCATGAACGAGGTAGGTGAAAATGTTCAAATCCAGCCGGAAAGATAATTTCGCAGTTGCTCCGTGAAATCACTTTTTAGGCTGGATTTGAAAAATGTCACCTACCAGGTTCATGAAGTCGTGCCCTAAAAAGATCATGTTGAAAATTTGGAGTCAAAATCTTAAACACCAAAGTTATGAAGGTACATTGAAAATTAGTAATTTTCACTCATAACTTTGGTAGTTTTCAAATTGCATTATACAGTTTTGCAGTATACATGCATTTTGTCTGTGTCCCAAGCAGTGACAGCGCTAGGGGTTTTAAAACATGGGTCAAATTAGACCCATAGATGTAAAAAATGTGGGTCAAAATGAGAAACAACTGGGTCCAAACCTAATCGTAAGTAGAAACTTCATTAGTACAGAAGCTTAAATTTGTTGAGTGAAAATACTTTTCTATTGTTTTAGTTTTCCATCTTTCAGCTATTGTTAGAGACAGGTGCACCACTTTGGACCCACTGTCCTGTGGAAAGTGGGTCATTTCTGGGCAAGCTGCAACTTTTTCCCTTTTTGCCCTATCTAGCGCTGTCTCTGGTCCCAAGTGCAGCCTCTTTAAGCAAGCAAGTATGCGACATTGACAAATGCCTGTTATCCTGACCTCTGTGACTCCATGAGTGAAGTCATTAGAGGTCAAACCCTGCAGATAAAAATAAATGTGATATTTTTAGCCAACTCATAGCATACTGTATGTCATTTATGTGCTTTTCTGGCAAGATAATATATATATTTTTTATTATTATTAAGATAGAACATTTTCTGTTTGATTTCACTGCTCTGTTTTAATTGCAGCAGAGGCCATTGTGTTGTCAGGCAGTGTGTTTAGGAGCTCCTTTGTGACCAACCTAAAGTGGAAATAAATGCTAATGACCCACCTAAAACTGAAATATATGATTTCTTTCCACTTCAGGCCCATGAGTCTGGAAAATTAAATAAATGTATTTGCAAAATGTTCTCAGTTATATTTGTGTGTGTGTGTGCGCACACACTCACCTACGCGTATAATATAGTGAAAAAAGCAATTATACACTACTTAAGTTATGTGGCGGCGGAAGTGGTGCAGTAAGCGAAGGAAACCAATGCAACAACAGACTCCATGTGATGAGAACTACTCGCACTTTATTTGTACTGCAATTAACCACTGATTTTTGTTGTTGTTATAGCCAGCTAGCTACAGACGGTGAGTGATACTGTGTGTGTGTGTGTGTGTGTGTGTGTGTGTGTGTGTGTATATATAATTATCTATCTCTTTATACATGTATGTTTTGTAGAAAACTTTAATGCACCAGTTAGGGTTCAAGTTAGCGCCACAAAGCTAGGGAAATGTGTTGTTAGGGTTTCCAACACTAACTCTCCACCCCACCCACCCCAAACAGCAAAAGGAAGAAACATTAGGGTTTTGAATCTGCAGAGTCTTGACGAATCAGTGAAGGGTTCTTGGTTGTCAACCAAATGCTCACTTCTCACCCCCAGTCCATAGCGTTCTGTCCGAGCACAAGGTACAGCTCAAGCCATTGTCTCATAGTAATACAGTCTTCAGAGGTAGAGATATGTCTCGTCATATGTTTCCAGCACAGTCTGGCAATCACGTCTGACATTTGTTCAAGGAACAGGGTGGGCATTAGGGTTGGCAACCAGAAGGAAGACCCCATCACTGATTCACCAAGACTCCAGGGACCCAAAACCCTAATGTTTTTTCCTTTTCTGCTGGGGGGGGGGTTAAGTTAACCGTAATGCCACATTTCCCTACTTTGTGACATTAACTGGAACCCTAACTGCTGCATTAACAAAGTTTTTTTTTTTTTGCAAAATTTCCTTTCTTTGTGAGATAATGGAATCATATCATTTTTCAAGCAGGTCATGATAGATGCAGATGCACAGGACCCTTTGGGCCCTATGGCAAGGGAAGACTCTGTCCACCTAAGGAAGTGCAGGGTCCTTGCGGGCCCTGCACTTCCATGCAGTGACGGAAGTCAATTCATGGGTCTGTCTGGTGTGCAGCAGAACCCAGGGCCCTCTGGCCCCTGCGCCTCCATGTGGCAGCAGGTACAGATGCGCAGGGCAAAGAGTCCATCTATCAGCCAATGCACAGGGCCCTCTACCACCCATGGGTGCAGGGCCATATGCCAAAAGGAGAATTCTCTTCACTATATGGTAGTCGGGCCTGTTCAGGTAATCCAGCAGCTTTTCCACACCCTCATCCCATGTAGCTGGGTTGCTGAGCTCGCCCCCAGACTCTGCTCACTAGCATGGGATCACAAAGCATACCCACAGGGGTGAAGACTGACATTACACAGAAAGTTTATTTTTAATTATTATTTCTTTATTTTGACCCCCGGGTTTTCAAGCTAGTCGTTTTAGTACTCAACATAAACATGATGGCATTTTATTGTCCAAATGTCATGTCACACAAGTGTAAAGCATCTCAAGGATTTTTAAAAAATGATACCTGTCACATTTATGAGATGATGTGTAAAATAGCTATGTTGAAAGTTTGGAGTTAAAATATTGAAAATTAACAAAGTTATGAGCGAATGTTGGAAATATTGTAGTGTTCACTTATAACCTGTATGTTTTACCATATTTGTACACCAAATGTTAAGCATAGCCATCTTATTACCCCAATCCGTGAAACCAATAGGTGAACGTCATTCTGCGCCACAAGTGTGAAAACACATTTTGGCTAGCTTTTGAAAAAAAGACAGCTGTCCTCTTCATGAGGTGGTATGAAACAATGGCTATGTTAAAAATTACCAAAGTTATGAGCAAGCATAGATGTTCATAATTTTGTTATTTTTATTTTTTTGCATATTTTGACCCCAGATTTTCAACATAGTCTTCTTATGGCCCCACCTCATAAACAGGGGCAGTGAAAATTTTCAAATCTTGCCCGAAAGGTAATTTCGTAGCGACCACAAAATTGCCTTTCGGACCAGATTGCATAATTCCACATCATTGGTCATGAGGTGGGTTCCCAAAAGGCCATGTTGAAAATTGGTGTATTTAACAAAAAAAAAAATACTAATAAAGTTATGAATAAAGTTCAAAACCCATTGAAATACCGGTACATTAAATTAAACTGCACTTACCTGATTTTCTTATATTGCAGTCACCAGTTCCAGCAACAAGATGTGTCTGTAATTGGAGAGTGGATGGGACCTACACTGTAAGACATGCTCAGGATAGTGAGGGTGTGTGGGGTGGTGTGGAGGGTTGTGTGCGCTGAGTGGACGTCTGGGGTGGGTGTGTGTGTGTGTGTGTGTGTGTGTGTGTGTGTGTGTGTATATGAGTTTTCGTTTTTCTTATAGGGTTTAAAAAAAAATCGAGCGATAGTTTTCTTTATTTCAGGTAATATTCTGGCACGGAGGATTGGGCATCTTGGTGTCAGGCTGCTGTTTGGCACTAGGGATGGACACCCTGGTGCCATCATGTACTTAGTGGAAAGGCGTCAGGTGACCTGGAATGGGGGAGAAGAAGCAGTAACTTGTGCTTAACAAAATGATAGACCGACAGGGATAGAGAGAAAACAGAGGATCAGTCTCCTGCTTGAACTGAGGCTGGCAGCACAACTCCAGCTGTGGCTTTAGCATTCAAGAAAGTACCGCTGTTCTCCTACAGAAAATGTGGGTGAATGGCTCATCTCGTTAAGCTGGGCACCCTGTATTTTGAGGGTGCCCAGAAAAGGAATTTCTGGGAGTTTGTTTTAAAAACCAGAATCTAGCTAAGCAGGTCCAATTTTAGCTAGATTCAGGTGTTTTATTTTCAATGACATATTTTATGTGTTTTCATGTTTTTTTTTTCGTTGGAAGCAGGGATGGTGGCTGTCACGACAGGAACATTTCTTTTTTTTGTGCTCGAGCAGCAAGTTGTGAGAAAACAAAATGGTCCGCGACATGGAATTGTTTTGTGGTGTATCAGGATGTTATTCTGTCATATCCGAAGGTTATCAAAAATCCTACTGCGCTGCGCTCAGAACAGCAAAATTATTTAAAAAAAAAAAAACCCACTTTAAATCCTTATTACTCTGGAACGTTTAATTAATATATATATATATATATATATATATATATATATATATATATATATATATATTTTTTTTTTTTTCATAAAACCTTCCAAAGGTACTACCTTGGCACAGCACAGTTGTACCTTGAAAATTTTGGAAAACAATTCCATTCTGTATAGGCTGTACTTGAGAGGAAAACCAAAGACCCATGTTAGATGTCTGCAGGAAAATGACATCTGAGATCTTGGAAACTGCACAAGCCACCATCACAAAACTTTCCACATGCTTAAACCTGCCTACTAGACGGTGTATGTAAAATTTCATCTAATTTCGTCAAATGTGTGTATCTTGTATTTCCCTGTATACCACAGCAATTAAACCTACATTCCAAACAGTTAAAGCTAAATACTTCAAAATTACGGTTGTATACGGGGGGGAGGGGGAGAGAACACCCATAGACCAACATTATGACCACCAAAACAAACAACTTCTTCTTCTTTTTATTTTCAGTTAGTTTCTTTCTCTCTTTCCCGGGTGGCACTCCGTCTTCTAGCCTGATTTCCCCCCACAGCCCCATCCCCTGCTCGCGGCCTACCCTCCACTGTCCTCCATGGCGTGCCCCCCATGGTGGGGTGGCGAGGATCCCTCAACCCGCCAGAACAGATCTGATGCGGAGGTTCCCGCTATTTGCGGGAGCGGGGCCTGTGGGGATCAGCTGTCACTGTGCTGCACCCAGGACTCTTTCACTTTTCTCCCCTTAGGAGAGGAGGCATGCAGCGATGCCCTAAGGAGAGAGCACGCATGCTTCCGCACACACTCCTCCAAGCGTCTGCCTCTTCTCGTCCCCCTCTTTGAGTGTCAGTGTGTCCCCAGTCACTGCTGGTGACTCCCCATCCCCGGAGAAGGAGAGCAGTCCCTTGGATGCTCGATCCTTCTCCTTTCCTGCCGACCCCATGCTCGTTCTTGAACACCGTTCGGCTGGCGTAAGCCGTGGTAAGTGTCCCAGCACCTCAGCCCTCAGCGCCACTGGGCCAGCACCCAAAGCGAGCAACTTTTTCTTTTATTATTGTTTTGCTGCGGGCATCCCAAGCCCGAGCAGGCTCGCCAGGCTCCGGCTGCCTGCCCCCTCATACTCTGGGCTTGCTACCAGCAGCAGACTTAGGTGGCCTAGAGGGGACAGCACCAGAGCCAGCTTATTAGCGGGGACTGGCATTTTTAGTGCTGAGATTCCCTTGGGGCGGGGACGTGCAATGACGACCCGCGTCTGCCCCACCCTGTACATGCTGGCGCTCGATTGCTGCAGATCCCTGGTGTCTGCTAGGGGTCACATTGCGTCCGGACACTCGATCCCTGCTCCCCTCAGAGTAGGAGAGCAGTCCAGCGGATGCTCAGTCCTACTCCCCGGCCGGCACTCCGACTCTCGGATCCATTCCCGAACCTGGGTCATCGGCGTCTCAGATGGCAGCCATGCCTCTGCACCAACAGGCTGGCCAAAACAACTTAATGATCAATTAAACCAGTTAACATATCAATTAACTCACCGGCTGAACCAGTTCAGAAATTTCCATGCTAATTAGCACACCTAATAAGCCCTTCTGGCAAAAACACAGCCTTACCTAATAATGTCCCTGACACAAAAAAAAAAGTAGTTTTCAGGTACAAAAAAAGCACCATCCCCATGTATTATATAAAACAAACGATAGATCATTGTGGTGTGTAGGGATTTTAATCCCTATACACCACACTATTTCTATCATGTATTTTATATTTATCTATATTTATCTTTAATATATGGATATCAGATTTAATATGCTACTAAAGCATACATTTTTTTTTTTTTTCAGTAATACTATCACTCCCGAAGTGATAATACCACACTTCGAGAGCGATAATACTGTCGTTCATGTCCCGTAATAGTATGGTTCAGGACCTGAACGATAGTATTATCAGGAAAGGTTAACGGCACAAGTGCATAACTCCCAAAACTATTAATCCTGCCAAGCATCAGTCAAACAGTCACTGTGAAAATGTGGCTATTGATTTGCCGTTTTCTGTTTTTGGGCGGCCAAAACACCTTCGCAAACATGGGGGCGGTCTCTCGCTTGGTGAGAGCGTAAAATGTTTGTGCGACTTCCGTGTTTATGGATTTTTTTTTTTTTTTAAATACTGGAAAATGATTTATGTGGCTTCTCCAACATAGGACAAAGTAGGACTAAAAGAAAACTGTCCATTTGTGCCTGTGCGCGGCAGGGACAAGAGGGAGAAAGACACGTAACAGAAAGTGCGGCGGTCGGCTAGGACTGAGACAGTTCTTCACTGAACAGCCGACCGCCCGTAACAAAAAGACATGCACAAAAAATCTCACATCCATATATTAAGAGGATACCTCACTGGGTATTACGGTGAGATACCATCTTGAGGTTCTGGACTCTGTAACCTCTGAAGCCTGCCTCCCGAGGTTCCCTAGGTGTTCAGAACCTCTCGATGGTATTACTCACTGGTAATACCCAGTGAGCTATCCTTTATTCTCTATATCATACATGGATGGGACCTTTTCTTACATAGGAGTCCATTATTGTGTATTTCCCTGTACACCTCACCAACCAGAACAGCCAGTCCTGAACCCAGTGCCTCCCGGTGATGTCACCATGCCTGACGTCGGTGGCACCACATCAGACGTCAATCACTATATTTCTAGCTCTAAACTCATTATTAACCCTATATATTATATAAAACAAAGAGATAAGTGTGGTGCATAGGGATATAATTCCATCATCTCTGTCCCAGTTAGGTCATATTGCCACTTGCCGTTTGAGCTCGTGGCTTATTGACCTCATTAGGACCCCTCGATGGAATTATGTCTACTACCTCACATTATATCGTTTATCTTTTATTCTATATTGTGTGTGTGTGTGTGTGTGTGTGTGTGTGTGTGTGTGTGTGTGTGTGTGTGGCAGCACTACGTGTTATGTACAGTATGTATAAGTATGTATTGTACATGACACACACAGATATGCATACTATAAGCAATATTATAAAATGGCAAGAAAAATCTAGAAATCTCATTGTGTGGACATCAGCTGACTACATTAAATCTCTGTATACACAGTCATTTTGGTCCTAAACCACATCACACAATGGCAAATCAGTCCTCCTACAACCAGAACTATCTTGCATCAGTTCCTCTGCAACCAGAACTGATCTTCCATCACAAACATGGCTGCGACCTTTACACTGTAAAACCTTCAACTGGACCCTAAAAATAAAACTACCTTAAATAAAAATAAAACCAAATTAAGCGTTGTTTCTCTGATCATCACACTCTTTACACACACAAATTAGAAACATTAAGTATTGTTTATAGTTTTCATTACAACTGTTTTTTTACTAACAGTGAAAAATCCCCCTTCTGTTTTTACCTACTCATCAGAGAAATCTCTTCTGCTTGCCCTGACAGTGAGATACTTGAGTCACTGGCTCTAAAACTGGCATTATACAATGGGGTATGAAAATCCTGAAACCTCATTGGTCAAAACACATCACATGACCGTGATAAATCCTCCAGTATATCCACTGTAAAAGTTTTTATATCACTATAAAAACAAAAAAACAAGTTGAACATTGTATAATAGCAATATACCATGACAGGGAGTGGGTATATGGGTGGATTTACCACTTCTGGTGTGGTTAAGTCACTTGGCTGTGCCTTGACCAAACCACACCAGGCGTGTAAATCCACCAATATACCATTCACTTCATGTATATTATGATTATATCTGTCTGTGTGTACAGTATGTTGGGAGGTAACATTCTGCCAGTGGAACTGAGCAGAATTTTGAATCCCTGTATTCCACGGTAAGCGTTCCATGATAAACATTCTATGTCTTGAATGAGGGGGAAAAACAAACTAACAAAAAAAAAAAAAAAACAGGATAAAGAAAGTGGGCAATACAGTAATACTTTATAAATAGAGAAAAGGTGGGAATACACAGTTACAGAGGCAGACCCAAACTGCTCAAATAATACATTGCCGTCCCTCCAACTCACTGGTTTAGCATTTTTCAGTGAGTTGCTGTTCAATTTTACAACTCCTCTACCCAAGTCTGGGGACTATTTTTTTCACCATGTTTAAATAAAATAACATACTATTATTAAATTTTAATGTATGGATTGTTGAATAATAGGGTTGAAAAGCATACAAAAAAATCCTCATAATAGCATTGTCCCTGAAGTGATGATACTATACTTGGCAGCTGATACTATTATGGACTCAGAACGATAGTATTATCGTTCGGAGTTCTGAACGATAGTATTATCATAAAAATGGAACAGCGCAAGTGCAAGCTCTCCCACAGCACACTATGTTGTCAGTGTCAGTCGAACACTGTCGTCTGAAAGCGTGCCTCATGATTGGCCACTTTCTCTTTCTGGGTGGGTGGAACATTTTGAATAACATAGCAGGCATCTCGCATAGCGAAACAAAATCGGGACGAGTTATTTCTTCTTTTTATTTTAATTCTTCTGAAAAATGGAACTATCCAGTTAATTCTGCGTTCGGGGAGGGAGAAAGAAAAGGTAAGTCTGCCTACCAAAAAGCTTTTTCCCTCGATAGAGAAGTCAGTGCCTGCCATGGGATTGGTTAGAAGAGCAAGACAGTGCAGTAGCTGAGAGGAGGCCGAGACAGTGCGTGATCGGCCAGAACAGAGTCTTCCAGCGGCCGACCGCCCCTTACAAAAGAAACTGGATCCATATATTAAAAAAAAAAATAACACATACATAAGTGTGTATTGCCAGGCAGTAATCTCATCTTGAGGTTTTGGGGACTTTGGGAACCTCTCGAGCTTCGCTCTCGAGGTTCGAAGTCCCCAAAACCTCTCGATGAGATTACTGCCTGTTAATACACCCTTGGGTATCTATTGATCTGTTTTTTAATAATGTGTCCAGAGTTTTGTTTGATTGTTGTAGAAATAGTTGTTACCCATTTTATAAGAGCAATAAGACACTTCAGGGTGTGGGTTGTTTGATAAGAGTTCTACCCAGCTGCTGTAATCACTCGGCGCAAGCACCCCGTGCCTAACAACGCACCTGGGGTCGTGCTCTTATCAATCAACAGCCCACACCCTGTCATGCCATATTGCTTTCACACACTACAGGGTTAGCAGTTGCAGTCTGATATATGTATGCCTGGGCGTATTGTGAGGTACAAGATGAAGCCGAGTGCCTTCAACCATTCAACCACTTAAGCGCATATATCAGTGTGACCGCACACCTTGAAGTGTGTTACTGCACTTATAAAATGGGTAAAACAATTTATATACTAAGGGGGAAACTCATGAACAAGGAACAGGCTTGCACGTTGAGGAAGAATGCACAGTTGTGTGGTGCATCTACATCAATAGTAGAGAAGAATTTTTCTTGTTTTATAAATATATGGTGTATAATTTTATATTCTGAATAAATGATAGGCAGCTGTGGTGTACAATGAATTAGACAAGGGGTTTGATCTAGTAACCTGATTGGTCATCTGCGCTTTTATCCATGGGTAAATCCGCCATAACCCATGGGTAAAGTGCCAGCAGACCAGTTACAATAAACAAAAAATCCATGCTCCGAAAAAGTTTTCATTTCGCTGCTGTTTTTGGTTGTCTTACGAAACTCAAATGTTCATTTCCCATGCAAAAAACGACCAAAAAAAAAAAAAAAATTAAACTGCACAACAACAGCAAACAATCACACTGTCCCACTAACATTTTAGTTGGATTCAACTATTTAAAAGGTGGAACATGCCAGCCCAGTGGTGTTGAGGGCTGAGGTGCTGGACGCCTTACTTCAAGACATACTGGCGACCCGTGTTCAGGAACAAGCACGGGTCATCAGGGGTTGGCGAGGAGGAGAAGGATTGAGCATCCGTAGGACTGCTCTCCTCCTCTGGGTTGGGGGGACACTAGCTGTCGGTGCTCCACTGGCCCATAGCGGCTGCTGGGGGGTCAGCGTCCTGGCCGTTACAGCTGAAGGGGAGGAGACAGGCAGGCGGCTTGGTGAGCGCGTGCGGTAGCATGCGGCGCTCTCCACCATGAGGCGTCATTCACGCCCTGCCTCCTCACAAGGGAGAAAAGTGGAAAAAACTCCAGCTGGATGACGTTGTCCCGCAGTCGCCACCTCCGAAGGCATCTCCCTGGCATGGATCCATTTGGGGTGGGTTGAGTCGCTCCCCACCACCCTGCCACGAAGGGTAAGTTGTGGGGTGCACAAGGGAGGGGGTCGAACCTTCGGGGGAGGGCGCACTGGGGGACAACTGAAGGAGAAGCTGGGAGCTTGGGAGAAATAATACATCAAAAAAAAAAAAAAGATAGAACATAGGCCAGAGTCAGACCGCATCTCTCTCTCTCTCTCTCTCTCTCTCTCTCTCTCTCATATCACTGAGTCCCAGCTACTACAGAACCACCAAAGCACAGAAGAAGAAGGTGCACTCATTAAGGTCGGGTGCCACAAAATATAAATAACAGTTAATCAAGAAATGGCACTCCAAACAGACGTTACTCTCTGTAAATTTATTGTAAATGAATGCAGATAAAAAAAGCAGCAATTCTATTATGAAAATGCTTATTTTAATAAAACACAATGTACAGGTTCACATACCATGTCAGTGATTGCAGCGCAGTGCTTTGAGGCCACAAAGACCTCTTCGTCAGGGGTGTCAGACGAAGAGGTCTTTATTATTATTATTATTATTATTATTATTATTAAGTATGCATTTTCATAATGTAATTGTTGCTTTCTTGATTCACTACTAAAGAATCACCGCCTGCACTAACTGCCGCATTGTCTCGACCCAGTTGATTCTGAGAAGCACTTAAAACACACCCTTCTGTTTAAAACTGACATAAAGAAAGTCACTTAAGTCTCCTGCAGTACACTCCTTGCCGCTCACCGCTTTACCAGGCTCTCTCTCTAATTGAAATACATGAGCCTATATAAAAGATGTGTGTTAAATGAGAAACAACTGGGTCAAAACCTAATCGCAAGTACAAATTTCACCAGTACAGAAACTTAAATTTGTCAAGTGAAAATACTTTTCTGCTGTTTACTTTTCCATCTTTCAGCTATTGCTACAGACAGGTGCACCCCTTTGGACCCACTGTCGGGTGAAAACTGGGTAATTTCTGGGCAAGCTGCAACTTTTTCCCTTTTTGCCCTAGTTAGTGCTGTCCCTGCAAGCCTCATGCTATTACTGTGTCTGTGCATGTTTATGTGAGGGTTTTATGGACTGGGCAGTACATCTTCTGTAAACATAATGGAATAGTGGGTGGTGGAGGTGGATACAGTGGAGAACTTTGAGTGCCTGGGACACGCACATGGGATTGGCGGGCAGAGTGCAGGCCTCAAAGGGATGGAGGAAACCTTCCGGGGGTTATGGGCAGACTAGATGGGTCTAGAGGTCCATATCTGCTGACAGCCTTCTATGAATCAGTGATTCTGTGATAGTCTACCTAGCAATTGGGGACAGTTTAAATCTACTGAGGAAGGGTATTACATAGAAACATAGACTTTGACGGCAGATAAGGACCACTTGGCCCCCTAGTCTGCCCATTTCCCTATCTACAGGATAAGCTATAGATCCTAGTTAACCAACAGCCTATTTCTTTCTACCCTCCACAAGAATTGCCTTATGTCTGTCCCATGCATTTTTGAATTCTTCTGCAGTTTTAGACCCCACGACCTCCTCAGGAAGGCTATTCTATGCATCCACCACCCTCTCTGTGAAAAAATACTTCCTCACATTGCCCCTGAGCCGCCCCCAATCTTCAAATTGTGTCCCCTTGTTCTTGCACATCTCTTTTTCTGAAAGATGCTACCCTCTTGGAATTTGTTGATTCCACTGAGGTACTTAAAAGTTTCCATCATGTCCCCCCTCTCCCTCCTTTCGTCAAGGGTATACATATTAAGCTCCTTTAGTCTCTCCTCGTATGGCTTCTCTTACAGACCCTGCACCATTTTAGTTGCCCTCCTCTGGACTGCCTCTATCTTGTCTATGTCCTTGTGGAGGTGGGGTCTCCAGAACTGGATACAGTACTCCAGATGGGGTCTCACCAACTGTCTGTACAGAGGGATAACAACTTCCTGTTTTCTGCTGCTGATGCCTCTCTCTATACATCCCAGTATCCCCCCAGCCCTCCCTACTGCCTTCTCATATTGCTTGCCAAACTTAAGGTCATCTGATATGATTGCCCCCAGATCCCTTTCCATTTTGTTGTTGTTACTACCTTCCCTCCCCCCATTGTGTACTCTTCCCCTGGGTTTTTGTTTCCCAGGTGCATTATTTTGCACTTCTTTGCATTGAATCCAAGCTGCTATACTTCTGACTATTCCTCCAACCTTGCCAAGTCCCTTCTCATCCTTTCCACACCTCCTTGTGTAACAACCCTGTTGCGGATCTTTGTGTCATCTGCAAAGAGGCATACTTTTCCTTCCAGTCCCTCTGCAGTGTCACTTATAAAGACATTAAAAAGGACTGGACCTAGTACTGAACCCTGCGGTACCCCACTAGTAACCCCCTTTCTTCAAAGTGGACTCTGTTTACAATTGCCTTCTGTGTCCTGTTGTCCAGCCAATATTTTACCCAGGCTACCACCCTGGGACCCACTCCCAGGCTAGTTAATTTGTTTATTAATCTTTTGCGTGGGACTGTGTCAAATGCCTGGCTAAAGTCTCTAGGTAGGCCATGTCCACAGCCCCTCCTTGGTCTACTACTTTGGTCACCCAGTCAAAGAAATCGATTAGATTCATTTGACATGACCTTCCCACTGTGAACCCATGCTGCCTTGGGTCCTGTGCCCCAGGGGCCTCTAGGTACTCACAGTTCTTTCCTTCAGAAGTGATTCCATCTCTTTCCCTATCACAGAGGTCAAACTGACAGGTGTGTAGTTTCCTGCCTCTGTCTTGCTTCCACTTTGTGAAGAGGAATCCATCGCCTTCCTCAAAGTACCACACCATCCTCCCATGGTTTGTTAAAAGGGTAGTCAGTGGTGTCACTGGTTCTCCTCTTTATTCTTTTAGAATTCTGGGGTGAATCGCCTCAGGCCCCCATTGCTTTGTCCACCTTCAGTTTGGAGTTCTTTCAGAACCCTTTCTTCTGTCAAAGGATCGACCCGCCCCCAATCCAGAGTGCTTCTGCTAATTGGATTAGGTACCTCCCCCTCCTCTTCTTTTGTGAATACTGAGCAGAAGTATTCGTTCAGTATCCCTGCTTTTTCAGTGTCCCTCTCTGCCCACCCACCGTTCATTCTATTCAGCCTCACTATCCCTCCCTTTGTCTTTCTATGCCTCCTGATGTACCTGTAAAAGGTTTTATCCCCCTTCTTAACTAAGTTGGCAATCTTTTCCTCAGTTTGGGCCTTTGCTATTCTGACTACTCTCCCTGCTTCCTTTTGCCTTAACTGGTACAGTTCTCTGTCCTGCTATCTTTTTCTCCCTATCCTTCCCTGCCACCTCTTTTGAGAACCATAGTGGCTTTTTGTTTCATTTTGATTTGTTCATTTGCTTCACACTAAGGTTTGTTGCCTCTGTGATCGCAGTTTTGATGTTTCCCATTGTTGTTCCACCTCCTTCTTGAATGTTTGCTAGTGCTTTTCTAAGGCACTCTCCCAACTTCCAAAGTCAGCCCTCCTGAAGTCCAGTACCCTCACTTTTGTGTGGCTCTGTAGCTGAGTTTATGTGAACCACACTGTTAGGTCACTTGTTCCCAGATGGCTACCCACTTCTAGATCTGAGATCCTCTCACTGCAGTTTTTTTTTTTAAATAAAATGTAAGCCGATTGTTTTTTGTTTTGTTTTTTAAATAATTTCCTACAGATTGTATAATCGCAATAATCCACTCAGGGTGTGGGTTATGATGGGATCTACCCACTTCCGGTATAGTTAAGTCACTCAGCCTGCGGTATCATGACAGAACCCCATCAGGCGTTGGTAAATCCCACCATAATCCACATGTGTTGTGGATTATTGCTTAAATATACCGTTGAGATCTCCTGAGGTAAGTAGTTGTGAGCTTAAAGGGTTAAACACAGAGGTAGTATGCACAAGAGTGATGGTGTTCAGGTCACTAGTCCAGCACAAAACACAAAAAGAACCAGCATTTCCAAATATAAGGACATTACGGCTAGAAAGTTTTATAAATACTTTATTTCTTTAAAAATGTAACTCACATCAGAAAGTGCATGTGCGTAGATCGTTTTAGAAATATCCATTTATCAAAGATAATGCACATAATCAAAAAGCCACATTAAGTACCCCACCAAGGTTGTGACATCACAGTACCAGAGTTTGAAATCATTTGTCTATCCTTAATTGGAATCATCATTGTACTTCGATCATGTCTAGTATCCCATTCATAAAACCCATTATAGTAATAGCTGTGGTGGTAACATTAAGACCCTGTAGCAAAAAAAAGGGGAGGGGGAGTGAGGGAAATGAAGTCACAATATAAAATCAGTATAACTGCATAACGCAGTATACCTAAAGTTCATAATGATGCCATCACTCTCTTACATTCAAAAAGCTCTGAAGTGGGGGGCGCTGTTGAGCCCGAGCAGCGTGCAGCAACCTTTTACAGTTCGCAAAATCTAGAGGAGAAAATCTACTTTAATCTCCTATTTGGAAGCTTCCCACAGATTTTTTGATCTCACCACGGTGAAGAGTGACCCTAAATCTGCTAAAATGGGCAATCCCAAGAAAGACAAAATGTCCGGAGGGGTTGGGAAAAGTAAAGGAATGGCAGGACTGAGGGGGGGGAGGAACAGAAGATGCCACGTTAACCGAGGAACGGCCCGACTCAGGAGATACTATCAATACTTTGGGCCACAAACTTCAGACTCTGATAGCCTCAGTCTCTACACTTAATCAGAAAGTAGCGATTTTAACACCAGAGTCTTAATTGTGGAGAAAGCAGTGGATGGGCTTAAAGATGACATCAAAGAGGTAAATGAGCAGGCTGAGGCCTCGACTGGAGCGACCACCCTTCTTATTAAAGAAACCCAGCACCTTAGGCACATTTAGAAGTGCTTGAAAATCAAGCCTGAGGGGCTAATGTCCGGATTGTTGGTCTCCCTGAGGGTTCAGAGGGAGATCACCCAGTCCTAAATATGCAAGACTGGTTACCAAAGTTAAATCCGGCAGCCCCAGCAAATTTCTGGGAAATAAAATGAGTTTATCGCGTTACCCCACGTGGTGGCTCACAAAATACGGAGGAACCCTGTACCTTAATGTTGGTTACCTCGGGTGTTGCGGCCCGAGACAAAGTCCTCAGACATGCCCGCAGAGCAGCTCCACTGCTCACCTAGTCTTTGCTTAAATTGTTGTCTTGTTTTGCCGACGTAAAAAGCCTTATAGACACATTTTGCAAGGTAAGCAACCCTGTAGTACTGCACATACAGAACTCTCTGATCTCAATTTCTTTCCACATTGACACTCTGTAAAACTATCACATGAATTCACCTGTCTGTCACAGTACCAGCAATTTTACATCTGACAATATCCCTTTTTAATTTCAAGTCAAGTAGTGTCTATTTTTGTCAACAAAATGACTCTGAACCAGCTTATCCTTCAATGCAGGGCCTTTCTATTAGTCATGCAAGGTTTTGAACAACATAGTTCTCTGAGTGCTGGTTCAGTAGCTAATGTGCCCCAGTGTTTAATTATATCAGAGATTTGTTTAGCATGGCTGGAGTAAGTTGTAACAAAATGAAATCTCTCTGCCTGTTTGTCTGTCTTCTGTGTTTTCCTGTATGAAGCTATTTCTATCTACAGATTCTGCATAAATTCTGGCGCTTTCTATGCTGTTGTTACTATAGCCTCTTTCACGTAGACGTTCTGACAGTACTTCTGTTCCCTCTCAAAAGACTCTGGAGTGCTGCAGTTCCTTTTTGACCTAAGGAACTGCCCCTTAGGGATGTTTAGAATAGTGTGTCTTGGATGGCAACTAGACACATGAAGCAGGCTGTTGCCACCCACTTCCTTTCTAAAAAAGTGCAGTTTGCAGGCCCCAATCCCATTCTTAATTCCAGATCTAAAATTTCAGTCTTCTCTGTGTTACTTTTATGATTGAACTTTAAATTGCTGTTAGTGCTATGTATTAAGTCCAAAAAATCAGAAATATCTTCATCAGTACCATCCCAAAAAAGCAAACAGTCATCAATATAACGCCACCAATACTTCATTTTGTCAAAAAAGTTATTTCTTTCAATATTTAGCACTCATTTATCTTCCCAAATCCCTACGTGGATGTTTGCTACAGAGGGGGCACAGGTTGCCCCCATCGCAGTTTCCTTTACCTGCAAAAAAAGATCTTTATTTCCAATAACTTTAAAAGAAATTCAGTAGGTGGTCCAGAATTTGTGTCCCTTCCATTCAGAACATTGGCCACTGCGTCTAGGGCTTCTTTGTGTGGGATATTACGTATACCTTTCTTATATTCTGTTCATTTTAAAATGTAGCTAATTGCATGCTTCTCCATCACTGTATGTTATGGAATATATGTTATGAAATATAATATATGTTGTGTAATATGCCATGCAATGTTGCTTTTGCATTGTTGTTTTCTTATGTATACTTGTCCAGGTCCATCTTGGTAATGAGTTTACCTCAGTGATATTTCACCTGGTAAAATAAAGATTGATTGATTGATATTCGAATACAGAGATTCGATGTCCATAGTCACTAGTCTTGTTTTTTCTCCTAGTGCAGCATCCTCGCATAGCCGTAGAACCCTGATGGTGTCTTTAATGTAGGATGCAAATTTCTCAACAAAAGGTCTTAAATGGTAGTCCAAATATTTAGATAAGGGTTCTGTCAATGGGCCAATCCCACTAATAATGGGATGGCCAGGGGAACTGTCCATATTCTTGTGGACCTTGGGGAGCATATAGAAAGTAGTCAAAATCCAACCCTAATGCTAACCCCATACCATGATTAAGTAAGCTGAGATGGGTACAGTGTATGTGAATGGAGTGGACGTTGGGGTTGACAACCCAAAGCACACCTCAGGCCTGTTGCTGCCTGTTTGGGGATGTGGTGTTAGGGTTGGAAAACCCCAACGCCACATTTCCCTACTTTTGTCGCTTTAACCCTAACTAGGGCATTAACAAAGTTTTTTGCAATAATATATGGGGAGGGGCTGGCTAAATATGCATATATTATCTTTGCTTATAGTTATACCTGTGGTAGCCCCATACGTGTGTAACTACAAGCAAATATGCTATGTGTATGCTGAAGACAGATCCTCCTTCCTATCTCTGCTAGTATATATTATACGGTGCTGTGGCCCTTATAGTTAGGGTTGAATAGACTGTTAAACCTTTCAGCAGGTGCCAGTCTCCAAACTGTGCCAACTGGTTTAAGTAAAACTTACTTTGCTCCACTATGGAAGACTCTCAGGACTCCGAAGTATTCAGTGCTTTCCCGGGCTATGGTCATAATTCTCTACTCACTTTAATCATTTTTGTGTCATTTGACAAAATAGCACAGGATTGAAGGGGCCTGTGCCAAGGGTGTGCCTTTTTAAAGGTTTCGTGAAAAACACATTATATGGTTCCAGAGTTATAAGGATTTTTTGATAACTGACCCATGCAAATGGTAAAAAAAACCTGCTCTGAGTGCTTATTTTCATGATTTGCTTTGTGTGTAAGTTTAAAAAAAAAAAAAATCATGTGGGGGGATACCAACCATGACTGCCACCATCTTTGTTTTTTTTTTTTTTTCTTCTTTAACTCGCAAACATTGAAAATACATAAAAATGATTATATTTTCACAAAAAACAAACACCTAAACCTAGGTAAGTGGGTCTGTTTAGCTAGATTGTAGTGCTGGAGGCCTTTAAGTGGGGTCTGAAAGCACATCACTTCAGGGAAGCCTTCGAGATATAATCCATGTGGGCTTTATGTGTGTTAACTGCTACTGTTCAATTTTAATAATGCTCCTATTAATTTAGTTATTGTGTTTCTCTGAATTATGTATTTAACCTTCTGTTCACTGTCTGTATATTGTAAAGCACCCTGAGCCTCAGGGATAGTGTGCTTTGTAAATAATTACTTATGTATTTTTAAATTGCCCTAGATATAATGTTTCTCGGCACCAATAAACATGTGGGTGCCCAGCTTAGCAACAGGAGCCATTCACCTGTGTTCTCAGTATGAAGACGGGACTTTCTAGAATTACGAAACCACAGATGGAGTCGTGCTGCTAGCTTCAGTTGAAGCAGTGAGCCGGCGATCCCATGCTTTGCCTCTCCTTTCTCTCTCTATCAAAATACCTAGTGGACTGGGGTGCCCACCCTCTGTTCCACTTGATTCTCCCCTTACCCCTCCAGGTTGCCTGCCCCCCTTTCCCATGTTTAATTTATAAATGGATCAGGGTACCCACCCCTGGTACAACATCTGTTCACCCACTCCTCTCCAGGTCACATACACCCCCCTTCCTATTTTATACTTGGCACCAGAGTGCCCACCCCTCCTACCACTGAACAGTAGGCTGACTCTGGGGTGCCCACTCCCCAGTGCTTTTTTTGTTTTGTTTTACCTGTAAAAAATTAAAATGGCCTCTCACTGGTCTGACCTCCCCCACCCACCCGTCTCAGCCTCCCTCGGCACCCACCACCCACAACTCCACACCCTTATTCACCTGAACATGTCCCACCATATGTTTCTGGGCACCCAAAATCCTGGATACCAACATAGTGAGAGGGCTTTCAGTCGTGTGCTCAGTATGAGAACAGTGGGACTTTCTTGAATTCTGAAGCTGCAGCTGGAGTCGTGCTGCCGGCTTTAGTTGAAGCAGTAAGCCAGCATTCTCTTGGGGGGTGTATATATGTATGTGTGTGTGTGTGTGTGTGTGTGTGTGTGTGTGTGTGTGTGTCTCTGTCTCTCTCTCTCTCTCTCTGTTAAAATAACTAACAGTCTGGGGTGCCCACCCCTGGTACTGCTTCCTTCTCCCCTTCCCTGCCAGCTCACTCGCCTCCCCTTTCCCATGTTTAATTTATAGTAGTAATTTTATAAGCGGACCGGGGTGCCCTCTCCCAGAACCGCTTCACTTAACCCCCCTCCCCTTCAGGTCACCTGCCCCATTCCTTTAGTGGAATGGCATTATAGCCTAGAGGTTAGAGTAACGAGTTGTGAATGAGCTTGGTACATCCCACAAATGGGTTTGATTCCCACAACCTCCACTTGCATACTGTGTGACTCTGAGCAAGTCACTTAACCTTCCGAGTCACCCCTGAAAACAGGCACCTGTGCTTAGTAGGTCTATCCGGTTACCAAGAATAAATAATAATAATAAAAAAAAAAAAAATGCCTGGTGGCAGAGGGGTGCCCACCTGGGGCACACCAGCACTAGTCTGACACTGTGGTGCCCAATCCCTAGTGTCGCAATGTCCTCCTGCAATAAAGAAAACCGTCCATCTTTCCTTTTTTACAGTTAGGAAAAAAAAAAAGGTCCCTCACCAGTCTGCCCTCCCACTCATCACCCCAACACACTCTCACTCCCCTGAACATGTCCCATGGGATGTATCCACTATCTGATCAAAGACATGTTTTGTTGCTGGAACTGGCAACTGCAGTATAAGTAAATACTGTAAAGAAGGGGTGGTTTAATGTATTTCAGTGGCGTTTGAACTTTTCTTCATAACTTTGCCATTTTTTTTTTGAATATTTTTACACCAAATTTTCAACATTGCCTTTTTAGGACTCCACCTCATGACAGGTGGTGGAATTATGCAGATCTGCTCGGAAAGGTGATTTCGCTATTGTTTTGTGAAATTACCTTTCGGGCAGGATTTCAAAATTTTCAAAGCCCTTGTTCATGAGCTGGGGTCATAAGGAGGCCTATGTTGAAAATGTGGAGTCAAAATATTCTCAGATAACAAAGTTATATGCATACGTTTGTCATGCTTTACAGTCAGTCCTTTGTAATTGCTGTGCTGTTGCTAGGTTATGTGCATATGTTGAAGGGCCCTGCAGTTCTGTAGGAGGACAGTCTTCCCTTTCTTCCCTTGGGCCCTGTGCATCTGCATGTTTCATTGCAGATCCCGAAGGGACTTGTGTAAAACTGTGTTAATGCACCAGTTAGGGTTCAAGTTAATGCCACAACCACCTCCCAAGCAGCAGAAGGAAAAAACATTAGGGTTTTATGTGTCCGGAGTCCTGGCGAATCAGTGATGTGGTCTTCCTTGGGGTTGTCAGCCCTAATGCACCCATTCCCTGAGCAAACAAGGTCACATGTGATCTCTTTCTGACATAGGGCCCGTGATATGAAGAAATTCACAACACATTGTATTGGCAACATGTGTCAAAACACACTCTTCTGAGGCAGAGAAGTATATCAGTATTGAGGAGGCAGTATAGCACAGTGGTTTAAGGCTCTGAGCTGCAAACCTGGAGACCTGGGTTTCAATCCTACAGCCCCCACTTGTATTCAGTGTGACCCTGAGCAAGTCACTTAACTTCCTTGTGCTCCCAGGTCGCACCTGTAAACAATCTTTCAGCTTAGTGTCTCTCTCCTGGTAAAAATAATAAAAATAAATAGATAAAATAGTATGAGGCACTGGCTTGAAGCTGTGCTTTGGACAGGGGGCTATGGACTGGGCAGAGGGGTGAACATTAGGGTTGACAACCCCAAGGTAGACCCCACTACTGATTTGCCAAGACTGCAGAGACCAAAAACTCTAATATTGTCATTTCCTTTTTTTTCTTTTCGTTTTGCTGCTGGGGAGTTAGGTGGGGAGCTGAGGTTGGAAATCCTAACGTCCCATTTCCATACTTTGGTGGTGTTAACTTGAACCCTAACTGGTGCATTAACACAGTGTGTGTGTTTTTTTTTTTTTTCTTGCAAAGATGTATATAGTGCTTGCAGCCCTGTTCCTGCCTCAGCGTAATCAAAATGCTATTTTAGGGGTGGGCTGCAGCTCTTTCGCCTGCTCTGCTCATATGTGGCAGTTAAGAGATGGGCATCAAAGCGTAAGTACTGCTTTTAACTCACCACAAAAATTGTTAATTGGGCTAAATTAGCTCCTCGGGCAGACAGCTGTTTGGTATGAGTTGCCTGCTTGGAACATATCAGCTGATGTTTAAAGCTGTATATCTCAGTCCGTATACCGTGAGGAATAATACATCTAGGAAACAAGTAAATATAATAAACACACACAATATTAAACCCTAATTAACAATTTAACCACTAGTTATCAATTAACAAATGGTCCTACGCTTAACAAACCCTACTAAAACAGAATGAAGCAATAAGGCATGACCAGGAGTAAATGCTAATGATCTGTTAATCATCCTGTAGGGGTGTAATGTGACACAAGACATAGCCCAGTGCTACATGCCCCTAGAGGGTGAGTAACTGATCACTAACATTACCCCTTTGAGTGTCTTATTGCTAGTATAATATACTTTTTGAAATAGTGGTAAACCTTGTTTGGCATATGATTAGGCGGCTCTACATGCAAAGATTAGCATACGGCTGATAGAATGTTTACAGCCAATCAGAAATCTGTTTATTAGACACTTTTTACAGATACCTTGCGTTCCACGCTGCTGCCACCATTACACTTCTGATGCCATGCTGCTTCTGGCCACAGAATTTAAAAGCCCAGACAGCGTGCATGCTACATACTATTCCTGACCCAGACTGCAGCCCCGACCGCAAAAGTCGCAGGAAACCTCCAAACACAGTCACAGACCACAACCCCTCCAACAAACTAAGGACAGCCAACTGTAAACACTCCTTCTTATGTAGGGGGAGCCTTACACTGTGGAAACTCACAAGAGCCAAAAGAGAACCCATAACCAAAATGACACCGCTCTATGGAGAAAACACTGGACCAAAACACATCACTGCGAACCAGAAAATGGCCAAGATCACAGACAAACCAGGGGGACGCCAACTCCAGTATAAACATATAACGTAAACATTCTAATTTAATATATAAAACAAATAATTGGTAAGTCTGGCATACTCTGAAATATACTCATCTCGGGGAGCTTAACACATTAATAAAATCACTCACCATTCGGGCTCATGGCCTAATCTAATTAGCCCCCTTCAATAGGTCCATTTCCTGGTATACCACACTTAACCACAAGCCCGACCAATCATTATTTATTTTATATAGGAAGTGCATAAAAACTTAATACAATAAAAAATATATGAAAACAAGCATATACAACACAGATTGCAGGAAAGAGTGGAAGGAATAAATTGCGGTACAGTAAGCAGTCAGTATGCATTCCAGCAGAATAGACTATGCATATATCGGGAATGCACACAGTAGGTAGTTCAAAGACAAATGGTGTGTGTGTGTGTGTGTGTGTGTGTGTGTGTGTGTGTGTGTGTGTGTGTATGTATGTATGTGTATATATAATATAGAGAGAGATTTCTATTCAACTTTTGTTATGATGGTCTTTTTTTAATATGGGTAAATTTTTAAGTTTTTCTGTACTACATTCATGGAAGTTTTAAGTAGCATTTTATCGCAGGACTATAACAAATATATTGGTATGTGGGATATAAGTACAAGACAGTTGTGACCAGTGAAATTCTTCAGGCCTGATCGCAGTAGGATACTGAACAGAGCCCAAAGTGTTTACCCAAAGAAAAGAATGCACAGTCTTCTTCCAGCTGTTCCATATTATAGCACAGAGCCACACAATTTGGCAGCTGTCTGTGCTGCCGTTAGATCAAAGATATATTTATGTATGCATTTCAGAAAGCAATCTCTGTCGCTCTGTGTGCTGTTGTAGTCTAACAGTATATAATCACATTGGTAAAAGGGCGTTTTCATATATCCATACTGTACATAGGTGCAGGAACACACCGCTGCAGACTGCACTGCATGTACAGTTTAGGGCATAATTAGTAAATAGTTTTAGCTATCAGAATCTGGATTTAGAGGCTTTATGTAGTACAATGGTTAAAGGGCATGGGTTCCATATTTCCATATAGATAATGGGAACACCACATCAGAATGCAGCAGAAAGCAATTCAGATACATAAATCTGGGTGTGGAGTAGAGGGAAATAATCATGCACTGCTGGGTGTATGCAGTATTCAAATTTGGCTTACTCATTATTAAAGGAATAATGCATGACAGGGTGTGGGTCATGCTGGGATAACGCTCACGCCTGGGGGGTTGGAGCACGAGCCCACAGGCAGAGTGTCAATGCCCTAGGCGTGCATTATCCCAAACGACACATACCCTGGAGTGCATTATTCCTATTATACAATGGCTCGTTGTTATACAGAATAAAAAATAATTTTAAAGATGTATTTGTGTGGAAACATGTTTTTGTTTTTAAGAGAAGATGAAACAGTCAGATGCTCAGTAAAACAATGAATAAGATGCTCAGCAGCAGTTCATAGTGCTGAGACTAGACCTGTGGCGTGACTGTGATAACGCCATGG
This sequence comes from Neoceratodus forsteri, assembly GCA_016271365.2. NCBI lineage: Eukaryota > Metazoa > Chordata > Ceratodontiformes > Ceratodontidae > Neoceratodus > Neoceratodus forsteri. The sequence goes on along the minus strand of CM028134.1, from coordinate 803,628,583 downwards.
GTCCAGCCCCAAACTGACCAATCACATTCTAAGATTCTTTCTTGCCATTGTATAATACATTTTTAATCATTCTTTACTCTGAGTAGCAGCACTGCTTAGCAATGTTTTGTTGGCCTTTTTCTTAAAATGCTTCTTTTCCAGGTCACATGCTCATTTTGAATATGTTAAATGTATAAGGTGTAATGCACTTTACAGCTCTGGCACCTCTTCTATAATAAAAGAGAGAAACTTTCTATCAATATTTTTAGACACTGTGGCTTCCCATTAAGGGATGGAAGTGGTAAATCATTTTTTAAACCCATTGGTGGGGGAGATGTGGAAACACGCTTTTAGTGTTGACATTCTGCATGGAAGACTCATTAGGCTAAAGTAGCTGCGTTCCTCCTTTAGTCAGTGTTTTGTCCCAGTCTTGTATTAATATTGCAGACTCATGCAGAATGCAGGCCTAGAAGGTTGCGCATTTTCAGGGTTTGCATCACCTTCCTGTTTTATTTGTAATCTATGCACCAGTATTGGATTTCATAGGCAAAAGGTGAACTCCTTTTCATGGTAGTTGAATGAGACCATCTGGTTTTAATATAACTGTTTACATAGCTGCCTGAGAAGGGAAATCCTAATTGGTGGTCTTAAAAGACTAGAAAGTAAGTGGTTGCCCTGCTTTGTCATTTATATGTTTATACTGATGGGTTTTACTTTTCTATTAATGATTAACAAAAATAAATACATGTATAACAGGCTACGTGCTTAATTTGCAGCGTAGTTTCTTAAGGGAACCTGGTTTAAGCATTTAGATTTTGTTAGAAATCTTGCATACTGTGAGCACCATCTTGCCTAATAGGGGCGTCTTAAACTTTCAGCGCATATTAGTGTTATTTCTGTAAATACTAAATTCTAATAAAAGTAACTGGAGGCATATTAGCAACAAAGGTATGTACAATATAATCATACTTGCAGTTCTTATTGGATTTCTTTATTGAGGTTTATTATTATGTGTTGGCAGTATAGCTATAGTATGAATGTAAATGATTTGTTCCCTAAACAAAAAGAGGGGAAAGTAACACATTTTTGTACTTGTAGAACTTTTAAAAATGTACTATTGTAACATTTTAATTCGTATTTTATACAGGGTCTTAAATAAGCTTTTTAAAATATAGGACAGTATTGTACTTATGCAATAAGACATGACAGGGTATTGGTAGTTCTGTCACAACGACATGCCTCAGGAGTGTAGTAAGGCATAACTACAAGCATCCTGGAGTGTCAGCATTGCACTTATGAAGTTGGTAACTAGGTAAATAAAAAATGGCAGTTCAGAACAATTTAATATAGCATTTATCTATCTATCTATTTATCATACTAGCATATCAACGCCCGGTAGAGTTAGGTATTTAATGTTAAGCCCCAATTTTTGCACCTTAATAACTTTCTAATGGTGGCGTTGGGCAAAGTTACCCAAAATTTGACGGGCATTTTCTTGGAGTCAAGTTCTCAAGAAGTAAGAAGTTTCTTGACAGCAGCTTGCATGTTTTTTTGCGATTTGAAATTTTTATTTATTTATTTTTAAAATCTTTTATATTTTCTGCCTTAGCGACCCATCGGACCAAGCCTTCCAGCCCTGTCATCCTGCATCTCTGGGCTTCCCCACTTCTTGCTCACCCTCAGCAGAAGGTCTCCTCTGGAGGTACCCAGTTGCCAGTCACGAGGCCTGCGTGGGGTCAGGTGCAATTCTGCATTACTTTTTTGCCCAGAGGAACTGCCACACATGCCATGGATGTGATTTGTGCGCTCCACCTCCGTGGAGGTACTCCTGGTGTCCTGTGTGTGGTCGCTCCCCCTGCTTGACCCAGCTGCGCTGTCGCCCACATACTTCCAGGAAGGCGAGCAGCGAGGCACTCTCAGAGGGCAGAGAGCTCTCCTAGGGATGTTCAGTTCTCCCTCCCTGGCCAGCCCCAGCAGGAGGTGAGGTGTCCAGTGCCTCAGCTGTACACCTTACTGGGTTGCTATTGAAATGTTGACTTTTTAAAGCAGAGGAAATTTTTTCCCCCTATTCTTATTACACTTTTTGTTTTCATTCACACAACCTAGACAGTACAGCATTTCTCTCTCCTAAGCTGGTCTCCGGTCTCATAACTAGTGGGAGGTCCTTCCTGGTACCACGTGACAGGCAGGAAGAAGATCTCTGCAGGGGAACCAGATCCTCCCCTCTGTATCCTGTAGCTGTTGGTTTACTTCCTGCCTGTAAAGAGGCAGGTTCTCTGCAGGGGTTCTGCCACTGTTGTGGCAGAGCTGAAGACATCAAACTGTAAGTGCAGTTTATTTTTCTACTCAGAAGAGGATTTTCAACGGGGGAAGCTTAACCAGCATTGCCTCTCAGATTCTGTAGGATCCCCAGTCTCAGCTGAGCATGCTGAACAGACAGGACCCCTTCTCTCCTCCTTCTTCCCGTGCTTTGAGTCACGCATCTCTCCCCCCCCCCCCCAGTGGTCACCTTATTAGAGGGAGGCATGATAGCTCAACAGGATTCCTCTTTGTCGGAAAATCACAGACCTGGCACAGGGATCCCAGCCTCAGCCCTGCGTGCTGTACAGACTGGCTCCTCATCTCTGCTCATCGATGTTCGCTGCCCCCGCCAGCTCCTTAGTCTGGCAGGACACAGGAATCGGGGTCCTGTGTGCTGCAAATTTATTTGTGGCTCCGAGAGCTGCTCTTTATTCTCCTCGTCAACGGACACTGCTGCTCAGGCTTTCAACGCTGTGCACCGTCAACTAGCCCCCTGGTCCTCAGGCTCGTCGACAAACATGGGAGAAGCCTCTAGGAGCAATCGCACCCCGTAGCAGCAGGAGTCTTGGGGGAAGCCACTAGGAGCGATCATGCCTCACGGCACCAGGAATCTTCTTCAGCTGAGGAAGAGCCAAGCTTCTACTCCTCGTCGACGCCACTGAAGCTGCTTTCCATTGAGGAGCCCCCAGTCCTGAGGCCTGCCGATGATTGATGGAGGAATACTTTTTTTTTTTTTTAAACTTTCTTTATTTATTATTTTAATGTCACATAGACACAATACATACAGATTGCAGTCAACCTTCCAACAAGGATAGTCACAAAGGGATTCACATAGGCAATTTCATCTAAGCAAAGTACTTGATCAAGGGAAACAGCGGGATGATTAGAAGCCCCCATATTTCATCAGGTTGTCTACATATACAAATCACCTCGCTTCAAATATTTATTATTAGAACCTGTTCTCTTTTAATCACTAGAACTATATTGATCTGGAGTAAACTCTCCGTGATGGGTTTGCTCGGGTCCAGCAAGAATTCTAATAATTAAGGGACAAAGTCAGGTCTTGCCTCTGCCATGTATAAAACCCAACATCTCCATAGGATTTCAAACTGAGGTAATCTCTTACTCAAAGAGGCTATCAATGCCTCCATCCTATATATATTTATCATAATTTCCTGCCATTTATTTAATGTGATGGGGATATGAGACAACCAGTTTTTAGTTATTTTCAAAAACTTAATTGTAAGGGGGTCTCTATATTCCTTCAGTAATTCCAGAAACAGAAAGCATGTGGGGGACAATGTCAGATCTGGAGCAATTATTATCCTCGGGGCTTGTTGCAAATCCGACAGGAAGGTGGATAGTGTTGGGCAACTCCATAACAAGTGTAAATATGTTGCCCGCACTTGACCACAATTCCGCCAACAATCTGCTGGGTTGCCATTTAAGAACAGCCCCATGATCTTTGGGGAGCGGAAATACCTAATAAAGATTTTCCAGGAAAATCCTGCCAACTAGTGGCTGATAAGCCCCAGTGTATTTTAGTTTGTGCCCATGTCCATACCTCCTCCAAATCTGACTCCCAGATTCTTTCCCAGGCTTTTTTATGGATTCTGTGGTGTCCCTCTCCATGCCAATAGGTCTTTGTAAAGGTTGGAAGTGATATGTGTCCTGGTGGGTGTCCTCTATCGCTTCTTTTGAAGGTGAAGGCAAGCTGGGAGGTAATGAAGTCCCCACCTATACTGTGGCCAGGTTTCTCACATAGTTCCTGATTCTGGAAATTCTAAATCTGTCTTGCCAAGAGATTTCATATCTATTAACAAGTGTTTCAAAGGGAGCGATCTCTCTTTCTTCTATGAAGTACCAAACTAAATGCAGTCCCCTTGCCTCCCATCTCTTAAATCCATTATCCCATATACCAGGCACAAATGTGTCCAAATATGGAATAGACATCAGTAAGAATTTCCGGTTATTGGCCTTCTTGTCTTTCAGGATGTTCTACCACGACTCGAGTGTGTGGGCTGTGAAGGGATTCTTCGATTGATCTATATAAGGCCTCTTCCCCTGTCTGAGGAGCAGACTGTTCATGTTAAACAGGGCCCCTTCTTTAAGTTCTAGGTTTTTCCATTTAGAAATGTATAGGTTGTCTAGCCAGTACATGATCGTCCGCAACTGTGCAGCCTGATAGTACAGCTTAAAATTGGGTAATGAAAGGCCTCCTGCCTTTTTCGGGATCTGAAGTGCTGAGAGCCTGATCCTAGGCTTGTGTGGCCCCCATAAAAAAACAAGAGACTACCCTGCTTAATACATTGAAATAAGAGTCTGGAATTCTGATATGTATTGTTTGTACTAGGTACAATAGTTTGGGGAGAATTATCATTTTTATGGCCTCCACTCTCTGGTCAGAGAGATGGGATAGTTCCCATTGCTCTAATTTGAGCTAATGTTTTCCATGATTGGGAGAAATTAAGGAGAATAAATTTATTTACCTGAAATCCCAGTTGAACCCCCAGAGTACTTAATATGGGATAGGTCCCACTTGAAAGGGTACCTCTGCTTAATTTGCTCTGTTGGTTCATAGTGCATTTTTAAGACCTCTGTCTTAGATACATTCATCTTGTATCCGGCCAAGGAGCTAAATTCTGTTAGGGCCGCCCACAATTTATCTAAGGAGTGTTCTGAATCTCGAAGATAAACCAAAAGATCGTCTGCATAAAGGGCAAGTTTATGCGTCCCCCCCCGCCATTTCCCACCCCCGTATCCCCCTGTCCTCTTGCAGCTCTTGGGCTAGCGGTTCTAGGCACAAGGTACAAAGAAGGGGGGAGAGGGGGCAGCCCTGCCTGGTGCCTCGCTGCAAAGGTATCGGGTGGGAGACTCTACCATTTATTTTTACATAGGCCCTAGGTCTAGTATATATCTTGTTTATGATCTTTATGAAGGCCTCAGAATCCAAACCTACCAAGAGCCAGCTCCAGAAATTTCCATGCCACCCGGTCGAAGGCCTTCTCAGCGCCCAAACTCAGGATCATACAAGGTGCCCCGATCAGGGTGCATGGAACATCACATGTAACGCTCTTTAATATTGTCTTGGTTTGTCTACCAGGATGAACCCTGTTTGATCATAGTGATTAACCTGGGCAGGATCTCTCTAATTGTTTCGCTAGAATCGAAGCATATAGCTTATAGTCGATATTCAATACTGATATAAGGCGGTAAGACCCACATTGAGTAGTATATTTTCCTGGCTTGGGGATACTCGATATAACTGCATAATTCCAGGTATCCGGTATATCTCCTCCCAACTGTGCCAGTCTGCAAGCCCCCAATAGCGGATTGTCTATCTCCTTTCTGAAAAATTTTAAAAATTCGGGAGTGTATCCGTCCGGGCCGGGAGATTTCTTAGTTTTCAGTCTTTTAATTGCCGCTGCTAATTCTGTTGGGGATATAGGAGAATCTAAAGATTCTCTAAGTTCTTGGGACAACTCTGGTAGCCTCAGTTTGTTTAAATAGGTTTTGATTCGGTCACTGTCCGGGGAGTGATCCGCCCCATAAGGGTTTGTGTAAAATTCCCTGAAACCTGCAAGAATTTTTTCCGAGGACTTTACTAAGCCTTCAGTCTTAGGGTCCCTAATCTGCGTGATTGTATTTTCTGCAGATTGCCGTCTAAGCCTATGTGCCAGGAGGCGGGAGGCCCGGGGGCCAGACTCGTAATACCTCTGTCTTAAGCGCTGCAGTGCCTGCTCTCTTCTAATGTCAATAATTCTCTGGATCTGTTGCTTAACTTAATTTAAGATTTCTGATTGTACCAAAGCCCTTCCTGTTGCAGCTTGGTCCACCAGGGCCTGCAGTTGCCCCTGAAGCTGTTCCAGCTGCTTATTTTGTTGTTGTTTAAACTGCGCAGCAAATTTGATACAATCCCCTGAACACTGCCTTGATAGTGTCCCAGAGCACAGTATCGGATATCTCTCCTGACTCATTATCTAGCTGGATTTGTGATAGTCTATTTTTGGCCATATCCGTAAATCCTTCAAGTTTAAGAAGTAATTGTTAAATCTCCAGAGGGACTGACCTCTTTGGCCTTCCAACTCAAGGTTAGTAACACCTGGGCATGATCCGAGAGGACAGAGGGATATGCCTACATTCTATAACCTGGCCTGATGTTCTCCCGATACTAAATGTAATCAATCCTGGCATAGGAACCATGCAGGTATGAGTAGTGGGTATACTCTTTGTTAGAGTTCTGATGTCTCCAGGCATCTATCCAGAATGCCCCTTGATATCTCTTAATCTGTCTCACTGGGGTCTGTCGAAAGCCTTTGCTCTAGGGGTGTCTTTTTGGTCCCAGATCTGGTTCAAATCTCCACCCACCACTAGTGTTCCAACGTGGCTTTCTGCGATCTTATGAAGCAGGGAGCTAACAACTTCCTTTGTGGAGCCCGGTGGAGCATATAGAGAGGCCAGAGTGATAGATGCACCCTCCAAGTTCCCCACAAGTATAGCCAGGCGGCCCTCCAGATCTATATAGCTATTAGTCTTTTGAATTTGAGTTCCCTTAGCCACCAGAACTGCCGCCTTCTCTCTCCCCCAAGTAGGCCGCCACAATATTATCAAAGCCAAATTTCCCAACTTGATGTTCAGATTTATTAAGGTGTGTTTTTGTAATAAGATAAAAGAGGGGTTCTCTTTTCAGGGTTGACATAATTTGGTATCTCTTTATCGGGTTGTTTAGCCCATTAACATTATGCAGCTAATTTGATCCTTTCACTATCCCCCATTGATAGAAAGATATATGGCTCTTCAGGTATATGAGGTTAACTCCCTCAACTCCAGTGGGTTCCTTGACAACCTCCAGGTTATTCCACCCCAGCTTGCCTCCTCGTATTCCTCATACCTCTGTCGGATGTAACAAGCCCTGTATCTATTCTTGATATATAAAAACCATATGCTTATGTAACAGTATGTTTAACAAAGATATATGCAGTCTAACAACAGCACAAACAAAACACATAAATTCATATAACTTAGGAGGTACCCTTAACTGCGCAACTTGTACCTCCTGATAACCTCTGTATACAATGTGACTCCCAAGGTAGGGGAGCAGAGTGTTCTGTTCCCTAGTAAATCAAGTAAACCAAACTCGATTGGGAGGAGAAGGAGCCATTTGTGAAACTCGATCCTCCAGGACCCTAAAGCAATTGAGTCCCTGCCAGGTGTCATGGCATACCAACATCCGCAGCAATCCTATTGAAATGCATAATGTGGATGACTTCATCTTGCCATGCCACCCTTGCATGGCCTCCCACTTTCCCACCCCTTCCCCCAAAACCCATATTCCATCTTGACAGTCGGAGTTTGGAGATCCCAGTTATCTAGAGACCTTACTAGTTAATGATGAGCCTCAAAGCCTCTAATTTATTTCTGAAGGGCTTCTCCAAATCCCTGGGAAGAGGCATTGGAGAACTGCCTCTTGCAACTCTGGGCAGGGTTTTGACCATGCTTGTATGGTTAACTCAGCCCCTATAGCAAACCATCCCAACATTTCAATTCCCAAATCTACCTAGCTTTGTGTACTTGCTAAGCTAGTTCTCCCAGTCTCCCCTCGTTTAGCTGTAGGTTGTGTCCCGGACATCCTTGCTTTGATGTCAGTCCCTATCTTGTCCATATGTCCGGTTGCGTGGCACCCCACCTGCTCGAAGTTATCCTTTTCTCATTCCCCAGGAATTAAGCTTTATTCTGGGGATAGGTGTCTAGTGATGCCCCCCACGCCTCATCCCGGCGAAAATATCTCCCAGGCGCCGGGATGGATATTAGATTTACCTTCAGATGTTCAGTCTGCCGCCTGCTATGTGTTAGACTCCTTCTAGTGAAAAAATCCCCCTTTAGGTATCTGAAGCCCCCCCCCTCCGTGGCACCTCAGTGTCCTTGGGCCTCTGATGCTTCCCACATGACTTGTATGCTTATCCAGATTACTAGGACGTGCTAAGTCGCCTGAGGTTCACTACCTGACTATGATTCCCGCTTGTGGGGGGGGGACCCTCGTTTTCACTTGAAATTTCCAAACAGGCAGTGGCTTCCGCGGCTATCACCATGTGGTACCGATCTCCAGCTCGTCTACCATCCACGGTGGCAGTCTGCTCAATCTACAGTGCCACTACCTCAACCCAGAATCACTCTTTTGAGCTGCTCCCCTGAAGATTCCCCCTTGCTTAAACCCATCCTTATCTACAACTCCCCAAGGTTAGGAGGATCAATGGAATATCAGCCCTCCAACTCCCCACACAGGCGTCTTCCCGACGCCCCCACACCCTCGAGACCTTTTCAAGTTAATAAACTTTCAAATTCACCACAACAGTGACCTTGTTATCATTTGAATCAACCAATAAAGACATTAAATCGAGCAGTTATTAATATTATGTAATGTCTCTGTGGAGGAGGAGAAACCGGGAGAGAGGCCAAGAAAATACAATGGCAAAGACCTCACCGAGAGAAGTGTTCCTTCATGTATTCAGTAGACTATTCTGCTGTGAGTCCTCAGAGTTTTGACTGTGCGTTAAATGAAATAGCATTTTTTTAATGTCCTTCAGGGTACTGTTCGCCGCTTTTTTTCCCTCTCGATCACCATCCCGTGAGCTGCTAATACGCCAGGGGTTCTGCAGAATCGCGGGTAGATCTCTACGTCTGGGGGCCAGCAGGACTTCATGACCTCGTTCCCTGAACGCCTGTAGCGCCTCCTCGGCTGTATGGTAGATCTCTGTTCCTGAGTCCCAGTTTACTCAAAGTCACGACGGTAGGGCATCTGGAATTTTACCTTGATTTCTTTTAGCTCTTAAAAGAGGGGCATAGCTGCCTTTGCTGTTGGATCAGCTGGGGTAGTCCTGGTCGAATAAAAGTCGGGCCCCATTGTAGTCCACTTGGCCTTGTTTCCATGCTGCCCTTAAAATCTTTTCTTTATCCCGTAGCTTGAAAATTTTACTGTAATCGAACGCGTCTGACTGCAGCTGAGGTTGGCTTAGGAAAGTGCCCGTGCGCTTCTTTCGACCTTTTAAAAGTGGAGGCCTGTGGCAAGTCCAGAACATGGCGCAGTAGATCTCGATAAAATCACTCCTCCTCCTACTTCAGCAGACTCTGCAGGCCATATATCCTGATGTCTCGCCGAGAGCTGCACTTTAGGTCCAGACACTTAGCTGAAATACTTTCATTTTGCTGTATTAGGAATTCAATTGCCCTGGAGATCTGCCGCAAGTCATCCTCAGCTGTCGACACCCGTTCTCTGCTCCAGTGACCCTGGTTTCTAACTTGGTCAAATCTGAGTGTAGCTTGTTGAACTCGAGTTTTGTTTCACTTTAAATTGTTTGATTTCTGCCAGAAGTGTTTCAAATCTTTTCTGGAAAGGCTGTCCATCTCGCTTCAGTATCGCCTCCCGCCACGCCACAGGGATTCCTCCGCCGCAACTGAACTTGTGGGTTCAATCCAGGGTAATCTGCTTCACCTTCAAACTCCTAGATCGAGATCTCCTCTAGATGTATTCCACGGTTTATTTTGTGCATTTTCACCAATATTATCAAGGCTCAGGCTGTGTGGGAATAAGTCAATGAATCTCGAGGAGAGAGCTCTCTGATTAGCTTCCCATGCTACCGATGACGCCACCGAAGTCAAGGAATACTTTGGAGTGATAGCGCCCACAGCAGCAGCAGCTTTACTTCTCGCTCAGGAAGAGTCGCACTACAGCCCCTCATCGATGGCCAAGAGGGCACAGGCTGTCGACTCTGGCCTATTACTGGGTCCCCTGCCCATCAGGCTGTTTGATGAACGACGGGGAAACCGGTCAGAGCAATGGCGCCCTTACAGTTCAGTTCGGTTATTGACTGCTGCCCTCAACAAGTCCCGCCAAGGGCGATTGAACAAGGGGAAGGGCGCAGCTCACAACGCATTGATGAGCCTGGGCTAATTTCTGCTCGTCAACGTCTTTGAAGCCCATTTGGACAGATAGCACTGCCATCTGGAGCCAGGGCCTAACAGGTCTCAAAATAGTGACTCATGCCACCCTCCTGTGCAGAAGGTCTGCAAGGGCTGTCTGGAGCATAGCACAAATCCTCACTGTGCAGTGAGTGCCACAGACGTAGATTCCCCCATGGGTCACCTTCTCCTGCTCGCTATGTCTAAGTGATACAGCTACAAGGTCAGAGGCGGTCTGGAGACATCCACCATGCTCTCACAGGAGCACCAATCCCTTGCAGCGGAGACCCGTCAGCTCTTCTCCTCCCTCAAGGGGCAGCATTGTTTTGCCATCAGACTTAGCCCTGACGTAATAGGCAAGGCTAACAGGGCCTTTGTTCTCAACCCATCATACCTTGATTTCCTACATAGATCGTAGGGTCCATGGGAAGCCCACCCCAATGCCTTCTCCCCATCTTCGGACTGGAGGGACATCACTCCTCTCGGCACCATAGGAGAGGAAGAGGTCACGAACTAGGAGCAGATTCAAAGATGTCCACAGTGGAAAATGTCCAATGGGACAGGCCCCTCAAGTCTGTCAGAGGTCAATTAGTCCCCCCCAGAAGAAGGGGTGCTACCAGGCCGACTGTTCTGTCTCGGATGGCTTTCCATCCAGAAACTTAGTCTTGGATGACCTGTTTCTTCATTAGGTGGGTGATTTGAGGAGTTCACTTGGGGTCTCCTGGTCAGTTCCCAAACCCCCAAACCAGCACTAAGACTTGCATCCGCCACCAAGCAGAAAAGAAACGGAGATTGGGAAGAGAGAATATATATATATATATATATATATATATATATATATATATCCAATTGGGAGTGGGGCCTTGGGACCAAGGGATACGAAGGTGGATGCATCCTCAAAAAGGCACTTTAGTCCTCGCAACCTCCCTCAAAGCAGCTATAGCCAACCTGTTCTCAGCATGTGCCAACTCACCATAGGCCACTGACCTGGCATTCCAGCGTGCTGACGCAGCCAGATATAAACAAGCCCACCCCGCAGCAACTACAGCTAGGACTAATCTCTGCATTCTCAGCTGATGTCTCAAGGAGGCTGCCAGATGCGCAGCAAGGGCCATGCTTAACTGGCCTCACCTCAACATACCTAAGGCTGCAGGCATGACATTTGACAGGTCATCAAGACACACTTGGTGAATGCCCCTCACGACGGAGATCTCCTGTTTGGATCAGCTCTAAAGGAGGCGTAAAAGAATCTAGGAAAATGTCAAACTTAAGTACCACAATCCAGGAGCAGGTACAGACCCCTGGTCGCTGATCCAGACAGAATGTTCAAGCCCTTAACTATTCAGAGGGCAATTAAATTGCCTCTCGCAGACTATCCTGGTCATCCTCTCATCCAGCTTGGATTCGTGGAGGAAGATACAGCGCCTGAGATGCCAGAAAGGTCACAGTAAAGGCCCTGGACCCATCCTCGAGTTAGGGGGCAAGCTTTCCATTTTTGTCGAGGAAAGGGATTGCACCTCTGTGATCAAGGGGGTGCCAGACATAGTGCGCAGGGGTTACCCCCCCTAGAGTTTGAAGCAGGGTCCTCCCACTTAATGTGGTACCCTCTCCCTTATCTGCACAGAATATGTCGAGTCTCCAAGCACTCACAGACCACATACAGGCTTGAACAAGCAGTGAATGTCAAGTGCAGAAAGGTACTTGGACATTAACTGTCTATTCTTCATAGTCCCAAATCGCTGTGGAGTTTTCAGGCCCATATGGGTCCTAAAATGTCTGATTGAATTCGTCCACCCCAGGACATTCTAGAGGAGAACCCTTGCATCCATCTTCAGGGGAATTCCATCAGGGAGATTAGTTGGTCTCAGCAGATTTGCAGGTGCATTTTTGCATATCCTATCTGGGCGTAACTCTGGTTAGTGCCCCACAGTGCAAGCAAACAACTCTGGCAGTGACTGTAGGCACCCAGTGCCTCTCCCCTATAGGATTCCTGATCATCAAAAGAGCTCTCTTCTGCCATCCAAGAATCTGAATCATTGAGGAGTAACTTCTGAGCATCCCAAATTAAAGTGTTTCTCTATGGATTCTAAGTTCAGGGCCTCTGGGTCCTTTTCAGCAAAGACCGAGCGGCCCAATGCCTTTCAGACCACACCCTCATGCAGCTTACGGAGACGACTGTCTCCCTGGCAGTCTCAGTTCCCTGGGCTGTGGTTTTCATGCATCCCCGGCAGCCAAACCTACTATATCAAGGGTCCCAGTCAAAGGTCAGTCTGGGCCAGCAGATTCAGGCATATGGACAGTCAGTCCTGCTCCATCAGGGGACCAGCCAAGGGTCAGTCTGAGCCAACGGATTCAAGGCTATTGCCAGGTGGAAGCATCCCTGCATTGGGGGTCTCATCACTCCAACTTCATGATGGGTCTCAAGTGGGGGCATCCTCACCAGGGGAGAATTACTACTGATACCAGCCTTTGGGGCTGGCAAGTGGTTGAGGGTAGAGACCCACTATAACATCAACATACTGGAGATAACTCCTGACATTTCAAAGATTCGAAACATAGACCTCCAACCAGGATATCCTTATCCTCAGTCAGTGGAGCCACAATGGCCTGCACCTATCACCAGAGAGGTTCATTAGCTCTCAGATGGTATAAGAAAACCCTATTGCTCTTCCAGTGTGCAGAGCAGGGTGGCCGTATACATATCAGGTCAGGAGAACATCATGGAGGATTGGCTAGGTCAGGATGTCCTCCCAGGAGAATGGGATCTGAAGGTCGTTGTCTTCCTCCTTCCTGCTGCATGGTGGAGCCTCCTGCAGGTAGTTCTTCACTGGTTGGTGAAGCCGCAAAGTTCCCCAGTCCTGCTCTCTAATCGGGGTTGAGCTGACAATAGCACTGGATGCCTTCTCCCTAGACTGGGGACCCTGCAATCTCCTGTACGACTTTCCTCCAATTCCACTAATCTCAAAAATCCAATTCTACTAATCCCAAGGCTCCTGCACAAGATCACCCTGGATTAGGTGGAGCAGTTCCTAATATGTCTTCGTTGGCCACGCCAGCCATGGTTCTTGTGGTGGGCCCAGCTGTCCCTACATCATCTTAGCTCTCGGTACTCTCCCGAGGGCGGACTCGGGAGACTTTAGGTGCTCACCCTCTTGTCAGTCGATTCCTGAGAGTAGAGTGCTGAAGTGTCATACAATAAAGCCCATCATCTGACATTGGAAGATCATCCTGGTTCTCAGAACCCTCACCAAGACACCATTGGAGCTCATTAAGGAAAAGTCCGTCCTCCTCCTCGTGATGAAGGTTGTCTTCTGCAGCACGCACTTCAGCCTACTGTATCAGCAGATAGGAGCTCTGTTTTCCAAGGAACCATACACCGTTCCTCCAGAACTCAGTGATTCTACAAACATATCCATCTTTTTGCTGAAGGTGTTATCTCCTTCCTCGGCAAACAGGAATTAAATCTCCTGCCCTATGTCCTGGTCCTAAGAGTGAGAAGGAGAGGAAATTCTCCTTCTGGGCTAGAGGAGAGCACTGAGCCTTACATCAGGAGAGCAGAGTCCTTATGCGACTCTCCTCGAGTCTGTTCATCCTCACCTTCAGGGACAATTTGGGCAAAAGCCTGTAAAGGCTCTTGGACCAAATGAATTTGTTCTCTTCTCCATTACCTTCCAAAAGGTTGGGTTTTCTAACCCCAGGAATCACTTTTTATTAATTAAACTTAATGCAGTCAGTCTCCTGTGTTGAACTGCCTGGAGAAATGGAATTTATGCAAATTATGGAATTTTAATTGGCGCATGCTATTTTCAAACTGCTGCCCTAGCAACTGTTGCACTTGAGTGCTTCAGATTCTTTACGCCAAGGCGGTTTAGTAAGGACGTCCCGGAGAGCTCTCCTGAACTGTCTTCAGAATAAAGTTATCTGTGGATAAGTATTAAATTATAGTTTAATTTTCAATTGCTGCCTTAGAAACATTGTTTAGTATATTTTATTAGTGTTATAGTAGTTTTTTGTCTTCATTCACGGTTCCTTGAACTGAGGGTTCAAGGCTATTTGAGAGGTTTTACCTCAGTTTTGCTTTTTTTTATACATTTAGCGATCAGTTCCTTGAACCGCTTTATTTTTGTTTAAATTTCTGTATTTTATTGGTTCTTTTTCTTCAGGAACCGACAGCGATCGGGTTCCAGGAACCAGAGTAGCGATCGGGTTCCAGGAACCGTTAGTGGTAGTTACATTTAAAGAACCTCCGGTTCTGAGGTATTTTAAATAATGTTTTTTGTATAGTATTCTTTTGTCTATCAATGTCAGAGATCCATTTAGATAAACCTAAAACCATTAGGACCCTACAGGTTTTAAATGTTGTGAGTCTTGTGGGCAACTTATAGCAAAAGCAGACAGACGTTCTCTGTGTATTTCTTGTTTAGGTACAAGTCATATATTTGCCAATTGTGATATTTGTAAGACCTTTGCCCTAAAACATTAAAGAAAAGTTCTAAGATTTTAGAAGAGATGGCTTCTGTTTCTGCTTGTAGTGTAGATAATTCTGCTTCTTCCTCTTCCACAAAAAGGATGGAGGTAAAGACAAGGATCTTGACAAGAGTTCAGATAAATCTGAACAAGGTAAATAAAGGGCTTTGGAAACAGGCTGTGAACCTGTTCCATTAAAGAAAAGTGTAAAGAAAAACATGTTGCTGCGCCTCCGGCAGAGAAGGCTAAGGAACTCCCAGCAGACAAACATATTATGCCCTCGGCTGAGGACATTACTAAGGCACTTCAAGTGCTACAAGCCCTTCAGGGGCAATCCCGGTTCCTCCACCGACTGCCCCGGTTCAGGGATCGACAAATTTCAAAATGGCATGCTAGTCCCAGGCAACTGGTCTGGTCAAAAATGGTAGTCCCAGAGTTCCGAGTGGTAGTCCAATACGCTTATATGAAAATTTTAACCAAACATCTGTAGAAATAAATTACATGGTGTGTCTGGGGTTGTACTATTGTATTAGGATGGATGTAGATGTAGAAGAACTGTGTAAATCGGGAAAAACAATACTGAGTGACTGACTCTGCATCCAATTCCTTTCCTTTCTAATACGGCAGGTCCAGGGTGGGACCGGTGTACCGTGTGTAGGGGTACCGTACCCCGTACCAGATTTTGGGCAAAAAAGAGGACACCTAGTTCCCCGATGAGCCCTGGTGCCACTGCCAGACCCCGAGTAAACAGGTTTAAAATCTCCACTTCCTTCCTTCACAGCTCATATACAAGGGGAGGTCCGTACGGTAGGAGAAGAGACTGAGAGTAAAAAAAATTATAAAAATAATAATAATACAACAGAATATTGAATTGAAGGTACATGAAGAATATTTGGCAGCTGGGAAAGAGGACATGTGCTCGTAAAAGAGGACATCTGGTGGTGACCCTAACTAACCATGTGTGCATGCAGCAGGGCAGGCTGAAGTCTGTTTCAGAAGAGATTGGATAATTGTAGTGAAATGAAACCAAGGCCATCAATCAACAAGCTATTCTGTGAATATAGCATGACTGTCATCAAGGGTAGACTGACTAGAGATTGGGAAGACAGGAAGATGATGATGGAGCACTACTAGGAGTACTTGCATCGGATCATCATCACCATCAGGAGAAGAAACGGAAGCAGCAGCGACACCACCAGCAGTAGATGTAGCAGCAGTAGCAGGCAGCATGCCCATGAACATGTCTAGTTCCTGGGCCAGAGAGCAGCCAGTGGTTAACTGCAGGATCAGGATTAAATTCATGCAGTTCAGGACCTTCTACCGCTATCTGCAGGAGAGACTGTAGTGTGTCATCAGAAAGCCGTGTCCGTATTTTTGTTTTGATAAGGTTCTGATAGAAAAAACTCTTTTCACACTTAGCAGTTGAGACACCATAGTTATTAGTATTTCGACTAAGTCAAGAATAATGTGCTCAATCTGTGGTGGTTTTTTTTAGTAATTTTGTGTAGACCTGCAAATACGGCTTGTCAGCTGAAGATTTAAGCAGCATTTTAAATGCAGCATACCAGACTTTATATGTTCTTGCTGCTCTTCTGTGAAAAATCAAAGTATTTAACTAGGTTTGCCAGTTCACAGGTCCCAAACACCGCTAGTTGGTCTCTTGGCAGATCAAACTGCTTGAAATCTAAACAGCTGAACCATTTGAGAGGCACCTCTGAGAAATTTTTAAACCTCTCGTCTATGTACTTTATCGCTGCATCTATTAAATTCTGCAATTGTGCATCTCTTACAAAACTGACTTCTGGGCAGTTGCCTCTGAATGGGAAAGGAACAGTCCTGTCCTCCTCCTCCCTCCCTCTTTGACACAACATACTCCATCCATTTCTGTTCAGGTTTGTAATGGCTAAGGAAAGTTGCCTGTATTTCCTGGTGATGTTTTCAGTCCGTAAGCTGGAGTAGGCAGGTCTCAACAAGTTGTGGAACTTCCAGTATTACTATGTCATCTCTTTGAAACTGGAGTGACAGGTTTTTAGTATTGGCAGAAGTCTTGTAGTATATATAGGGATTTTACAAACTGTACACTCTGTATTTCCTTTAAGAGGGGCCTTTGTTCTAGAACCTTCATCACAGCAGCAGAGGATGCATGTTCTAGGTGTTGAGTGACACTGGGTAGATTAACCTGAACTGCATGAACTGACTCGTGACCTACTGGCAAGCCATCTCACTTGTTTTATAGCACTAAAGTGAGCAAGATCAGTATCCATGACATTAGCGATTTCTTTTAGTTCTCTCATTTTTTGGGACTGTAATGATAAAACTTAAATATTCCCTTGAGAGTACTTTCAAGCTTTGAGACAAATGTATTTTTTTTTTTTATGACATCAAGAACTGCCAGCTCTAACTTATGGGCAACACAGTGCATTGCAATTATTTGAGGACAGTGTTCCCGCAACTTTGCTATGGTTCCTCCTCTTTCGCCCATCATGACACTGGCCCCATCAAAATTTGCTGAAACAAGGAATGGCCCTGGATTGTGAACATTTTGTAGGTTACTTAGGGAAGATTTACTGACTCAAGTGCAGTCGTTATTGCGTGAAATACACCTTCTGCATGTGCATGTTCCAGTGGCACAGCTTGGATAAGCACTGTACGCACCTGTTTTGAGTTTGGGTCAACAAACCGTATGAAAACATTTTCCCACTCAGTTATACTAGAATCTGTACTACCGTCAGCAAGAACTGTCACATATTTAACATCAGTAAGAGTCTGCATTTGGGTTTGGGATATAACTGCTGATATAGCACCACAGAAGTCCCTGGCTCATTTATCATTGGTATAATTAGAACCAAGTGTTATCCCATTTCTTTCTTGCAGTTCACAGAGCCACCCATGTCCGAGAAAGGCGAGATTTTTGGCAATGGAATATGCTGTGTTGAACAGGCGTTGCATCTTGACCTTAGTGCCCTGATCCAACTGCGTAAATGCTTGATACAGTGGGGACTCAGTGATATCAAATGTACCACACGCTGACCACTGTCCCAATATGTTGATTCATGCACAGCAAATGTGGATTGGACTTGTCATGAGCACGAACTGACTCAATTCGAAAAGTATTTGAGCCAGTGGCAAAATATTAGGTTTCTTTGAAAAGGCTGGTACTGCAATGGTTGGATATTTTTCGACTCACAGTGCAATACATCAGTTCTTTTTTCATCATATCTCAGCCAGTTATAAATGGTTAACCAATGCCTCTGAAACAATCGGCCCTTTCTCCTGATCGTTTTTATCTTTATTTGGCCTCTCTGGCCTCCTCATCCTGCTCATGGAGCACTAAAGTACGTTTTTAGGAGTGGATGTAAACTTTCAGTTAAGTCGTCACTGCTTAGTTCAAGACACTGATGATCAGCAGTTATATCTCCTGACACAGATATAGGCTCATTGTCATTGTTATTACTCTATCTGCACTAGACACACTGACAGAGGTGGATTGTGTTTCTGTTTCAGGTGGTGGTATTGCTGCTGATGGAGTCTGTTGTTACTCGTGAGGCTACTGACCAGAGAGAAAAAGAGTCTGCTGTTTACTACTCCTACTCCTGTTCTGCATATTGGGTGGCACTTATTTTCTTCCCCAATGATAATAAATATATTTTATTAATTAGGTGTGTCTGTTTGAGTTTTTTTGGGTGGACTGGACTGGTGTTGGACGGCTGGCCTAGTGGCTCTGGTAGACAGTGATGACACTTCATGATCAAGGGAGCCAGAAGGATGAGGTGCTTATTTGCCTAGCCTATTCAATAAAGGCAATGGATCTTTATTTACAAATGACCCTTCAGTTAAGTTGTGTTAATACTGGAACAAATGCACATTTGCACAGCACAAGCAGTATAATGGCACACTCTTTTTTTTTTTTTTTTGTGGCTTCTAAGTTGTGAACAAACTGAACACTCATCAACAGATTCAAGAGGCTACAGCTGAAACTAATGGAGTGATTTGGTTTCCTACTACTAATCTACAGCGCTCTCCTTCTCAGGCTCTCGCCGCTCTCCAGTCTCTATTTTTGTTTCTGGCAATAGCATGGGCTAAGAAAACAGTTTTTGCCAGCTGCTTCCCAATCACCAACCCTCCCTGCCACAGCGCCCACCGCCCCACCTGCAATCTCAGCAACCTCCACCAGTACCTCAGTCTTCAAACTCTGACTTTTTATTTTAAGAAAAATTAAAAAATGCTGAGGCAAGACAAGTACTGTAGTTCACAGTACTGCACACTGCACTCAAGTCTCCTCTCTCTCCTCTCTCTCTCCAAAGCAAGTGCACACAATCCAGAAAGAAAAGACTTATGAACTGCTTTCTCTGGGAACAGCACGCACGCCCTTTCTCCGTAAAATGAGAAAGAGAGTGTGTGTGTGTCTCAGATCGCCTCCCGCCTAGTCTGCGCGGTGAGCCAGCTCTGCCCAATGCGCTGCCTTACCCTCCGTGAGCCCTCCCTTCCATTTGCTGCCACATATGCCCATCTCTCTGCCTGCCTCCTCTGTTGTCCTGCTGTCTTGGCACCGCGACCAGCACTGTGACTATGAGTTCTGCACTGCACCCACCCCCGCTCACGTGATCTGCTGCCCGAGGGTCAGATGACCCAGTACTCCCTCCAGTATCGCGCGTGACAGCACACCCAGTGGCAAAAGCCAGCAATGCAGGCAAATTAGTTTTTTTTTAAATGCTTGTCCCTGGGCAACTGGCAATCTGAGGCAGCGCTTGTCCCTGGCTGGAAAGTTGTAGCCCGGGACGTCGGGCTATCCTATTTGTCGAACCCTGCCCCGGTTCCTCCTACACCCCCAGCAAGGCAGGGAATGCTGGAAGTGTTTGGGGAGGAGGAGGAGGAAGATGACTTTGAAGGGGAACCTATAGATCCAGAGGTTTCCCCTGAGCAAGAATTCGGGTCCCCTCCTAGGGGCCATGAGGAATACTCCTCCCACTGTGCCTTTGTCAAGAGCATGGTGGAAACTCTGAATCTCCCTCTTCAGGAAACAGAAAAGGATTTGGAGGAGGCAGTTTTATGGACATGATAGGGTTAACCCCCACTAAATGTCTGCTTCTCTCCTTGCATAAGTCTTTAAAAAAGGCTGCACTACAGATTTTTAAAACTCCAACCTCTATCCCTGGTGTGGATAAGAAAGCTGACAAGAAATATCAGCTTGACAGAGCTACAGCTGATTTTCTTTTTACTCATCCTGATCCTGAGGGAGTAGTACAAGCTGCTGCCTGTGACAAGGCCAGGATCCCCATGGCTACCCATCCACCAGACAAAGACTCAAGAAAAATGGATGCTATGGGGAAGAAAGGGTACATGGCTGCCTCTTTATTAGTTAGGCAGGCCAATTACATGGCATATTCAGTGCAGTACCAAAAAGCTCTTTGGAACTGTGTTCTAGCTTTGACTGATAAGATTCCAGGTGAAGTGGCTGTAGACTTACAGTATACAGCAAGGGCTGCATTTGATTCTACCAAGTACCAATTTCATATGGCAGTGGATGCCAATGATGCTGCATCCAGGTTAATGGCTTTGTCTGTTTCACTTAGGAGGTTCGCTTGGCTTAGCGCCACCAACCTGTCTTTAGACACACAGGCTAAAGCAATGGATTTTCCCTTGGAAAACAACTCTTTGTTTGGGGATAATACAGAGGCATATATGAAGAAGGTGGAGGAATATATTAAATCCACCTATAGAGCAATTCCAAAGATAGGCCTTTCACCTTTTACAGACCCCAGAGTAGGAGAGGTAGGGGTAGGGGTTCTTACCCCAGAACTTTCTTTCAAGCGAAGGCCTCTCAGCCTCAACAGCAGGCCAGAGGTTACTTTAGAGGAAGAGGCAGGAGAGCCATGAGAAGAACGGCCCCTGCACCACAGGTTCAGGCGCAGCCCACACAGAACCCCTGATGGGCTAGTGCAGGTCGGATCCCTATTTCAGGACCACCAGTAGGCTGGACTGTCATTACCTCACGCTCATGCCCATCACCACAGACAAGTGGGTGTTGGAGGTAGTGAGCCAGGGCCTGGCACTCGGTTTCAAATCACTTCCAAGGCTGAGAACAAGAACCTTTGCTCCATCAACAACTGCACACAGGATTCCGTTGAGGCTTAGGTAAAGCATCTACTGGCAATCAAAGCAGTAGAGATAGTGCCTTTGATAAGCAGGGGAAAAGGTTTTTATTCCATGTACTTCCTCATAAGGAACAAAAATGGGGATTGGCGACCTATTTTAGATCTAAGACTTTTGAACAAGTACATTTTGAAACCAAGGTTCAAAATGGTCACTCTTCCAATAATCATTCCCCCATTGCAAAAGAGAGACTGGCTAGCCTCCCTAGATTTAAGGACTGCTTATTTCCACATTCCCATCAGACCATCTCACAGAAAATTCTTGAGATTCAGGCTGGCATGAGGCTGTTATCAGTTTGCAGCTCTCCTTTTGGGCTAACTTCGGCACCAAGAGTTTTTACAAAGTGCCTATCAGTGGTGGTAGAGTTTTTGAGGAAACAAGGAGTAACAGTCTTCCCCTGTCTGGATGACTGGTTAGTAGTAGGACAGTCCCTGCAGCATGCAGCACAGTCACTGGCACTAACAAAATCTACACTAGCGTCCCTGGGATTTCTGATCAACGAACAGAAATCTCAGCAGGTACCACTCCAGTTGCTGGAGGTTATTGGAGCAGAATTAAACACCAGACAAGGCAGAGCCTTCCTGCCACAAGACAGGGTGACAAGCATTCTGCAGATTGCAAAATCCTTTGTGTCCAGTAGACCCAAACCAGCCAGAGAATTTCTCAGTCTTCTGGGCCACATGGCATCTGCCACTGCAGTGATGATGGGCTCCAGGTTTCAAATGAGAGAGATTCAGTTCCATCTCAGACAGTTCCGGTCTCAAAGGACGGATCCTGTGTCCAAACTGGTTCCAGTCACAAAAAGCTTAGTCCAAGCTTTACAATGGTGGCTGGGCGAGCACAACCTCAGAGTGGGTGTACCTTTTATAAGGGAACACCTCATAGTAATCCTCCCAATAGATGCCTCACTTCTAGGTTGAGGGGCACACATGTTGGAGCACACAGCAAGTGGCACATGGTCCCCACAAGAGTCTCTGTTGCACATAAATCTCTCGGAGCTCAGGGCTGTTTACCTGGCCGTAAAAACATTTGCTCCTCACCTGCAAAACAAGGTAGTGCAAGTCAGAACAGACAACACCACAACCATGTATTACATCAACAAGCAAAGAGGTACCAGGTCAGATCTGCTGTGCACAGAAGCAACGAGACTGTGATCCCTGGTATACTCCATGGGAGTATCCCTGTCAGCCATACACCTTCCAGGGAAGGACAATGGATTGGCAGACTCTCTCAGCAGGATAAGCCAAGACCACCATGAGTGGTGCCTGAATGCTCAGGTACTCAGTACAATTTTTCAGGAATGGGGCATTCCAGGGTGCATCTCTGCCTCCACAGAAACCACCAGCTTCCAATGTACTGTTGCAGGCCTCTCTAAGGGGCACAGTGCCCCTGGATGCCATGGTTCTGGATTGGACAGGGAGGTTTCTGTATGCATTTCCTCCCTTTCCAGTGATATTCAGGACCCTAGTGAAATTGAGGTCCCAACCAGCAAAGATGATACTGGTGGCTCTGGATTGGGTGAGACAGCACTAGTACTCTTCTTCTACTGTCTCTGTCAGTGGTTCCCCCTATCCACCTGCCCAGGAGGCACAACCTGTTAACCTCCTTGCAGGGCAGGATCCTATACCCCAATCTCAAATCACTGAGACTTAAGGCATGGCTCTTGAAGACTTAGAATTTGCTAACCTTAACCTGTCAGAACAGGTGCTGACAGTTCTTAGGGGTTCCAGGAAGCCGCCTACTAAGAAGACATATTCCTCTAAGTGGAAAAGATTTACTATATGGTGCACAGGTCAGGATGTGACCCCTGTCAGGGCTGATTTGGCTATTCTTGTAGATTATCTTACACATTTACATTCCTTAGGTCTGAAGCCTTTACCCTCAAGGTCCACTTAGCTTCACTCTCTGCTTCCCTGTCAGTTGGTAAGGAGAGGTCTATGGCCTCTCATCCAGTATTCAGAAAATATTTTAAAGGCCTTAATATTCTGCATCCTCCCTGTGGGAACCAGTTCCTGCCTGGAATCTAAATGTTTGCATTATAAACTCATGGACACACCATTCAAACCCATGGCAATCTGCAGATTTGAAGTATGTCACTTGGAAACTGTTTTCCTGGTTGCCATTATTTCAGCCAGAAGGATCAGTGGATTACAAGCCCTGTGCACAGATGTGGACTACATCTCATTACACAGGGACAAGGTGGTCCTTAGGACTAATAAAACATTTCTTCCCAAGGTGGTGTCTGATTTTCACTTGAATCAGTCTATCACTCTACCTGTCTTCTTTACAGACAACTCCAGTTCTCCAGAAAGGAGACTTCATTCCTTTGATGTCAAAAGGGCATTTAGCCACTACATTGACATAACCAAGTCTTACAGGACAAGTCAATCACAGCTCTTCCTCACATATGGTGAAGTTGGTAAGGGCAGAGCTGCAACAAAACATACAGTTGCTTGCTGGATAGTAGCATGTATACAGTTTTGTTATAGTAAGGTGGGTAAACAGGTTCCTCTGGGCCTGAAGGCACACTCCACTAGGGGCATGCTGCTTCAGTGGCAGCTTCCAAGAGAAATGCCACTATTGGAAATCTGCAAAGCAGCTACATGGAAATCGGTACACACCTTCACAAGGCATTATAGCCTGGACTTACAAGCCAGAGGTGATGCTAGGTTTGGTACAGCGGTACTGCAGAGCCTGTTTCCTAAATAGGTTCTCTGCCCAACCTCCAAAGGTACTGCTTGGTAGTCTGCATTAAGTTTAATCATAATGAGTGATTCCTGGGGTTAGAAGAAAAAAATACTCACCATAGTAATCTTGTTTCTTCAAAGGGATCACTCATATATGATTAAAACCCCATTGCATAGAACCTATAGAAGTTGCTCTGCATCCGTGCATTAGGGTGTTTTTCTTTCTCGTATATAGACTAAGGTAGAGACTCACTTTGTTTAACCGGTTGGTGTCCAGGTGGTCTTAAAGTTTCTTAGGTTTGTTGGTTAAGGATGTTTTGACCTGAAAGGGCCAAAAAATGTTATTTAATGTTGTTAATTTTAGCTAGTGGGTCTTTTACCCAGTTAGGCTCCATAAGAATCTGAAGCACTCAGAGTGCAGCAGTTGCTAGGGCAGCAGTTTGAAAGTGGCATGAGCCAATTGAGAATTCCATAATTTCCATAAAATTGCATTTCTCCGGGCAGTTCAACACAGGAGGCTGACTGCATTAAGTTTAATCATAATGAGTGATCCCTTTTGAAGAAACAAGATTACTATGGTGAGTAATTTTTTCTTTTCTGCCAGGCCCATTGAGGGCACCTTCAACTCGAGCAGTGTCTCCTCCTGGGT
This sequence comes from Neoceratodus forsteri, assembly GCA_016271365.2. Classification (NCBI taxonomy): domain Eukaryota; kingdom Metazoa; phylum Chordata; order Ceratodontiformes; family Ceratodontidae; genus Neoceratodus; species Neoceratodus forsteri. The sequence goes on along the minus strand of CM028134.1, from coordinate 803,604,391 downwards.
GGAATTCAGAGAAGTCATTCCAGCAGTCTTTCACAGAGTGGCCATTGGGCATCCATCCATTCTTTGGCAAAGTCCTACAGATTGATGTGTCTGTCTCTGCTGAGGCATCCTTTAATTAACTGGTCCCTCCTTCGTCGGGGGACCCATAAATGTCTGCTAACATTCTTCCCACCCGGGAAGCAAAGGGATGTACTGCTTTAGTATATCCCACTAGTTATGAGCCCGGAGACCAGCTTAAGAGAGAGAAATAGAAATTTCTAGGGACATGGATATGTTGTTCATCCACACTGTCTGGCAGGTATCCTTGCCGCTTTAATTCTTGCCGGAAGGTCTTCAAGCTGGCTCCTTCCACCCACCCGGGTGGTAAAACTCTCGGCTCCGCCCCGTGACGTCAGATCTTCCTTACCGCTTGGAAGCTCAGGTTCCCTCCTTAGCGCTCTGCGTTTGAGACTGGATCCCAATTCTTCAGTTCGCCTGAAATTGATTTTGAAGTTTTCCAAACTTTGGTCTTCTTTTTCCCTCGGCTGCGATGGACAAATCTGTTCCCTGCTGGAGGTGTCCTCTGCGGCAGAAAATGTCCAGGACAGAGCCGCACTCCATGTAGTCTACTGCTTAGGCCTAGACCACGACCCGCAGGATTGCGAGTTGTGTCGTTCTTTCTCTGACAATGTTCTGGACGATCGTATGCCTGCTTGAAGCTCGGGCGCCCAGAACGCTCACGTTAAATCTAAAGAGGCTCGCTGGTGTCCGTGGCTGGCTTGGCTGGAGTGCCTCGAGTAGCTGATCGCCTCGAGGAGGAAGCGGCCCAGGCCGCATCTTCTTCCTCCTCGGCCGCGGCATTTATCCTGCTCTCTCTGAGTTCCTCGTATACAGCTTCGCTCAAGGAGCTTTGCCAGTCCCTTTCCACGAAGGGAGAGGGGCCTTTGGGACATTCTTCTTGGCCCAAGAAAAGGGAATCGAAAGGTAAGTCCCATCGTCGGCGTTCGTGGGAGTGGGAGAGTTCCCCCTCCCTGGGCAGACGACCGTCTACTTCGGTCGAGGTTGCGACTGAGGCCGCTGGCTTCACAGTGCCCCCGTCAAGCCAGCCTGCCGAGACTCCCGTCGATGAAGTCGAGATTTTTCTTGATCCGTTAGATGGGCTGTCGACTGGAGAAGCCGACAACCCTACTTCACCGGTTCCCCCGGTGGATACCGAGGATCTGCCTGCTCCTTCGGGACCGTAGTCCCCGGTTAAAGTTCGAGCCTAGGGAAGAGCGGGTATCCCCGGCCCCTTCCCAGACCCACCTCGGTTCCCCGAGTCTCGGTCTCGGACCTCTTCTGGTCCAGCCGGTCCCGCCGACATCGGCAGTCGGTCTGTTATCAAGTAAGCAGCGACACGTTTTCGCTCGCCCTCCTCCTCGGGTGAGGAGGCTACGGCGCAAGTTGCGCCGGGCGCTACGAGATTTGATGTGGCAGCAGTTGCTGTTATCCGGGCCTAAGCCGACCCCGCTAAGACCCGCTCATCAAGTGGTTCCGAATGGCCGAAGCAACCACTGTTCCAGTCGAGTTGCCCGCCCCAGGGCCGGTTACTAGCCGAAACCAGCTGGTTCACCGATTGTGGTGGAACCTCGCCTCCACAACCTAAGTCGGGGCACTGACCAAGCACTCGGTTGGGTCATGGCCTGCCCCACAGGTTGTCGGGTCACCCTCACTCCCGACCGTCCTCGGCAGGTGGAGGGTGGCTCAGGGCCAGTGAGCTCTTTCGCAGACTCTTCGAACCGACGACGGTTCCTCCCTGTTCTCCAGGCAGTGCGATCTGGAGTCCTCCGGGGCCAGTCAGTGGACTATAGCCCATCGCCCTTCTTGGGTTCTGCTTGACTCATCTCGGAGTCCACCGGATGCAGCTCGAGCCTGTGTCCAATGGGCTAAGTATCCCCTGACGGAGATTCTGACTGAGGGATCTTCTACGTGAGGTTCTTCCCGGTGGCTGAGGCCATTGTCGGCCCAGCCTTGGAGCTTTGCAGTGGCCTGCTTCCTGTCCTGCGCCTCGGCCAGGATGGCCTGGAAGTATCGCGGTCCCTCACCGCCTTGCCCGTTTTCTGGAACACCTCTGCTGAGGGGTTAGTCACCGACAGCGCTCGCGCTCCGTAATGCTTGGGATGTTAGCTCTCGACAAGGAGTCCAAAGCTGGACTTTGCCGGGTGCGGGAGTACGCTATACCCTCGCTCGGCCTCAACAGGCCAGTCGGTCGTGATGATGGCACACTTCTCCATGCCTCATGGGCCCCTGGATGAGGTCGCTCTCATCTCCGCCTGACCTGCAGACCACGGTCCCACAGGTGCGGACCAGGGTAGGCGGTGCGAGGCAGCAGCGCCCAGACTGCTCTGGACATAGGGTGATCCAGCCAGGTCATAGCGGCCGCAGTGGCTATGCGACTCAGGGCATGGCTGAGGATATCCACCTTCACGGCGGATACCCAGCACAAGTTGGCTGGATCGCCCCTCTGGGACTGACCCTCGGCCCTGGAGTGGAGGGACACCTCCAGCGGATCGGAAGTCCAATGCCACTCTGGACTCGGTCACCTCCTACCAGAGGGACAAAGGCCGCCGCAGCAGAAGTCCTTTTTTCGCCCTTGGTCCCTGCTTTCCCACCGCCCAGCAGCACCCAGCAACAGGGCCAGCAGGCTTGCGCTTACGCCCTAAACTCAGTTTACAGCTTCCTCCAACAGGAAGCAAGGAGGTAAGGCCCGGAGGTCCCTCGCCAGTTCTTCCTCCAAGCCTGCCCAGTGATGGGTTGAGGGCCGCCGCCAACCTCGTCACTCCCCACTGGGTTCCCCCTGTGGGGGGACGGCTCTGCCACTTTCTTTCCGCCTGGTCCACTATCACCATGGACCGCTGGGTGTTGGAGCTGGTAGGAAAAGGCCTGCCTCTGTAGTTCGAGCAGGTTCCGCCTTATCGAGCCGTCGCCCCTCGGGCGGCCTCGGGGTCCGCAACCTCGCTGTTGTCCCGCCGGGCCTATGTTGCCCTGCTCCTCGAAAAAAGAGGTAATCAGGAAGGTGGCGGATCCTCCTTCAGACTCGGCTTGTGTCCAGGTACTCCTGGTCCCAAACGGACGGGGGCTGGTGCCCCATTCTCACCTGCACGACCTGAACAAGTCCTACTGTCTCGGACCTTCAGGATGGTCACCTGGCTCAGATAATCCCATCCTTGAACGAGGGCAGTGGTTCGCTTCCTGGACCTCCAGGACGATTCTTTCACGTCCCAATCTGTCCGTCCCCATCAGAGATTCCTCCGCCTCAGAGCAGAGGGATCCCTTACGAGTTCGAGCCATGCCCTTCGGCCTCTCCCTTGCTCCCAGGGTCTTCACCAAATGCATGGCAGTGGTGACAGCATTCTCTGGCGCTGAGGGGTCCGGTGTACCTTACCTGGACGATAGGTGATAGCAGCCCCTCCAGACTCACCTGCAAAACAAGGTAGTACAAGTCAGAACAGACAACACCACAACCATGTATTACATCAACAAGCAAAGAGGTACCAGGTCAGATCTGCTGTGCACAGAAGCAGCGAGACTGTGAGTCCTGGTATACTCCATGGGAGTATCCTGTCAGCCATACACCTTCGGGAAGGACAATGGATTAGCAGACTCTCAGCAGGATAAGCCAAGACCACCATGAGTGGTGCCTGAATGCTCAGGTACTCAAATTTTATTTTCGAAATGGGGCATTCAGGGGTGCATCTCACTCCACAGAAAAACCACCAGCTTCCAATGTACTGTTGCAGGCCTCTCTAAGGGCACAGTGCCCCTGGATGCCATAGGTCCTGGATTGGACAGGGAGGTTTCTTGTATGCATTTCCTCCCTTCCAGTGATATTCAGGACCCTAGTGAAGTGGAGGTCCCAACCAGCAAAAGATGATACTGGTGGCTCTGGATTGGGTGAGACAGCACTAGTACTCTTCTTCTACTGTCTCTGTCAGTGGTTCCCTATCCACCTGCCCAGGAGGCACAACCTGTTAACCTCCTTGCAGGGCAGGATCCTATACCCCAATCTCAAATCACTGAGACTTAAGGCATGGCTCTTGAAGACTTAGAATTTGCTAACCTTAACCTGTCAGAACAGGTGCTGACAGTTCTTAGGGTTCCAGGAAGCCGCTACTAAGAAGACATATTCCTCAGTGGAAAAGATTTACTATATGGTGCACAGGTCAGGATGTGACCCTGTCAAGGCTGATTTGGCTATTCTTGTAGATTATCTTACATTTACATTCCTTAGGTCTGAAGCCTTTACCCTCAAGGTCCACTTAGCTTCACCTCTGCTTCCCTGTCAGTTGGTAAGAGAGGTCTATGGCCTCTCATCCAGTATTCAGAAAAATATTTTAAAGGCCTTAATATTCTGCATCCTCCTGTGGGAACCAGTTCCTGCCTGGAATCTAAATGTTTGCATTGCTAAACTCATGGACACACCATTCAAACCCATGGCAATCTGCAGATTTGAAGTATGTCACTTGGAAACTGTTTCCTGGTTGCCATTACTTCAGCCAGAAGGATCAGTGAATTACACCCTGCACAGATGTGGACTACATCTCATTACACAGGGACAAGGTGGTCCTTAGGACTAATAAAACATTTCTTCCAAGGTGGTGTCTGATTTTCACTTGAATCAGTCTATCACTCTACCTGTCTTCTTTACAGACAACTCCAGTTCTCCAGAAAGGAGACTTCATTTCCTTTGATGTCAAAGGGCATTTAGCCACTACATTTGACATAACCGAAGTCTTACAGGACAAGTCAATCACAGCTCTTCCTCACATATGGTGAAGTTGGTAAGGGCAGAGCTGCAACAAAACACATACAGTTGCTTGCTGGATAGTAGCATGTATACAGTTTTGTTATAGTAAGGTGGGTAAACAGGTTCCTCTGGGCCTGAAGGCACACTCCACTAGAGCACAGCTGCTTCAGTGGCAGCTTCAAGAGAAATGCCACTATTGGAAATCTGCAAAGCAGCTACATGGAAATCGGTACACACCTTCACAAGGCATTATAGCCTGGACTTACAAGCCAGAGAGGTGATGCTAGGTTTGGACAAGCGGTACTGCAGAGCCTGTTTCCTAAAATAGGTTCTCTGCCCAACCTCCAAAGGTACTGCTTGGTAGTCTGCATTAAGTTTAATCATAATGGTGATTCCTGGGGTTAGAAGAAAAAATACTCACCATAGTAATCTTGTTTCTTCAAAGGGATCACTCATATATGATTAAAAACCCGTATACTAGAACCTATAGAAGTTGCTCTGCATCCGTGCATTAGGGTGTTTTTCTTTTCAGTATATAGACTAAGGTAGAGACTCACTTTGTTTAACGGTTGGTGTCCAGGTGGTCTTAAAGTTTCTTAGGTTTGTTGGTTAAGGATGTTTTGACCTGAAAGGGGCAAAAATGTTATTTAATGTTGTTAATTTTAGCTAGTGGGTCTTTTACCAGTTAGGCTCCATAAGAATCTGAAGCACTCAGAGTGCAGCAGTTGCTAAGGCAGCAGTTTGAAATGGCATGAGCCAATTGAGAATTCCATAATTTCCATAAAATTGCATTTCTCCGGCAGTTCAACACAGGAGGCTGACTGCATTAAGTTTAATCATAATGAGTGATCCCTTTTGAAGAAACAAGATTACTATGGTGAGTAATTTTTTCTTTTCTGCCAGGCCCATTGAGGGCACCTTCAACTCGAGCAGTGTCTCCCTCCTGGGTGGAATTCAGAGAAGTCATTCCAGCAGTCTTTCACAGAGTGGCCACTTGGGCATCCATCCATTCTTTGGCAAAGTCCTACAGATTGGATGTGTCTGTCTCTGCTGAGGCATCCTTTAATTAACTGGTCCCTCCTTCGGCGGGGGACCCATAAATGTCTGCTAACATTCTTCCCACCCGGGAAGCAAAGGGATGTACTGCTTTAGTATATCCCACTAGTTATGAAACCCGGAGACCAGCTTAAGAGAGAAATAGAAATTTCTAGGGACATGGATATGTTGTTCATCCACACTGTCTGGCAGGTATCCTTGCCGCTTTAATTCTTGCCGGAAGGTCTTCAAGCTGGCTCCTTCCACCCACCCGGGTGGTAAAACTCTCGGCTCCGCCCCGTGACGTCAGATCTTCCTTACCGCTTGGAAGCTCAGGTTCCCTCCTTAGCGCTCTGCGTTTGAGACTGGATCCTAATTCTTCAGTTCGCCCGAAATTGATTTTGAAGTTTTCCAAACTTTGGTCTTCTTTTTCCCTCGCGGCTGCGATGGACAAATCTGTTCCCGCTTTTCGGAGGTGCCCTTGCGATGAAAATGTCCAGGACAGAGCGCACTCATGTCGTCTACTGCTTAGGCCTAGACCACGACCCGCAGGATTGCGAGTTGTCGTTCTTTCTCTGACAATGTTCTGGACGATCGTGCTGCCCGCTTGCTGCTGGCGCCCGAGCGTTTTCCGCGGTTAAATCTAAAGAGGCTGATTGGGGTCGTCGGTGGCTGGCTTGGCTGAGAGAGCTCGAGCAGTTGATCGCCTCGAGGAGGAAGCGCCCAGGCCGCATCTTCTTCCTCCTCGGCCGCTGCATTTATCCTGCTCTCTCAGTTCCTCAGATACAGCTTCGCTTCAAGGAGCTTTTGCCAGTCCCTTTCCACGAAGGGGAGGGGCCTTTGGGACATTCTTCTTGGCCCAAGAAAGGGAATCGAAAGGTAGAGTCCCATCGTCGGGCGTTAAGTGGGGTGGGAGAGGTCCCCCTCCCTGGGCAGACGACCGTCTACTTCGGTCGAGGTTGCGACTGAGGCCGCTGGCTTCACAGTGCCCCCGTCAAGCCAGCCTGCCGAGACTCCCGTCGATGAAGTCGAGATTTTTCTTGATCCGTTAGATGGGCTGTCGACTGGAGAAGCCGACAACCCTACTTCACCGGTTTCCCCGGTGGATACCGAGGATCTGCCTGCTCGCCCGGACCGTAGTCCCGGTTAAAGTTCGAAGCCTAGGGAAGAGCGGGTATCCCCGCCCCTTCCCAGACCACCCTCGGTTCCCCGAGGTCTCGGTCTCGGACCTCTTCTCGGTCCAGCCGGTCCCGCCGACATCGGCAGTCTCGGTCTCGTTACCGAAGTAAGCAGCGACACCGTTTTTCCTCGTCCTCCTCCTCGGGTGAGGAGAGGCTACGGCGCAAGTTACGCCGGCGCTACGAGGATTTGATGTGGCAGCAGTTGCTGTTATCCGGGCCTAAGCCGACCCCGGCCAAGACCCCGCTCATCAAGTGGCTTTCGCCGGAATGGCCGAAGCAACCACTCGTTCCAGTCGAGTTGCCCGCCCCAGGGCCGGTTACTAAGCCGAAACCAGCTGGTTCACCGATTGTGGTGGAACCTCCGCCTCCACAACCTAAGTCGGGGGCACTGACCAAGAATTCTCGGTTGGGTCATGGCCTGCCCCACAGGTTGTCGGTCACCCTCACTCCCGACCGTCCTCGGCAGGTGGAGGGTGGCTCAGGGCCGAGTGAGCTCTTCGCAGACTCTTCGGAATCCGACGACGGTTCCTCCCTGTTCTCCAGGCAGTGCGATCTGGAGTCCTCCGGGGGCCAGTCAGTGGACTATAGCCCATCGTCCTTCTTGGGTCTGCTTCGACTCATCTCGGAGTCCACCGGGATGCAGCTCGAGCCCGTGTCCAAATGGGCCAAGTATCCCCTGACGGAGATTCTGGACTGAGGGGATTCTCTTACGGAGGCCTTTCCGGTGGCTGAGGCCATTGTCGGCCAGCCTTGGAGCTTTGGCAGTGGCCTGCTTCCTGTCCTCGCCTCGGCCAGGATGGCCCAGGAAGTATCCGGTCCCTACCCGGCTCTTTGCCAGTTTCTGGAACACCCTCTGCTGAGGGGTTAGTCAGCACAGCGTTTTCCGGCGTTCGGTAATGCTTGGGATGTGGACAAGCCCCGACAAGGAGTCAAAAGCTGGACTTTGCCGGGTGCAAAGAATACGCTAATCTCCCTCGGCCTCCAACAGGCCAGCTCGGCCGTCCTGATGGCACACTTCTCCCATGCCCTCATGGGCTCCCTGGATGAGTGTCGTTCTCATCTCCGCCTGACCTGCAGACCACGGTCCCGCCAGGTGGGACAGGGTAAGGCGGTGGCGAAGCAGCAGCGCCAGACTGCTCTGGACATAGGTGATTCCTGGCCAGGTCAGTAGCGGCCACGAGTGGCCATGCGACGTGAGGGCATGGCTGAGGATATCCACCTTCCAGGCGGACTACCCAGCACAAGTTAGGCGGACGTCCCTTCTTGGGGACTGGCCTCTTCGGCCCTGGGTGGAGGACACTCCAGCGGGACCCGAAAGTCAATGCCACTCTGGACTCGATTCACCTCCGCCCAGAGGGACAAAGGCCGCCGTCAGCAGCAAGTCCTTTAGTCCTTGATCCCTGCTCCTCGACCGGCCCAGCAGCACCAGCAACAGGGCCCAGCAGGCTCTGCGTCCTAAGCCCAAGCCGACAGCTTCCTCCAACAGGAAGCAAGGAGGTAAAGGCAGGAGTCCCTCGGCCAGTTCTTCCCTCAAGCCGCCCAGAGTGATGGGTTGAGGGTGCGCCCCAACCTCGTCCTCCCACACTGGGTTCCCCTAGAGGCAAGCTCAACCACTTTCTTTCCCGCCTGGTCCACTATCACCATGGACCGCTGGAGTGTTGGAGCTGGTAGAAAAGGCCTGCCTCTGTAGTTCCGAGCAGGTTCCGCCTTATCGAGCCGTCGCCCTGGGGCCTCGAGTCAGTCATAACCTCGCTGTTGTCCCGCCCGTTCTGTTGCCCTGCTCCTGAAAAAGGGCCGTCAGGAAGGTGGCGGATCCTCCCTTCCAGACTCGGGGTTTGTGCAGGTGCTTCCTGGTCCCAAAAGCAGACGGGGGCTGGTGCCCATTCTCGACCTGCACGACCTGAACAAGTTCCTAAGGTCTCGGACTATTCAGGATGGTCACTCTGGCTCAGATAATCCCATCCTGGGAGCAGGCGTGTGGTTCTGCTTCCTGGACCTCAGGACGCATTCTTTCATCCCAATCTCTCAATCCCATCAGAATTCCTCCGGCTTCAGAGCAGGATCCCTTCAGTTCGAGCCATGCCGCCAGCCGGGTCTTCCCAATGCGCAGTGATGACAGCATTCCCCTCACGCGCTGGGGGTCGTGCCTGGACGATTGGCTGATATGGCCCCCTCAGACAGAGATGGGCGGTCCAGAGATCTAGCCCTCAGGTTGCTCTCAGGTTGGCCTCCTCATCTAGCGAGGCCAAGTCGGGAACTCGTGCCAAAGCATGAGTGATTCTGTTCATCGGGGCAGAGCTGGAGCTCTCTGCGAGCCAGGCATGGCTCCTGGCGGACAGGGCGAAGTTCTTTCCTGCTTTTGCCCAGTCATATCTGGTTGGGCAATGCTGCACCTGCCGGGACTTTCGCCTCCTGGGCCTCATGGGCCTGCACCAGTGTGGTCCGTTGGGCCCGTTGGTACATCGTCCCCTTCAATGGGGACTGGCCAGCCAATGGTCTCGCGTCACGATCCGTTGGACGACCCGTGACAGTGACCCAGGAGATGTGGGCGAGCTCTCCAGTGGTGGATCGTTCCAGCTCATCTGCGGAGGGTACCCTGTTCGTCGCCTCGAGCTGACGGTCTCTCTCTTGACTGACGCATCTCTGATGGGTTGGGGTGCCCATCTGGGGGAACACCAAGTGCACGGCCTCTGGTCCCCTCGGCAGTCCCGATGCCACATCAACCTGCTGGAGCTCTGAGCGGTCCGTCTAGCTCTCACCATCTTCGCTTCGTTTCTACGGGGTCATGTGGTTCAGGTCCAGACGGACAACACCACGACCATGTACTATCTGAACCGCCAGGGCGGGACACGCTCCTTGCTGTTATGCAAGGAAGCTCTCCGCATTTGGTCCCTAGTGCGCAGCCTGGAGGCGGATCTCCTAGCCATTCACGTGGCAGGAGCCTCCAACACCCTGGTCGATTCCCTAAGCAAGATAGGGGCTGCATCTCACGAGTGGTCTCTCCTGCCGGAGGTAGTACAAGATCTCTTCTCCCACTGGGGCACGCCTCAGGTGGACCTGTTTGCCTCCAGGGAGAATGCGAAGCTGAGTCTGTTCCATGCCCGCCCCCCTCAGCAGGGCTCACTGCAGGGGGATGCCATCTCGAGGCCGTGGACCCCGGGCCTCTTCTACGCCTTTCCCCCATTTCCCTTGATCCACAAGGTGCTTCTCAAGGCGAGGAGGGACAAGGCGCAGGTGATTCTAGTAGCCCCAGACTGGCCCTGCCAGTTCTGGTATCCAGATCTCCTCAGCCTCAGCTCCAGGCTCCCGAGGCGGCTTCCAGCCCGCCCGGACCTGATCTCAGTCAATCAGGGAAGGTATTCCATCCGGACCTTCAGTCCCTGCACCTGACGACCTGGTTCCTGAGCGGCTAGAGTTCCAGGCCTTGGGTCTTTCCGACAAGGTCCTCAGCGTCGTTGAGGCATCCCGTAAAGAGTCAACCAGGAATGCTATGCCTTCAAATGGAAGAGGTTTTCCATTTGGTGTCAGGGAAGGGCTTGGACCCTTCCGACTGCCTGGCAAGCATTCTGGACCTGTGGTCCCTTTCTCAGAAGGGCTTGGGTCCAGCGACCCTTAAGGTGCACACCTGGCAGCCATCTCTGCTTGCCCAGGCGCGGGCGGCAAACGGCCCGGTGGCACCTGGGAGGAAGGTGGTCAGGCGGCTTTTTCAAAGGCCTTGACCACATTTCCCCTCCGGTGCGAGAGCCTCCACCTCCGTGGGATCTACTGCTGGTGTTGGCCAAGCTCATGGGCAAGCCATTCGAACCAATGCACAGGTGTGATCTTTCACACCTGTCGTGGAAGACCGCCTTCTTGTTGGCTATCATGTCAGCCAGAAGGATGGGAGAGCTCCAGGCGCTTTCCATCGAGACTCCCTACCTGGTCTTCCACAGGGACAAGGTTGTCCTGCGCCCCCACCCGAAATTCCTTCCGAAGGTGGTGTCGGAGTTTCACCTTAACCAGGTGTTGATTCTGCCAGTGTTTCTACCCCAATCACCAATTCAGAGGCGGTATAGGCTCCATACTTTGGACCCTAGGCGGCTGCAGCCTTAGGAGCAGACGGCTGAAGTTCGGGAGAGGTTCGCCAGCTGTTTGTCACCTACGCTGAAGCCGCACTCCTGGCAGACCTGCAGCAAAGCGGACGATAGGCAGGTGGATCACCTCCTGCATAGAGCTCTGCTATAAGTTGGCGGGCATGGAGCCTCCCAGAGGGATAAGAGCTCATTCTACCCGCCATACCGCTGCATCGGTAGCTGCTTCCAGGGACGTTCCTATCCAGGATATCTGCAGGGCTGCTACCTGGAAGTCGGCACATACCTTCATTACCCACTATCACATTGACCTCGAGTCACGCCGGGGTGCTGGTTTTGGGGCCTCAGTTCTCCAGTCTCTCTTTCCCAAGTAAGTATCGGGGGTGTGCGCCTTGCCTCCCTCTTCCCGGAGAACTGCTAGGAGTCTGCCAGACAGTGTGGATGAATAACATATCCATGTCCCTAGAAATACAGGTTACTCACCTGTAACAGGAGTTCTAGGAATGGTATATGTTGTTCATCCACACGACCCATCCGACCTTCCCGGCTTCGACGCACAACCTGAGCTTCCAGCGGGCCAGATCTGGCGTCATGGGGCGGAGCTGAGAGTTTTACCACCTGGGTGGGTGGGAGGAGCCAGCTTGAAGACCTTCCGGCAAGAATTAAAGCGGCAAGGATACCTGCCAGGCAGTGTGGATGAACAACATATACCATTCCTAGAACTCCTGTTACAGGTGAGTAACCTGTATTAAAATACCTGTAAATTTTCTTTCTCCGACTGCTGGTCTCTGGGCTCCTCCCCTTCCAGAATGTTGGGCATTGGCCATCTGGCCTGAGTGTTTGAAGTTGGCTTTTCCAGGCCTTAAGTGCAGATTAACATTTCTTTTTTTATTTCTCGGTGATGTATTACTTCAGGGGACACATGCTTTGGAACAAACTGAGAGCTGCCGGATGCAGATGGGAGGATCTGGTTCCCCTGCAGAGATCTTTTTCCTGCCTGTCGCATGGTACCTGGAAAGACCTCCCCACTAGTTATGATCCCGGAGACCAGCAGTCGGAGAAAGAAAATTTACAGGTATTTAAATTTAAATTTTTCCAATACATTTGGGTAGAAGTGACGTGTGCCAAAGTAGTGCCTTTCAAAGTTTTTTTTTTTTTAAATATAGCTCTTTGGTCCCCATCGCCTCCTCCTAGCAACGGGGACACATAGGTATTTTTTACTGTTTTCTCCCCTGACCCCCAGGCCCATGGCCGTGTGAGCATTGGAGACATGCTACACACCTTGTGGCGCCAGCTCAGCCCCCCCCCTCCACCTCATACTTTTGCTGCCCCCTCTCCGCCTGTGCTACCCACCGGACCTCCATCTGGTGGGAGTGGAACTACGGGGGTGCCAGCCACCCTCACCATCCTTGGGAGAGTAGAGCTGTCCATCGGCTTGGTTTATTTATGGTTTATTATTTTTATTATTTTATACTGTTTTAGTATTATAAGTTAACTTTTCAATATGAGTTTGTGTTATTTATATTTGTGTAACTTTCTAACTTTTCTCTGGTTCCTGATTAGTTCAGAGGAACTGGAGAAGACTGTTTTCTGCTCTTCCCACTGTAAAGGAATCGCAATTAAAATTTTTAAAACGTAAATAAAAATATGTTTTTATTAAACTGCTTTGTGGTTTTATTTCATTTATTCTTAGTTTCTTGTTTTCAAACAACATGGAGTCTTGCTGTATTCTGACAAATGCAGTTAGACCGACCGATTCAACTGCCCCGGAGAACAAAGAGTTAAACTCTATGCAAATGCATAGAACGTTGAGCTCGAGTTCGGTTTTCAAACCACTGTCCTCGGTACGTTCTAGTAACTGATCAGATTCTTTACTGTGCTCACCAGTGAAGATGCCTCTGAGATTTATCCTCATTGCCTCCAGTTAAAGCTGAGTCTTGTCGGTTTATTTGACTACCGCTTTCTGGTTTTCTCTTTAAAATGTTCTAAAACCGCTGTCTTTGGTATCATGTACATTCCTAGGTTGGATAAGTGTTTGGTTTCTGATCGGATCCGTCGACCGTGAGGAGACCAAACTTTATTTTTCCCTTTTCTGTATAATATGTTTGGATTCTGGGGACTCGCTTCAGAGCCCTTACCAGAACCGAGTTTTTCTTGCTTTTTCTTTGGCTAGCGTTAAACCATTAGCCGGTCAGGACTTAGTCTCTCTATTACCCGGCGTAACTAAGCCTTCAGGGGTAATTTCTTTTAAAATTCACGTTTCTCTGTCTGGTCTTAACTAAGCCATTTTTGGATAAAGTAGTAATTGGAATTTTTGCTTAACTGGCCTAACTAAGCCACTGGGTTAAGCATTCAAATTTTAGGGTTATGTCACAGAAACCCAAGAGAAAAAACGGTCCCACTGGGTTTCAGTGCTGTACCGAGTGTGGAGAGCAATTTGCTAAGGCCGATCAGCACTTTGTTTGTCTGTACTGCTTCGGTTTCGACCACTTACAAACAGACTGTGCCATTTGTCAGAACTTTCCTCAGTCTGCTGTGGACAGACGGCTTAGTAAACTGAGAGAAAGGATGGATAAGACGTCCGTTGAGGGCAGCTCCAGTTCAGCCAAGCCTTCAGATCCGGCAGCTGAACCCTCAGGCCAGGGTGAACAGTTGATGGTTAAAAGACATTGAGAGTCAGTTTAAGAACGCGCACCGTCTAAAAAAGCCAAGCGCTCCGGTTTGGAACCGCGCAAGCAGTCGGTCCCAGTTCCAACCGCTGAGGAAATTGCAGAAGCCATCCGCATAGTGCATTCTTTGCAGTCTGGGTTTGGCGAACCGTCGCAGGTACCATCTGGGCAGCCAACGGTTCCGGATACCGGTTCAGTACCCTCAGGACCCATTGATCCTGAGGAGTACTATTACTCTGAATGTGACTGATGATGAGGAGGAGGAGGATGAAGGGGAGCCAATAGATCCTGAGGTTTCCCTGATCATCCTCAGTATGAGTCCCCTCCTAGGCCACCTCCCATTTTGCTTTTATGAGGCAGGTGGCTGAGACCTTGCAGCTCTCTGTACAAGAAGCCAGGCAGGAAGATGAGGAATAGGATTACAGGGAGATGATGGATCTCCCTGTATCCCAGGGACTGTCTATTCCCATCCACAAGTCCTTTAAAAAGCAGACTTCAACAATCCTCCAGACCCCTAGCTCTGTCTCTCCTGTGGACAAGAAGATGGACAGAAAGTATATTCTAGCTGGCAGTGGCACTGACTTTTTATCCAGTCATTGCAGCTATGTGGGGGTGGTACAGACTGCAGCCTGTGAGAAGGCTGGCATTCCTCTGGCTTCTCATCCCCCCCTGACAAGGATTCCAGAATGGTACAGACTGCAGCCTGTGAGAAGGCTGGCATTCCTCTGGCTTCTCATCCCCCTGACAAGGATTCCAGAAAGGTGTATTCCCTTGCCAAGAAAACATATCTGGCATCCTCCTTGGGTATTAGGCAAGCCTCCTATATGGCTTATGCCTCCAGGTATCTCAAATCCCTTTAGGAGTCTGTGAAACAGTTTGCCAAAAAGGCCCTTCCTGAGCTCTCTGCTGATCTCCAGGAGCTGGTCACCAAGGGGCTACAGGCATCAAAGTCTCAGTTCCACAAGGCTGTGGACTCTAATGATGCAACTTCTAGGGCTGTGGCATCTGTTGAATCTCTTGGGCGTTTCTCCTGGATCAGATGTACCACGCTGTCCCAGGATACACAGAATAACGCTATGGACTTTCCACTTGTTCAGAATTCTCTATCTGGGGAACAGACTGAAGCATATATGAAGAAAGTGAATGAGTACAGAGTGACATACAGGAGTGCTTTAGCAAAAGAGAAGGCTGCCACTCCTCAAATGCAACAGACCAGGGGTAGGGGTAGACCCTACCCAAGGCCTTTCCATCAGGCCCAAGCCTTTCCCTCTTACCAGCAGCCTAAGGGTTTCTTTAGAGGGAAGGGCAGGACAGGTGCTGGCAGTGCTGCCTCCACCTCCCAGTCTGCTACCCCAGCTAAACAGACACCCTGAGGAGTCTGTCTGGGCTGCCTCCCCTACCCCTGTAGGGGGCAGGCTGACCTACTATTTCCAGGCTTGGCAATCCATTACTTCAGACAAGTGGGTCCTGGAGATAGTAGGTCAGGGTCTTGCTCTCAGCTTCAAGCTGCTTCCAAAACTATCAACAAGAGCCTTCAAACCTGCCAGCCTTACAGAAACAGCCCTGTTGGAGGCAGAGATTTCCACTCTTCTCCTCTCAAAGGCAGTGGAGCTTGTGCCCCTCAGCACAGGGGAAAAGGGTTGTACTCAAGGTACTTCCTAGCACCGAAGAAAAATGGGGAGTGGTGGCCCATTCTGGATCTCAGATTCCTTAACAGGCATCTTACAAAGCCAAAGTTCAAAATGACAACTCTGGTTACCATTTTACCTACTTTCAGGCAAGGGGACTGGCTAGCATCCCTGGATTTAAAGGATGCCTATTTCCACATCCCCATCAGGCAGTCCCACCAAAAAATAACTCCGGTTTCGACTGCCCGTGAGCCACTACCAGTTCAGGGCCATGCTCTTCGGGCTGACCTTTGCCCCAAGAGTATTTACAAAGTGCCTGGCAGTGGTAGTGGCATACCTCAGAAGGCAAGGGGTTTCAGTTTACCCCTATCTGGATGACTGGCTCCTGGTGGGTCAGTCCCCCCAGCTGGTCACAGGAGCACAAAATCTCACTCAGGACACTTTTCAGTCCCTAAGTTTCTTGGTGAATCTAAAAAGGTCTGTCTTGACCCCAGTACAAGTGTTAGACTTCATAGGGGCAGAGCTGAATGCCATTCAGACAAGGGCCTTTTTACGCCCTGCTAGGACAAGGCCCTCATCGATCTTGCAAAATCCTTCCACCTTCGAGTTCCCTCGACCAGCAAGGTGTTTTCTACAGCTTCTGGATCACATGTCCTCCACCATAACTGTGGTCCTGGGGGACAGGTTCCAAATGAGGGATATTCAGTTCCACCTGAGATCCTTCTGGTCCCAGAAAAAGGATCCTCGTCCAAGCTGATTCCTGTGTCTCCCACCCTTTTGTTAGCTCTTCAGTGGTGGCAGGATATGGACAACCTCAGAGTAGGGGTTCCCTTTCTTCCCAGGCCCCCTCCCTAGTGTTGATAATCGGATGCTTCCCTGCTGGGCTGGGGTGCTCACCTAGGGGATCACACAGCCCACGGCACTTGGCTTCCTCAGGAGTATCTCCTGCACATCAGCCTTCTGGAACTCAGGGCAGTGTTCCTGGCTATCCAGGAGTTTGCCAGTCTCTTACAGAGCAAGGTGGTACAGGTCAGAACAGACAATACCACCACCATGTACTACATCAGCAAGCAGGGGGAACAAGATCCTCACTGCTTTGTACAGAGTCTATGAAGATTTGGAATGTGGCCTGTTCCCTGAACGTGTCCCTGTCAGCTGTTCACTTGCCAGGGAAGGACAGTGTACTGGCGGATGCTCTCAGCAGGATCAGCCAGGGCCATCACAAATGAACCTTGAACAGGCAGGCCCTTCTTTCAATATTCAGGAGATGAGGGGTGCCAGAGATGGATCTCTTTGCAGCCCCAGACAATCATCAGTTGCCACTGTATTGCTGCAGGCCTCCACTCCAGGGCTTAGTTCCACTGGAGGCCCTGCTTCTGGATTGGTCAAACAGGTTCCTTTATGCCTTTCCTCCATTTCCTTTTATAGTCAGAGTCCTGGTCAAACTGAGGTCTCAGTCTGCCACCATGATTCTCATAGCCCCAGACTGGGCCAGACAACCGTGGTACTCAGTGCTACTGTCCCTGTTGGTGACCAGACCCATTTGCCTCCCCAGGAGGTACAACATGCTGACATCCTCTCAGGGAGGATCCTTTACGCCAGTCTTCAGTCTCTTCGCCTCAGGGCTTGGCTCTTGAGGACTTAGAATATGCAGACTTGCATCTCTCTGTCTGTCCCTGACATATTAAGGGTGTCCAGGAAACCTGCAACTAGGAAAACCTACTCCTCTAAGTGGAAAAGATTTTCCATCTGGTGCTCCCAGAAAGGCCTGGATCCACAACAGGTTGGTCTACCAGCACTTTTGGATTACCTGGTACTTCTTCAGTCACTGCATCTGCAACTACCTACCTTGAAGGTACACTTGGCAACTTTCTCTACATATCTTTCAGAAGGGAGGGGCCCCTTCCTAACTGCACACCCAGTTTTCAAAAAGGTTTTCAAGGGTTTGCTACATATTCATCCTCCACACAGGGAACCTGCCCCTGCATGGGATCCAAATATCTGCATAGGTCAGCTTATGCAGCCTCCATTCGAACCCATGTTTTCTTCAGAGCTCAAGTTCCTCACTTGGAAGACTGTATTCCTAGTAGCCAACACTTCTGCCAGAAGGATCAGTGAGCTTCAGGCCTTGTCAGTGGAGCCCGACTATATTGTACCCCACAGAGAGAGAGAAAATTGTACTTCGAACTAATAGGAAATTCCTTCCTATGGTGAATTCTGATTTCCATCTTAATCAGCCCATCACTCTGCCCGTATTCTTCTTGGAGCATTCCAGTTCAGGTGAACGCGGGCTCCACAGTTTGGATGTAAAAAGAGCTATTGGTTATTACATGGAGAGGACGCAGGAGCTAAGGAAGGATTGTTCCCATTTATTCCTTACCTATGGTGAGGTTGGTTAGGGCAGGCCAGCTGCAAAAAGGACCATAGCCAGATGGATTGTGGCTTGCATCCAGTTTTGCTACAGCAAGCTGGGGAAAGACCCGCCAGCAGGCGTTGGGGGACATTCCACCAGGGGGATTGCTGCCTCAGAAGCAGCTGCCAGGGACGTCCCCTTGCTTGAGATCTGTAAGGCTGTCACCTGGAAGTCTGTCCATACATTCACTAAACACTACGGCTTGGACACTCGGGCTAGGAGTGATGCCAGGTTTGGCACAGCAGTGCTGCAGAGCCTATTCTCCAAATAAGTTCTGTGCCCACCTCCATGGGGCACTGCTTTTGTAGTCTGCATTTGTCAGAATACAGCAAGACTTCATGTTGTTTGAAAAAAAAATTACTTACCATAGTAATGTTGATTTTTCTAATGGAGTCTTGCTGTATTCTGACCTCCCACCCTACCTCCCCTTCAGAACCTGGGGAAAGGGTGGCTCTCTGCAGCACCTTTAGGATTCAACCCAGGTAGTGGGTACTGGGTTTCTTTTGGGCATCTGTGACCAGAGTCTTCTACATGCCCTCTCTTTTTTGATTGTGTTGCCCCTGAAGGGGGTCCCTGTTTAGGCTTGGTTAGAGTTTTTTGCTTTATATTTTTAGTTTTAGCTCCATAGAATCTGGTCGGTTATTAGAACATACCGAGGACAGTGGTTTGAAAACAGAGCTCGAGCTCAGCATTCTATGCATTTGCGTACAGTTTAACTCTCTGTTTTCTGGTGCAGTTGAACCGGTCGGTCTAACTGCATTTGTCAGAATACAGCAAGACTCCATTAGAAGAAACAACATTACTATGGTAAGTAATTTTTTCTTTGGGAACCAAAACAATAACTTTTGTTATTTCAAATTCAGACACTTTTTTTGAGGTATTTATTACAGTTTTGATTTTTCAAGGAACCAAACCACAATTTTTATCGTTTAAGCCATTTCTAAATTTTTGGGCCTTATTGTACAATTCGGTTATTTTTGGGAACCAGAAATGTCTTCCTAGGGTCTTCAGTATTTGGTATGGATGACAGATCCAAAAAGAAGACAGGACGTTCAGGCCTTAGAAACTGCTCTGTGTGTTTTCGGCTCCTGGCAAAGGCAGACTGCCATGAGCAGTGTTTTTTAAAGTGCCTGGGTTCAGACCCCAGTTTTGCCAATTGTGATCTCTGTAAAAGGTTTTGCTCTAAAACACAAAAAAAGGGCAAACAAATTAGAAGATGTTATGGTGTCTCAGTCTGCTGCCATGTCACCAAAAGGCTCAGAGGAAGGTCAGCCCCTCAGAATAAGCAGAAGTCCCTGTTAAGGGGGACAGGAAAGAAAGATAACTGCTAAAGATAGTTCAGAGCTCAGAGTGTTTGAAAGGGGAAAACCTGAACCTAGTGAAAACAAAAGCACCTCAGAGCAGAAGATGAGGAGGAAGGAGAGCCCATACAAACAGATGTTTCTCCTGAGCAGGAATTCGGCTCATCTTCTAGGCCTTCAGAGGAATAAACTTCTCACTATACCTTTGTAAGACATATGGCGAATACCCTCAACATCTCCCATGAGACTGATGAGGATGAAGATGAGGTAGAATTCATGAATATGAAGGACTTAGCACCCACAAAGAGGTTGATGCTGCCCATTCACAAATCCCTCAATAAAGCCACATACAGAGTCCTGTCAGCACCCACCTCAGCTGCTGGCACTGACAGGGCTCCAGATAAGGGGAGTACCGACCTGTTTTTAGGAAATACTATTCAGAAAATTTTTTTTGATGAGTACCAATACTCGCCCAACATTTGTAAATACTCTACGCCAAAGAATAGTGTTTCATAACATAACTGGTGATTCAAAAGAAAGTTTTTTTTTTTTTTTTTTTCACAGATTTACAGCACTCTTATGCATCCCAATTTTATTTTACTCACTGGTCAGTTCTTACCCAGAAAAATACTATATTGTGTTTAAAAATGCACTCCTCACTCCACTCTGTCCAGACATTTATACACATCTGAATTTGGTTTTACTTGCCTCACTGTCAGAATGAGGAGTATAGTACTCATCCCATAAAACCTTATCTGGAGCCCTGGGCATCAACAAGAAATTTGAGAAAAAATATCAGGTGGACAAGCAGGGTGCTGAGTACCTGTATTCCCACTGTGATCATGAGTGGTGGTCCAGACTGCCGCCTTTGTCAAGGCCAAAGTGCTTCTTTCCTTCCAGCCTCCTGAAAAAGATTCTGGGAGGCTGGGTCGCATGGGTAAAAAGGTTTACACGTCAGCTTCCCTGCTTCTAAGGCAGGCAGCTTGCTTAGCTTATACAGCCTAGTACCAGAGGGCCTTATGGAACTCCATTCTGGCATTGAGCGAAAAAGCTGCTGGAGGTTTGGCTGAGGATTTGGCTGACGCAACAAGATCAGCCATAGATGTCACAAAGTACCAGTTTCATATGGCAGTAACAAATGACACAGCATCTTGGGTCATGGCCCATGCAGTGCCCTTGTAAAGGTTTGCCCAGCTTAATACTACAGATCTATCATAGGACTACAGATCTATCCTAGGACACTCAAACAAAAGTGATGGATGTCCCCTGTGAGGGAAATACTTTGGTGACAAGACAGAGGCTTACATGAAAAAGGTGGATGAGTACAAAACCACTTACAAAATACTAAGAGAAAAAAAGGCCCCCACTTCCTACAGGCCTTATGGAAGGGGAGGTACGAATAGGGGATACTACCCTCATATTTATGCTCCCTAGGAGTACCCTCCACAAAGAGGTTACAGCTGTAGATGGAGAACTGTGTGTGCTGCTGCATCACCAGCACCCAAGCCCCTGGTGAAGCAAAACTCCTGACAGGCCTACCCAGGTTGCCTACCCATTGTGAAGGAAGAGTGGCTCACTACTTCCAGGAATGGACAGAAATTACTACAGACAAGTGGGTCCAAGAAATAGTGAGTCAGGGTTTATCCCTGCAGTTCAGAAAATTGCCCAAACTGCAGAACCTAAGTTTTTCAGCCTCACACCGCAGCAGAAAATATTCTGCTGGAGATGGAGGTGAAGAAATTATTGGAAGCAAATGTAGTGGAAAAACTGCCTGACACACAATGGGGCAAGGGACTTTACTCCAGATACTTCTAATCCTCAAGAAAATTGGGAGGTGGCGACCCACTTTAGACCTGAGATACCTGAACAAACACTTAAAGAAAGAAAAATTCAAGGTTATACTGGTCTCAGTGATTCCGTCTCTACAAGTTGGAGGCTGGCTGGGGTCACAGGATCTGATGGATGCCTACTTTCACCTACCACACAGGCCAAGCCACAGAAAATACTTTAGACTCAGGTTAGGGAACTGCCAGTACCAGTTCACAACCCTTCACTTTGGCCTCACTTCAGCTCCAAGGGTTTTCAGAAGGTGCCTAGTTGTGGTGGCAGCACATTTGAGGAGGAAAGGGTGGTGTTTTCCCCTACCTGTATGACTGGTTAATCTCAGAAAAAACACAGCAGGAAGCAAAGTCTTCTATACTTATAACTCAAAGCACATCAGAGGACCTGAGCATCCTCATAAAAACTTCATTGTCTCAAATGGAACCAGTCCAGGTTCTAGACTTTGATGCAGGGCTGGATAGAGGAGAGAAGGGGTGGGGGCAGTAGTTGAGTGGAGGAGAAGAGGTGGAGATTAGGTGCATTTGCAGGAGGGAGGGTTGAAGTCTCGGAGGAGAGAGAGAGAGAGAGAGAGAGCGCAAAGGGAAGAGGCAGAGCGGATGGATGGGGGAGAGAATTCCACAGTTTAGGGAAGTGGTAGGAGAAAGCAGCCTGGTCAGGTGAGGATGACTTTGAAGGGAGTGCTAGGGTGCGAAAACCAGAGTTGCAAAGGGTGTTGGAGGAAGGCGGGGGGGGGGGAAGAAGAGGTAATAGGGAAGGAGAGAAGAAAAGAGAGGTAATGGGGAGAGAACTTAGCCAGTATTTAGCAATAAAGGAGGAGCAATGAGCAAAGCACCTGGCTTTAAGGATAGGAGGTAGATGGAGGTGTAGTGGGAGCAAAGGTGGGTGCGGGGCGGACAGTCCAGGGCAAAGCGGCAGAAGGAATTGATAGAGGGGATCCAGTGTGGCTAGAGTGGACTTAGGAGCCGTACTGTAAACAATACATCCATTGTCAAAGATAGGAAGAATAATTTTCTAGAGAGTGGCTCTGCGAGCTGGCAGGGGGATGCACCCATGGTTTCTGTATAATGTGCCTAGTTTTGGGTGCAGTTGTTTTGTTGCTGGCATCCACATGTCCAGAAAAGTTGAAGTGATGGTCAAGCCAAACTCTGACGTACTTGGAGGGAACATCTGCGTTGGAGAACCTGGGCCCATCTAGAGTGAGGGGGGGGGGTGGTAAGCGTGGAGAGCCTTTGCCTAGTACTGTAGGTAATTGAGAAAATGTTTCTGCCGTTGAGGGACAGCTGATTAGATCAGAACCAGTGCTGAACGTTGTCATAGTCCCGCTGGAGCCTGGTCATCAGATCGGAAGCGGGAGGAGGAGCCAGAGGCAAATAGGACTGTATCGTCTGCATACATATGTATGGATGCAGAGGTGCAAGCAGCAAGGAGGTCGTTTAGGAAGACTGCAAGGTGGGATCCTGGGGGACACTGGTGCTGATGGGGGGGGGTGGCAGGGAATCTCTAGTTCTAACCAGTTGAGGTCTGTCCACAAGGTAGGAATGGAACCAGTTAGTAAGAGAGACTGAAAGCCCTGCCGTTGCAAGCTTAACAAGGAGAAAGGGATGAGCTGTGGCGTCTAAGGCTTTGGCCAAGTCGACAAAGATGGCGGAGGTGATCTGGCCCTGATCCATGCCTGAGAGAATGGAGTCCATTTGCTGTAGGAGCGAGGAGGAGGTAGAGTGGGATTTACGGAATCCAGACTGGAAAGGGGTGAAGGAGGATGAATCAAGGAAGGGAGAGAGCTGAGAAAGCATTAAGTGTTTTTGAAGTTTAGCGAGGGTAGGAAGAAAGGAGATAGGGCAGTGTGGAGTAGTAGTCACCTTTGGGAAGAGGTATGGCTGTGACATGTTTCCAGATGTTGGGTACAGAGGCAAGGGAGAAGGAGAGATTTAGAAGGGAGATGATTGGTCGAATGAAGGCGGGGCAGAGAGATGGAGGAGTTTAGGGTCAAGCCCATTAGGGCTCCTGCCTGTGAGAGGTTAAGAGCTAGGAGGGCCTTGAGGGTGTCTGCCTGTGAGTTAGGAGAGAAGGAGAAAATAGGAGATGGGGTGGGAGGGTGGGGAGGGTAGAGAAGTGGGGGGAAGGAGGAGAGAGAGAAATGATGAGCGCAAGCATTGAATTCAGATGCAGTGGGGGTAGGGGTCAGAAATGGTGGTGCTTCTTACCTTGAGGACCAGGGTGGAGCCTGGGCTAAGGGAGAGAAGAGAGTGTTGATGACCTTCCAAAACTTGGAGGGGTGGTTAATGTTGTTTTGGAAAGTGGAGGAAAAGTGCTGGGCCTTAGCAAGTCTGGTGGCTCTGGTGCAGGCATTTTGAATGGCAAAGTATTTGAGTAAGTCGGTGGGGGAGCCTGAGGACTTGTGAGCCATTCATGCAAGAGCTCGTGCGCGCAGGCAGGCCAGCAGTTCAGTTGAGACCCAGGGGAGGTGGGAACCTCGGACCCTGTTTTTCCTAAGTGGAGCATGATCTCAGATGGACAGGAAACTGTCCTTGAAATAATTGAGAGGAGAATTGATGGTGTTAGCAGAGGAGATGGGTGACCAGTTGGTAGCTGCTAAGTTCTCATGGAGGGAGGACAAGTCCAGTGACTGGAAGGATCGGATCAGGAGGAGTTTGGGCAGGGCTTTAGGTGTTGTATTTTGCGTACATAGTAGAACATATGGTGGTCACTGAGGGGCGTCCGGGAGGGTGCTAGCAGAAATAATACGGTGTGGCTGGGGACCAGTCATGTTGCATTTTTCCCTATCTATTTTATATATATATTGGTAAAACATAGTCTGTTGAAGGCAGTGTAATGGGTATAAGCCTTTAAAAGTCTAATTCAATTAATATCCTTCTTAAGTCTGAACCTTTTGGTAATTTGCTACGCTGTTGGAATTAGGCCTCAGAAAAGGTTAATACTACTAGATGTTTTGCAACTGTGCATTGGTAGTATAAGGCTGCATGATTAATTAGATTCTTTTTCAATTTGAAAGTCTCCAGATAAGTAAGAAATTGACGTATATTATAACTACTGTCTGCTTTCCTACTGTTTTCATTAGAAAACTGTTTTATAGTTAAAATCTGTTATTAAATGCAGTTGTCAAACAGAAATCGGTAGAAGATCCATGGCATGCCATTTGATTTACATTTTTTGGTTAAAAACACATAATAGATCTTTTATTTTTGAGTTGGTACTGTTAATCATGACAGAAATTGCAGAAAATATTACATTTCTGAGTACTTATTGAAGAGCCCGATGCCGTTTTGACAACTTTGAAAAAAATGTGATATTTAGATACAATTCAGGTTATATTTAATATTTTTTTCTCAAATTCTCACCCTTACTTCCTTATTACTAAGGACATTTGCATGTAAATAGGATCGCTGCCCTATTTGTATTGGCTGCTTGTCTACACCTGACAACACAGTTATGTTTATGACATCACAGTCTGTTGCTGTGGAGATAATTATGATGCCATAAATGGGGGACTATGATGTCAGATGTAGGCAAACAGTAAGAGGAGATGAAGTCTAAGGAACAGTACTCCTCTTTCATACAACAGTACTAAGTAATGAAGAAACGAGAGAAAGAATGATGTACAAAATATATGACATATAAACTGAATAGTGTCTAAAATGTCACATTTTTCCAAAGGTTTTTCTAATGGTGTCAAGGGTTCTTTAAAGAGACAGTCAATCCCCTTAGGCCTCAAAGTGTCTCTAGTTTAAGAGTAAACACATGTTATGATTGGTCACATTCTGTAGAGATTGCTGATGTAGCTGGCAGTCTGATTCTGGTTCCTTTCTTCTTTTTAAAAACTAAAGACTGCCCACCATGCTTGGTGTTACTACACAAAAAGCTGTTTGTTTACAGTCTTTGATCAACTTCCATTACACCTTTACTGGGCTTAGGAACATTCCCAACACAGTCTAGCCAATCAAGAGGCAGTGGGAGGAGAGGAGACTATTGCATCATGAGTGGCTGCACTGTTTCTGGGTGTTCTAATGTATGTAAATGTAATGCAGTAAGAGTAAATAAAGGATCTGAAACAGTGTTGTGCAGAGTCAGTACTTGAAGCTGTGGACCCGGCAATATGAACAGAACTAGATAGAACAGATAGCCTCCTTCTGCTGGCTTCTTCGTATGTTTGTATGTGTATCATTAGCATGCGTTTCAGTTCTGCTAAGCAAGGAAGCAGATAAAACAGCCAGCAACATCAGTGAATTTTAGAGAAGGCAAGCAGTCATAAAATGTGAGTTTTCAGCTAGAAATAATATGATGCCAAAAAAAGGTTGATCATGTCCCTTTACGTGTTATGATCAGAAGGTTATACGCGCTCTCTGTTATGCGGTTGGTGGAAAATACAAGAACATCAAAAAAATGGAAAATAAGACACCTAGCATGAATAGCTTTACTTTTAAGAAACTTTTTCAATCAAGACCCATCCGATCTACATATAGATACTACTGAAAACGTAGTGCTTTCAAGTATTAGAATAAACTTTTTTCATTCACACTAAAAAGGAAGGAGTTAGCATGACTAGAAAAAATGTGAAACAGAAACACAGCAAGGTCCTTCCCCATGAATGCTGTACACTCAGGCCACAGGCATAGAAAATGGCATTATTATACAGTTTTAAGAATGTAACTTCCAGGGCCGGTTTTTCAAAGGGTGGCACAGCGTTTGCATCAAGCCCTGTCCCACAACACTGTGAATCTGGTCATGCGTTAAACACTTTTGCTGTAATTGCATACAGTTTTAGAAGGCTGGACACAGTTGCAACAGTTCACCCGATTTACAGCACCTTGTGCCACTTTTCTGGAGCAAGTACTGTAAAAAGAGTCCCCAGGATTGACACAGGCTAGACCACAAAAAGCTGGTTTAGCTTGCGGCAGTTGCCACACGGGATAGAAAATCCCATTGGATTGCTACAAGCCTGGTGCGCCATGTTTGTGGCAATCCAGCCCCTTCAAAAATCCAGTGCCCAGCATCAGTGGGATGAAGTACAGGAACTCTGTTCCTGCTGCAGTAGAGGTGCAGGAGGAATGTCTTTGCAACCAACTTCACAATGGAGCCCAACCTCTGTGGCAGTACTTTACTGCTATTCTTATACTTTCTCATAACCAGTCTCTTTTCCTATATATTTACTATTTTGACTACACATCAGTGGTCACCAATCCAGTGAAATTACAATTGAGACAAATATGTAAATCCATGAAAATCCTAGCTTCTCTTGCTACGGGTATGGAAATGAGCAGCTCCTGCTGGTTCTGAACCCTTGCTCTCTTGTTTGTCAACCTTTTGATATTTCCTCTACACCACCAAGCTGGCACTGTAGAGAATGTCAGCTCCTGAGCTCTAGAGGGTGTCAGATTAGTGCAGTGAAAGAATAAATGCAGCAAAAGGTGTTTCTTTGGAGGTAGCCTCTGAGGTAGAGTTGATTGCCCAGACAGTCCTCGTCTAAAAAAGGGGTACAGGAACTCAGGTTTTAGTTTCTAACCCCAGTAATACTCAGGTATTCCTAACTTCAAACAACGTGAAGTCTTGCTGTATTCTGACATATGGAGTTAGCCCCTGCACTTGAACTGCCCCGAAGATGAAAGAGTTAATTCTGTGCAGAAGCATAGAACGTTGAGCTCGAGCTCGGATTTCAGACCTCTGTCTGTGGTGCTTCAGAGTGTAACCATCAGATTCTTTACTTCGCCTAACTGTGAAGTCGCTCCGGAGATTGCCCCTTCGCTCGGTTCGGTAAAGTTTCCTAAAAGTGTCAGTTTTCACCGATTTATTATTTTTTTGGTTTTCAAGTCTGTCTACGGTACAGTAAGTGTGTAGATAGGTAGTGAACTGTTTTTCTTGTTTTATTCTGTGGAAATTGTAATTCTTTGGTTTCCTAGCGGTCGGTCTGACTGTTTCTGTTTTGAATTTTTTCCTTTAGAATTTGTAGTGGTGTGCCGATTCCGATTGATTAAAAAAAAACAAAAAAAAAACGGACTTTTGCTGGTTTCTTTCCATAACCCGTAACACGGTTAGTTACCGATTGGGGAGTATTACCTGGTGTAAAAGCTATTAAGGGTAATTTTGTTAGTCTGGCCATGTCTGAGAAACCCAAAAAGAAAACCGGGCCCACTGGGTTTCAGTACTGTGGTGAGTGTGGGGAGGCGTTTGCTAAAGCTGATCCTCACCTCCTATGTGTTTATTGTCTGGGGTTTGACCACCTCAAAACAGACTGCCAAATGTGTAAAAATGTTCCCAAAGCCACTATGGATAAAAGACTGAGTAGGCTAAAAGAAAGGGAGGCTGAGAAGTCCGGTGACCCGAATGGCCAGCCTGGTTTGGTTGCGGCCGAATCTGAGGAGGTGCCCAGTGACCTGGGTGATACCTCCTCGGGCAATGGTAGATTTGACTTGGAGGGATCGGTTCCGGCGAAAAGAAAAAGCAAATCTGCCTGTTCGGATCCAGAACCGTGTACTCCAACCGCTGATGAGATAGCCAAAGTGATAAGTATTGTTCAGTCGCTTCGCTCAGTTCCGTCTGAACCGATGCCTTCGGCCAGGTGGTCGGTTCGGTTGGATCCTCCTCCATTGGATTACGATCCGGATGCCTATTATGAATTGGAGTGGGAGGGGGATAAAGACTATCCAGAACAAGATGATGAAGATGATAATGATTTAGAAGGTCTGGATGTGCCCATTGAACCAGACATCTCCCCAGACAGACCCTCCAATGTCTCCCCTCCCAGGCTTTCCGAGTCCCATTCCCACTATTTGTTCTACAAAAAGGTGGCTGAAACCATCCAGCTCCCCATGGTAGAAGCTGCAGAAGAGGAAGAGTAGCCTGATTTTGTCAAGAAGATGGACATCCCAGAGTCTAAGAGGCTGTCTAGTCCCCATCACAAATCGTTGGGGAAACGGACAAAAAAGATTCTTCAGACACCAAACTCTTTATCTCCAGTGGACAAAAGAATGGACAGGAAGTACATGTTGTCAGGCTCAGGTACGGAGTTTTTGTACAATCATAGCAGCCATGTTGGGGTAGTGCAGGCTGCAGCCTGTGACAGGGCTGACATACCTTTGGCTTCGCACCCCCCAGATAAAGACTCCAGGAAGGTGGATGCCATGGCCAAAAAACAGTATTTGGCATCCTCCTTGGGACTCAGGCAGACAAACTATATGGCCTATGCAGCGAGGTACCAGAAGTCCAGGTGGGATACTGTTCTGGAACTGGCCAAACAGGCCTCCCCCCAGCTGGCCAAAGAGCTGGAGGAGGTAGCTGCTGATGGGAGTGAGGCGTCCAAGGTGCAACTCCATGCTGCTGTGGACTCGAATGATGTAGCATCACGATTCATGGCTACATCTGTGTCTCTCAGGAGATTTGCTTGGCTCAGATGTACTAGCCTTTCTCAGGACACCCAGGCTAAGACCATGGATTTCCCTATAGTAGGTAATTCTCTGTTTGGGGAGCAGACAGAGGCTTACATGAAGAAAATGGATGAATACAGGACTACTTACCGGAGTGCTCTGGCCAAGGAAAGGCAAGACACTCTTCAGAGGCAGCAGTCTAGGGGCAGGCCTTTTCACAAGCCCAGGCTTCCTCTCCCTTCCCACAGAGGGGGTTCTAATGAGGGAGAGGCAGGAGGGGGATGAGCAGGGATGCATCCTTTTCCCAGTCTAAGGCTGCTGTCAAGCAGACACCGTGATGTGTCAGTCCAGGTCGACTCCCCAGTTCCAGTGGGAGGCAGGCTGGCTTACTGCTTCCAGGCCTGGAAGTCTGTTACCTCAGTCAAGTGGGTCCTGGAGGTAGTAAGCCAGGGGTCGTCCCTCAGTTTCAAAAAATTTCCAAAAATTAGGGTCAGGTCTTTTCCACCTGCAGACATCTCCGATACTATTGCTTTAGAAGCAGAGGTTTCCTCTCTGTTGGCTCTCAGAGCCATGGCGAGAGTTCCTACTCTACACAGGGGCAAAGGTCTGTACTCCAGATGCTTCCTTACTCCAAAGGAGACAGGGGAGTGGTGACCCATCCTAGACTTAAGGTATTTGAACAAGCACATTTTAAAACCAAAGTTCAAAATGGTGACTCTAGGAGTAATTCTTCCCTCTCTAAGGCCAGGAGACTGGTTAGCTTCCCTGGACCTCAAGAATGGCTATTTCCATATTCCCATCAGGTGCTCCCACAGAAAGTACCTCAGGTTCGAGTTGCCTTCAGGCCATTATCAGTTCAGAGCTATGCCTTTCGGTCTAACATCAGCTCCAAGGGTGTTTACAAAGTGTCTTGCAGTAGTAGTGGCCTTTCTCAGAAGACAGCATTTCCCAATTTCCATACTTGGACAACTGGCTCATTGTAGGGCAGTCTTCCGACCAGGTCAAGTCATCTCTACAGGTCACTCACGATCTGCTCAGTACCCTGGGGTTCCTTCTCAACTTGCCAAAGTCAGTTCTCAAACCAGTACAGCTTCTCACTTTCATAGGGATAGAGTTAGATACTGTTCAAGCAAAGGCATTCCTTCCACTAGCAAGAGTTCAGGAATTTACAGATCTCGCTTCCTCTTTTCATCCTCTGGTTTCTCGTCCAGCAAGACATATTCTTCAGCTCCTAGGCCACATGGCAGCTTCCACTGCAGTGGTGCAAGGGGCCAGATTCCAGATGAGGGACATTCAATTCCATCTAAGATCCTTTTGGTTTCAGAAGAAAGACTCTCTTACCAAACTGATTCCAGTGACTCAGACTCTGGTCCAAGCTCTCCAGCGGTGGCTGGACCAAGACACTCTCAGGCAAGGTGTTCCTTTTCTCAAGAAGACTCCCTCGGTGGTCCTCACCACAGGTGCTTCCCTGTTGGGCTGGGGAGCTCACCTGGGAGCCCTCACAGCACAAGGGGTTTGGTCCCCAGAAGAGTCTCTTCTGCATATCAATCTTATGGAATTCAGAGCAGTATTCTTGGCCCTTCAGGTTTTTGCAGACTCGGTGAGGAACAAGGTAGTTCAGGTCAGGACAGACACCACCACCACCATGTGGTACATTAACAAGCAGGGGGGCATTTGATCCACGGCCTTGTGCACGGAGGCCATGAAAGTCTGGTCTCTTACCTACTCCCTACAAACTTTCCTAATAACCGTCCACTTCCCAGGGAAGGACAGTGTGCTAGCAGATGCCCTGAGCAGAATCTCCCAGGGCCATCATGAATGGACCTTGGACCCTCTCATTCTGAAAGTAATCTTCACCAGGTGGGGCACTCCAGAGATAGAGCTCTTCGCAGCCCCCAGACAATCATTGGCTTCCCCAGTTCTGCTGCAGACCTCCAATCCTGGGGACTGTTCCCCTGGATGCTCTGATATTGGATTAGCAAGGCAAGTTCCTTTATGCCTTCCCCCTCTTCCCCCTGTTGCTCAGGGTTCTAGTTAAGATCGGGTCACAACCTTGCACAGTGACTCTAATTGCTCCAGACTGGGCCAGGCAACCTTGGTATCCTCTGTTGTTGTCCTTAGCAGTCTTACTTCCCCTGTCTCTTCCCAAGAGGCACAATCTCTTAACCCAGGGCTCCAGATAAGATTTTTTGGGATGAGTACTGTACGCCTCACTTTGAAAGTGAGGTGAGTAAAACCAAATTCAGATGTGTACAAATGTCTGGACAGAGTGCAGTGAGGAGTACTTTTTTTTTTTTTTTTAAACAGTGTCGTTTTTTTCTAGATAAGAGTTGATCAGGTACCAACAATGTTCCAGATAATGTTGGCAGGTAGGAGTAATTTACTCATCAGTTTTAAAAATATAGTGAGTAAAACAAAATTGGGATGCATATGAGTATTGTAAATCTGGAAAAAAAATGCTCCTTTTGAATCACCAGTTATGTTCTGAAGCACTATTCTATGGAGTGTGGAGCATTTAGAAATGTTGGGTGAGTATTTGTACTCATTACAACTTTTTTCTGAAGAGTATTTCCTAAAATGAGGTGAGTAAAATAGGTTGATACTCGCCTTATCTGGAGCCCTGTCTTAACCTCCTCTCAGGGGAGGATCTGGTACCCCACTCTCCAGTCTCTCAATCTCAAGGCCTGGCTCTTGAAGAGTTAAATCGCAAGCCTGCATCTCTCAGGGAGTTTGACATTCTCAAGGGTTCTTGGAAACCTTCTACCAGGAAAACTTATAACTCCAAATGGAAAAGATTCAGCACAGGGATATCCTGCCAGATGCTGCAGGTATTGCCACAATCTTAGATTATCTGGTTCACCTTAATTGCTTAGGCCAGCCACTTTAAAAGTTCACCTAGCAGCTGTTTCTGCATTTCTGTCAGCAGGGAAGGGCTCTTCTCTGGCATCCCACCCTGTCTTTGGAAAGTTCTTTAAAGGTTTGACTCATATCAGCCCTTCGTTTAGAGAACCTACCCCGGCTTGGGATCTTAATATCTACATTGCTCAGCTTATGCAGCCACCCTTTGAACCCTTGGCTTCAGCTGAGCTTAAGTACCTGATCTGGAAAACTGTGTTTCTGGTAGCTGTCACTTCTGCCAAGCGAATTAGTGAATTACAAGCCCTGTCAGTTGAACCTGATTTTATCTCATTCCATAGAGACAAATAAGGTGGTCCTCAGAACCAATAGGAGGTTCTTACCCAAAGTGGTCTCAGATTTTCATCTGAACCAGTCTATGTCCCTTCTTGTGTTTTTCACTGATCATTCCTCTTCAGGAGGAAGAAGGTTACACAGTTTGGATGTTAAAAGGGCACTTGGCTAGTACATAGAGCATACTAAGGCACATAGGGATGACTGTCTTCAATTGTTTCTCACTTATGGTGAAGTGGGACAAGGTAGGGCAGCTACTAAAAGAACTATTGCCAGGTGGAATGTAGCCTGTATACAATTCTGTTATACCAAACTAGGTAAAACACCTCCCTCAGGCCTGAGGGCCCACTCGACTAGGGGTTCAGCTGCTACTCTGGCTGCGGCCAGAGATATAACTTTACTAGAGATATGCAAAGCAACCACCTGGAAAACAGTCCATACATTCACCAAGCATTACTCTCTGGACATCCAGGCTGGGAGTGATGCTAGGCTTGGCACAGCAGTACTGCAGAGCCTGTTCCCAAAGTAGGTTCTGCATTCGTCCGTCTCAAGCTTGGTAGTTCAGAGACAACAGAATACAGCAAGACTACATGTTGTTAGAAGAAAAAATTACTCACCATAGTAATGTTGTTTCTTCTAATGGAGTCTTGCTGTATTCTGATCTCCATCTTTGCCTCCCCTCTCAGAACCTAGTTTTTGGGAAGTGGGCTGGCAGGTACAGTGTTGCACCTCAGGGGTGTACCTTGTACCCCTCTTAAGAGTGGGGTATTTGTTTTTGTTACTGTGGTTATATTAAATATATATATGTATTATATTGTCACTACCTTTTTTTCTTGGGTTCTCGACTTGTCTTTTTGGGAGCCAAATTGTTGCCTTTTGGCCATATACTACTCTGTTTCTATAGTTAATAGTTAGTTTGCTTATAAGAATCTGACAGTTACACTGTTTAAGTGCCACAGACAGAGGTTTGAAATCCAAGCTTGTGCTCAACGTTTTGTGCTTCTGCATAGAGTTAACTCTTTCATCTCTGGGGCAGTTCAAGTGCTGGGGCTAACTGCATATGTCAGAATATACAGCAAGACTCCATTAGAAGAAACACAACTGCTAAGGTGAATAATTTTTTTCTTTCTGCAGTGTCCTTTAAGCCAGAACTGCCCAGAGAGTATAGAACACATGCAAATGATGGAACTCTTTGCACGTGACAGCTGTTCAAGTGCTGCCTTAAACTGCCTGCCTTAGTTCCAAACCCCTCAGATTTCACTCTCCGCCTGTAAAGTCTAGTCACTTGGAGTTTCACTCTTCAACTGGTACCTGTGACGTGAAGAAACTTATAATTTCATATGAGTATCTTTTCTTTTTATTTGCTTCCTTTTACTCATTGTTAATTTGAGCTAAACCTTGGTTTTAGCGTTAAATTTTGTTCTGTCGGTTCCTCCCGGTTCGGTATAATTAGTGGGAACCGACTTAATTTTGTTAGTTTGGGTATTTCTGACTAAAAAAAAACCCGTTAGTTCAGTTTAATTGTATTTTAAATTATTTATTTTAGTAACCGCTTTATCGGTTACTGAACCGATAGTTTCGGTTAATTTTCTACATCGGTTCCGGAACTGACTGCAACCGCTAAACTTTTGTTAAAACTTTAAAATTAATTAGCGGTTCACATTTTTATCTGTTACCGATAAAATGTCCGAGAAGCCAAAAAAAAAACGGTGAACCTGGTTTTAAAAAATTGTACTGATTGTAGGGAAGTGTTTGCCAAGGCAGACAAACATAGTTTATGTGTGGCTTGCCTGGGCTATGATCATCTTAATGAAGATAGTGATATCTGTAAAACCTTCCCAGAAAAAACAGTGGAGAAACGCCTGGCACAGCTTAAGAAAAAACTTCTCCACCTAAGGGTCCCTCTGGCTCTGACCAGCCGACACCCTCTTCTGCTGCAGGTGAAACCACTGCAGTAATTATGTCAGCCTCTGAGATGGGTGATAAGGGCACTGAGACTCCTGGTTCCCTCTAAAAAGACAAAGAAAGTAAAGCACACAGAACCCCCTACTAAAAAAAAGGGGACTTCTGTGGGTGCTCTGGCTTTCTTCTTCTCGGGGAAATAGCTCAGGCCTCTTAAAGTGGTACAAGCCTTACATGGTCTGTTCCACACTGGCCGGCAGCCACCTGTTCAAGTCCCAGCTGGACAGACTGGCAGTATAGGTACATCCTCATTTATTGAAGAAGAGGATTATGGTGAATGTGAGGAGGAGGATGAAGGGGAACTTATTGAACCTGAGGTCTCTCCTGAGCAGGATTTCGGTTAACCTCCTAGAGTCACTGAGGATTATTACTCACATTTTGCTTTTGTGAGGAAGAAGGCAGAAGCCTTGGACATCGCCATGAGTGAAGAAATAGAGGATGAAGAAGAGGTGGAATACGTTGAAATGATGGGGTTAACCCCCACAAAGAAGCTCCTCTTGCCTATCAATAAATTCTTCAAGAAAGATGCACTGAACTGTATGCTGATGATGTCTTGTTTACATTAACAAAGCCGGAGAGGTCTCTGCTGAGGGTCTGGAAAATATAGGGAGGCTTCGCTGAAGTCTCGGGTTATGTAGTAAATGCCTCTAAGGCAGAGGTTTTGGCCCTTGGCTTTTCACTGCTGGCATCCTTGAGGGCTGTCCTTCCATTTAATTGGAAAAGTATAAAATTAAAGTATTTAGGTATTTCACTACCCCTGAATTTGCAGAATTTATGTTTGATTAACTATGAACCCCTTACTTTGGTCCTGGAAGCAGATCAGGGTTTTATTTAACTCCAAAAATTGATTAGCGTTTTGCTCATAAAAGTGCTAAAATATTGTGAAAATGCATATCACTTGCCTCACTGTGTTTAACAAACATAACACTTCTAGAAAACCTATATAAATACTTTCTGTACAGTTAGCATTGTCCCAAGAAAAAATACTGCTAATCAATTATTTAAAACCCTGCAGATATTCATAGATGGTCCCAAATGAGATTGTCCTTTTATTCAAGAATTGAAATAATCCAATCCAATATATTGCGTAGCTTACTATATTTTTTCAAAACTATACCCATTGTCCCCTTGCAGACCTTTTTCACATCCTAAAATAAGACTTCATCTAGATTAGTCTGGGACAGACGTCGCCCCCGAATTAGATGGTCGCTTTTACGTTTCCCAAAGGATAGAAGGGGGTTGAACCTACCTGACTTGAGACAATATGCTAATGCCGTGCCGATTAGTCTGATTCTGGCCTGGTTGAATCTGACCTACAATGTTCCCTGGAAGCACATTGAATGCACCGTTAATGATTTACATGACTCACATAAAGTGATATTTGCTCCTCTCACTTACTTCTCTCCCAAACATAGCTGAATATTTTATGGGAGCACAACTTTGGGAATCTGGTACAGAATTAGGGCCACCCCAGCTTTGGAACCCTCGTTCTATTACTTGAGGGTATTATCTGCTGACTCTGAATTTCTGCCGGCCTGTTGTGGGCTCTCTTTTATATACTAATTCCTGGACTCGCGGGGGTGGTGCACTTTGTTCAACTTCAGCAGGTATATGATCTTACTAACGGAATATTATAGATATATGCAGGTATGAACATTTTTGTTATGTAAGGGGCCTGAGAGGAGCAGTCTCCCTCACCCCCTTCCCCTTTTCTGGAATCTGGTGATCTCCTCCATTGGGGGTACTACTTGGCAACACTTGATAGGATTATTATATAAGGGGCTTAGGGAGTATTTATCTGATTCGTTAGGGAGTGTTTTTGAGGCCTGGAATAAAGAACCCCCTAACATACGACCCTTGGCTGAAATACACTAGATTTTCTTTGGCCCCCTATTGGAGGGAGTTTTTGTGGAAAACGCGTAATCATTACTTTAATACACCAGCCAAGTTGGCAGAAATTTTTCCAGGTCAGGGTGGAATTTGTTGGAGGTTATGCGGGGAACAGATGGCTAATCATGTACACACATTTTGGGCCTGCCCTAAGGTGAGATCCTTTTGGCAGGAGGTAGCAGATGCCTTGTTAGAAATAATTGGTCCAGAGCCTACTCTCACCCTGGAACTGGTGCTTCTTTCTGTGCCTCCGGAGGGGTATAAAGTGCAAAAAGGTACACTCTTATTTACTTATTGTCTAGTGGCTAAGAAGATAATCACTCACCTGTGGAGGCAGCCCAGGTCCCCTACTGTAGATGAGTGGCATAATATGATGGTAGAGAACTACTTCCTGGAACGTTTGATTGCTGGTTCTATGGGAAAGACCTCGCAGTTTGAAATTAGGTGGAGGGCATGGATGTTTTATAACTCTGCCCGAGACCCGACATTCGTTCCATGGTGGAGCTGTTTGTTTTCAGGAAATACAGGGAGACGCAGGTCTGGGGGGTTTGGTGGGATATGCGGGGAACAGTTGTTTATAGGGGGAGTAATTGTTTCAAGACTTATAGCAATGGAATATCTGTATATGATACTGACATTTATTTTTATCCTACAGTTCTATGTGAAAAAAAATTAATTGCATTGTATGTGCTATGGTGTCCCCTCTCTTGATAAGAGGCTGGACAAGAAGCATCAATTGGAAAAGGAAGGGACAGAATTTCTGTGTTCCCATCCTGACCACCAGGGGGTGGTGCAGGCAGCTGCCATTGACTTCTCACCCACCAGATGAGGAGTCCAGGAAGATGGACAGTATGGACAAAAAGGATACTTGTCAGCTTCCTTGGCTATTAGGCAGGCTAATTTCCAAGCCTATGCGGCCCAGTATCAAAAGTCTTTATGGCAATCGGTACTCGCCATGGCAAACAAAGCCCCTTCCCCCATGTCAAATGACCTGGCAGAAACTGCCAGAAATGGCTTAGAGGCAGCCAAGTATCTGTTCCAAATGGCTGCTAATACCAATGATCATGATCACTGATGAATACCAGTATAGCAGCCAGGTGGATGGCAAACACTGTTGCCCAACGTAGGTTTGCCTGGCTAAGAGCTATAAATATTACCCAGGATACTCAAACAGAAGCTCTGGAATTCCCTTTTTGGTGAAACAGTGGCTTACATGAAGAAGGTGGACGAATATAAGGCCACCTTCAAGAGCAATTCTGCTAAAGAAAGCGCCTCTCCGTCCACCAGACCCTATGGAAGGGGAGGCAGGGGCAGGTCCTGTCATACTAGGCCCTTTTTCCAGGCAGTGGCTGTACCCCAATACCAACAGTATCCCCAGCAAGGATACTTCAGAGGTAGGGGCAAGAGGGTGTCGGGCGGGGATCCCAAACCCAGCCTCAGAGCAAAAAAACACCCTGACATGTCTTCACAGGCCACTGCCTCTCTACCTGTTGGAGGCAGACTGTCTCACTACCTCCAGGCTTGGCAACAGATCACCACAGACAAGTGGGTCCTGGGTGTAGTGAGTCGGGGACTGTCTGAGTTTCAAATTCCTTCCTCCACTGAGAACCAGAATGTTCAGACCATACTCCCTTGCAGAGAAAAAGCTGCTGGAGGCAGAGGTTCGAAACCTGCTGCTGTCACGGGCAGTGGAATCTGTCCCAACCCAGCAGAAAGGAAAGGGGTTTTACTCAAGGTACGTCCTTACTACAAAGCAAAACGGGGAATGGCAGCCTGTCTTGGACGTCAGGGTCCTAAACAAACATTTGACAAAACCAAAGTTCAAAATGGTAACTTTGGCACTGAGTCTGCCAACACTCCAAAAAGGAGACTGGTTGCCATCATTGGATCTAAAAGATGCCCATTTCCACATCCCCATAAGAGAGTCTCACAGAAAATACCTCATGTTCAGACTCTCATCAGGTCACTACCAGTTTTTAACCCTGCCATTCGGCCCCAAGGGTATTCACAAAGTGCTTGGCAGTAGTTGTAGCACACCTTTGAAGACAAGGTGTCACAGTGTTTCCATATTTGGATGACTGGCTGGTGGTAGGAAAATCACCAGAACAGGTCAGACAGCATTTGCAAACCAGCCAGTGGCTTCTGGGGTCCCTAGGATTCTTGATAAATCACAAAAAATCCATCCTAACTGCACAGGTGCTACAGTTCATAGGAGCAGAGATCAACACCCTGCAGGGCAGGGCCTACCTGCCTTTGGACAGGGTAAGAAGTCTCCACCCTGTTGCAGACTCATTCAGCCTGCACAAGCAAAAAACTACAAGGCAGTTCTTATAGCTCCTGGGCCACATGGCTGCGACCACAGGCACAGTCCTAGGTTCCAGGTTCCAAATGAGACATCCAGTTCCACCTAAGGGCCCACTGGTGCCAGAGAAGAGATTCCCTCTCAAAGCTGATCCCAGTAACAAAAACTTTGTCACAAGCACTTCAGTGGTGGAAAGAGGAATCCAACCTAGAGGAAGCGGTTCCTTTCTAACGAGAGTCCCCATCAGTTGTTCTCACAACAGATGCATCTCTACTGGGGTGGGGCACCCATTTGGGGGACCAATACAACCCAGGGCACTTGGTCAAGTGCAGAGTCACTCCAGCACATAAACCTGCTGGAACTCGGAGCAGTGTTTCTGGCACTAAAAGCATTCACGAAACTGGTACAGGGAAAGGTGGTACAGGTCAGAACAGACAATACCACCACAGTGTACTACATAAACAAGCATGGAGGTACCAGGTCAGGTCTTCTCTGCACAGAGGCCATGAAAATTTGGAGCCTTCCTTACTCTTTGGGAGTTTCTCTGCAGGCAATCCATCTGCCAGGAAAAGACAATACCCTAGCAAATGGTCCTAGTCGAATCAACCAGGCCCATCATGAATGAACCCTGAACAGGCAAGTGGTGGTAGTAATCTAATCTTCAGGAGGTGGTGCACCCCAGAGATGGATTTGTTCACATCCCAACGGAACCACGACCTGCCACAATACTGCAGACCACCCCTGGATGCCCTGGCTTTGGACTGGTCAGGGAAGCACCTATATGCTTTTCCTCCCTTCCCTCTGGTGTACAGGGTATTGCTCAAGCTCGGGTCCCAGTCCGTGTCAATGATCTTGATAGCTCCACACTGGCCCAGGCAGCCATGGTACTCTCTTCTGCTCTCCATGTCTGTACCCGAGCCAATGCGCCTCCCTCGGAGGCACAGTCTGTTAACCTCCAACCAGGGGAGACTCCTGTATCCGAATCTCAGTTCTCTCTGTCTAAAGCTTGGCTCTTAAAGACCTGCACTATGCGGGCTTACACCTCTCTGAAGCAGTTTGACATCCTAAGAGGTTACAGGAAGCCTTCCACTAAGAAAACCTAAGCTTCAAAATGGAAAAGGTTTTCTATTTGGTGCTCAGCCAGGGAGCTGGTACCAACACAGGCTGGGGTTCCTGCTGTTCTTGATTACCTCTCATATTTACATTCCCTGGGTTTGCAGCCCAGTACCCTCGTGGGCCACCTGGCCGCAGCATCCGCTTACATTTCTGCTGGAAGAAATGTAACAATAGCTTCAGACCCTGTCTTTAGGAGGTGCTTCAAGGGTTTAGTCCATTTGCAGGAACCGATGCCAGCATGGGACCCTAATGTGTGCATAGCTAAGCTCATGGGACCTCCTTTCGAGCCCATGTCCTCTGCTTATCTGAAATATGTCACTTGGAAAACAGTTTTCCTAGTGGCAGTGACTTCTGCAAGAATCCGTGAGCTTCAGGCTCTCTGCATTGAACAGGACTACATTTCATTCCACAGGGATAAAGTGGTCCTGAGGATAAACGGGAAATTTATCCCTAAGGAGGTTTCTGATTTCCACCTGAACCAAACCGTTACCCTACCTGCCTTTTTCACTGAGCACTCCAGCTCTGGTGAAAGAAGGCTTCACTGTCTGGATGTAAAGAGAGCTCTCAGCTACTATATGACAGTCACTAAGGACCATAGGCAGGACAGGAAACAGCTTTTCCTGGCTTATGGGGATGTGGGAAAGGGTAACCCGGCATTGAAAAGGTCAATTTCTTCATGGATAGTCCCGTGTATCCAATTCTGTTACACTAAAGCTGGAAAGGAACCTCCAACGGGATTGAGGTACCACTCCACAGGAGGGACAGTTGCTACCTTAGCAGCTGCCAGGATGTTCCACTAGTGGACATCTGTAAAGCAGCTACCTGGAAAACAGTACATGCCTTTACAAAGCACTACAATCTGAATATTCAGTCCGGGGTGATGCTAGGTTCGGCACAGCAGTCCTGCAAAGTCTGTTTCCAAAATAAAGTTCTGTGCCCACCTCCAAAGGTACTGCTTCGTAGTCTGCAGAAAGTTAGGAATACCTGAGTATTACTGGGGTTAGAAGAAAAAATTACTTACCATAGTAATCTTGTTTCTTCCCAGTGATACTCGGGTATTCATAACTTCCCTCCCTGCTTCCACTTTTAGAACCTTTAGCCTCTTCGCTCCTGCATACTGTGCTCTCAGGGGCATACCTGCCACTTTCTGACACAAGTTGGATAAACAAGGTTCATGTTGTATTTTTCCACCCCTTTTTTTCAGGTGACGCATATTTGGGGGTATCTTTTACGTTTTTCCTCTCCAGTTGGAGGATTTATTAGAGGGCTTATGGGCTTAATTTTCACTATTACTGTTGTTGATTATTACCACTATTCAGTATTCATAGTCCTTAGAGGGGGCCTGCCTTTTCAGGCATCCAGGAAATCTGAGGGGGTTTGGAACTAAAGCAGTTAGTTCAAGGCAGCATTTAAATAGTTGTCATGTGCAAAGAGTTCCATTATTTGCATGTGTTCTATCCTCTCCGGCCAGTTCCTGCTTAAAGAGACACTGCAGAAAATTATGAATACCTGAGTATCACTGGGAAGAAACAAGATTACTATGGTAAGTAATTTTTTCTTTCTTGCTTTAAGACAGCAGTCCATAATGGCTCAGTTTTTTTTTAATTTACTGTGTTTTATGGTCTGGTCCCAACTATAGCTGAGCCCCCACCCCGCGGCCCGACACCCACCGCCCCAGGACTTGCCTCAGCTGGTGTTCCTCCCTGGCTTGCCCCAGGCGGGGCCGCTGAGTAGGCGCATCCCCTCAGAGTTGAAGCCTGGTTTCCAGCAGATACCTCTGCCAGTGTTCCTCCCCGGCCCCAGGGCAGGGCTGTATCCGATGACATGAAAGCTCAGTGTCCAGCCGAGTGCCACGGCTGGCAGTGCAGGGCTCGTGAGGCGAGGCGTCATTTTGCGGGCTGGCATTTTTGGAATTATTGATCAGGAGGCTTGGCTTGCAGTGACATCAGTGGCCAATGTGCGATGCCTGCCCTGCCTCCACCCGCTTCAGCGATTCCTGGCGGTCAGGTCGCCCAACCTCTGCTGAGTGGTCTGTCAAGGTGCGGCAGTTAGCCCCCCTCCTCCTCAGAGGAGGGAAAACATTCTCGGATGCTCAATCCTCCTCCCCCCAGCCGGCCCTCCAACTCCCAGGCTCGTTCCTGAACCCAGGATGTCAGTGTCACGAATGGTAGCGCTACCGCTGCGCCAGCGAGCCGGCCCATTGGCTCAGTCTTGAGCTACTTGATGGGTGGACTTATTTGTTTTGTTGGTTCAAGATTCTTTGTTGAGTCAATATTTTGTATACTATAAAATGTGAATAATAAAATACAGCACATACTGTATAGTGCACACTGCTATTACCCACCTGTTCCAAGTGCCCTTACTACACTTAGACCAGTAGAGTTGGAGTAAATATGGGGTGGAAGTAAAGCATAGTGTTTGTGCTGTATTTTTGCAGCAGTCCCGTTATATACTGTGGAAGCAGGATGCAACAGGGGCCAGCATGGATAGAATTGTGGGATGCAGTGGATGTGGGGTGGCAGTTTGGATGAACATTTTGTGGAGGCTAGGAGGGTGTCTGATCTGTAACAGGTTGAGGAGGCTGAAGGAGGAAGTGCTGTGTCTTGGAAGAGAGCTGGAGAGGATGGGCGAGGCTTGAGGTAGGAGGGTCTCACCCAAGGAGTAACATGAGGACACCACGGAGGAGGAACAGTGATTCAAGGGAAGGGATGGGGAGTGAGTGCAGGAGCAGAACAAACACGGGGCCAAGCATAAGTGGGAAGGCTGTAGTCGGGGGCAGGGAGGCATCGCACAGTCAGGCAGGATGGGCAGGTAATAGGTTTGCTGTGCTGGCAACACTGGGGGAGGAGGAGGGGGTGAACAATCTCCAGGGGAGAGCATGAGGGGGAAGGGGTGGGAAACCCACAGGGCACAGAAATTGCACAGAGGAGGGTGATAGGGGTGAAGAGGGGAAAAGCACTGCTGGTGGGGAGGACAACGGGCAGAGAGGAGGAGGGGGTGTCAGGATGAAGAGGAGGGATGTGGAGGATAGGGAGGGAGGGAGCAGTGAAGAGACAGCTGACAGGATGGGGAGAAGGGGTGACAGAAGTGGGGAGGCGGGGTTAGTGGGGTTGTATGGTCTAGTTATGTATACCGTAGGAAAAAGGTGGGGGAGGGGACAAGGAACGAGGAAGGGGGTGTGCTAGTGCTGGGTAATTCCATACTTAAGAGGATCAGATGAGGCGGAAGCATACCTTTCAACTGTCCCTAATTTTCAGGGATATCCCTGATTTTCCCACAGAAATTTTTTCTGTTCCTCCTAAATGTTGCATTTTTGTCACTGAAGAGTAGGGCTCTGAATCACAAAATAATGCCAGCCATTGGTGTTAGTCTAGTTCTCATTAAGAAAATGCTATTCATACTAAGAAGCATGTTGTACACAGCTTCTGGAACTAATATTACTAATTTTCCTGGACATAAAGTCTCCACCACTCATTCACACTAATGGGATCTGCGCCAGAGGCACTAGGACCCAGCGGGAGCAAACTTTTTTGCTGGAGGGTTGACGCCAGAGATGGAGCTGTGAGGGGTAGGCACCCATGAACCCTCAGCTTGTGCGGTAATGACTGTCTTGGCGTCAACCTCCAGCACTCAGTTTCTTTTTTCCCGCCCGTCGAGGTGCACTTCAGTGGCGTCACTTTCCCACGGAATCAGACTTCAAACTAGCAGCTTAGTTTTCAGTTTTATTGTTTTGTAGTAATATCTTGAATAAGTTTCTCTTAGTTTTATTTATTCTCAATTTAATAAGTCTCAGCCTACATTGACTGAGTCGACCATGGGCGGGTCAGGAGGCGGTAGGGAGACTTCGTATAACTGTTCAGCCAGCGGGCTGGGTCGGTCCGCCTTCTCCGAGAGGGGGGTCTGACAACGGACAGTCCAATGCCCGAGGGGTGGGCGGTCCCTAAGCATAAAAAATAAACAGTCGAGCACACTGCACCGTTCGGCCTCAAGCTCTTCTTCAACCCGCAGGTCAAGAAAGAGAAGGCATCATTCGAGGTCGCTCTCTGATATGTCTGTGCGTAGACGGTCAGTTATCGGGGCTAGTTGCCGGTCTCCTCCTCCTTCTGAGTCGCCAGTTTCTATTTTTGGTAGCCGACGTCTTCGACATCAGAGCCCTACCCCGCTTTCTGGTAGGTCTTCAGATGAGCAGTTTCATCAGTGGGCCGCTCTTATGGAGCAGTGGGCTCGGAGGTTGGTCCAGCTGCCTGGCCCGGTCACTCAGGGGCCTTCGGGCTTCTTGGGAGATCAGGTAGGGCGGTTGAGCCTTTCTAGTTGTGCGGCGCCGTCTTTGGTGCCGTCGACTCCGCACTTAGGTGTCCCCCCCCCCCACATGGCTGCGGCACAGGAGGCCACACCGCTGCTTTTATTTGCTGGTTTTCATCCTTCTTTCTCCTCAAATCCTGTTTTCGGAGTCATGGGATGTTTCCGATGCCCTCACGTCGATGGACTCACTCAGTGCCATCCTCCAAGCGCTGATCGTCTGTCTAATGCCATTGTCCTTCCACGGCGCATGCGCTTTGCCAACACCTTCTGCGGCGCTATGCGCTTCGTCGGCGCCATCCTCAGTGCCATGCAGCTACCGGCGCTGACCTCGGTGCCGGGTGCCTACCGGCACCATGTGGCGCTTTTGGCCGAGGCCTGGGGCGTCATCCCGCCTTCAAGATCCTCCTTCAACCCTTTTTCTTCCTCATTTCCTTCTGATTTTCACTCCCTTCCTGTCCATACAGTCCTCCAGGACTGTCAGGAGATGACATTAAGCCTGACCCAGGCCTTAGGCTGGGTGATGATGTGGAAGGACCAGGATCTATTCCTGCTGCAGAGCCTGTGGTCAAGGACCTGTCTTTTAAGTCTCTGCTGAAAAACTTGATTTCCACTCTTTCTCTCCAAACTACAGATATCGATCCAAGGAAACTGTTAAGAACTCAATACCTTTATGTTCCTGAGATCCCTATGAATTTGACTCCTCCGGTACAGCCCTCCTTTGAGACGCTGTCTGAAATGGTATGGAATAATCCTGCTCTCATTCCTTCAGTGGCGAAGTCCATAGATAGGAAATATGCTGCTCCCAAGGATCGACCCATTTTG
Organism: Neoceratodus forsteri; assembly: GCA_016271365.2. NCBI lineage: Eukaryota > Metazoa > Chordata > Ceratodontiformes > Ceratodontidae > Neoceratodus > Neoceratodus forsteri. Next base: position 803,560,525 of record CM028134.1, on the reverse strand, counting down.
GCAACCCAAGCCTTTGCGGATCCTATTGTAGTCTTGGCAGAGAATGATAAGGTCGTCCTTCCCCAGACTACTACAGCTCGACCTATTAACAAAGAATCTCGTAAGATAGACACTTTAGGTAAGAGAGTCTTTGCTGCTTCCACCCTAGGTATGCGTATTGCCAGCTACCAAAGCTATTTCTCTTAATATGAGTATATCCTTTGGCATTCACTCAAACAAATGGTTGAAGCTCTACTGGAGTCTGACACATTCAGAGCTTCTTCAGACCATAACCAGAGGTATCAAGTCCAACAACCAACAGGTTAAAGCAGCTATGGACGCTTTTGATACTGCTTCCTGAGCGGTGGCGGCAGGCATTTGTACCCGCTGTCACTCCTGGCTGCGCACTTCAGGTTTCACAAATAATGCACAGCAACAGGTAATGGCGTTGCCTTTCGATGGTGTGTATCTCTTCGTCCCTCAAGTAGAACAGGATCCAGAGCTACACAAAGACTAGGTCAGCCATTAAATTGGCTCGACCTCCTCCTGTCCTCTCTTGAGGGGGTGTTAATAAACGGCAGTTTCATAACAGTCAGTCCTTTCAAGGCAAAGGCAGGGGAAGTTTTAATAAAAACCAAGCCCACCCAGCCTCAAAAGAAAATGCAGCAGAAGGCGCAAGGACCCAAAGCGCCCAGTGCCGCCTTCTGAGTTGTTGGCACAAGTCCCACCTCGGCTGCCCGAGGGGGACTCTTCCTCAACGGTGGGAGGTCGTCTGACTCACTTCTACAATCAGTGGAAGTCCATAACCTCGGACAAATAGGTCCTCCGGATGATCCGCGAGGGGTATTTCCCTCAATCTTTTGGACACCCCTCCGGATCGTCCTCCCAGACGACAGCCCAGGCTGTCAGCTCTTCAGTCAGATCTTCTCGCCTCCGAGATACAGGGCCTTCTGAACAACAGGGCAGTGGAAGTAGTTCCGCTGGATCAATGGAACACAGGGTTCTACTCCCATTACTTTCTGGTTCCAAAGAAAACCAGGGGCATGCGCCCCATTTTGGACCTCAGAAAGCTAAACAAATTCCTTCCCAGAGAGGAATTCAGAATAACACTAGGAACCCTGTTACCTTTGCTTCATCAGCACGACTGGTTAGCCTCCCTGGACATGCAGGATGCTTACCAGCACATTCCTTTTCACCCAAAGCATCACAAATATTTAAGGTTCGTGGCTTTGGGACAGCATTATCAGTTCAGAGTCCTGCCCTTTGGGCTGTCCTCTGCACCACGTGTTTTTACAAAGTGTTGTGCAATTCTCGCAGCGCATCTCAGAAAAATCGGAATACAGGTGTTCCCATATCTGGACGATTGGCTTCTAGCAAGCCCTTCCAGACCGGGAACTCTCGATGCCGTAGCCACGGCTTCACACTTTCTCACGTCCATGGGAGTCCTGCTAAACCTAAAAAAATCGCAGCTGCAGCCCTCCCAAAGGCTCTTTTTCATAGGAACCCTTCTGGACACCTCCTGTGCGAAAGCATTTCTTCCAGAGGACAGGAGGAGCAATATCCTTCAGATAGCCCGATACGAGAGAACAGCTCGGTTTCAGCTCTCTCTCGATGCAACGGATGCTAGGTCTCATGGCATCCACGGTGTTCACTGTACCCCTAGCACGCCTCCACATGAGAACCTCCCAGTGGATGCTCAGTACTCAGTGGTCCCTGACCACTCGCCCTCAGTCCTTTCTCATCAAGGTGACAGAACCTCTGAAGAGATCACTCACCTGGTGGTCGCAAGAGGACAGTCTTCTGGAAGGGTATCACTTTGCTCGTTTTGGATCATCAGATTTCCATTACTACAGACGCGTCCCTGATGGGGTGGGGAGCTCACTGTCAGACTCTCCACACTCAAGGTACATGGACTCGGGAAGAGTCCCACCCAGCTTCACATAAATGTCTTTGAGATGAGAGCCGTCCTTTATGCAGTCCGGGCTTTGAAGGATATTCTCTGTCACAAGAAAATTCTCCTTCAAACAGACAACAAAGCAGTGATGTATTACATCAACAAGCAGGGCGGTGCTCACTCTTACCCCTTATGCGGAGAAGCGATGAGAGTGTGGGAATGGTGCTTGGAGCACAAGGCTCTAATTCAGCGGTCTACCTGCGCGAGTGCAAGAGCGAACTGGCAGACCATCTCAGCAGAACAGAGACAAGATGCTCACGAATGGTCTCTCGACTCAACCATAGTTCACTCACTGTTACATGAAGTGGGAACTCCAGACCTGGACCTTTTTGCATCCCCACTCAACACAAAGCTACCTCTCTTCTGCTCCAGAAATCCAGGGCGTGGCATTTTCTGTCAGGATGTGTTCAGGCTGCAGTGGACAAAACGCTTTCTATATGCCTTTCTGCCTCTTCCTCTAATTCAGAGGGTACTTCTCAAGTTCGAGTCCCAGGGGGACAAAATGATCCTCATTGCTCCCTTCTGGCCTCGACAGATATGGTTTCCACTACTCAACAGTATGTCGGAAGTTCCCCGAAACTGCTCCCCCTTCAGGCAGACCTCTCTGACTCAGGGGCCTGTGGTCCATCCCAACCTGAGGTCGCTTCACCTTCACACTTGGCTCCTGAAGAGATAGAAGTGAACAGGTTCAATGTCCCTACGGGGTTTCAGATATTCTTCTGGCTGTGTGCAAGCCAGCCACAAGAAAAACACACAGCCAAATGGAAGCGTTTTTCACTCTGGTGTGCAAAGTCCTCTTTGAATCCCTTTTCCTGCCCCCCAGATAAAGGTTTAGAGTACCTCTTAGACCTCTCAAATTCAGATCTGCAGTACTCTACAGTTAAGGTTCACCTTTGTGCCATTTCAGATTATCATGAGCCAGTACTTTCCTTGTCACTGGCTCAGTTACCTGTGGTTAAGAGGTTTCTTAAGGGAATTCTGCATACCAGACGTCCTATAAGATGTCCAGTCACAGCCTGGGACATTAATCTTGTGCTAGACATGCTCACTCGAAAACCTTTCGAGCCTCTAGCTACCTGTGAGTTAAAATTTCTCACTTGGAAAACTGCCTTCCTAGTGGCCATTACCTCGGCCCGCAGGGTCTCTGAGATACATGCCTTGGTCACAGACCCTCCGTATACTGTGTTTCATAAAGACAAAGTAGTTCTTAGGACCCATCCTAAGTTTCTTCCTAAGGTTGTTTCAGAATTCCATCTAAACCAACCCTTGGTCCTTCCTACTTTTTCAACTTCCAAATGGAAGCATTTCTTCACTCCTTGGACGTCAAAAGAGCTTTGTGTTTTTATCTAGATAGAACAAAAGACTTTCGCAAAGCTCAACAACTGTTTGTTTCCTTCAGCAAGACCCGGCTGGGCCAACCTGTCGCTATCAGATGTATTTCAGCATGGCTAGTGGCATGCCTTCGCCACTGTTATTCCATGGTACAGGTTAAACTGGAAGGCAGAGTGTACGCTCACTCTACTAGAGTGGTTGCGGCATCCCTAGCAGAAATCTGCAATGTGCCCATTGCAGATATTTGCAATGCGGCTACCTGGAGCTCAGTGCATACTTTCGTCAAACACTATGCCCTGGATGTCCATGCCAGGCGCGTCTTTCTTTTGGCAGAACCATCCCTTAAGGACTCCTGTCCTAAAACTGTGAGCTCTTGGTCTCTCCTGCAGCCCCTCTTGGGGGATTATTAGCTTAGTACTCTCCCATTAGTGTGAATGAGTGGTGGAGACTTTATGTCAGGAAGATATGGAAGTGCAGTACCTACGTAATTCTTATCTTCTTAGACGAGAATCTCTCACTCGATCCTATATCTCCATCCCCGAGCTCACCTCTGTTGTTGGTCTTCACTCCCTCAGTCTTAGGCTGTGAAGACTTCTTGTTGACCCTTCTTATATGGGTCGTCTGGACTATCTTATGTCCGGTTTTTGGTTAGGCTATCCTTCTAGGTTAGTTACACTGCACCTCCTTGGAAGAAAGGTACTGGGCGGGTTGGAGGGTCGACGACGAGATAGTCATTACCGCACGAGCTGAGGCTCGCGGTTCCTTCTCTGGCGCCAACCCTCCAGCAAAAAAGTTTGCTCACGCTGGGTCCTAGTGCCTCCGGTGCAGATCCCATTAGTGTGAATGAGTGGTGGAGACTCGTCCAAGAAGATCAAGAATCACAGTAGGTACGTAATTTCTATTTTTTTCCTGATGTGTCCCTGATTTTGGTAATTTTTCCCTGATCATTTTAAGCCTTGTCCCTGATTTGTGATGAGAGAGGTTGAGAGGCATAGTAAAATATGGGTGGAGGCTATACCTGGGTTAATGGCCGTCAGGGCGGGGCAGGCAGTTCTTAAGTGTGCAAGGAGGGGCAGGAAGAAACTGCATGTTGTGGTGCATGTGGGCACTAATGACCTGGCGGGGTAGACAGTGGAAGTAGTGAGGAGGAAGTTTGAGGAACTAGGAGGACTAAGTGAGGAGGTGGGGGAATCGGTGGCCTTCTTGGAGCCTGGTGCTCCCAGTACCCTGTGCGAGTACAGGAAGGAAAGGGAGGATTGAGGAGTTCAGCACCTGACTGGTGGAATGATGTCAGGCTAAAGGGTATGGGGTAATGGGGGAGTGGGACGGTATATGGGACAATAAAAATCTATATGCAGGGGATAGGCTGCACCTGAATGGGGAGGGGAAAGGGGTATTAAAGAAGAGGTGTGAGGGGTGCATAGCATCAAGGATAGATTTAAACTAGGAGGGGGGTTGCGTGAGGACAGCTGGCGGGCAGGGATCCCAGAGGGGGGAGCCGAGCATGCCTACCCCCAAGCTATCGGAGAGTTTTTTGTTTTTTTTTGGGGGGACCAGGGTGGTGGGGAGGAAGATACAGGTTGGAGGATGGTCTCACTAAAAGCGAGAAGCTTAGGTAACAAATCAGCCAAGCTACAGACTCTCTTGGCTGTGGGGAGGGTGGACATTGCGGCCATAATGGAAACATGGGCCATGCAGAACCTGGACTGAGATATGATGATCCCAGGGTACAGGTTATTCAGGAAGGACAGGGCTAGGGGGTGTGGGGTGGTGATCTATGTGAAGGAGGGGATCAGGTGTATAAGGGAGGAGGGGGTGGAGGGCAGGATAGAGGCACTATGGATGCAGTTTCAGGACTCTAAAAGAAAGACACTGAGGGTGGGAGTAGTGTACAGGCCACCAGCTCAGGGGGATGATCTGGATAGGGAGTTGGCCGAGCAGATTAGAAGTGTCTGTAGGAAAGGGAACACAATAGTGGTAAGGGATTTCAACCTCCCTGGGGGGGGGACTGGAGCACCCCAACCACCATGTGTGCAAAGGAGCAAGGATTACTAGATGCATTTCAGGACTGCTTCCTGCTGCAATTGGTCCGCAAGCCGACTAGGCTGGGTAGAACTCTGGACCTGGTATTAACAAACGGGGAGGCTGTAAGGGGTCTGGGAGTGGAGACACCCCTGGCAGGGAGTGACCAAAGACAAGTAGACAAAGAAGTCCAGGGAGGTTACCAGGCTAGTCAGAATGGTTAAGGCTTCCAGAAAGCTAAGACTGGCACAGTTAATCAAGGATGGGAGAAGGATGTCTTGGATACATTGGCAAGTGAAGAAGAAACAAAGACCAGATTGTGGAGTTTAGAAGGATGGTGGGTGGAGAAGGGGGGTGGGGAGCGGGCAGAGGCACTAAATCAGTACTTCTGCTCTGTGTTCACGGAAGGAAAAAGGGGTGGGTACCCCAGAGAAGGGTGGGGGGACGGGGACTGATATTGGGATTACAGAGGACAGAGTGCTGGAGGGCTAAGGGATCTGAGGGTGGACAAGGCATTAACCCTAGAGTACGTGGGGAACTAGCGGAGGTACTGGTGGGACCACTGGAAGACCTGTTCAATACATCACTGGACACAGGGTGCATGCCACAGGACTGGAGTATGGCTCATTTGGTGCCCATTCATAAAAGTGGACCAAAAGATGATCCAGGCAATTACAGACCGGTGAGTCTCACTTCAATCATGGGGAAGCTCATGGAGTCAATTCTAAAGGAAAGGCCGGTGACCTTTTTGGAAGACAGTGGTCTTCAAGACTGTCATCAGCACAGTTTTGTCTCTGGTAAATCCTGCCAGACGAACCTTGTTGGGTACTACGACTGGGGATACCAGGGAACTGGACAGGGGCCATGCAGTGGACATCCTTTATTTGGACTTCAGCAAGGTCTTTGACTTGGTGCCACATGGGAGGCTGGGGGGAAAACTGGAATACATTGAGGTGGGAACAAAAATGGTCAATTGGATCACCAACTGGCTGAGAGGTAGGCAGCAAACAGTGGTGGTGGTGGGGGAACTCTGATCACCAAGGGACGTTATGAGCAGAGTGTCCCAGGGATTGGTACTGGGCCCGGTGCTGTTTGGGATATTCATAGCCGATATTTCAAATGGGATCCGGAGTAGGGTCAGTCTGTTCACAGATGATACTGAGATTGGGGCTGTGGTAGATGACATAGAGGGGTGGAGGGGGCTACAGGAAGACCTGACCAAGCTACAGGAGTGGTCAGAGACCTGGCAGTTGGGGTTCAACACAAAGAAGTGCAAGGTATTGCACTTTGTAGCGAGGAACTAGTGGAGAAAGTATCAGTTGGGAGGGATACAGTTGGAAAGCACCATGGAGGAAAAGGATCTAGGGGTACTAATAACTGGGAGTATGAACCACTCAGCTCAATGTAGAAAGGCAGCTGCAAAGGCAAACAAGATGCTGTGGTGCATAGCGAGGGGAATCTCCACCATGCACAAGGAAGTGATCCTTCCCCTGTACAGGTCATTGGTCAGGCCGCACCTGGAATACTGCGTGCAGTACTGGCATCCATTCCCGAAGAAGGACATCAGATTTCTGGAGCAGGTGCAGCATAGGGCAACAAAGATGATCCAGGGACTGGAAGGAAAATCCTAAGAGGAGAGGCTGGGAGAGCTGCACATGTATTCCCTGGAAGAGAGGAGGGATGGGGGGGCTATATTTGAAACCTTTAAGTGCTTGAAGGGAATAAACAGGACTAATACAGAAGGGATTCTTCAGATCAGAAGGGGGAGGGACACGAGAGGGCACCAGCTGAGGTTGGTGGGGGAGATTCAGGAGGAAATTCGGGAGACACTTTTCACAGAAAGGATGGTAGACAAGTAGAATACTCTGCCCAAGGAAGCGGGTATCGTAGAACGGTGGAGATTTCAAGAGGGGTGGACAGAGCGGGGTTGTTAGAAGGGTTGGGGAGAGTGGGGCAGCTGCAAGTCGAGGGGCTAACTGCACGATCGAGCAGACTAGATAGACCATGAGGCCTGTTTCTGCTGGTATTCCGTATATTCTGTAAAATATTGGAATTAATTAAGATTCTTGGACCTGTAAGTACATCAGTTAACAGAAAATGGTGTGCAGCTCCTCCCACTTGAAGTAGCTCAAAACTCCACTAATGTGCACCGCTGTTTTAAGGCAACAGTTCTTTAATGACAAAATGTTGTACCTGTACCTTTTTTTTTCCCCCTTTCACCTGTGTTGTACGATACACTTTTCCCCATTTTGGTCGTTTAGATTTTAAATAATTAATGGTGAGCATCATTAAATATGGCTACCACAAGGTTTTCATCCGTATTCTCAGCTGTATTAGAACACCCATAGCTTAACACTTTCCTTGTGACACAGATGAACTAGCATGCAGCACACATTACTCCCTAATCTTATGAGACACAGGATGTCAGGGCTAACTCCAGGCCGTGAAACTTGAGTTGTAATATAATGAACATAAAATTAAATGTGGCAATATATAAACGAATTTGGAGAAAAAATTAACAGCAAGGATCACTATCGAGGGCTGTAAAGGAGTACATAATGAAGGATGTAAAAATGTTGTTTAGGCAATATGTAGGGTGGTGGCCTTTATGTCCTAGTGGTTAGAGCACAGAACTGTGAACTTGGAGACTCAACACACCAAGGTTTTAATACCATCCCCACTCGCTGCATGACCCTGAACAAGTCATTTAATCTCACTCTTCTTAATTCTTTTTTTTTATTTAATTTTTATTGACTTTATGACATACAGTTATCTTAGTACATCAAGTCTTGAAAGATTACATTGCTTCTAAGACATATAAAACGTCTTTGTTGTAATGCATTGAGGAATACTTAATTCTATATTATTATTGTATCTAGGGATTAAGTATTTAATATATATAATCCAACCCTATCATTCATATACTGAGATCTCTAAATTATCAGTCCGTTAGTAAGTCCACAATTCCAAAATTGCAAGTTTCAGATAGGCCACCCGTATTTATATATAATTTTCAATCCCTCTGTACTACCCCAACCAGGTACCCCAATATATGGGAGGACCCTCCCTCCGTCCCAGTTTCCTGATTAAGGGGAAAAGTCACGGTCTACCGACGCTTGATAGATTGACCATTTCTGCCACTTATGCATGTAATTTGGCCCTTTATGTTGAATATTGGAGTTGAGACCTTCAGTATAGTATATCTGTTTCGCAATGGTTCTCCATTCTGTAACTGTAGGGACCTTGTCGGTCATCCATCTTCTGGTTACAGCTTTCTTGGCTGCTAATAAAAAGGTTGGGAGAAGTGTTTTTCGCCAGGGTGGATCATGATCAGGGTAAATGGACAGCAATACCTGTTCAGCTGCGAGCTCAGTGTTTGTATCCAAGCATTTTGAAATTTCTGTCTGGAGTGATAACCAAAATGGCATCAAGTGTGGACACAGCCAAAAGATATGACCTAGTGAAACACGTCTACAACCACAGTTGCGCCAGCACCAGCCATACCTCTCGGGTAGGTAATGGCTGAGAACTGCTGGAGAACGGAAATCTCATCTGGCATTTCCAGGCAAAATCACACCATGTGGGGGAGGAGGTTATTTTGATAGCTGGGATGGTTACCTCTAGCCACGCCTCCTAGGGGATCTCTAGATCTGTCTTTATTCCATTCCTGTACAGTAGAATTCGTGCTTATTGCAGAACCCTTCCTCAAAGCCTTGTATAAATTGCCAATAAGATGACCCTCTATCCTGCCCTGTATAGCTATCTCAAAAAAGTTTAGTAATCCAGGAATCTGTGTTGGCAAGACTGGCTGGATTGCTTAATTCTCTTTCTCTGTACCTACTTAACCCACTGACCTTTTGTTAACCTTTTAGTGCTGTGGCTGCTGCCAACATAGAAACATAGAATTTGACGGCAGATAAGGACCGATTGGCCCACCCAGTCTGCCCATTTCCCTACCTAATGGATAAGCTGCAGATCCTAGTTACCCAGCAGCCTACTTCTTTCTACCCCCACCCCCTAGAATTGCCTTGTAACTGTCCCATGAATGATTGAATTCAACCACTGTTTTTGACTCCACAGCCTCCTCCGGAATGCCGTTCCATGCATCTACAACCCTCTCTGTGAAAAAATACTTCCTTACATTACCTCTGAGCCGCCCCTCTGTCTTCAAATTGTGCCCCCTTGTTCTTGCACACCTCTTTTTTTGAAAGATGCTAATCTCTTGGACTTTGTTGATTCCCTTGAGGTACTTGAAAGTTTCTATCATGTTCCCCCTCTTCCTCCTTTCCTTGAGGCTATACATGCACTTCATGTATTGAAAAGTGTTTTAGGATATATAGTATGTGTGAAAGGCACTATATAAAATCAGATGCCTTTCATTTCCTTTTAAACTAAACTGCTGCTTTGAAGGGAATGCATATTTTTACATTGAAAATCCAATACATAAAAATCCCATAATGCTCAAACTCCTCAATCTTACTATGAGTGCCTTGTTCTCAGCTGGACACCACCCTTGTTCTGAAGTCCGAGTGCTCTGTGATGTCCGTGCCGTACCAACTCCCCTTTCTACTAGTTGTGGGAATGAGTATTCTGAGGTACTGACGATACTGAGAGCTTTCAGACATTCTGACAGTGGTGATAACAAGCCTGAATGTGGAGCATACCATTATTATTAGTAGAATAAAAATCACACCTATCTCACCTCATGAAGCGATAAAGGAATCTGGGAAGGGCTGAGTGGATTTTCAGTTTGAGTTTTACAAAACGTTTTCCATCCTAAACATGACTTGTGGCTTTTCTGTCATTTTTGTTGCTTGTAAATTTCAAGCATTTTGTTTGACTACTGGCAGCCAATGAATGCAATGAATTTTTAACGCATCAGTCACTGGTTATCAATGACAAGTTCAGTATTTTTTTCATCGTAGCTACTTTCTGTGCATTATCATTTATGCTTTAAATTTTGTCAGCTTTACTGTAACTGCTTGTACCCAGGACGTTCTTGCAAATGAGCTATGCTCAGTGGAGTTTATTTTGGTAAAACGAATAAATACAAATACAGATTCACTGCAGTGTTTAGTTGATAATTATCTTTGCATACCTTATGCAGTTCACTCTGCTGTACTGTTACGTTCTGTGGTACTTAGTACATTTTGCAGATGTATGCTTTTATTTATTTATAACTGGTTAGCAATTTCTCTCAATGTACTGACCAGGTTGATATTTTCCATAACAACCAGCTGGTTGTTATGACATTCATGAGCCATGCCAGTCAAACTATGCTGCTGCCTCATTGGCCAACATTCTGTATGTGGGCAGGGCCAAACAGTCTCACAAACTGCTGGAGAAAAATTGCTGATCTGTTATTATAAAAATAAAAGATGGGGAGGGTTTTTCATATGAATTTAATACACAGCTGGTGGGATGCTTGATAAACCCTCGGCTTTGGCCTCGGGGGTTTATGTAGCATCCCACAACTCGGGTGTGCATTAAATTATCATATCAAACCGTTCCCCATCCGTTATTCTCTATATTTAGCTGGCCAGGAAGGGCACACTAAACTGCACAGCTCATTTCCAGGTGTGTCCTGGGGTAAGGAGACAATTCAGGCACACAACATAACTCTTTGAGTGCTGAATAAGTTTGAATGTATATAGCTTCTGGACGTACATATACGCCTGCAGCATTGTCCAGTAATACAGCAGTAGGAATGTAATTCATGCTCAGGTGATGTTTCATGGCTAACAAAGTTTCTAGATTTTTTTCATGCCATTTTATAAAGCAAATGTAATTATCAGTAACCCGAAAAAGTTTGCAGTCAGTAGCAAGTCAAACGGTGGGTACAGAATAGATAAAAGAACAGATGACAGGAGTGAAACGAAGAATCCACTTGAAAGAACTCCAGCATTAGGGAAGGGTGTTATCTGGTACATTTCTAAGGTATTTGTAACTGTTAGATACTTAAAGGGGAACAGTCCAGACTAAGAGCCCCACATCCAAGTGTGGGGCTGTTCTCAATTTGTACTTTGTGTGTAAAAACATTTTTTTTTTTTTTTTAACTTAATGTTTACTGCAGTATAGTAGATGGTATCAGGCTGATATTGTTGATTTCCAAGCTGTCATTTCCTGTAATCAGAAATCCCAGAATCCACTGCTGCTGATATCTGAGGAGGGCTGCAGCAGAGGGAGAGTAAGTAGCCTGCAGTGTATGTTAGAGCTTTTATAAGCCCTGATCTTCTGTTTGCTGGTTCCACTGTCCTGGGGTCAAGCAAGTAACAGAGAACTGTACGTCGCAGTGGGAGAACACTAGGACCAGCAAACATCTGATCTGAGCTTATAAAAATAGTAACATGCACTGCAGGCTATTCAGTCACCCAGTGCTTCACCCCTGCACTGATGCCAGCTGCAGGAGATTCTAGGATTTCTTGTAAAAGCAAATGTCAGCTTGTAAATCAGCAAAATCAAGGAGAAAATAAAAAAATAGATCTGCGCACACACCAGGAAAAGATGCTACACAAGTAAATTTATTGCTAAAGCCACAGTATGTCATAATGTCGGGCTAACACCCCTAAGTATCACCCCCTCTGCAAAACTTTCACAGGAGCATCCTCACTGACTAAGAAGTACCATTTGCCACATCCTTATCAGCACATATAGTGCCAATTGGTACTCCCTGTACCAGCCAAGCTGCAGCGTAGCTGGAGATCAGCGCCTCCCAGAAAGTTTTGAAACAAACTTTTCTGGCAGCCATTTTAGTACTGTAAAAACAGTAACCATACAGTACTTGCCCTAACAGTCAAAAGAAACATTTTCACTGAATTAAACTGCCAGCCACTGCCACAAAAGTAAGAGTGCGAATACATGTTGCAGACAGTGAACAACACAGATTCAGATTTGTATTGTTAACATGTATGATTCACAGTTTTATCAATCATAGTCCCATCTTTCTAGAAGTTGACCGTTGCTTGCCCCGAAGGATCACCCACTGGAGACGTAACACTTCCCTACTCCGGGGCGAAGCAGTGACTAAGGAACTTAAGCAACATATCAAGAAAACAAAAGAAAAAAATACAATAAAGGGAATAACACCCTACATGCTATGGGATACTCTAAAAACCACTATACAGGGAAAACTTATTTGTGTAGCATCTTATAAGAAAAAATTATCTAAACAAAATCAAGAGGAGCTTCTCAGTTGAATCTGGGACCTTGAGAATGCTCGGAAAGTTAAATGGGAGGAACATAGGGACTTAGAGCTAAAGATGTACTGGAGGGACTTACAGAAGTTACAAAAAGAGGAGAACGAGAGGGCACTCTTCTATTTGAAAGAGAAATACTATGAGGGGTGCTCTAGAGGGACCAGATTACTAGCATTTCGTCTTAGGCAGCATGCAGCTACCATCACCAAAATAATATCCCCCACTACTGGACTCCCAGTCAGTAAATCAGACCAAATTACTGAACCTTTTGTAACCTCTTACTCCAAATTATATAGACCCCAAGTAGATACAACCTCAGAAGAAAAGCTAACATTTCTTAAATCCCTGACCCTCTCTGCCCTTTCGTTGGAAAAAGGGCAATCGCTTGTCAGGCCAATTACACAGCCTGAAATCTTAAATACCATCAAGAATTTAAAAACCGATTAAATGCCCTCAACCTGATGGTTTCAGTGCAGAATTCTATAAAGTTTTTAAGGGGGAAGTTGTCCCTCTATTGTTAGAGGTCTTTACAGGCATCTGGAAAGATGGGAACCCCGTCCCACCTTCATGGCAGTATGCCTCCATCTCCCTTTAACATAAAGAAAATAAGGACCCCACCCATTGTGAATCTTAACGACCCATTTAACTCCTTAACTTGGATTACAAAGTTTTCACATCCACAGTAGCTTCTAGATTACATTTCTTTCTACCAGAACTGATTAATATGGACCAGATGGGATTTGTCTCTGTCCGTCAAGCCCCAGACAGTGTTCAATCTACAGTAAATGTGATTGACTCCATTCATCGCTCCCACACCCCTACATGCGACATACAGTGACACCACTGACTACCCTCTTTAACAAATCATGGGAGGATGGGGTGGTACCTGAGGACTGGAGGAGGGCAGATGTGATTCCCCTTCACAAAAGTGGGATCAGGGCAGAAGCAGGAAACTACAGACCTGTTAGTTTAACCTCAGTGATAGGGAAAATGAAGGAATCACTTCTGAAGGAAAGAATTGTCGAGTACCTAGAGGCCAGAGGGGGCAGGACCCAAGGCAGCATGGATTCACAGCGGGAAGGTCATGCCAGACGAATCTAATAGATTTCTTTGACTGGGTGACCAAAGTAGTGGATCAGGGAGGGGCTGTGGACATGGCCTACCTAGACTTTAGTAAGGCATTTGACTCAGTTCCACACAAAAGATTAATATGCAAGTTAGCCAGCCTGGGAGTGGGTCCCAAGATGATAGCCTGGGTAAAGAAGTGGCTGGAGAATAGGACACAGAGGGTAGTCGTAAATGGAGTCCACTCTGAAGAAAGGGGGGTTACTAGTGGGGTGCTGCAGGGTTCGGTATTAGGACCGGTCCTCTTCAATGTCTTTGTAAGCGACATTGCAGAGGGACTGGAAGGAAAAGTATGTCTCTTTGCAGATGACGCAAAGATCTGCAACGGAGTTGATGCACAAGATGGAGTGGAAAGAATGAGAAGGGACTTGGCAAGGTTGGAGGAATGGTCACATGTATGGCAGCTCAGATTTAATGCTAAGAAGTGCAAGGTAATGCACCTGGAAAACAAAAACCCAGGGGAAGAGTACACAATGGGGGGTGAGATACTGACAACGGTAAAACTGGAAAGGGCCCTGGGGGTAATTATATCAGATGACCTAAAGGTGGGTAAACAATGTGAGAAGACAGTAAGGAAGGCTGGGGGCATACTGGGATGCATAGGGAGAGGCATCAATGGTAGAAAACAGGAAGTTGTTATCCCTCTGTACAAACAGTTGGTGAGACCCCATTTGGAGTACTGTGTGCAGTTCTGGAGACCCCATCTCCGCAAAGATATAGAGTGGAGGCTGTCCAGAGGCGGGCAACCAAAATGGTGCAGGGTCTGCACCAGAAGACATACGAAGAAGGACTAAAGGAGCTTAATATGTATACTCTTGAGGAAAGAAGGGAAAGAGGGGACATGATAGAAACTTTCAAGTACCTCAAGGGAATCAGCAAAGTCCAAGAGGGTAGCATCTTTCAGAAAAAGAGATATGCAAGGACAAGGGGGCACAATTTGAAGATAGAGGGGGGGTGGCTCAGAGGTAATGTGAGGAAGTCTTTTTTCATGGAGAGGGTTGTGGATGCATGGAACAGCCTCCTTGAGGAGGTCGTGGAGTCAAGAACAGTGGTGGAATTCAAGAATGCATGGGACAGACATAAGGCAGTCCTAGTGGGGGTAGGAGGAAGTAAGCTGGTGGCTAACTAGGATCTGCAGCTTATCTGTTGGGTAGGAAAATGGGCAGACTAGGTGGGCCAAGCGGTCCTTATCTACCATCACATTCTATGTTTCTATGTTAGTTACAGCCAGCCCTGAGTTAAATTAATCAAGTAACTTGCACAGTATTTTCACTTTTTTTTTTCCCTTTATTTCCCAAATTTAAGTGAAAACATTGTGCAAATTCTTTAAGTTACCTTGGGGCTGGCTGAACTCATGAAAACTGTTGTGCCTTGACCACCACTATTAAACAAAACAGCGGACAACAGTTTTGGAAAATGCTTTTTCTAGGGACATGGATATGTTCATCCACACTGTCTGGCAGGTTCCTTGCCGCTTTAAATCTTGCCGGAAGGTCTTCAAGCTGGCTCCTCCTACCCACCCGGGTGGTAAAACTCTCAGCTCCGCCCCATGACGCCAGATTTTCCTTACCCCTTGGAAGCTCAGAATCCCTCCTTAACGCTCTGCGTATAGACTGGATCCTAATTCTTCGGTTTGCCCGAAAATAATTCTGAAGTTTTCAAGACTTCGGTCTAATTACTCCCTCGCAGCTGCGATGGACAAATCGACTCCCGGATTTCGTCGGTGTCCATGCGGGCAGAAAATGTCCAGGACGGATCCGCACTCCACGTGCGTCTACTGCCTCGGCCTAGATCACGACCCGCAGGCCTGCGAGTTATGTCGATTGTTTTCGGACAACGTCCTAGAAGATCGCGCTGTCCGGTTACAGCTTGGGCGCCCTGAGAAGCGCTACCCGCCGGTGAAGTCCAAGGAGGCCCGTTGGGTGGTGTCCGGTGGCTGGCTCGGCTGAGCAACTCAAGCAGATGATCACCCTCGAGGAGGAGGCGGCCCAGGCCGCATCCTCATCTTCCTCGGTCGCGGCATTTGTCCCGCTCTCTCTGGGATCCTCCTACACAGCTTCCTGCCAGTCCCTTTCCACGAAGGGAGAGGGGCCATCGGGACACTCTTCTCGGTCCAAAAAGAAGGACTCGAAAGGTAAGTCCCACCGTCGGCGTTCGTGGGAGCGAGAGAGGTCCCCTTCCCCAGACAGTTGACACTCGACATCGGTCAAGGTTGTGGCTAAGGCTGATGGCTTCACAGCGTCCCCGTCAGGTCAGCCGGCCGAGACACCTGTCGACGTGGTTGAGATTTTTCTTGACCCGTCGGACGGGCTGTCGACTGGTGAAGCCGACAACCCTTCTTCACCGGTTCGCCCGGTGGAGACCAAGGACTTGCCTGCGCCTTCTGTGTCGGAGTCCCCGGTCAAGGCTTCCGAGCCGAGGGAAGAGCGGTGTCCCGCTCCTTCCCAGACCCGCCCTCGGAAACACCGAGGTCTCGGTCTGGACCTCGTCTCGGTCAGCCAATCCCGACCAGCGGCGGTCCTCGATCACGGTGGCCGGTGGCGCCCGCTCAGTCTCGTCTTCCTCCTTGGAAGAGGAGAGGCTTCGGCGCAATGCGCTTCACGCTACAAGGACTTAATGTGGCAGCAGTTACTTTTGTCTGGGAACAAGCCGACGCTTGTCGCTTCCCGGTCATCAAGTGGCTGTCACCCGAAAGGCCAAAATAACCCTCGCTGTAGTTGAGGTGCCCAAGCCTGGGCCGGTTGTTCGGCTGAAACCAGCTGCCCCAACGATTGTGGTGGAACCTCCGCCTCCACAAGCGAAATCGGGCGCTGACCAAGGACTCTTGGTCGAGTCAGAGTCTGCCCCACAGGTTGTCGGTCACCCTCACTCCCGACCGTCCTCGGCAGGTGGAGGGTGGCTCAGGCCCCAGGTAGCTCTTCACGGACTCCTCGGAGTCCGACACGACTCCTCCCTGTTTTCCAGGCCCCTTGACCTGGAATCCTCTGGGGGGCAGTCGATGGACGAGAGCCCATCGTCGTTTATTGGTCTGCTTCGGCTCATCTCGGAGTCCACCAGGATGCAGCTCGAGCCCGTATCCAAGCGGGCCAAGTATTCCCTGACTGAGATACTGGACCGAGGGGATTCGCCCACGGAGGCCTTTCCGGTGGCTGAAGCCATTGTTGGCCCATCCTTGGAGCTCTGGCGCAGCCAGTTTCCTGCCCTCGCCTTGGCCAGGATGGCCAGGAAGTATCACGGTCCCTACCGGCTCTTTGTCCGGTTTTGGACACCTCTCGGCGAGGGTTAGTCACCGATAGCGTTTCCGGCATTCGGAACACTAAGGATGTGATAAGCCCCCACAAGGAGTCAAAAAGCTGGACTATGCGGGTGCAAGGTGTACGCTCATGCCTCCCTAGGCCTCCGCCAGGCCAGCTCGGCCGTGCTGATGGCACACTTCTCCCACGCCTTCATGGGCTCCCTGGATGAGGTGATACCTCATCTCCCGGCCGACCTGCAGACCACGGTCAAGCAGGTGCGGGACCAGGGAAGGGTGGTGGCAAAACAGCAGCTCCAAACGGCTCTAGACATTGGAGAGTCCTGTGCCAGATCAGTTGCGGCCGCAGTGGCCATGCGCCACAGAGCATGGCTGAGGATATCCACTTTCACGGCGGATACCCAGCATAAATTGGTGGACGTCCCCTTCTTGGGGACTGACCTGTTCGGCCCTGGAGTGGAAGGCCACCTCCAGCGGATCAAAGAGTCCAATGCTACCCTGGACTCGGTCACCTCTGCCCAGAAGGACAAGGGCCATCGTCAACAACATAAGTCCTTTTGCCCTTCTGCGCCTGCGGCACGTCCAGCCCAACAACGCCAGCATCAGGGCCAGCGGGCTCGCTATCACCACGGTCCGCTGCGTGTTGGAGGTGGTAGGAAAGGGCCTGCCTCTGGAGTTCGAGCAGGCTCTGTCCTTCCGAGCCGTCGCCCCTCGGGGGGCTACTGGGTCCGCAGCCTCTCTGTCGGCTCGCTGAGCCGACATTGCCCTGCTCCTCGAAAAAGAGGTGATCAGGAAGGTGGTGGATCCTCCACCAGACCCGGGGTTTGTGTCCAGGTACTTCCTGGTCCCGAAATGGATGGGGGGCTGGCGCCCCATTCTAGACCTGCACGACCTGAACAGGTTCCTAAGGTCTCGAACCTTCAGGATGGTCACTCTGGCTCAGATCATTCCATTCTTGGAACGAGGCATGTGGTTCTGTTCTCTGGACCTCCAAGATACGTTCTTTCACGTCCCAATCTGTCCGTCCCACCAGAGATTCCTCTGCTTCAGGGCACAGGGATCCCTCTACGAGTTCCGGGCCATGCCCTTCGACCTTTCCCTAGCTCCCAGGGTCTTCAACAAATGCTTGGCAGTGGTGACAGCATTCCTGCGGCACCAAAGGGTCCGGATGTACCCCTACCTGGACGACTGGCTGATTGCAGCCTCCTCCAGAAAGGAGGTGGTGCGGTCCAGAGATCTGGCCCTCCAGGTTTGCTCTCAGGTTGGCCTCCTCATCAACGAGGCCAAGTCGGAACTTGTGCCAAAGCAGGTGATGCAATTCGTCGGGGCAGAGCTCGACACTCTCTACGAGCCAGAGCACGGCTTCCGGCGGACAGGGCTGAGTTTCTTTCCTCCTTTGCCCAATCATTTCAGGTTGGGCAGTTGCGCCCTGCCCGGGACTTCCTGCACCTCCTGGGCCTCATGGTGGCCTGCACCAGCGTGGTCCGTTGGGCCCGTTGGTACATGCGTCCCCTTCAATGGGGGCTGGCCAGCCAATGGTCACGGCACTCCGATCCCTTGGATCAGCTAGTGACAGTGACCCAGGGGATGTGGAATGCACTCCAGTGGTAGACCGTTCCAGCACATCTGCAGGAGGGCATCCCGTTTGTCCGCCCGCGTCGACGGTCTCTCTATCGACAATGCCTCTCTGATGGGTTGGGGTGCCCATCTGGGGGAGCACAGAGCACACTGCCTCTGATCCCCTCAGGAGTCCCGATGCCACATCAACCTGCTGGAGCTTCGAGCGGTTCGTCTAGCCCTCACCGCCTTCACTCAGTTTCTACGGGTCAAGTGGTCCAGGTCCAGACGGACAATACCACGACCATGTACTGCCTAAACCGCCAGGGCGGGACGCACTCCATGCCTCTGTGCAGAGAAGCTCTCTGCATTTGGTCATTCGTGTGCAGCCTGGAGGCGGATCTCCTTGCCATCCATGTGGCAGGAGCCTCCAACATTCTGGCCGATGCCCTAAGCTGCATAGGGGCTGTGTCCCATGAGTGGTCTGTCCTGCCGAAGGTAGTACAAGATCTGTTCTACCGCTGGGGCATGCCTCAGATGGACCTGTTTGCCTCCAGGAAGAATGTGAAGCTGAGACTGTTTCATGCCCCCCAGCAGGGCTCGCTGCAGGGGATGCCTTCCGAGCCGTGGACCCCGGACCTCTTCTATGCCTTTCCCCCATTTCCCTTGATCCACAAGGTGCTTCTCAAGGCGAGGAGGGACAAGGCGCAGGTGATTCTGGTAGTCCCAGACTGGCCCCACCAGTTCTGGTATTCAGATCTCCTTAGTCTCGGCTCCAGGCTCCTGAGGCGGCTTCCAGGCCGCCCGGACCTGATCTCAGTCAATCAGGGGAAGGTATTCCATCCAGACCTTCAATCCCTGCACCTGACGGACTGGTTCCTGAGCGGCTAGATTTCCAGGCCTTGTGTCTTTCCGACGAGGTCCTCAACATTGTTGAGGTGTCCTGTAAGGAGTCGACCTGGAAATGCTACGCCTTTAAATGGAAGAGATTCTCCATTTGGTGTCAGGGCAAGGGCCTGGACCCTTCCTCCTGTTCCTTGGCTAGCATTCTGGACTACCTGTGGTTCCTTTCTCAGCAAGGGCTTCGGTCGACGACCCTCAAGGTGCACCTGGCAGCCATCTCTGCTTACGGGTGCGGGCGGGAAGCAGTCTGGCACAGGAGAAAGTGGTCGGGTGCTTTTCAAAGGCCTTGATCACATATCCCCTCCGGTGCGAGAACCTCCACGGGCTCTACTGCTGGTATTGGCTAAGTTCATGGGCAAGCCATTCGAACCGATGCACAGGTGTGACATCTCTCACCTGTCGTGGAAGACAGCCTTCTTGGTGGCTATCACGTCAGCCAGAAGGATGGGAGAGCTCCAGGCACTTCCCATCGAGTCTTCTTATCTGGTCTTCCACAGGGACAAGGTTGTCCTGCGCCCCCACCTGAAATTCCTTCCGAAGGTGGTGTTGGAGTTTCACCTTAACAAGGTGTTGACTCTGCCATTGTTCTACCCCAGTCACACCTCGGAGGCCGAATATAGGCTCCATACTTTGGACCCTAGAAGAGCACTCGCTTATTACAAGGAGCGGACGGCTGAAGTTCAGGGAGAGATTCGCTAGCTGTTTGTCACCTACGCTGAAGCCGCACCTGGCAGACCTGCAGCCAAGCAGACGATAGGCAGATGGGTCACCTCCTGCATAGATCTCTGCTATAGGTTGGCGGCAATGGAGCCTCCCAGAGGGATAAGAGCTCATTATACCCGCCATACCACTGCATCAGTGGCTGCTTCCAGGGACGTCCTTATCCAGGAAATCTGCAGGGCTGCTACCTGGAAGTCAGCACACACCTTCATCACCCACTACCACATCGACCTTGAGTTATGCCGGGATGCTGGTTTTGGGGCCTCGGTTCTCAGTCATTATTCCTAAATAGAGTGTGTGCCTTGCCTTCCTTCTCCTGGAGAACTACTAGAGTCTGCCAGACAGTGTGGATGAACAACATATCCATGTCCCTAGAAATACTGGGTTACTCTTGCCTGTAACAGGAGTTCTAGGAATGGTATATGTTCATCCACCACGACCACCCGGGCTCCCGGCTTGACGCACAACCTGGCTTCCAGCGGCTAGATCTGGTGTCATGGGGCGGAGCCGAGAGTTTTACCACCCAGGTGGGTGGGAGGAGCCAGCTTGAAGACCTTCCGGCAAGATTTAAAGTGGCAAGGAACCTGCCAGACAGTGTGGATGAACAACATATACCATTCCTAGAACTCCTGTTACAGGTGAGTAACCTGTATTTATTGAGAAACCATTTGGGGGTTAGACTGGAGAAAAAAAGTCACCAGAGTCTTTTGCTCCTACTAGTTCAGCTATGGTCTCTGAGCGTAACTGTGGCAAGCATTTTAAAAAGTGAAACTTTAGCTTGCTAAAATGTAATTTTTTTGTGGTTACTTTTCTCTGAACATTTCTTTTTGCATAAAGTGTACATACAAACAGGTATACAAAAAAAAAAGTGTTGTATACCAGCCTTCAAGACAGAATACCAGATCTTGGGAAATGGTATTCCATGTGGAATATCACTTTTTAAAATTAATTTCTAGCCCTGATGTATATATTAAATAATTAGACAAAAGAGATATGATGAGCAGTGAGCAGAGTAGACTAGACATTGAGCTTGGTGGTCTTTGACTCGAGGAATTTGTTGTGGTGGAGTGTGTACTGTCCGATTAGGTTTCCCTTGGTTGTTCTACCGGACTGGGTCCTGGAATCGTCCAGGTGTAAGCTAGAATCTAAATCTTGGTCAGTCCTTCAAGTTGCTTGCTGGTCTTTTAGGAAGGATCAGTTGAATATGTTGTATGGCATGAAGGTTTCATGCAGTTGTACAGTTACTGAAGTTGGGGGTGGGGGTTACCTCACATGTACTCAGTGAAACATGGTAGAGTGCAAGACAGAAGCTTGTCAGTCACAGTGAGTAGACAGAGTTTTGCTTAGTATTCGTATTATTATGAGGGAGACAAGTTTGTCATAATAATATAGAATTACCCTAATTCTATACTACGCAGTCTGACAAGCTTTGGTCTTGCACTCTGTCCGGGTCACTGAGTAAATGTGAGGCAACCCCCCCCCCCCCAAACTTCAGTAACCTGCAACTGCGTTGAAATTTATTATGAAGCCAGCAACTGGAAGGACTGATATTTTCACATATGTAACTGCATGACTGGATGGATAAGGAAAAGGAAGAACTCCTCCATTTGAATCCTCTAGGGCCTGGGACCTGGGGCATGGCTGCAGCTTGCCTGAATATTGCATTGCCTGGCTTGCTAAGTTAAATAGAAGCCCCTTTTGAAGCCATGAAAAAGACTAAAAAAGCAGAACTGGATCAGTGGTGGTGCGGTGGGTGCCAGTTTGGTATGGTTATGTTACTTAGTCAAGTAGCTGTGGTACAGTAAAGGTTACGGCTGTAGGCCATGTGGCACATTTCTGTCACAGTCTGTGTGACTGCTCGAGTTCTCGTGGGTGAGAATGATCATGATTGCCTTGCCTAGTCCAGTTAGTGTGTATTTCTGTGCATAAGAGAGGTCTCAGCTCTGTGGCTGATATAATATTTGGGAACTTTCAGCTTGGGACTTGCAATTATGTATTTTGTGGTGAGCAACCGAGGGGCATAAACTAGTGTGAGTGGATATTAGGCAGGCTGGCTGCTGGCATCTCAGAACCATATGGCAGGTCAGGAAGACTGTGTGTTGTTGTTTTTTTTGTTACCAAAATAATGAACCATCATATTACACTAGAAGTCAAGGAAGCCACAATTATGGAGTGGGGGGTGTATGTAGGTGGTGGCGTCTGCTGCTGCAAAATACATTATGAGATGATGCTTGATGCTCATCATAATGCGTCAGTGTAAGTCAGAATTGAATGTCAGTCAGTGTCAGTGTCTATAATTGAACTGCCCCCCACCCCACCCAACACCAACCAACTGTTACGAACAGGAGGGCCTGGCTGGTCCTGACTCTGTCTGCTCAGCAGTTGCAGCAACTTGCACTGTGACAGACGGTCACATTCATGACATAAATATACTGTAGTCTACTGTGAATGGGATGGGAATTGGGAACAGACTATTGGACAGATTCTGAGAGAGTTTGGTGTGGTCCGTGGCTGGGATTGGTGAATATTTATAATGTTGTTGTTTGTACTTATAGATAGACTTAGACAGGAAGGATCATTTTTATTTTATTTTTTATTTTTGTGACGATGTCAGTGTAACTAACTTTATATGCGTGTTTGGACCCGGCTGGTACAGAACCTGAAAGAGGGGGGAAAAAAAGAATTCAGAAATAATAGTAAACTGCCTTGACTATTATATAGTATAAACATACAAACAATGTTCATGCATTTCTACAGTATTTCTAAAGATTGTGAATTTTGGAACCACAAATTTGGTTTTGGACCCACATTCATGGAACCCTACCGCTGTCACTGGGTCTATCCCGTCTTATTCTCCAAATTGGAAGGTAATGTAAGGAAGGTAATGTAAATGGGAGAGGAAGAGGAACAACCCCCCCCCCCCCCGGCACCAAAGTTATGTTCCCCTTTAATACTCACAATGCCCCTCCCTTTGCTTTCTCTAGCCAGGGACACTGTTGGGGCTTTACATAGAACCTGGCAGAAACATAGGCTGAAGAACTCTCTCTGGCCACTGTACAGATTGGCCTGGGACCCTTGTTTTGTCCGGCCCGCCTAGATCACACTTTCAAGACCTGGGACAAACAGGGTTTAACATACCTTAGGCAATATCTATTTTTTATTAATTTTATTGGTTATTCGGAAAGTACCTTTGAGTCAAAGACTCTTTTTCAAAGGTTCCACATCAGTACAGGTAGATACAGTAGAAGAAAATGGTACAGATCAAATCGACAGACGAGACAAAACAGGAAGGCACTAATACTATACATCCTATCAAACACCCGTCATTTAGATCTAAGTATTAATATTGATAGACATAGATACAGAACTTTTACAGAAGTAGTGATACAAAGTAGTCCGGTCGTAAACTGTAGCATTTTCAGATTGGCTGAGTATTTGGATCCCTGAGATCCTTTGCGCTAGCCACGAAGATTGGTGAGAACTTGCGAGATAAAGAAACTGCGGTGCGGGCTTATTCAGAGTGGGATCTTGGAAGTTAGTTCAATGGCGTATGTCCAGTTAGGGGAGGGAAGGAGAAGACCTGTTCGGTGGCAGTCACAGGAGTTTGTGGCTTGTAGGTGGAGCCTAAGGTGGGTTTTGTAGGGCCAAGGCTATTCAGATTAGTTAGGGTGCTAGGCAGGCTGTTTACCCATGATGGGGCTCGGTAACTGAAAGATCTTTGGAACTACGAGGAGCGGCATTGGGGGACCACGTAGAGAGTTTTGCAAGAACTACGGGTGTTCTGCAGGGGGGAGGCCCATTGTAGCATGATGGTGAGACTGCTGGGGGCGAGACCAAGGGAAATCTTTTTGGCCATAAGGCAGGTGTGAAACCTGATTCGGTTGTTAAGGTTAAGCCAGTTGGTAGCATTGTACAGGGTGTATGTATGGGTTAGCCGATCACAACCCAGGGCTAGGCGGCAGGCTTTGTTGAGGGAGGTCTTGAGTCTGGGTAGGGCTGTGGGGCTGGCGGCACTGTAGAGAAGTATGCCATAGTCTAGGAGGGAGAGGACTGAGGAGGAGATCGCTAGGCGAATGGCGTCCGGGGTGAGACGGTGTTTAAACTGGTAGAGGGTGACGAACCTGATGTGGAGGGCCGTGGACAGTAGGTGAATGTGGGGGTTGAAACTGAGGGCGGGGTCAAGAGTAACGCCCAGGTATTTAAAGGAATCAACTTGTTCAAGGGTAGTTTGACTGGCTTTTAGTAGAGGTGGACATTTGCTGCTCTTGGAGTTTAGAGGGTGTGAGAAGTACATTACTTTAGTCTTTTTATAGTTTAAAATGAGACGATGTGATGAGAACCACTTTTCGGCGTCACTGAAAGAGGATTGGAGGGAGAGGTGGAGTTTAGAGGGGGTCTTGGTTTGAGGAGTACAAGACACCATCGTCTGCTTAGAGTAGGATCTTACCTGAACAGGACTGGAGGAGGGAGTTTAGAAAGAGGCTGAAGAATAAAGGACCGAGGATAGACCCCTGTGGGACACCATGATGGACTGGCAGCTTGCAGGATAAAGTGGTCCCAATTTTTACTTGCTGTGAGCGGTCAGCCAGATAGTCAGTAAACCAGCTGAGAGCGTGTAGAGAGAGAGAGAGACCAAGTTTGGAAAGGGTCGTAAGAAGGAGGGAGTGGTTGACTGTGTCAAACGCTTTAGTGAGGTCCAGGAAGACCTCACCGGCGAGTTCACCTCTGTCGATGGCCGAATGAAGGTGGGTGTTGAACTCTGGTAGGGCTGTGGTCGTGCTGTGACCCTTGCGGAAACCATGTTGTTGTCGGCAGAGTAAATTGTGTTTGTTTAGATGGTTGGTGAGCTGGTCCGAGACGATACGCTCTAGGGCTTTAGAAAGGGGTGGAAGAATAGATATTGGGCGATAACTGTGGGTGGAGGTAAGGTCTCCATTTTTAAATACAGATGTGACGGTGGCCGTTTTCCAATGCGTGGGGAATTTCCCAAGACATAGTGATCGATTGATAATATGAGTGAGGGGGGTGAGCACCTCGTTTAGGGTGAGTTGGAGAAGTCTCAGGTCTAATGAGTCACTACTGTAATTGGAGTGACTGAAGGCCTTTCCAAGATAAGGCTCTGCTGAGTTGGTGGAGATGCAGCGTAGGTGAAAAGGAGGGTTATTGGGGGGGGGGGAGTGGGTGGTACAGGTGGTGCAGGGAGGGGGTCGAAGAAGTGGTGGGGGAGGACGTGGCAGAGGTCAGTGAAGTCATGGTTAAACGCAGAGGCAATCCGGATGGGGTCCAAAGTAAGACCCTCCTCTATCATGATTTGGGTGTGGGCTGGGTTTTTGTTTTTTACCGCAGATATCCTTTATATTGTGCCAGAATTTTCGACCCTCGCCCCAGATAGTGGTAAGGGCAGATTTTTAGAACTCTGCTTTGGATTTACGTATAGCCCAGGTACATTGGTTACGAGCAGCACGGTACCTCAGTCTGTCGGTGGGCTGACAAGTCTCATTGGCACGATGCCATAGAGAATCCCTGACCTGCATCACAGCCGATATGTGATCCGTTATCCATGGCGCCGGGTTGCCTTTGACCATCTTCTTAGTCAGAGGGGCGAACATATCACAGGCAGCATTGTAGGTGTGAATGAAAAGATCGAGGGCACTCTCCGGGTTCAGGGTGTTTATTATAAATGGCTAGTCCATAGCACGAAGATGTGACTTTAAGAGAAAGAGTTTTCCTGGGCCAAGTTTGCATCTGTGGATTAGTTTCGGCAGAGATTTGGGTGCCTTACAGGTCCAAGTGCAGAGGATTGGGGAGTGGTCGCTGATGGCATTGGGGAGGACGGTAGTGTTGAAGGAAGTACAGTGATAAGATTTTGAGACCCTTAAAAACACCTGTGGGTTACGAAACTCTGACCATTTTAGATTTCTGCAGGCCCGAGCGTACATTACTAAATGCCAACGGGCAGATCATGATCCCCTTAGGGCTTTTCCCCTCATTTAAAACCTCCAAGCAATATTGTCCTCTCAGATACAGAAGGGCCCGATTTTGATAATATATGAGTCACTTGCTGAGTTAAAAAATGACCCTCTGGACAAAATGAAGTCCAAGTGGCGTAGAGGGGGTGGGACAGAAGTGGTGGAGGTCAACTGGGGTAGTGTCTTTTACATTACTTCAAAGACTACCCGTTCTCCACATTGGCAAGAATTTGAATGGAGGGTAAAGGTGCACTTCTTCCTTACTCCATCGGTCCTTAATAAAAGAGATCCTTCACGCCTGTCTGCATACTGGAAATTATGTGGAGAGAGGGTGGCGATCACCTACACATCTTCTG
This sequence comes from Neoceratodus forsteri, assembly GCA_016271365.2. Classification (NCBI taxonomy): domain Eukaryota; kingdom Metazoa; phylum Chordata; order Ceratodontiformes; family Ceratodontidae; genus Neoceratodus; species Neoceratodus forsteri. The sequence goes on along the minus strand of CM028134.1, from coordinate 803,534,159 downwards.
GGATTGCCCAGGGATTAGGCCCTTTTGGAATGGGGTGAATGCTGTTCTTGTGGACCTGTTCTCACTGGACTCCCCTCATGTCATACTAGGTAGCACGCCTTGTGGTCTGAAGGGTGTGGACTCACTTTATCTCTGGGCCATCTTACTAACTGCAGCCCATAAAGCACTTCTCCTCCTGTAACTGATCGAGTTAACAATAACTTGGCATCTTTGCACTGGGCCCACTCCCTGCCCACCTATCCTAGTAGGGTACCCTGCCTTACTCCTCTTTCCCAGGTCTCTTTACTGCAGTTTGTACTCCTCCTGCTTACCCGCCTTGTGCCCACCCCCTACAGGTATGGTTTACCCTACATTGTTTGCCCTGTTGGCACTGACCATACTATACTGTATTATGCTGTTCACTACCTAATCATCTAGTATGTATCTCATGCAGAATATCTAAACATCATCTGTTTGTGCCTATAGTCTCTTATGCTATTAGCTACCTATTAATCTCTGTTAATGCCTGATATTTTCTGTATGTTAACTTTGACTCATCCTATTGTTCTTAAATGTATGTACCTTGTAATCCTCCCGGGTCACACCTGAAAATAGGCACTTGGCTGTCTAGTGAGATTACCCGGTTAACAAAAGCAAATAAATAAATAACCTGCTCCTGGTTGAAAACTGAACCACCTGCCATGAAACTTTGGATTCAGTTGATTCAAGAGATCTCAGAACTTGAGCTGACCTTCAAAATTAATCAAAAAATTAATATCTACACCCATAGATGGACGAGGTGGCTCATCTGGTTCGACTCGCACTCAGAACTGGGGTCCCATTTGTCCACCGGGGGGGACTCCCAGTCTCTCTACTTAAAATCTTAAGACAGGCGATAATTCACATATAGGGAGTAGCCTAGCCAATATAAGTTCGGTGATATATGTATTATTACTGCTTGATTAATTAAAAGAAATATACGTAATCTGTTGGTGCTTTCACTAGAACCTGCTGGTTTACAGAAATGGATTCTATTTTTATTTCTTGAGATTAAGTGAGGATTGTAACTAACTGTATCTGTGCTTTTTCGTCTTATTTATGTACCCAATTGATGTTAATTAACATGAAATAAAAAAAGTTTATTACTTAAAACAAAATTAAAAAGACAGCTTACACTTTTATGAAAATACCCTCATTGCATTACGTACCCAATATAGTAAACATTTTATGTGCAAATTTAGCTACAGCAAAATAAGTTGCGTTTTTCTCAGAGAACAGTAATTCCTTGATTTTCTTCTTTAGTGTATCCTGTTCTTTATAATACATGGTAAGATGCATGTCCTCCTCTTCTCCAACAGCAAAGGACAGTCCAACAATAAATGTGCCAGTGTTCTTTTTTTCTTGCTTATATTACATACTAACATACTATTTGCCAGCAGATTAGGCCTTATGGTCTATCAAGTCTGCTCGAACCTAGATCCTTAGTTGGGTGCCGAGACCCTCCCATCCCTTGTGCTCCAGAAACCCCTATCATCCATCCCCACCCCCCGGGACAGGCCATCATCTGATACATCCACTTTCTGTGTCTGTCCCACCTCTCTTAAAGCTCTCCACTGTGGATCTCTGAACCAGCTCACCAGGCAGAGTATTCCAAGGGTCCACCACCTCTCAGTGAAAACCTCCTCCTTTTCCCCTCACCTTCCACCTTCCAACTTCAAACCATGCCCTCTGGTGATGCCTCCTGCTTTAGTCTAAAGATCCCTCCATGTTTACCTATTTATTCCCTGAGGTACTTGAAGACCTCAATCATGTCCCCCTGTCTCCTTCTCTCCAGTGAAAACAGGCAGAGCTCCTCAAGTCTGTCCTCGTAAGTCAAATCCCCAGCCCTCGATCATCTTTGTTGCCCTCCTCTGTACCCTCTCCAGGAGCTGTATGTCCCTCTTCAGGTGTGGTCTCCAGTACTGTACACAGTACTCAAGGTGTGGTCTAACCAGTCCATTGTACAGTGGCAGAATCACTTCCTTGCTCCTAGAGGTGATCCCCTTGCGATGCATCCCAACATCCTGTTTGCCTTGCTAGCTGCTCTCCTGCACTGCTCAGTGTTATTCATACATGTATCCACCATGACCCCTAGGTCTTTTTCCCTGTTGAGGCTTCCAGCACCTCCCTCCCAGGGTGTGCCTGTGTTTAGGGTTTCCCGACCAAGATGCAACACCTTGCACTTGGTGATATTAAATTTAATTTCCATGTGTGAGCCCAGCTTTCCAGGGTGTCCAGGTCCCTTGCAGGGCCAACCTCCCTCTTCTCCCTCAACTACTGCTCCCATCTTGAGTCATCCACGAAGAGACTCATTTCACACCCTATACCATCCCTGATGTCTGATATGTATGCATTAAACAGGATTGGACCCAGGACTGAGCCTGTGGTACCCCACTACCAACCTCTGTAGGGTTCGAGAGCTCCCCACAGACCACTACTCTCTGAGTGCGTCCAGCTATCCAGTTTTCAATCCATCTGACCATCAAAGGGCCTACTCCTAACCCCATCAGTTTCTCCACCAGACCATTGTGGGGACAGAGTCAAGCTTGCTGAAGTCCAAGAATAATACATCCACAGGCTTACCCCTGTCCAGTTCTGATGTTACCCATTCATAGAACTCCACAAGGTTGGTTTGACATGATCTACCTGGCACAAAACCCATGCTGCCGACTATCCAGACCTCCCACCTCCTCCAAGTAAACCCCCAATCGCTCCTTTAGTATACTCTCCATTAATTTTCCCACCACGGGGTTAAACTGATGGGTCTATAGTTTCCTGGTACTTCCTTGACCCCCTTTGTATGGATTGGTACCACATGTGCCTCTCGCCAATCCCTAGGTACCCTCCCTGTCTCGAGTGACCTGTTGAAAAGCTCCCAGGGTGCAGCCAGTATGTCCGCCACATTCCCATAGTACTTCTCGAATGAATGCCATCCGGCCCAGGAGATTTGTCTTTCTTAGGGCCTTGAGGCAAACCACACCCTTTGGTGGGATGGCATCATCCGTCCCTCCACCTTACTGGTCTTTTATCCTTATCCAGATGTGACACCCCTGGGGTACCTTTCCCTCCCTTTTGCTCCATTTCTGCTGCTCCCCTGATCCCACTCCCTGCCGCTTCTATCCCCTTTGTGCCTTGCTTTGTAGATATCCCATCCCCCTCCCTAGTGAACACAGAGGCAAAGTACTCATTAAATACCTCTGCCTGGTCCCTCGCCTCTTCCACCCACCCTCCTTCTGATCTCAATCTGCTGAGATGGCCCTTAGTTTTTCTCCGCTCCCCAATGTACCGGAAGAACCCCTTTTCCCCTCCATGTATCCCCAGTGCCAGCCGTTGCTCTTTACTGGACTTTGCTCCCCTCACCATCCGGGTGACTTTTCTAGATGCAAGCTGGTACATTTCCTTATCCCTATCCCCTCTTGTTGTTTTATATTTTTTGTAAGCCGCCTTCTTTTCTCTGACTGCTACCTGGACCTCACTGGACCACCAGCATGGTTTATGTGACCTTGCTCCCTTACGTTTCAACTTAGCGCAGATCCTGACTGCCTCATGAAGTCCCCGTTTTATGACCTCCCATCTCCTTTCCACACTTGTTGTTGAGGTAATCCACTTCAAGTGATCCTTGAGAATATTTCCCATGCCCATAAAGTCTGCCCCCCTGAAGTCCACTGCCAGTGTCCTAGATCTCACCCCACTCCCCCAATGCTTATTTGAAACCAGACAGTATTGTGGTCACTCCCAGTCAGGGGTCCTGTACAACCATGTCCCTTACCAGATCCCCATCTGCCAGAACCACATCCAGGACATCCCCTCCCTTGTGGGCTCCATCACATGCTGTGTTAAGAACACATCCTGGGCCATCCAGCAGCCTCTGCTCCTTGGCCACCTTAGAGGACATGGTTCCCCAGTTAGTACCTGGCATATTAAGGTCCCCCATCAACACCACTCCTTCCCCTTTTGGACCACACTGGGCAATGATGTTGTCCAGCAAACCATCCTCTAGAACATCACTCATCCCGGGGGCCTATATGCTACTCCCAGCTTGACCTTATCTCCTGCTGGGATCGTAAGGTGACCCATAAGGCCTCCACGCTTTCCCTCTGCCTCTTCTACCATAGCAATTTCTATGTCATCTCTAATGAACATAGCCACTCCAACCCTCTGCCCTCCTTTCTATCCTTCCTAAGCATAGTGTACCCCGCACATTTAGGTCCCAGTCATGGTTTTTGTTGGCTCCACGCTTCCGTGACTGCCGCCACATCCACCCGAACAGCTTGGCCTGGAACTCTGGCAACTTGTTTCCCAAGCTCCTGGCATTTACTAACACTAACCCCACCCTTATCCTGATCCTTTTTGTAGCACCACCCAGATTCCTTATACTTCCATCCTCCCTGCTCCTCCTGAAACCTCCACCTCAGTCTGTTTCCCCTCCCCCCTTGGGCTTGAAGGCTCCCCTCATCTGGAGGGAGGGCTTCTGTCAGCCCTCCCTTATCCCTTCCCCACAAGTTTAAACCCCACCTTTCTTGTATGTAGTCAGCCATCCCCTGTTTAAGGACTCCTTCCTAATGGGGCAAGATGAAACCTGTCCTTGGCATATAGTCCCTTATCCTCCCAAACCCATTCCAGTTCTAACACCCCAACCCATTCTCTTCACCCCACTTCCTGAGCCATTCATTAACCTCTGTGAGCTTCATTTTTTCTCCACTGAGGCCTTTGGTACTGGCAATATCTCGAAAGAAATGTTGCATCCATTATCCCGACAGACTCTGGCAAGTTCTTGAACCTTGCTTGGATTTCCATAATGCTATTTCTCGATCATTAGTTCCCAAATGCACCAGGAAACTGCTTCCTCCACAATCCCTAACCATTTCATACACTATGAACTTTGCTCTGTGCACTGTCAGCCCAGAGATACTCACTACCTTCACCTGGCTATGGTATCCATCCCCTGTCCCTCCCAATGGATACCCTTAATCATCGAGTCTCCCAGTAACAGAACCTTAACACCGCCATCATCCTTATGGTTACCTCCACTATGCCTCTCAGCCCCCTCCCCACTTTATTCATGATCGCAATTTCATGGGAGTCTTCCCTGCCTTATTAGAGACCCCTTGTCACCCTCCCTTTCTGCCTCCTTGCTATTTTGCCACTTAACTCAAACCCTCTGAATAGGTGTCCCTTTAACCCTCTCTTATCTGAACCATTTATCCTGCCCTGATGGTTTCCTTCCCCGCACCCTCATCCCCCCTTGTAATAGTACCCTGTCTCCAGAGGCTCTGTGGGTCCCCTTTAGCTAGGGCCCCATCCTTGGTACTGACCTTCCTGCTGAAGGGGCTCCTCTCACCTCTTTGTCTCCCAGTTCCTCTCCAGTCATGCTCTCCTCCCTCATGTCTGGAATATGTTGCATCTCCCCATTTGCTTAACATATATGTTTCCCTTCTCCCTCTGGGACTATGTCTATCCTTTCCATAGCTGTTCTGTGATGCCCTATGGGTATCTGACTCCCTCCGCCTCTGTATAAGTTTCTCATTTCCACCAACCCTTCCTCCCCTCTAGGATGCTTAGTATCTCAAATTTATTGTGACACTCTGTCAGCCTCCATCAAGTAAACCCGAGTTTCCTGACTGCATCTCTAAACTGACCCTCTTCCTCTCTTGCACTGTTCACCTTAGGAGCTCCTTCCCACAGTCTGCTGTTTAGGCTTCCTGCACAACAGCCCCTCCTGACTCTTCCCCTCCAGTCTCCTTGAATTCAAATTTTCACCCTGCACGCTTCCCTTAGCATCAACTTCCCTATCTAAGGGTCCTCTTCCTAATATCCCCTTCTGCTTGCTGTAGCATAATGTCCTGTAATTTCAGAGCTGCCCAGCCTCCCCTCAGCCCACCCTTCTGCTGCTCCCATATCCACACCCTTATCCTTGGACACCCCCAGCTCCCACAGCTTACTCCTTAACCAATATACCCTCACTCCTGATACAAGATAGCTGTCTACAGAGTGGGCAGCCTCCTCTCTCTCAGGCCCAATTTAGAATTATTGCCATCCCACAGCCTGTGCAGCCTACAACCCTTCCAAAGATGCCTGCCATGGTGGAATATGGCCACCCTGATTATCCCTCTGTTTATAATAGCACACCCCCTTTCTCAGTCCTTTCCCTGGAGTACAGTTTCTCTCTATACTGACTGTAGTTATTTACAAACCCAATTTCAACCCCACCAACAAAGTTCCTAAGTCTCACAAACACATACAGTCCAGTATGTGTTCAGTCCCATAACAGTGTGTGTGTAAGCAGACTCCAGGTACCGTATGATGTCACAGCCCACCAACTCCTGTTGCTTCAAATTTCAGTCCCAAACAGAAATACTCAGCCCTTCAATCCCAACCCCCAGTGGCTTTTCAGTATTTAAGAAAGCCTACAAAACAGGGTGGATGGGAGGGCACTTACTAAACACCAGGCAAACAACACATTTAAATTACCTTCTAATTTTCCCTGCCAAACATCTATCCCCAAACCTACAATATCACAGCCCAAGTATCAGTTCAAATTCAAGGTAATAATTTTTAACACGTAGAACTAATTTCACTAACAAACTATTCAAATATTTCAGTTTAAAACAAAATATAACTCCTGGCCTCTTTTCTACCAACCTGTTGCTTAAGCTCCCAAGTGAACAATGAAAGCCACAGTAATTCCTGTTTAAAGAACAAGTTAATTGCAGCTAATGTCCCTCCTCAAACACCGGGCAAACAACACATTTAAATTACCTTCTAATTTTCCTGCCAAACATCTATCCCCAAACCTACAATATCACAGCCCAAGTATCAGTTCAAATTCAAGGTAATAATTTTTAACACGTAGAACTAATTTCACTAACAAACTATTCAAATATTTCAGTTTAAAACAAAATATAACTCCTGGCCTCTTTTCTACCAACCTGTTGCTTAAGCTCCCAAGTGAACAATGAAAACCACAATGTAATCCTGTTTAAAGACAAGTTAATGCAGCTAATGTCTCCTCCTCAAACACCAGGCAAACACATTTAAATTACCTTCTAATTTTCCCTACCAAACATCTATCCATAAACCTACAATATCACAGCTCCCAAGTATCAGTTCAAATTCAAGGTAATAATTTTTAACACATAGAACTAATTTCACTAACAAACTATTCAAATATTTCAGTTTAAAACAAAATATAACTCCTGGCCTCTTTTCTACCAACCTGTTGCTTAAGCTCCCAAGTGAACAATGAAAGCCACAGTAATTCCTGTTTAAAGACAAGTTAATTGCAGCTAATGTCCCCTCCTCCACACACCAGGCAAACAACACATTTAAATTACCTTCTAATTTTCCCTGCCAAACATCTATCCCCAAACCTACAATATCACAGCCCAAGTATCAGTTCAAATTCAAGGTAATAATTTTTAACACATAGAACTAATTTCACTAACAAACTATTCAAATATTTCAGTTTAAAACAAAATATAACTCCTGGCCTCTTTTCTACCAACCTGTTGCTTAAGCTCCCAAGTGAACAATGTTACATATTACATTTACAGAAACCACCCGTCTGGTTCCAGTCCAATAACTGTTCCACCAGTTTTGTTTCTAAATTATGGCAAGTCTCAAAACACATATCGCATTTCTATCTCTTATTTTCAACAAACTCTAGATAACTTTCTGTATACGTCTTTACCTTCTTGTACAACCTCATTTCAGGTAAATACTCTATTTTTCCCCTGATTTATTTGGAAATAAATATCTGTAAGTCTTTGCTTTGCATCTTTCACATATGGAACCATATTTCCAAGAGTTTTCTGTCCCCATGTCGATTCCAGACCTAATTGTCTTAATTTAAGTACATTAAACCCTGTTTTTGTATATCCTAGACTTTTAACTTCTTCCCAACATTGTTTTGGTAATCTAGCTTCATTTAACCACCTTATCCCAATGCCCCAGTGCTCTACTGATTACCTGTTGTTCAGTTGTTTTCATTCCAGATTCTAGCCTGAGAATTGCAGAAGAGGTATCATTAGGTAACCCTAAAAAGAAATTTTGCACACTTTGTATAGTTTGCACATTTGTGGACAGCCCCCATACTTCACTACTATGCAGGATCTGACTATTTACCTTAGCCTCAAAGGCCCTTCTCATTGCTACAAAAGAGTCACCTCCATACTGTTTTGCAAATCTGTTAATTGCTTTTGCTGATCCTATCCCAGTCTCTCTTATTCTAGATACATGACTTTTCCAGTTTCTGTTTTTATTGAATGTCACTCCCAGATATGTCAATTCCATTACTACTTGTAATTCTATGTTTTTCACTATCCACCTTTCTTTTTTCCCCTTTTCCCTAACACCATTATTTTACTTTTTGCTGAATTTACCGTTCACTCTAGTGCTTCCAAGTGCTTAATTTTAAGAGTTAATCCCCTCTTTAAGTAGCCTACTGGTGTTCTTGACAACAGGATAATATCTTCACATAGCAGAATTTGTATATTTCGTTTGTTAATCTGTGGGCTGTGTGTATCTACATTTTCTCGTTTTTGTAACCAGAGTTTCAATGTAAATTGCAAATAATGTCAGTACCAATAGGCAACCTTGTTGGACTCCTTTGTGAATTTGAATCGCTTCAATTAGTGCTCCCTATTTTGTTGTCCTCACCCTAGCTGAGGTATTTGAATGTAGCACTAGTAGTAGTCTGGGATCAATATTCAAATCTTTTAAGACTTGCCATAAAATTTCTCTGCTTGTATTATCAAAAGCTGAACTAATGTCCAAAAATGCAAGGTACAGCCTCCCCCTTGTTATGTTCCACATATTTATGGCCCTAGAAAATCCAAAATAAATACATGATCAGTTGTACTGTATGATTTTCTAAATATTGCTTGATACACTAATAAGCTTATGCTCTATTACCCATGCTTCTAATATTTCCAAAATAATTCTAGTGTATATCTTCATTGTGGTATCAACACTGTGATTGATCTGTAACACACTGGGTTTGTTCTATTCCCCTTTTTAAATACAGGTATTATTAGTCCTTCCTTCCTTCCAACAACTTGGCATTTTAAAATTATTTATGTACGTAACTATGGTCGCCAATATCTTGGCCCTCCATTCAGGGTTAGCCTTAAAAATTTCCGCTGGTATCCTATTAACACCTGGTGATTTATTATTTGTCTATTTATTGCCTATATCACATCTTCTGTAACCATAGGCCAGGGCTCCACACTACTTTCCTCCTCCTGAATTTTTTTCTTTCCTTGATATTTCCCCATACATCTGTTCACAATGCTTATACAATTTTTGTGTTATAATCATACATTCAGTATTTATTTCTCTCTTGTTTGTACCAAATGCCACCAAACTCTAAAACTGTTTGTAGGGACATGGATATGTTGTTCATCCACACTGTCTGGCAGGTTCCTTGCCGCTTTAAATCTTGCCGGAAGGTCTGCAGGCTGGCTCCTCCCACCCACCCGGGTGGTAAAACTCTCTGCTCCGCCCCATGATGCCAGATCTTCCTTACCGCTTGGAAGCTCAGGTTCCCTCCTTAACGCGCTGCGCATAGACTGGATCCTAATTCTTCAGTTCGCCTGAAACTTATTCTCAAATTTTCAAGACTTCGGTCAAATTACTCCCTCGTGGCTGCGATGGACAAATCAACTCCCAGATTTCAGCGGTGCCCATGTGGGCAGAAAATGTCCAGGACGGATCCGCACTCCATGTGCGTCTATTACCTCGGCCTAGACCATGACCCGCAGGCCTGCGGGTTATGCCGTTAGTTTTCGGCCAACATCCTGGAAGGCCACGCTGCCTGGTTACAGCTTGGGCACTCCAAGAAGCGCTTCCCACCGGTGAAGTCGAAGGAGGCCCGTTGGGTGGTGACCGCGGCGGCTGGCTCAGCTGAGCAGCTCGAGCAGATGATCGCCCTCGAGGAGGAGGCGGCACAGGCCGCATCATCCTCTTCCTCGGTCACGGCATTTATCCCGCTCTTTCTGGGTTCCTCCTACTCAGCTTCTTTTAAGGAGCTTTGCCAATCCCTTTCCACGAAGGGAGAGGGGCCATCGGGACATTCTTCTCGGTCCAAGGTAAGTCCCACCGTCGGCGTTCGTGGGAGCGGGAGAGGTCTCCTTTCCTGGACAGTCAACACTCGACTTTGATCGAGGTTGTGGCTAAGGCCGCTGGCTTCACGGTGTCCCCGTCAGGTCAGCCGGCTGAGACACCCGTCGACGCGGTCGAGATTTTTCTCGACCCGTCGGATGGGCTGTCGACTGGTGAAGCCGACAACCCTTCTTCACCGGTTCCCCCGGTGGAGACCGAGGACTTGCCTGCGCCTCCTGTGCCGGAGTCCCCGGTCAAGGCTTCTGAGCTGAGGGAAGAGCGGGTGTCCCCCACCCCTTCCCAGACCCGTTCTCTGAAACACAGAGGATCTGGGTCTCAGTCTCTGACATCGTCTCGGTCCAGCCGATCCCGCCGACATTGGCGGTCTCGGTCTCAGCACCGAAGTAAGCGGCGCCGCCGCTCGTCCTCGTCTTCCTCCTCGGAAGAGGAGAGGCTTCGGCGCAAATTGCGTCGATGCTACGAGGATCTGATGTGGCAGCAGTTACTTCTGTCCGGGAACAAGCCAACGCCGTCGCCTTCCTCTGCCATCAAGTGGTTGTCACCCGAGCGGCCGAAACAACCCCTCGCTGTAGTCGAGGTGCCCAAGCCTGGGCTAGTTGTTCGGCCGAAACCAGCTGCCCCACCGATTGTGGTGGAACTTCCTCCTCCGCAACTGAAATCGGGGGCGCCGACCAAGGACTCTTGGTCGGTTCAGGGCCTGCCCCACAGGTTGTCGGTCACCCTCACTCCCGACCATCCTTGGCAAGTGGAGGGTGGCTCAGGCCCCAGGCAGCTCTTCGCAGACTCCTCGGAGTCCGATGACAACTCCTCCCTTTCTCCAGGCCAATGACCTGGAGTCCTCCGGGGCCAGTCGATGGATGAAAGTCCATCGTCCTTCATGGGTCTGCTTGCGTCATCTCGAGTCCACCGGGATGCAGCCTGGCCTGTATCCAGGGCCAAGATCCCTAACGGAGATACTGGACCGAGGGATTCACCCATGGAGGCCTTTCCGGTGGCTGAAGCCATTGTTGGCCCAGCCTTGGAGCTCTGGCAGCGGCCTGCTTCCTGTCCTGCGCCTTCGGCCAGGGTGGCCATATGCGGTCCCTACCGGCTCTTTGTCCAGTTTTTCAGAACACCCCTCCGCCGAGGGGTTGGTCACCGATAGCGTTTTCCGGCGTTCTGGGAACGCTTAGGGACGTGGATAAGCCCCCGACAAGGCGTCCAAAAGCTGAACTATGCCAGGTGCAAGTCACGCCATGCCCCTCCTTGGCCTTCACCAGGCCAGCTCAGCCGTGATGATGGCACACTTCTCCCACGTCCTCATGGGCTCCCTGGATGAGGTGATCCCTCATCTCCCGGCTGACCTGCAGACCACGGTCAGGCAGGTATGGGACCAGGGAAGGGCAGTGGCAAAACAGCAGCTCCAAACGGCCCTGGACTTTGGAGACTCCTGTGCCAGATCAGTTGCGGCCCGAGTGGCCATGCACCGCAGAGCATGGCTGAGGATATCCACCTTCACGGCGGATACCCAGCATAAACTGATGGATGTCCCCTTCCTGGGGACCGACCTCTTCGGCCCTGGAGTGGAAGGTCACCTCCAGCGGATCGAAAAGTCCAATGCCACTTTGGACTCGGTCACCTCTGCCCAGAAGGACAAGGGCCGTCGACAACAACAACATAACTCCTTTCGTCCTTCTGCACCTGCGGCACGTCCGGCCCGAAAGCACCAACACCAGGGCCAGCAGGCTCGCGCTTGGCACCCCAAAGCCAAGCCTGCAGCTTCCTCTAATAGGAAGCAGGGAGGAAAAGGCTCAGGAGGTCCCTCGGCCAGTCCTTTCTCTAAGCCTGCCCAGTGACGGGTTGAGGGGTGTCGCCCCCAGCCTTGTCACTCCCCCCGGGTTCCCCCCAGTGGGGGAACGGCTCCGCCACTTCCTTTCCGCCTGGTCCGCTATCACCACGGACCGCTGGGTGTTGGAGGTGGTAGGAAAGGGCCTGCCCCAGGAGTTCGAGCAGGCCCCGCCCTTCCGAGCCATCGCCCCTCGGGGGGCTACGGGGTCCGCAGCCTCTCTGTTGGCTCGCCGAGCCGATATCGCCCTGCTCCTCGAAAAAGAAGTGATCAGGAAGGTGGCGGATCCTCCTCCAGACCCGGGGTTTGTGTCCAGGTACTTCCTGGTCCCAAAACGGATGGGAGGCTGGCGCCCTATTCTCGACCTGCACGACCTGAACAGGTTCCTAAGGTCTCGGACCTTCAGGATGGTCACTCTGGCTCAGATAATCCCATCCTTGGAACGAGGCAGGTGGTTCTGTCCTCTGGACCTCCAGGATGCGTTCTTTCACATCCCAATCCATCTGTCCCACCAGAGATTCCTCCACTTCAGGGCAGAGGGATCCCTCTACGAGTTCCGGGCCATGCCCTTTGGCCTCTCCCTAGCTCCCAGGGTCTTCACCAAATGCATGGCAGTGGTGACAGCATTCCTGCGGCGCCAAAGGGTCCGGGTGTACCCCTACCTGGATGACTGGCTGATTGCAGCCTCCTCCAGAAAGGAGGTGGTGAGGTCCAGAGATCTGGCCCTCCAGGTTTGCTCTCAGGTTGGCCTCCTCATCAACGAGGCCAAATCGGAACTCGTGCCAAAGCAGGTGACACAATTCATCGGGGCAGAGCTCGACTCTCTATGAGCCAGAGCACGGCTCCTGGTGGAGAGGGCCGAGGTTCTTTCCTCCTTTGCCCAATCATTTCAGGTTGGGCAGTTGCGCCCTGCCCGGGACTTCCTGTGCCTCCTGGGCCTCATGGCGGCCTGCACCAGCGTGGTCCGTTGGGCCCCTTGGTACATGCGTCCCTTTCAGTGGGGGCTGGCCAGCCAGTGGTCACAACACTTTGATCTGCTGGATCAGCTAGTGACAGTGACCCAGGGGATGTGGAATGCTCTCCAGTGGTGGACCATTTCAGCACATCTGCAGGAGGGCATCCCATTTGTCCGCCCCGAGCCGACGGTCTCTCTATCGACCGATGCCTCTCTGATGGGTTGGGGTGCCCATCTGGGGGAGCACAGAGCGCACAGCCTCTGGTCCCCTGGGGAGTCCCGATGCCACATCAACCTGTTGGAGCTTTCGAGTGGTTCATCTAGCCCTGACCGCCTTCCCTCTGTTTCTACGGGGTCAAGTGTTCAGGTCCAGACGGACAATACCACGACCATGTACTACCTAAACCACCAGGGCAGGACACGCTCCATGCCTCTGTGCAGGGAAGCTCTCTGCATTTGGTCACTTGTGCGCAGCCTGGAGGTGGATCTCCTGGCCATCCATGTGGCAGGAGCCTCCAACACCCTGGATGATGTCCTAAGCCTGATAGGGGTTGCGACTCACGAGTGGTCTCTCCTGCCGGAGGTAGTGCAAGATCTGTTCTCCCACTGGGGCACACCTCAGGCAGACCTGTTTGCCTCCAGAGAGTATGCGAAGCTGAGACTGTTTCATGCCCGCCCTCCTCAGCAGGGCTCGCTGCAGGGGGATCCCTACTTCAGGCCGTAGACCCCGGGCCTCTTCTTTGCCTTTCCCCCATTTCCCTTGATCCACAAGGTGCTTCTCAAGGCGAGGAGGGACAAGGCACAGGTGATTCTGGTAGCCCCAGACTGGCCCCGCCAGTTCTGGTATCCAGATCTCCTCAGTCTCAGCTCCAGGCTCCCGAGGCAGCTTCCAGCCCGCCCGGACCAGATCTCCTCAGTCAGGGGTAGGTATTCCATCCGGACCTTCAATCCCTGCACCTGACGGCCTGGTTCCTGAGCGGCTAGAGTTCCAGGCCTTGGGTCTTTCCGACGAGGTCCTCAACGTCGTTGAGGCGTCCCGTAAGGAGTCGACCAGAAAATGCTACGCCTTCAAATGGAAGAGATTCTCCATTTGGTGTCAGGGCAAGGGCCTGGACCCTTCCTCCTGTTCCTTGGCAAGCATTCTGGACTACCTGTGGTCCCTTTCTCAGCAAGGGCTTCGGTCGACGACCCTTAAGGTGCACCTGGCAGCCATCTCTGCTTACCGGGCGCGGGCCGGGAAGCAGTCGGTGGTGCAGGAGAAGGTGGTTGGGCGCTTTTTCAAAGGCCTTGATCACATATCCCGTCCGGTGTGAGAACCTCCACCTCCGTGGGATCTACTGCTGGTATTGGCTAAGCTCATGGGCAGGCCATTCGAACTGATACACAGGTGTGACATCTCTCTCCTGTCGTGGAAGACCGCCTTCTTGGTGGCTATCACGTCAGCTAGAAGGATGGGAGAGCTCCAGGCGCTTCCCATCGAATCTCCCTATCTGGTCTTTCACAGGGACAAGGTTATCCTACGCCCCCACCCGAAATTCCTTCCGAAGGTGGTGTCGGAGTTTCACCTTAACCAGGTGTTGACTCTGCCGTTGTTCTACCCCAGTCACACCTCGGAGGTCGAATATAGGCTCCATACTTTGGACCCTAGAAGAGTGCTTGCTTACTACAAGGAGCGGACGGCTGAAGTTCGGGGAGAGGTTCGCCAGCTGTTTGTCACCTGCGCTGAAGCCGCACCTGGCAGACCTGCAGCCAAGCGGACAGTAGGCAGGTGGGTCACCTCCTGCATAGATCTCTGCTATAGGTTGGCGGGCATGGAGCCTCCCAGAGGGATAAGAGCTCATTCTACCCGCCATACCACTGCGTCGGTGGCTGCTTCCAGGGACGTCCCTCTCCAGGAAATCAGCAAGGCTGCTACCTGGAAGTCACACACCTTCATCAACCACTACAACATCGACCTTGAGTCATGCCGGGATGCTGGTTTTGGGGCCTCGGTTCTCCAGTCTTTATTTCCTAAGTAGGTGGTGTGCGCCTTGCCTCTCTCCTCCCGAAGAACTGCTAGGAGTCTGCCAGACAGTGTGGATGAACAACATATCCATGTCCCTAGAAATACAGGTTACTCACCTGTAACAGGAGTTCTAGGAATAGTATATGTTGTTCATTCCACACGACCCACCCGGCCTCCCCGGCTTCGACGCACAACCTGGCTTCCAGCGGGCTAGATCTGGCGCCATGGGGTGGAGCGCGAGTTTTACCACCCGGTGGGTGGGTGAGGAGCCAGCTTGAAGACCTTCCGCAAGATTTAAAGCGGCAAGGAACCTGCCAGACAGTGTGGATGAACAACATATATATGCTATAGCCCATTTTAAATTCGACCATAATTTATTCTTATACTGTCTCTTTTTTCCTTTCAGCAGTCTCTTAGAATCTTTTTTGAGTTTGATATATGCTTCTCTTACTTCCAGGTCAATGAGCCCTTTACCGCATTTCCCTGCTTTTATCACCAGTCTCCTCAGTTCCTCACATTCTTTATCGTACCATCCTTTATTTCCCAGCTTTCCTCGTGTTTGATTAACCCGATCCTCTTTACCTGAAGATTCCACTTTAATATTAAAAATGTGTTCTAGATTCTATATCTGTGCATCATTTCCAGTATTAACAAAATTAACTATTAATTCAACATTCTCTCTAACAATACGGTTCTCTTTTAACAGCAGATTAATTTTGCTGTTGCTAAATGGATCCCATTTTATCTTTTTTGCATTTAAATCACCATATATTCATTTGCATCATTTACCTTTTCCCTGGGACACAAATAATCTTTATCATAGTCAAGATCCATAGTCACAGATATAGGGAAATGATCGCTCTCCCATTCTTCTTTTGCCACACTTTCTTTTACCTTATTACACAACCATACATCTATAAGGGCAATATCAATGACTGAACCACCATTTCTTAGCAGAAATGTATAATTACCATGAAAATTACCCTTTGTTCTCCCATTCAAAATTCTCATCCCACTATTTGCTGCAAACTTTAGCAGTTTCTTACCCCTTACATTCACTTTCTTATCTTTTGAATCCCTAATCGGTATTGAAAATAAGTCACAAAAGTAGAAGTGAGCAAATATATGTTGCTGACAGTGAACAACACAGTCTAATCTTAATTGCTGTTTCTTTTGAAAAAAAGTTTGGTGCAGGCCACTAAGTCCATGGCTGCCCTGCTCATCATCCTCGCTGCACATGCCCACTGCAGTACTGGCCATTCTCTGGATCTTGGGTCTCCAGTCCTCGTCACCCCCTCTTTCCATTATGCCAGCTGTGACCGTGACTGGCAGTGCCAAATGAGTCTGAACTGCTCCATAGTGGCTTGCCTTTCAAAGACACATTGAAAGGAAAAGCTGGTAATCTGCTCTGCACTAGCGAGAAAAGCCGTAAGGTGCCCGCAGATGGGCACTCTCGCTTCCTGTCAGAGTGGTCGCTTAGCTCTCACTCTGCACATGAGCCTTTGCTCAGCCTTACAAAAACATAAAAAGATGATAGTGTGTGTCCTCTACTGGCGAGCACACTACATTAATAGGGGAACTATTTAAAGAGCTAGTGTACTGCTTGGAATTAATAGTGATTTTCAGATGCAGTCAGCTATCACTTCCAATATCTGAAATACATTTTTTATTTTCTGTTTGGTAATCAAAAGATTTTCCAGCTGGCAGTACTAGGGTGATGTGTGGAGCAGCACTCTGCCTGGAGGGAAAAAAAAAGTAAGTTCTAGGGACGTGGATATGTTGTTCATCCACACTGTCTGGCAGGTATCCTTGCCGCTTTAAATCTTGCCGGAAGGTCTTCAAGCTGGCTCCTCCCACCCACCCGGGTGGTAAAACTCTCGGCTCCGCCCCATGACGCCAAATCTTCCTTACCGCTTTTCCCTCCTTAACACTCTGCATATAAGACTGGTTCCTAACTCTTCGGTTTTGCGAATTTAAAAGGTTTTGCATTTCTAGACTTCGGTCTTCTATCCCTCGTGGCTGCGATGGACAAATCGACTCCCGGTTTTCGGAGATGCCCTTGCGGGCAGAAGATGTCTCGGACGGATCCGCACTTCACATGTGTCTACTGTCTAGGCCTTGAGCACGACCCGTAGGCTTGCGACCTGTGCTCTTCCTTCTCGGCCTACGTCCTCGAAGACCGTGCTACCCGTTTACAACTGGGGCGTCCCGAGAAACGTTTCCCTCCGGTGAAGTCAAAAGAGGCCCGGTCCAGCGGTTTCCGTGCAGCAGGATCGATGATCAGCTAGAGCAGATGATCGCCAAGAGAGGAGGCGCGCGGGTCAGATCTTCCTCGGTCGCGGCATTTATCCTGCTCTCCCTGGGTTCCTCTTATACAGCTTCCTTAAGGAGCTTTGTCTGTCCCTCTCCACTAAGGGAGAGGGACCAACGTCTGCTGGACCTTCTTCTCGGTCCAAAAAGAAAGACAAGGGTAAGTCCCTCCGTCGACGCTCTTGGGAGCAGGAAAGGTCCCTCTCCCCGAGTTGTCGGCCATCGACTTCGGCCACTGGTCTCATGGTGTCCCCATCAGGTCAGCTGACCGAGACTCCCATCGACGCAGTCGAGATTTTTCTCAACCCGTTGGACGGGTTGTCGACAGGCGAAGCCGAGAATCCTCTCTCCCCGGTTCCCGGGTGGGAGTTGAGATCCTGGGCTTGCCAGTGCCTCCGTTCCGGCGCCTCGGTGAACCCTCCGAGCCGAGGGGAGAGCTGTCCCCGCCCCTCCCCGCTCCGCCCTCGAAAAGCCGAGGTTCTCTGTCTCGTCTCGGACTTGTTCAGGTCCAGCGATCCCGCCGCCATAGGCGGTCTCGGCCTTGGCACCGCTGGTAAGCGGCACCGCCGCCGCCTCGGATGAGGGGAGGCCGACGTAAGTTACGCCGACGATACGAGGGTTCATGTGGCAACAGCTCCTTTCTGGCGGGAACAAGCCGACGCCGCCGCCTACCCCATCCATTAAGTGGTTGTCACCGAGCGCCGAAACAACCCCGACTTACCCGAGGAGCCTGTTCCCAGGTCGGTTGTTCGGTAAACCAGCTGCTCCGCTGATCGTGGAACCTCCGCCTCCACAGCCGTTATTTGGGGCTCCGACCAAGAATTCTCGGTCGGCTCAGGTCTGCCCCATAGGCTGTCTGTTACCCTCACTCCCGATCGACCTGCAGGTGGAGGTGGCTGAGGCCCGAGGCTTTTCATGGACCCTCCGAGTCCGACGACGATTCCTCCTTTCTCCAGGTGAGTAGACTTGGAGTCCTCTGGAGGTCAGTAGCTGACGATAGCCCTTCGTCCTATCTGGGATTGCTCGCTCATCTCGGAGTCCACCGGATGAAGCTTGAACCCGTGTCTCAGGGCCAAGTATCCCCTCATGGAGATTCTGGACCGAGGATTCCCACGGAGGTCTTCTTTCTTCTGGTGGTCGAGGCCATGTGGCCCGGCCTTGGAGCTCTGCAGCGCCTGCTTCCTGTCCTGCGCCGGCCAGGATGGCTAGGAGTATGCGGTCCCTACCGGTTCCTTGTCTGGTTTTTCGGAACACCAGCCGAGGGTTAGTTATCGACAGCTGCTCGCGTGCCGAACGCTTAGGGACGTGGACAAACCTCCCGACAGGAGTCCAAGAAATTGACTATGCCGGGCGAAAGTTCACGGCCATGCCCTCCTCGGCTCGTCCAGGCCAGTTCGGCCGCACTATGGCACATTTCTCTCATGCCCTGTTGGGCTCCCTGGACGAGGTAGTTCCTCATCTTCCGGCGGACCTGCAGACCACGGTTAGGCAGATGCGGGATCAGGGCAGGGCAGTGGCCAAACAGCAGCTTCAGACTGCTCTGGACATTGGAGACTGATGTGCCAGGTCAGTAGCGGCCGCAGTGGCTATGCACCGTTGGGCATGGCTGAGGATATCCACCTTCACTTCGGATACCCAGCACAAGTTGGCGGATGTCCCCTTCCTGGGGACCGACCTTTTCGCCCTGGGTGGAAGGTCACCTACAGAGGATCGAGAAGTCCAATGCTACCTTGACTGGTCTCATCCGCACAGAAGGACAAAGGCCGCAGACCACAGCCTAGCCCCTTTCGTCCATCTGCGCCTGCTGCACATCCGCCCAGCAACGCCAGGGCTAGCAGGCACGAAGCTGGCATCCCAAACCCAAGCCCTCAGCTTCCTCCTCCAGGAAGCAGGGAGGTAAAGGCCCCGGAGGTCCCTCGGCCGGTCCCTCCTCCAAGCCTGCCCAGTGATGGGTTGAGGGGTGTCGCCCCCAACCCCATCACCTCACCCCAGTTTCCCCGGGGGCGGCTCCGCCACTTTCTTTCCGCCTGGTCCGTTATTACCACAGACTGGTGGGTGTTGGAAGTGGTGGAAAGGGCCTGCCTCTGAGTTCGAGCAGGCCCTGCCCTTCAGAGCTGCCGCACTGGGGCCTCTGGTCCGCAGCTCACTGTTGGCTCGCCGAGCGACATCGCCTCCTCCTCAAGAAGGAGGTGATCAGAGAGGTAGCGGACCTCCTCAGACCCGGGTTTGTGTCCAGGTACTTCCTGGTTCCGAAATGGACGGGGGCTGGCCCCATTCTCGACCTGCACGACCTAAACAAGTTCCTAAGGTCTCGGACCTTCAGGATGGTCACCTGGCTCAGATAGTACCATCCTTGAACGCGCGTGCGGTTCTGCTTTCGGACCTGCAGGACGCTGCGTTTTTCACGTCCCTATCCGTCCATCACATCAGAGATTCCTTCGCTTTCGAGCAGAGGGATCCCTTTTCAAGTTCCGAGCCATGCCCTTCGGCTTGTCTCCAGCTCCCAGGGTCTTCACCAAATGCATGGCAGCATTCCTGCGGCGCCGAGGGGTCCGGGTGTACCCTTATCTGGACTACTGGCTGATAGCAGCCCCCTCCAGGTAGGAGGTGGAGCGGTCCAGAGATCTGGCCCTCCAGGTTTGGTCTCAAGTCAGCCTTCTCATCAATGAGGCCAAGTCGGAACTCGAGCCGAAGCAGGTGATTCTTTTCATCGGGGCAGAGCTCGACTCTCTTCAAGCCAGAGCACGGCTCCCAGTGGACAGGGCCGAGGTTCTTTCCTCCTTTGCCCAATCATTTCTGGTTGGGCAATCGCGCCCTGCCCGGGACTTCCTGCGCCTCCTGGGTCTCATGGCGGCCTGTACCAGTGTGGTCCGCTGGGCCCACTGGAATATGCACCCCCTTCAATGGGGGCTGGCCAGCCAGTGGTCTCAACGCTGCGATACATTGGACCAGCTAGTGACGGTGACCCAGGGGATGTGGAACGCTCTCCAGTGGTGGACCATTCCAGTTCATCTACAGGAGGGCATCCCGTTTGTCCGCCCCGAGCCGTTGGTCTCTCTATTGACCGATGCCTCTCTGATGGGTTGGGGTGCCCATCTGGGGGAGCACCGAGCGCACGGCCTCTGGTCCCCGCGGGAGTCCCGATGTCACATCAACCTGCTGGAGCTCCGAGCAGTCCGCCTAGCTCTCACTGCCTTTGCTCCATTTCTCCGGGGTCAAGTGGTCCGAGTCCAGACGGACAATACCACGACCATGTACTACCTAAACCGCCAGGGCAGGACGCTCTCCATGCTTCTATGCAAGGAAGCTCTCCGCAATTGGTCACTCGGCCGCAGCCTGGAGGCGGATCTCCTAGCCATTCACATGACAGGAGCCTCCAACACCCTGGCCGATGCCCTAAGCCGGATAGGGGCTGCGTCCCACGAGTGGTGTCTCCTGCCAGAGGTAGTACAAGATCTGTTCTCCCATTGGGGCACACCTCAGGTGGACCTGTTTGCCTCCAGGGAGAACGCGTAGCTGAGGCTGTTCCATGCCCACCCCCCCTCAGCAGGGCTCGCTGCAGGGGGATGCCTTCTCGAGGCAGTGGAACCCGGGCCTCTTCTACACCTTTCCCCCATTCCCCTTGATACACAAGGTGCTTCTCAAAGCAAGGAGGGACAAGGCGCAGGTGATTCTGATAGCACCAGACTGGCCCCGCCAGTTCTTGTACCCAGATCTCCTCAGCCTCAGCTCCAGGCTCCCGAGGCAGCTTCCAGCTCGCCCGGACCTGCTCTCAGTCAATCAGGGGAAGGTGTTCCATTCGGACCTTCAACGCCTGCTCGCGACGGCCTGGTTCCTGAGCGGCTAGAGTTCCAGGCCTTGGGTCTTTCCGACGAGGTCCTCAATGTAGTTGAGGCGTCCCGTAAGGAGTCGACCAGGAAATGCTACGCCTTCAAATGGAAGAGATTTTCCATTTGGTGTCAGAGTAAGGGCCTTGACCCTTCCTCCTGTTCCCTGGCGAGCATATTGGACTACCTGTGGTCCCTTTCTTAGCAAGGGCTTAGGTCGACGACCCTTAAGGTGCACCTGGTAGCCATCTCTGCTTACCGGGCGTGGGCCGGGGAGCAGTCGGTGGTGCAGGAGAAGGTGGTCTGGCGCTTTTTTCAAAGGTCTTGATCACATTTCCCCTCCGGTGTGAGAACCTCCACCTCTGTGGGATCTACTGCTGGTACTGGCAAAGCTCATGGGCAAGCCATTCGAACCAGTGCACAGGTGTGATCTCTCTCACCTGTCGTGGAAGACCGCCTTCTTGGTGGCTATCTCGTCAGCCAGAAGGATGAGAGAGCACCAGGCGCTTTCCATCGAGTCTCCTTACCTGGTCTTCCACAGGGACAGGGTTGTCCTGCTCCCCCACTGAAATTCCTTCCGAAGGTGATGTCGGAGTTTCACCTTAACCAGGTGTTGACTTTGCCGGTGTTCTACCCCAATCACACCTCGGAGGCCGAATATAGGCTTCATACTCTGGACCCTAGAAGGGCGCTCGCTTATTGTAAGGGAGCCGGCTGAAATTGGGAGAGGTTCGCCAGCTGTTTGTCACCCACGCTGAAGCCGCACCTGGCAGACCTGCAGCCAAGCAGACGATAAGCAGGTGGGTCACCTCCTGCATGGATCTCTGCTATAAGTTGGCGGGCATGGACCCTCCCAGAGGGATTAGAGCTCATTCTACCCGCCATACTGCTGCATCGGTGGCTCCTTCCAGGGACGTCCCTATCCAGGAAATCTGCAGGGCTGCTACCTGAAAGTCAGCACACACCTTCATCACCCACTCACCGCATCGACCTTGAGTCACGCCCGGATGCTGGTTTTGGGGCCTGCTCCAGTCTCTATTCCCTAAGTAGGCGGTGTGCGCTTTTGCCTCCTCCTCCCGGAGAACTGCTAGAGTCTGCAGACAGAGTGGATGAACAACATATCCATGTCCCAGAAATACAGGTTACTCACCTGTAACAGGAGTTCTAGGAATGGTATATGTTGTTCATCCACACGACCCACCCGACCTCCCCGGCTTCGACGCACAACCTGAGCTTCCAGCGGGCCAGATCTGGCATCATGGGGAGAGTTTTACCACCTGGGTGGGTGGGAGGAGCCAGCTTGAAGACCTTCCGGCAAGATTTAAAGCGGCAAGAATACCTGCCAGACAGTATGGATGAACAACATATACCATTCCTAGAACTCCTGTTACAGGTGAGTAACCTGTATTTCTGTTCCTCTCACTACATCGTCAGAAATTAGACAAAACACCTTGATGCACCACAATCATTGCAGCCTAAGCAGTGACTCTCGCAAGCTGCCAATCAAAATGTAGGAAATTGTGACATCACTAGTAACCAGGGAGAGCCAGTCCCTGTTGCTTCATGTGAAAGTGAAACTTCATAAAGAGAAATGGTTCTCATTGGTTACTAGTGATATCATAGTCAGTGTGGTCTCAGTACTGATGATGTGGGAGGAACAGAACTGACGGTTTTTTCCTCCAGACAGAGTGCTGCTGTACACATCAGCCCAGTACTGCCAGGTTGAAAATCTTCTAATTAGCAAACAGAAGAGAAAAAAATACCTGAGATATAAGAAGTGATAGCTGACTACATCTGAAAGTTACAATTAATTGCTGGCAGTTTCCAGGCAGTACACTAGCTCTTTAAACCCTTTTTTTTTTTTTTTTTAAATACATATTTACTTGAGGGACCCAATGTATAAGTGCAGTAAGACAGTGATGTGTGGGTTATAGTCTGACAAGAGCACTTCCTACATGCTAAACAGCTGTGTCTCATAATGCAGCTGGGGTGTGCTCTTATCAGGCCATATCCCACATCTCGTCGTGTCTTAGTGCATAATTATGCTTACTGTACCTGCACTGCAGATTCGTCATTATAAAGTTACCAGTATGACTAAAAACACCCCAAGTGAATGGTTTGTTAAAAGGTTAACTACTGTTGTTGCTAGCTTATGTAGCTGTTACTTAAAGCACATTAACTTTTTATTCCTATCCTGTTAGCAGAGCACTCTCTTGAGCAGGAGAGTTGGGAGGTAACCAGGGAGGCTCTGATATTTGTGATTATTTTGTAGGATTTTGGTGCTGTTCGTTTTATTTGTTGGTCTTATCTTTGAAGCGAGTAAGTTCTGTGGCGAAGGAGGAGTGGCAGAGCCGTGGGTGAAACTGGAGATATACACAGAGCAGAAAGGACTTACTGCACCAGTTCAGTTTTTCTTTGTGGGGAGCGAAGCACTTGAGGACAAAGCCGGCCCGTTGGCGCGGTGGTAGCACTACACTTCATGATGTGAGCCGGGTTCGGAATGATCCGGGAAGCTGGAGGGCAAGCCGGGGAGAAGGCTGAGCGTCTGTGGGACTGCCCCCTTCTCGAGGGAGGGAGGGGGGACAAGGTTCAGTGCTTGACTGACCCCAGGCGGAGGCCTGGGGTACAGCAAGTGCCTGGCCAATCCAGGAGGGTTGGGCATGCCAGACATTGGCGGAGCTCCACCTTGATGTCAGGGCGCATGGCACGCCCAGAAAAAAATAAAAACAGGGAAAAAACACCTCCATCACTCCGGGTAGACGGAGCACCAGCACAGACCTCAATGGTCTCCCTGCCCAACCTACTTCGCGCCCCGACGGGTGACGCGAATTGGTGTTGGGCCCCACTGCCCCCACCTGGGGAAATCCAAGGCTACATGGGGACTGGGCTGGGCTCCAGGCACGGAAGGAACCAGGCAGATGCTAGGGCGCTCAAGAAGGAGTAGGGGGCAGGGAAGGCGGAAAATAGCAAGTACCAAAAAACGCAGAGGACTGCAACTCAGATGTTTCTGATTACTTGATTGTTTTTAGATGCAGAAGCAGTGAAGGTCCCACGCTACATAATGCCTGAACAGGAGAGGGTTTAAAGAACACTTCCTCTCACAGGAAGAGAAAGGCGGGGGGGGGGGGAGAGACAAAGTAGAGGAGAGGAAAGGGATAGAAGGAGAAGAGGCGACAGGTGGAAGAGAAACAACTACAAAAATTATACATGCTTTGTACTGTATATATAAAATTTTACATAAGGGATAGACCGCCAACCACAGGGTACAAGGAGGAGTGTTAATACACCACAAGGGGATGATGCAAGGAGTGGTGCAATGTTCTGGGTGTGGGGCAGCAGTCTTCAGGAGAACATTCTGGGTACTGTGGTGCTGCCCCATCTGCAGGCACCTCTCTGGGCTGAGGGTGGTGGTGGCCAGTCTTCAGGCCAAGCTGGCAGGAGTACTGGAGGCCTTCACCCCTTCCCCCACTCAGAGGTCACAATGTCCCCAGCCACTGAAACAATGGCTGTCTGGGCAGAGAACTGGATGGACTACGGTGGACTCAGGAAGGCTCGGCGGGGGGTTCAGAGGCACATTCCCCATCCGGTCCAGCTTAAGAACTCCTGTGCTGTTCTGAAACATCGGGAGAGCCCTGTAAGGGAACCTGAGGCTGGAATCAGGGAGGAGGTGAAGGTACTCCAGGTGGGAGACCCAGTGGTGGGAGGAAGAGGACCCCAAAGGAAGAAGTAGTTACTCCTTTTGGGGACTCGGTCATCCTGGTAATGGATCTGGGAACAGGTAGCGAGGAGGAGATGGAGGTTAAGTACCTTCCAGGGGGCACAGTTTGGAGGAAGGGGGAGCAGATCCACAGGATCGCTAAAGCGGTGGCAAGGAGAGGGGGGATGGAGGTCTTTGTCCACCTGGGGACAAATGACTTGTCCAAGGATGAGACAAGCTTGGAGCAGGTGCAGGAACCCGCAGAGTGTTTTTTTGGGTGGGGGAGGGCACCTGGGAAGGTAGCAAGCCTCCAGTGACATTTTCTTGCTGGTGCTGCTGGTCTAATGACAGGGACGGGACAGGAGTCTCCACATTAGAAGCTTCCAACACTTGGTTGGAGGGCTGGTGGGAGAAAGGGTAGGGCTTCACTGGGGACTGGGAACTCGCCCCTGAACGATGTGGTCCTGTATATGGGTGACAGACTACATCTGTCCAGGAAGGGATAGCAGTCCTCAATGAATGGTTTAAATGCTTCATTAACGAGTGTTTAAACTAGCCGGGGGGGGGGGCAATGGGTGCAGGGAGACTAAAGCAGCCCACCCCGACAAGATTGAATAGCCAGAAACTAGGAATAGGAAGGAAAGATACTGACAGGGGCACCTGAACCAGACATAAAGGGAAAGGTAGATGCATGGAGGCAGCATAAGAAGGAAACCTGGGTTAGGGGAAAGAAGCAGAAGGGCAGAAACAGGATTAGAGGGTGGCCAGGCAGCAAAACATGGAAGGCAATGGTTACAAATGCCTGCAGCCTGGGAAATAAAATCCCAGACCCTTGAAGCCTTGCTAGGAGTGACTGACCTGGACATAGTTGCAATAAGAGACGTGGTACACAGTAAATCATGACTGAGACACAAACGTACTAGGTTGTGCTGTAGTCGGGAAGGAGAGGGGAGAAAAAAAAAAGGGGGTCGGCAGTGTACATGAAGAGAAGAACAAAAGCAACAGAGGTACAGGGTCAGCAGGGATAGGCCGAGGCACTGTGGGTCACCCTTGAGCCAGGTAGTGGCACAGCAATCCCTACAGGCAAGATCTACCAGCCTCCAATGCAGGGGGTGGAGGTGGATAGGGAGCTAATGGATGAAATACAAGAAATTACAATAAATGGGGAGGTACTGCTGCTGGAGGATTTCAGTATGCCAGACGTGGATTGGACCATCCCAGCAGCTGCCTCAATCAGGAGCCAAGACATCCTGGATTCCCTACAAAGGAGCAGGCCTCAGGCAGCTAGTGATTGAACCTACCAGAGACAGGGCGATTATGGACCCAGTACTAACCAAAGGTGCCAGAATTACAGAAGTCTGGGTGGAAGATCAACTGTGGTCCAGCGACCATGACATAGTGTGGTTTAGCATGGGGACAGGGACACAGTGAAGTCACACAAAAGCAAGGGTCTTAGATTTCAGAAGAGCAGACTTTGCTAAGATGGGGAGATGTATCCAAGAAGCACTGGTGAGGAGGGGGGGTTGAGGAACAGTGGTAACACCTAAAAGGAGCCATAGTGGAGGTGACGAGCAAATGCATTAGGTTGAGAAACAAAGGCAAGAGGATGAGGAAACCACTATGGTTCTCAAAAGATGTGGCGGAGAAAGTAAGGGATAAAAGGGTGGGTTTCAGGAAATATAAGGAGACTCAAAAGGAAGAGGACAGTGTGGTGTACCTAAAATGTCTAAAGGAAGCAGGGAAGGCTGTTAGGAGTGCGAAGGTGCAAACTGAGGAAAGGTTAGCACAGACAGTAAAGAAGGCGGACAAGACATTCTATAGGTACATCAGCGAAAGAAGAAAAGCTGGAAGGGGGGATTCATACCTCTCAACTGTCACACATTACGAAGTATGTCACTCATTTTAACCCTCAGAAATCCTTTGTCCCACATCAAGGTAGTGATATTCCACATTTCTCACACAGGTTTTAAAGCAGAAATTCATAATTATCTATTGTGCACAATTATCAGCAAACATTATGAACACTAGTGCACTGATAGCCATAGTGTTCTGAGCTTGCAGTGCTGTGTTTGATGATATGTCACACATTTTGTTCATTTGTCACACATCTTGTCACACATTTTGGTGAAGAAAGGTTGAGAGGTATGGGGGGATTGTAAGGCTCAGAGGGGATGAAGAGGAGTGTATGGAGGGAGACCTGGAAAAGGCAGAAGTACTGAATAAATATTTCTGTTCTGTATTCACTGAAGAAGGGGAGAGTCTGGGACCACAGCTCGACAACAAATACAAGGTGGGAAGGGAAGGTGAACAGTCTATTTACAGTGGAGAGAGTCCTGGAGGAGCTCACAAAACTGAAGGTGGACAAAGGAATGGGTCCAGATGGCATACACCTGAGGATATTAAAGGAACTATGAAAGGAGCTAGCAGTGCCTCTGGCAACCATGTTCACTGAGTCACTTAGCACAGGAGTGGTTCCGGAGGACTGGAGGAGGGCACATGTAGTCCCTCTTCACAAAATTGGTAGCTGGGAAGAGGCAGAAAACTATAGGCCAGTCAGCCTCACCTCAGTAGTGGATAAGATCATGGATGCACTTCTTAAATAAAGTATAGTGGGATACTTGAATCCAAAGGTGCCCAGTATCCAAGGCAGCATGGATTCACAGCAGGATGGTCATGTCAAATGAACCTGATAGATTTTTTGACCAAAGCTACGGCGAGTGAATTAAGGGGAGCGCAAGTGGACGCCGCCACCTTGATTTCATAGCAAGACCTTCAACACCGTCCCACATAGAAGGCTAGAAATCAAGATGGGTAGTCTGGGCATGGGTCACAAGGTGGTAAACTGGGTTAGAAATTGGTTAACGGGGGTGTGGTTAGCGCAGGCATGATGGCGGTCGCGCTTTAGTACAGCTCCCGAGCATCTTCCTTTCTACGCGACCTTTACTAGTGATCCAGTCCGAATATAATCGCTATATGTCTGCAGAGTGACAGCACTTGTCAATGGCAGCAAAGGGAGCTAAGCACCGACGGTCGAAACTGCAATTCGGGGATATGGAGCAGCGCAAAGAATTGAAACGAGGCCTGGACTGCTCCGAACGCCTGTAGGCCGAAAGCTCCATGTCTGAGGAGTTGGGCATGACTACCTTGGAGCGCTCCCTGGCGGGAATACCATCCACCCTAGAGGCCATGCAGCAGGAGATGCGGGCGGGATTCGTTACAGTGACCGCGCAAATGGGACATCTTCAATCAGTGGTTACTGGCTTAACTGAAACTACTGCCAACCACTCAACCCAGATAAGCGAGTTGCAACAAAGGGTCAGTGATCTGGAAGACTCGCTGCACATCCTTTCTCGGGAGTGTAATACTTACTTGGACACCATCGAAGAGCTGCGGGGGAAAGTGGATGAACAGGAGAACCGCTCCCGCAGGTCCAGTTTATGGATTGTGGGACTACCGGAGGGCACAGAGGGAAAATCCCCTTCAGACGGCCTACATCAATGGCTGATTCAAAACCTTAAGTTACCCCCAGAGGCTGCGAGCTTTGAAATAGAGCGGGCTCACAGAGTAGGCCCCCCCACCTAAGCCAAATGAACGCCCGACTCACTGTCTCCCACAATTTATTTATTTATTTCAGAGTTTTAAATAATTGATTAGCAGTTTTTTTTCTTGGGACTATATCAACTGTACAGAAAGTATTTATATAGATTTTCTAGAAGTGTTGTGTTTGTTAAACACAGTGAGGCAAGAGCTATGCATTTCCACAAAGATTTAGCACTTTTATGAGAAAAACTCTAATCAATTTTTAGAGTTAAATAAATCCCTGTATTTATTTTTATTTAGTTTTTGTTGACCGGGTAAGTGCACTAGACAAATCCTGCCTATTTTCAGGCATGATCTGGGGAAGGGGGATACAGATGAATGCCAACTGACCTTGAATCAGATTAAGCTGTTGGTGGTATTTTTAGTGAATGAGGGAAATTTGGCCAGGACACCGGGGAAATTCCCCTACTCTTTTCGATAAGTGCCATGGGATCTTTAACATCCACCTGAACTACCACCAGAACAGGCAGATGGGACCTCAGTTTAACGTCTCATCCAAAAGACGGCACCTCAGAAGTGCAGCACCCCCCTCATGCTGCACTACAGTGTCAGTACTGGGATATTAACCCAAGTGCCTGGTGTGGGGAATAGAACCCACAGCCTACTGATCTCTCGGCTTCAGAGGCGAGTGTGCTACCTGCTGAGCCACTGACACTGCTTTCACAGGAGCGTGTATAGATAAAGAAGTGATTCTGGCAGCAGCGAAGAAGCAGGGAACCCTCAGATGTGGCAGCTCCAGGGTGGGGATTTACCATGACTACAGCCGCGAACTACAAAGTAAGAGGCAGAAGTTCAATGGAGTGAAATCCAGACTGCACGACCTGGGATGGCCCTTTGTGTTCCTCTGTCCAGCTAAGCTAACGATCAACTGACCAGGGACACTGTCCAAAATCTTTCATAATTATCTGGAGGCAGAAAAATGGGTAGCAATCGCAGCACGACAGGAGGGGGAGAGGTCACCACATAACTGAAAGCTCTCTGAGAAAACCCGTCTAGTTCGTTCAAGGTCAGTGGACTTACGATGTACATAGTTGATTTTGTTGACGACCCACGAGGATACAGCGTGGCCTAACTTTTAAAAGTCCAGTAGATATCCCCTAATCACGGCCGCTCTTGGGGCTTTCTGGCGCGAACAAGTGTCTGGCCTCAGGATTGATTAATTCTAGATGCGTCACGTTTCACCAACGAATCCAGCACAGGGCAGAAGATGCAGACGAAGATTGTGCGGCTGGGGAGATAGTGACCTTATGGTGGGAGCTGCTGGTGTGGAGTAGGGGAGACCGCCGTGGAATGGTCCGAGTGCTCTGTAGATTGTGAACTGCAAGCATCTGGCAGTGCGGCAGTTCGCACCCCCGCCCGAGATGGCCACTCAACGGTTCCTTTCCCCTATGAATGAAGCACAGTAGGAATCTGGATGGTCCCTTCCACATCTGGGGATGAGGGCACCAACGAGCAACTGGAGATTCAGCAGGGAAGTTCGCCTTTTTTTAGCATGCTGGTTCCTGCATGTTGCGGGGGTTGGGGGTTGCATGCTGCAGCACTGTAAAATGCACTGGGCAAGTTGTGGGACAGAGAGAATCCCATGGAGTGACTTGGCTAACACATTGAGCTTCTGGTCAAGCAGGGGTTCTGGGGGGGGAAGGGAGTGAGGGAGTTGTAATAGTCACTAAAGACAGGCCTGTCACTGGCAATATGCCCCCCAACCTGAGGACAGGGAGAGAATAACTGCATGGGGCACAAGGACTTGATGCTAAATATCTGTTGATGTTTATACAATCTCTCATTCACCGAGATGCTAATGTTTTTGATATGTTTTATGCCCCAATGCATGTTTAATGAGGCTGTTAAATGGGGGGGCAGACGGGGAAGGCAGACGGGAAAGCTAAGTCCATAGACTGGATACTTTGTGTTTTTCTATCTTTTTTACACGGTGGAAGTTGCCATGCATTCCACCCGTGGAGAAGTATACCAGAACTTGAGCTGCAACTGATGTACCACACATCCACTCTAAGGGCAGGTAAGTCGGCTGGTTATTAATTTCTCTTCCATAATTGCCTGCCACAGAGGGTCTGATTTAAAAGCCAGCTCACCAATTTAAGATCACTGGTCAGAGGGTAATGAACTCTCTTAATTAGATGGATGCTCAAGCAACCTCAGAGACTCATCTACAAGAGTGGGATTTCTGACAGTGGGAGAGTTTTGCCCAGTCAAGGGAAGATAGGGGGGTTAAAAGGAAGTTATGTTGGTTGCCCTGTTGGCATACAAGGTACAAAGGTTGGGGGATGGGAAGGGTGATAGGGGAAAGGTTGGGATTAAGTTAGGGTCTGTTAGGAGACAAAAAATAGTTAAGAGAAAAGATTTGCAGACATCGAGGGCACTGTTTTCACAGTTAACTGCAATAACATTGTGCAGGGTACAGAGCAATAAGCTCCTTAGTGTGATGGAAAATGGGTAGCTTAATGAGGGTGGTGACATGTCAATGGGCTAAAATCGGTGATGAAAAGAAAAAGGTCATGGATGAGCACAGGCCCAGATAGTCCTTGTGCAGGAGACTCACATGTCAGCCCAAGATGTCCTAAAGACAGAACGGTACATGAGAGGCCAGTGGGTGTCAGCTTATTACTCTTCGAAGGCTAGAGGAGCTTCTGTTTGGATACCTAGAGACTCAAATGTGAATATTCACGAAGTGATTAAGGACGGGGGTGGTAGGTACATTCTGGCACATATGACAGTAGAGGGAGGAGGTGCTGTTTCAATAAGGTCAGTTTATGCTCCCAACGTGGAGGACCAAGGATTTTTTTTCCAACGCCTGGCCTTGGACATGTCTCACCTCCCAGGTCCTTGGATACTGGGGGGGGGACTACAACTGTATTAGGGACACCACTTTGGATAGATCCAATCCTAACCCTGTGCCTATGTCAAAAAACGCGATGGCTCTAGGGGAAATAGAAGGGGCTCATTCTCTGGTGGATGTTTGGCGTTATCTGAACCCCAGTAGCAGGGAGTACAGTTTTTTATTCACACGTCCACAGTTCTTATGTCCACCTGGACCTGGTGCTGGCCAGTGCCCCACTGTTGGATGGCATAGAAGCAACTCGGTATTCCTCAATATTGGTATCTGACCATGCACACCTACAGGTGTCCATGAATCTGGGGGAGGGGGGAGGCCAGGGTGAGGGGCCTGGAAGCTAGACCCCTTGCTGCTGAAGGATAAGGACTTTTTGGTGTATATGAACAAGGCCCTGAAGGAATTTTGGACTCATAACAAAAAGGGGGAAACGTCCTGCTCAGTCAGGTGGGAGGCCATGAAAGCGTATGTTAGAGGCCAGGTCATTTCTTACTCTGCCTATTAAAAAAAAATAAAAGGGATGTGCAGAAGGACATGGAAGTACTCAAGCAGAGAACTGTAGCCATTGAAGAGGCTCACATGAGGACCCCCAACCTCTATACAGAATTGTGCAAAAACTAAAATGGGAATTTAACCTTTTAAATATGGCACAAATAGAAAGAGCAATCCTGCTGGCGGGTGCCACTACCTGCTTTGAGGGGGATAGGGGAAGGAATCTCCTAGCCTGACAACTAAAGAAAAGAGAAGGAGGCAGGTCTATCACTCAAATTCAGACAGCACCAGGGATATTCACGACTTCGACTGAAGGGATAGGGGTGGAGTTTAGCAAATTTTACCAGAACTTATATACATCAGAAGTGACACCCACTCCACAACAAATGCTAGCTTTTTTTTGGAACGGCTCCCCTCCGGGTACTGCCTCCTACGAAGGCAACTGACCTAGACAGGCCTCTAGAAGTGTCAGAAATACTGAAGGCCATTAAAACTTTGGCGGGGGGGGGGAGCACTAGGTCCGGATGGTCTGCCCATTGATTTTTTTTTAAAGTATTTAAAGATCAGCTGATAGACCCTTTGTTTGATGTCCTTCAAGAAGGATCGACTAATATCTATGAGGGCAGCCACCATCACTGTCCTCCCTAAACCGGGGAAGGACCCCACTCTTTGTGCCTCATACCGCCCCATATCATTGCTTACAGCTGACTATAAAATACTGGCTAAAGTGGTGGCCACCCGATTAGAGACGGCCCTCCTAAAGCTTATACACATAGGCCAAGCAGGATTTGTGAGTGGCAGACAGGGAAAGCACAACATTAGGAGGACCATAAATATTCTTTATGCATGGGGTAAGTCTGCGCAAAACATGAGGCGGCCATATTAGCACTAGATGCAGAGAAAGCGTTCCACAGTGTCGAGAGGGGATATATGTTTGAGGCCTTGTCACGGCAAGGAATGGGAATGGGGATCCTGAGATGGATAAGAACCCTGTATGCCTCCCCAAATGCCCAAATATTAGTGAACGGAACAGTGTCTGCCCCCTTTGAGTTGGGTAGGGCTAGTAGACAAGGTCGCCCCTTGTCCCCACTCCTATATGTTCTGGCATCAGAACCGTTGGCAGCGGCCATCAGGAATCATGAAGGGATATGGGGATTCAGGGGGGAGGTAGAGAACATAAACTAGCACTATATGCAGATGATATCCTACTATACTTGCAGAACCCTGGCGATGACCTTCCGTCGATTCTTGGGTTGTTGCAGGAATATGGGGTACTGTCGGGTCACAAGGTTAACTGGACAGAGAGTGAACTACTTCATGTGGGCCAGCTAAACAGGCACAAGCTGGCACAGGTCTTGGGGTCTGTTGATGGTGGACAAAGAAAAATATTTGGGGATCCTCATCTCAGCTAGGATTGGAACACTGTATGCTCAGAACTGTGGTGCACTAATGAAAAAACTGAACCAGGACTGTGAAAAATGGCAAAATCTACCCCTAACTTTGATTGGGAGAGTCAGCACAGTGAAGATGATGATTCTCCCAAGGTGTTTGTACTTATATCAGTCTTTGCCTATTCGGATACCTCTCATTCACTTCAAGCAGATAAACTCTCTGGTTCATGGCTTTATCTGGAAAGGAAAAGCTGCTCGTATCAAGAGATCAATATTGCAGATGCCGACTAATAGAGGTGGAGTGGGCTTACTCAGTTTCCAGCTTTATTACCTGGCTGCGCAACTGGCGTTTCTGCCAAGGGGGATGAACCCTTAAAGGTTGGACTGATGTGATATGGAGGAGGAACAGATTGAGGGATCCTTGCGGCATATGTGCCTATGTGGAGGAATTGGATCCAGGGTTAAGCCGAACATCAGCAACCCATGCACATTGGCCATGCTGGGGGTTTGGCAGAGTGTGCACAATAAGTTGGGCGAGTGGGTGGGGGCAAACCAGTCACCATACTCGGACCCATCAACAGTACTAAGGCACAGAGGGAACTATACAGCTCTCATGAAACAGAGGGTAAAAATCTGGCACTCCAAAGGTATTAAATGTGCTCTGCACTTATATGAAGGAGGGAGAGTCCTAGAATTGTCAGAAATTAGAGCCAAGTTCCTGATAGGCCCAGGGGACTATTTTATATGCCAGCTAATTCACCACAAATTTGGCGATACCATGAACATAGAGTCTGGGTGGGCAGAGCCAACCCCCATTGAGGAGGGCCTTTACAACCCTCCCCCAACAGCAAAAGCTCTTTCTGTCTGTTACTATACTTTGTTGGGAGCAGTACCAGACCAAGCTCAACTCACCAGATTGAAGTGGGAGGGTGACTTAGGCATTCGCATTGATCTTAATGTCCGGCAGAATGTAGTTAAACACCTGAACACATGCTCCAGAAACAATAGGTTGCGTCAGATACAGCTCAATTTCGTGTATAAAGCCTGCTTGACCCCCACCAGGCTCCATGTCATGAGCCCTGAAAACTCACACCATTGCCCTAAGTGTCAACAAGAACAGGCTGACTTCCTGCACATGGCCCTGGCCTGTCCAAAAGTGGCTCCCTTCTGGGCGGAGGTGCACAGAATTATGGAATTAACCCTCTCAATGAAACTACCTTGTACTCCTCTGGAACTATTACTGTGAGCAGAATCGCTGAGAGGGACTAGATTAAATAGCCACCCCCTCTGGGAAACAGCACTAGTCACTGCGAAAAAAACATTGGCACAAACATGGTTAACAAGCAGCCCTCCCTTGGTTCAACAATGGGTCAACAACCTAAAACAGTGTCTCATACTAGAAAAGGCCCAACATTCAGCAAATGGTAATATGGATGCATTCAATAAGTTGGGCCCATTGGAGAGAGCTATTGAAGCAAGTTGTATACCAGTATAATCCCTAACTACTATTGCTCTGTAAAGGGGTATATAGACAGAGGGCCGTGGGCTAGACATAAACTCGGGCACCGTAGGTAGTACCTGCCCCTTGGAATCTCTCGTGAACCCGTTATTGTATACCTTGGCATTCCATTATTGGTCACCAACTTTATACAGCTTGTAACTGGCTTCCCGCAACCTTTAATTGAGTTGAGCTGTATATACCCAGAATGGACAATGACATTTGTGAAGTATTCAAGCCGATTGTTATATCTTGTTGTTGATGCACCTGTTGATGGACTTGATGTTATGAATGGAAAGCTACTTGTTTGTTTACCTGATGTACTGCTGCTTTTCTTGATAAAAATATTTCACAAAAAAAAGAAACTGGTTAATGGACAGGAGGCAGGGGGTGGTGGTAAATGGGATCCAGTCCAGTGAGGGGGGGGGTGACAAGTGGGGTACCTCCGGGATCAGTCCTTGGGCCACTCCTGTTTAATGTCTTCTTTAGTGACATAGTGGAAGGGCTGGAGGGAAAAGTCTGCCTGTTTGCAGATGACACCAAGATCTGCAACAGAGTGGATGCTCCAGATGGGGTGGAGAAAATGAGGACGGACCTAGGAAAAATGGTCCGAGGTGTGGCAAGTGAAATTCAATTCAAAGAAGTGTAAAATAATGCACCTGGGATGCACAAACCCTGGAGAGAGCTACAGGATGGGGGTGGTTGTTGACGGTCACCATAGGAAAGGGATCTGGGGGTTATAATTTCTGACAACCTAAAGGTGACTAAGCGGAGTACAAAGGCTTCAGGAAGGGGGCCAGTGGCATGTTGGGGTGCATAGGCAGAGGTATCATTAGCAGAAGGAAGGAAGTGGTGATTCCACTGTGTAAAACACCGGTGAGGCCTCATCTGGAGTACTGTGTACAATTCTGGAGGCCGCATCTATGTAAAGACATAGGGTGGAGGTGGTCCAGAGAAGGGCAACAAAGATGGTGCAGGGCTTGCACCACAAAACTTAGGAGGAGAGATTAAAAGACCTCAATATGTACTCGCTACAGTAAAGGAGGGAACAGGGAGACATGATAGAAACCTTCAAGTACCTTAAAGGCATAAACAAGGTACAAGGATCTCTAGAAGTAGAAGAACGAGGGGGCATGATATGAGATTGGAAGGGGCCAGGATAAGGGGAAATGTGAGGAAGATTTTCTTCACAGAAAGGGTGGTGGTTGCATGAAATAGTCTACCACAGGAGGTGGTGGGAGCAAACATAGTGGGGGGATTTAAACATGCATGGGACAGGCATAAGGGAACTCTAGAGGTAGGAAGGAGAGGTGAATGCTGTTGACCAAATAGGGTCAGAGGCTGCAAATAAGGATAGGGTTTACGGGCAGACTAGATGGGCCTAGAGGTCCTTATCTACCGTCAATTTCTACGTTTCCATTGGACCATAGTTCAAGACAGAGGTAGAAAGAAGGCAATGAATTAGAACCAACATATTCTGTACAAAATAATTTTATGGACACTCATACACAACAAGGCTGATATTTTCATATGTGAATGAGTTGTCGTCATAGAGACCTTGTGAGCTTCACTGTCGTGGTCTGTGATGTCATCTCGACCCTCAATGGAAACACAGCCTTTTGTTGTGTATGGTTGACTGTACATTATCCTGTATGTCATATGTGTCTTTATTTTATTTTTGTTGACCGGGTAAGTGTACTAGACAAATCTTGCCTATTTTCAGGCATGACCCGGGGAAGGGGATACAGATGAATGCCAACTGACCTTGAACCAGATTAAGTTGCTGGTGGTATTTTTAGTGAATAAAGGAAATTTGGCCAGGACACCGGGGAAATTCCCCTACTCTTTTTTCGATAAGTGCCATGGGATCTTTAACATCCACCTGAACTACCACTAATCCAGGTAGATGGGACCTCTGTTTTGCATCTCATCTGGAAGACAGCACTTCAGAAGTGCAGCACCCCTCTCATGCTGCACTACAGTGTCAGTACTGGGATATTAACCCAAGTACCAGATGTGGGAACTGAACCCACAGCCCTCTGATCTCCCAGCCTCGGAGGCGAGTGTGCTACCTACTGAGCCACTGACACTTCTTATGGTGTCTAGGATGACTTGAAGGTTAGTAAGCAGTGTGAGAAGGCAGCATTGAAGACCAACAGAATGCTTGGCTGCATTGGGAGGGGAATCACGAGCAGGAAGAGGGAGGTGGTACTACCACTGTACAGATCACTGGTTAAGCCTCACCTGGAATACGGAGTCCAGTTCTGGAGGCCTCACCTCAGGAAGGACATTGACCAGGTGGAAACAGTACAGAGAAAGGCGACAAAAATGATTCAGGGTCTGCAGTACATGTCCTACGAGGAAAGACTTGGGGAACTGAATATGTACTCCCTGGAGCAGAGGACAGGGAGCGAGGACATAATTGAAACATTCAAGTACATAAAAGGCATTAATAAGGTACAGGCACAGGAACTTTTTCACTTCAAGAAGGGCTCCAGGACCAGGGGACATGATCTCAGGCTGCAAGGAGGGAGGTTCTGTACCAACACCGGGACGTTTTTCTTCACAGAAAGCGTGGTGGATACCTTAGAACAGCCTGTCCCAAGAGGTTGTGGGAGTCAACACTGGGGGGGGGATTCAAGAATGCATGGGATAGACACAAGGGAGCCCTGACTACAAAGGGCAACTAGAGTGTCAAAATAGGTCTAAAACAAATGGGCAGACTAGACTGACCTAGCGGTCTCCTTCTGCCATCAACTTCTATGTTTCTATGAGGAGGTTCCAGCTGACTGGAGCTGCTACTTCAAAGGCCTTGTCGCCTTCCGATTTTTACACTCGTAGTACAAGAAGTAGATTTATTGTGCTTGATCTTAGATGGTAAGTTTGAGCTGGATTTGAAGATAAGGGCTTGATCCATAGATCTGCAGCCATGGATCTGTGCCGATGTGGGCTGAGGGGGGTTGCACAGCGTTTGCACTCTGCACATGCAGAGACCTCGGCGCATTCCCTTGGCTGGGTGCACCCATCACACCCAATCTCGTGCCACATGCATTGCTGTGCGACCTGCTGGCATAGGGCTGAGGGGAGGCGTGCATGCACTCCATTCGTAAGTCACCTGTAGTGTGGCGGGCTAGCAGAGGGGGGAGGCTACGCTACCCTAAGGGCAGCAGTAGCAGGTATGTGCCCCCTTTTGACCAGCCACAGAGCATTCCAAAGAGCACAATTGGCCAAACCTCCAGTCTCCAGCCCTTGGATTCTCTGTGGAGCACTGGGGGCTGTACCTGCACTGGTTGGTACAAAAGTGGAAATTACTGAAATTCTTTGGAGGACTGCAGTATTCCTCCAGCCCGTGCTCTGTGTTGAAACAGGGATCCACCAGCAAGCCAGCCCAGGCAACCAAGGTCCTGCATAGCACCTCCCACAAACCTACCCCTGGCCCCTCTGCACAACAGTCCACTTAGTTTCTGGGGGGGCAGGGGATGTGCATGCCAGCATGCGTGCCTGCTACCAGAAGTGGGGGAAGCGCATGACGGAACCTTGTGATCCAGGGTGCCTTCATGGATTGGTCTTTAAGTTGGCAAGGATGGCAGGGTATAGATCAGTGTTCCCATTTACCCCCATTTGTACTTGAGTCAAGTACAAATTATGAAATTCAAGTACATTTTTGTGTGAAAGGGGTACACTGTACCCCATAGTTCTGTTTGAAGTTTATGTACCACACAAAAATGTTGTGCAAATGGTAGAATGAACCCTTATAATTTATTTTGTACCCCTGAACATTTTTGGAGAGGGTGCAGTGCACCCCCAGATCTGCAGCCTTAATGAGAACGCTGGTATAGATCACTCACGTACAGTATCTGTGATAAGAGATAGCTATTTAGGATCACATCTCTTGTTCAGAGGGTTTGAAAACAGAAGTTACAGTTAAGTTGACCATTATGAGTTCTCGTATCCTATTCAATCACAAACCTACAGTACATGAGATGAGAAATTATCTGTTCTAATAGGAAAAACAGACCGGGCCACTCAGCAGGAATGGAGGTGCGAATGGTAACTGAATGAATCGGGAGGTACACAACCACATACACACCTCATGATGCACAATGAGGCTTTGCTTCACTTGTAAAAAGTCCACTAAAAACAACTTTCCAACATGCAAAAAGTGGCTGTTTTATTTCGTTGTGGTAACAGCAAGGTGCAGGTAAAACCCCACCAACAGAACTAACCCCAGCTTTTCACGCATGTGCGCTTTTCAAGGAATAAATTCTGATCACTGTGGTAACCCTTTTAAACAGTATTGTTAAAGGCAAGGCACCGAACACAAGTGTATAAGGTAACTAGTGCTAAAGAATTAATGTGAAAAAATACTAAGATAAAAAAGTCACAAAACAACACTTAATTCTGACATTATTATACATACAGTTCCTCAGCAATGCATACTTTAGAGTGATTCATTTATAATTTGCTTTATAACAGATATATGTGCTTTGAGGAAAAAATTAATTTGCAGCAGCAGCAAAACAGAAGACTTGACATGCTGCAGTGTAAAATCACAGTGAAATAAAACAGCCACTTTTTGCACGCTGAAACTGCTTTCAGTGGACTTTATTCAGGCAAAACAATGTCTCATTGTGCATCATCTGGTTGAGAACGTGGTTGTGTACTTCCCGAATTACCTGCTCTGTAAACTTTGCTGCCATATTCCAGGGCAGTTAATAGTGATTGTCTTAGTAACAGCTTCCAAGGATTGAGGTTTAGAGCTTCCGTTCCTGTAAAATAGTCTTGAGTCTTTTGTGGTATTTTCTGACTGATTTGTTGATAGTCTCATAAAAGTTTATTTTGTGGTCGAGGCATACCCCGAAGTATATAAAGATCTGCACAATTTCTAGATAGGGGTTAGAACTGGTGAGGGTATTGAGAGTGGTGTGAACAGACATTTTGTTGAACAGCCTGACCTTTGTTTGTGTGTTATTCAGTGGAAGTTTATTGGCATCCATCCAAGT
Source organism: Neoceratodus forsteri (assembly GCA_016271365.2). Classification (NCBI taxonomy): domain Eukaryota; kingdom Metazoa; phylum Chordata; order Ceratodontiformes; family Ceratodontidae; genus Neoceratodus; species Neoceratodus forsteri. Next base: position 803,494,568 of record CM028134.1, on the reverse strand, counting down.
TTGGGTGTTGTCCAGTACTTGTTCGTAGTTTACCGTGGAATTTGGTGGTGGCATCAACAGAGGGTATATAACTGTGTCACCTGCTATACTGTAGGTGTATGCTGGCGCTGGAGTTGCTGGTAGAAGCAAGGTCATTAACAGATTGTGGGACACCAAGGTTGAGCATGTTTGATGAGGAGATAGTTCTGTTGGCCTTAAATCATTTTTCCAGTATCCAGATCAATTTTTTTTTTTTTTTATTTTTTTATTTTTTTTTTTTTACTTTCTAGTTATTGATTTCAGTATTCAGGCCTCGTGCACCCGGGCTATCCCCCAGCAACCGCACCCAAACCTGGGTTGCTGGCGTGACCGCAAGTAAGGCATCCAGTGCATCAGCCCTCCATGCCACTGGGTCAGCCATGCTAGACTTTTATCTTTTGGTAAAATCTGTTTGTTGCATTTAATTCAGTAACAACAAAAGTCACCAGTTGGAAAGTGAAAATAATGCATTAAACAGGAACATTTGTAAACAGGCATACTACAGCACCCCCTTACTTTGTTACATCACTGGAGGCATTAAGGACATAAAAAGTTCAAATCAGTGTGCTATGTAAGAAAACCTGTCAGCTGCACATGGCATGAGCACGAAAGGCCAAAAAGTATCACTAGTGAAGTTCCTGCCAAAATATTTGGCTTGGTGTCCTGAGATTCAGCAAGTTTTTATGTAATGTGTCTGTAGCTAGAACATTTGAATAAAATGACAATATAATGAAGGCACAGTTAAGACCATCAGACATGCATGTAAGCATTAAGCCATGATGAAGGTGACATCCAATGCTGGATTAATGCATGGTTGGGAGGGTTGTGGCGCGAGGCCGGAGCCAAGGGCGAACAACAGCCCAACCATGCATTAATCGCATTAGATGCCACTGCCGGAGTGGCTTAATGCACTTGTAACAAGGGCTGCCTGATGAGAGAGTCGCGAGGAGCGTAATTCGTCTGGTTAGAACAACATTACACAGGGAGTCGGTGTGCTGATCAAAGATTTTTACTGCACTTACAAATTGTCTGACACAACAGCATTAATATGCTGATGCGGTCAAAACATTAAGTAGCTCTACTGAAACGAAACAGTGCGGCTCACATGGCAGTCCAAATAATGTGACGATGTACGCGGGTATTTCTCTCATACCAGCCGTTGGAGGTCTCCGATGGACGGCTGCCTCGCTGAGGTGTGCGACCCGCTTAGAAATTATCATGCTGGCTGGATCACTTCCCCTTGCTTCTCACAGACTTGTCCGATGTCGAAAACTGCCACATACTGTCTCTGTGTCGGACTCTGCTATGTATTGCTCCTGTCCGCGCCTGCTTCTTCTCCCCCGCCCCCTTTCCATTTGGGCCTAGCTGGTCTCCCTGTGCCACACTTGCCTCTGAGACTCGATCCCCACCTCTGCCCATTGCTGCTAACCTAGCTGTCTGGCTGATGGTGGTAGTTCACTTTTGAACACGGCGGGTATGCTGGATTAATACCCACTCCGACTTCGCCCTCGTGATGCGCTTTACCCAATCGCGGCTCCCCATTTCGACATTCCTACTATTGCCATGTTACAATTGCAATTGACCGTAACCTGTTAAAGTAGCCCTTGATATTCCAGCTGCATCTAGTACACAGATTTTTAACAGAAATACAGGGTTACCTGAAAAAAATCAAACCTGTAAGACCACATAAGGGCTGGTTCCTTTTCCAGTGAGTTGAGATACAGATGAGGCACACTGATGACTCCTGAGTAGGACAAAACATGCGTCTCTGTCTTCTGTTCTGAGATTTTACATAGAAACATAGAATTTGATGGCAGATAAGGACCGCTTGGCCCACCTAGTCTGCCCATTTTCCTACCTAACAGATAAGCTGCAGATCTTAGTTAATCAACAGCTTACTTCCTCTTACCCGCCCCTAGGACTGCCTTATGCCTGTCCCATGCATTCTTGAAGTCCCCCACTGTTCTGGACTCCACGACCTCCTCAGGGAGGCTGTTCCATGCATCCACAACCCTCTCAGTGAAAAAATACTTCCTCACATTACCCCTGAGCCGTCCCCCCTCTATCTTCAAATTGTGCCCCCTTGTTCTTGCACATCTCTTTTTCTGGAAGATGCTACCCTCTTGGACTTTAATTCCCTTGAGGTACTTGAATGTTTCTATCATGTCCCCTCTCTCCCTTCTTTCCTCAAGAGTATACATATTAAGTTCCTTTAGTCTTTCTTTGTATGTCTTCTGGTGCAGACCCTGCACCATTTTGGTTGCCCTCCTCTGGACAGCCTCCACTCTGTCTATGTCTTTGCTGAGATGGGGTCTCCAGAACTGCACACAGTACTCCAGATGGGGTCTCACCAACTGTCTGTACAGAGGGATAACAACTTCCTGTTTTCTACTATTGATGCCTCTTCCTATGCATCCCAGTATCCCTCCAGTCTTCCTTACTGCCTCCTCACATTGCTTGCCCACCTTTAGGTCATCTGATATAATTACCCCCAGGTCCCTTTCTATTTTTACTGTTGTCAGTATCTCACCCCCCATTGTGTACGCTTCCCCTGGGTTTTTGTTTCCCATGTGCATTATCTTGCACTTCTTTGCATTAAATCTGAGCTGCCATACATTTGACCATTCCTCCAACCTTGCCAAGTCCCTTCTCATCCTTTCCACTCCATCCTGTGTATTAACCCTGTTGCAGATCTTTGTGTCATCAGCAAAGAGACATACTTTTCCTTCCAGTTCCTCTGCAATGTCACTTATAAAGACATTAAAAAGGACCGGTCCCAGTACTGAACCCTGCGGTACCCCACTAGTAACCCTCCTTTCTTCACTGTGTACTCCATTTACTACTACCCTTTGCGTCCTGTTGTCTAGCCAATTTTTTATCCAGGCTACCACCTTGGGACCCATTCCAAGGCTGGCTATCTTGTGTATTAATCTTTTGTGGGGGACTGTATCAAATGCTTTGCTAAAATCTAAGTAGGCCATGTCCACAGCCCCTCCCTGATCTACTACTCTGGTCACCCAGTCAAAGAAATCTATTAGATTTGTCTGACACGACCTTCCCATCGTGAATCCATGTTGCCTCGGGTCCTGTACCCCAATGGCCTCTAGGTACTCAACAATTCTTTCCTTCAGAAGTGATTCCATCATTTTCCCTACCACTTAACATAGAACACAGAAACATAGAAGTTGACGGCAGATAAGGACCGCAAGGCCCATCCAGTCTGCCCATTTCTTTTTTCTACCTTATAAATGTGCCATTGGCCTTTGCTCTGTCAGTGACCTATCTATTCATAGTCATTTGTATTGCTCCCTTATGCCTATCTCATGCCTGTTTGAAGCCCTGCACTGTATTCATAGCCACCACTTCTTGTGGTAAGCCATTCCATGCATCTACCACCCTTTCTGTGAAAAAGAATTTCCTCACATTTCCCCATAATCGGCCTCCTCTAATCTCATGCTGTGTCCTCTTGTCCTGCTATTTTTCCTATATTTAAACATGTTAGACTCTTTCACCTTGTTTATGCCCTTAAGGTGTTTAAATGTCTCGATCATATCACCTCTCTCCCTCCTTTGCTCAAGGGTATACATATTGAGCTCCGTTAATCTGTCCTCATATGTCTTCTGATGCAGTCCCTGCACCATTTTGGTTGCCCTTCTCTGGACTGCCTCAATTTGGTTAATGTCCTTGTGAAGGTGTGGCCTCCAATACTGCCACTTAGTACTCCAGATGGGAGCCTAACCAATGTCTTGTACAGAGGGATTATTACCTCCCTCTTCACGACTTGTGATACCCCTACTATACAACTCTAACACCCCCTAGCCTTACTTACTGCTTTAGAGGTCTGCTTGGATGATTTTAGGTCATCAGTGATGATGATGCCCAAGTCTTCTTCCTTTGTGACTGCTAGCAACTCCTCCCAGCCTATAAGTGGCTTCAGGGTTTCTCTTCCTATGTGCATGATTTTGCACTTCTTTGCATTAAATCCCAGTTGCCACTCTTCTGACCATTTTGCTAGTTTATCCAGATCTCTTCTCATTCTGCCCACCCCATCTGGATCATCTACTCTGTTGCAGATCTTGGTGCCATCTGCAAACAGACAAGCCTTACCCTCTAGTCCATCTGCGAGGTCACTAATGAAGATGTTGAATAGGACTGGCCCCAGGACTGATCCCTGAGGTACCCCACTTGTGACTTGCATCTCTTCTGACTGTATACCATTTACCACCACTCTCTGTTTTCTGCCAGTCAACCAGTTTGCCACCCAGTTGACCAACTTCTGACCCACCCGAGCCTACCTAGCTTATTTATCAATCTTCTATGTGAACAGTGTCAAAAGCTTTGCTGAAGTCAAGGTAGGCGACATCAGCTGCTCCCCTTGGTCCACCACTCTGGTTACCCAGTCAAAGAAATCTATGAGATTAGTTTGACAGGACCTTCCTTTGTAAACCCATGCTGTCTTGGATCCTGTGCCCCTATGGATTCCAGGTGTTGCACTATCCTTTCCTTAAGGAGTGCCTCCATAATCTTGCCCACTACTGAGGTAAGACTGACTGGTCTGTAGTTCCCCGCCTCCTCCCTGCTACCACTCTTGTGGAGCGGGATCACATGAGCCCTTCTCCAGTCTTCTGGGACCTCTCCTGTTCTCAAAGACTCACTAAACAATTCTGCTAACGGCTCTGCTAGTTCCTCCTTTAGCTCCTTAAGTACCCTGGGATGTATGCCATCAGGTCCCATTGCCTTATCCACCCTGAGCTTAGCAAGCTCTTGTAGGACCCTTTCTTTTGTGAGGGAGTAGTGCTCTCCCCCGTGTCCATGATGCTGAGCTGTGGGCCCTGCCCTACCTTCTCTTCAGTAAATACTGAGCAAAAGTATCTATTTAGGATAGATGCCTTTACAGGGTCCTCCTCCTCACATGCTCCCTTTTCTCCATTAAGCTTAGCAATACCCCTCTGGACTTTCTCCTTTCACTAATGTATCTATAGAAAGTCTTGTCACCTTCTTTACTGTTGTGCTAGTGTTTCCTCAGTTTGGGACTTTGCCTGCCTTACTGCCTTCCCTGCTTCCCTTAGGGCAGTTTGGTATGCCTCCTATCTTCATCCCGCTGTGTTCCCTTTATATTTCCTGAAGGCCAGCCTTTTGGCTCTGACCTTTTCTGCTACTGTATTTGAGAACCAAAGTGGTTTCCTTCTTCTTTGCACTTCCTTTTCTGTCTAACACAATGGGATGTTGCTTCAAGTATTGTATCCTTAATGCTTGCCCACTTTGCCTGTACCTCCTCACATGTGTTTCTTTTGCCAGGGCTAGCTTAACTCTGTTGGCCATCTTATCAAAGTCAGCTCCTCTGAAGTCCCATATTTTTGCCTTGGAATGGGATGATTTAGATGTAGTAGCCAAATTGAACCATACCATGTGATGGTCACTGGCCCCAGGTGACCTTCTACCTGGAGATCTGTGATCCCTTCTTTGTTAGTCAGTACTAGATCTAGGATAGCCCTGTCTCTTGTGGGTTGCTGTACCAGTTGTTTGAGGCCCTCCCCTGCAGGAATCCACTATGAGTCTAGTTCTGGCAGATGTTCCTGCTGGTATTGACCAATCTGTATCTGGCATGTTGAAGTCTCCATTATCAGAACCTCCCTTTAGCTGTCATGTTTTGTATATCTTCTAACAGTAATGTGTCTGTGTCCTCCCTCTGGTCTGGGGCCTGTAGGCGACCCCAGTTCTTATGGCTGTCCCATTTCCTGTTTCCAGGGTGACCCACAGTTCTTCTGGCTCCTTATATGTATTCTGAATTTCTGTAGCTTTGATATTTTCATTAACATACAGGGCCACTCCCCCCTTTTGCACCTCGGTCTCTTCTGAACAATACATAGCCAGGTACCGAAGTCTCCCAAGTGGTTACTGGTAAACCACGTCTCACTAATTGCTACTATGTCCAGTTTAGCCTCTGACATTATTGCCTGCAGGTCTGGGATCTTATTTCCCAGGCTGTGAGCATTTGTGTACATGATTTTCCATTGGCCAGATTTTGGTGTGTTAGTTGTTGGGTGAGGTTTGGCATTACCCTGTGCATCATATGGGAGACAAACCTTTTTTCTTACCTGGTGATGCAAATGAACGGCAAACACGCTGAATTCCTGTTTGACCACTAGCTGAGGGGGGAAGGGTGTTCTTCCCATTCGACGTATGGGGTGCTACACCCCTCTCCCCATTTGCTATTTTAAATATTCTGCAAAGACGTCAAACTTCTGCCCCAATGCACTGACTCCCTCTTTAGTCAGATGCAGTCCATCAAATTTAAAGAACTTTCGCTCCCAGAACTGTTGCCAGTTCCCTACAAATCTGTGTCCTTTTTCCTGGCACCAGTCCTTGAGCCACGTGTTTAGCTCCCCTATCTCCCCTTCTCTGACCTTCCGTCCATCTGCTCCCTTCTCCCAGACTGGCAGGATCTCCGAGAAGGAGATGCCGGACGAAATAGATGATAGTTTGTCACCCAGCTTAGTCAGGTGTTCCTTGGTCTCCACAACTGACTGGCTGGCGAGATCATTAGTCCCTATGTGTACTAGGACATCAATTCTCCTGCTTTGTGAACAATTTTAGCAATGCGGTCAGTGTCTCTCCATGCTGATGTACCTGGAGACATCTGACCATCACCCTGGCTGGAGATGGGTATCAACTCCCGAATCATGGAGTCTCCTATGATCAGAAGTTTTTGATTTCCTTTGTGCTTGTTTAGTTTTGGTTCCTGATTTGGGTGAGTATTGTTGTGCTAGCTCCTGTGCCGCAGTGTCCTGCTCTGCAGTGTCTTCTGCCTCTTTATTTGATTTCAGAGATGGAGGCAGATACCTGTTTGTAGTGTTTATATGGTTTTGGAGGTAATGTGTTGGAGAGCAAGAGTGATGGGGTACCTGATTTGCTCCTCCTAACCACCTGCCAACCTCCTGGACCAACTACCTCTCAGTGCCGAGGTTTTTCTGTTGGATGCTGGGGAAATGGCGGGTGGTTCTTATAATGTATTTCCTCTTCAATATGAAATTTGAGGCGTGCAATCTCTGCCCATGCTGCCCGGAGCTGAGACCTAAGATCTCCAAAGGCCCAGCATGTAGGACAGTGTCCTAAATCCTGTAAGACTGTCCTTCTGAAAATTGTTCCACAGTACCTGCAGTTAATGAAATCCATTCCAAATAAGTTGCTGGGTTTGTAACCTAGTCAGAGTAATTAGAAGGAAAAAAAAAGGAAAAAAATGCAAGTAATGGTTTAATTGTGCTTTGTTTAACTTGTTATAACAAGTTAAATTACTAGTGCCCCTGTAAATGAGATCACCTTGTGGAGGCCCCACTGATCCGCCCCTTCCTGCTCTGCCACAGGAAATGTCACAACTGTGGTACCCTATAAAAGGAGTGTAGCGTGGGGGTGGTTGGGGAGGTCACTGAGGTCAAACTCTTTACAGATTGTATAAGATGCCATTTGGCAGCATACGCTGCTGCTTAAAGCAGCACCAGTCTAAATTGACTTGGTGTTTTGCATATATGCATCCCATGATGCTTTGCATTATTGGGGTATATGTGATTTTGTATCTTTTTTTTAGTTAACAGGAAGGCCAATTATGATGGAATATGCAAGGAACTAGAAATAAGAGAATTGAAAAAAACATTGGTCAGTCATATCGAGTGACCCAGGACTTTTTAGAACTTATCCAAAACCCACCAAGAATGGCCTATAGAAAGGCCACTACTATTGGGGATGCTATAGTCCATAGCCATTACAAGGCATAAATTAGTGTTGGAGACTTGATTAGCTGCCTTCGCTAATTAAAGTAAAAAATGATTAGCAGTTGGCCAAAGTTGATTAGCAATTACCAAAAATTTATATTTTTGCTCACAGCCCCATAAAATGTACTTATCTTGCTCTATATTGATAAAATACACATTTACACAAGTTTCTGAGACTGATACTGTTTTATTTAGCCATTTCCTGAGAAATATAGTAATTGTGCAGCAGCACACATACATTCTAAGAGCAGAGATAGGATGTCTTCCAAAGTAGAAGTGAATTCGTGAGTGTGATCGTGATCATGAGCCGTGACAGATTAAACATAATGAACCCCTGCCCCAGCATAAAAACTCTGGCACCTGGGACCGTGATTCGGCACACAGTTATCAACAGGGACTGGGTGCGATCTGTTTTGCTACTCTTCACCACCAGGCATGTAGCCGGTAATTCTGGCCTGTTTTGGGGGGACCTGGGGGTGGTCCACCATCCTCAGCTGCCAAATCACCAGGACATCTTGGTTTAGCACTAAAAAATATGTCTACAGCCCTGTCTGGGTTGAATTCAGCTGGCAGGAGGCCCTGTTTTTTAATGTAAATCAATGTTTCTACAGTATCCTCTGCCAGACTTGCTCTCCAGTCAGTTTTTTCCTTGTTCATAGTTGAAAAAACCTTTCTACAATTGCATTAGACACAGGAAATACTCTCAACATATTGACAAGCTTCAACGGAGTTGGATAAGAATTTCGGAAATCACATGCCAACTTTGGCCAGATTACAGAGGCAGAAAGATTGATAAAATTGGTTTGAGCAAAAATCTTAAACTCTTGCCATTCTGCAAGTAGCGGAGTACTGTCACAGTCAGGCTGCAAAAGTGCTGAAAAGTAGTTAGCTAATGCAGTAATGTCACTGTTACCATACAGCTCCAGTTCCTTTCTGTCTGCAGCTGCTGGTCAAAGTCTGGTATCTAACACTTTTGCACGGTTATAGATATTACTTTCATCGGTCAAACCGAACCTTTGTTCACAACAGTCCTCAGTGTTTGTAATGTATTTCTTAGTTTGCTGTTTAAAAATTTTAACAACTTGGCCGCTAAAATGTGCAAATTTTACATCCTTGTATGTGACTTGAGCAGATGCTCCTGAAAGAACATCATACCCATTTTTTAAGAGAATGTCAAGTTCACTGCCACCTATGGGACCACTCTGCTTGGCATGGTCAAGAGTGTTTCTCAAAGTTTCAACAGAGCTAAATAGCTCTGGCATTTCAACTACTTCTTTCTGAAGTGCTAGTGAGAACCTGGCAAGTGGCTGAAGTAGCTGTTCACAAATACAAAAGGTGTGCCACCATTTGGAATTTAGTCATAATTTGCAACAATCCCTTGGCTTTGGCCTGGTCATGAGTTGGGTCTGCGGCCATAGGTTCTAAATGGGCACAAATTATGGAGAATGATTTGGTTAAAGCACGGGTGGCAAGAAGTTTATGCTGCACCCAGCGTGTGCCATGGGCCTCCTTGGGCCTTTCAACTGACATATCCATGTCCTGGGCAAGGGACTGTAACTCATTCTCTCTCTCAGGACTTTTCTGATAGAGATAAAACAGTTGGGTCAGAAAGTTTGAAACATTGTTGAAATAGGTGTTATCCAAAGCGTCTTTTATGGCCAGTTCTTCTAATCTGTGTGAGAAACAGTGAACACCAACTAACCACTGTATATCTTCCTTAAAAGAGCAGCAAGACCCCGTCTTACACCCATGTTGACAGATGCCCCATCAGCCCCAAACCCAACCATGTTTTTTATATTAAGGCCAGACTCTGTAAAAATGTCTAAAAGGAGATTTTTCAGTCCCTCACTTGCGCCATCTGATACAGATTTCATTCGTAAAAATTTAGTCTCCACTTGAACATTGATGAGATTTACATAAATTGCATAATTCAGTTACACCATTGTCAGTACTACCGTCCATAAGCACTAAAAAATAATTAGCATTTTTGACAGTTGCCAGCACGTTTTCTTCTAGGTGCTTGCCAGTACACATTATGAGTTCCTTCCCACTAACGGCGTTAATGTATTTATTGCCCAAATGAACTCCATGGCGCTTCTCTTGTTCTGCTATTGCTTCAAACTTTTAATAGGGATGTCCTCTTTCGCCATCGTATACAGGATCTCCATCAGCCTGCCTGGAATCGTTCTGTGCTGTTTCTCTGCATTACTGAATGCTCTCCCTGCAAATACAGTAAATAAGTTTTAAGTGTAGGTCCAAACCCCTAACAGCCCCCCATTTTAAACTTACCAGTTGTAGTATGGCAATATATATGAAGTGGTGACCTTGTTCTACCAAATTTGAAAATGTTAACAGCTTTGTTGTGCTGCTATGTCCGAAGATGTTTTCGGATGGTGTCAACTTTTAGCTGGGGGCCTGTAATCCTCGCATTTAATGCCTCACTGAAGTTTCTCAACCCACGTAGCTCATCTCTGTACTCACAGCACAATTTGGAATGAACATGTACTGCACAGTCTCCCTCACTGCTAATCAGTAGTCAGTTTTTTTCTGGATCATATTTTTGGCGCCATCCCTCTGCAGTTGCTAATTTAACTCCAGCCATGTTGGACTGCAATTAAAAAGTTTGAAGTTAGCAAAACAAGAGTCTGTCAAGCTGTGAATTAACACATCAAGTTACTGTAATGTGGCTAACTCTCTGTTAGGAAAAAAAAAAAAAATTGATAATGGCAGCTGCAGATTTGCTGTGACCCCTGAGCCCCCCCCTTCCCCAGAACGTCCTCATCTCTGCCATAGGCAGGGCACACACTTAAAGTCTGAGTTGTGAACACAACACTTCCCCAAGGTTCACTGCTGTAGCAAAGCTCTAGCTGGCAGCAGGGCTAGTGTCTTAATTTGTAATGTCCCCTCGGGTCCGATGGGCAGGGCAGCACTCAAGAGTACAACTTCCTCAGTGCAACAGAGCAGGTGTATTTTTTATTTTTTTTCCTCCTTCATGTCTGCCAGAGCAGGGCAGGCACAGATAGTTTTTTAACTGCTTTGTTTCCTCTCTCCTGAGAACTCTGGAAAAACTAGGGCACAATTCTTAATCATCATTGCTGCAAAAAAGGTCTGACTGGGCACAAGAAAAGCAGGCAGGGCGAGCAGATGACCACTCATTGTCCCCCTTCATCTTTGCCAAAAGCAGGGTACATTTTACTTAAATGTCAGAAGTTTTTCTTTTGTTTACTGCCCTTCATAGAAGTCTCTGGAGTAAACCAGGGCACGATTCTTCTTCTTCTGTTCCCAAAAATGTTCTGCTACTTGCAAGTCAATACAATTTGTTTGCTTATCCCCCATCATTGCTGCAATAAGGGCTGGGCGCATTTTAAAGCTGGGCATGACTGTTTAACCACTAAGTTGCCCCTTCATCTCTTCCAAAAGCAGGGCAGGCACAATACAGTGCCTTCAGAAAGTATTCACCCCCTTGGATTTTGTCACATATTGTGATGTTGCAAACCCAAATCAAAATACATTTATATGGGGTTTTTTTGTCACGTAAATACACAAAATACTGTATAATGTCAAAGTGGAATGAAACTTCTGGAATTTTTTGTACATGTAATTTAAAATAAAAACCTGAAATGTCTTGATTTGATAAGTATTCACCCCCTTTGCTATGACACTCCAAATTGAGCTCAGGTGCATCCAATTTCCTTGTGAGATCACTCTAAAACTTGAATGGAGTCCACCTGTGGTCAGTTCAAATGGTTGACATGATTTCAGAGGAAGTACATCTGTCTATATAAGGTCCCACTGTTGACAGTGCATGTCAGAGCAGAAATTCTACCATGAAGACCAAGGAGCTGTCCGTAAAGCTCTGTGATAGAATTGTGAGGAGGCATAGATCTGGGGAGGGGTATAAAAACATTTCTAGGGTGTTGAAAGTTCCCAGGAGCACAGTCAAGTCCATCATTAGGAAATGGAAAGATTACAGAACCACCCAGACTCTTCCTAGAGCAGGCCGTCCTCCCAAACTGAGCAACTGGGCAAGAAGGACCTTGGTCAGGAAGTGACCAAGAACCCAATGACCACCCTGACAGAACTACAGAGTTCCATGGCTGAGATGGGAAACCTGTCCAAGGACAACAATCTCTGCAGCACTTCACAGATGTAGCCTCTATGGGAGAGTGGCTGGCGGAAGCCACTCCTGAGAAAAGGCCACATAATAGCATGCCTGGAGTTTGCAAGAAGGCACGTGACAGACTCTGAGACCATGTGGCAAAAGATTCTCTGGTCTGATGAAACAAAAATTGAACTTTTTGGCCTGAATGCAAAGCGCTATGCCTGGCGCAAACCGAACACAGCTCAGCACCCGTGTAACATGATCCCTACCATGAAGCATGGTGGTGGCAGCATCATGTTATGGGGATGCTTTTCAGCGGCAGGGACTGGGGCACTTGTCAGGATAGAGGGAACAGTGAATGGAGGCAAATACAGGCACATCCTTGAGGAGGACCTGCATCAGTCTGCAATAGACCTTGGACTGGGGCAAAGATTTACGTTCCAACAGGACAACGACCCCAAGCATACAGCCAAAGCAACACTGAAGTGGCTTCAGAACAAGAAGGTGAATGTCCTTGAGTGGCCCAGCCAAAGCCCAGACTTGAATTCCATTGAGAATCTGTGGAAAGACTTAAAGACTGCAGTTTACCGACGCTTCCCATCCAGCTTGACAGAGCTTGAGCAAATCTGCAAGGAAGAATGGGCGAAAATCCCCAAATCCAGATGTGCAAAGCTGATACAGACATACCCAAGAAGACTCAAAGCTGTAATTGCTGCCAAAGGCGCTTCTACAAAGTATTGACTCAGGGGGGTGAATACTTAAGTAAACAATATATTTCAGTTTTTAATGTTTCATACATTTTTGTTACACAGTAAAAATATTTTTGCCCCTTTAAATTGTTGAGTATGCTGTGTGAATCAAGGGGGAAAAAATCATTTCAATGCATTAAAAATTCTGGTAGTAACATAACATAAAATGTGTCAAAATCCAAGGGGGGTGAACACTTTCTGAAGGCACTGTACATTAGTCCTCAGAGCTCTCTGGAAAAACCAGGGCACAGTACAGGTACAGGGGAAGGGTTTTGGAAGCAAAATCCAGTGCAGCGAGAATATCCAGAACTGGGAAGGGAGAAGCCAGAGAAGGCGAGGGGGGCCGAAAGGCTGGCTCCCAGGGTGGGGGCTGACTAAACGAGCAGACACAAAAGACCGTTAGGCCTATTCTGCTGGCATTTTAGTATGTTAGTATTTGTTTTTTGTTCCCAAAGTTTGCAAGAGCACAGTTAAGTTCGATATCTTCCCCCATCAGATCAGTTACTGGCATTCGATTGGGCTGGGCACAAAATAAAGACTGTTTACACCTGTTCACTCTGCCAAGCAATAGTTAGTTCACATTTACTTGTTTTATCTCCCTGATTCCTCCTCTCTGTTAATTTTTGCCTGTGATTCGGTGCCCGCCTTTCCCTGACCGCCCTCCTCCTGTCATGCCACTGCCCTGCCTTGTGCCCAGACATTGAGTTCACTCCTCCAGGCTCCACGGTCAAAAAATTGAAAAGTTTGTGCTTGCTTTTTTTTTTTTTTTTGTAGAGACTCCCCCGATTGTCTGCTTAGCTCTGCATGCTGCTCCTCTGCGAGTAAGTTGCTCAGCCAGGTATCTGTATCACGCCTGCTCACCCTGCCATGGTGCTTCGCATGGCTCTCTGGTCCCGGCCCCCTCTCGCGCAGTCTCGTCCTCCTTGGCTCCAGTGCGACTCCACCCTGCAAGACAAATAAAAAAAAAAAAAAAAATTACCGGACACCACCAATGAGCTAAAAAAAATATTAATGTAAAAAGTAAACTGGAACTTACCTTAAGTTTTGCTCCGGCAGGAGCTTTTGGACCTGCTTACTCTTCTCCTGGGGTCATGCTGCAAGAGAATGTCTTTCTCCCCGCAGAGACGGGGTTGCTGGCCAGTCAGGAGGGGTGTGGGGAGAAGGACAGAAAAAAGGAATTTTTTTTTAAAGAAATATGGTCCAAAATGCCAAAAAGGGCATTTTTAAAGGACCCAGGACCAATTCAGAATGATTAGCAATGACTGCTAATCATTCTAAAAGTTGACTAGCTTTTTCATGATCTTGGGTTGCAAATTGCGATGCAAACCCACTTATTTTATGCCTTACATTATACAGAAACACATAGACCTACTTGGCTCACAAAAGGAGCTGAAGGCTGCAATCAGTGTAAAAGATGCGTTTATTGCAAACATGTAGAAATGGGTAAAAGATTTTGCAGTAAAAATGCCAGAAAAGAATTTGACATTCGCCAGCTCAAAACATGTGATTCAGCAGGTGTAATATATATGGCAACCTGCTCAGGTGTTACCTTTTATATAGGAAAAACTACCAGACAGTTCAAAGTACGCTTGGGAGAACATTTAAGAGCTAGTGACAAAAAAGATCAAACCTGTGCAACAACCACACATGTAGCACAAAATAGTGAGGGAGAACATCATTTCAAGTTTATGGCAATAGACAGGGTGAATCCACATCCCAGGGGGGGCGATTACAACAATTTTGTATTACAGAGAGAGGTATTTTGGATTGTGAACTTGGGGGCAACAGATTCCGAGGGACTGAATACAGGGTTTGATCTTAAGACATTTTTGAAAAAACGCTGAAAATCATTTTCCATGAGATTGTGTTTCTATCGACTTCTTTAACATATATTAAAGTTCCTATTTCCCCTCTCTATCTTTCCTTCCCAATACACCCCCCTTTTCCTGGACACCTTGCTTTGGGTTTTACATATAAAATCTCTTAAGTATATAATTCCATTGTCTTTGCACCCTATTTTCTTTTGCTCTTTCTCTAAAACAGTCTCAGTATATCTTATTTATTTATTTAACAAATCGGAAAGATGAGCCAAGGTCTCTTTTACAGAGGTTCCACATCAAGTCACAAGAATAGCAAATTACAATGGTTTCAGTAAGTAGTACAACATGAGGAAAATAATTACATAAAAGAACAGTATGGCAAGATAAATATTGTGTCAAGTGCAGCCAGTGGCCTTGTCTAAAGAGGGGTGAAAGGGCTTAAAAGGAGAGAAAGTACAGGGGGTGAATTGGGGGTGGAAGGAGCAAAAAAAAAAAGAGCAAGGAGGGAAATTCCACAATGAAGCTTGAGCAGGAAAGTCCCAGAGGGGAGAGAAGAGAACAAAGTGAGGAAACAGAGGAGAGAGGGGGAAGTAGGAGTGGAGGGGTAAAGGAAGGGGGGGGGATGAGCTAGGATGAAAAGAGGGCAGGAATGGGAAAGGGATAAGGGAGGAAGTGCTGTGAGTAGAATAACGCAGCAGCAACATAGGGCAGTTCTTTACCTTAGAAGGTGTATTTGTATTCTATTTTTGACTGGATTAGAGGTAGAAATCAGTGTTTGTAATAAGTGTTTGTGTTTAGTCAGTGGTTTTAACAGATCAATTATGACGTCACACACCAGTATGTATTTATTGAGTCTTTATATGTCTCCGCTTTAGCCTTTGAAAAAGGACACATATGTCTGAAACGCGTCAGGTGTACCATGCTGCTACTTAATTTTACCTTTGAATAAAGGATATTTTAAATCTTAAATGGAGCCAAGTGGTCACTTTCAAATTTAGAGGTCGTGAGTGCCTGTTTGTGTGTAAATAAGAGAATGGGAAACGTATCTCCTTTATTTTAATGCAGAGGAAAAATGGTTTGCCCTACAATCAGTATGTCTAATGTCAGAAAACCTTGACTTTCAGTCCCCAGGAATCCCTCACCATGCTTACCTGTGCTTTTAACTTGCAGGTCTGACCTACCCCAGAGCTTAGAATTTTATGCTATTTTGAGAATCTTGGAATGAAATTCAAAACTCTGCTGTGTGCTCGTGCTCATGCTCATGCTCACCATAACATTCTAAAGGCTGATTTATTTCTTCACCTGAAGTATGCAGTAGCTCCAGAGTCTTCTCTGCAATGTCAGACCAGTTTTCGGGTTATGTTTTTTGTCATAGTATGCTTTTTAGTTATTTTATCATTAACTCTGTGTGGTTAGCCGGCCCGGTGGTGGTGAGGGTTCAGGTGCTGGACGTCACACCTTGCGCCACACCAGCGACCTTGGTTTGGGAACAGATTCGGGTAATTCGGGGGTTGGCCGGGGGAGGTAATGATTGAGTGTCTGGAGGACTGCTTTCCTTCCTTTGGGGGTTGGGGTTTGGTCTGCACCCAGGGTACTTGACTGCCTTCGCAGAGGTGGAGACAGCTGCTGCGCCCATTGTACGGTCTCGGGGGAGAAAAGAAACTGAGGAAAATACCGGGATCCAGCAGGACCCATGATGGCCCCAGTGGGCCGGAGGATGTACCCCTCGGAGGCGGGAGGGGGGCCATAACCCCTACCAGGTCCACGGAGGTGGTAAAATAATGTGATTAAAAAAACAAACAAACAAAAAAAAAACCTCTGCATGGTTATATCATTTCTGTGTATTTTTTAACCTTTTTCCGATTACCCATCAGTTCTCAGGAACCGGAGAAGATAGTTTTTCGGCGCAGTTCCCACTTTTAAGGACCTGATTTTATAACTACTTTAATTTTCATTAAATCACTAAAAAATTTAACTGCTTTGAGGTTTCTACTGTATATTATTCTCGGTTCTTCTGTATTTGGGAACTGAGCTAGTATTTTACAGTTTAGCATAACGAGACAGTATTTTACAGTTTATTTTTATTTATTTATTGAATACTAGGATTACAAATACCTTTGAACCAGAGGTTCTTTTACAAAGGTTCCACGTCAGTAAAACATTGTGATTACAAACAGTAGAGAATACAATACCATGTAGAACTAAGATACAACAGAAAGTACAATTTGTTAATACATCATACCAAAACCATAATTTTTATGCTGGTTTTTTTTTTTTTTTAATGCATTTGGGGAGGGAGGTGAGGACAGGTTATGTGGTGTGGAAATAAACACTATGGGTGACAAGGGTAGGTGAGTGTGGAAGAAGGGATGGTGGTGGAGGCAGGGGCAGACATGGGGAATGTCATTGTCATAAGTGCTAGGGTCACTGAAAGTGCAGGGGAGGGTAGAGAGAGAGAAGGGGGAGGTGTAGATAAGGTGATGGAAGGAATTGCGAATGGGAGGGGTAGAGATTGTGCCAAGAGGGAGGGAGAAGGTGGGGGTGGATTGGAGCGGGAAAGGGTCAGGCAGCATGGGGACAGCTAGGGGAGGAGGAGGAGTAAGAACCAGTCGAGAGGATGAAAACAAGGGGAGGGAGGTTGTGGATAATCAGGGGTTAAGAGGCAGTAGTCAGCCCAAAGGTCTACAGGTTACAGTCAGACTTACTAATATTAGCGAGGTGGAGGCACAGTTTGCTTTTGAACGGGCCTAGCTTATACTCATTTATAATTTCAGGAGGGAGGCCATTTATAAAGGTTTAGCCTAACTAAATGATCTTTTAGGCTGCTTTCATTTGTGATTTCATTTTTAAGGGAACGGAACAGCATTTGATATGTTTTAAACCCCTTTTACATATATGGGGTTTCTTATTCAGTTTTACTTTGATTTACATTCCCTGGTTTGTCAGCGTTTGGCATGACTGACAGACCCAAAAATAAGTTGGGACCTACAGGCTTTAAATTTATTAAGTTTCTTTCCAACTCCTGACAAAGGCAGACTGTCACGAGTTGTGCTTAAAGTGCCCGTGTCCAGATTATGTTTGTTTGTATGAGTTTGTATGAAGTTTGTCCCAAAAGGGCTAAAAGAAAATAACAAAAAAAATGTAAGTCGGTTTGACTTCTCAGTCTGCCTCCATGTTGCAAAATACGCAGAAGCATAAGACTGCTAAAGATAGTTCAGAAGTCCAGGTGTCTGAACTGGGGAGCCCTGATCTGGGTTAAAAAAAACTGTCACTGTCCCTTCTCCTGAAGAAGGAAAGAAGCTGCCAGTGGACAGAAATAAAATGTCCTCAATAGAGCACATGACTAAGACCTCAGTGCATGCTTAAAAAAAAAAAAAAAAAAAAAATAGCTGTCCCTCCTCCTGAAAATGAAAGGAGTCGCCAGTGAATAAAAATAAAATGCTTTCAATGGAAGACATTACTAAGGCATGGCATTTCTTCTAGTCATTCCAGGCTGTGGTGGAATTTCAGGAATATGCCTGCCTCCCCCACTCTTCTCTCCCCCCCGCCCAGCTTTGGTCACATTTCCAGTGCCTGTGGAGGAGGTGGTAGGAATGTTTTATGAAGAAGAGGGAGAACTTGAGCATCAATTTGACTCACTTCTAAGACCCTCAGATGACTATACATCTTACTGCTTCTTTTTGAGACATTTGGTCAATACCCTCAGTTTTTCCTCACAGGAAACTGACTAGGAAGGGTTTGAATTAATGGATATAATGGGTTTATCCCCCACTAAGGGATTGATGTTTCCCATCTACAAATTCCTCAGGAAAGGCACTTTTACATTCACGTCAGCACCCACTTCAGCTGCTGGTATAGTTTAAAAATTAAAGTAAATATCTGTTGACAAACAGGGTTCTGTGTACCTGTATTCCCACCCTGATTGTGAAGAAGTGGTCCAGGATGCTGCGTGGGTCAAGGCCAAAGTGCCCCTTTTTCCCCTCATAACCTCCTGGAAAAGATCCCAGGAAACTGGATGCTAAAAAAAATAATAAATAAGAAGTGTATACTTCAGCTTCTCAGCTCCTAAGGCAGACAGCTTATGTTGCCTACACAACACTTTACCAGAGAGCCTTCTAGAACTCCATTCAGGCTCTGAACAAAAAAGTTAGTGGATACTTGGGACAGGATATTGCTGGCACAGCAAAATCAGCCATACATGCCTCAAAATTCCCCGTTTAGCATGGCAGTGTACACGAAGGACACAGCGTACAGGGTTAGGGCTCATGCAGTGTCCCTAGGAAGGGTTGCCTGGCTTAGAACTACAAATCTATCCCAGTACTCTTGGACAAATTCTGCATTTTTTTTCCCTTCTGGGGGAAATTCCATGTTTGAAAGCAAGACAGGCTTTCATAAAAAAGGTGGATGAGTATAAAGCCACCTACAAGAGGGTAGAGGATACTATCCTCCTGTTTATGCCCCTGTGAATACCCCCCAAAATGGCCTGTTATGGGGGCAGGAGAAGGGGAATTTAGGCATGCTGCTGCAGAACCAGCACGTGAACCCAAGGCAAAACAGAGCCAAGACTGGTTCACTACTTCCATCGTAGAGGTAATGAGCCATGGTTTGACTTTGCATTTTAGAGGATTTCCAAAACTACAGGACCCAGAAGGTTTTTTTTTTTTCAATCTCACATCCCAGCAAAACAAAACAAAAAATAATTCTGATGGAGCTGTGGGTGAAGAAATTGCTGTAAACACATGCAGTGGCACAAGTACCAGCTGCAACAGGGCAAGGGACATTACTCCAGATACTTCCTAGCCCCAAAGAAAAATGCATAAAATGCCTGAGGAAAATACCTCACGGTCAGGTTATGGGACTGCTGTTAGCAATTTACAGCCCTTCACTTCAGTCTCACCTCAGCTCCATGGGTATTCACAAAGTGTCTAGCTATGGTGGCAGCACATTTGAGAAGACAGGGTTGGTGGGTTTTCCTTACCTGATCTAAAAAAATGAACTGGCAAGCTCCTCCATATTGCTAACCCAATGCGCTTTGGAGGTGTTGGGCTTCCTCATAAACTATCAAAGTCCCAACCAGAACCGGTACAAGTTCTGGGCCTCATCGGTGCAGAGCTGGATACCCTGCAAGGGAAAGCTTTTCTTCCTCTGGCAAAGATGGCAAATCTGACTTCAACTGCAGAATCCTTCATAGCAGACCAGCCAAGGTCTGGGGGTTCATATGTTACTGGGTCACATGGCCTGCTCCACATCAGTGGTATCAGGTGTCAGATTCCAGATATGAGAGATCGGGTATCACCTAGGGAACCATTGGTCTCAGTGGTAGGGGACACTATCTAAATTGGTGCCTCTGTCACAAGAGCCTGGTTAAGAGCTCTGGACTGGTAGAAGTGGGAATGCAACCTCAATAGGGAGGATAGAGAGGATTCCATTCCTCCAGCAACTCCTGTAGTTATTGCCACAGCAGATGGCTCCCTTTTAGGTTGGGGTGTCCACCTGCAGGATCCAGCTGAGTGCACAGGAGGCACCAAATCACATAAATCTCCTGGACCCAGTGCAGTGTTCCTGGCAGTGCAGGTGTTTTCCTCACAGATCAGTGGTCAGTTTGACCTGAACAAACACAACAGCCATGTACCACATCTGCAAACACGTAGGAATACAATCTTCCAGGCTGTGTTTGGGAGCCATGAAGATCAGTAACCTGGAATATGCCCTGGGGGTACTGCTGACCACAGTACACCTACCATGGGGGTGAGATACTGACAACAACAAAAATGGAAAGGGACCTGGGGGTAGTCACATCAGATGATCTAAAGGTGGACCAGCAGTGTGAGTAGGCAGTAAGGAGGGCTGGGGGATAGTGGGATGCATAGGGAGAGACATCACCAGTAGAAAGCAGGAAGTTGTTGGCCCTCCGTACAGACATTTGGTAAAGCCACATCTGGAGACCCCATCTCTGCAAAGACATAGACAGGGTGGAGGCTGTCCAGAGGAGGGAAACCAAAATGGTGCAGGGTCTGCACCAGAAGACATATGAAGAAAGACTAAAGGAGCTTAAGATGTATAGCCTCAAGGAAAGGAGGGAGAGGGGGGACATGATAGAAACTTTCAAATATCTCAAAGGAATCGACAAAGTCCAAGAGGGTAGCATCTTTCAGAAAAAGAGATGTGCAAGAACAAGGGGCACAATTTGAAGATAGAGGAATGACGGCTCAGAGTTAATGTGAGGAACTATTTCTTCACAGAGAGGGCTGTAGATGCATGGAACAGCCTCCCTGAGGAGGTCGTAGAGTCAAAAACAGTGGGGGAATTCAAGAATGCATGGGACAGACATAAGGCAATTCTAGTGGGGGGGTAGGAGGAAGCAGGCTGTTGGTTAACTAAGATCTGCAGCTTATCCGTTGGGTAAGGAAATGGGAAGACTAGGTGAACCAAGCGGTCCTTATCTGCCGTCAAATTCTATGTTTCTGTGTTACCAGTGAAAGGCAATATACTAGCACCGTGAGCAGGATCAGTCGGGGAAATCACGAATGGGCCCTGAACCAGCAGGTGCTGGCATTAGCATCCAGGAGGTGGGTTATGCCAGAGATGGATTGGTTTGCATCCCGGGAGAATCATTAGCTTCTAACCCCAGGAACTCTTCAATATGCTTAACTCTTGCAGTCAGCCTCTAGTATTGAACTGTCTAGAGAATGGAACCTATGCAAATGATGGAACACTTACCATTCAGACTGCTGCCATTACCAACTACTGCGTTCTGTAACGCTCAGATTTCATTCTCCGCCTGGTAGTCAAGACGTCTCGGAGATCTCTTCTCACAAGTTGTGAAATGTGTTGTTTTTCTTGTGAAAAAACAAGTAACTTTTAATTTTATTTCACCTGCGGCTTTTACTTTCTGTCTAAATAGTTAGGGCTAGGTTAGTTTATTGTTTTTAACTTAGTTTTGTAGTTCCTCTATGGTTCTGAGAAACCATCGAGGAACCAGCGTTTCCGTTAGTTTTATTTACTTCTCTGCCAATTTTATATATAATTTTACCATTGTTTCTTAGAAACATAGACTTTGACGGCAGATAAGGACCACTTGGCCCACCCAGTCTGCCCATTTCCCTACCTATTGGATAAGCTGCAGATTCTAGTTAACCAACAGCCTACTTCCTGCAACCCCCTACTATAATTGCCTTATGTCTGTCCCATGTATGTTTGAATTCCCCCACTGTTTTAGACCCCACAACCTCTCCAGGAAGGCGGTTCCATGCGTCCACCACTGTCTCCTTGAAAAAGAATTTCCTCACATTACCCCTGAGCCATCCCCCCTCTAACTTTAAATTGTGCTCCCTTGTTCTTACACATCTCTTTTTCTGAAAGATGCTACCCTCCTAGACTTTGTTGATTCCCTTGAGGTACTTAAAAGTTTCTATCATGTCCCCCGTGTTCCTCCTTTCATCAAGGGTATACATATTAAGCTCTCTCAGTCTCTCTTCATATGGTTCCTGATGTAGACCCTGCACCATTTTAGTTACCCTCCTCTGGACTGCTTCCATCCTGTCTATGTCCTTGCGTAGATGAGGTCTCCAAAACTGCACGCAGTACTCCAGGTGGGGTCTCACCAACTGTGTGTACAGAGGGATAACCACTTCCCTTTTTCTACTTGTGATGCCCCTTCCTATGCATCCCAGTATCCCCCTGGCTTTCCTTACTGACTTCTCACATTGCTTACCCACCTTTAGGTCATCTGATATGACTACACCCAGATCCCTTTCCATTATTGTTGTCGTTAGTACCTCCCCTGCTATTGTGTACTCTTCTCTTGGATTTTTATTTCCCAGGTGCATTACTTTGCACTTATTTGCTTTGAATCTAAGTTGCCATATGTCTGACCAGTCCTCCAACCTTGCCGAGTCCCTTCTCATCCTTTCTACCCCCCCTTGTGTATCAGCTCTGTTACAGATCTTTGTGCCATCCGCAAAGAGGCATACCTTTTCTTCCAGACCCTCCGCAATGTCACCTATAAAGACGTTAAAGAGGACTGGACCCAGTACTCAGCCCTGAGGTACTCCACTGGTAACCCCCCTTTCTTCAGAATGTGTTCCATTCACTATTACCCTCTGTGTCCTGTTGTGCAGCCAGTTTGCTACCCAGGCTACCACCCTGGGACCCGCTCCCAGGCTGGCTAACTTGATTATTAATCTTTAGTGCGGGACTGTGTCAAATGCCTTGTGTCTGAACTGTTACTTCCATGGTTCCTACTCAGATATCGGTCTTTTTCCTCAGGAAAATCAACTCTGAACAACATAACTGTGGTTATTTTTTTTGTTGAAACCCCTACCCCTTTAGTAGGTTCCAAGTATATCAGAAAAATCTAAAAGGAAAATGGGCCCTACTGGTTTCAAAAACTGCACTCAGTGTAGTGAGATTTTTGCCAAGCAGATAAACATGAGTTGTGTTTAGTCTGTCTTGGGGAATCTAATTTCACAGCACAGTATGATATCAGTAAAACCTTTCAACCTAAAACTGTGGAAAAAGGATTGGAAAGGTTCAAGAAAAAGATGGCATCTCATGTAGTTCCGGAGGATGGGGGCTTTGACCAGCCTGCTTCCTCCACTGAAATAGATAAAAATAGCGAACCTGAACCTTCCACTCCAAGTAAAGGAAAGCCATCAAAAATGAAGCGAACTGGCTGACAAACCGGAACTGTCAAAAAAGAAACAAAAAAACAAGCACACAGAACCCCCAGCTGGGAAGGCTAAAAGGACTTCTGTTGAAAAAATGGCTATGCCTACAGCTGAGGCGATTGCACAAGCCTTAAAGGTTATTTAGGCTTTGCAAGCCACTACTTCTCAGGGATTGGTACTGGTTCTGGTTCAACAGGTACCGGTAAATCCATCAGTTCAACCTTTGATTCAGCAGTCGATAGCATCGGTTTCGGTTCCTGATGCTCAGGAACAGTATGATGAGGATGAGGAAGGGGAACACAGTGAACCAGAGGTCTCCCCCGACCAGGAATTTGAGTCCCTTCCCAGATTACCTGAAGATTTCTCCTCGCACTACACATTTGTAAAACAAATGGTAGATGCTCTGGATCTAACTAACAATGAGTTGGAAGAGTATGTAGAGGAGGTCGAGTTTTTGGATGTAATGGGACTAACTCCCCACCAAGAAATTACTGTTGCCAGTCAATACATTTCTTAAAAAGCACATCCTCAAAATTCTATAGACTCCCAACTATGTTCCACCCTTGGATAAGAGAGCTGATAGAAAATATC
Source organism: Neoceratodus forsteri (assembly GCA_016271365.2). Lineage (NCBI taxonomy): Eukaryota > Metazoa > Chordata > Ceratodontiformes > Ceratodontidae > Neoceratodus > Neoceratodus forsteri. The sequence continues at coordinate 803,470,850 of CM028134.1, read as the reverse complement.
AACTGGACAGGCCAGGGGCACAATTTTTATTCTCTCGCTCCGACCATGAAGGTGTGGTACAGACTGCAGCCTGTGATAGGGCCAGGGTACCTTTGGCATCCCATCCCCCTGACATGGATTCTCGAAAAATTGACAGTATGGCCAAAAAAGGTTACCTGTCTGCCTCTTTGCCCATCAGACATGCAAATTTTATGACCTATGTGGCCCAATATCGGAAGTCTCTGTGGCAGTCTGTCATGGCCATGGCAGACAAGGCCTCAGCTGGATTGGTAGCCCACCTGAAATGGCCAGGTTCAGCCTGGGAGGCTTCTAAGGTACTAGTTCCAAATGGCAGTAGATGCTAATGACACTGCTGCCAGATGGATGGCCCTTAAAATTGCTCTAAGAAGGTTTGCTTGGCTGAGAGCTACTTATTTATCCCAAGACACACAAACAAAGGCCATGGATTTTCCCTGTGAGAACAACTCACTTTTTGGGGACAAGGCAGAAGCCTGCATGAAGAAGGTGGACAAACACAAGATCACCTACAAGAGAAACTCTGCTAAAGAGAGACCTTCAAATTCCTACAGACGTTATTGGGGGGGAGAGGTAGGTCAGCTTATGGCACACCTTGATTTCAGGCCCCAGCTTCACAGCAGTACCAACAATATCCTCCGCAGACAGGATACTTTAGCTTGGTTCCCTCGCCTAGATCCCCTTCTACCGCTTCCTCTAAACAGGCTAAATCGCAGCCTATACAGAACTCCTGACATGGTTGCCAGGGTTGCTTCCCTTGTACCATTAGGAGGCAGGCTGACTCACTACTTCCAGGCATGGAAGAACATCATCACAGACAAGTGGGCCCTGGAAGTAGTGAGTCAGGGTTTGTCCCTCAGTTTCAAATCCTTCCCAACATTAAAGACAAGAATCTTCTGGCCAGCTTCCACCTCAGAAAAGAAACTGTTAGAGGGGGAAGTAGCAAATGTATTGCTGTCAAAGGCAGTAGAACCAGTCCCCCTGCAGCAAAGGGGAAAAGGATTCTACTCAAGGTACTTCTTGACCCAAAAGAAAAATGGGGGAGTGGCAACCCATTCTAGACCCAAGATTACTGAACAGGCACTTGGCAAAGCCAAAGTTCATAATGGTAACCTTAGTCATGATTCTGCCAACCCTCCAGAAGGGAGACTGGTTGGCATCCCTGGATCTAAAAGATGCATACTTCCACATCCCCATAAGAGAGTCCCACAGAAAATGACTTCAGTTTCAGACTCCCAGCGGGCCATTACCAGTTCTCAGCACTGCCATTCAGCCTCACTTCAGCTCCAAGAGCATTCACAGAGTGCCTGGCAGTGGTGGTGGCATACCTAAGAAGGCAGGGAATCACAGTGTTCCCTTACCTAGAGGATTGGTTAGTGGTGGGAAAATCACCAAAACAGGTAAGAGATTCCCTGAAGTCGACCCAAGACCTTCTGAAATTCCTAGGATTTCTGGTCAGTATTTAAAAAAAAAAAAAAAAATCTGTCCTGCAACCAGTGCAGGTGCTAAACTTCATAGGAGCAGAGTTGGACACCCTAAGGGGGGAGGGCATTACTACCTCAGAAAAGGGTGAACAACATTCTGCAGATTACTGGAATCTTCAAGCTCAACAAGCAAAGGCCGACAAGGCATCTCCTGCAGCTCCTGGGGCATATGGGTGCAGCAACAGACACAGTCATGGGCTCCGGGTTCCAGATGAGGGACATCCAGTTCCACCTCAGGACACATTTGCGTCAAAGAAGGGACCCCCTTTCAAAACTGATACCAATAACAAAGACATTACTGCAGACCCTTCAATGGTGGCAGGTCAGGGACAGCCTCAGGGAAGGAATCCCTTTTCAGCAGGAGTCTCCCTCCATAGTCCCAACAACAGACGCTTCTCTCCTAGGCTGGGGAGTATACTTGGAGGCACATACCATACATGACTTGGTCAAGTGCAGAGTCTCTAAAGCACATACATTTGATGGAACTCAGAGCCGTGTTTCTAGCTCTGCAAGCCTTTGCATCTCTAAAACAAGGCAAGGTGGTACGGGTCAGAACAGACAATACCAGTACAGTGTACTACATAAACAAGCAGGGAAGAACAAGGTCTATCCCTCTGTGCACAAAAGCAATGAAGGTGTGGAGTCCGCTCTACTCACTTCAGGCTTCATTGGTAGCCATTCATCTGCCAGGAAAGGACAACACCCTAGCAGATGCCCTAAGCAGAATCAGCCAGGATCACTATGAATTGTCTCTGAACTGACAAGTGTTGGATGTGATGTTCAGAAGATGGGGCACCCCAGAGATAGATATCTTTGCTTCTTACGACAACCACCAGTTGCCAAAATTCTGTTGCAGGCCACCAGTGAAGAACACAGTACCCCTAGACACCCTATTGTTGGATTGGTCTGGGAGGAAACTGTATGCGTTTCCTCCTTTTCCACTGCTGCTCAGGGTCCTGATCAAGCTCAGATCCCAGCCAGCCACAATGATTCTGATAGCTCCAGACTGAGCCAGGCAACCATGGTACTCACTGCTGCTCTCTCCGTCAGTAGTCCCACCAGTACACCTCCCTCAGAGGCACAACTTTCTAATCTCATCACGGGGGGAGGATCCTGTATCCAAACCTCCGGTTCCTCAGGCTCAAGGCCTGGCTCTTGAGGACTTGGAGTATGTAGGCTTGCACCTCTCAGAGAGTGTCCTTAATGTCCTGAGGGGGATCTGGGAAGCCCTCAGCAAAGAAGTCTTATGCTTCCAAATGGAAGAGGTTTTCTATATGGTGTTCTACCAATGATGTGGTACCTTCACAGGCAGGGTTGCCAGCACTGCTGAACTACCTTACCCATTTACATTCCATAGGCTTGTAGCCCACTACTCTGAATGTCCACCTGGCTTCAGTATCAGCTTACATTTCAGCTGGCAGAGGTGTCTGCAAGGCATCCAATCCTATTTTCAAAGTTCTTCAAAGGCCTGGCCCACCTGCACCCCTGTCACAGGGAACTGGTGCCAGCCTGGGACCTTAATGTATGCATTGTCAAGCTTATGGAACCTCCATTTGAGCCTATGGTCTCAGCACGTTTGAAATATGTGACCTGTAAAACAGTTTTCCTGGTTGTATGTCAAGAGAGCTTTAAGCTACTACATTACTCGTACCGTGGACCACAGGCAGGACAGACAGCAGCTGTTCCTGACTTATAGGGATGTGAGAAAAGGAAAACAAACATCTAAAAGGACCATTTCTTGCTGGATAGTACAATGTATCCAATTCTGTTACTCCAAAGCTGGTAAGGAGCCCCCAGTAGGGCTGAGGGCACATTCTACAGGGGCAGAGCTGCTACGATAGCAGCTGCCCGGGATATTCCACTGTTGGAAATCTGTAAAGCAGCTACGAGGAGAACAGTACATACTTTCACAAAGCACTACTGCCTGGACACTCAGTTCAGAAGTGATGCCAGGTTTGGTACAGCAGTTTTGCAGAGTCTGTTTCCAAAATGGGTTCTGTGCCCACCTCCAAAGGTACTGCTTCGTAGTCTGCAAGAGTTAAGCATATTTAAGCAAAACTTTCTCCGGCCTAAGTGCGGTACTTCCTGCCCAATTCTTTGACCCTGTCTCCCCATCCACCTACACCACTACCTCCCGGCCCCTATTCCACTTCAGAACAATCTCACCCCATGACGCCAAACCTTTCCGCTTAAAAGCCTTCACCTCTCACAACCCGAGTAGTGACCCCTTGACTCCAGGATACTCTGCCTCACGCTGGATGTCATGCTAATCCCCCTCACGAATGTCATCAACCGATCTCTATGCCTTGGTCAATTCCCAGATGCATGGAAACAGGCTGAAATCACCCCTATCCATAAGTCCGGTGACCGAACACTAGCAAATAACTCCATCCCCCCGGCCCCCCCACAAAGCCCTGGAGAAAATAGTATCCATGCAGCTCATAGAATACCTATCTAAATATGACATAGTATGCCCTGAGCAACATGAATTTCGCCCGGGTCACAGCACATCCACAGCCCTACTGGAATTCTCCCACCAAATCCACTCTGCGCTTGATGCTGGGAAACTTGCAGGTGCAGTATTCATCGACCTATCCAAGGCCTTTGACATTGTGTGTCACCCTCTGCTGCTAAATTCCCTTAGCCAACTGGGTTTCTCACCTGGCCCACTGAACTGGTTCTCAAGCTACCTACAAAGCAGATCCCAAAGAGTCAAGCTGAATAGGACCCTGTCCACCAACCTACCAGTACGCTCTTAGGCCCACCCTTTTTAGTCTCTTCCTAAACACCCTCCCAAGCTCCTGCTAGGACAAAATACTTCTTTATGCTGATGACACAGTCATCATCGCATAACATTTGGACCTACTCTCGCTCCAAAGTACTCTGCAGCGCACCTTCGACCAAGCAGAAAAATGGTTCAACAGCCATCAGCTAGTCCTAAACCTGAAAAAAACAAAATCGATGCTTTTTGCACACCGACAAAACAGTGCCAGTGACTCTCCCCTTCTCATCACCCCCAGCACACTCCACCCACTTGAACAGATAACAACATACAGGTACCTGGGCATCACCTTTGACTCAGGCTTTACCTTCCACACCCATTTAAAAACCCTGCCATCAGCCATGAATTCCAGGATTGGTCTCTATCGCCACAAAGACTGCCTCCCTGAATTTGCCTTAAACCTGGCCATCACCTCATCCGTGCTGTCTCTGGCAGACTACGGACTCCTGATCTATGCAGTTGCAGACCCCACCGCCCTTACTAAAGTCCAGACCTCAGTTAACAAAGCCTGCAGGCTCCTGACTGGTGTCCATAGCAGAACCGACACATGCCTGCTGTACTGTGCCTCGAACATACTCACATTTGAGGAATGGCTGAAATACCACACCTGCCTGCTGGCTAAAAAGACCCTATCTGGGCTATGCCCCCCAAGGGTCACCACATCCCTGCTACAGGCCACCCGGCCTGTGCTGACTCGTAATTCCACTAAAGCCACCTTCCTAGTACCTAGAGCCAGGACCTCTCTCTGCCAAAGATCCTTTCACTATAGACCACCGGTCTGGTATAACTCTCTCCTAGAGAACATCACAGGCATTCCCAGAATTGGCCAGTTCAAAATAACCCTTAGAAAATACATTGTCGATAGTCGGAGCTGTAACTGCCTATAGTGGACCAGTATTCTTTCTCAATAGTCCCTTCCAGACTTCCCTGGGTTCCACTGATGACTAAGCACTGGTTCTACTGCAGAGTATGACACTGCCTTGTATAATTAAAACAAATTGTTTGTTTATCTATGCCTGTATTTCACTTGTATTGTTACCTCTGTCTAAACCTCACTTGATTGTTTGTCCACCCTCCCTGTGACGAGGTACCTTTGTAAACGAGTCTCTGACTCAAAGGTTGTAAATCTGATTATTCAAAATAAATAAAAATGAAAACTAAATAAATAAATAAACATTGAAGAATTCCTGGGGTTAGAAGAAAAAATTACTCACTTTACTAATCTTGTTTCTTCCAAGGTATTCTTCAATATACTTAACTCTCCCTCCCTACCTCCCCTTCCAATACCAGTGGCCTCTGCATATCAACTGGATTTCTGTATAGAAAAGGGTTTTTCACCTTAGTTGTGTTCTAAGTTTTTAAAACCCAGTTGGGTGTCGTTTCCCCTCTTTAGGTCATGTCTGACAGTTTGGGTTACTTTCTGTTGTGGTGGATTTTATTATTAAAATATTACTATTCTTATGATAGCTTAGTTTAGGGGCCTTTCTTTGCAGGCTCCAATGAAGCTGAGCGTTCTAGAATGCAACAGTTGGTAAGGGCAGCAGTTGAAGTGGTGGCACTAGCCAATGAGTGTTCCCATCATTTGCATATGTTCCATTCTCCAGGCAGTTCAACACTAGAGGCTGGCTGCAGGAGTTAAGCATATTGAAGAATACCTTGGAAGAAACAAGATTACTAAGGTGAGTAATTTTTTCTTCCCTGTTTTGTTGCAGGCCTCCGGCAGGGGACTCCATACCATCAGATGCCCTGACTATAGACTAGACAGACAGGTCCCTATATGCCTTTCCTCCCCTCACTCTTGCCGAGAGTGCTCTTGAAGATGGGGAGCCAGCCTGTAACCATGATTCGACTGGGCCAGGCAAGTTTGATACTTTTTACTCCTTGCCCTCACCATCAAGCATCCTATCTGCCTCCCACTGAGGCATAGCCTGCTGCATATAGTGCCTGTCCACAAGGGGGGATCAAGGGAGGTGGCAGGGAACTACAGGCCTGTCAGCCTGACCTCGGTGGTGGGCAAGGTGATGGACGGCATTGTCAAGGAGAGGCTGGGGGGGACCTGGATAAGTCAGGGTGCCTGGACGATAGACAGCATGGATTCATCCCGGGGAAATCGTGTCAGACAAACCTGGTGGAGTTCTATGACTGGGTGACAAGTGCCTTGGACCTGGGTAGACCAGTGGATGTCCTCTTTCTGGACTTCAGCAAGGCATTTGACTCTGTTCCTCACGTGGGCCTGTTGGATAAGCTGGGAGAAATGGGGTGGGAACCAGATGATCAGATGGATAGGCAATTGGCTCCAGGACCGGACCCAGAGGGTCGTAGTTGGTGGGATAGTCTCATCCCCAAGGAGGGTCAATAGTGGGGTCCCACAGGGATCAGTCCTTGGGCCCCTTCTGTTCAACGCCTACGTATCTGACATAAGGACAGGAATCAGGAGTGAGATGAGTCTCTTTGCAGATGACTCGAAACTGGGGGGCGGTGGTGGATGGGGAGGAGGGGAGGGTGGCCCTACAGGGGGACCTGGAGGCTCTGGAAAGATGGTCTAGAAAGTGGAAGCTGAGGTTCAATGCAGGGAAATGCAAGGTACTCCACCTGGGGGCCAGAAACCCAGGCCAAGTGTACACCCTGGGGGAAATGCTACAAGTCTCGATGGCTGAGAGGGACCTGGGGGTGGTGGTGGATGTCAAGATGAACAACTCGGAGACTTGTGGGAGGGCAGCAGCCAAGGCCAACAGGATGCTGGGATGCATCGCTAGGGGATCACCTCCAGAAGGAGGAAGTGATACTCCCTCTGTATAACTGCTTGGTGAGGCCGCACCTTGAGTACTGCGTGCAGTTTGGAGGCACACTTAAAGCGGGACATTAACCTCCTGGAGAGGGTCAGAGGAGGGCAACCAAAATGATTTGGGGCTTGGGGACAGGACCTATGAGGAGAGGCTCGAAGAGCTAAATATGTACACATTGGAAGAGAGAAGGGACCGGGGGACATGATAGAGGTCTTTAGGTACATGAAGAGGATAAATAGAGGAGGAACAGTCGGGGTGCTTGAAGGAAGGAGGAAGGGCCACTAGAGGGCATGGCTGGAAGCTGAGAGGGAAGATTCAGGGGAGAAAGGAGGAGGTGCTACTTCACTGAGAGGGTGGCGGAGCCATGGAATGCACTACCTAGGGGGCTGGTGGAGGCAGAGACAGTGGAGGGGTTCAAGAGGGGGTGGGACAGGTACAGGGGAAGGGTTCTGGAAGCAAAATCCAATGCAGCAAGAATATCCGGAACTGGGAAGGGAGAAGCCAGAGAAGGCGAGGGGGACAGCAAGGTCAGCACCCAGGTTGGGGACTGACCAAACGAGCAGACACGAAAGACCGTTAGGCCTATTCTGCTGGCATTATAGTATGTTAGTATGCAGAGTCTGCACAAACCCAATTTACATCATCTTCCACAGGGACAAGGTAGTGTCTGAATTTCACCTGAGCAGGTCCATTACCATTCCAGTGTTCTTTACAGCAAAATCTAGCTCTGGAGAGCAGAGGCTCCACAGTCTGGATATCAAAAGGGTGCCCACATAATACCTGGATTGCACTAAAGAAGCCAGGTCCTCCCATTCACTGTTATTCACATATAGTGAAGTGGGCAGAGGTAACCCAACTTCCAAGCATGCAGTTGCTCGTTGGATAGTTTTCTGCATCCCATTCTGTTACGTCAAAGCTGGCATACTACTACCACATGGCTTTGGAGCACATTCCATGCATGGAACTTCTTTCTCTATGGCAGCTGCAGGGGGATTTCCCTTTGCTAGAAATTTGTAAAGCAGCTACTTGGAAAACAGTACACACCTTCACAAAACACTATTATATGAACATACAGTTTAGAAGGGATGCCAGATTTGGCTCTGCTGTCTTGCTGAACCTTTTTTACCTAAATAGGTTCTGTACCCATCTTCCTAAGGTACTGCTTTGTAGTCTGCACTAATGAGCATCGTGAAGGATTCATGGTGTTTGAAGACAAAAATTACTTACTATAGTAATATTGTTTCTTCCAAGGGATCCCTCACTGTGCTTAACAAACACACCCTACCTCCCTTTTCAGAACCTGGAAAAGGTTCTACAAGAATCTGTTCTCGTTTTGTCTTTACTTTGCGTGACTATTCTTTGTGCATTGCCTACAATCAAATTTTGGGTGTGTTTGTTGCAGTTTTTGGCCTGTCATGTTTGTGTCGCAGCACTAAAAATTGGGAGGTGGGGGGGGGGGAGGTTTTGTTTTGTTGTATAGTTTTAATTAGTTTTTTGTTTTTTTTTTGGTATTATATTTTTATTGAGCTTTTAGCAAGATATCCCTTACAGAAAGCAATCAAGCACAGGGGAATCTTATAAACAGATTACAGTAGCAACAGTTAAGTGAAAGCAATGCAGTTGAAAGGATTCACCCCTCTTAGTCTCATGGGGGAATTAGCCACTCTACAGCAATCAGAAAGTCCATACGCCTACAGTACTGGGAGGACCCCAGAGGATAAAAGTCTCCACTAGTCAGTCCCTCCACAGGGACCAACCAGTGTGCGAGCCAACTGGCCCACAACTCCCCCTGCAGGATTTCAAACGCACAAAAAACATTGGCTCCAGCTCACATTAATATATGTCCCTTTTTTCATATATACAGATACCCCATTCTCCCTTCTCTAGATGTAAATAGGCATATTGAGAACATAGCAGATTTTTAACTGGATCCCAAAACCCCTTCAAGAAAAACATTAGTATTCCGGGTGGTAAATGGGCGATAAAAAAAGGCAGTCAGGGTCCGCGTATAAGGCCACCAACCTTTAGGAACAGTACAGGTCCACATTTAGCAGTTTTGAACATAGTCCCAAAAATATATAGATGGTCAAATGCTAGGACCAAAAAATGTTCAATAAGAACCCCCCCCACTGCTTATAAGACCACCAATCCCAAAATTATACAACACTCATAATTAACTAACGGGTTAAGTATTGATCCTCTAGATGGTACAGTAAAAGAAGGTTATATGTTACAAGTCCTGATAGTATTTCAAGAAACAGTCATTCTCCTTCTGTCTCAGTATCCTCCTCCTTCTCCTGAAAACCCTCCTGCTCAGTAGTATCCAGGACCTTTTCAGCGTCTCCTGGATCATTGAATAAGTAAATTTTATCTTTCCATGAGACACACAGTCTGGCTGAGTACAGACGTTGATGATGGACCTTAAGTTGTCTCAGACGAGCATGGATCCCATCGAACAACTTGCACCATTCCCTGGTACCGAAGGATAGGTTAGGAAAGATATGCAAGCCTGAATCTCCGTACTTAAACTGCCTTAGTCTTCGTGTTGCAGCCGGTAAATGATCCCTGTCCCCCCACACCAGAGCAAACCACAACAAAAGTATGGGGACCAGTGAGTCCTTTCTGCACTCTGCGAAGAATGAGCTTGTAAGCCTTTTCCAGGGACAATGGCGGCTCCTTCTCTGTAAAGCCAGATAATCCAGGTAGAAAGGTACGGGCAAAGTCCAAAGGCTCTTCCACCTCAGTCAACTCTGGGAGACCCAAGATCCTGATGTTCCGTTCCCGTACCTGATTCTTAAGGACCTCCAAATGCTGACATAGCCAAGTAGTGTCCCCAATCAATTTTGTGGAGACCTCCATCATTTTTGTTCCCCTCCAATTTGGCTACTGATTGATTAGTTAAATCCACTTGTGTTTCTAGAGCCGCAACCCTCAGAGTTAGCAGGTCGAACTTGCGTTCCAGTTCTTGGACCATATGCACCAGTTGCAGCAGAGAGGAGTTGACCGTGGCCAGTGACACAGTTTCAAAGTCCCCGGAACTAGATGTCTCTGCCACTGTGCCACGAGAAGGCCCACCATCCCACTTGCTTCATGGTTGGAAAAAGTCAGCAGAAGCACCTGCTGATCCTTTATTTTTCCACATTTTGCTTACAGGAAAGGGTGCAGGAGCTTGACTGAAGCGAGTTAGCTGGGGCAGGCGCAATAAATTTGACTTTTTAATGTAAAAGTATAAAATAAGAGCCCGAGCTTCCAAAATATGCTGTCTCCTGCGTGGCTGCTCAGCAGTGCCCCCGTTTAACTAGTTTTAGTGCTCACTGCTCACCCTAGCTGTTGAAATAAAACTGCTGTTGGAATGTTAGGGTGAGCATGAGTACACAGCAGAGTTTTGAATTTCATCCCAAGATTCTCTAATTAGCATACAGTTCTAAGCTTTGGAGCTAAGCACAGTGAGTGATCCCTTGGAAGAAACAATATTACTATAAGAAGTATTTTTTTCTTCCCGCGAAGTGACTAATTACTTAATAAGAAATCGTAACAAATTCAGTGCAATGAAAAAGAATCCCAACTACCAAAATAAGAAGTTATAAAAAGACATTGAAGGAAAGCAAAGATGTATTCAGAAGGGAAAGAGCGAACACTGATTTCTAGGCTTGCATACACAAAGATTTTCCTGCTTGTTTCACCTAAACACACTGGGGCACACAAGGCTCCATGTGGTCTCATGCGAACGTGGTGACTCAGAGCCAAGCTGAAGTCCTCTCTTTCCCTGTGGTACCTCTGCTGCACTGTCACCCAGGTAGTATTGCTGCAGTGCAGGCAGCACCACTCCCTCTCCGGGATGCTCACTCCTACCCCCACCAGCCGGGGCTTGGACTGGGGTATGTACTCCTACCCCCCACCCGCCCTCTGATACCCATGGCTTGAAACGCAAACCTGGGTTACTGGCACTGTAATCGGCAACACTGCAACTGTGCTGATGGGATGGCTTGTTGACATGTTTAAATATCTTTTAATTTTAATTAGCTGTGATCCACTGTAGTATCCGTTTAGAAAGAAGGCATTTATCAGAAAAACTATAAGCACAGTGTAGTGTGCTACACTGAAACTTGCAGAGATGTTGGTGGGAGCTGTTTAAGATGATGAACAGAATATTATATTTTGTACATAGAATAAAGCCATAGATTACTAGGTGTTTGCACCAAATTCGAATCTTCTGCTGACTACTTCAAATATCAACAGTATTTGAATACATTTGGCAGAAAGTGTTCTCACCACCCTCAAGTACCCTATCTCCTCACATCCCTAGCCAGCTCATCCCCAGCCAGTGTAAAACTATATAGGTGCATTACATAACAAGTATAGTAAACTAGCGCAAAAAATTAATGAGTTGATTAGTCCTCTTCCCCCACCCTCGTAGCACCCATCCCACACTTCTCTCCCTGCCACAGTACACAATCACACACCCATTACACCCACTAAACATCTCCCAGTTGACTGTGACTGACACAGCCTTCCTCCCTTCATCTTGGCAGGGGGAGTACGGGGGGGGGGTAGAGGAACAGTGGGCGAATCTGAAAGTAGCCGTAGAGGAGGCAACAAATTTGCATTGGGCAATTAAGCAAAAGCAAGAGAACATAAAAACCACTATGGTTCTCAAAGGAAGTGGCTGGGAAGGTAAGAGCAAAAAGGCTGGAGGTAAAAGGAAACCCACAAGAAGGAGGACAGGGAAGTGTATGTAGAAAAACTGAGGGAGGCAGGGAAAGCAGCCAGGAGTGCAAAGGCACAAACAGAAGAAAAAATAGCCCAGGCAGCTGCGAAAGGGGACAAGACATTCTTCAGGTACGCTAGTTAAAAAGAAGAAAGACCTGGGGTGGGATTGTTAGGCTAAAAAGTGAAAGAGGGGACTGTGCGGAGGGGGACCTAGAGAAAGCAGCAATCCTGAACAAATATTTTTGTTCAGTATTCACAGAAGAAGGGGAAAGTGTGGGACCTCAGTTAAGCGACAGGAGCATCGATAAAAGGGAGATGGACACCAGTCCATTTATGGAGGAGAAAGTACTAAAGGAACTCGCAAAACTAAGAGTGGACAAGGCAGTGGGACTGGACGAGATACATCCAAGAATATTAAAAGAGCTTAGAGAGGTGTTCGCAGCACCACTGACATCCATGTTCAACAAATCACTGGAAACAAGAGTGGTTCCAGAGGACTGGAGGAGAGCAGAATCCTCTCCACAAAAGTTGGAGCAGGGAGGAGGCTGGCAATTACAGGCCAGTCAGTTTGACTTCGGTGGTGGAAAATTAATGGAATCGCTGCCAAAGGAAAGGATTGTGGTATAGCTTGAATCCAGTGGCTCACAGGATCCTAGGCTGCATGGATTCACAGCAGGAAGGTCCTGTCAAACAGATCTGATAGATTTCTTTGACTGGGTGACCAGGGAATTAGATCAGGGAGGGGCAGTGGATGTGGTCTACCTGGAATTCAGCAAGGCCTTTGACACTGTTCCACATAGGAGGCTTGTAAACTAGCTGGGCAGCCTGGGTGTGGGTCCCAAGGTGGTAAACTGGATCAGAAATTGGTTAAGGGATAGAACACAGAGTGTGGTGGTAAATGGAGTTCATTCCGAGGAGGGTGACCAGTGGGGTGCCACAAGGATCAATTCTGAGGCCAGTCCTCTTTAATGTCTTCATGAGTGACACTGCAGAGGGGCTGGAAGGGAAGGTATGCCTATTTGCAGACAACATTAAGATCTGCATTCCGGGGGTGGAAAAGATGAGGAGGGACCTAAGCAGGCTTGAGGAGCGGTCATGAGTGTGGCAGCTAAGATTCAGTGCAAAGAAGTGTAAAATCATGCATCTGGGGCACAGAAACCCAGGGGAGGAGTACATGATTTGGGAGGGGAGTGGTACTGACAACCATCAAACAGGAAAGGGAACTGGGGGTAATCATATCTGATGACCTAAAGGTGACCAAGCATTGTGGGGGAGAGCCAGTGGGATGCTGAGGTGGATAGGGAAATGTATCACCAGGAGAAAAAAAGAGGTGGCACTACCACTGTACAAATCGTTGGTGAGACCCCGTCTGGAGTACTGTGTCCAGTTCTGGAGGCCACATCTCTGGAAGGACATAGACAGAGTATAGTCAGTTCAGAGAAAGGCAACAAAAATGGTGCAAGGACTGCGCCAAAAGTCATATAAGGAATGACTAGAGGACATGTGCTTCACAATAAGCACAACCATGGAGACAAGCCATACAAAAACAAGGATACTGGACTTTAGAAGGGCTGACTTTAGCAAAATGGGTGAATACCTGAAGAATACACTAGCAAATGGCCAAAAAGGAGGGGTGGAAGAACAATAGAGAAAAATCAAAACTGCCATCATAGAGGCAACAAGTTTTTGTGTGAAACAAATAAAGAAGACAAAGCGGAGTGAAAAAACACTATGGTTCTCAAAAGAGGTGGCAGGGAAGGTTAAGGAGACAAAGGCTGCATTCAGAAAGTATAAGGCAGGCCAGCCCGGTGGCACTGAGGGTTGAGGCGCTGGACGCCACACCTCTCACCATGCCGGTGACCCGGGTTCGGGAATGGACTCGGGTTGCCGGGGGTCGGCAGGGGGAAGGAGGAGAGAGAGCGTCCCCATGGATGCTCTCCTCCTTCGGGGAGGAATACCTGGGATGTTTAATACACCTGACGTCCGGGAGAGCCGGTGGAAGCTGAACTCTTAGGGCAACAGCGGCTTCCATTGAGAGGACCCGGGGGAGAGGACGCCATCTGGCACTTGGCAGGTGTCGTAAGCACGTTCTGCCGAGCCAGCGTCCTCAGCGGGATGGAGGGAGGAACAGAAAGGAAAAAACCTCGACGTTCCTGGATGACGGCCGCTCCAGCCACCCAGTCGGTAATCACGGGCAGACCCCACTGTGCAAGGTGCTCCATGAGAGAAGAGGCAGGTAGGAGTCACCGGAGGCACTCTAGGGGCAGACTCAGTGAGGGATTGAGGGGCATTGAACAAGCCTGAAGGAGAGGAATGGTGAGGGCGACCAGGTGGGGATAAAAAGAAATTAAAAAAAAAAAAGTATAAGGAATCACAGAAGGAGCACGACAGGGAACTGTATCAATTAAAGCAGAAAGAAGTGGGGAAGGCAGACAAAATAGCAAAAGTCCAAATCGAGGAAAAAATAGCCAATTCAGTGAAGGGGGATAAAACCTTTTATAGGTACTTTAGGGAGCATAGAAAGGTTAAGGGATGAATAGTGAAGATTAATAAGGGAGAGGGGAGGTGGGCAGAGGGAGACAGTGAAAAGGCAGAGATACTGAATGAATACTTTTGCTCAGTATTCACAAAAGAAGACGAGGAGGAGTAACCTAAACCAGACAATAGAAACACTCTGGGTAGGGGGGTTGACACCAGTCCATTTACGGTAGAAAGAGTCCTGAAAGAACTCCTAAAACTCAAGGTGGGCAAAGCAGTGGGGCCTGACGGGATTAACCCCAGAATCCTAAAAGAACTAAGGGAGGACCTAGTGACACCACTGACCACACTTTTTAACAAATCCTGGGAGGATGGTGGTACCTGAGGACTGGAGGAGGGCAGATGTGATTCCCCTTCACAGAAGTGGGAGCAAGGCAGAAGCAGGAAACTACAGACCTGTTAAGTTTGATCTCAGTGGTAGGGAAAATGATGGAATCACTTCTGAAAGAAAGAATTGTTGAGTACCTAGAGGCCAGCGGGGCACAGGACCCAAAGCAGCATGGATTTACAGCAGGAAGGTCATGTCAGACGAATCTAATTGATTTCTTTGACTGGGTGACCAAAGTAATAGACCAGGGAGGGGCTGTGGATATGGCCTACATAGACTTTATCAAGGCATTTGACACAGTCCCGCACAAAAGATTAATAAAGTTAGCCAGCCTGGGAGTGGGTCTCAGGGTGGTAGCCTGGGTAGCAAACTGGCTGCACAACAGGACACAGAAGTAATAGTGAATGGAACACATTCCGAAGAAAGGGGGTTACTAGTGGAGTACCTCAGGGCTCAGTACTGGGTGCAGTCCTCTTTAACATCTTTATAGGTGACATTGCAGAGGGTCTGGAGGGAAAGGTATACCTCTTTGCAGATGACACAAAGATCTGTAACAGAGTTGATACACGGGGGTAAAAGGATGAGAAGGACTTGGCAAGGTTGGAGGAATGGTCAGAAATATGGCAACTTAGATTCAATGCAAAGAAGTGCAGTGCACGCACCTGGGAAACAAAACCCAGGAGAAGAGTACACAATAGCAGGGGAGGTACATAACAACAAAATGGAAAGGCACCTGGGGTAGTCATATCAGATGATCTAAAGGTTGGTAAGCAATATGAGAAGTCAGTAAGAAGAGCCAAGGGGATACTGGGATGCATAGGAAGGGGCATCACAAGTAGAAAAAGGGAAGTGGTTATCCCTCTGTACACACAGTTGGTGAGACCCCATCTGGAGTACTGTGTGCAGTTTTGGAGACCTCATCTACGCAAGGACGTAGGCGGGATGGAAGCAGTCCAGAGGAGTGCAACTAAAATGGTGCAGGGTCTGCATCACAAACCATATGAAGAGAGACTAAGAGAGCTTAATATGTATACCCTTGATGAAAGGAGGGACAGGGGGACATGATAGAAACGTTCAAGTACCTCAAGGGTATCAACAAATTCCAAGAGGGCAGCATCTTTCAGAAAAAGAGATGTGTAAGAACAAGGGGGCACAATTTAAAGATAGAGGGGGGACGGCTCAGGGGTAATGTGAGGAAATTTTTTTTCACTGAGAGAATGGTGGATGCATGGAACCACCTTCCTGGGGAGGTTGTTGGGTCTGAAACAGTGGGGGAATTCAGACATGCATGGGACAGACATAAGGCAGTTGTAGTGGGGGGGTGGTGGCAGGAAGTAGGCTGCTGGTTAACTAGAATCTGCATCTTATCCAGTAGATAGGGAAATGGGCAGACTGGGTGGGCCAGGTGGTCCTTATCTGCCGTCAGAGTCTGTTTATACCTCGGAGGAGAGAAAGAGGGGGGATATATGGTAGAGGCTTTCAACCCCCCCCCCACCGTACCTCCCAACGGACAAAGCCATGCCTGGCAGCACCCAAATTAGCCCCCTCCAGAAGCCTGGGGTCCTGTTGTATCTTAATGCTACTTGTGCACCCTAAGTCCTAGACCACACTCCTGTAGTGTTGCTTTTAAGTTATTTCCGAAAGTGTAGTTGTGTTTTTACTACCCTGCTGTCCTTGTACTGATGTTACCATATTTGATGTAACTGCACTTGAAACTTTGATGTTAATCTGTGATCCCACTTGTTTGTACCCTGTCATTGATGTATATTGTCATGTATTCTCCTTCGACTTGGAGCCTTTTAAACGAGCCCTCGGCTCAAAGATATTAATCTGAATTTGCAGTAAATAAATAAAATTAATACCCCAAGGGCATATGGTTGCACATTCGCCTCTGAGGCTGGAAGGCTGTGGGTTTTCCATCCCCACACCAGGAACTTTGGTTAAATCCCAATACTGACACTGTAGTGGGTAGTGGGTGGGGGGGGCATGTGCTGCACTTCTGAGATGCCATATTTTAGATGAGATGTTAAACTGAGGTCTCCTCTGCCTGTCTGGTGGCTGTTCATGTGGACGTTAAAGATCCCATGACACTTCTTTGAAAAGAGTATGGAAATTTCACCAGTTCATTACAAATACCACCAACAGCTTAATCTGGTTTAATGTCGGTTAGTTTCCATGTGTACTCCCCCACCCCCGGAAGGAGTCTTCCTTTCCTGGTTAACAAAAAGTAAATGTAAAAGAGTCAAGTTTGATCACCTAGAAATGCCTGGCAGTACAGTACTTTTGATTTCTATACAGGTTTGGTCCTGATAATCATTGTGGTAGTTCCCCCAGCATCTTTTAACTAAGCTAGAATCACTACCATGGGTTTTCATAAAACATTGAGGGGGCCTGTCCATCAGCATGTTACATTTATTAAACCTTTTTCCAATTATGTAACTAACTGCATAGGGCTCTATATACCCCCTCCTAGCTGGTCTGTTTGTCTCTCTCTCTCAGAATTCAGCTACTTACTAGACTCCAGTAATACAGTAATGCTTTTAACATATTTGCAACTCCCCACACGGCATCTAAATGATGAGGTGTGTGGATAGTTACTTCCAGAGCAGCTAACAGGCCCTTGGTGCTTGGAGAGCTGTGTTTAATGTCATACTACCTCACGTCCACCTTTTCTCCTCCCTGCAAGCCTTCCCACCAACTGTACAAAGAACCGCCCTACCCCTCCGCACTACTTTCTTCTACACTGGGGATGGCAGACATTGCAGTGTCATGGTGTTGGTGCCCATGCCTGTACCAGCCATAAGAAGCATACTAATCCAGATTACACAGAGTGATTCACGGTCTTTCGCAGAAACATTTTAAAGGGTGGAGACATTTGCCAAGCAACGCAGGTATAATCCATACAGTTCCATATTAATCTTTGATTTTTTTCCCCCCATTTTTTGTTTCCAAGTCAGTAGTCAAAGTGAAATGAGTCAAAGTACAATATGAAGCTGAGGGAGAGGGGGTGCTGAGAGGAAACATGAGGAAGTACTTCTTCATGAAGAGGGTGGTGGACGCTTGGAACAGTCCCCTAGAGGAAGTGGTGGGGGCTAGAATGGTCACAGGATTTAAGAATTCATGGGATAGACATAAGGGAATCTTAGAAGCGAGGGGGGTGTAAGACTGAGTCCAAGCAGGGTCTCGGGTGACACTATAGGTAGGGAATTTATGGCAGACTAGGTGGGCCAAGTGGTCCTTATCTGTCAGCAACTTCTATGTTTCTGTGAGCTATTTTACTTTTCTTTTCCATAGTATTCCTTGTAGCTCTGGGTCACCTTTTCTTTATGGTTTTCCTTTGTGAGTTCTCCGCACATGCTTCAGTCATAATACTGTTAGGGACCAGGGCTCTGCTTTAAATACAGAGGAAGCATGACAGTGTTGCAGAGAGATGAGGGCTCAGAATGAAAGGATGGGTCACAAAACGGAACAGTTGGAACTATGTGTGACACAGGTCTCCAAGCAAGCGGACAGACATGATCAACTCCTGCTTTATCTATTTGCTCGAGACAGAGAACTAACACAGAGTAGATGACCTGGAGGGGTGAAGTAGGAGGCAGAACATCAGGGTGTATGGAGTACCTGAAGGGCTGGAGGACAAGCACAACAATGTAATCTCCTTCTTGAAGGACCTCCTCAGGGATTCCCTTTCTTTGCCGCTAGATTTTGACCTGCAAATGGATCGTACTCACAGGTCTTTCGGCCCCAAGCCCCAGAGTGCTGATGCATGACCCAGATCACTGATAGCCCGCCTACATCTTAGCAAGTTAAAGTGGCCCTGATCCGCAGGGCTTGGCAACATGGACCCATTGAATATTCCGGTCACAGGATAAGCATTGATAATGACCACACCACAGGGGTCCAGGAAGCAAGACGAACCCTATGGCCCATAGTGAAACAATTTCGCACTGAAGGCATTAAAGCACAGATCCTCCTTCCTGTGAGGCTTAAACTGAGTACAGAACAGGGAACCAAGGTCTTCTAAGACCTCTTAGCTGCATCCTCCTTCCTTCAAAACCTAGGAATCAACACTCCGCCTCTCACCCAAGAAAAGTTGGAGAAGATCTCTTGGCTTCGGTGTGGAAGGTGGCACAAAAGGGCATTTCCAGACTAGGCTCCCAGATGGGGATACCTCAGATCAATCTTCGTGCAGATGTCTCAGCTATGCTGCAGAGATGTGGAGACTTGACTACAATCAATAGAAAAGCGGAGCACCTTCAAGAGAGATTTGAAGACGCAGACCCGATTGCTACTTCGGACTCGGCGACCACCTCGGAAACCTGAACGCAATACTGGAAGGACTAAACTATAATTTGTAAACTGTCTCCCTGGTGGGTTCGGTTGCCCCCCCCCCCTCAATTTTCCTTTATCACCCGCATCCTCCGGCTTGGTGCTACGAGGGAGCCTGTCTCTGTGCATGCAGCCTGAAGTAGATCAAACCAATGCATAGCACAGCTCAGAGGGACACCACCATACCTCAACTATCTTTAAGTACTTACTTTTACTTCCTTTTAGCCCCCGGAGGCGAGAACTGTAATAATGCTGGCCTTCGTGGCCGAGGTTTGGGGGAAGGGGTTGTGGACGAATCCAGGGAGGGCATAGTGCCTCGCAATGCGAGTCTGTGCTGACGGCGATTTCCCATCTTGAAAGCCAACATGAGGATGTATTTTCCTTGACTGTGTCTTGCTTCAGTTTGAGAATTAACTTGGGCCTCTGGGGTTACTGACGATTCCGGAGCTCCTACAGTCAGGAGATCTGGGCCGGGTGAGTGTTTCTCCGGGATGAGGAAGTTTCCTACATGCAGTGTCCTGATATGGATCCCTGTATTTCATCAGGCCCCCCTCCCCCCGGCAACATACGAACAACGGGAGAAACTGTAACCTCACCCTCTGTTTTATCATCGCAAGACCCTACTCTAGGGCCCAATTCTCAAATTGTTCCAAGTCGTATCCTCCAACTGTAAAATGGAGGTCTGGGTTAATCTCTTGACACAACCCCTAATTCATGCTTTTTGTCCTCTGAACTGGCTGGATCAGAACTGGGAACTGGAAGGAAAGCTGAGTATTTCAGCAATTAGACTTTATATGCCTGTCATCGCGATCCAGCTTGTAGGGCCAAAGTATAACCCGCTATGTCTGGCTCTAATTGAAGACATCCTCTCTGACTCATTTAATTTCTTTCAATATAATTAATGATGGCGATGTTTCAAATATTTAGATACAGATAATAATTTGCTGGGGATGGGATACGGGGGTTCCACCACGATATGCTTGCTGACAAAGAAAGGTTTAGCCTAGCATTGGAGATATCCGGCAGGCCTGTAGGAGCGTTACTGCTTCTCCTGATCATATTTGCTGTAACCGCACTTGAGATTACCTTTCACCTGGGATCCATCTCCTAGCGATCCCTAGGAAGTCAAAACCATTTACCTATGAAGAAGGGGACACTAGGCCCTCACGCCTTGTTTGACCTTAAAATGTATTTGCTCATGGCTTACACACAGTCAGCCAGAACACAAGAGGTTTATCCCACTATGGGTCCTGCTGTTATTTCTGCTATTCTTGGTGAGTTTGCGAGTTCAAAGTTGGTTGTTATATGTTTACATTTTATATGGGTATATCATTTGAACTGAGGGTCTGGGTTGCCAGCCATGGTACAGTCTCATTGTTTCATACTGTATATTCGTAACTGAGTGTTTTTGACTACTTAAATGGCTAACCAATGCACTAAAGTACTTCCCTACAATATAAATTGGAGTTCGAACCCCATAAAGAGGAAACAGATTGTGCATTACCTGGTCTCACAGAAGTGTGATGTAAACTTTCTCCAGGAGACACACTTATCCCCAACTGAGATCTTGAAATTGAAATCCTGAGGTTACCTTCACCTCTTTCACTCTTCCCTGCCCTCTGGGAGAAAGAGGGGTGTGGCCATCCTCCTATCTGCGACCTTCCCGTTTGAACAGGGAGAGGTGATAGAGGACCCTGGAGCTAGATACATCATAGTGACTGGCCGGGTCCAAGACACACAGGTAATATTAGCGAATGTTTATGCCCCCCCCCCCCCTTTCTATTCCTCACTTATCCAACTTATTGCAGAAAAAAAACAGGGGATCTTAATAATGGGTGGAGACCAAAACCTGATATTTAATAGAAATTCAGACACCACGTTCAAGATCCCCAAGACAGATCTTCGGAAGGCAGGTTCCCTCCAGAAAATCTTTGAACAGTTGGGTGTTATGGATATCTGGCGGAGTAATTACCCCAAAGCCAAAGATTATACTTACTACTCACCGAGATTCAAAATATATTCCAGATTGGATACCTTTGTCATATTCACTAGGGACGCCACCTACTTCCCCTCTATGTGGATAGGGATATCACAGTTATTGGACCATAGCCCCATCTTCCTGGAGGTAGACTTGTGTTTGCCCAAGAGGAATAGTCCCAGGAGCCTAAACACTTCCTTGCTCCGTGATAAGGAAATATTGGACACTCTTAAACAGCACATTAAAAATACAGTAACAGAGAACACAACCAAAGAAGTAACCCCTCCCCCCCGATTATTTGGGACACTATTAAAGCCACTATAAGAGGGAAACTCGTGTAAGAAAAAACAAGACAAAAACAACAAGACCAAAATATGCAGATTAAGGATCTGGAGACTGTGCAGAAACTTAAATGGGAGGAACACAGAGACTCTCAGATTACAATTTGCAATTCAGCCCTACACAAAACTACAGAAGGCAGAAATTGAGAGAGCCCTTTTTTTACCTTAAACAAAAATATTATGAGGGAGGCCCTAGAGACACTAGATTATTGGCACTCAGACAGTATACAGCCAGGGCGACCATCACTAAAATAATCTTCCCTAGATCTGGTCTACCCGTTCCTAAATCATCCTAAATTGCAGAGGCCTTTGTGGCATACTATTCCAAACTATACAGCCCCCAAGTAGAATCCAACTACGAGGAAAAACGAAATACCTGAGGTCACTATCCCTTCCAGTTCTCCCCTTGATAAAAGCCCAATCCTTAATTAAACCAATCACACAGTCTGAAATTGTAATCACCATAAAAAAATTAAAAACTGGAAAGTGCCCGGGTCCTGATGGTTTTAGCGCAGAATTCTATAAGGTCTTCAGCGTGGAGATCACCCCTCTTTTATGGGAGGTCTATTCCAGTATCTGGGAAGAGAGAAATCTGGTCCCTCCCTCCTGGCAATATGCCACTATTTCCCTACTTCACAAAGAAAACGAAGACCCCATCCATTGCGAATCCTATAGACCTGTTTCCCTTAACTCAGACTATAAAATCTTTACATCAGTCATAGCCTCAAGACTGAATTCCCTTACTCCCAGATCTGATTAATAAAGATCAAACAGGTTTTGTGTCCGGTTGTCAGGCCCCGGACAGTGTTTGTTCCACAATAAATGTAATAGACTCCATACAACAATCCCATACCCCTGCCTGCCTGCCTGATGAGTCTGGATGCCGAAAAGGCCTTTGATAAGGTCTCCTGGGGCTTTTTGTTCCAGGTTCTACAGTATATGGGATTCCACCAGATTTTTATAGATACCATTAAAATTGTTGTATGTAACTGCCACCCGCGCAGACTTAGCTTACATATATAATAAGGTCTTATACCTGCTGCCTGTTGTCTAACCACACTGTGTACTGTGACTACTGCTACCTACTCTAGACCTATGTAACACTGTTGTACTGTGACTTTACTGTATCTATTCTTTGACCTATGTAACCCCAGGTCGCATCTGGACACGAGCGGGCCCCGCTCAGAATGCTTATCTGGTAAATCTCTTAAATAAATAAAAATCCTTTATTCAGGCCCTCAGGCCTATGTGAGAGTAAATGGGGGGGCTATCGGACAGATTCTGGCTAGGAAGGGGTACCAGACAGGGTTGTCAACTGTTCCCTGACTTATTTGCCCTATATATTGAACCCCTTGCAGAGGCTGTCCGGATTTCAAAAAATATTCAGGGGATGGAGGTGGGGGGCTTACAACGAAAAATTTCTCTCTCTGCTGCTGTGTTTGTCCCGTCCAGAGCAGTCCATTCCCCAAGTATGGTCTGTTTTGGAAGAATTTGGCAGGCATTCGGGATACACTCACAACAAATCAAAAATGGAAGTTCTTACATTTTATTACACCCCTTCACAGGTAATGCTAGACCTCCTTCCCTTAAATTGGTCAGCCCAGAAAATGAAATACCTAGGCACCTTCATCACCAAACATACCTCCCACCTATTTAAAGACAAGTTATATCCCTCTTGTTAACAAAATCAGAAAAGATTTGGAGAGGTTTTCTTTAATAAATTTTCCAGTGCACTCTAGGATACAAACAATAACTATACTCCCCAAGTTCCTATATCTTTTTCAGTGCTTGCCCACATTTATTCATAAGTCCCATTTTCAGGATTGGCGTAAATCCATCTCTAAATTCATTTGGAATAGAAAATGCCCCTGAATTAATCTCCAGATCCTCCAAACACACAAAAATCAAGTTGGCAGATCTCTTCCAGACCTGGAGGACTACTACCTGGCAGCACAGTTAAAGGTGGTTTTACAGTGGTTTGCATCTTCATACTCTGTGAATTGGAAAGACACAGAGGAAGAGGAAGAGCATGGACCACCCTTGGAGCTTAGAGCAATAATTTCTCCCAGTTCCCTGGGGTTAATTCCCGGGTAGACTCTCACCCGTGAGGGACATGGTGAGAGTAGAACATAGAGCCTGGCATAAACACAAGCTAAAATCCTCATTATGACCTCTATACAGGTTGACCTGGAATCCTAACTTTCCCCCTGCCAGACTAGATCACAATTTTAAGATCTGGGACAGAAGTGGCCTAACATATTTGGGCCAATTTCTCCAGGAAGGCATTGTCCAAGATTTCGTCTCTCTTAAACAGACATTTGGCCTCAGAAATTCATACCATTTTAGATATCTTCAAGCTAGATCATACTTAAGTGCCAGGAGGCCAACCGAGGCCCTAATAGAGCGGCCCCTTTCCTAGAGAGCCTCCAAGCTATACAGAATGCTCCGATTCAAAAGGGATGGATTTCTGCCCTCTACAGATCTCTGGCAGGTTTGTGGGGTGATCTTCTGAGCAGAATAAAAACTAATTGGCAGAGGGAGGGAGGGGCAGACTTAGAAGAGATTTACTGGAATTTTGTTTTCCAAATTGCTGCCCCGGCCACCAGATCACCACATTGGCAAGAGTTTGCTTGGCAGACAGAGATACGCTACTTCTTGACCCCCACTACCCTAGCAAAAAGAGACCCCACTAGACAATCACTATGTTGGAGAGACTGTGAAGAGACAGAGGCTAACCACTTGCATATTTTCTGGGCATGCCCCAAGATACACACATTTTGGGGGGAGATAATTCCTATACTGGTTGACCTGTTCTTGCTGGATGCTCCCTTGGACTGGACCCAATGTCATCGTTGGTGCTGTCCCGAGGGGACCTGACCCACTTTATTTATGGGCCATATCAGTAGCTGCAACACATAAAGCAGTTACCCGTCATTGGCTCACGACCATATTGCCCACTAAACAGAACTGGATACAGGTGGTTCAAGAAATTTTAGAACTTGAAGAGTTAACCTTTAAACTAGAACAGAAGTCTCATATATTTACACAAAGATGGACAAGATGGTTAATTTGGTTGGACTCCCACTCCGGCCCCCACCCTGCCCGAGCAGTCCAGGGGAACATTTCCAGCCCAGCTATATAAATGTTGTATAGTGGAGGGCCCATGGACGGAACAGGTCTGACGCCCATTGGGTTCCTCTGTCTATAAGATGTAGGAAATGGTACTGATTCCTTAATCTAATATGTTTACAATTAATAGATTTATGTAAACCTTCTTGAGTGCACATGGTGTAGAAATGATGAACTTGACTGTACTTATGTTCTAGTTGTTGCGTACCTGATTAATGTCAATAAACATGAATTAAAAAAAAAAAAGAATGAAAGGATGGGTGCACAATCATGCACAGATGCTTTAGGGGACACCCTGGTGATTATTAACCTTTTATATGTTATGTCCGTAGTACTGAAAGGAATTGTATCGCCTCTTCATAATTTCTTGTTTTTGGAATTGGTTGACTGGAAAAGGAGTCAAAATTAAGAACTTTCTTCTTTTGTTGGAATATCCTGTTTTTCAGATGTTTAATGTAATGCTTATACAGCAAATGCTGTAATAATGTTATAGTGATTTTCTGTTGAGGATACAAAGCTGTCTGTGGTTGCTCTGTGAATTACGTTAGAAGCCTCAGTTCCTGTCTGATGCAGCTTTTTTTTTAATGAAACAATAAGAGATCTTTATGGTCAGCTCACAGCAGCTGAGGGATACAGTGCATGCTGGTTCCTCTGGGGGAAGGAAAAGAATTTGATCAGAGGAGCCATTGTTTGAAAGGTTTCAAGTGTACTGGACATTTTAGTAACTTTTTCTTTAGTTTCTCACAAAGTGGATTGTTAGTTTTTCCATATCTGACAAATGACAACAACACTAAAACCAACACAAAGGTAGCTAGAGATGTCTTTTCTTTTTTTTTTACTTTTGTACCCTTTGCGCAATATTTCAACCTTAGGGTTGCAATGCCCTCTTCTAAATGATAAAAATAATTATAGCTGTTACTTTTTTTTTTTTTTTTTTTCACCTCCCTCTTCTTCGAAGCACCAGCGCCCTATCTGCCACCTTCCATCCTCCTGCCACCTTCCCACAACCCCCATTGCAGCCTACCTTGGGTAGCCTGGCATATCCCTATGTAGGGAGGGTCCCTTTCTTCCAGGAGGGAATGGCCTCAACGTCCGACTTTGCATCCCAGGTGCTGCGGGGCTGGATCCAGAATGGCTCTGGGGCTTCAGGTGGCAAGGGTCAAGGCGCTCGTCATCTGGTCACTCAGAGGCATTATTTCCATTTTCAGTGACCCACCTACTACAGTTCTCAGCCTTGCGTGTGCGCGGGGTATTCCTGGGGCGGGGGGAAGCAGGGGGCATGTCGAGGCAGCACGTCCCCCAGGCATGCCGCCAATCCTCCCATAGGTCCCCAGGCAGAACCCACCCCCCGCCGGAAGGGAAGCATCCAGTGGACGCTTATGGAACCCCTCCCTGGCCAGTCTCCGCTCCTGATGCCCAGGGTCAGAGCACGAACCCGGGTCGCTGGCATGCCGAGCGAACCCCTTCACTCGGCGCCATGGAGCCGGTTACCTGTCTTACTTTTAATAGTGCAGCATAAGAATAAAAAAGATACTCATTTGCTGTACTGCTAACTGCAAAGTTTGATTGTTAAAATACATTTTACAGCGTTATTTAATAGTTATTTGGTGTAATAATGGAGAGTGTTATCTGAAGTTGTTTACTGGTTCAAACCCATATCAGGTGCTATCTGTTTATCTGGTCTTCTTTTGTGTCTTGGCTGTTTAAGTACATGTAACCCCTACCAGGTCTGCTATTTCCATCTGACAGCAATACCAGGTGGGTTGGGTTCGGGGAGGAATATGTCACTCGGCACATTGGCTAGGTTTGGCTACTCTGCACAGGGGCACCCAAGTAACTCCAGACAAAGGAAGCAAAAACTGTAATGTCCAATACCAGAAGTGAGATTCTAAAGTGTGGATTTTATTCGCATCCAACAGAATAAACAAAGCATAGATAGACCTCCACGGGGCTACACTCCTGGTAATGCAGATTTAAGGAGACCAGAACACATCCTCATCGCTTTAGCCCTCAGGCTCTGAAACACACTGGGCACACAGCCCGAACTTTACGCTGCTCTGGGTTTTCCCTGGCTTTGCTCCCTTGCCAGCCCCTTGGATACTTTCCATATAGCATGGAAACATTTACTGGTGGCTCCCTAAACCACCTATGAGCACTTCTGCTCCATAAGGGAATCTTCCTCATCAGTCCCACGTCTGAGTACTT
This sequence comes from Neoceratodus forsteri, assembly GCA_016271365.2. Classification (NCBI taxonomy): domain Eukaryota; kingdom Metazoa; phylum Chordata; order Ceratodontiformes; family Ceratodontidae; genus Neoceratodus; species Neoceratodus forsteri. Next base: position 803,444,225 of record CM028134.1, on the reverse strand, counting down.
TCCTCAGGCATTGGTCAAGTTCCTGAGAGAAAGCAACAGGTGTCCCAGAGCAAATCCGTAGAGGTGAATTTGGTTACTACTGATGGGGTGTCTCCCACCTCTCGCTCCCATAATTCATACCCGGCCATTTCTCTGGGCTGTAACACCTCATCCTTTAACATACTTTGCTGTGTAGATACTTTTTAATGTATATCACGTTCAGTCTACTGTCTTTACATCCCATTTGTGCTGGACTTGAACATACTTAATAAGTAGCTTTGTCCATTACTCTAGACCCCCAACAGAGTTAAGCAGTCCAATCCTCACATCTTCCAAACTGTACTTGGCTGTCTTTTCCTGACCCCACAGTAACAGTCCCTTTAGTTTCATCTTGATGCAGATGAAAACGCATAGCCCTTTAGCAGCGCGAACTCACCCATACGTTACAGGTGCCCCACAGGCGTTTCCTCCTCAATGAACTCTCTTCCAGAGCTTCGGGTGCCTCAGCACAAACTTAAACGGGCAGCTTTTTTTCTCTAGCTGGACCAAGGGGTTGCCCCTGGAAGCAGGCTGATACCTTCCCCATCCCCTCAGGGATGGGGCCCTGAGCCATTGAGAGCGGTCTCCACCACTTCAATATGCTGTTCCTGTGTTCCTCTTCAGGTGGAAACACACACCTAAAAAAACAAAAGTAGCTCTTTGACAGAGCTTAAAGCTCCGAGGGCCTGCTTACAGCAGAGCACCTCTTTCAGACTGCACACACTCTACTGAACTCCTACAGACTTGCTTCAAATTCCCCGGCGTTCTACTCTAACCTCCAACTGCAACATTCCAGTGTGGCTTATGCAGCTGCGACAGTTCTAAATGATGTCATCCCTCAGTCTCAGCTGAGACTGAGAACAGAGTGAGACAGTGTGAAATCCATTTAACTGGAGTTTCACAAGCTGCCTTCCCTGCCTACCACTAGGTCTTACTGGGATTCTAGTAACCCCAAGGAACAGGGGGGTTACATACAGTTTCACTGTGTTGAATTAGTTTGAATCTCAACATCTTTGCATAGCAAATGCAGCACATGACTTGGGGAACTGAAACGGTTAAAAGTATGCCAACATTGTGTTACATCATTTATCTTAAACATAATGGGCATAGTTTTTAGTAGGGTAGGGTCCAGACACAAAAGCATGCTGCGCCTGTGTCTGCAGCCTCCTGACTGCATCCACTAAGGAATGTGTATGAATTTCTGGAAGTTCCCACTTCCTCTTCCTTGACCATTCCTTTCATGCACTCTGCTGCCCACGCAAGGCAGATAACATTCAAACCCTAGGAAATCTTTACTGTATTCTAGGGATGTCATGATAACACAATATGACGATATATCATGATAATTACCACTGATGATGTTTTATCGTTGTAAAAAAACAATATTGTGATTATTGCGCAGCATGATATACTGCGATATACAGTGATAAAGCATGTCAGCTTCATGGGTAGCTGTGAGTGTGCTCCATGCTCAGAGCACATTTGATAACATTAGGAACACATTTTTTAAATCTGAATTTAGTTTTATGATGCTCCTGCAAAGTACTAGGAGCATAGTCCATTTTGGATTATTATAAATGGCTTTGAGACTTTAGTACATGCCACAGAATGACTTGTGCTTATTTTAGTTCTGTTAGAGCCATTTAAACCAACTTTACCCAATCACCCCATCCTGTTTCTGTGTTTTTCTGGACATGAGCAGTATTAATGTGTACACATGCAGGGCGGACAGAGTCGTACATTTTTTTCAGTTAAAACTCTTGAAAGAGACGGATTCTGCTGTGATAGTGTATTAAGTTTTGCTGGAGTAACAGGTTTGCAGAGGCAGGCATACACAACTAGTGCCAGCATAAGTTAAGGTTCTCTGTGGTGGTCAGGACAAGTGGCTGGCTATGTGGGATAGAATGGGTGGTGGGGGCGGGGCTGCCATCGGATGGAGCGGTAAAGTGTACTGTAACTGTATTCATTACCATTCATTAGCGGATTAGAGAAGTGGCCGTTCAGTGGGTGCCTTTGGGACAGAAGTACTAGCCCTGGCTTAGGACTTTTTTTCCCCTTTAGACTTTTGGGGCTGTGGTACAGGAGACGAAGACAGCAGATTTGGCGAAGGGGTCACCACCAAGCACTTTGAGAATTGCACTGGGCTTCTGTGCTTGGTCATTCAAAAACAACTATCACCGCAGGCCTCGGGTGCTCTGTCCCTTTGACTTGTGACTTTTGGCCGGGAGAACTGTCATCTCTGACCTCTACCTGTGTGATGGTGACTGCCTAGGTTAGTCAGGGGTGGACATACAGGCAGGAGCAGAAGAAGTTGAGACTGAACTGAGGAGTCCAGATTAGGCTATCTACACAGGTTGATCAAAGGTTGGGGGTCGAAACTGGCATAGGCCCACTAGTCACATGCTGGAAGATTTTGAATAGGTCCAATAACATTTTTCTTTAGCTGGGCCTCCTGACTTGTACTGGAGAAACAAAACATTAAAATGAGTGCATCAGTTGGACTTGTGGAAAAGACTTGGATCAGTGCTTTCCCAACTACTAGTCTTGCTGGCTAGCAGCTGCAAGACTAGATTTCAACCCCTGAAGGTGTAAAACTGCAGAGGGGTTGGTCTGCACTGCCACGGGCACCAGTTTACCCACACTATGATGGTGAAAGGCAGTACAATAAGTCTGGTCGGATGCAGGTGGAACTGTTGTATAGTGGCATCCAGTTAGTTTTACACATCACAAAAGCACAGTGAGGCAGCAGAGACAAATAAGCAGACTTGGTCTCAAAGTTTCCTGAACTCATCCTCCTCACTCAGGTGGTGAAAAAAGTTAGCTAAAGAAAAGTATTGTAATTAAAAATAACCAGCTTTAGAACATACCAGAATTGCCAAAAGGAAAAAGGCCATACCGTCTGTGTAGTCTGCTTGACTTTGTAGACGTCCCAGTAACTACTACCAGATCCCTCCCTCATCAACCGATCCCTCCCCTACAATGTCTCCCTCCCCCCCCCAACCTTTTGCCGTTCCATGTAATTTACCCCTTTTATCCTGTCCCAGCTTCTCCTGAAGCTGTCTAAAGTCTTCAGGGAGACAGCTTCTGGCAGCTCATTCCATTTTGCTACCACACTCTGTGAAAAAGTGTCTCCTCATTTCCCCTCCTGACACATCCCCACACCAGTTGGAGACAGTGCCCCATAGCAGTCTTGTTTCCACTGTGGTTGAGTAGACCCTCAGAGTTCACGTTGTTGAAACCCTTAAGGTACTTACAGGTTTTGACCAAATCAGCTCTGTTATGTAATGTAATATGGGACTGTAAATTACTAGTAGGTCCCACAGAACCTCTAATACCATCAAACAACTGATGATTTAATATCAGGAAATCAGCAATAAATCTAAATGTTTGTAGGAGCACGATTATGGTCTGAAGGAGCATATATTTCATGGCACAAGTTCTGTGAAGTGTGCTCCTCTGTTTTGGAGGAGCACACCACTCTAAATCTTTAAGACTACCCCTGCTTAGCTTGCTTTTCCAGGTGCAACCATGATTCCTGATTCCCCACCATCCTCCTATCAGATTTTTAGTATTTTTCCTTAAAATAAGAAATGCAGTGCCAGCCCTGTGGCATGGAGTTGTGAGTACCTGGGCACCTCACCCGTCGCCATGCTGGTAAACCAGGTTCAGGAACAGACCTGGGTCACTCGAGGGCTGACTGCATGAAGGAAGACTGAGCATCCATAGACAGCTCTCCTTCTTTGAGGAAGGGGGCAGTGCAAGCTGCTGCTTGATCGCCATCTAGTGAAGGCTGGATGATACAACAGTAACAGCCTTCTGATTGTCTGGGTGCAGGGGCCGAGTATGTGCAACATCTTTACGTCACACACTCGCAGCATTGCACATGTGCCAGCCCGAGAAATGGGGAAAAAGAAATTCGATGGGGGGAGGTATGTGTACCAGTCAACTTACATGGAAACATAGAAACTGATGGCAGATAAGGACCACTTGGCCCACCTAGTCTGCCCATTTTCCCTACCTACTGTAGTACCGCAGACTCTACTTGGTCTCCAGCTTTACCCTCCCTTTCCTAACTAATAAGGGTTCCTTATGCCTATCCTATGCGTTCTTGAATCCCGTTACAGTTTTTGCCCTGACCACCTCCGCTAGGAGGCTTTTCTAGGTATCCGCCACTTTTTCTGTGAAGTACTTCCTCACATTTCCCCAGAATCTACCCCCCTCCAGCATCACAGCATAACCCCTTTTTCTTGAGCATCTTTTTTTCTGAAAAATGCTTCCCTCTTGTACCCTATTTATGCCCGTGAGTTATTGTAACTTCATATCCCCCCCTTCCTCCTTTTCTCCAGGGTGCACATATTGAGGTCCTTTAGCCTCTCCTTATAGGGCTTTTGATGCAGGTCCTGTACCATTTTAGTTGCCCTCCTCTGGACTGCGTCTGCTCTATGTCCTTCTGAAGATGTGGTCTCCAGAACTGGACACAGTGTAAAATGGACCCAATTATACTGGTTCCTGGTTGGTAATTCTCAGTAATTCAATAAAGCCACCACACTATTTCTTTGCCAAATTAGTTGTCATTTATTGAAATAGTGTATCATTTTTAGGCATCAGGTAGCCTGCTACTACCCGAGCGTACCTGATGCAATTTAATCTTACAGCCAGTGGGGCAGTCCCATTGGGGTATTTCTAACATGCAATCTAGACAGCTAGTAATATTTGCATTACAGGGCTACAGATTTCAGAGAAATATGAAACCATATATCTCTGGATCTCCAGAGCAATCTATGGATAGTCAGATCTGAGACTGCGCCTTCTCAAAGGGATACTGGACATAACCATACGTCCCATATTTACAGTGGCTTGCAAAAGTATTCAACCCCCTTGAAAATTGTCAGATTTGTCTGGATTACAAATTATATATTGAGATTTTGTTCTGTGTAATATTTGTTTAAAAAGACTGACTCTCAAAATAATTATTTTAAAGTGACAGTGGTTTTATGTTAGAAAATATGTTTAAGAAAAATAAATAACTGAAATATGCTGTTTGCATAAGTATTCAACCCCTGTGCTCTGGAAGCTCCAAGTTTACACAGATGAAAAAATATTGCCCTAACGAGGACACAATTGGCTTACAATTGGCCTCACCTCTGAAACATTAAAGTAGCTTACATTTTCTGGATAAACCCCCCCCCCTCCTCAGTTTAATGACCATTGGTCAGACTGTGAATCTGAAGGAAGGGTGTGAAAATGAAGACTAAAGCGCATTCTAAGGAAGTTTAGAGATAAAGTAATAGACATGCATACATTAGGAAAAGGGTACAAAATAATATCCAAGTGTTTGGATATCCCAGTGTGCACTGTTGGATCAATAGGGAGGAAGTGGAAGCTGCATCACACCACCCAGGTACTACCTAGACAAGGCCGTCTCTCAAAACTCAGCATCCGAACAAGGAGGAGACTAGTGAGGGAAGCCACAGAGAGGCCAACAATCACTTTGAAGGAGCTACAGAGTTCAGTGGCTGAGAGGAGAAGGTGCACCAGTCAACCAGATCAAGAGCTCTGCATAATACTGGCCTGTATGGGACGGTGGCTAGAAAGAAGCCATTACTCAAAAGAACCATATCAAAGCACATCTGGAGTTTGCCAGAAAGCATGAGAGTGACCCAGCTAAGATGTGGCACAAGGTTTTGTGGTCTGATGAGACCAAGATAGAGAGTTTTCGCCAAAATTCAAAGCGCTATGTGTGGCGAAACCTAACTGCCCATGTTCCTAGAAACACCATCCCTACAGTGAAGTATGGTGGTGGCAGCATCATGCTGTGGGGATGCTTTTCATCAGCAGGGACTGGGCATCTTGTTAAAATTGAAGGAAGAATGGATGGAGCAAAATACAGGGAGATACTGCAAGAGAACCTGCTTCAGTCTGCTAAAAAACTGAAGCTTGGGAGAAACTTCACCTTTCAGCAGGACAGTGATCCCAAGCACAAGGCCAAAGCAACACAGGAGTGGTTAAACAACAAAAAGGTGAATGTCCTACAGTGGCCAAGTCAAAGTCCAGATCTCAATCCCATCGAGAATCTGTGGCACTGTTTGAATATTGCGGTCCTAGCGTTACCCAACCAACTTGGAACAAATCTGCCAAGAAGAATGGGCAAGAATCACTCCCGAACAGTGTGCAAGGCTGGTAGATACTTACCCCAAAGACTTAAAGCTGTTATTGCAGCAAAGGTGGTTCTACCAAATACTACTGTGTAGGGTTGAATACTTCTGCAAGCAGCATTTTCCAGTTTTTAATTTACTTTAAAAGATGTGCTGATGAATAATTAATTTTGGCTTTGAGGATATACTGTTAGAGCAAATGAGTTTGCTATAAAAATACTGACTGGAATAATATATGTAAGTCTCTCATTTGTAATCCAGACAAATCTGACAACTTTCAAGGGGGTTGAATACTTTTGCAAACCACTGTATGTGTAGCTTAACTAAAAAAAAAAAAAATAAAATAAAAAAAAATGCAAGGCTGGAATTTCTCAAAAACTACGACAGCAGATTTAGCCTGGACACCTGGTCATTAATACATTCCCCTAATCAACATTTTTGATACATCCTGTAACTATAATTTCTGAGACATTCTGTAATCAAAGTTTCCTGGTTACGAGATATACTTGACATTTTGCTGAGATGGGGGGGGTCATTATTCTCCTCCTTGGATGGAAAAACAAGTGGTTAGGGAATTATATTTCAAACAACATGAAGTCTTGCTGTATTCTGACAATCTGCAGTTAGCTCCAGCCTTTGAACTGCCCCGGAGAGTAGAGGGTTAATTTTCTATGCAGTGCATAGAACGTTGAGCTCGAGCTTGGTTGAGGTCTCTCTCTGCAGCACTCTGAAACCCAACCGTCAGATTCTTTACTCTGCCTCACTGAACAGTCACTCCGGAGATTTCTCCTTCTGCTCGGTTCAAAGTCGGTTAAAGTGTCTGTTTTTCCCCCCAACTTCTGTAGTAGGGCTCTGTCTGCGGTATAGTAAGTACTTTAGGTAGTAGTTCTGGGTTATTTGTGGAAATTGTAAGAACTTTTCTCGATTAGTTCGGCTCAACCGATCCAACATATTTGAAATCTGTGTGTTTTCCTTTAGTATGTGGTTACTGGTCCTTATTGGCTTAAAAAAAAAACATGTTTTAATGGGTTTTTCTAATACCCGTAACATGGTTAGAAACCGATAAGGGAGTCTTGCCTGATGGTTGCAGAAAAAAGGATAAGTTTGGTTAGGTTGGCCATGTCTGAGAAACCCAAGAAAAAAAACGGGCCCACTGGGTTTCGACACTGCAATGAGTGTGGGGAGGTCTTTGCTAAGGCCGATCCCCACACCACCTGTGTTTGTCTGGGATTTGACCACCTCGATACAGACTGCCAAATATATAAAAACTTTCCCAAGTCTACCCTGAAAAAAAGATTAGGTAGACTTAGGGAAAAGGAGGCCGAAGTCCGCTGACCCGGATGGCTAGCTCGGTTCGGTTCCGACTGAACCAGAAGGAGTGCCCTCTTACCAGGGCGATACTTCTTCAGGCAAGAGGAGAGCCGATCCTGAGGGGTTGGTTCATACGAAAAGGAAACGTAAAGAAAAATCAGCCGGTTCGGATCCGGAGGTTCATGTTCCGACCGCTGATGAGATTGCCCGAGCGATTCGGATTATTGAATCGCTTCCCCCGGTTCCTTCCGATCCGGCTCCGTTAGTTAGGGGTTTGGTTCGGTCGGTTCCTCCAGTTTAGGATTATGCCCCTGAAGATTTTTATGAACCGGAATTTAAGGAGGAGGGGGATTATGAGCAAGATGTTGAATATGATGGAGCAGAAAGTCTGGATGTGCCCATTGAACCGGACATCTCCCCAGACAGAACTTCTGGTGTTTCCCCTCCTAGGCTCCCTGAGTCCCCTCCCCACTATCTGTTCTACAGAAAAGTGGCTGAAACCCCTCCAGCTCCCTATGGAGGAGGCTACAGAGGATCAAGAGGAGCCTGATTTTGTTGAAATGATGGACATCCCAGAGTCTAGGAAGCTGTCTATTCTCCTACACAAATCTTTTGGGAAACAGACACAAAAAATGTGAAAGTCTCCTGTACCTCCTGTTGATAAAAGAATGGACAAGAGGTATACCTTATCAGGCTCAGACAGAGTTCTTCTGTCAACAATGCAGCCATGTTGATGTCGTGCAGGCTGCAGCCTGTGACAGGGCTAATGTTCCCTTGGCTTCACACCCCCCAGATAAAGACTCCAGGAGGATGGCTGCCTAGATAAAGAAACAGTACATGGCATCCTCTTTGGGACTCAGGCAGGCTAATTATATGGCCTGTACAGCCAGGTACCAGAAGTCCAGGTGGGACACTGTACTGGCACTGGCTAAACAGGCCTTTCCCCAGCTGGCCAAGGAGCTGGAGGAGGTGGCTGCTGATGGGATTGAGGCATCTAAGGTACAATTTCATACTGCTGTTGACTCCAGTGATGTGTCATCAAGAGTCATGGCTACATCTGTTTCTCTTCAGAGAATGGCTTGGCTCAGATGTGCTAGCCTCTCACAGGACACCCAGGCTAAGGCCATGGGTTGCCTTGTGGAAGGTAATTCTCTGTTTGGGGAGCAGACAGAGAATTACGTGAAAAAGATGGAAGAATATAGGATCACTTATAGGAGTGCACAGGCCAAGGAGAGGCAGGCAACTCCTCAAAGGCAGCAATCTAGGGGCAGGGGTAGGCCTTTTCATAGGCCTTTCTACCAAGCACAGGCCTCTTCTCCCTTTTCACAGAGGGGGTTCTTCAGAGGGAGGGGCGGAAGGGGGATGAGCAGGGCTGCATCCATTCTTCACCCTAAGGCCCCTGCCAAGCAGACCCCCTGATGGGTCTGCCCGGGTTGACTCTCCTATCCCTGTAGGGGGCAGGCTGGCTTACTTTGTCCAGGACTGGATGTCTGTTACTTCCAAAAAGTGGGTCCTGGAAGTAGTAAGCCAGGGACTGGTTCTCAGCTTCAAAAAATTTCCAAAGATGAGAACCAGATCTTTTCCACCTGCAAATCTCTCGGAAACCCTTGCCTTAGAGACAGAGGTTTCATTTCTTCTGGCCTTAAGAGCCATACAGAGAGTTCCTACCCTACACCGGGGCAAAGGTCTGTACTCCAGGTACTTCCTTACCACAAAAAAGACAGGGGAGTGGCGACCCATCCTAGATCTAAAGTACCTGAACAAATATCTTTTAAAACCAAGGTTCAAGATGGTGACTCTGGGAATAATTCTTCCCTCCCTAAGTCCAGGGGACTGGCTAGCCTCCCTGGACCTCAAAGGTGCCTACTTTCACATCCCCATCAGGTACTCCCACAGAAAGTACCTCAGGTTCATGTTGCCCTCAAGCCATTATCAGTTCAAAGCAGTGCCCTTTAGTCTAACATCAGCTCCAAGGGTTTTCACAAAGTGCCTGGCAGTAGTAGTTGCCTTTCTAAGAAGGCAAAAGATTTCCATTTTTCCATATCTGGATGACTGGCTCATTATGGGTCAGTCTCCAGACCAGGTCAAGTCAGACCTGCAGGTGACTCAGCAAGTGCTCACTTCCCTGGGATTTCTTCTCAACCTTCCCAAGTCAGTTCTCGAACCAGTGCAGCTTCTTACCTTTATAGGGGCAGAGCTAGATACTGTCAAAACAAGAGCCTTTCTTCCCCTGGAAAGGGCAAGAGTTTTTATAGAACTGGCTTCTTCCTTCAGCCTTCAGGTGTCCCGACCAGCAAGGCACTTCCTTCAGCTCTTGGGCCACATGGCTGCTTCTACGGCGGTGGTTCAAGGGGCAGGATTTCAGATGAGGGACATTCGGTTTCATCTGAGGGCCTTTTGGTCCCAAACATAGAAACATAGACTTTGACGGCAGATAAGGACCGCTTGGCCCACCTAGTCTGCCCATGTCCCTACCTAGAGGATAAGCTGCAGATCCTATTTAACCAACAACTATTTCTTCCTACCCCTTCCCCACAAAAATTGCCTTATGTCTGTCCCATGCATTCTTGAATTCTCCCACAGTTTTAGACCCCACAGCCTCCTCAGGAAGGCTGTTCCATGCATCCACCACCCTCTCTGTGAAAAAATACTTCCTCACATTGCCCCTGAGCCATCCCCCCTCTATCTTCAAATTGTGTCCCCTCGATCTTGCACATCTCTTTTTCTGAAAGATGCTACTCTCTTGGACTTTGTTGATTCCACCGAGGTACTTAAACGTTTCTATCATGTCCCCCTCCCTCCTTTCCTCAAGGGTATACATATTAAGCTCCTTTAGCCTCTCCTCGTATGGCTTCTCTTGCAGACCCTGCACCATTTTAGTTGCCCTCCTCTGAACTGCCTCCATCCTGTCTGTGTCCTTGCGGAGATGGGGTCTCCAGAACTGGACGCAGTACTCCAGATGGGGTCTCACCAAAGGAAGGATCCTCTTACCAAACTGATTCCAGTGACTCGGACCCTGATCCAAGCTCTTCAGTGGTGGCAGGATCAGGACAATTTAAGGCAAGGGGTCCCATTTGTCCCAGTCTCATTCGGTGGTCCTTACCACGGATGCTTCCCTTTTGGGGTGGGGAGCCCATCTGCGGGCTCTCACAGCCCAGGGACTGTGGTTCCCTCAGGAATCCCTTCTTCATATCAATCTCCTGGAACTGAGGGCAGTTTTTCTGGCCCTGCAAGCTTTCTCTCAGTCTGTGCAGAACAAGGTGGTTCAGGTCAGAACAGACACCACCACCACCATGTGGTACATCAACAAGCAGGGAGGCACTCGGTCCACAGCCTTGTGCACGGAAGCCATGAAATTGTGGTCGCTGGCTTATTCTCTGCAGACCTGTCTGATAGCAGTTCACCTTCCAGGGAAGGACAATGTGCTAGCAGATGTACTGAGCAGGATCTCCCAGGGCCATCACGAATGGTCCCTGGACCCTCTGGTGTTTGAAAGTGATTTTTTCAAGGTGGGGCACTCCGGAGATGGATCTCTTTGCAGCCGGAGACAATCACCAACTTCCTCTGTTTTGTTGCAGACCCCCAGTCTTGGGCTCAGTCCCTCTGGATGCTCTGACGTTGAACTGGGAAGGGAAATTTCTCTATGTCTTCCCTCCCTTTCGTCTACTGTTTAAGGTTCTGGTCAAGGTAAGGTCACAACCCTGCAAAGTGATTCTGATTGCTCCAGATTGGGCCAGGCAGCCCTGGTACCCCCTCTTACTGTCCCTAGCAGTCCATCTTCCCCTGTCTCTTCCCAGGAATTACAACCTGTTAACTTCCTCTCAGGGGAGGATTTGGTACCCCAGTCTTCGGTTTCTCAATCTCAAGGCATGGCTCTTGAAGAGTTAGGGTATGCAGATTTGCATCTGTCCCAAGGAGTTCTGGATACTCTCAAAGCCTCTCGAAAGCCTGCCACCAGAAAGACTTATGACTCCAAATGGTAAAGATTCAGCATTTGGTGTTACAAGAAACATATATCTCCAGACACTGCTGAATTGCCTACAGTTCTGGATTATATGGTCCATCTTAATGGCCTAGGCCTCAGACCAACTACTCTCAAGGTACACTTGTCAGCTGTTTCTGCTTTTCTGTCGGTGGGAAAGCCTTCCTCGCTGTCATCTCACCCCATATTCTGTCAAATTTTTCAAAGGATTGCTTCATACCAATCCTCCCTTTAGGGATCCTGCCCCTGCCTGGGACTTAAATGTTTGCATTGCTCAACTTATGCAACCCCCTTTTGAGCCTATGTCCTCAGCAGAGCTTAAGTACTTGACTTGGAAAACTGTGTTTTTGGTAGCCATTACCTCTGCCAGTCGTATCACTGAATTGCAAGCCCTGTCAGTAGAACCTGATTTTCTCTCCTTTCATAGAGAGAAAGTGGTCCTTAGAACCAATAGGAGGTTCCTGCCCAAAGTGGTTTCAGACTTCCATTTGAATCAGTCTGTCTCTCCCTGTTTTCTTCACTGATCATTCTTCCTCAGGAGAGAAGAGGCTACACAGTTTAGATGTTAAGAGCCCTTAGCTACTACGTAGAGCGTAGAAAGGGTCACAGGTTTGATTCCCTCCAGTTGTTCCTCACTTATGGGGAAGTGGGAAAGGGCAAACCTGCCACCAAGAGAACTATTGCCAGGTGGATTGTTTCTTGTATACAATTCTGCTATGAGAAACTGGGAAAACTTCCATCCTCAGGCCTGAGGGCTCATTCCTCAAGAGATGCAGCTGCTTCCCTGGCTGCTGCCAGGGGATATCACTCTGTTAGAAATTTGCCAAGCAGCCACCTGGAAAACGGTCCATACCTTTCCCAAGCATTATGCTCTGGATATCCAGGCTAGGAGTGATGCTCGGTTTGGCACAGCTGTACTTCAGAGCCTATTCCCAAAGTAGGTTCTGTCCCTCCTCCATGGAGGTACTACTTGGTAGTCTACAGATTGTCAGAATACAGCAAGACTTCATGTTGTTTGAAGGAAAAATTGCTCACCTTAGTAATTGTGTTTCTTCTAATGGAGTCTTGCAGTATTCTGACCACCTTCCCTGCTTCCCCTCTCAGAACCTGTTTTTGGGAAGTGGATGGGCAGGTGCAGTTTTGCACCCCAAGGATGCTTCATGCACACCCTCCACTTTATCTGGGTGCTTTGTATTATTATCTTTTATTTTTGGATAGGTTTTGGTTTTGGGTTTCCTGACTTGAGCCTTCCTTTGGGAATCCAAAACTTTCTGTTGCCAATTGGCTAGTTAAAAAAAAAAAAAATTTTTTTTACAATTTCCACATAGTCAGTGAGTGTTTGCTTGTAAGAATCTGACGGTTGGGTTTCAAAGTGCTGCAAACCGAGACCTCCACCAAGCTCGAGCTCAACGTTCTATGCACTGCATAGAAAATTAACCCTTTACTCTCTGGGGCAGTTCAAAGTCTGGAGCTAACTGCAGACTGTCAGAATACCGCAAGACTCCATTAGAAGAAACACAGTTACTAAGGTGAGTGATTTTTTTCATTTGTCACAAATAAATAACTTTGCTGGTGGGAGCCAGAGAGCATATGAGAGACATGACTAGCTTGCTACAAATGTCAAAGTAACCTTGTACCAGCAACCAAATGAGGTATCTCATTATTTCTTATCAGTTTTCTGTTGAACATATTTTTTAACACAAGAGAATTATATGATGAGAAACTTTTAACAGTCCAGGCTAAACACAGTTATCAACAGCTGTGTGCATATCTTGGTCACAACCTCGCCTTATGCTTTCAGCTATTTTTCTTCATTTTACAGAATCTTTACAATTACCCCTTTTAAAGTCTCACACACACATACATATTAAGTGACGTGGTGGTATTACTTATCTGTTTAGCCACTTACAGCCTTTTGCTACTTGCATACAGTATATCAAGTTACATGTTGCATCATTTAGTCATCTACTAACCATCTGTATTCTCTCCAAGCCTCTCATGCCTTTTGCACCTTACCTGACCAACTGTATGTATAAAGGTTGTTATTAATACTTTATATAAACTAAACTTGTATAAACCTGGCCTATAAACTAAACTATAGATTTGAGCCCTAGGGGCCACTGGTTACTAAAACTTTGGCCACTTTCAACAGCAGTACTCTAGGTGAAGTCTCACCCAATGATTTATACTGCGGTATCACCACCTTCCTCTTTCTGTTGGTGATAACCCTCTCTGTGCACCCTAGCATCCCACTAGCTCTCCCTACTGCCTTGTCGCACTTTTTGGCCACCTTTAAGTTGTCAGATACCATTACCCCGGATCTCTTTCCTGCTTGGAGGTAGTCAGTGCCATTCCCCTCCCCCCCAATCTTGTACTCTGCCCTGTGTTTCTTTGCCCCAAGTGCATGATTTTGCACGTCTTAGCATAGAATCTTAGTTGCCACACTTTTGACCACTCCTCAAGCTTTCTTTGATCTTTATTCATGTTTTACACATACACACGCACCTCCCCCGGAGTGTCTACCCTACTGCAGCTCTATGTGTCATCTGCAAAAAGGCATACCTTCCCTTCTAGCCCCTCTACAATGTTAGTAATAAAAGACATTAAAAAGAGAACCAGTCCCAGTACTGATCCTTGTTGCACCTCACTGGTCACCCTGTCTTCCTCAGAGTGAGCTCAGTTTACCAACACTCTGTCGTTTATCCCCCAACCAATGTCTTACCCAGCTTACCACAATTAGACCCACTCCCAGGCTGCCTAGCTTGTTTGAGTCTCCTGTGTGGAATGGTGCTGGAGGCCTTACTTAAATCTAGGCAGGCTACAGCCAAGGCTTCACCCTGATCTAACAAAAGTAACAAGGTTCGGGTTACTTGAATACTGACTCCGATCTGTACTACAAGTCGGGTTAAAATCGTAAAAATAAGTTTTAAAATGCAACTCCATAGACTTGCATGGAGCACATCCCCGCCCTAGGCATATAATGACCTCGCAAAACAAGGAAGTGCGGGGATGGCGTCGACGATCGGGAAGTGGAAGGAATCGAGCGGCTAACCCCCCTCGTGGGCAAGTATGATCCCTTCCCTAGGGGGCTAAGGAGAACATTTTTCAACTACTATGGAGGAACTTCCAGTCAGGTAAAGGAGTCAACTGATGATTTTTCAGGCAAGGAGAAAAATCCGGAAAAAGTGCTCTTTAAACAAACAAGTAAAAATATTTGCTCATTCACATTTTAAAATGTATTGCACTCTGTGTGTATAACACATGTATTAATTGTGTATTTGAATTTTTATGTAAGAAAAATGCAAGCACTTTTATAAAGTTCAGAGATTTTAATGTGAAAAATAAAATATTTATTTTTTTAAATATTTTACTCTGCATTATTTTCAACAGACTTCAAAATAATGTGCATAAATGCACAGCATTGCTTGAAAAAGTCAGATATGTAAATTATGTAAAAACATTTGAATTTAAATACTTTTTCTAACATTGTTGCACAAGTGGCAAAATTATCGCAATAAGGTTATCGCAATAATTTCATCACGGTTATCGTATCGTCAAAATGTTGTTATTGTGACCCCCCCTACTGTATTGCGACATATGCAGTTAGCCTTCACCATTCAATTGCCCCAGAGAGAAATTAGTTAATAGAACCTATGTAAATAGTGGAACATTGACAGGCGGCTCGGGCTCGGTTTTTAAACCACTGTCCCCGGTGCATTCTATGCAACTGTCAGATTCTTTATTCCACCTGCCTAGTAAGACGCCTTGGAGACTTCTTCTTCCGCTTTCTTGAAGATAATTTTTTTTTTTCGGTTTCCAAGTTGCAACATATTAATTTCTTTTAGTTTTTGAAGCACTGTCCTTGGTTTACAGGTAGACTAGTCTAGATTTAGTGTTATGTTGATAAGTTTTGTGGTTCCTTTTCAGTTCCTCGCAACCGGGAAGGAACCAGATTTTCTTCGTTTTTCTGAGGTAAACTTTGTTTTTACTAAATTTAATTTAGCTCTCTGTGGACTGGTTTCTCCTCACAGTTTGGTGGTTTTAAACGGGGAATTTCTTGCTCATTTTACTGGTCGCTGAACCGACCGCCAAAAAAAAAAGAGAGAGAACTTTGGGTTATTTATTTTTTTTTTATTTAGCGTTTTGGTCCCTGTCGCTGCCTCCTGCCGACTGGGATAGATATGTATTTTTACAGATTTTCTCCCCTAACCCCACGTCCCCGGCACACGGGCGTGCGAGCGTGTGGAGGCATGCTTTGTACCCCGTGGGGGCAGTGAGAGGATCTCAGATCTAGAAGTGGGTTGCCATCTGGGGACAAGTGACCATCAAACAGTGTGGTTCACGTTAAACTCGGCTACAGAGTCAAGCCATACAAAAGTGAGGGTACTGGACTTTAGGAGGGCTGACTTTGGCAAGATGGGAGAGTGCCTCAGAAAAGCACTAGCAAACAGGCTAGAAGGAGGTGTGGAGCAACAATGGGGAATCATCAAAACTGCCATCACAGAGGCAACAAGCCTTTGTGTGAAGCAAATAAACAAATCAAAATGAAAGAAAAAGCCACTATGGTTCTCAAAAGAGGTGGCTGTGAAAGTCAGGAAGAAAAAGATAGCATTCCGGAAGTATAAGGAAACACAGAAGGAGCAGGATAGAGAGCTGTACCAGTTAAGGCAGAAGGAAGCAGGGAGGGAAGTCAGAATTGCAAAGGCCCAAACTGAGGAAAAGATAGCCAACTCAGTTAAGAAGGGGGATAAAACCTTTTATAGGTACATCAGCGAGCGTAGAAAGACAAAGGGAGGGATAGTGAGGCTGAATAGAATGAACGGTGGGTGGGCAGAGGGGGACAGTGAAAAAGCAGGGATACTGAACGAATATTTCTGCTCAGTATTCACAAAAGAGGAGGGGGAAGTGCCTAATCCAATTAACAGAAACGCTCTTGATAGGGGGGTCGATCCCAGTCCTTTCACAGAAGAAAGGGTTCTGCAAGAACTCCTAAAACTGAAGGTGGACAAAGCAATGGGTCCTGATGGAATTCACCCCAGAATTCTAAAAGAATTAAGGGAGGAACTAGTGAAACCACTGGCTACTCTTTTTAATAAATCATGGGAGGATGGTGTGGTACCGAGGACTGGAGGAAGGCGGATGTGATTCCCCTTCACAAAAGTGGGACCAGGACAGAGGCAGGAAACTACAGACCTGTCAGTCTGACCTCTGTGGTAGGGAAAGTGATGGAGTCACTTCTGAAGGAAAGAATAGTTGAGTACCTAGAGGCCAGTGGAGCACAGGACCCAAGGCAGCATGGGTTCACAGCGGGAAGGTCATGTCAGATGAATCTAATAGATTTCTTTGACTGGGTGACCAAAGTAGTAGACCAGGGAGGGGCTGTGGACATGGCCTACCTAGACTTTAGCAAGGCATTTGACACAGTCCTACACAAAAGATTAATAGTCAAATTAACCAGCCTGGGAGTGGGTCCCAGGGTGGTAGCCTGGGTAAAACATTGGCTGGACAACAGGACACAGAAGGTAATTGTAAATGGAGTCCACTCTGAAGAAAGAGGGGTTACTAGTGGGGTACCGCAGGGTCCAATATTGGGTCCAGTCCTTTTTAATGTTTTCATCAGTGACATTGCAGAGGGACTGGAAGGAAAAGTATGCCTCTTTGCAGATGACACAAAGATCTGCAACAGGGTTGATACCCAAGGAGGTGTGGAAAGGATGAAAAGGGACTTGGCAAGGTTGGAAGAATGGTCAGAAGTATGGCAGCTAGGATTCAATGCAAAGAAGTGCAAAATAATGCACCTGGGAAACAAGAACCCAGGGGAAGAATACACAATGGGTGAGGAGGTAGTAACAACAACAGAAAGGAAAGGGACCTGGGGTAATCATATCAGATGACCTTAAGGTTAGCAAGCAATGTGAGAAGGCAGTAGGGAGGGCTGGGGGTATACTGGGATGCATAGGGAGAGACATCAGCAGCAGAAAACAGGAAGTTGTTATACCTCTGTACAGACAGTTGGTGAGACCCCATCTGGAGTACTGTGTCCAGTTCTGGAGACCCCATCTCCGCAAGGACATAGACAGGATAGAGGTAGTCCAGAGGCGGGCAACTAAAATGGTGCAGGGTCTTCAAGAGAAGCCGTATGAGGAGAGACTAAAGGAGCTTAATATGTATACCCTTGAGGAAAGAAGGGAGAGGGGGGACATGATAGAAACTTTTAAGTACTTCAGTGGAATCAACAAAGTCCAAGAGGGTAGCATCTTTCAGAAAAAGAGACTTGCAAGAACAAGGGGACACAATTTAAAGATAGAAGGAGGGCGGTTCGGGGCAATGTGAGGAAGTATTATTTCACAGAGAGGGTAGTGGATGCATGGAACAGCCTTCCTGAGGAGGTTGTGGGGTCTAAAACTGTGGGAGAGTTCAAGAATGCATGGGAGAGACATAAGGCAATTCTTGTGGGGGTAGGAAGAAATAGGCTGTTGGTTAACTAGGATCTGCGGCCTATCCTGTAGGTAGGGAAATGGGCTGACTAGATGGGCCTAACGGTCCTTATCTGCCGTCAAAGTCTATGTTTCTGTGCCAGCTCAGCCCCTTCTACCTCCCGATACTTTGTGACCCCCTCTTCGCCTACGCTACCCACCGGACCTTCACCCGGTAGGAGCGGAACCATGGGGAGGGAGGGAGGCACCAGCCCACTCTAACCAGCCTCAGTACAGCTGCCCGCCAGCATGCTCAATCCTGCTCCGCCCCCCCAATCCAGCACCCTGACGACCCGAGGTTGTTCCCAAACCTGGGTGGGCCACCTGTATAGCGCGAAGTAAAGTGTCCAGCACCTCAACTCTCTGTGCCACCGAGCTGGCCTGGTTATTGGTTTTGAAGTGTTTTGCTCTCAGAACCTGCAATTGTAAAGTGTTCATGGATTATGTCACAGAAGCCTAAGAAGAGAACCGGCCATACTGATTTTCAGCACTGCAGTAAGTGTAGTGAGATGTTTGAAGTGGATCCACATTCAGTCTGTGTCTTCTGTCAAGGGTTTGACCACCTGAACACAGTGTGTAAAATTAGTAAAAATTTCCTCAGTCGACGCTTGATAGGCAGTTGAACGGACTGATAAAAAAAAAAATGTCAAATAAGGCTGCTGACACAGCTTCAGGACTAACGGTTCCTCCTCAAAGCAAAGATAACCCGAAGGAACTGGAGGGAAAGCCCTCTGACAAGGGCGAAACCTCTTCAGGATCCAAATAAACTGCAGAACCAGCCACTGCTACAGAAAGGAAAAAGAAAGAGAAGCGTACAGTACAGGAACCGCAACTGATGGTACCATCAGTTTCAACCACCGAGGAGATTGCAAATGCAATTAAAATTATTCATAGAAACATAGAATTTGACGGCAGATAAGGACTGCTTGGCCCACCTAGTCTGCCCATTTCCCTACCTAATGGATAAGCTGCAGATCCTAGTTAACCAACAGCCTGCTTCCTCCTACCCCCCACTAGAATTGCCTTATGTCTGTCCCATGCATTCTTGAATTCCCCCACTGTTTTTGACTCTTATGACCTCCTCAGGAAGGCTGTTCCATACATCTACAACCCTCTCTGTGAAGAAATACTTCCTCACATTATCTCTGAGCCGTCCCCCCTCTATCTTCAAATTGTACCCCCTTGTTCTTGCACATCTCTTTTTTTGAAAGATGCTACCCTCTTGGACTTTGTTGATTCCCTTGAGGTATTTGATAGTTTCTATCTTGTCTCCTCTCCCCCCCCCCCAAACCTTTCCTCGAGGATATACATCTTAAGCTCTTTTAGTCTTTATTCTATGTCTTCTGGTGCAGACCCTGCACCATTTTGGTTGCCCTACTCTGGACAGCCTCCACCGTGTCTGTCTTTGCGGAGCTGGGGTGTCCAGAACGGTACACTTTACTCCAGATGTGGTCTTACCAACTGTCTGTGCAGAGGGCCAACAACTTCCTGCTTTCTACTGGTGATGCCTCTTCCTGTGCATCCCAACTACAAAAAGGTTGCTTCTGCCTGTCCACAAGTATCTGAAAAGACAAGCCACCAACATTTTACAGACTCCTACCTCTGTCCTGCCTGTGGACAAGAAGAGGGACAGGAAATACCTGGTGGCCAAAGGGGGAGCTGACTTTTTCTTGGGCCATCCCAGTCATGATGGTGTGGTTCAGGCTGCTGCTTGTGGTAAAACAGGCATGCCCCTGTAATCCCATCCTTCTGAAAAGGACTCTAAGAAGATGGATTCCATGGCCAAGAAAGCTTATTGGGGGGCCTCCTTGACTATCAGACAGGCCACTTATATGGCCTATGCCTCCAGATACCAGAAAAACCTTTGGAATTCAGTCATGGAGATAGCTAAGGCGGCTCCTCCACCTATGGCTGCTGATCTTAGGGAAGGTGCAAAGTGTGGCATTGAAGCATCCAAATACCAGTTCCATATGGCAGTGGATGCTAATGACACTGCTGCCAGGCTAAAATGGCAGCCTCAGTGTCTTTGGAGAGCTTTGCTTGGCTTAGGGCCACTAATCTGACTCTGGACACTCAGACTAAGGCCCTGGATTTCTCCTGTGAGCCCACTTCTCTGTTTGGTGAGCAGACAAGGGCTTACATGAAGAAGATGGATGAGTACAAGGCGGCTTATAAGAGTACTGCTGCCAAAGAAAAGGCATCCACTCCCCAGAAGTACCAGGGTAGGGGTGGTAGGGGAAGGTCCTATTCCAGACCTTTGTACCAGAACCAGGCTTTCCCACCCTACCAGCAGCAAAGAGGATACTTCAGGGGCATGGGTAGAAGGGGCAGCATTCGTACTGGTCCCAGCCCCCAGCCCAATGCATAAGCAAAACAGAACCCCTGATGTATTTGTCCAGGTCGCCTCCTCAGTCTCAGTAGGGGCAGGTTGGCTTACTACTTCCAGACATAGCAGGCCATTACCACAGACAAGTGGGTCCTGGAGGTAGTAAGACACTCAGCTTCAAGGTCATACCAAGGTTGAGGGCAAGGCTGTTCAGACCTACCACCCCAACAGAAAAAGTACTACTAGAGGCAGAAGTAGCCAACCTCCTGCTAGAGAAGGCAGTAGAACCTGTCCTCTTGGCCCAACAGGGAAAAGGGCTGTACTCCAGGTACTTCCTCACACTAAAGAAAACTGGGGAGTGGCGACCCATAATAGATCGCAGACACTGTAACAGATGCCGTACAAAGTAAAAGTTCAAGAAGGTAACTCTCGCAACCATTCTCCCCACACTTAGACAGGGAGACTGGTTCGCATTACTAGACCTCGAAGATGTGTACTTTCACATCCATATCAGGTAGTCCCACAGAAGGTATCTCCGGTTCAGATTGCCATCAGGTCATTACCAGGACCCCTAGTGCTCTACGGCAGAACTTTCTGATTTTTGCAGCAGGGCTCCTTGGTTTCTGCGGCAGCATTTTCTGATTCTGATGCATGATTTATTCATTTCTCTGGCAGATATGATGTGATGTCATCAATTACATCATATGCCGAGCATAGAGGAGGGGCTTCAGGATAAACAAGATGGGAAAGGAAGCCTAGCACTATGGAAAAAACAGTATATTTGAATAAAAATTCACCAAAAACAGTGAATTCTGCAGCACCATATATATTCTGTGGCATGATGAAAATTCTGCAATTGCAGAATTCCAAGGGCCTTGGTCATTACCAGTTCAGAACCCTGCGCTTCAGTTTGACCTCTGCCCCAAGAGTGTTCACAAAGTGCCTGGCAGTAGTAGTGGCATATTTGAGAAGGCAGGGGGTGACGGTGTTCCCTTACCTAGACTGGCTAGTCATGGGACAGTCCCCTCAGCAAGTCAGAGAAGCTCTAACTTTGACACAGGAGACCCTGCAGTCTCTTGGGTTCCTAATAAACCTGAAAAAGTCAGTCTTGCAGCCAGTTCTGCTCCTGGAGTTCATAGGAGCAGAGTTGGACATACTACAGGGAAAAGCATTCCTCCTTCAGGGAAGGGTGGACAATCTGGTGCAGCTGGCAGGCTCCTTCCAGCTATAGAACCCCAGGCCAGCAAGACATTTCCTGCAACTCTTGGGTCATATGGCAGCCTCTACAGCAACAGTGCCAGGAGCCTGATTCAAAATGAGAGCCATCCAGTTTCACCTAAGGTCTCCCTGGTCCCATAAAAAGGACTCCTTGTCAAAACTAATACCAGTCGCAGGAACTCTTTCAAGCACTCCAGTGGTGGCAGGAAAAGGACAACCTCGGAGAAGGTGTGCCATTCCAGCAGCAGTCCCCGATGGTGGTATTGACAACTGACTCCTCCTTCCTAGGTACATGGCTCCAGCAGGAGTCATTACTGCACATAAATCTCCTGGAACTCCGGGCAGTTCTTGTGGTCCTGCAGTCCTTTGTCACAATAATTCACCATGTACTACATAAGCAAGGGGGCACAAGGTCGACCTTGCTCTGCACAGAGGCCATGAAAATCTGGACTCTGGCCTACTCACTCAGAATCTCTCTCTCTCTCCCTCTCCCTCAGCAGTTCATCTTCCAGTAAAGGACAATGTCCTGACAGACGCCCTGAACAGGATCAACCAAAACCACCACGAGTGATCCCTGAACAGGCAGGTCCTGCAAGCTTTTTTCAGGAGATGGGGCTCTCCAGAGGTGGATCTCTTCGCAGCCCAAGACAATCACCTGTTGCCACAGTTTTGTTGCAGACCTCCTGCAGTGGACACAGTCCCACTGGATGCACTATTGCTGGACTGGACAGGAAAGTTCCTGTATGCCTTCCCTTTATTTCCTCTGCTGCCCAGAGTGTTGGAACAAACTCTGGACTCAGCCATCAACAATGATCTTCATAGCTCCAGAATGGGCCAGGCAGCCCTGGTACTCACTGCTCATGTCCCTGTCAATCTCCAGCCCGATTTGCCTCCCCCAGGAGCCACGACCTACTAACATTGTCCCAGGGCAGGATCCTTTACCCCAGCCTCCTCAGGCTCAGGGCCTGGCTCTTGAGAACCTAGAATATGCTAACTTGCACCTCTCTGAAGGGGTCTTAGAGATTCTTAGAGTCTCTAGAAAAACCTCTACTAGGAAGACTTACACATCCAAGTGGAAGAGGTTCTCCATTTGGTGTCAACAAAAGGACATTGATCCGCACCAGGCTGGTCTGTCAGTCCTGTTGGACTGTTTGGCACATCTCCATTCCCTTGCTCCGAGACCATCTACTCTCAAGGTACACCTAGCAGCTGTCTCCGCTTACCTCTCAGTAGGTAAGGGCTCTTCCCTGGCTTCAAATTCGATTTTCAGGAAGTTTTTCAAGGGGCTACTGTATTTGCATCCCCCACACAGGGAACCAGCTCCCTCGTGGGATCTCAGTATATGCATTGCCCAGCTAATGCAGCCCCCCTTTCAAGCCCATGTCCTTGGCAGAGCTCAAGTATGTGACCTGGAAAACAGTGTTCTGGTAGCAGTCACTTCAGCCAGGTGGATCAGTGAGCTCCAGGCCTCGTCCACAGAGCCTAACTACATCCCAGTTCATAGGGACAAGGTAGTACTCAGGATCAATAGAAAGTTTCTCCTCGAAGTGGTATCTGACTTCCACCTCAGACAATCTATTACCCTGCCTGTTTTCTTCACTGACCATTCCAGTTCAGGGGAATATATGCTACATAGCCTTGATGTCAAGAGGGCCATCAGCTGTTATTTAGATCACACAAAAGACAATATGCAAGGGAATACACAGCTCTTCCTGACCTGTGGAGAAGTGGGGAAAGGGAAACCAGCTTCAAAAAGTACTATTGCACGCTGTATTGCTGACTGCATTCAGTTTTTTGCTTCAGCAAGGTAGGCAAGGAACCCCCTGTGTCTCGGGGCCCATTCGACCAGGGGTACAACTGCTTCTATAGCAGTTGCCAGAGACATTCCCTTGTTAGAAATCTGCAAAGCAGCTACTTGGAAAACTGATCACACATTTACCAAACACTATTGCCTGGACACTCAGGCTGGAAGTGATGCCAGATTTGGTGCAGCAGTACTGCAGAGCTGGTTTCCTAAATAGGTTTTATGCCCACCTGCAGTGGTACTGCTTGGGTTGTCTGCATATGTCAGAATACAGTAAAGATTTCCTGAGGTTTGAAGAAAAAATTACTCACCATAGTAATCTTGTTTCTTCCAAGGGAATCTTTACTGTATTCTGAGCTCCCACCCTATCTTCCCCTACTAGAACCTACTGGGCACTGCACTCCAGCTGTCCATGTTGTTGTTGTTTTAACTTGTTTGAGTTGACTGTCTTTGTGCATCTGTGACGAGTCTTTAACGAGCAACTCTTTATTATAACAAAAAGCTTAAAAACACTAGATTTACACCAGTTAATATTTAGTTATTTATTGTCTTTACTTTCCTCTGCTGTTGGTCTACTAAATATTGTAGATAATGTAGCAGCTATTTCATTGAGTCTTTTAAAATGTATTTGACTCTCCCCTGCTCACCACACAATTGCTGTTTGTGACATCACAGTCTGTTGTCATGGTGAGCACTATGATGTCATAAAAACAAGGCACTGCTAGTTTAATAGGGGAGAGGCAAAAGTTTTCTGTTTCCTGTACAGTTTTTTTTTCTAGCTGGACTACCAAGATGTGCTATAAATCTTGGAAAGGTACAGTGAAAGTGAATGTAAAAAAAAAAAATTGGTATTCTCTAGTAAATTGTAACAGTTGAAATATCTTATTTATGAACGCATATGCTAAAGTGCAGAGTTGCTTTTTAAGATGTCACCTTATTAAGAATTTTATTGGTGGGTGAGTTGGTCCTTTTTTAGGATAGCTTAGATAGACTTTTCTGTGCATGCTTCATAAGAATCTGATGGTTGCATAGAATGCACCACAGACAGTGGTTTGAAAAAAGAGCTCGATCCTATCAACGTTCCACTATTTGCATAGGTTCTGTTTCTCCATGGCAGTTGAATAGTGAAGGCTAACTACGTTTGTCAGAATACAGTAAAGATTTCCTTGGAAGAAACAAGATTACTGTACTATGGTAAGTAATTTTTTCTTCTGCCCCTTCTACTTTGGTAGTTTGTGCCATCCAGTCTGAAACTAACTTGGTGGTCATAGTAGCTGCTCATGATAGGTCGCAAGCTCCCTGTTGTATGTGGTCTTGCCCCCCCCCCCGACAAGGAATCAAGACAACTGGCATAATGGGCATATGGACTTAGGCCTCTGCCTCACTTGACCTCTGTTTGGCCAGTTATAAAATCATGACGTCATTATTAGCAAGTCGGGATTGTTATTTTCTAAACATTCCAGATACCCTTATAGCTGTAAGAGAGTACCTCATACATATAGTTGTAAACTTCTGAAGTTCTCCGTTCAGTTGGCAGTTATTTCCCATTGAGGAGAATGTCTAATATTCTGCAAAGTGAAATTGTTGGATTTCGGTTACAATTAAAATTTTTAAACAGGCGGTGTACATGATTTATAATGTTTCTGTGTCTCTTATGGTTGTAAGAGTTTCTTCTCAAGTCCTTTGTTGCCAGGTTTGCAGTTCTCTCACTCAAAGAACTTGAGAATGGCGCTCTTGGAACCATAAGAGACAGTAACAGTACGTATAAACATGTTATCATCAGGTTTATGTGATTAAATGTCAGAATAGCCTGTGGAAGTCTGTATCTACTATGATGAATAAATTACATGATGGTTATGATGAGACAGAATTCCATCTGTGTGTTAAACGTGACTTGGAGGTCGGTAAGTTTATTTTATTTTTTTTGCATTCTGCATATGATGCCTCTGATGGTTCCGTTCCTGCAGCTGCTTCTGGCATTTGCCTCTGCAAACTGTTGATGGCTGCAGGTGGCTGCTTTTGCTACCGATATTCAACATTCAGTTCTTAATTTGCCTTTTCTCAGACAGAAACAATTTGCCCCAACGCAGAGCTTGTGCTTAAGGTCTTGCAGGCTTTCAAGATGACCATTTTCCTCTTTAAAAACCTCTTGCTCCCTGGCCCACACATGCGCATGGTAGTAGTTCTTATTGCAGGGCCTCCTTGTCCTCTTCATCTTTGGGTCCAAGCTGTTTGTGCTTTGGGACTATGCCCCAGGACCCAGCCCTCAGATGCCCAATTTAAGGCCTCTAAAGGTCCAGGTGCCAGTGGTGACCATGCTGCCACATCCTCTGACTCCCTTCCATGCACTGACCCCCCAACCCCCCGCATCTTCCGGGGATTCAGGTAGTGGGCAGGCATTCATTTATTTTATTTAGTTTTTATTTACTGAGTAAAATACACTAGACAAGTTAATGCCCGTTCTCTAGTAGACCTGGAACGGGGAACAGTAACACAAGAGGAATGCATGATATAGGTAGCTGTGTCAGAACAGTGGGTTTTCAATATTTGAGAGGGTTATGCAGTGGAATTAATAGTACACCTTCTGGTGCATCCTCCCAGCCCTTATTACCCATCATACCAGTTATCAGTCCTTTTGACAGAAGTCCATACACTCTTGGACAAACAGGGCCATTCATCCTGTGCCCCTGGGCAAAAAGCACAGGGGTTTTTAATTCAAGAAATTTCTTGTCCTCAAAAAAGATGGACACTCTGCACCCTGTCCAGAGTGTCAGAGGACTGAACAAATACATTGCGAACAAAAGGTTTTGTATGGTCTCACTCCAGTTCAGTGTGGCTCAGTTGGTAACACATCCGCCTCTGGACCAGAAGGTCGTGGGTTCTCATCCCACACTGGGATTGTACTTGTATCTAAAATGCTGGCATCCGAGTGCAGTATTAAGGGGATGCTGTACTGCTGGGGTGTGCCATCCTTCGGATGAGATGTTAAACTGAGGTCTCTTCTACCCATCCTGATGTTGTCCTGGTGGGTGTCCGATTGGAAGTAAAAGAACCCAGGGCACTGTTCGCAAAGAGTAGGGGACATTCCCAGTGTCCTGGCCAACATTCCCCTTCCCATAAACCGGTTCATTCAATTGTCCAGGCTGTGTGTGGATGCTGATGTGCAATATGGCCGCCACTACACATTCAGCCACTTCACTACCAGTCTAGCATTGCTTGTAAAGTGCTTTGGGATACACTGTGTATGAAAAGCACTATATAAATGCTGCTGATGATTCTTCTTCTTCCCCCCACCCCAACCCAGTGTTCCCATTAAGGCTGCAGATCTGGGGGTGCACTGCTCCCTCTCCAAACATTTTCAGGGGTACAGAATAAATTATAAGAGTTCATTCTACCATTTGTACAACATTTGTGTAGGGTACCTATACTTCAGACAGATTTATGGGGGTATATTATACCCCCTTCACATAAACATGTACTTGAATTTCATAATTTGTACTTGAATCAAGTACAGATGGGGGTAAATGGGAACACTGCCCCAACCCCATGCTCTTGCAGGTGGACTGGCCCTACACTCTGGACATGCAGGATGTGTATCTGCACATTGAGATTCTGTGAAGCCATTGACAATGCCTGTACATTTTTTGGGAAGGCCAATACCCATGCTTTTTTGGGAGGGTCAGCACTACCAGTTTTGTGTCTTGCACTTTGAAGGTCTTCACCAAGAGCTTGGCTCTGGTGGCCACAGCCTGACATTGGGAAGCCATATATGTCTTCCCATACCTAGAGGATTATCTCCTAAAAGTGCCATCCAGGGCTGCAGTTCTATAGACATTGTGCCAGACTTGCCAGTTGTTTGACCAACTGGGTCTCCTGGTCAGTGAACCCAAATCGGTTCTGAACCCTTGCCACTGCTCTCAGTTTTAAAGCACTGTCTTGGACATGACTTGGACTTGGTCTTTACTTCTAGACTCCCTTGCCAACACTTTTGATTGCCCTGGTGATGCTGGTCACTTCTAGCACTCAGGTCCCTGCACAGTCCATGCTGGGGGTGGGGCTCGGTGACACATATGCTGACACATGGCTGCACCAGTTGGAACAAGTCAGCATCACCCCCTCCCAACATACAGCTCCATCTAGCACCACCACCTGTGGTCACCCAGGTGATAGTATTGCAGTGACGTCTGTAACCCATCCTTCCTGAGGAGGAAAGCGTCCTCTGGGACACTTGATCATCCGCCCCCCAGCCAGCCCTCTGATATTTTGGACATGTTTTTGAACCCAGGACATTGATGTCCTAGGCGGGAACCCTGAAGCTGGGCAGATGGGCGGACTGAACTTATTTTCTGTTCCGATTCAGGCACTGATCAGTTTTGAAGTAAAAGTATTGCTCACGATGGAGATTGCTTTATTAGTTTCAGTGCCCATTTAAAAGGGGAACTCAAGGTTTCTTCCTGATTTAGATTTTCAGTTCAAGGATTTATGTTAAATTACAATTACTGTAACACCCTGTGTCACAGAAACCTAAAGCATGCATAGGCCCACCAGGTTTTAAAAAGTGCGTGGCTGTCCAGAAAACCTCCTTAAGGCTGATGGACATAACTTCTTTTAAGTGCTTGGGACCTGAGTATTTTAGTCTTGGTTAGGAATCTTGCCTTAGCTTCTGTTCAAAAATGGTAGAGAAAAACTAAATGGATGTCACTTTCAGCACCTGTGTTTTCATAGTGCTCTCCATTAAGAAGCATTTTATTCACATGGGATTTGGTAATGTTTAATGTTACTGCACAGGATTCGGATAAGGCCTCCACCATGGCAGTACCATTAAGGGCAAGATACATGCAGGGGAGAGCAGTTAATCTCTCGGTACCACACAGATTGATCAACTGGGTGGCAAACTGGTTGACGGGCAGAAAACAGAGAGTGGTGGTAAATGGTATACAGTCAGAAGAGATGCAAGTCACAAGTGGGGTACCTCAAGGAATCAGTCCTGGGGCCAGCTCTCTTCAATATCTTCATTAGTGACATTGCAGATGGAATAGAGGGTAAGGTTTGTTTGCTTGCAGATGACACCAAGATCTGCAGTAGATTAGATGATCCAGATGGGGTGGTCAGAATGAGAAGAGATCTGGATAAACTAGCAAAATGGTCAGAAGAGTGGCAACTGGGATTTAATGCAAAGAAGTGCAAGATCATGCACATAGAGAAGAGAAACCCTGAAACCACCTGTAGGCTGGGAGGGGAGTTGCCGGCAGTCACAAAGGAAGAAAGAGACTTGGGCATCATCATCACCGATGACCTGAAATCATCCAAGCAGACCTCTAAAGCAGTAGGTAAGGCTAGGGGGATGCTAGGGTGTATTACTATGGGCATCACAAGTCAGAAGAGGGAGGTAATAATCCCTCTTTACAGGACACTGGTTACGCCCCATCTGGAGTACTGTCTGCAGTACTGGAGGCCACACCTTCACAAGGACATTAACCAAATTGAGGCAGTCCAGAGAATGGCAACCAAAATGGTGCAGGGACTGCATCAGAAGACATATGAGGACAGATTATTGGAGCTCAGTATGTATACCCTTGAACAAAGGAGGGAGAGAGGTGATATGATCGAAACATTCAAACACCTTAAGGGCATTAACAAGGTGAAAGTCTAACATGTTTAAATATAAGAAAAATAGCAGGACAAGAGGACACAGCATGAGATTAGAGGGAGGCTGATTAAGGGGGAATGTAAGGAAATTCTTTTTCACAGAAAGGGTGGTTGATGCGTGGAACGGCCTACCTCAGGAAGTGGTGGCTATGAATACAGTGCAGGGCTTCAAACAGGCATGGGATAGGCATAAGGGAGCAATACAGATGAGTGTAAATAGATAGAACACTGACAGAGCAAAGGCCGATGGCACATTTATAAGGCAGAAAAAGAAATGGGCAGACTGGATGGGTCTTGCGGTCCTTATCTGCCGTCAACCTCTATGTTTCTAAGGAGGAAACTGCTTAGTGTGCAAAGTGATAAGTCGGCTATGTAGTGGGAGCAAACCAGTGAAAGATCCATGAAGAAAACCTACTGTGGGTGTCTCCAGGTGGACCAGTTTGTCCCTCAGATGGACAAACTCCCTGGAAGAATTCATAAAAAATGTGCCAAATGTTACAGGTTATACAAAAAACACAAAGTTTTACATTCTCCGACTCCTTTTAAGTGAAGAAGATGGGGAAGGAGAGAATTTGATGAATTGGGCACAGAGTATGAAGGTATCACTCCTGAAAACATGGGAGATAAAGCATTGGTCTTTTTCATTCTTTGGAAAACTGTGCTTTTTAAAACATTTGTTGAAAATATGTGTGATCTGTTAGTTATGCATAATGAAATGTTTGATAAGCCACTTTCATAAGCCAAATGTCTGAAAAATCTGGGTTTGGCCATATCTTTCAAGATTCTATCTTCACCTTTGATTCCCACTTATGGGTCTGGGTCAGAGGCAGTAGGACCTCGCAGGAGCAAAGCTTTGGCTAGGGGGCTGGCAACGGCTACTGGGCATAGTGACTGTGCATCCCCATGTGGTGCCATGCGCAAGCCAGGAACTGTTGATGGTTCCCTCACCAACCTCAGTTATGTTCCTCCCACTGTCAAGAGCATACCATAGGAACGCTTCTCAGATTGCCATGAAGTGTTAGCTGTGTCACGGTAACTTTTCTTTCTTTTTTTTTTTAAATTTTTTTTACATTGCTGTTCGATTTGCATTTCTTTTCTATATCGCACCACATTGTCAGTGGGTTTTCATTACACTTGGGTAATGTGAACTCCTAGGAGAAATGGTACAACCCAATTTAGAATGCTGGGAATATGAGGATAACACACAGCAGCAACTCTCCAGTTTTAGCTGTGCCACTTGTAGGGGTCAAGTTTCTCTGAAAAACTTTAAGCTTTTAAACTTTGGGGCTGCAGTTCTGCATAGCAGGCTGGGGCTACCTGGTGACAGGGAGTACCTCTACGTTAAAACCATGTCTGTTAAGCTGCAGGTTTCAAATTAAATAACCTGCTGTCCCCATTTCCACTGCTTGTGCTTGGGCCATCTCTGCCTTTTACTTCAGGGTGTTGTGATTTCGTAAAGGTCTCTGTTTGATGTAAATAATGATAAAAAAAAAAGGGGGGGTTGCCACAGGTAAGTGTGTTTCTGTTTTCTTTGTGGGTTTAGTAAGTGCTTCACGGAGAGTCCCCTCTCAGTGTCTAGGCGTTGGTCCCTACACCCCCCCCCCAGTATTGTTTTATTAAAATTGTTGGATAAAGGGAATTGCCCCTTTAAGTGGTTTCCTCAGCAGCATAGACCAGTATATAGCTGTTCAGGGTCATACTTTAGCTGGCTGCTGCTGGGTGCTTGATTTGTTTACTAGAGTTACGTTTTTTATTGAAAATTGTTGGATTCATTGTTAAGGGAATTACCCTTTTTACATGGCATTTCCCTTTTAAGTAGTTTTCTCTCTACAACATAGCCCAGTATATGGGCCAGTCAGCGCTGCTGTCTAGCTGCTGCTGGAAGGAGATTTTTCTTTTTCTCACAGAGTGTGTTTATTGAGGCTTTAACCTCTGTAGACCAACGGGTTTATCAGCTGTCTCGAGCCACCAAGTTTTTCTGCTGCTCGGACAATCATTTCTTTAGTTGAGCGCACCCCTGGGATTTTCAGATTAGGCTTTCCACTCTGCAGCGTGTCATCTCCACACCTGTAGTGTGCGCGCATCCTCCTTTGGATGTGACAACATGATGCACAGCATCGTGACATTGTGCATGCGCCTCTGTGCACTTTCCCAGCAGCTAGATGCGCGGCTCTTGTTTTGTAGTCTGTTTCATCTCTTTTGCCTGCATTGTCAGTCGGAGCAACTACGGACATTTTCAGGTCTGCTTCTGAGGCCAGACTCCTGTTTTTCTTATATTATTAACCTATGCTTTCAATATTACTGCTGAGGACAAGAAGACCATGCAGTGCAGTGGCTAATGCTCTGGGCTATGATCTTGGAGTCTTGGGTTTGAATCCCACAACCACCAATGAATATGGTCAGAAGTTTTGAAATGTGCAGTTTTAAGTTTCTAAGCAAGGAGAGACAAGGTGGTGATGTGCTTTAGCCCAGGATCTCTCAGTAATTTCTGTAGGGCCATTTTAAAAAGCAAGTGAGCACATGTTTTCTAATTTAGCACAGTCATTGCAGGACTATATTTGTCTGGCAGAGCCCTTGTTAATGGCATCCAAGAGATGTGGGGCTGTTTTTTACAGCCTTACTTTGCATTTGGCATGGCTCTGAAGGGTGACCTAACCACCATGATGCTCCGGGGTCACCACAGAGGTCAAGCTTTAACACTACTACTACAGAATAAACAGCCTTTTTTATCAAGAGTTGGTTTATCTTGGCACCATAACATATTGGAGACTACTATTTATTTATTTCAATTTTATTTTATTTTTTATTTTAGTCTTTGGTAACCAGGTATGGCCCATTAGGCACAAGTACCTGTTTTCAGGGGGCGACCTGGGAGCACCGGGTGGTTAAGTGACTTGCTCAGAGTCGCACAGTATGCAAGTGGAGTTTGTGGGAATCAAACCCAGGTCTACTGGATCTATCAAGCTCATTCAGAGCTTGTTACTCTAACCTCTAGACTATACTGGCAACCCTAGGCGTATAAGACCTGCAAGGGTCATGTATCCCTCTTACATGGGGTTCCTTTGTCCCTCCTTTCTGTTTTTATCAAATAATATATCTCTTGCGTCGATTTCCCCTGTGGGTCCTCAGAGTCGGGGGGGTCGGTCACCTGGTTTACCAATTGGCAGTGGCAAGCAGAATTGCATGTATGCATGAGGTTATTGCTTGTAGTAGAGCTGTTGAGCCCCAGTGTCCTGCAGGGCATCCCATCAGACACACTTGACCCTAAAACTAGGCTCCTTGGGTCAGGTGGCGCCCACTGAGGCACATCCAGGTGCGCTGCAGCGTGAACAGGGCTGAGTTTTTTTTTTTTTAAGTTATGCAGGCAGACCCTGACCCTGACTATCTAGAGGGTCAGGATGAGGATCCCGGGGTCTTTTTTTTTCTTTTTTTCCTTTCTATATGTAGTTTATACTCCAGGTGGCCTGGGGCAGTATCTCAGCTTCATACCCCTGGCCTGTGAGCCCAACTGCCACCTACCCCAAGACCCCACGGATTGCCCCATGCGGCGGGGCTAGGAAGGGAAGCTTCCCTTCCTCCCCAGAACACAAATCCAAATCTGGAGCAGGCGTCATGGAGGACCAGTGAGAGACTGGGTCGGGGCATCATGGAGTCCCGTGGCCACCATTTTCCTTTTTTTTTTTTTCTTGGTCCCCTCCGGCATCTGGCATGAGCGCGCACTCATGTGGGGGCACTTGCGTGCCATGCCCTCTGGCTACGTGCCTCCCGACCTGTATTGCTCCCCCAGCCCCTACCAGAGGGCGATCAGCAGGTAGGATGACAGTCCCTCCCTCCTCCCACGAGAGAGGAAAGCAGTCCTCTGGATGCTCGCTCCTCTCTCACCCCTGCCAACCCCAGGTGACCTGAGCTTGTTCCCGAACCTGGGTCGCTGGCATGGTGCAAAGTGTAGCATCCAGCACCTCAACTTCCAATGCCACTGGGTCAGCTAGGATCCCAGGGTCTTGGGGAAAATCCTGACCATAGGAAATAATTCATGTTAAGGAGGATGATGCCTCCGCAGAGGTGAAGGAAAGGGAGTGGACAGACTGCAGAGGTTCCCTCCCTACCCTGTTTGGTACCAACTCTTTACCCTACCTGATAGCTGAGGTGTATAGGTCCTTACAGCTCAAGGAGGTGCTACCTATGGAGGCAGTGCATGTCTTTTCCATCCTTTCCACACCTCTTTTCATCACTCCAAGGAAATGTTTCCTTTTCTGAGCTTTATTTCCTGTGACCAGTTATTGAACAGGAATGGGCCGGTGTGGACCAAAGAACATATCCAAAAAAAAAAATCCTCCTCTGGAGGATAAGGCAGCTCATAATTCTGTCACTCCTTTGTTCCTTGAAGGGTGATTGACCTTAACGGATTCATGCAGCCAGCGAGGGGTTGCTGCGTACAGAAGAGCCTTGCCTCCTATTCCTTCTTATTGTTGCCAGAGCCTTAAACTTGTAGGCTTTGCCCAGATCGGGAATGGGGGGAGGTGCGAGCATTTTGCAGCTTGTATCCTTGGCCTCCATCATAGGGGTGCCATGGTAAAAAGCTCACGTATGTCTGCCCACTCTGCCTGTTATATTGTGTAGGTGATGTGAGGTGTGTGGCTCAACCATTGGATGGCTGAGCAGGCTTTGAAGTCCAACCAAGCTGTTCACTCCATACTTGAGGGCGTTTTTAATTTTCACCTCTGGCCTGGATGATACTTGAAGGATATCTAGGATAACATTGATACTATTCAGATTACTGGATTAATGATAACAGAGGCACCCTTGCCCAAAGTCGCAATGGAGGCCCAGGGCGAAAAACAAAACGAAACCGCCGTCTCACCCTGAAGGTACTCGGTCCCATCTATGCCTTCCTTCCTTTGGCAAAGGATGGGGCCAGATAATCTCAGTTGCTTGAGTTTTACAAATTCTGTCTTGGGTTATGCAATAGAATAATACAAAAAATTATACCCTCTAAGGGTCTTTTTCTGCTGCCCCAGTTCTGAATGAAACCGTAAAGAGGCAAGCATGTCAGAGACCTGGGACCACCTAGTTCAAGCGGGACAGTTTTGCTGGAGTCTCTCAGCAGGCAAGGTCAAAGCTTCTACTCGGGTCTCCCAAGCTGTTCAGCCAGGGAATTCCTAGCTTACACAGATCTGAGGAATGTGAATCTCCACATTCCCACCCAGCAGATTCTCTGTCCTGTGACAGCTTTTCCAGTACAGGGTGCTTTCATTGGGCTGGCCTTAGTCCAGTCCACAGGGTCTTCTTAAGGTCCCCATAGTCCTGATAGCTCTGTCAGGAGGGACGATTGATCATTTAAGTGCCGGTTTAGCCACTAACTAGGAACTCTGTGACCTAGACGCGGTAGGTGTTTCGGTCTCACAGATGGGTGGTAATTTGGGGATAAAGATCTCTCGAGCCATTACAGTCCTTGGAGTACCCAAGGGTGGTGTTCAGATGGACTAGGGGAAAGGTTTTTCTCTTGCCAGCTAGGAAGGAGACCTTACTGAGAGAGTTCCAGTGGCTGGGGAGCCAGTGGTATGCTTCACATCTCGCCTTCTACAGATCCTGGGCTTTATCCCAATGGCTGTAGAACTAGTCTGTGGGCTCTCCTTTTCCATGTGGCCCCTGCACATAGAGTCTGTCTCAGACTGGGCTCCCACCTTGGATGTTTCTCAGGCCGGGATCAAAACATTCACCATACTTGGAGCATGCTGCATTGGTGGTTGAGTTTGGACAGTCTGAGTAAGGGGTTCTTTGTGCAAGTGAATCTGCCATCCTTTACTGCCTGTCGACAGGAGGCCAGTCGTGGACCATTTTCACATTCAAAGGGATTGGTCAGTGAAGGAACAGCTCCTATTCATAAACGTTCTGAGGAGGAGGGTGGTCCACCTCGATCTTTGTTTTTAGTCTGGTGCAATCAGGAGCTGCAGAAACGTTCATCCAGGAGAATGGAGGTTGAAACCAGAGGTGTTCAACCTCCATTGTTTTCAAATCCATCTGTTTGCCTCCAGCCACAACACTCAAGTTTGGCAGTTCTTCAGCCATTACTGGTGTCCACAGGCGGAAGCAGCAGTGGAGCTGCGGGATGTCCTGTCACGGGAGTGGAGCTTCTACAGCTCGATGTATGGCTCCTGAAAGGAGTAGTCGCTTAAACTAGACTTCTCTAAGAAGGTGCTGGACACCCTGAAGATGCTCGTGTATGATCCTCTTTAGAACACAGGTTGCGCACGTTTAGTTTTTCTCCCCAAAAAAAGGCTTAGACCTTCAGCACCTGAGAGGTTAGATGTCAAACTATGGGGGCTCCTTGGATTTTTCCCTAGGGTCTAGCCAAGAGGTTCTTCCATTTTCTGCGAGTTCTCAGTGACAGCTGAACTATGATATGATTCCTGGTTCTCCATGGGACCTGATTTTGGTTCTGAAAGGCTTTTTGTAAGGAGTTTTTCGAACCACTTCCATAGGTACCGTTGGACGTGCTGTTCTATGACTTGTGTTTCTTAGTTGATGGGTGCTTAGCCAGGAGGTTTGTCAGGTCCCAGGACTTGTCCCACAAACAACCATGCCTTGTCATGCTTCCGAACGAGGTGATGCTCAAATTGGTTCTGTCTTTCATCTCGAGGGATGCACAGTCTTCCATGTGAACCAGCACAGCCATCTGTCTGTCTTCAACCTTCTCACCTAGACAGATTGCTGAATTCCATTTTCTAATAGAGGTTTGTCTTTTTCAGAGGAGCACCCCCCCCCCCAAAAAAAAATAACCTCCATAGACCACCCTTTTTATTTATTTATGTTTTTGGTAACTGGGTGAGCAAACTGATCCAAAGGACCATTTTCAGTTGCGACCTGGGCTGTACAGTGGCACAGACAATGGGTACAAATTATAATACAGTAGGTACACATAAATGAGTACAGTGGTGTCAGAAACAGTGATACATAAACATTGTATCTTAAAACTAGGGGTTAAGGACACAAAAAACAAGTTTATGACAAATAAAGTGACGCTTCTCTGCTTGCAGAGAAGTAGGACATAACACTTACAGCAAATCAAGACATTATTCAGCCAGTCCAAGGTTTACAATAAAGTGCATGAGGGATTACACTATAGCAATCAACATGTTCACAATGGAGTCAAAAACATGTCAATTGTATATGTAGTAGCCAGTACCTGGGAAGTAAGGCAAATGGTACACTGGGCCCCTCCCCTAAGGCAGATTTCTGATGAGGGTGTTTCCAAGGAAGCAGGCACAGGTGGCCTGAGACATGAGACAATCTCTTAGCTTTGATTTGAAGGACTGATGAGAGGGTAACATATGGATAGCAGGTGGTATTCTGTTCCAGAGGTAGGGGGCAGAGACAGAGAAAGCCTTCCTCCCCATGGCAGTAGATACATGGGGGACTACCGGGAAGGGAATAGAAGAGACCTGAGACACCGAGTTACCACCCTGTTGGTGAGAAGTGAGGAGTACGGGGACTTATGTGAGTTCCTGAGAGAGGTGTCAACTAGACAGCCCATAGCATATTCGAAATGGCCCTGCAGAGAGCCAGCCCAAGGACTGATATAGAGAACAGTGATGAGTGGAGAAAGGAACCTGAA
The DNA here is from genome assembly GCA_016271365.2 of Neoceratodus forsteri. Taxonomy (NCBI): domain Eukaryota; kingdom Metazoa; phylum Chordata; order Ceratodontiformes; family Ceratodontidae; genus Neoceratodus; species Neoceratodus forsteri. The sequence goes on along the minus strand of CM028134.1, from coordinate 803,407,671 downwards.
GGGCAAAGCGACAGATAGAGTTGTATGTGATATTTAGACGAAAAAGAAGTGAGGAGGGCATGGAGAACACTGGGGAGCAGTAGTCAAGTAGGGGCAGTAGATTTCCCTGGGCAGTTGCAAGATGAACATTTGGGGTCAGGAGGTGGTTAACATGGTAGGCTGCTCCCAGCTTCTGGTGGACTCTCTTCATGATGTTAGAAATGTCATTGTAGGTAAGGGAGGGTTCAAGAGTCACTCCTAGGTATTTGAAGGAGGATACAATGTCAAGAGGAGGGCCTGCAGGGGTGTCTGTGTGCAACAAGGTTTTCAATTTGGTGGCCTTCACAAGGTATGGCTTTGAGCCAAAGAGCATGGCCTTCATTTTTTTCCTATTTACAAAAGTTTTTTGGAGCAGAACCAATGTTGAGTTGATCCATAGTTTGTAGTGAGTGTAGGAGATAGAGATTCGAGGGACTTGGCACTATGGCAAATGACGAGGTCATCAGCGTAGGGGAGCGCATTACAGTTTATGCTTTGTGCAGGAAGATCACTTATGAACAGTGGGAATAATAGAGGCCCCAGTGTGGATGGGTAATGCAGCAGAGGTATCTTTGCTTATCAAAACAGACTGGGATCTGTTAGTGAGGTTGCTGATAAACCAAGTGGTGGCGTCCAGGGAGCAGCCTAGGTTTAGCAGGGTAGATTAGAGAAGGTGGTGGTCAACAAGGTCAAAGGCCTTTGATAGATCCATAAACACCGCACCTGTTGCCATACCCATGTCCACGTTTTGAAGGACATGGTTGGAGAAAAGGGCCAAGGCCAAAGAGGTGCTGTGGTGGTTGCGGAAGCCATGTTGGAGGGGGCTCAGGCGGTTGTACTTATCTAGATGCTTGGATAACTGGTGGTGAATGATTTTTTCTAATAGTTTGCTTAGATGTGGGAAGAGGTAGATGGGACGGTAGTTTTCCAGGGCAGCGGGATCGCCGGATTTGAAAATAGGCACTAGGTGCGCATGCTTCCATGAGTCAGGCATAGCAGATAAGAGGGGAAGGTTAAATATGTGGGTCATTGTCTTTACAAGGGCAGGGGAGAGGAATTTTAGAAAGGTGGGATACAGACCGTCGTTACCTGGGCTGCCCCAGGCGGGTAGCGTCTTTAGGAGTTTGTCAGTGACACTATGGTCGCGAGCTCTGAAGTAAAAGACAGGGCTTGATGTCTGTGGGTAGCATGGCTGTATTTTCTGGGTAGAGGGAGGCTGTGGAGGGAGTTTGCTGGAGTAGGCGGTCAGGTCAGGGAACATTCTGTTGAATCAAATCAAACTTTATTTATAAAAAAGTATCGGCGATCTTGCCTGGGTTAGTAATGGGACTGGAGGGGGATGTAAGTTCTGTTATTTATTTGATTTTAGGTTGAGGAGGGTGTTAATTGAGGCCTAGAAACTGCGGGGGTTGCCAAGAGACTCGTTTTGCAAGTTCGTGTAGTATTTACGCTTGAGTGACTTCACAGCCTGCTTGCAGGAGTTACGAAGTCGCCTGTGTGCATTCCATAATTGGGGTAGGGGAATGCCTTGAAGACTTGCCAGGCTTTGTCCCTAATTTTCATTTGGGCCAGAAGTTAATTTGATAGCCAACGGGTGTTACCACCTGTAACCCTCCTGGTGGTGATAGAGAAGTATTTGTCCTGAAGTTTGCGAAGAGCTTCTGTAAAAAGCGTCACGGTCATGGAGACATCTTTGAGTTAGTAGAGTGAGGATCTATAATTAAATCTTACCTCTCCCCTTTTTCTACCCCCATATCTGTCCCTTCCACATTCCTTTGACCCTGGTTCCAGCTCTAAATTCTCCATACCGTATCACTATATATCTTTTTATATTAGGTTTTATTTGTGTTTGGTGCACCTGGTAAGTATATTTCTTTACTTTTATGAAAAATTGTGTCCTACCCAAAACTAGCTGTATCTTCTGTTCCAAACATATACTACTGTCAATGCTACCTACTGATACTTTGTATATACTGTATTATTGTATCTCACTTTATTTGTATTACTACTATTTTCTTGTGTGTTGCATCCCATATGTATTGCTCCTTGTTAACAAACCCAGATCCACCTCGAAAATGAGCTTGCTCAATGGTTATCGCCTGGTTAAATAAAGATTTTGATTGATTGAGGACCAGTTTATGGCCCAGGCATCCCTTAGCACTAAGTTTGAATCCTGGGATTTTAATTTCCTAAAAGATAGCAGTTTGTGGGGAGGACGTGTTGATTTGGTGGTTAGAGTGATATATGTAGGGATGTGGTCACTGATGGTCAGCCATAGTTCCTGCTTTCCTGCTTGGAGGACTAGATTCGCACAGTTTGTGGCAATCCAGTCAAGGGTGGAGTGGTTGGGGGAGTGAGGGTTTATCTGGTAGGCGAGGAGATGACTTGTTCATAGAAACATAGAATTTGATGACAGATAAGGACCGCTTGGCCCACCCAGTCTGCCCATTTCCCTACCTAATGGATAAGCTGCAGATCTTAGTTAACCAACAGCCTACTTCTTCCTACCCCCAACCCCTATAATTGCCTTATGACTGTCCCATGCATGCTTGAATTCCACCACTGTTTTTGACTCCACAACCTCCTCCGGATGGCCATTTCATGCATCCACAACCCTCTCTGTGAAAAAATACTTCCTTACATTACGTCTGAGACACCCCCCCATCTTCAGATTGTGCCCCCTTGTTCTTGCACACCTCTTTTTCTGAAAGATGCTACCCTCTTGAACTTTGTTGATTCCCTTGAGGTACTTGAAAGTTTCTATCATGTCCCCCCTCTCCCTCCTTTCCTCGAGGCTATACATATTAAGCTCCTTAAGTCTTTCTTCATATGTCTTCTGGTGCAGACCCTGCACTATTTTGGTTGCCCTCCTCTGGACAGCCTCCAACGTGTCTGTCTTTGAGGAGTCCTTGCACTTCTTAGCATGAATCTAAGCTGCCATACCTTTGACCATTCCTCCAACCTTGTCAAGTCCCTTCTCATCCTTTCCACCCCACCTTGTGTATCAACTCTGTTGCAGATCTTTGTGTCGTCTGCAAAGAGACATACTTTTCCTTCCAGTCCCTATGCAATGTCTCTTATAAAGACACTGAAGAGGACCGGTCCTAGTACTGAACCCTGCGGTACCCCACTAGTAACCCCACTTTCTTCAAAGTGGACTCCATTTACTATTACCCTCTGTGTCCTGTTCTCCAGCCAATTCTTTACCCAGGCTACCATCTTGAGACCCATTCCCAGGCTGGCTAACTTGTATATTAACCTTTTGTGTGGGACTGTGTTAAATGCCTTGCTAAAGTCTAGGTAGGCTATATCCACAGCCCCTCCCTGATCTACTACTTTGGTCACCCAGTCAAAGAAATTAATTAGATTCGTCTGACATGAACTTTCCGTTGTGAATCCATGCTGCCTTGGGTCCTGTGCCCCTCTGGCCTCTAGGTACTCAACATTTCTTTCCTTCAGAAGTGAGTCCATCATTTTCCCTATCACTGAGGTTAAACTAACAGGTCTGTAATTGCCTGCTTCTGCCCTGCTCCCACTTTTGTGAAGTGGAATCACATCTGCCCTTCTCCAGTCCTCTGGTACCACCCTATCCTCCCATGATTTGTTAAAGAGGATAGTCAATGGTGTCACTAGTTCTACCCTTAGTTCTTTTAGAATTCTGGGATGAATCCCATCAGGCCCCATTGCTTTGTCCACCTTCAGTTTTGAGAGTTCTTTCAGAACCCCTTTTCTGTAAATGGGCTGGTATCAACTTCTGTATACAGAGTGTTTCTATTGTTTGGTTTAGGTACCTCCCACTCTTCATTTGTGAATACTGAGCAAAAATATTTGTTTAGTGTATCTGCCTTTTCACACCCTCCCCTTAATTAAGCCTCACTATCCTTCCCTTGGTCTTCCTTCGCTCCCTGATTACCTATAAAAGTTTTATCCCCCTTCTTAACTGTGTTGGCTCTCTTTTCCTCGGTTTGGGCCTTTGCTGTTCTGACTGCCTTCCCAGCTTCCTTTTGCTTTAACTGATACAATTCTCTGTCCTGCTCCTTCTGTGATTCCTTGTACTTCCTGAATGCTTTCTTTTTCTCCCTAACCTTTCCTGCCACCTCCTTTGAGAACCATAGTGGTTTCTTGCATATTTTTATTTTGTTTATTTGCTTTCCACAAAGGCTTGTTGCCTCTGTGATGGCAGTTTTGATTATTCCCTATTGTTCTTCCAACCCTCCTTCCTGCCCATTTGCTAGTGCATTCCTTAGGCACTCACCCATTTTGGCAAAGTCAGCCCTCCTGAAGTCCAGTACCTTTGCCTTTGTATGGCTTGACTCTACTGCTGTATTTGTGAACCATACTGTTCAGTGGTCACTAGTTCCCAGATGGCCACCCGCTTCTAAATCTGTGATCCTCTCGTCATCCCCACGTGAGAGTACCAGGTCTATGATTTGCTTCCTCTCAAGTGGGTTCCAGTACTAGTTGTCTAAGGCATGCCCCCTGTAGGGCATCTAGAATGACCCCACTCTTAGAAGTGTCTGCTGCAGATATACTCCAATTCAGTGACAGCACTGGGGGATTTAAAACATGGGTCGAATTGGACCCACTGGTGTAAGAAATGTGGGTCTAAAGAGGAACCTACTGGGTCAAAACACAATCCGTGGGAGATTTTAAACAGTTCACTTTACCTTCCTTTAGATATTGTTATAGATTATGTGCATCAATTTGGACCCACTGGCAAAGGAAAGGGGGGTCAATTTTGGAAAGGATGCAACTTTTGCCCTTTTGGTGCATGTTAGCGCTGTCAGTGCTCCAGTTAACATCTGGCATATTCAGATCCCCCCCCCATCAGCAATATCTCCCCCTTTTCTGCCATTCTAAGGCTACTTCCTATCATTTCCTTGTCCATGTCCTCCCCCTGAGATGGGGGTCTGTATACAACCCCTGTGCGGATTGTGGTGCCATTGCCCGTCTCCAAATTGACCCACAGTGCTTCCTCTCCTCCCTGTTTACCCTTTTGTTCTGTAGCTTTGATTCCTTCCTTTATGTAGCGAGCGGCGACTCCTTCTCCTCTTTTACCCTCCCTGTCCCTCCAGTAGATAGTGTATCCTGGTATGTTTACGTCCCAGCCATGGTTCTGTGTGTACCATGTTTCTGTGACTGCCATGATATCCAGATGTTCCGCGTCCATCAAGGCCACTAATTCGGGAAGCTTGTTACCCAGACTGTGAGCATTAGTACTCGTTGCTCTCCATTTTTTGATGGCTTTACCTCTTGTAGCACTGTCCCTGTCCTCATTGACTTTCCTTTTTCCATTCACCCCGGTCCTGCTCCCTACTGACCTTTGTACCTTGGTCTTTCCCTCATTTAGTACCCTGTTTTGTAGGGGGAGGCTGGGAATTCCCTGCTGCTTATCAGTGCCTCCCCCTTTGACTAGTTTAAAAGCTTGCCAATGAAGCATTTAAACCGATTGCCCAGAAGACTTGCTCCCTTCCTGGACAGATGCAGACCATCCTGCCACTATAGGCTGGTATCCCTCCAGGTGGAACCCCAGTTCAAGGCAATGTTTCCTTAGGAGGTGTGCGTATTCCGGTACTGGGGATTCTGTCCAGTGGAGGTTGAAATCCCCAAGTATGATGGTCTCCCTGGAGGAGGGGGCAGATGCAGGGCCATCCAGGAAATTTGATAGTCTCGGTGCACCTCCTGAGGGAGGATTGTAGCAGCAGCCAATATATAATTTTTTCAATGCACCCAGGCCAATTTCAGTAACAGACCATTCAGTGACTGAGGAGGGGAGGAGCAGGCAATAGTGGTGGCACTAATATGGTCCTGCACGTATAGTGCAACACCACCACCCCCCCTCTTTCTGCCAGGCCTGTCAAGGCGCAGCAGTGAGTAGCCAGGGAATTGGTAGCATCACTGTGGTATGGCTTAAGCCTTGTTTCAGATAGACCCAGGACTTGTAGCTTGTAGAGGGACACCGAGGCTTCAATTTCAGAGAACTTAGCTGGGAGGCCGCACATGTTTAGGTGTGCAACCCTGAGGCTGCAGCGTCGTGTCCAAATAGCATTAGCATGGTTAATATGCACGTTTGAGGGTCCAGGATTGGCTTCCACATCTCCTGCGAGGAGGAGAAGTAAGAGGAGGTGGCACATAGGAGGGTGCCAATAGGGGGGACTATATAGTGAGGGAGTGGAGAAACAAACTAAGCAGATGACGATCGTGCTTAGTCAGGTCAGCCTAGTTAGGTGAATGAGGGCAAGCATTGCCACATCTATATTAACGTTTATTATAATTATAAACAGTAAAGGAGAGGCCTTCAGCCCTTGTCAGGGGCTCCTTTTGCCAGAGATATGGTCTCTCCAGGGCAGCGAGACGCAAGGTGTCTGTTTTACAGTTGTGTAAGGCAGTCATGTGGTCATCTGTCCACGTTTGCATCAACTACTACAGTTTGAATGCTCAAACTTCTGCAGATGCAGTCTTTAGTCATTGACTTCTGCAGGAAGTAGTTAGGTAAATTTCCTGTACTATAAGTCATTGACATATGGGACAATATTCTCACCCACCCACTTACTGCTTGGGTACTGCTTCTTAAAACCCAAGTGTAGTGAATACCCAATTGACAATGTGGAGTGCTACAGAAAGAAGACATTTCTTCATTCTTACTGTAATTTCCTTTTCTGTTCGCTCCAACATAGTCAGTGGGACCCACCCGGGAGCCTCGCTCCAGCAGGAGAATACTGTCCCGATATGTCGGCATGGGAATGTCCTTGTACTGTTACAATCTGTTTTGCAAGCTTAACTGGATATCCCTCTTTAGTTTACCTGCTGCGCATGTGTTTGTTTGGATATATGACACACACACACACACACAAAAAAAAAAACACATAGTGGTAATAAGAAGAGCAGTACCACATCGGAATGTTGAAAGCTGCTACACAGATTGTACAGGTTCAAGTTTACTAGCCAAAGGTGTTTCCGTTTGTTACAGGTGAGTGCTTATGTGGCATACAGTCTTCTCTTGTTGCTGTTCTGCTTCTTTTTTGCAGTTAACACTTCTTTTTGAACTGTGCTACATGTGAACTGGAGAACATGGATTTGAACGATCCTCTTCCTCAATGTCAAGGTAGGCCACTGTTTACTGTGTTTTTATTCTTTTAGTATCATATCTGTATAGTCACTTAATTATGCGCCTTGGTGTCTAGTCAAACATATGGCATTTATTTTACGTTTGAAGGCACTGCGAGGAAAATGATAACTGGAGAGTTGCTGCTGTGTGGAATCCTTGTATGCCCAGCATTCTAAAGCTTTAGTCTGTGCCATTTCCCCTAGAAGGGGTGCACAGTACCCAAGTGTAATGAATACCCATTGACAGTGTTGGAGCTAACAGAAAAGGAAATTACGCCATGTATGAAGACATTTCTTCTTCCTGTATGATGCCAAAGGCCAAGTCTAAAGGGTTCAGTTGAAAAAGAAGAAAGTCTGACAACTTTCTATCATGTGGCTGTGCCCCTGTGTTAGTAAAATGGCTATGGTGGACCACCATCAAGCTTGCACAGCATGTCTTGGACCCCAGCACGATATGGATGCGTGTGATGCCTGCTTCTTGATGGATCTATGCACCCTAGAGAATGGTGTATTTAGGTGGGGTAATATGATCCCCACCTTTAGAGGCCGGCGTCAAACGTGTGCATCCAAGGACAAGTCTCTGGGCCTCTTCCTGGGACCTCTGTTTTCATGGAAGTGCAGAGTTCTTCTCGACTTCACCACTCTTAGCTGTCAGATTCCAGTGGTTGGGTCTTGTGGGTAGTTGACTCATGGGTGATTGGCTATGAACCCTCTACGGTTTGCCTGCCTTGAGCAGCAGAAGTCCTCTGGTGAGGTCAAAGCTGTATGCTCGGTTTGCACAGGTGGATACCTTGATATCATCCTCTGGTGTCACCCATGCTGTTGTCACTCTTCGCAGTGACGACACGATGGGTGACCCAAAGCAGGCCACCGGTCCTCCCCTCAACACTGTTCGCGTCTACAGGGGAGGGATCAGCACTAAGCTGTTGGTCTCTCTGTTGTGTTTTCAGAGACTGTCCCTCTCCATCATGTCACTAGTGACACTGAGGAAGGAGCAACTCCAAGCATGATGACAGTGGCAACAGTGATCAGGGTGCCAGTTCTGAGCCCAACTCTGAGTGAGGTACTGATGGTTATATTGTCTCAGATGTTGTTCCCAACTCTGGTGTCATCTGCGACACCGAGGAGTGTGATGGCACCGAGCACAACATTGACGTCGACACTGACCAGAGAGTTGAGGACGGTGTCTGCCATGGTGATGGAGAGAGGCCTGTCCCCTGGGACATCGCTGACCCTAAGGCAAGGTGCCAGAGGCAGAGCTGACTTGGGATTGAACGATGCCTTGGAGGCTGCTTTCTACCCAGAGCTGGTGGATGATGCTGTCGCTGGTGAGGACCAGGGTCACCCCATGGGATCTGTATGGCTCCAGTCTCCTCAGCAGGAGGTTTCCCTCCAGGGGTGTTGATTGGGTCTCTCCTAGGATGTAGGAGGACTCCTGTCAGGCGAGTCTGCTATGCCCTTCCTCGGTTGAGGCCCCGTCCTCAGAGGACAAGTAATCTACCATTCGCCTGGCCTGTTCTGCTGAGTACGCTCTGTACCAGCAATTCCTGATGGAGATATTACAGGTATTCAACCTCGTTGCCTATGTTAGCTGTAATCTGACAGCCCTGCCATTGGAACTTTAAGAAGTTCCCAGTCTTGGCCCAGTGGCTGTTCCTCCATTGCCTAGAGTCATGGAGGAAGCATCCAGGGCTGTTTGGAGTCTTCCCTCTGCCACTCAGGCCATCCCCAGGGACCCCCTCGTGTGGTGTTGTACACCCTCGGGATTTGCAGGTGACATACCTCACCTTACTTTGGGGCTTCAGATACTACAGATCCTGTTGGGGCCTCAAATCCTCATGCATGACAGACCTCCAGATGCAGACTCTGCTCTTACAGATGCCCTGGCTAGGAAGGTTTTCAACTCGACTCGTGCCATTATGTGTTGATCAGTACTCTAGGCACATATGGCAACCTACAGCTGTTTCCTGTGGTTGCAGCTGCACAACCTGCTGTTTGTATCATCTATTTCTAGAAGGGCATCCCTTCCTATCAGTTAAAGTTTGTTTTTAAACAGCCTACATCAGGGAGTTCATAAAGAACTGGAAAAAAAGATAAGCTATTCCTAGAGAGGGTGCTGAGTTTCTGCAGAACCATGCTATCCTCAGAGAAGTTGCTTTCTAGGGTTGTGGATATGATCAGTCCACACTTTCTGGAAGTGTCCTTTCTCTTTAAGATGTGCCGAAATGTCTTTAAGCTGGCTACCCAGGTGGTAACTCCCTTTAACACCGCCCTGTAACACAAGATCTTCCTTTTTGTTGGAAGAAGAAGGTTCCCGCCTTACCACTGTCATGCTGAAGAAGCTCTTTGCGATTTATTTCCTATCGAACTTAAATAAAAATCTCTCCTCCTTTGCCTTATCATTTCGGGTTGGGCAGTTGCGCCCTGCTTGGGACTTCCTGTGCCTACTGGGATACATGGCAGTCTGCACCAAGTGTGGTCCATTGGGCCCAGTGGAGAAGGTGCTCTCTGCAGGGGGAGCTGGCCAGACAGTGGTCTCAGCGCAGGTGTCTTTTCGACCAGCTGGTCACTGTGACTCAGTGGGAGTGGATCACCCTCAAGTGGTGGTTGGTCCCAGAATATCTACAGGAAGGTATCCCATTTGTTCACCCAGAGCCGACAGTCATCTTGATGACTGATACCTCTCTCATGGGCTGGGTGGCCCACCTGGGGGAACACAGCATCCACGGGCTCTGGACCCCCATGGAGTCCCGGTGCTGTATCAACCTTTTGGAGCTTCGGGCAGCTCGGCTGGCGCTGACTGCTTTTGCTCCACACCTTCCGGGTCAGGTGCTCCAGGTTCAAACAGACAAAGCCACGACTATGTAGTGCCTCAACAAGGAGGATGGGATGCACTCCCCTTCCTCTGTGCAGGGAAGTTTTCCGCGTGTGGACCTTTGTGCGCAGCTTAGCGGTCGATCTCCTGGCCATCCATGTGGCTGGTGTCTCCAACCAGCTCGCGAATGCTCTTAGCCGTGTGGATGAGGTCTCACGGGTAGTCTCTCCACCCAGAGGTAGTAAGTACACAGTCTGTTCTCTCAGTGGGGCACCCTCTGGGGGACCTGTTCACCTCCAGGGAGAATGCAAAGCTGTGGCTGTTTTGTGCCCACCCCCCTCAGCAGGGAACACTGCAGGGGGATGCTTTCTTGAGGCCCTGGACCCCAGGCCTCCTCTGTGCCTTCCCTTTGTTTCCCTTGATCCACAAGGTGTTGCTCAAGATGAGGCGGGACAGGACGTGGGTGAATAAGTAAAATCCAGCACTTCAGAACCATAATTTAGAGAGACTGTTCTTTATTATTTTTTAAAAAAGGTTTTTGGTGCAAGTTTAAAGTGAAATACTTACTAACAACAAACTATGAAAAATAACATATAGTATCATATATAGTATGAAATTATCTAGGGCTCCACAACCCTTCCAGCCTTTGCGCTTCGGGGCACTGCTAACCCTTCGACGGGAGGCGTGACCAATTGCGTTGTGCTCAAGTTATAAACTATCTTGCCACAGGTGCAATTCATCACATATTAAAGTACATTGATAGTGTTAATTAACCCTTTTAAATTTCTTGTTAAGGAACACTATGGTAAAGGTTGCTGGTGGTGCTCACACCTGGTTAGCTCTAATTAGTGTTCGGGTCAAACATATTATTTAATTGAAATTCAAACATTGTGGACCCGATCCACTGCTGGTCTGGTGCGAGTCCAAACCTACTCCTTCTGTAGCTGAGAAGTGAAAAAATGAAATATTAAATTTTTTTGAAATGAGAAAAAAAACTATGGCGCCATAGTTTAAAAAAAAAAATGTTTTTTATTTTTGAACAAAAATAATTTTGTTGTATCATATTTTGTTTCTTGACACTGTGATACATTATTGTGGAAATGAAACCTAAACATGAACAAAATGTATGGGTGATCCTGGTGGCTCCGGACTAGCTACACCATTTCTGGTACCCCGATTTTCCTCGGCCTCAGCAGCAGGCTCCCAAGGTGTCTTTTCCTATGCCCAGACCTGTTCTCGATCAGTCAGGGGAAGATTCTCCACTTGGACCTTCAATCCCTGCTCCTGACAGCCTGGTTCCTGAACAGCTAGTGTTCCGGGCTCTAGGTCTCTCTGAAGATGTCCTCAACGTTGTCGAAGCTTTTCAGAAGGAGTTAACCTGAAAATGCTATGCCTTCAAATTGAAGAGGTTCTCCATTTGGTGCCAGAGCAAGGGATTGGATCCCTTATCCTGTCTGGTGGCTAACATTCTTGACTACCTTTGATCCCTCTCCCAGATGGGCCTTTGGTTGACAACCCTTAAGGAGCACCTGGCAGCTATCTCTGCTTACTGGGCATGGGCAGATCAGCAGTCGGTGGTGCAGAAGAAGGTGATCTGGTGCTTTTTTAAATATAAGAACATAAGAATTTGCCAACAGGAGATCGTGTGGTCCATCTAGTCAGCCCAGGTTTTCTACCCCCCACTATCAATTGACTATATTGTCTGTCCCATGCCTGTTTGAATTCACTGACCATCTTGGCTGCCACTACCTCCGGTGGCAGGCTGTTCCAAGGGTCCAACACCCTCGCCATGAAAAAGTGCTTCCTAACATTTGTTTTGAATTTACCTCCCACCAGGCGCATGTTGTGTCCTCTAGTACGTGCAGCCCTATTTTCCCGGGAGAGCTTCCTGGTTTATACTGTGTTGCTCCCTTTAACAAATTTAAATGTCTCAAGCATATCTCCTCTGTTCCTCCTCTGCTGGAGGGAGAATAAATTTAGCAGTCTGAGCCTAGCCTAGCTTCTTGCGTTTCATGGTGCAGACCCTGCACTATTTTGGTGGCACGTCTCTGCACGGTTTCCAGGCAATCTGTGTCCTTTTTTAGGTGAGGTCTCCAGAACTGTACACACTACTCCAAGTGAGATCTTACCAGGAACCTGTACAGTGAGAGGATTACATCACGCTTCATACTGGTAATATACCTACCAATATATCCTAGGATGCTGCTTGCCTTTAGTGCTGCTTTTTCGCATTGCTTCCTTACCTTTAAATCGTTTGAGATCGACGCCAAGATCCTGTTCTGCCTTTGTTTCTTTTAGTAGCCGCTCCTCCAGGACATACTTCATGCATGGGTTCCTACTACCCAAGTGCATGACTTTACATTTTTTGACCTTGAATCTCAACTGTCAGTTCCTGGACCATTCCTCTAGCATGCTGAGATCTGCCTCCATTTCTGCGATCCTTTCCTGTGTGTCCACCCTGTTGCAGAGCTTCGTATAGTCTGCAAAGAGGCAGACTTTCCCTTTCATTTCTTCAGCAGTGTCACTGATGAATATGTTGAAAAGGATGGGGCCTAGTACTGACCCCTGCAGCACACCACTTGACACCTTTCCCTCTTGGGACAAGGTGCCATTTACCATAACCCTCTGTGTCCTGCCTTGCAGCCAGCTTGTGATCCATTTAACTATTTTGTGACCGATGTCAGCTTGCCACAGTTTGTTGGCTAGCCTTCTGTGTGGGACTGCATCAAAGGCTTTACTAAAGTTCAGATGCAACACATCCACTGCTGCCCCCGGCCTACTTCTCTTGTAACCCAGTCGAAGAATTCTATCAGATTTGTTTGGCATGAGCGTCCTGACGTGAAGCCATGCTGTTTTGGGTCAAGTTGCCCACTTGCTTTCAGGTAGTTCATTACCCTTTCCTTAAGCAATGTCTCCATTATTTTACCCACCACTGAGGTCAGACTTACTGGCAGTAGTTTCCTACTACCTCCCTTCTGCAATGGCACAACCGTGGCTCTTTTCCAGTCCTGTGGTACTATCCCCTGTTCCAGTGAACTTTTAAATTGTTCAGCAAGTGGGGTGGCAGGTTCATCCCTAAGTTTTTTTAGAACTCTTGGGTATATTCTGATGGGGCCCATTGCCTTGTCCACCCTTATTTTAGATGACTCTTTAAGGACCCTTTCTTTCATAAAGGGGGATATGTCCGCTCCACTGGTATGGGGAAGTGTCCTGGCAGGTGTTGAGTCATTACCAATGTCTTTCTGTGTGAAGACTGAGCAGACAAATTCGTTGAGAACTTCTGCCTCATCTTTCATTTTCCACCAGGTGTCCTTCCTTGTTTGCCAGCCGTGTTATTCCTCCTTTGCTCTTTCTTTTTTCTCGAATGTATCGATAAAATGTTTTGTCCCTCCTTTTCACTTCTTGAGCCAGTTTTTCTTCGGTCTGGGCTTTCCCAGCTTCCTTGCGTTTCTCTCTCTAGGCTTCTCTATCCTTTTCAGAGTTGGTCTCCTTGTACTTCCGAAAAGCTTCTCTCTTTTCCCTAACTACAGTAGCTACCTCTTTGGAGAACCAGTGGGGGTTCCTTGCCCTTTTGGACTTGCTGATTTGTTTAGTGCATAGCGCTGTGACTGACACTATAACATTTTTCAGCTTTGTCCATTTGTCCTCCACATTCCATCTGGTACCTGTTGCCAGCAGGGGCTTGATCCTTTTCCGGAAATCTGCTTTCCTGAAATAGAGCACCCCGATTTTGGAGTGGCAGGGGTCCTCAGTCTTGCTAATGGAGAACCAGATTGACTTGTGGTCACTGGTATCCAGATTGATCCCCACTTGTATGTCTGATACCCTGGCACTGTTTGGGAGTACCAGGTCCAGGATAGCTGATTCTCTGGTGGAGAGAAACCACCACTTGGTTCAATCCTGCCCCCCCTCAAAGCCATGAGGAAGTCCCTACTCCTCTCTGAGGAGGCTGTGAAGGTGGACCATTCTACATCTGGTAGATTGAAGTCCCCAACTAGCAATAGCTCGCCTTTGTCAGCCATCCTAATTATGTATTCCAGGAGAACCTTGTCCTTTTTGATCTCCTGGTTTGGGGTCTGTAGATAACTCCAACCCTGATAGGGTTCACGTTTCCAGCTCCCAGATTGATCCATAGGGCCTCTGTCTCGCCTTGTGTTCCCTGGGTCTCAGTAGCATTTATGTCTTCCCTGATATAAATAGCGACCCCCCACCCCTTCTTGCCTATGGTCTCTTCTGAAGAGAGTGTAACCAGGGATGGCGACATCACAGCATGAACCAAGTCTCCGTGACAGCAGCCAGTCAAGGCTGGCCTTGAAGTTTGAAGTTTATTGTTCTAGGAATTAATACCTTTGAGCCAAGGCTCTTTTACAAAGGTTCCACGTCATTAAGTACAAAAACATAGTAGACAGTGTTACAAACAATCAGTAAGCCGTTTAACAAGGCCACAGCTTAAACAGTAACATTTATGTACAGAAAAGAAAAAGGAACTCAGAGGCAGTGTCAAGGGCAAGGAATAAGGATTGGAGAGCTTGAGAGGAAGAGGGAGAAATAAGAAGTTTAGGAGCAGACAGAACCAGGTTAGTGGTACTCAGGTTGTCTTTGTCAAAGAGGAGACCATGGTGGTTGAGTGAAACAAATGTAAGTGCACTCAGTGGGATGAGACTTTAGTCAAAGCAGGCACAGGAGCTGGAGGCTGTGAGGTGAGCGTAAAGTATGGATTTGAAAGCTCCCAATGTCGTGGAGGATAGGGAGGGCAGGTTAAGGGCATTGTACCAGGTAGGGGCACGGTATGTAAAAGATCTTTGTCCCTGAGCAGTCCGGCATCTAGGGACAAGGAAAGGTTGGTGGTCAGTTCTTCTGGTGCTACGAGTGCCATTGTTCAGGCAGAGCAGGTCCCGGATACATGGAGGAGTGAATCCCAAGATTGATTTTTTTGCCATCACGCAGGTGAGGTACATGAGGCGATTGGAAAGATGCAACCAACCGGTTTCCGTGTAGAGGTCACAAGTGTGGGTCCGTCTCTGTGCTCCAGTGAGGAGTCTGCAGGTTTTGTTTAGTGCTGTTGAGATGCGCTTTAGTGCAGTGATAGTAGCTGAGCCATAGACAATTAGACCATAGTCTATGATTGAGATGATGGAGCTTTGAACAGCAATCCTCAAGGCAGCTTGGTTGAAAAATTAGCGGTTCGGTACAAAATTCCAATGCGTTGGTGCACTGTTTTTTGCAGTGTTATCGATATAGGCCACAAAAGTAAGACATTCGTCAAAAGTGATACTAAGGTATTTGAAGGTGTTCACTTGTTCTAGTGTATTTCCAAGAGAAGTTTTTATGACGAGTGGAGTATGCCTATTTCTGTTTTGATGACTTTTTTTTTTTTGATTTAGGACCAGTTTGTGCTCAAGGAACCACTTTCCAACACATGAGAAAGCAAGCTGCAAGCTCTGTCGTAATGGATTTGAATCCTTATGGGAGGAGAGAATTACAGCATCGTCAGCATAGAGTATTAATTTTTCAGGGCAGGATTTGGGAAGCAAGTTTAGAAATAGGCTGAAGAGGAGAGGACCTAAAATTGAGCCCTGGGGGACACCAGAGAGGACCGGTTTGAAGTCAGAGAGAACCTCAGAGATTTTTACTGTTTGAGAACGTTGTGCCAGGTAACTTTTTACCCAGGCTCCAGGTCCCTCGGCTAGCCCAATGTTGAGCAGAAGAGAGATTAGAAGGCTATGGTGAACAGTGTCAGAGGCCTTTGTGAGGTCTATGAAAACAGCTCCGGTTAAATAACCCTTATCCAAGGCTTTGTGAGTTTCACTAGAGAAATCAAGTAGGGCCGTTGACGTATTGTGTCCTTTCCTAAATCCGTGTTGCTGAATGGAGAGTAGATCGTACTTTTGCAGGTAGTCTGATAGTTGATCCGACACGATCTGTTCAAGAGCTTTGGAGAGGGGTGGAAGTATAGATATGGGCCGATAGTTCCCTGGTATGGATTTATTGCCCCCTTTATGCACTTGTGTGACTATAGCGGCCTTCCATGTGTTGGGGAATTGACTTTGGCACAGGGAGAGGTTGAAAATTTTGGTGAGGGGGTGAATCACTTCTCCCAAGGTGAGGGACAGAAGTTTTAGATCAATGGTGTCACTGCTATTTCTAGATTTAGAGCAGGCCTTTTTTATGTATCTGTAGGCTTCATATGTCTTAACTATTTTAAAGTGAAATAGCGGTTTGTCTGGCGAGGTGGTTTGGGATACGAGTTTTGGAACTGACAAGTCCTGGAAGAAGTCTGGTGAGAGGACACCACTAAGGTCAGTGAAGGTTTAATTTAGGGCATCGGCCATAGTCTTAGGGTCATAGGTAGTGGAGCCATCAATGTTCATTGCCGTGGGAGAGGATTTAGACTGTTTGCCTGTAATATTACATATATTGTCCCAGAAGGATCTCCCGTCACCCCAGGCAGTTTCTAGAGCATTCTTGAAATAGGAGCTCTTCATTTGCCTAATTTGTGAACTGCATAGGTTGCGCGCCTGTTTATAGTTAAGTGAGTCTGTTATGGAGCTTGTGGCCCTTGCTATAGCCCAAAGATGGTCACGTGCTTTAAGCTGAGCCAGTAGTTTGGCTGTTAGCCAGGGATTAGAGAGGGCTTTGATTTTGCCGCTTTTTGAAAGGTGCGTAGGTGTCACAGGCAGTGTTGAAAGTTTTAATGAAGAAGTCTAGGGCAGCGTCCACATCCAGCGTATTGTAGGTTGGGGACCAGTCTTGTTGTAGGAGGCAGGTCTTTAGCTTAGCAAGATTTCCGTGCGGCAGCATTCGACTTAGGATGGTTTTAGGAGGTGGTTTGTGGACTTTATTTGTCCAGATACAGATCACAGGGGAATGGTCACTGAGGGAGTCGGAGAGAACGGTGGTGTTTTTTATCTGGTCCGGGCAATTAGTAAGAATCCAGTCAATGAGAGTGCTGGTTCCAGTCTTGTAGTTTTTTCTAGTGGGGGAGTTGACCATCTGTGTTAGGTTGGTTGCTAGGATAGTATCCCTGCTGGGTCTGATATCTGAGGCAAGCCAATTTATATTGAAATCGCCGAGAAGGAGGAGCTCAGAGTCAGGAGGTTGTAATCTTGTAAATTCAAGGATAGACTGGAGCCCGGCTCGTGGGTCTTTAGGGGGGATATAGACTGCAGCCACGGTAAGCACTTTGTTATGGACACCAAGGAGAAGCTTGACAGGGAGAAGTTGTACTAGGGTGTTTTCTGGGGAGAAACTGGCAAGGTGGCACAAGAGGTAGTCCTTTATATAGATAACACATCCGCCCC
This sequence comes from Neoceratodus forsteri, assembly GCA_016271365.2. Lineage (NCBI taxonomy): Eukaryota > Metazoa > Chordata > Ceratodontiformes > Ceratodontidae > Neoceratodus > Neoceratodus forsteri. Next base: position 803,390,430 of record CM028134.1, on the reverse strand, counting down.
CCTTTCTTTTTACCCGGTCAAGTCTGAAGAGGTTGTAGCCTTGGAGCGAGATTGCATGATCTGGAGTGCAAGGTGTTAGCTAGGTCTCAACAATTACAAGTATGTCAGGATTATGTTGTCCAATAAAGGCTTGAAGAGATGCCAGCTTAGGAAGGAGGCTGCAGATATTTAGGGTAACAATGGATAGCCCGTTTTCAGTTTTTGCAGGCTTTATCTTAATGTTTGAGCCAGGGCCAGCGTTTGGGTGGATCCTACCAGACATGAGAAGTAGGAGGAGCAGCAGTTTGAGGGATATCTCCTGTAGCTCATACCATGTAACGTCTTTCCTCTGCATGCTGCAGGTTTGGATACAGTGTAGTCGCCTAGGGTCCCAACAAAGGAGGGTTGCTAACGACAGGTGCTTAAATGTGATTTTTCCAGCCTTGGCCATCATTGCTGTGAGATCTGTGGTTTTGTTTGGAAGGCTATGGGCATTGACGTACATTGCCTTCCAGTCTTGGTTTGTCCTGCTTGCTGCACGATTTCTCCACTTGTGGTTTGTGTCCTTAGTGTTTTGAACATCCCTATCATATTTGGAATGCCCATGTGGAGTTGTGACTCACGTGCTTGTGATGCCCTGTTTTGGTTCCGATCAGTTTTCTTTAGATGGGGAGGAATTTTGTAAGCTCATATGATGCAACTGTTGCTGATGCCACTTCCCCTTCCTCTAGTTTAAATGTTCCTCTTTTGTAAGGTGTAGGCCATCGATTCTAAAGAACTCCCTCTCCCAGAAGTTCTGCCAGTTTCCTACATAGAAATAACCTTTTTCCTGACACCAGTTTTTGAGCCAGGTATTAAGTGCAACTATGTCCCTTTCTCTGATCTTCTGCCTGTTGGCTCCCTTGCCCCACACAGGCAGAATTTCTGAGAAGGAGACTTTAGACGAAAAGGAAGTGAGTTTTCTCCTAGAGTCATTTGATGCTGCTTAATCTCTCCAGCTTACCGTCTGGCCAGGTCGTTTGTACCTATATGCATGAGAATGTGCGTGTCTTGCTTGGTGTTATGCACAATTCCCTCACTTCTGTTTGTGTCCCTCCATGCGGATGTTCCTGGGAAGCATCTAACCTCAATTCCTGTTTGGCTGCTTTGGTGGATGTGTGACTCTACCTGCAGATCTTTGTCACCTATTATTAAGACGTGCTTTTTGTTTTGCTTGGAGGTTTTTGTTGTGGTTTGTTTGTCCATGGGTTGTGTGAGGGTCCTCTCCGCTGTCATGCCTGCCTTGGCAGTAGGCTTGGATGAAAGTGGAGAGAACCTATTTGTTAGTTTGATTGGTGTTGGAATTATTTCGCGAGAGTTATTTCACATACTTTCTGTTTTCCTACCAACTGCCAGCCCCCTGGTCTGCTAGCTCTCTGGGGGAGTGGCGTTAGTGGTTGGTGCCTTAAGTTCGCATGCTGCGCAGCACGGTTGAGTTGCACCCTGAGAAAATATATTTCAGCATGAGTGGTGTGTAGTTAGTGTATAGATCATTTAGTGCAGAGCAAGTAGAACAATGCCTCACCTGCCTCGCGTAAGCTCTGGTGACTAGGGTCCCGCAATATCTGCATTTGATGATGTCCATATTGTTGTGTGGATAATAGATAAAAAACAAGGTTGCTGTTAAAATAAAGATGGATGGTACACAAGGTGAACCCCCTTGTGGGATGCAACTACCTGAGCTCAGGAAGGCAATGTGGAAGTGCGGACGAAAATAAAAAGCGCCTGTGCAAGTTGGCTGTAGTAGAAATAGGGAGGATGTTTGGATGGAACTATAAATCCTGTTTCAGAGAAAAAAAAAATATTTTTTTGAAGAAGGGTACTAGAAAGGGAGTAGAGAAGGAGTTTGAACGAAAATAGAAGTGCCTGTGGAAATAGTAATAGAGAGGTTTTTTTTGTGTTTTTTGGTTTTTATGCCCCTAGGAAGATTGTTGCTAGAAAGGGAGTAGAGGAGGAGTTTGGATGTAAATGGAATCACCTGTGGAAAAAGTAATGGAGAGGATGTGTGGACGGTGTTGTCGAGGCACAGTTCAGGAAGCATAGGAAAAACCAGGAGCAGTTGTAGAATTCACCAAAAAATATTTATTTACACAACAGTAGCATAAAAAAATAAACTTGTTCAGTATAACTATTTACAAAGGCAAAATAAAATAAAGATTCATTATAGATTTCTTTCAATCTGTGTCCCTTTTCTCTTTCAAGCAATTGCAGCTTAGCTCTCTTAAGTCCTTCCAACACCCATTGTTAACAAGCATCCTGTTCTTGTAAGTATCAGGCATGTGCAGCTAGAACACCGTGTCCCAGAAGTGAGGCCCCTTTTCCACAGCGCTTCTGCAAAAGGCCTAAAAATTTGCACTCTGGTAACCTCTTGAGTTCCTAATAGCTTTTTGCAGTCATCTCAAAATATAATTATATACATTTCAAAAATTAACACTATATATTTTCTGAACAAAAGGATCCCAGTATCAGTTACATTTCGATACAGTGATTTGCATGTATTTTTATATCATCAGATATGCAAGGGAGAAAAAGAAAGCAAGGGGAGACAGTGTGACATTGAGAGGCAGAGAATTGCGAGACTGTTGGGGTGATCAAATATGAGGTCTCACAGGAAAATTTGGTTGCGCAACCAGACAGACAAGAGAAAGGAAAGGAACAGAACAGAACAGATCCCTGCATTTAAACTCTTTCCATAACAACTGGGACAGGGTCCTATTCCACCCTGTCATGGATGGAAATAGAAGTTCTGTCCCAAATAATTTTTTTTTTTTTTTTAATGTACAGTGCCCTCTAATGATGTGTGAGGACTTGTGCTCTGTCCGTTCACGCAAAACGTAGCAGAAAAGAGCTCAGATGAAGCTAGGTGCTTTATACCAGCAAACCTAGTCTTCAGCTCCTTCTTAAAGGCCTTGACCACATTCCCCCTCTGGTGCGTGAACCACCACCACCTTGGAACTTCTTGTTGGTTTTGGCAAATCTCCTGGGCAAGACATTCAAACCGATGCGCAGGTGTGAGATGTCACTCCTGTCATGGAAGACCGACTTTCTGGTGTCTATCACATGAGCCAGAAGGATTAGTGAGCTCCAGGCGTTTTTGGTGGAGTCTGCTTACCTGGTCTTCCACAGGGACAGGGTTGTCCGCCCCAACCCGAAGTTCTCCTGAAGGTTGTATCCGATTTTTAACTTATCCAGATGATTACTCTCCCACTGTACTTCACCAACCACACCTCGGAGGCCAAGCAGCCCGCTATAAGGAGCGCACGGCTGGAGTTCGGGGAGAGGTTTGCCAGCTATTTGTCACCTGCACTGAAGCTGTACCTGGCAGCTAAGCGAATGATTGGCAGGTAAATTGTATCCTGCATCGACCTCTGCTACAGGTTGATGGGTAGTGAGCCTCCCGTAGGCTAAATGCTCATTCCACCCGTCATACTGGTGCCTCAGTGACTGCTTCCAGGGATGTCCCTATTCAGGAAATTTGTTGGGCTGCTACCTGGAAGTCCGCACACACATTCATTTCCCATCACCACATTGACCTTAAGTCTAGCTGGCATGCTGGTTTTGGAGCTTTGGTTCTCCAATCTCTGTTCCCTAAATAGGGGTGTGTGCCCTGTTCCCTCATCCTGGGAGAACTGCTAGGAGTCTGCCAGAAAGTGTGGATAGAACATCATATCCATATCCCTAGAAAAACAGGTTACTCACCTGTAACTGTAGATCTTACTTCGAATGAGAGCTCTTGCAGCAGGCAGTAACCACAAGGACTATGCTGCCAGGTGCCAGGACCCCACAGAAACCTTCTAGCTAGCAGTCTTCAGCAGGGGACTTTCCCTGAAGTCGGCTCTGCCCCAGCGTCAGCCAGTGGTATAAAAGGGTGGTCCCCAGCCCCACCTTGGTTCTTTTCCTACCGTCGACCTGTTCACATCGGCTCCTCAGTTGCCTTCTCGCAACAGTTTGACCACTTTCGCACCGTCAGCATTTTTTTATTCTTCCTTTTTGGGGAAAAAGTCTTCAAATTTCATTCCTTTCTGAATGTCTTCATCTCTGGCGTGATCCGTTTCATCCACAGAACAAAGAAAACCCAAGTCTGCTTGCCGCATGCAGCTGCCGTCCTAGGATGGCCATGAAAGCCTGCCTTCTTTGCCTAGGCCTGAATCACGACACCGCGGCCTATGAGCACTGCAAGCGATTTAACTTCCGGACTCTGATCCGCCGCCTAAAGGCCCTTAAGGCTCACCTCCTTGAGCAGCAGCTTGCTGCCATGCAGACTCAGCCAGTGGGGAAGAGTCCTTCTTCATCTTCTTCAGTTTCTGCCTCCACCTCGAAGCTGCACTAGGAGAAATGGAAGGACTTGGGGAAACACAAGTCTAAGGATCGGGAAAAGTCCCGGGACGCTTCCGTTCCAGGTCTTCGCTCCAGAAGGAGTCTTCATCCGGCTCCTCATCCCATGGGGGATCGGACCATTCCTTCCAGTCTGCCCACGCCTGATCCAGGCAGCAAAGCCTCCTGTTGTCCTGGTTTCAGGTGGGAACAAGTTGGGGTCAGGGGCCTTGATCTCTACCCTGACGCCCCTCAAGGTGAAGGCCACACTAGCAGGGTCACCCTCCACCATAGAGGCCGGGATCGGTCAGAAGCAGGGTGGTGATGCTTCGGCTCTTGCCTGCTCAGTTCTGATTACGACCTCGTCCAAGGCCTTGCACAAGACTTCCCATCATTGGGGCAGGTGTCAGGCTCGCACAAGCACCCGATGCTCCCGGCCCACACTCCAGTGCCTTTGCCTAAGGCCCCGGCAAGCGGACTGTTGCATCCCCCCCGGACTCTGCCAAGCAATCGCCTATAAGGGGACGCCTTCCCGGGTGTCAGATCGGGCTTCGCCCACCTCCTCGCTGGCCCGTTCTCTGTCACCAGTTGATATAGACTCCTCACCCTTCAATGGAGGCTCCCAGCTGATTAGTCTTAGGCCAGATGAGGCTTTTAACTGCCCCGTCTTGCCTCTGGCTCTGCCGCCACCTCGGATGCTGGACCTCCTGATGCCAGGTGCTCCAACGCTGGGCAAGCCAACACCAGCTCCTCGGTCGCTAGCCGGCCGGTCTGGTCCACAGTTCTCCAAGGACCAGATCCAGGAACTCCTCTCCTTCTGGTGGAACTAGGTCAGAGAAGACTTGCTCTTCCACACAGGGCTCGAGCCTCAGCCAGTCCACGACAAGGACCAGTAGCCTAAACAACCATCTCCTGCTCCTAAAGACCATACCCTGAGCCTGGATTACTGGCGTGGTAGACCCCCATGCAGAGCGTGGCATCATGGCAAGTACTCCCACTCATCCAGCCATCAGCGTTGCCGGTCTCACAGCCGACATCTGTCCCACAGCGGGCACTGGTCTCATAGTGGACATCGTTCCCATAGCCGACATCACTGTAGCTCTTCGTCCTCCTCCTTGGCGGACACCAGTCGCAATTCTGTGTCCTCGGACCATTCTGAACCTAGGGTCGTCCTTCCTCCCTGGATAATTAGGACACCCCCAAGTTGCTTCCTGATGACCCAATGTTTATGGACGTCATGAGGCACATCCAGGCCTCAAATGGATGGGAAACCGAGGACCTGGATCCAGAGAAGCAAAGGCTGGCACAGTACCTGAGGCATAAGTAGTCTAAGCCTCTAGTGGTGCTTTCTTTGGTAGACACCTTTCAGGACCTCACAAGGTTAACCTGGAAACTCCCATCCACCACCTCTGCTGTTTCCAAGAAGTTGGACAGGCTGTATGGAGCTCCTAGGGAAGAGCCTTTCCTGGCAGAACACCCTATGGTGGACTCTCTGGTGATTACAGCTGCTCATGATAGAGTGAAGAAACCCAAGCACCTGCGTACTCAGCCTCCCAACCAAGAGTCCAGATATAGCGACCAGATGGGCAAAAAGGTTTACTCATCCTCCACTTGCGGCATCAGGTCTTTCACACATACATGGTACAATACCAAAACGTCCTGTGGGAGAAAGGTATGGAGAGAGCTCAGGCCCTTCCAGACTCAGCACAGAAAACTGAGCTCATAGACCTCCTCAAATCGGGGTTGGATGTAGGCACCCATGTTCTGCGTGCCTCATACAACACTGCAGGTATGGTGGCCAGAGCGGCAGCTTTGGGCATCTGTTTCAGGCACCATGCCTGACTTGGAGTCTCTGGATTCTTTTATTTATATATAGTATTTTGTAGGTTTCCTCCTACTTCCCCGCCCGAGGCCCCGGCACATGGCTGTGCATGTGGAGGCGCGCATGCATACCGTGGCGCTAGCTCAGCCCATTCCACCCACCCATAATAATGCCGCCCCTTCCCGCCTATGCTACCTACCACACCTACCGAACTACGGGGGCTACAACCCACCCCTGGGAGGGGAGAGGAAAGCAGCCTGCTGGCTTGCTTGCTCAGTCCTGCTCCTCCCCACCCCCCTGCACTGGCACCCTAATGACCAAAGGTTGTTCCCTTACCCGGGTCACTGATGTAGTGCGAGGTTAGGCGTCCAGCACCTCAGCCCTCCGTGCCACCAGGCCGGCTAGAGTCTCAGGATTCTCCCAGGATCTGCAGTTGGGCATCTTGGATCTCCCCTTCAAGGGCTCGGTCTTCTTTGGAGACGAGACTGAGAAACTGATCACCTGTCTCTAAGACCCCGGGAAGTCCATTTGGTCCGTCCAAAAAATGTTTAAGGGGGACCAAAGACTGTTTCAGAAGCGGACATTTTTGAAGCCCTCCGGTCAGCAGCCCTGAAGTCAGCCTCAGCAGAGGGGAGGCTACAAAAGAAAGACCACCTCCCAGACTCCTGGAAGCTCTGCCTTTCGAGTCCCAAAGTCCTCCCAGTCCCCTCTACCTACACCCAGAGCAACACAGTGACTCCTTGCCAGACCCCCCCCTCCTTCAGCGGAGTCAGTGGGGGAAGTTGTAGGGGGTCACTTCTCTCTCTGTTTCGAGGGTTGGTGCAACATAATGACAGACCTCTGGGGTTTACAGCTGATAGAGAGAGGTCATACTCTGGAGTTCAATCAAATGCCTCTGGAAACTCCACCGGTATCCTCCCACTATCCTCCTTCTCATGTCCCCCTGATCTTATGAGAAATTCAGGCCCTCCTGCAAACGCAGGCTATAGAGCCAGTTCCCCCTGCTCAAAGGGAAAAGGGATTTTATTCCCACTTTTTCCTAGTTCCCAAAAAGACCGGGGACCTTCAGTCTATCCTGGATCTCAGTTCCCTGAACAAATTCATTGAGTACAAGAGGTTCAGGATGGTCACGCTGCCAAGTCTGATTCCCCCTCCTGCACCAAAGGGACTGGTTCTGTTCTCTAGATATGCAGGATACGTGCCTGCACATCCTAGTGTTCCAGCCTCACAGGAGGTTCCTGCACTTCCTCTTCCAGAGCCAACATTATCAGTTTTGAACCTTGCCATTCGGCCTATTCTCTGCTCCCAGAGTCTTCACCAAGTGCTTAGCAATGGTGGCTGCGGCTCTGCGTCTGTGGGGCTATAACGTTTTTCCCTACCTAGACGACTGGCTCCTTGCAGCTCCCACGAGGGAACAGCTGGTTCACACTCTCGGAGACACCTTTACACTCTTCTGAGACCTGGAGGTCACCCTGAATATCCCAAAGTCATCCCCATGGCCCAGCCAGAGACTCCAGTTCATAGAGGCGGTGTTGGACACAGTACAGGGCATGGCCCTCCTCCTCCCAGACAGCGCAGATCGCCTTCGGGATCAGGCCCGCTTGGTATCCTCAGCTCCTCATGTCCTGGCCCGAGTCTGAGACTCCTTGGCCACATGGTAGCAGCCATCCCTACAGTTCCTATTGCTCTCCTCCATATGAGGATCCCTCAGTGGACGCTTAAGATGCAATAGGACCAGAGGTCCGACAGCCTGGATCAGGCGGTCTTGGTCTCCGACACAGTCCTCAGGACATTAACCTGGTGGTTGGACTCGCTCAATATGTCGACAGAGGTCCTCTTCCGACAGGCGCTCCCGAGACTAGTTCTGACCACAGATGCCTTGGGTCTGGGTTGGGGCGCTTACACGGAGACCAGGCAGACCCAGGGGACCTGGTCACTAGACGAGCAATCGCTCCACATCATTGTTCTAGAGATGAGAGCAGTCCTGAATACCTCGCAGGCATTTTAAACTGACTTGTCTCTGGGCCCTCTTCTTATTCAGATGGACAACATGTCCGTCATCTTTTACATCAACAAGCTGGGGGGGGGGGGACTCATTCCTACCCCCTCTGCAGGGAGGCAATGAAGGGTCTGGTATTGGGCACTGGAACACTGCCTTGAGCTCACTGCTGTTCATATTCCAGGTGTCCAAAACGTCTTGGCCGACAGCCTAAGCAGGTCGTAGTCCAGAGTTCATGAGTGGGAGCTCTTTCATTTGGTAGCAGACCAGCTATTCATCAGATGGGGCCAGCCAGAGTTGGACTTTTTTGCATCCCCCCTCAGCACCAAACTGCCCTGCTTGCTAGATTCAGGGCCTGGAGTTTTCTGGCGAGACTCATTGTCCCTCTGTTGGACAGGAGGTTCCTCTGTGCCTTCCCTCCCTTTCCCATTCTTCAGAAGGTGCTTCTGAAGTTACAGGTGGAGGGAGTAGAGATGATTTTTATAGCGCCCTTTTGGCCTCTGCAGATTTGGTTCCCACTACTTCAGCAGCTGGCAGTGGAACCTCCATTCCCCTGCCTCTGAGCTCGCACTTGCTCTCCTAGGATCAGGGCACCTTAGTCCATCCAGACCTCGGGTCCCTGCATCTTCATGCGTGGCTCCTGCAGACCTAGCTATGGCTACATATGGGGTTTCCCCAAGGTAGCAGATGTCTAGTGGTGGCCAGAAAACCCTGTACTAGATCCACTTATACCATGAAGTAGAAAAGGTTTTGCATATGAGCTACTGCATGCCAACTTAATCCCTTTTCCTGCCCTCCAAATTCCGGTTGAGTATCTCCTCTCGAGCAGGGCCTGAGCAACTCCTCCCTCAAGGTGCACCTTTCCATCGTCTCGGCGTACCATGCACCAGTGGAGGATGAGATTCTCACTCTATTGGATGTGTCCTGTACCTTTTTGCGGGGCATTTTGCACCTAAGGCCTCCCCTCCGAGATCCTGTCCCTCCATGGGATCTCCTCTTTATATTGGAGAAGTTCATGATCCCCCTGTTTGAATCTGCCACAGATTGCGAGCTACGCTTTCTGTCGTGGAAAGTGGTGTTAATTTTTTTTTTATTCTCCAGGGGGCCTGGCAAGCGGCTCCAGTCCCTCCCTTGGAAGGACTCTGTCTCAGGCCCCACCTTCCCCCGCCCGACTTCCCAGTTACCCCCGTGACAGGGCCAGGGCGGAGTGCTGGCTTCCCCACCCTGGGACCACATCCAGATACTGGGTGTCAGGACAGGCGCTGGTGGGGCCATCACAGAGCCTGCCAGCTCCATTTTCCTGTCTCCCCCAATCCATGACATTGTATGTCGGCTCTAACCTCCTGACCCATATCTCCCTCCAGTTGTCGCTAGAGGGTGATCAATGAGCGGGACAGCTATCCCTCCCTCCCTTCCCTGACAGAGGAAAGCAGTCCTCCAGACGCTCGATCTTCTCTCTCTCCCCTGCCAACCCCCGGTGGCCTGGGCTTGTTCCTGAATCTGGGTCGCCAGCGTGGTGTGAGGTGTAGCATCCAGCACCTCAACCTTCAGTGCCACCAGGCGAGCGGGAAAGTGTTATTTTTGGTTGCAGTTACTTCTTTCTTTTTTTTTTTCTGTCAATAAAATTTCTATTGTTTTTTAAAAGAATAATATAACACATATTATGAAACATACATGTAATGATTAATAAAGTATAAATGCAGATTCCACTGATACAATTAACATAAGACTACATTTATAAGGAGAAGAAAGACCCAAACATGTTGGGCAAGTAGTATGTCAGTAAATAACTCATTTAACCACTGTAACTATAAATGTGAATACATATCATGCTAAAGGTAGTCTAATTAAGTAATGTACTTTAAAAAGATTAATAACTGTTTCTTCCTTACTCGGTAAATAATAGACAGGTATAGGTGCATACTTGATGAGTACATTTCATATATGCATACAATGTATGTGTTGGTTTGATCTGCTGGTCTCCCCCTCTCTTTCCTTCTCGCCTTGCTCTTTCCATTCTCTAGCTCTTCATTTCCCTACTTTTTCTCCTTCAACTCTCTTAAGTAAAGAAGAAAAATAAATTGAAAATGTTACTTATGATAGACTTTAATTGGTATGATGATTGTGTGTGCTCTCCACAGCTGCTGCTGTTGTACTTTTTCTTTTTTTTTCTTCTTTTTCCTTCTTTGTAAATAGTTTGTAAGATAGAACAGCTTGATAATGTCTTAACTCCCAACCCCAGCTTGCTCCTCACAAGCCTAATTGTTCTCTCTTATCCCCCGTCTTATCAACACTAGGCCTGTCCATCCCCTTATCCTTTCTTTCCCAACCTCGGATAGGAGCTCACTACCCCTGGGTTGTGACATCCTACCATGCCTCATACATAATAGCATGCAATCCCGGGGCTCGCACATACTCCTCTTCTCTATCCACCTTCTCTACATCCCATTTTACCAACTCCTCTCTGTGCACCGTGCCCTCCTAGCCTCCCCCCCCCACCTTCGCCTCTACCTGGTGTATATTTTTATTTTACTTTTTTCTTCCGTTACTTCCTCCTGCAAGCTTAGATAACCTGCTTTATCTTCCTATAGACACTTCTATGTATGTAAATACTCTGTAATCTGTACAATATCTGTATAATTCTGTGTACACATGAACTTCTTTTTTTTTTTTTTTCCCTCTCTGTAAATAGTATTATCTGTATTGCCTTGTAAATACCTGTGTTGACCTGTATATACAATTGTTCATGCTCCACCCAGGTCCGTATTGCAAATGAGCTTCTGCTCAACGATGAACGCCTGGTTAAATAAAGACTTGATTGATTGATTGGACTCCTCCTGAAGGGGCCTTAATAGCCCAGATCCTTGGGAACCGAGAGGTCGCTGCTCTTCAGCTGCAGTCCAGAGGGGGTGATAAACTTGAGGTGGTTACCTCCACTAAATACCTAGGGCTAACCTTGGACCAAGGCTTCACCCTAAAAAATCATGTTGACCAACTCACCAAAGACATACATGGAAAACTCAGTATCCTCTACAGAATAAAGGACCAGATTATCTCTGAAGTCAGAGTTGCCATCGCAACTAGCGTCCTTCTCCCCAAGCTCACTTATGCGGCACCTGTTCTTCAAGGCGTGGCCTCTATGGAACTTGGCAGGCTCCAGACCTTATACAATAAGATTGTCTGATTTGCAACATTATCACACCCTAGGACACACCACTGCGAGGCTCAATCCAAGCTCAGCTGGCCGTCATTGGAAGCCCGCCTCATCTACTCCACACTGTGTCTCGCTTTTAAGCTTCTGGGGCCCTTATCTCCCCCTAGTCTCAAAGGACTAGTTAGTGTCAAAACCAACCTGAGGAGTCTCCGTTCCTCAGGACAAAACCTCCTTGTGGTCCCCAAAACAAAGACTAAAGCTGGGTCCAGGTCCTTTGCTTTTACTGCACCTTCCCACTGGAACAAACTCCCACTGGAGGTACAGGAGGCAGGGTCGAGCCCCTGCTTCCGATCTAAGCTCAAAGCACACCTGCTGCGCCAGGAGCACTTGCCAATGCATAAGGAACTGACCTATGCCACGCCCCTCCTCCCTCTCCACCTTCCTCATTGTAAATGCCATTAAGTCTTTCTACAGTTATACAGTATGGAATTTGCCTTATGTGTGTTATCACTGTTAAACCATTTGGTATTTACGCAAGTTTACAGCTCTGCTTACCTACTTGTACTGTCTGTTTACCTGTATGTTATTTTTACAGCTCTGCTTACCTGCTTTTACTGTTCTGTTTACCTGTATGTTATTTTTTACCCCCGGGTCGCCCCTGAAAAAGGGACCTCCGGGGCCCAGTGGGCCTACCCGGTCAACAAAATTCAATAAATAAATAAATTTTATGAGCCACCCTGTATGAAGTATTCATAGTTTTATTCTTTTAGACACCATAAAGATGACTGTATGTTGATGTAACTTGCTGATGGTTGAATAAACTTGTTATATAAAAAAAAAAGATTAATGAATCCATAGAAGATAATTAATACATCTAGAGGGCTATCTTCTAGCATATCTAACTTTGATATAACATGAATAAACATGCAATTGTTATAGAATACGAGTCCACCTGCTGGAACATCAAACTGTACTAATTGTTATGGTTATTTAGATTTTTACAGCATATTTATTAAAGATGCTGTTACCAAAGGTATTATTTACCTACCAGAGAGATAATTTAAAAAAGAAAAAAAGAAAGGATGTAGAAATATCCTAGAGTATATGAGATATGAATAGGAGAAAAAGGAGACTAGACAAGAGAGATTGAGCAGGATCTGAGAGCCCGCTGAATGCTCCGTCGTGCCAGACATACCCACCACATATGTGGAAAAAAAGATATATCATAAGAGGTCTACTCTCAAAAATATCAAGTGGATCTGTTATTGGCTAATTCTGGATGGCTGTACAAAGACACTTGTGAGTGGTGTCCCTTTTTTTTTTTGTAGTATGTAGGTATATTATCTCTTAGAGATGGTGCTAATTTTTCTAGTCTAAGTATTTCTAATAAGTTGTTTTTCCATTCTTGTGTGGTCAGAACTCTGTCTTCTAACCAGTACTTCAATATACTATGCCTAATGGATGTGCATAACAGAAGGAGGGTGTGCTTCTGTTCATTGGACCAGTGAATGTTTCCTTCAAAATGACCTAGGATGCAAGTATCTAACTGAATGTAATTCGAGATCATGGGATCTTCTTGAAGTGCTTTTTACTTCCCTCCATAGTGGTTGAACAAGGGGGCAGTACCAGAACAAGTGAAGTAAAGTACCAGAGCTAAGCTTGTATTTGTGACAGAGTGAAGTAGCAGATAGCCCCATCTTAAACCTCTGAAATGGGGTATAATAGAGGTTATGTATTGTCTTTAAAATAATCTAAGATCCACTGTGTTGAAGGTTTTATATGCCATTGACCATATATGTTCCCAGTTATCAGTTGGAACCCCCAGAGCTTGAGACCATCACCTGACTGATTCTGTTGTTGACTCCCTGACCAAGTCCACAAATAGTGCGTAGAATGTAAATATAGATGGTGAAATTTTCATGCATCCTAGAAAAGAGATAGAATTTTCATTATAAAGGGTACTGATATATCTAACTTGTTTTGAATTTCTTGCTGTATTGATTCTTAAAATGTGTCCATCATAGGGGAGATTCTGTATTTATCTACTAGTGTCAGTAAGGGCAAGAAAGTCATGCCTGGAAATATCCTGTACTGAAAGAATACCCTTATGTATCCAGGTTCTGTCGTTAAGGGTTTTTCCATCTTTTAGGGAATTGGGATTAACCCAAATTGGCTGAGTTCTGGTTTGTCCCAAGTTGAGGCCTAGAGTCATGGTTATTTGCTTAATTTGCCTGAAAGAGTCAGCGATTATTTTATTTTTATATATATATGGTTTCAGAGTTTTTGAGAAAAAGAGCATTCTTATGTTAGTCCCTTGCTCGCTCATAATTTCCTGCTCAGTATACACCCAGTCAGGGATATATATCTGTGTTCCTGTTTTATACCAAAAAGCTAGTTACGTTATTCTAACAGCTAAAAAGTATAAGTAGAAATCGGGTGTCTTCAAACCCCTTATATTTTTGGTTATGCATAGTTTGGTATAAGCCAGTCTGTGTCTTTTGTAACCCTAAATAAAGTGAGCTGCTTGAGATGAAATCCCCTGTATCCACTTTTTTGTCAACCTACAAGGTATGATCATGAATAGGTAAAGTAACCTTGGTAAAATATTCATTTTGAATGTTTCTATTCTCCCCAAAAACCCCAGAGGTAGTTTGTTCCATCTATTTAGATCTTATGATGTTCTTCGTCTGATTCTTGCTGTTTTTTTGATATTGTCTTATTGATATTTTTATAAATAAGAATCCCTAAATATTCTATATATTCCCGTGACCATATGATCCCTGTGTTGTCTACATCTTCTTTAGTACAATGCTTGCTCCATGGTAAAAAGTTGGTCTTCTCCTTATTTAGTCTATAACCGGATAGCTTACCAAAATTATATATGCTATTGAATACATGAGGTAATGAGGTGACTGGGTTGGATATCATGAGCAGTTTATAATCCGCATAGGCAACCACCAGTTGTTCTTTCTGGCCTACTTTAATGCCCTTAATTTCCTTTTCATGAATTAGCCTTCTTATCAATGGATCTATGGTAATATTAAACTGAAGGGGTGATAAGGGGCAGCCCTGCCTGGTACCTCTTCCGATTTCAAAGAATTTGGAAATTATCCCATTAGTTACCACCCCAGATGAGTAGTTTTGTTACAGAATGTGAGTCCATTTTAGAAAGGAATCAGGAAAGCCATATGGTTTAAGGGAATTGAATATATGAACCCAGGCCACTCTATCAAATGCCTTTTCGGCATCAAGTGAAATAAGGTCACAGGAATTCTGCTGGCTGTTTGCCGCTTGCAAGACGTGAAACAATTTCCTTGTGTTGTCAGCAGCATATCTTCCTTTCATAAAGCCCATTTGGTGTTTAGATATCATTATACCATGGATCTTAGACAACAACGAATCAGAACGGCTGACTGGCACCTTACCACCGTTGTAAATCCTACGATATACCCACGGCAAAGGTGCCAGTCAGCCCCATCTCTAGAACTCATCCGAGCCGCGAATTCAAATGGAGCAACCGCCATATTGAATTCTTCGTGAACCGGCGGTCTCCTAATCCTACCACGGCTCACTCAAAAAAGCACACAGTTTTAAAACTACGAAGTGGAGTCGTAGTCTTTTAAAAAATTCAATAATCGGACAACAGGCTTCAAAAACCATAACCTCGTACACTACACCAACCCACCTCGCCTCAAGTTTAGTCTTCGCTCCCCGCACTGTCTGCACTCCATCATGTGGAAAGTACATTCTCAGTACAGTATAACTCTTGGTTCCCCCGACGCTGTTGCTGATCCATGACTCAGTTTCTCTCTTCGGTGACGTCGTGTTCTCATTCTTTTGTCATTTTAAATATGAATAAAACATATTTTAAAAAAAAAAAACCTCGCAAGCCTGGTCACTTAGCACTGTTTCCTGGAACACGGAAGTGGGTCACAGCACGCAATGCAACCCGAAGCACACAGCGACGGCAGCCCATTAGCACAACAGACACAAAGACAAACTTACGATTACAGTCTGGAGATTATGTGTTAAACTCTGGAGGTTGTGTGTGTGTATGTGGCAGGGGAAAGGAGGACAATAAAAACAAGCGGGGGGGGGTCACAATTCTACCTAGCAACAAGGAACTCTTTTTTTTTTTTTTTTGGCGGAATAATAAAGTTAATAAAAATAATTAAAACTGGGGAAACCTTGTATTACACTTTATTTTTTTTTATAAGAAAACAATGAAAAGAACATGGTATAATCACAATAAGCCACTCAGGGGATGTGGGTTATTGGGGGATTTACCACGGCTGGCATGGATTTTCCCACTCGGCAAACCACTCCAGCCATGGTAAATCCCCGGATAACCCACACCCCCTCGTGGCTTATTGCTTAAATAAATGTGCGACAATCTCTAATCTGTTAGCACTTTGGCAAGAAGTTTAACATCAGAATTGACGAAGGATATCTGTCTACAACTTCCACAGTTCAAGGGGTCTTTACCCTGCGTGTGTATTAGTGTTATTAGGCCCTTGGTCATTTTCTGGGAAAGCTTACCATCTTCAAATGCTTGATTGAAAACTCCCGTTAGATTGGGTTAATTTAGTGTCAAATTTGCTATAAGCTGAGAAACCATCCGGTCCTGGTGCTCTGTTTTTTTAGTCTGCTTGATGGCTGTTAAAATAGAAACATAGAATTTGACGGCAGATAAGGACCGCTTGGCCTACCTAGTCTGCCCATTTTCCTACCTAACAGATAAGCTGCAGATCCTAGTTAACCAACAGCTTACTTCCTCCTACCCACCACTAGGACTGCCTTATGTCTGTGCCATGCATTCTTGAATTCCCCCACTGTACTTGACTCCACGACCTCCTCAGGGAGGCTGTTCCATACATCCACAACCCTCTCCGCGTAAAAAGACTTCCTCACATTACCTCTGAGCCATCCCCCCCCATCTTCAAATTGTGCCCCCTTGTTCTTGCACAATTTTTGTTAAAATTTCTTCTTTTGTTATTAATGCCCCTAAACCTTTTTTAAAGGAAAACTCCATGATAAAATCAAAACAAGATACGTAGTATTTTTCTTTTTTTCTGTGTTATAACCTCTTTCTAGTGTTTTTTTTTTTTTTTTAACTCTGGCTGTGAGTTTTTTTTTCTAACTTTCTCTAGCTGTTTTATTGCCCTTGGCAGTTGCCATTCTGGTTTCATTTATGGCCTCTTGTCCTAGAAAGTCTTCCCAGGGTGCCCTTTGGTGTGATGTCTAATTGCCCCTGCAGGAGGCTAGTGTCTTGTTACAGGGTCTGTCACAGCTCAGCCAGAGAGAGAATACTTCTTCCAGAGAAGACACACTGCTAGATTTTGGGTGAGTGTAATCATTGTTGTTTTTTTGATATTGGTTCCTTGTCCTGCTATATTATAACCTATAAGGAGGTGATCAATTTGTGCTGCTTGGTACTGGTGCAAACGCTGAAAGGGAGTGAGAGGAATAACAAGATGAGTTCAGACACAGCCACTGTAAACAGTGACATGATTAAAGCACACACACACACATCGCAGAACAAGGTACCAGTATCAAAAAGCAACAATGATTACACTCGCCCATAATCTAGCAGTGTGACTTCTCTGGAAGAAGTATTCTCTCTGTGGATGAGCTGTGACAGACCCTGTAACAAGTCACTGGCTTCCTGCAGGGGCGATTAGACATCACACCAAAGGGCACTCTGAGAAGACTGGAACAAGAAGCCATAAAAGAAACCAGAATGGCAACCTCCAAGGGCAATAAAATAGCCAGGGAAAGTTAGAGAAAAACAACTCTCACAGTCAGAGGAAATAAAAAAAAAAAAATACAGGGAAAATAACACAGAAAAAAAAATACTACATATCTTTTTCTGATTTTTAACATGGAGCTTTCCTTTAAGTGATTCTGGGATATTTGGTATATCAATATTGTTACAAAATTCCTGCAAGGAGAAAGATTCATCTCCCTTTTCATTAGAATATAGTTCTTTGTAGAAGTTGTAGAACTCCTTGTTTATTTGAAGATGGCCTGTCATTGTTACCAGTGGTTTTGTTTTTAATTGTTGTGATATTAGTAGCGCTACTATTCTGTGAGATTCACAAGGCTAGAATTTTTACTGCTTTGTACATACTACATACTGTAGTCTAGTTTAGCTTTCCTGATGGCAAAAATTGCCTCACTTCTAATAGCCTCGTTATATTCTAGATTGATCTTAGACCATTCCTCACAGTTATCAGGAGAATCTGTGCTCACTTATGTTTTCTTTAATTCCTTAATTCTACTTAAGGTGTCTTGTTGCTTTTGAATATTTTGTTTCTTAATAATGAAGGCCTCCCTTATCAATAAGCCCATTAAATAGCACTTGAGACAGTCCCAAGTGTTGTTCCAGGAAGTATCTCTTGGTTTGTTAAGAGAGGAACTCCTCACTGTTGGCATTAACCTTGTTGCAAACCTTAGACTTCATGTGGGTTAATTGACGTAATGAATAACAAGGAAACTGGGGAATGGTCAGAAATTACCTGTGATTCAACGGTGACATTGATAATTCTGGGAATAAAAATTCTAGGTGCATATATTTGATCTAGTCTGGAGCCCGAGTTATTACACTGGGGCCAAAAGGTGTATTCCTTCCTCTCTGTGTGAAGTATCCGCCATGTGTCCACTAAACTCAGATTATCCAGCAGCTCTTTTAAATCTCTCTCGACCTTAGTTGTATGGGGAAGAAAAGTGGATCTATCCATCACAGCATCTTTTATGCTGTTCATATCACCACCAGTAATAATAGTACTGTCAAGTAAGTTATTAATTTTTCAGGAGAATCAAATTAAATATTTCATGTGATGTGGAATTTGGACCACATATATTGATAAATGCGAAGCATTCTTCCCCCAGTCTACCACTGACAATTATGGAGTGGCCCAAAGGGTCTTCTATGATTTGTACTGGGTAGGAAATTCAGACCCCTTTTAAATAAAACTAGAACCCCAGCCTTTTTTGAATTCTCTCCTGCCCCAAATAATTGTCCTACCCATTCCCTCTGCATCAGAGCATAATGCTCTTTCCTGAGGTGTGTTTCTTGTAAAAAAAAAAAAAAAAGTATAGACGTGTCTGATTTCTTAAGGTGCCTTAGAACAGAGTGCCGTTTAATTTTCTGCTCAAAGAATTTCCAAGCCTCTGGCTCTGATGTGTAAAAAACCTTATTTAGTTTTCCTTAAGGAGAGGGTAGTCTTGCATACAAATCCTAAATTTTTGCCCAAGGTGGTGTCAGAATTCACCCTAAATCAAGAAGTCCACCTGCCTGTTTACTACCCTGAGTATTTGGGGGGGGTCTCTGTTGCATACTCTAGACATCCATTGGATGCTTCGTTTTTACCTAAACTACAACAGATCAGTTTGTTTTGTTTGCTTCCAAGACTCTGGGTGCACCAGTTACCAAACGAACCTTGTTAACTGCATTGTTTTTTGCTACGACAAGTACAATAAGCCCTTACCGGTTTTGGTAAGACGCCATCCCACTAGGGGCGTGGCAACTTTTTTGGCCTCTTTGAGGAACATTTCTGCAGCAGACATCTGTGCAGCAGCTACCTGGAGCTCTGTTCACACCTTCGTCAAGCATTACAGCTTGGACGTAGCTTCCAGATGTAGGGCTGGGTTTGGCCTGGCAGTTCTGCAAGGCCTCCTTTCTTGAACCTCTGGCTGGTTCTTTTCAGCCTCTTCCTGGACTTTCCTGTTCCTTATCCCTCGATTGCTTGGGACTCGGTCCTTGTGGTTATTGCCTGCTGCAAGAGCTCTCATTTGAAGTAAGATAGTACAGTTACTTAAGAACTTAATGTAACAGTAGATTTTCGAGTAGAGCTCTTGCAGCAGGCGTTGCTCCCCCAACCCCCGGCTTTCTCTCTGCCGTTTACATTTTTAGGTAAGAACCTTCCTGGTTCACCTTCCATCCTAGACTCTGGGTCTCTGACGGGAGAACTGAGGTGAGCCTGATGACCACACCCTTATACCACTGGCTGACATCTGGACGAGCTGATGTCAGAGGTGGTCCGCTGCTGAAGACTGCTAGCTAGAAGTTTTCCGTGGGGTCCTGGTGCCTGGCAGCTTAGTCCTTGTGGTTACTGCCTGCTGCAAGAGCTCTTCTCGGGTAATTTCTTAGGTAACTGTACTTTCTAGGAGTGGTATATGATGTTCATCCACACTGACCCACCCGACCTCCCTTGGCAAAGTGGCACATTGTTTTTGCTTCCAGTGGGCAAGATCTGGTGTCAGAGTGGTGCTGAGGGAATTACCACCTGGGTGGGTGGGAGGAGCTAACTTGAAGACATTCCAGCATGTCTTAAAGGGAAAGGACACTGCCAGAAAGTGTGGATGAACATCGTATACCACTTCAAGAACTACTGTTACAGGTGAGTGACTTGATTTTCCTGTGCCTGGAGAGCAGTGTGATCCTTACTACAGATGACTCTCTACTAGGATGGAAAGGTCATTAGTGGACAACTCAGTGGTTGGTGTGTTTGGAACATATCAGTCTTTTGGAACTGAGAGCGGTGTTCTTGTCCATCAAAGCCTTTGTCAGTCAGGTTTAAAACAAAGTGGTACAAGTCAGAGCAGACAACACTACCACAATGTTAACACATAAACGGGGGTCCCAGATCTTCAGAATTATGCCAAGAGAGTTTGAAATTCTGGAACCTGGCATTCAGGTACCAATTTCAGGTCCCTGCAATTCATCTGGCAGGAAAACTGAATGTATTAACAGACTCCGTAAGCAGACCAGGCCAGTCAACTCGCGTATAGTCACTGGCTCATGTTTTAGTAGAGTGCATTTGTTCTAAAATGGAGTTCCTCAGAGACAGATCAGTTTGCTTTCTGGGAGAACATGAAACTGATGGAGGCTTCCAGTGGTAGGTACAGTGCCAAAGGGAGCTATGGCAGTGTTTTATAAATTAAAATTCCTGCATGCATTTCCCTCATTCCCTCTGATTCTGCAGGTCATTCTCAGTTTCAGATAAACGGTGCAGATGTTAGTTTTATTGCCACAGATTGGATCAAGCAGCCCTGGTACCATGTACTGCTCAGAACCTTCCCTCAAGACCCCCCTCCCCCGGGGCTGGACCATCTTTCTGTGTCGGGGAGGGTGATTCATTCAAATCTCAAAGCCCTTCACGTGAAAGTGCAGTTCCTGAAGAGCTAGAGTTTGCAGCTTTAAACCTCTTGACTCCAATTTTGGAAGTTGTTTTTTTAAGGTATTTTATAAACCAGCAGCCAGAAAAACCTATGTCTCTATGTTAAACATTTATCTGTTTGATGCAAAAACAAGAACTGTCGTACTAGCATATTTGCTGTTCAGATCCATCCCTGGTGAGTCTGTAGACTTCAGCAGCATTTTTAAAAGGTTTCTAATAGTCTCGGTCATCTTTTCTCTTCTGTGAAGCAACATTGTCCCCCTTCTGAGATTTGAACGTAGTTCTTCCCAGCTCATGCATGCACCTTATGAACCTCTGGTTTCATGTGATTTAAAATTCCTGATACGGAAAGTTGTGTTTTTGGTTGCTGTTACCTCAGCTAGAAAGGCCGGTGAGTTTTCCACATAAAAAAGACACATCTGAAATACCTTCCCAAAGTGATGACTGAATTCCATATGAATCAGACTGTTTCTCTACCTGTATTCTTCCCTATGCCCTGTAGGAACCCAAGAGAGTCATGCCTTCATAAACTGGATGTGAAACGAGATCTCTGTTACTAGGATTGAGGCTGCCTGGGATGATGATACTCGGTTGTCTATCACATACGGTGTAGTGTCTTGGGGTTAGCAATCAGCTAAAAAGACTCTTTCTCACTGGTTGGTGTGATGTAGACAGCCAGATCTGAGTGCTGTATCAAATTTGTTATTACATATAAAATATGTGATGGGAAGGTCAGTTTGAGGAAACTACTGTCTTACTGGAACTGACACATCAAGACCCCCTAGGGATAAGTTCAAACGACAGGACATAGCTAAACTGACGATATCTGGGGTGCAGTTATCTTGTCGGTTTGCTTTCATCCCAGGAAATAAGATTAGCCATTCATAATTCCCTCAGGGAAAATCCTTTGACTTGAAATAGTTGTCAGGAAGAACTTGAGAGGGAAGGGTGTCGGAGAGAAGCCAGAATGGACTTTGAAGAGAGGTTGATGTCTGGGCCAGGGAGGACCCAGACAAATTTGGAAGGTCCAATATACTTCTTGGGGAACCCTTGAATTACATCAGAGACCTTTGAGGTGCCGATTCCAAGGCCCAGACGGGATTAAAGAGGCAAATACACTTTTGCTTTGAATACAGTGACTTGGATCACATAAATTTTTGAGATGTATGTGTAGCAGAGCACAAACCGGTTTGGTCTGGTTAACCTGAGGGAGGAAAGGCAGTGAGGTCACCTATTATGTTTTTTTTTTAAATATTTTATTTGGACATCCTGTGAGATAAAATATAGATGTCGTTACACCAAGGCGGAGTTAGTGACCTCATGAGAAGGCCGGCTCAGAACTGTGTTTAATTGCTGAGAGAACCTGGACAGAGACGCACAAGACAGCATTTTCTGGCTGAGAGAAAAGAGACCCTCAAAGCACTGAAAGAAAGTAAGCATTAGATTAGACCAGTCTGAATGTATGTATTGTAGGAACTGCACTGTTACCTGTTTGTTTTAAGGCTGTATGTGTTGGTATATATTTGTTCTGTAATTATTGTTCTGTTTTGAGATTTTAAAGTAAAAAGAAATTTTACCACGGAAACTGTCTAGAGTGCCTTGACATTTCTTTTATTTTAAGTGGAGCTTTTAAAGGTTATAAGTAACACTGTGTATGAGCTTATTGCATACCAAACTGGGAAATGGATAGAGTTCTCTAAAGTCTTGCATAGAGTTCTAAGGGTTCACTTAAAAGACCTGGTTGGGTGTCCGTAGGCAAAGATATCTGGCCCCGAAGACAGAATTATCTGAGCCTGATAATTGGGTACACTAACAAGAGGTTATCAGTTTGAATCCCTCCAGAGCTTGAGACTAAGGTGACTTGAACCCACAAAACATACAAGAGGGTTACCTTGTTTTGTTCTATGTAGATAAATCATACGCTCAGAGGTTGGCACTTTGGGAGTAGAGGACTGACTGGCTTGTGACAGTTGGTATCTTGTATTTTTCACTGATGTGGTAAAGCTGGCAAAGAGCCTCTTTTTGGACTTGGTGCTCATTCTACTAGAAGTACAGCTACTTCCATAGCAGCTGTCAGATTCGTTCCTTTGTTGAAAGCCCGTCAGGTTGCAACCTGGTCCTCGACCCACACCTTCATATCTGATTATTGTAGTGGTGTGCAGAACAGAAGCAATGCTTGGTTTGGGGCATCTGTCCTTTAGAACCTGTTCGATAAGTAACCCAACTCCATGTGGGACTGCTGGCAGTCTGCTTAAAGTAGTAAGCAGGTGAAAACATTGATTTTGTTAGAAAAAAAGTTACCTGCCTTGTTTCCGTCTGATTACCACACTCCCTGCCTCCCCGCCTAGGATAGTTATAGGTCCTTGTGACATGTAGGATGAGTTATGTTTGCTGTGGAGAGGAGTGTTTGTTTCCTTTATGAAAATTGTTATTCAAAATGCTTATATTTACTATAGATAGGAGTGTTTGTTTCCTTTATGATTAATCATTATTCAAAAAAAATGTTTTTAAATATTTTTTGTATTCTTTATTTTATATACAGTTTTCATTAGTAGTTCTTTTCAGGCCTTCAGGTCTTAACTGTTGAATGATCTGGCGATTGAGACTCTGGGTTCACACAACCAGTGCTTGATTTGGTAACATTCCAGGGCAGAGAACACATGCAGGTTATCTGCTTACAGTGATAATCCAATGAAAACAACTGTTTAGCAGAAGTATAGTTAGAAGTTAGGTAACTTTTTCTTATTGGAGTAAGAGTTAGTGGGCTGCCCAGTGGTCTACAGGAAGCATGATGCACTTCCATACCGGCAGCCTGGGTTTGGGAGTGAACTAGGGAGCTGACGATTGGTGGCCAGGCTGGGAGGAGTTGGATTTTAACTCTTTCAAACAGGACTCCATCAGTGATACTGTACAAGAGAGCATCGGTCTACTGGAGTGTGCTGCCCAGAGATAGAACTTGACGCAAATTTCGGAATTTAGAGTACAGTTTTAAACTGTGCACTATAGTCCTACTCCCCCTGCTGACTTAATGTCAGATTTGCTTCTCCATGAAGACAGGAATCGCCCCACAGTAATCTCCAGTCTTCTGGTCTTATATTTTCGTTTTTAGTATTCAAACCCAGGAATCCTTCTGTGATGCTTTACAACAAGCATATCCTCTGGCCAGAGTGTGATACCACCCCAAAAACTGGCCTTAATGCCTGCTAAGGAACGTAGACTACAAGTTCAAACTCAGCACTGTGGTCATGTGCTCCCTAGGGCTCTAGCGTCAGATTTGTTTTGCCACCTAAAGAGAGCAGTTTCCTCAAAGTATATCTCAAACCTTCTGATCAACATTTTGTATTTCTATATAGGATTTCTTTGCTTGTTTTAACTGTTAGATTCTCAACACTCTGTGTCAAGGCATTTATTGAGTTTAAATTGCACACATTGTGGTTTCTTCAGTTCCTAATTGGTTCCAATGCTGAGAGGAAAAAATAAATTAGTGTGCAGGTGATACATTTTATTGGACTAACAAAATTACAATTGGTTCCAGGAACTGGAGAAAGCCTCTCTTACAGCATGGTTCCCGCCTTGAGGGAACCAACTGAAAATCTTCTGATTTGCTAATAACACCCTGCAAATCTAATAAATAAAGTGGTTTCTTACAGGGGAACAGTCAGCACCATGGGCCTGCACTCAAATGTGGGGCTAGTCCCAATCTGTACTTTGTGTGCAAAGGCATTTTGGCTTACTTACTGTTTTACTGTAGTTTTAGTAGATTTATAAAATGGCAAGGAAAAAATCTAGAAATATCATTGGCCGAGAGACATTACCTGAAATCTCTAATAATGCATACCCTGTAGTGCCTATTAATTATATATTGCATTAATTTTGTTAAGTTCTATGCTGGCATCTTAATTGGGAGATGCAGTAGCCTGCAGTGCATGTTAGACTTTATATAAGCTCCTGTCTTTTGCTTGTTGGTCTTGCTTTCCTCCCTTGTCTACGTACAGTCACAAAAGACTGTTCTTAGCCCATGGAGAAAAGCAGACCTGGAAAACATTTGATCGGAGATTATACAATCCTGGCATGCACTGCAGACTATTGAATCTCCAGTGCTGCCTACTTCTCTGATATCAACTGCTGGGGATTCTGAGGTTTGTAGTAACAGAAGATGTCAGCCTAGAACCAAGCCAAATTCTTCTGACACAGTCTACTGTATTACAGTAAAGGGTCAATAAACTAAAATTTTTTTTGCACACAAAGAGCATACAGGGACCAGCCCCACACTTGAACGTGGGTGTGGGGCCCTTCTTGCTGATTGGTTACCCCTTAAGGAACGGAACCACTTTTGAACATCTAAATAGAAACAGCATTGTCCCCTGGTGGTTCCTGATTAGAGTGAGGGAAAGAAAAATTAAAAAAACTTGTTTAACTTATTGGAACCATAGTTTCTTGTGAATAGTGGTTATTTTCCCTAGTCAGACAATTTGGTATAAGGTCTACAGTGTTTGGCTTGATGGATAGACCTAAGAAACAGATAGGACCAGCAGGCTTTAAAAATTGTACAAAATTGTTTTCAGCTCCTGGCAAAGACAGACTGCCATGGACTTTGTTTTCAGTGCCTGGGCCCAGATCATGATTTTATTAATTGTGGACTTTGCAAAATGTTCTGCCCTAAAACCCAAAAGAAGATGGCTTTAAAAAGAGAATAGTTTATGGCTTCTTAGTCTGTCTGTGTCACTAAAACACAATAAAGGCTCAGAGGGAGCTTTGCAATTTTTGGAAAGCGCATATCAGAGGGTTCTTCTCATAAGCAGCAGTCCCTGTCAAAAGGGACAGGGAAAAAAAAGGTAAAGCTGCTCAGTTATAGGAAAGGATGGAAAAGGCATCAGGGTCTCCGATAGGGGGAACCCTGGCTCCAGCGATGGTAAAAATGCAACTAAAAGAACCTCAGAGCAGATGCTGGAACCAGTGCCTGTTAAGAAAAAGCAAAAGGAAAAGCATATCACTTCCATTCTTCCAGTGAAAGAAGAGGAGAAGGCAGTAGAACAGAATCAAATGCCCTGAACGGTGGGCATGACAAAGGTATGGCAGTTTTTCCAGGCCTTTAGGCTGTGGGAAGTTTATTTAATACACCTCCCCGGTTCCGGTTCCAGACCGTTTTCCTGTAGAAGAGTGGGGATATGTATTATGAAGAGGAGGAGGAGGAAGGTAAACCCATACAACCTGACGGGTCCCCTGATCAGGAGTTCGGTTCCTCTGCTATGGCTACAGAGGGCTACACCTATTACTCCTCATTTATCAGACAAATGGTTAACACCCTCAACATCCCCTGTCATGAAACACAGGAGAATGAAGAGGAAGAGAAGATCATGGACATGATGGGACTGGCCTGTACAAGGAGACTGTTGGTCCCCATTCACAAATCCCTCAAAAAGGCCATGTCAGAAACATGTCAGCACCTAACTCAGCTGTTGGCATTGATCAGAAATCTGAAAGTATCAGGTGGACAAGTAAGAGGTAGAACATCTGTATGCCCATTCTGGTCATGAAGGAGTGGTAAATGCTGCTGCCTGCAAGAAGGCCAAGGTGCCTGTCTCAGCACAGATCCCGAAAAGGATTCCAGGAAACTGGATACTTTGGCCAAGAAGGTGTACACGTCAGCTTCCTTGCTTATAAGATTGGCATCTTACTTGGCTTAGAAAGCACTGTGTAATGCAGTACTGACTCTGAGTGATAAAGTGGATGGTGAGGTGGCACAGGACCTGGCTGCAACAGCAAAGTCAGCCTTGGATGCCACTGAATACCAGTTCCACATGGCTGTAGATACCAGTGACACTGGATCAAGAGGTTTGGCTCACGTAGTGGCACTGAGGAGATTTGCCTGTTTAAGGGCTACCATCCTTACCCATGATACTCTGATTAAATCCATTAATTTCCCTTCTAAGGGACATTCCCTATTAGGTTATAAGACTGAAATGTACATAAAACAGTGGATGACTATAGAGAATTCTGCTGGGAAAGAAAAGGCCTCCACTGCCTACAGGCCTTATGGAATGGGAGGCAGGGACAGGGGTTAGTATTTCAGACTCTACGCGGTCTTTGAGTACCAATTGCAGCGAGGGTAGTACAGAGATTGAAACAGTAGGGGTTCAAGGCATGCTGCAACACCACCCTCTAAGCCACAAAAAAAAAAAAAACCCTGACAATTTTGCCCAGGTGGCCATTCAGCCAGTGGTAGGAAGGCTGAACCACTACTTTCAGGAATGGGAACAAATTACCACAGACAAGTGAGTCCTGGAAGTAGTGGGTTAGGGATTGTCACTGCAATTCCAAAGGTTTCCCAGACTGCAGAGTCCAAAAAACTTTCAGGCTCACTCACCAATAGAAATAATTCTGCTAGAATTGTAGTAAAGAATCTACTGTAAGCAAAAGCAGTAGAATAGGTCCCTGCCTTACAGTGAGGCAGGGGTCCCTTTTCAAGATACTTCCTGACTCATAAGAAAAAAATGGGAATGGTGATCATTTGAGATTTAAAATAGCTGAACCAAGTGTATTAAGAAAGAAAAATTCAAGATGGTTACACTGGGTACAGTGATACCGTCACTGCTGTCTGGAGATTGGTTGGTGTCACTGGATATGAAGGATACCTTCTTCCACATTCTATTCAGACCTAGCCACAAAAAAAAAAAAATCTTAAGTTCCGGCTGAGAAACTGCCAGCACCAGTTTACTGCCCTACCCTTTAGTCTCACCTCGGCACCACGGGTATTATTCACAACATGCCTAGCTGTGGTGGCAGCTCATCTAAGACCTATCTGGTGGGTTTTCCTTACCTGGAAGACTGGCTAGTCTCAGGAAAAACAAACCTGGAAGCAGTGTGTTCCATACACTTGGTAAGAAACACCTTGGAGAACATGAGGTTTGTAAGAAGTCTACAGAAGTCCCAGACAGAACTAGTACATATCTTGAGCTTCGTAGGAGCAGAGCTAGATACCCTGCAGGGAAAGACCTTCGTTCTACAGGAGAGGGTATCTGATCTGGTTGCCAGTGCATAGTCATTCACCCTAGGGCATCCAAGGCCTGCAAGGGATTTTTTGCAGCTACAAGTCCACATGGCTTCATCCACAGCTGTGATACCATGGGCCAGGTTTTGGATGAGGGGCATACAGTACCACTTAAGAGGTTATTGGTCCCAAAAGTTGACTCTTTGTCCAAGCTATTGCCAGTCGCAAAAAACTTTATACAAGCACTGGAGTGGTGGAAGGAGGAAAGCAACCACAGAGAAGGAATTTCCTGCTCACAATAGATGCTTTATTACTAGGTTGGGGTGTCCACGTAGAGGACTAAACAGTTAGTGGCTCCTGGAGCCCTCAGGAGCACATAAACCTTCTTAAGCTCAGGGCAGTATTGCTAGCAATACAGTCCTTCTCCCAGCTGCAGGGTCAGTCAGTCCAAATTCAGACAGACGATACCACAACAATGTACTTCTATGAACAGGAAGGAACAAAATTCTCAGATTCTCAAAACTGTACACAGAAGCTATGAGGATCTGGAATCTGGCTTTCTCCCCCGGACACAAAGATTTGGGCAGTACATATACCAGGCAAGGACAATGAGCTGGCAGACTCCCTAAGCAAAATCGGCTAGGGAAATCACGAGTGGCCTGGAACCAGCGGGTGTTGGTTTCAGCCTTCAGAAGATGGTTTAACACAGAAATAAATGTTTACCTCTTGGGAGAATGATCAGCTTTCACAGTTTTGTTGCAGGCTACCAGCCAGGGGCATAGTCTCAGAGGACACCCTAGCCCTGGACTGGACACGGAAGTTCCTGTATGCCTTTCCCTCATTCCCACTCGTACAGAAAGTGCTCATAAAGCTCAGGAGAGAGAGCCAGTGACTGTGATCTTGGCAGTTCCAGACTGGACCAAGCAGGTATGGTACTCAGTGCTGCTGACCCTGTTCAGTAGGAATCCAGTCAGCCTGCCACTGAAATGCAGCTTGTTGACTAATACCAAGGAAGGATAACCTTCCCAGATCTTAGAACACAGAACACTGAGCCTGAGGGCATAGTTCTTGAAGAGCTAGAATTTTGTGATTTGAATCTCTCTGAGAAAAGTGCTGAGAATATTTTTTGCTATAAAGCTTTTTCTCCAGTGATGGTTGGGGCAGCTGCTCAGTCCTGTCCCACCTCCTCCCATCTGGTGCCTACTGACCCTGGGACCTACCTGGTCAGCGAGTCCTCCTACAGCTTGCCTCCCACAGTGGGGCCAGAGGAGGGAGAGCTGTCCCCCCCAGGCCACAAGTCCAGGTCAGACCAGGTAGCCCGGTCAACAGCGTGGGTTGGAGGTAGGTGTCAGGGCTTCATTAAGCCCCCCACCATCATTTTTCCTTTTTCTTCCTGACTTCCTGATGCACAGGCAACACGGAGGACACATGCATGTGGAGCCACACATGCACTCGGGAGCCACGGCCCCGTGCACCCACCCTAACATATGTCTGCCTCCCAGGTGTCTGCGCTACCACCAGGCCTCCACCCAGTGGCAGCCAAGAGCCAGAACACACCACCATGATCCAGTAGAGGAGAGCCGCTTGGCAGTCGCTTGATCCTTACCCAGCCTCCGCCCCCCCCCCGTTGACCCCTAACAAATCAAGCTTGTTCCTGAACTTTTGGGTCTGTGGCATAGTGAGAGGTAAGGCACTACAGTGCCTTAGCCCTTTGTCCAGTGGGCCAAGTGCTGAGAGTTTTGAAGGTTTCCAGGAAACCAGTGACAAGAAAAAGTCACCGTAAATAAACATTTGTATAATGTGATATTAATAACCAAAACATGGTGGAGAGATTTAGATGACTGGGGACACAACATCAAGAGTTATAATCTATACTACTTAAATTGCTTAGGCAAAATAGGTAGTGGTGTGGCAGTCTATGTCGCAAATACTCTAAATAGTAAACTGTTATCAGCTACACCAGATGACGACGGTATCCTTATAGAAAGTCTATGGATAGAAATAGGGTGTAACAGAAAGCTTATAATAGCAACCTGTTATAGGTCACCAAACAGTGATGACAGATTGAGACCATACATAGCTGCATGATGAACAAAGTTATCTCATAATTCTAAGCGAGTTTAACATAAAAATATTGACTGGGGAAAAAAAAACTCTGCGTTTGATAAATTAGCTTCTGAATTTATGGATATCATTAATGAATTTGACCTAGATCAACCAGTCTTGGAACCTGCTAGGGGTAACAATCTGTTAGGCTTAGTCCTAACAATTATTTAAATTGGGTTATTGAATGTAGTACCCTTCATCTGCTTGGCGACAGTGATCAATTCATGATTCGTGTAACGATCCACAACATCTCAAAATACATCATCAAAACATAGTCGGTAGATATTTACAATAAAGCTAACTTCAAAGCTATGGCTAGTAATCTCACTGGAATTGGGTGTCTTTATTTAAAGATAAAGCTGCAACAAACATGTGGGTGATACTGAAAGAAAAACTGCTAGAACTTCAAGCCGAATGGGTCCCCAAAAGGATAAAGATATCAAGAAATAAAATTAGACCAAAATGGCTTAACAAGGAAATTTACAAAAAACAGAAAAGGTCTTCAGTTAGATTCAGAAATGACCCTTGCAACATAAACTATGATCATTATAAAAAAGACCTCAAAAACTGTAGATACGCAATAAGAAAAAAGCATTGACTCCACACTTGCCAAAAATAAAACCAATGCTAAGGCATTCTTTAGCTACATAAATTTGGTAAAAGATAGGAATCGAATGTTAGACCACTACTCATTGAAGGACTCTTTTTTTTTTTTTTTTTTTTCTTAGTCATTTTTCTCCCCCTGGGCAACCAGTCAGCCTACCTTCCAAGTCTTGGCATCCTCCGTGGTCTTCGGCCGCCATCCCGAGTACCTTACTCGCTCTATTCAGGTCCTGAAGCTTCATCCCTGTAGCTTACCCCACGGCAGGGAGTGGCGGGCCCCTCTTGCTCGTCCACCAGGACGGGTCCAATGTTGCTCACGCTCCCCTCTGAGCAAGCTTCCCCCATAGAGAGGCCATCATGCCGCGCCGTGACTAGTGCCCAATTTTCCCTATTTAGATTGCCCCAGATGTGTGTGGCATGCAATGACGCCAAGGGACAAGAGCGCATGCACTTCTGCACACACTCCTTCCCGGCGTCTGCCCCAGCACGTCGCCCTGTACTACCAGGAGCACTGCGTCACCCCCAACCACTGCAAGGGGCTGCCAGTGCTCAGGCAGGCTGCACTCCTCCTGAGAAGGAGACCAGTCCTATGGACGCTCAATCCCTCTCCTCCCTGCTGACCCCCGACGATCTAGGTCTGCTCACAAACCCGGGTCGCCGGCGTAGCGTCCAGCGCCTCAACCCTCAGCGCCACCGGGCCAGGCACATTGAAGGACTAAGACCCAGCACTCATTGCAGAAAATTTTAACAATTTCTTTAGCACAAATTTTTGTACTAATGCAACTAAAATGGCTGTAAAAATAAACAGTTCAGTATGACATAATGTACAAAGTTGTGATCTGTTTAGTGAAGCCAAAATTTTAAGGAACTAGTAAAAATTAAAACTGGCAAAGCTTCAGGACCTGACAACGTGTGCCCTCTAACGGTCAAAAATATTGCACATCTGATTTCCAGCCCCTTAAGTGCAGTTTTTTCTAAGTCCTTTGATACCAGTTTGGTCCCTGAAGATGGGAAACGTGCAGTTATTACCCCAATACTAAAAAAGGGTAACAAACATTCATTAAACAACTACTGACCTATAAGCCTACCCTTGATTTTTGGGTAAAGTAATGGAGGGACTTCTAAAGGCAATGATACTTGGTACTATAAACCATGAAAGTACTTTTGACAGAACACAGCATGGGTTCAGAAGGGGGCATTCATGTGTCACCAACTCAGTAACGTTTTACGAGCACACCAGTGAAAACTTAGACAACCATATCCCTTGTGATGTCATCTGGGCTGCCCCCCCGGATCGGAGAGACCTCATGCTCGGAGTGCTCATATCAAAAATGTTGCAAGAAGGGTCAAGATCACGTTTGGTGGGGCTGCTGATGCTAAAAAGTAACAGACATGAACTGAAGTCCTCCGGTTGTAGGCTACTGGAATACCACAGATATAATACAGAGCTGGGAAGGAGAGCCTTCTATGCAGCATCCAAGATATGGAACTCCCTCCCTAAAGAACTGCAGGCTCTGGTTTCACCTTACACATTCAAACGGAACCTCCAGGAAGTAATGCTAGGCAGATTCCCATGTACATGCTATACTAAGTGATGGTAAATGTCTGCTGGACACCCCAGTTAAAGCATATGGCTAGTTAAGCAACACATATGTATACATTGCTAAGAGATGGAGTCTAGAATAGCAAATGCCCTGGAGACATGAGTAATCAATTGTATTTGTTTGTCTGCTATGCTACTATTATCTTACGTTACCTGTGCTGCAACTTGGCGATTTCTTTCTGCTCCACTGTATGTGTATTGTAACTGTGTATTTTTACTTTTACAGATGTGCCATCTAAGTGGCCTGGATTGTGCCTAAAAATGGTCCCTGGGATCAGAGCACCCACCCGGTAAACAAATAAATTTATTTAGATTTCAGCAAGGCATCTGACCGTGTACATCATGGTAAACTGATCATAAAATTGGATCAGCTAAACTTAAATGGTAACATTATAAACTAGATCCAAAATTGGCTGACTAATAGGAAACAGAGGGTCAGAGTCAGGTGCCGTTTCTGACAGCAGTGACATTACGAGTGGGGTGTCTCACAGTCCCGTGTTGGGCCTGGTTCTTTTCAGTTTATGCATTAGCAACCTTCATCAGGATTTACATAGCCTTGTAAACAAATGCAGAGATGACACCAAAATAGGGGGCAGAGTCAGTAACAGTGAGGATGCAGAGAGAATGCAGTCAGACATTAACATATTATATATGTTGTCCAAGATGTGGGACATGAAATTCAACCCTGACAAATGTGTTGTGCTCCATTTAGGTAAAAATAACACTTGTGGCCGGCCCGGTGGCACTGAGGGTTGAGGCGCTGGATGACACACATCACGCCACACCAGCGACCCGGGTTTGGAATAGAGTTCGGGTGCCGGGGATCGACAGGGGCGGGATTGGATTGAGCACCTGCTGGGCTGCTCTCCTCTCCCTGGGGAGGGTTCTGGGGATGTCCAGCATTCCGACGCCCCTGGTGGAGACTGGGGGGTGCGGAAGAGCGTTGGGCAGCACGTTCACAGCGTGGTCTGATGCCGGTGGCTGCTGCGTGCCAGGAAGCGCGGGTGTGCACCACCATGCACTGGGATGGGGGTTAGGCACGCAATAGGAAAGCCCCCACCCACCGGATTGGTGGATGGCTCCTCCAGTGCTGCCACCACACGCCTAACGCTGGTTCCCTGTCACTGCCCACTTCGATCTCCCCTGGGGTTGTAGCCCTCCTGTCCCCGGGGAGTCATGACCTCCTTGAAGATGGGGACACAGTGGGCGTGAGAGCGGTCCGGTGAGCGGGTAGCCAGAGAGAGTTCTGGTTGGGTGGGAGAGAAAAGAGTTAAAAATAAATAAATAAATAATAATAATAAATTAAATAAAAAAAAAAAAAAAAAAGTCACTGCTTACTACCTGAGAGATACAGCCTTGAAAACAGTGTAACCCCACCCCTCCAATTTATGGTTTACTGTAATGTCTTCCTGGGCTCTATAATGCCCACTGTCAGGCTGGTGTCCCATTCTAGTATGATTCTGTGTATTCGCATGAAAGTGCCATGCTGAGCCTCTGCACCTATACTTTTAAGAGAATAGCTAATCCGTGTTTAGGAAATGATCTGTCCTGAGTCTGGGCGATTTAGGGCTTATGGTTGACCAGACAGTGATTTGTTTTGCTCCATTCTGTAGTCGCTACTTGCGCAGAGGGAGCCCATATGGGAACTGTGCTTATTTACTATTTGTAGTTTATTATATTATAGCTTAGAGATGTTTGTCTAACCTGCTTTGATTGCAGCTCGTTCATTTGGATGGGAGCCACCATGTTAGGTCTGGGACTTCCAGTAATTGGAGCAATTAGACTCTAGGGGCCTAAAATGGATCCTGCCCCCGGGGTCTTGTGGGAAGGAAAACTGTAGTTTTACTGTTGTCGCCTAAATTGGCTTGGAGGGGTAGTCCACTGTGACTGACAGCTCCTTCAGCCATCTGAACCTTTTGGATTAACAAGAGAAATGTCCGGTGTACCAAGTAGACAGTGAAACAGTTAGAGTTGGAAGTTGAAGTGTGAACAGCTCGAGCAGCTGCTCCCAGAAGGAGCGTAGGGGAATCGTCGGGAAGAGGCTTAACTAGCCTTCCTGCTACCTTCTCCGGCCTTGAACTGCCTTATTGCAGAAGTCTGGCTTGTCCAATTCCAGCCTGGAACTGCGACAGAAGTAGAAGTTTGTTAGTGCAACTTGCGATTTGGACCGAAGACTTGCTCCTGAAGCGATCAGCCCAGCTTGTGTACAACCAATACTCTGATCGAAAGATTTATGCAGTAAAACCGTTGATTAGCAACTGGAATTAATCCAAACTGTCGTCAGAAGTAGTTATTGATTTGAATGTGCTGAATGTGTTTCATGGGTCTAGATTTGGTTCCTCATGAACGAATCTGTTACGCCAGTTGGAGGCTTCACCAGCAGAAGATCATGAACTTTACCAGACTGCTCATCCTGCCTGAGCCCTGCCATTTCGGCCTAGGCTGCTACTCCACCACCAGAGACTGTTACGGCGAGAGACCGACTTGGGGATCCAGCCCCTACGCAGCACCAACACGCAGATTGCGGCCACCTGGAGGAAAGGCCGTGAAGAAGAGGTATGGCGTGTCAGCCTTGTTTCTCAGAAGGCTTCCCTGTCATCACCACAAGGTCCCCTGTTGTACTGCAGAGTCCTAGTAACGAGAGTACAGGTCAGGGTAGCTCCCTGAAACGAAAGATTAAATCACTCTGGTACCATCTAATTGTCTTCATTTATTGGGTTTTGGAAAGGACTGAGCCAACCGGCTCGGATTACAAATAATTGGGTTGTTTTGCATGTTTAACTGCCTTTCTTTCCACCAAGGTCCCCAGCATCAGCTGCAATGCTGGCCACCCCCGGGCAAAGCTTCAGGCTAGCCTGCATAACATTCTGGGTACCCAGTGTTGTTGAACTTTATATTTGGGACATAAAGTGCATGCCAGAAAAGCCTGATTTAAATCAGAATACAAATCATTTGACTAGATTCACACCCTTTCCTTTTTCACGCCCCCTTAATAAACCTGATTGTCTTTTTCACGTTTAACCTGGCTAGTGTACATATTAGTTGGGTTACTGCATTCACAGTGTGCAATTGTATTATAATAACTGGCTTCCCCTTTTTTCCATAGGGAAACTGTGGCGCAGTTTGTCGTTATAAAGGGGCGTTTATAACGACAAACACACGCACAGTTTCCCTCACTCTGCGCATGCGTCCACCTGAGTTCCTGCCATCCCGACGCTGTCCGCTTCCCTTTTCACTGAACTGCGAACCGCCACTTGGACTCGGTGGTAAGTGTTTTTCAAAACGTAAATGTATTTAAATTTAATAATAAAACATATGCCTGCCCTACCAAACAAAAAAGTAAAAAAAGATGTGTCAGTCCTGATGGCAACCACGGACCATGCACTGAAACCGGACCACGGTCACAGAGCAACAGCTTTTTATTTTATGTAATTGCTGTGGCAACAAAGCGAAAGCCAGCAATTATATAAAATTAAAAATGGGTCTGTGTGTGTAAACTCGAAGTTTACACACACCCTCGGGGTTAGATGCTTTTAATAAACCCCTCGAGCTTTGCTTTCGGGGTTTATGTAGCATCTAACCCCTTGGGCGTGTGTAAACTCGTTACACACCCTGACCCATACTTTATTTTCTATGCAATTGTATTGCTAACCTTACTTTACAGAGGGTCTCCGGGGAAATTGCTGATGGTCCATCCCTGGATGTAAGTGGGAAGGTTGTGAGCACATTATTACTGTTTCCTATTGATTATGAATTTACCACTGTATAATATATTAGGCCACTAGAAGGGTCAGTGGGTGGTTATAGCTTCCTAGAGGGCTATACAGGAGCAGATAAGCAACCCCAATACATAGAAACATAAAAACAGACTTTGACGGCAGATAAGGACCACTTGGCCCACCTAGTCTGCCCATTTCCCTACCTACAGGATAAGCTGCAGATCCTAGTTAACCAACAGCCTATTTCTCGCTACCCCCCACAAGAATTGCCTTATGTCTGTCCCATGCATTCTTGAATTCTCCCACAGTTTTAGACCCCACAGCCTCCTCAGGAAGGCTGTTCCATGCATCCACCACCCTTTTTGTGAAAAAATGCTTCCTCACATTGCCCCTGAGCCATCCCCCTCTATCTCCAGATTGTGTCACCTTGTTCTTGCACATCTCTTTTTCTGAAAGATGCTACCCTCTTGGACTTTGTTGATTCCACTGAGATACTTAAGTTTATATCATGTCCCCCCTCTCCCTCCTTTCCTCAAGGGTATACATATTAAGCTCCTTTAGTCTCTCCTCATACGGCTTCTCTTGCAGATCCTGCACCATTTTAGTTGCCCTCCTTTGGACTGCCTCCATCCCATGTCCTTGCGGAGATGGGGTCTCCAGAACTGGATGCAGTATTCCAGATAGGATCTCACCATCTGTCTGTACAGAGGGATAACAGCTTCCTGTTTTCTGCTGGTGTTTCCTCTCCCTATACATTCCAGTATCCCCCCAGCCCTCCCTACTGCCTTCTCACATTGCTTGTCAACCTTAAGGTCACCTGATATAATTACTCCCAGGTCCCTTTCTATTTTTGTTGTTGTTACTACCTCCCTCCTCATTGTGTAATCTTCCCCAGGCTTTTTGTTTCCCAGGTGCATTATTTTTTAGTTCTTTACATTGAATCCAAGCTGCCATACTTCTGACCATTCCTCCAGCCTTGCCAAGTCCCTTCTCATCCTTTCCATGCCTCCTTGTGTATAACCCTGTTGCAGATATTTGTGTCATCTGCAAAGAGGCATACTTTTCCTTCCAGTCCCACTGCAATGTCACTTATAAAGACATTAAAAAGGATTGGACCCAGTACTGAAGCCTGCGGTACCCCACTAGTAACCCCACTTTCTTCAGAGTGGCCTTCATTTACAATTACATTCTGTGTCCTGTTGTCCAGCCAATGTTTTAAACAGGCTACCACCCTGGGACCCACTCCCAGGCTGGCTAATTTGTTTATTAATTTTTTGTGTGGGATTGTGTCAAATGCCTTGCTAAAGTCTAGGTAGGCCATGTCCTCAGCCCCTCCCTGGTCTACTGCTTTGGTCACCCAGTCAAATAAATCAATTAGATTCTTCTGACATGACCTTCCCGCAGTGAACCCATGCTGCCTTGGGTCCTGTGCCCCACTGGCCTCTAGGTACTCAACAGTTCTTTCCTTCAGAAGTGATTACATCACTCTCCCTACCACAAAGGTCAAACTGACAGGTCTGTAGTTTCCTGCCTCTGTCTTACTCCCACTTTTGTGAAGGGGAATCACATCTGCCTTCCTCCAGTCCTCCGGTACCATAGCATCCTCCCATGATTTGTTAAAAAGGTCAGCTGGTGGTGTCACTAGTTCTCCCCTTTATTCTTTTAGAATTCTGGGGTGAATCCCGTCAGGCCCAATTGCTTTGTCTACCTTCAGTTTTGAGAGTTCTTTCAGAACCCTTTCTTCTGTGAAAGGACTGGGATTGACCCCCCCTCCCCCCAAAATCCAGAGTGTTTCTGTTAACTGGATTAGGTACCTCCCCCTCCTCCTCTATTGTGAATACTGAGCAGAAGTGTTCATTCAGTATCCCTGCTTTTTCTCTGTCCCTCTCTGTCCACCCACCATCCATTCTATTCAGCCTCACTATCCCTCCTTTTGTCTTTCTACGCTTCCTGATGTACCTATAAAAGGTTTTATCTGCCTTCTTAACAGAGTTGGCTATCTTTTCCTCAGTTTGGGCCTTTGCTATTCTGACTTCCCTCTCTGCTTCCTTCTGCCTTAGCTGGTACAGTTCTCTGTCTTGCTCCTTCTGTGTTTCTTTATACTTCCTGAATGCCATCTTTTTCTCCCTAACCTTCCCAGTCACCTCTATTGAGAACCATAGTGGCGTTTTCTTTCATTTTGATTTGTTTATTTGCTTCACACAAAGGCTTGTTGCCCCTATGATGGCAGTTTTGATGTTGCCCCATTGTTGCTTCACCCCTCCTTCTAGCCTGTTTGCTAGTGCTTTTCTAAGGCACTCTCCCATCTTGCCAAAGTCAGCCCTCCTGAAGTCCAGTACCCTTACTTTTGTATGGTTTGACTCTGTAGCTGAGTTTATTGTGAACCACACTGTTTGGTGGTCACTTGATCCCAGATGGCTACCCACTTCTAGATCTGAGATCCTCTCACTGTCCCCATTTGAGAGTATGAGGTCTAAGATTGCTCCCTTATGAGTGGGTTCCAAAACTCACTGTCTGAGGCATGCCCCCTGTAGGGCATCGAGAATGGTCCTGCTCTTGAATGTGGCTGCGCAAATGTACTCCAGTTAATGTCTGGCATATTCAGGTCCCCCATCAACAGTATCTCCCCTTTCAAACAACATGAAGTCTTGCTGTATTCTGACAATTGCAGTGATTCCCAGCCTTTGAACTGCCCCGGAGAACTAAGGGTTAACTTTCCATGCAGGGCATGGAACGCTGAGCTCGATTAAAGTCTCTGTCTGGAGTGTTTTGAACTCAAAACAGCAGATTCTTTACTCCACCTCACTGAATGGTCGCTCCGGAGATTTCTCCTTCAGCTCGGTTCGAAGTCGGTTAAAGTTTTCAGTTTTTCATCGGTTTAAACTGAAAAAAAGTATCCGCATAATTGGTTCAGTCTCTGTCTGTGGTGCTGTGAGTACTAGATAGGAATTGTTCTATATTTCTGTGTGGAACTTGTAAAAGTGCACTCGGTTCGGCTGAACCGACCATTTTGATAATGAATTTTGCTGTATTTAGTGTGTGATTATTGGTTTCACAAAAAAAAAAAAAAGGTGTGTTAACGGTTTTTTCCAATACCAGTAGCGCAGTTAGGAACTGATAAGGAGTCTTGCCTGGCGGTTGCCAGAAAAAGGGTGTTTGGTTAGGTTGGCCATGTCTGAGAAACCCAAGAAAAAAAACAGGCCCACTGGGTTCCAACATTGCAGTGAGTGTGGGGAGGTCTTTGCCAAGGCCGATTCCCCACACCACCTGTGTTTATTGTCTGGGGCTTGACCACCTCGATTCAGACTGCCAAATATGTAAAAATGTTCCCAAATCTACCCTTGAGAAGAGATTAGGTAGACTTAGGGAAAGGAGGCTGAGATGTCCACTGACCCGGATGGCCAGCCCAGTTCGGTTTTGACTGAACCAGAAAGAGTGCCCTCTGACCAGGGCGATACTTCTTAGGGCAAAAGGAAAGCTGATTCTGAGGGATTGGTTCTGACAAAAAGAAAGCGCAAAGATAAATCGACCGGTTCGGATCCAGAGGTTCATGTTCCGACCACCGAAGAAATAGCCAGGGCGATTCAGATTGTGGAATCGCTCCGTCCGGTTCCGACCGATCCGGCTCCTTCTGGCAGGGGTTCGGTTCGGTTGGTTCCCCCAGTTCAAGAGTATACCCTTGAAGATTTTTATGAACTGGAGTTGGAAGAGGAAGGGGAATTTGAGGATTATGATGTAAATGAAGGTCTGGATGTGCCTGTGGAACCGGACATCTCCCCAGACAGACCATCAGGTGTTTCCCCTCCTAGGCTTTCTGAGGTCCCTTCCCATTTTATGTTTTACAGGAAAGTGGCTGAAACCCTCCAGCTTCCTATGGAGGAGGCTGTGGAAGATCAAGAAGAGCCTGATTATGTAGAGATGACGGATATCCCAGAGTCCAGGAGACTCTCTGTTCCCCTCCATAAATCTTTTGGGAAACAGACACAAAAAATCTTAGTCTCCTAACACTATACCTCCTGTGGATAAAAGAATGGACAAGAGGTATACACTGTCAGGCTCAGACACGGAGTTCTTGTATCAGCAGTGCAGCCATGTTGGGGTAGTGCAGGCTGCTGCCCGTGACAAGGCAAATATTCCCTGGGCTTCACACCCCCCTGACAAGAAGAAGAATCAACATTTATGGAGCGCTTTTCGTACATCCAAAGCGCTTTACAAGCAATGCTAGACTGGTAGTGAGGTGACTAAAAACAAGGACTCCAGGAATATTGATGCCATGACAAAGAAGCAGTATATGGCATCTTCTTTGGGACTCAGGCAGGCAAATTACATGGCCTATACAGCCAGGTACCAGAAGTCCAGGTGGGACACTGTACTGGCACTGGCTAAACAGGCCTCTCCCCAGCTAGCCAAGGAGCTGGAGGTGGTGGATGCAGATGTGATTGAGGCATCTAAGGTGCAATTTAATTCTGCTGTGGACTCTAATGATGTGTCATCAAGAGTCATGGCTACATCTGTGGCTCTTCGGAGGATGGCTTGGCTCAGATGTACTAGCCTCTCGCAGGACACCCAGGCTAAGGCTATGGATTTTCCTGTAGTGGGTAATTCTCTGTTTGGGGAGCAGACAGAGAATCACATGAAGAAAATGGGCGAGTACAGGACCACTTACAGGAATGCTCAGGCCAAGGAAAGGCAGGCAACTCCTCAAAGGCAGCAGTCTAGGGGTAGGGGCAGGCCTTTTCAAAGGCCTTTTTACCAACTACAGGCCTCTTTCTTCCTTTTCGCAGGGGGGGTTCTTCAGAGGAGAGGCAGAAGGGGATGAGCAGGCCTGCATCCACCCCTCAGCCCTAAAGCCCCTGCCAAGCAGACACCTGGATGGGTCTGCCCGGTCGACTCCTCCTATTCCAGTAGGCAGGCTGGCTTACTTTGTCCAGGACTGGATGTCTGTTACATCAGACAAGTGGATCCTGAAGTAGTAAGCCAGGGACTGGTTCTCAGCTTCAAAAAATTTCCAAGATGAGAGCCAGATCTTTTCCACCTGCAAATCTTTCGGAAACCATTGCCCTAGAGGCAGAGGTTTCTTCTCTCCTAGCTTTAAGAGCTATAGAGAGTACCTACCCTACACTGAGGCAAAGGACTGTACTCCAGGTACTTCCTGACCCCCAAAAAGACGGGGGAGTGGTGACCCATCCTAGACCTAAGTTATCTGAACAAACATCTTTTAAAACCAAAGTTCAAGATGATAACTCTGGGAATAATCCTTCAAACAACATGAAGTCTTGCTATATTATAGACATTAGCAGTTTGATCCAGCTCTAGAACTGCCCCGGAGTGAAATGGTTAAAACCATTCCAAAATAGAATTTTGGCACGAGAGCAGCTCTATCTGTGTCATTTCAAACTTGAACTGTCAGATTCTTTACTCCGCCTCAGTGAACAGTCGCTCCGAGATTTCTCCTTCTGCTCGGTTCATTTCTCAGTTTAAAAGTGTTTTCTCGGTTGGATTTAACGAGAATAGTTTTATTTTAACACCAAAACCGTTCGGTTCAAGCTCTATCTGTGGTAACCGTAAGTAAATGAAGGTTTTGTCTGTGTGGAACTTGTAAGTTATTGGTTCGGTTTTGAACCGATCAGTGGGTTTAAAACAAATTTAAAACTAAAAGTTACTATTTTAGAGTGCGGTTCCGGTT
Source organism: Neoceratodus forsteri (assembly GCA_016271365.2). NCBI lineage: Eukaryota > Metazoa > Chordata > Ceratodontiformes > Ceratodontidae > Neoceratodus > Neoceratodus forsteri. The sequence goes on along the minus strand of CM028134.1, from coordinate 803,349,233 downwards.
CTTATCGGTTCTAAAAAGTTTATTACGTTTTTCCAATACCCGTGACGGTTGGGAACCGATAAGAGTGTCTTGCCTGGCACTGCCGTTAAAGGAACGGATTTTGGTTAGGCTGGCATTATGTCTGACAACCCAAAAGAAAACCGGGCCACTGGGTTTCAACACTGTGATGTTTGTGGAAGTCTTTGCCAAGGCTGACCCACACACCACATGTGTTTATGTCTGGGGTTTGACCACCTCCAGTCAGACTGCCAGGTATGTAAGAATTTCCCTGCAGCCACCCTGGAAAAAGATTGGGCAGGCTCAGGAATGAGAAACCAAAAAGTCCGCTGACCCGGATGGCCAGCCGGTTCGGTGCCAACCCGAACCAGAGGGAGTGCCCTCTGACCAGGGCCAGACTTCTCGGGCAAAGAAAAGCTGGTTCTGAGGAACCAATTCCAGTAAAGAAAACAAGAAAATCAGCAGGTCTGGAGTCCAAAATTCTTCTCCAACTGCAGAGATAGCAAAAGCCATACAAATTGTCCAGTCACTGTCTCAGGGTCCGTCCGAACCACTACTATCTGGTAAAGATGCGGTTCGTCTGGTCCCAGTGGTTCAGGATTATGATATTGAGGAATTTTATGAACCAGAGGAGGGGAGGAGGATTATGAACAGTATGAATGTGGCTGGGAAGGTCTGGGTGTGCCCATTGAACGGACATCTCCCAGACAGACCTTTAGAATCTCCCCTATGCTGTCTGAGTCCCATCTCATTTTATGTTTTATAAAGTTGCTGAAACCTCCAGCTTCCTTTAGAAGAGGCTGTGGATGAGCAAGAAGGGCCTGATTTTGTAGAAATGATGGATATTCCAGAGTCTAGAGATTGTCTATTCCTTTACATAAGTCTTTTAGGAAACAAACAATTACAATTTTAAAAGCTCCTAATTCTGTGCCTCCTGTAGATAAAAAGATGGACAGAAGGTATACATTGTCAGGCCCTGATACAGAATTCCTTTCTCAGCAATGCAGTCATGTAGGGGTAGTTCAGGCTGCTGCCTGTGATAAAGCTAATATTCCTTGGCTTCATCACTCCTGACAAGGATTCCAGGAAGATTGATGCCATGGCAAAAAAAAACAGTATATGGCAGCCTCTCTGGGACTCAGGCAAGCAAATTATATGGCTTATGTAGCTAGGTATCAGAAATCTAGATGGGATACTGTTATGCAATTGGCCAAGCAGGCCCATGGCCAGCTGGCTAGTGAACTAGAACAGGTGGCTGCTGATGGCATTGAAGCCTCTAGGTTCAGTTTCATGTGCTGTGGATGTTAATGATGTTTCCTCTAGGGTCATGGCACATCTGTAGCTTTTCAGAGGTTGGCCTGGCTCAGGTGTACTAGTTTGTCACAGGATACCCAGACTAAGGCTATGGATTTTCCTGTGGTGGGAAATTCTCTGTTTGGAGAGCAGACAGAGAATTACATGAAGAAGATAGATGAATAGGGACTACTTACAAGGTGCCCAGGCTAAGGAGCGGCAAGCCACTCCTCAGAGGCATGCCCCCAGGGGTGAGGTAGGCCTTTTCACAGGCCTTTCTACCAGACTCAGGCCTCCTCTGCCTATGCTCAGAGGGGCTTCTTCAGAGGCAGGGGTAGACGAGGGGTGGGCAGACCTGCTCCCACCCCCCAGCCTAAAGCTCCTGCGAAACAGGCACCCTGATGGGGTGCCCAGGGCCGATTCTCCTGTACCAGTGCGGGGCAGGCTGGCTTACTTCAGTCAGAATTGGGCTTCTTTAACCTCAGACAGGTGGGTTCTGGAAGTAGTAAGCCAGAGTCTGGTTCTCAGCTTCAAAAAGTTTCCCAAGTTGAGAAGCAGACTTTTCTACAAGTGCTTCAGAGACCTCGCTCTGGAAACAGAGGTCTCATCCCTGTTAGCTCTCAGAGCAGTAGAAAAGGTTCTTCCCTGCATCAGGACAGGGGTCTGTATTCCAGATACTTCCTTACCCCAAAAGACAGGAGAATGGCGCCCATTTTAGATCTCAGATATCTGAACAAGCATCTTCTGAAACCAAAGTTCAAAATGGTAACTCTGGCAATGATTTTACCTTCCCTAAGGCCAGGGGACTGGCTAGCCTCCCTGGACCTCAAGGATGCCTATTTCCATATCCTATTCAAGAAGATCCCATGGAAAGTACCTCAGATTCGAACTGCCCTCAGGTCATTACCAGTTCAGAGCAATGCCTCGGCCTTACCTCTGCTCAAGGGTATTCACAAAGTGTCTAGCAGTGGCAGTGGCCCACTTAAGGAGGCAGAGGATTGCTGTTTTCCTATCTAGACGACTGGCTCATTGTAGGCCAGTCCCCAGAACAGGTAAAATCTCACCTGCAGGTCACCCAGCAGCTTCTCACCTCCTGGGTTTTCTGCTAAACCTACCAAAGTCGGTTCTGGAACCAGTCCAGGTACTCACCTTTATAGGGCAGGAATTGGACACAAAAGCTAGCCAGAGCCTTTCTTCCCCAGAAAGGGTAAGAGAATTTAGTGGCTCTGGCTCTTCCTTCACTCTGCAGGTCTCTCGACCAGCAAGACACTCTGCAGCTCCTGGGCACATGGCTGCATCCACAGCTGTTGTGCAGGGAGCCAGATTTCAGATGAGAGACATTCAGTTTCACTTGAGAACCTTTTGGTCTCAGAGAAGAGACCCCCTTCCAAGTTGGTCCCAGTGACTCGAACCTTGATCCTAGCTCTCCAGTGGTGGCAGGATCAGAGCAATTTAAGAGCGGGGGTCCTTCATTTCCCTTCTCACGACTTGACTCTCACTACAGATGCTTCCCTTCTGGGTTGGGAGCACATGGGTGACCTTTCCACTCAGGGAGTTTGGTCCCCAGGAATCTCTGCTCCACATCAATTTGCTGGAACTCAGAGCTGTCTTTTAGCTCTTCAAGCTTTTCTGCATCTGTCACGACAAGGTGATACAAGTCAGAATAGACAACACCACAACAATGTGGTACATCAACAAACGGGGGCACTCGGTCTTGGCCTTGTGCACGAGGCAATGAAGTTGTGGTCTCTGGCCTATTCCTGAACACTTCCCTCATAGCAGTTCATCTTCCAGGGAAGGACAATGTCCTAGCGGATGCCCTCAGCAGGATTTCCCAGGGCCATCGCAATGGTCCCTGGATCCTCAAGTGCTGGGGATAGTTTTTGCCAGGTGGGGCATCCCTCAGATAGATCTTTTGCAGCCCCAGACAATCACAAACTTCCTCTGTTCTGTTGCAGGCCTCCAGTGCTGGGCTCAGTTCCCCTGGATGCCCTTCTTCTGGATTGGGAGGGGAAGTTCCTCTATGCTTTCCCCCTTTCTCTCCTATTCAAAGTACTAGTCAAAATCAGATCTCAGCCTTGCAGGGTGATTCTGATTGCCCCGGATTGGGCCAGGCAGCCCTGGTACCCACTCCTTCTGTCTCTGACAGTCCATCTTCCCTGTGCCTCCCAGGAATCACAATCTGTTGACTTGTGCCCAGGAAGGTTTGGTATCCGGACCTCAAATCCCTCAACCTCAAGGCCTGGCTCTTGAGGGGTTAGAATTTGCTGATTTACACCTCTCTCAGGGTGTTCTTGAGATCCTAAAGGCTTCCAGAAAGCCTTCCACTAGAGGCTACTTATAGTTCTAAATGGAAAAGGTTTTCCATTTGGTGTGCTGGGAAAATATTTCCCAGAATCTGCTGAATTGCCCATTTTGTTAGATTACATGGTACATCTTAATTCCTTGGGTCTCAGACCAGCTACCCTGAGAGTTCATTTGGCAGCTGTGTCTGCTTTTGTGTCAACAGAAAAGTCATCCCCTTTCCTCTCATCCTGTGTTTTCCAAGTTTTTTAAGGGATTACTCCATACTAATCCTCCCTTTACAGGGAACCGGCCCTGCTTGGGACCTTAATGTTTGCATTGCCCAGTTAATGCAACCCCCTTTGGAACCTCTGTCTTCTGCAGAGCTTAAGTACCTAACTTGGAAAACTGTTTTTCTAGTGGCTATCACTTCTGCCAGACATAAGTGAATTGCAAGCCTTGTCAGTGGAGACTGACTTTATTTCTTTCCACAGGGATAAGGTAGTCCTTAGGACTAATAGGAAGTTTTTGCCTAAGGTGGTTTCAGATTTCCATCTTAATCAATCTATCTCCCTTCCAGTATTTTTCACTGATCACTCCTCTTCGGTGAGAGGAGGTTGCACAGCCTGGATGTTAAGAGAGCTCTTAGTTATTATATAGAAGCGTACCAAAGGTCACAGGTTTAATCCTTCCAACTTTTCTCACGTATGGTGAAGTTGGGAAAGGCAAACCTGCCACTAAGAGATCAATAGCCAGGTGGATTGTCTCTTGTATCCAATTTGTTATCAGAAGTGGGCAGAGCCCCCGGTTTGAGGGCTCATTCTACCAGGGGTACAGCTGCGTCTCTAGCTGCTGCCAGAGATATCCCTTTATTAGAGATTTGCCAGGCTGCTACTTGGAAAACGGTACACACTTTTACCAAGCATTATTCCCTGGATGTCCAGGCGAGGAGAGATGCTCGGTTTGGCACAGCTGTTCTTCAGAGCCTATTCCCTAAGTAGGTTCTGCCCCTCCTCCATGGAGGTACTGCTGTGTATTCTGCTAATGTCTATAATATAGCAAGACTTCATGTTGTTTGAAGAAAAATTACTCACCGTAGTAATGTTGTTTCTTCTAATGGAGTCTTGCTATATTATCGAACTTCCCCAAACCTGCCCCTCTCAGAACCTCTACTTGGTGGGGTCGCGGACAACTTGGTGTGGGCACTACTTATGTCCTGTTAGCATTTTGTCCCTTTGGGACTTTGGGGGTGTATGTATGTCAGCGTGTGTGTGTTTTATTATACTTATGTTCCATTTTCATATTATTAGAATGGTGTTGGTATTTCTGGTCCCCTGACTTGAGTCTTGGGTGTTGGGACCATCAATGGTTGTTATTATTTAGGTAGCCATTTGGCTAGTGTAGGTTACAGCTTCCACACAGACCTTAGTGAGTTTGGCTCGTAAAGATCTGACAGTTCAAGTTTGAAATGACACAGATAGAGCTGCTCTCGTGCCAAAATTCTATTTTAGAATGGTTTTAACCATTTCACTCCGGGGCAGTTCTAGAGCTGGATCAAACTGCTAATGTCTATAATATAGCAAGACTCCATTAGAAGAAACAACATTACTAAGGTGAGTAATTTTTTCTTCTCTCTCTAAGGCCAGGGGATTGGCTAGCCTCCCTGGACTTCAAAGATGCCTGCTTTCCCATTCCCATCAGGTGCTCCCACAGAAAGTACCTCAGGTTCGAGTTGCCCTCAGGGCACTATCAGTTCAGAGCAATGCCCTTTGGCCTAACCTCAGCTCCAAGGGTTTTCACAAAGTGCCTGGCAGTAGTAGTTGCCTTTCTAAGAAGGCAAAAGATTTCCATATTTCCTTATCTGGACGATTGGCTATTAGTGGGCCAGTCTCCAGACCAAGTCAGGTCTCACCTGCAAGTGACCCAGCCAAGTGCTCACTTCCCTAGGATTTCTTCTCAACCTTCCCAAGTCAGTTCTCAAACCAGTCCAGCTCCTTACCTTTATAGGGGCAGAACTGGGCACACTCAGGCAAGAGCCTTTCTTCCTCTAGAAAGGGCAAGGACTCTTATGGAACTAGCTTCTTCCTTCAGCCTTCAGGTATCTAGAACAGCAAGGCATTTCCTCCAGCTCTTGGGCCACATGGCAGCTTCAACAGCAGTGGTCCAAGGGGCAAGATTCCAGATGAGGGATATTCAGTTCCACCTGAGAGCTTACTGGTCTCAGAGAAAGGACTCCCTTACCAAACTGATTCCAGTCACTCCAACCTTGATCCAGGCCCTCCAGTGGTGGCAGGATCAGGACAGTTTAAGGCAAGGTGTTCCTTTTGTTGCTCAGCCTTGTTCAGTGGTCCTTACCACGGGTGCTTCTCTTCTGGGCTGGGGCGCCCACCTGGGGTCTCTCACTGCCCAGGGCCTGTGGTCCCCCCCCAAGAATCCCTTCTCTACATCAGTCTTCTAGAGCTCAGGGCAGTTTTTCTAGCTCTAAAAGCGTTCTCACAGTCAGTTCAGAACAAGGTGGTTCAAGTCAGAACAGACAACACTACCACCATGTGGTACATCAACAAGAAGGGAGGCACTAGGTCCACAGCCTTGTGCACAGAAGCCATGAAGTTGTGGTCCCTGGCTTATTCCCTGCAAGCCTCTCTTGTAGCAGTTCACCTTTCAGGCAAGGACAGTGTGCTAGCAGATGCACTGAGCAGGATTTCTCAGGGCCATCACGAATGGTCCCTGGACCCTCAGGTGTTGAAAGTGATTTTTTCCAGGTGAGGCACTCCAAAGATAGATCTCTTTGCAGCCCCAGACAGTCACCAACTCCCTCTCTTTTGTTGCAGACCTCCAGTCCTGGGCTCAGTCCCCCTGGATGCCCTGATTCTGAATTGGGAAAGGAAGTTTCTGTATGCCCTTCCCACTCCTTTTCAAAGTTTTAGTCAAAATAAGGTCTCAACCTTGCAAGGTGATTCTGGTTGCTCCAAACTGGGCAAAGACAGCCCTGGTATCCCCTGTTGCTGTCCCTAGCAGTCCATCTTCCCCTGTCTCTTCCCAGGAATTACAACCTGTTACCATCCTGTCAGGGGAGGATTTGGTACCCGAATCTTCAGTCCCTCAATCTCAAGGCATGGCTCTTGAAGAGTTAGAGTTTGCAGATCTGCATCTTTCCCAAGGGGTTCTGGACATCCTCAAGGCTTCTCGAAAGCCCTCCACCAGAAAGACTTGCAACTCCAAATGGAAAAGATTCAGCATTTGGTGTTCTAAGAAGAATATTTCTCCAGACACTGCTGAATTGCCTACGGTTCTAGATTATATGGTCCATCTTAATGGCCTAGGCCTCAGACCAGCTACTCTCAAGGTACACTTGTCAGCTGTTTCTGCGTTTTTGTCTGTGGGGAAGCCTTCCTCACTATCTTCCCATCCTGTGTTCTGTAAATTTTTTAAAGGATTGTTTCACACCAGGCCCCTTTTTAGAGACCCTTCCCATGCCTGGGATTTGAATGTTTGCATTGCTCAGCCTGTGCAACCCTCCTTTGGGCCTATGTCTTCAGCAGAGCTTAAGTACTTGACTTGGAAAACTGTGTTCTTGGTAGCCATTACCTCTGCCAGGAGCATCAGTGAATTGCAAGCCCTGTCAGTGGAATCTGATTTTATCTCCTTTCATTGGGATAAAGTGGTCCTTACAACCAATAGAAGGTTCTTGCCCAAAGTGGTTTCAGACTTCCATTTAAACCAGTCTATGTCTCTCCCTGTTTTCTTCACTGATTATTCTTCCTCAGAAGAGAGGAGGCTACACAGTTTAGATGTCAAAAGAGCCCTTAGTTACTACATAGAGCATACCATGGGTCACAGGTTTGACTCCCTCCAGTTGTTCTTCACTTATGGAGAAGTGGGGAAGGGCAAACCTGCCACCAAAAGATCTGTTGCCAGGTGGATTGTGTCTTGTATACAATTCTGTTATGTAAAACTGGGAAAGACTCCACCCTCAGGCCTGAGGGCTCATTCCGCAAGAGGTACAGCAGCTTCCCTGGCTCTGGCCAGGGATATTCCTCTCCTCAAAATTTGTCAAGCAGCCACCTGGAAAACAGTCCATACCCTTACCAAGCATTACTCTCTGGATGTCCAGGCTAGGAGTGATGCTCAGTTTGGCACAGCAGTACTTCAGAGCCTATTCCCAAAGTAGGTTCTGTCCCTGCTCCTTGGAGGTACTGCTTGATAGTCTGCAATAGTCAGAATACAGCGAGACTTCATGTTGTTTGAAGAAAAAATTACTCACCTTAGTAATTATGTTTCTTCTAATGGAGTCTTGCTGTATTCTAACCTCCCTCCCTGCCTCCCCTCTCAGAACCTGTTTTTGGGAAGTGGGTGGGCAGGTGCAGTGTTGCACCCCAGGGGTGTAGTTGCTGACAGCCTCTTCCCTTTTGTTCGAGTGCTTATTTATTATTGTTATTTTTTGAGTACATTGGGTTTAGTTTTTGGGTTTCCTGACTTGAGTCTTCCTTGGGAATCCAAAACTTTTCAGCCAGTTGGCTAGTATAATTTTTACAATTTCCACATAGAATTTTTAGTTTAGTTGGGCTCGTAAGAATCTGACGGTTTGAGTTCAAAACACTACAGACAGAGACTTCAACCGAGCTTGAGCTCAGCGTTCCATGCCCTGCTTGGAAAGTTAACCCTTAGTTCTCTGGGGCAGTTCAATGGTTGGGAATCACTGCAATTGTCAGAATACAGTAAGACTTCATTAGAAGAAATATAATTACTAAGGTGAGTAATTTTTTCTTCTCTGCCATCCTAAGGATGCCTTCTATCATGTAATTTTCTCTGGGTGGAGGCACCTTGTTACCGAACTCTCACCGATTGACCTGTGTGTAGCCATACAGGCAGTGGTGGTAGTAGCCTTTAGAATAGCATTGCCCATTGCCCAGGGGTTACAACAGTAAAGGAAGAAAGAGATCTGGGAATTGTAATACAACAGAACTTGTGTTTTTGATCGGACAGCTCTGCTGCAATTGTTAAGGCATCTGAAATCATGGGGTGCATAAAAAGAAACTTCATACGCAGGACCAGAGATGTTCTCTTACAGCTATACAGAAGCATGGTTAGGCACCACCTCAATTACCGTACCTAGTTCTGGTCACCCCACTACAAATGCGATAAACTAAAAGTCTGGAGGGTACACAGGAGGTTTACTAAATCTATATATGATTTAAAGAAATCTCTCTCTTATGAGGAAAGGTTGAATACACTAGGATTACAGAGTTTGGAGAGAAGACGACTGAGAGGTGATTTGATTCTTGTCTACTGTGTAACTAAAAACAAATAATGTCTGATATAGGTTTGGAATTTAGGGTTTTACTATTCAATTCGTGTAGCCACACCAAACAGCTACAGGGTAAAGCTTTTAAATCTGAAAGAAGCGGTACTTTTTCACACAGAGAGTAGTAAAATACTGGAACAGCTTGCCCCAACATATTATTGATTCCCCTAATTTGGACTTCTTCAAGACAAATTTTGATGTTCTCATGGACAACTGGGAACACATTTGAACCACCACTGATTAGTGGGGGAGTAGACCCGATCTGCCTGTGTTGCCCATCTACTCCTAAATTACCAAAGAAAAAATATTCGTCATTAGTGGAACTGATTCCATTACTGGTGTGCCCCGATAAAGATAATTTCAATACTGACAGGGCTGTCTACATTTCTGGACTACTTGATACTTACTACAGTCATTAGTTCTGAGACCTTCAACCATGAATGTACACTTGGAAGCTTTGTCAGCTTACACATCAGCAGGCAAAACAGTTCCTTGGCCTCACAACCTGTTTTTAAAAGGTTTTCCAAGGCCTCAACCACATACACCATCTGTAAGGAAACCACTTCTGCCATGGAACTTAGACATTTGTTTTGCCCAGCTGTTGGAAGCTCCTCTTGAGCCTGTGGCTACAGCAAACTTATAATATGTCACGTGGAAAACAGTTTTTCTGATAGCCATGACATCTGCCAGGAGGTTAAGTGAACTGCATGCCCTTTGTACAAATCAAAACTACATCATGTTCCACTGAGATAAGGTAGTCCTTAGAACCAATAGAAAGTTCCTACCTAAGGAGGAGTCATAATTCTACATAACCAGTCCGTTGCACTTTCTGTTGTTTGACCTGAACACTCCAGTATAGGTGAGCAAAAATTGCACTATATGGATATAAAGAGCATAGGCCACGACATGGATGTCAGGTGGTCTTATAGTACACAGCTTTTTGTTACAGTCGGCAGCAGGCCAGAGCCTGAGGATTAAGTCAGAAGAGAGAGAGCATTGGACGGGACTTCCCGGCGGCTGCAGTTGGCAGGGGGCCAGGGCCTGAGGGTGAAGAGCAGTGGAGAAAGGGCATCTGAGCAGACTTCCCGGCGGCTGCAGTCGGCAGCGGGCCGGGGCAGGAGGAAGAGGAGCTGGAAGTGCTGTGGACCAATCGGGAGTGAGGGCGCCAAATTTGAGCTGTGGCTGGGCTACATAGATGGGACCAGCCACCTCACTAGTTGTTGGGGAGCAGTAATTTGTGTCCCACACCACCCACCCCGGCCCCGACCTCTATTAAATGGTCGGAGAGGGTGGAGTCTTGGGGAGGGCATAGTGAGACTGGTCGAGCTGGCGCAATAAGAAGGTTGAATTTGTTGCTGGATAGGTGGGGGCGGGCATAAGTTTCATATACTGTTGGAGGCTGCAATTAGCATTTTGAGGTTGCTATTTAAGGGATTGCCGTAGTCTGATAGTTACATACTGTGGGGATTGGGGATAATTTGCTGAAAATTATTTACTGCTGGACTTCACTGGTGTAAAACTGAATATTGCTGGGTATATTGTGTGTGTGTGTGTGTGTGTGTATATATATATATATATTTATTGCTGACAGGGGGCCATATTATTCATTTACAAAATGGGGTGGACTTGGGGACTGTCAGTGCGGGTATCTTCGGTAGGGTGATTGGGCGGACAGGATGTGGGGCGGCCATAATATTAAATTGGGCATGGACGTTCGGAGAGTGCCCAGTGTGCTTTAGATTGGAGGTTGAGATCAGGAGGATTGAAGGCAGCTGGAAAGGGGAGGGATGGGGGGTCAGTTGGGGTATGGATCATATATACGTAGATGTAGTGAACTAGGCCAAAAGAGCATTGGATTGGTGGACCATATGGTCATTCGAGAGGAGTGGGAGGCGGAATAAGAAATGTACGGGATGCAATCCATAGGGAGAGGTCTGGACAGAGGGAACAGATGAGGGGGGTGGGAGAAAGTAATACTGGGCAAGCATCAAACTTTCAAACAGATTCAGCTATCCGGGAGATGAAGTGGAGGAGGCTGGAGGGGGGGGATCAGGTGGAAAGTGAGGGTTCAGTCAGTAAGCTAAGAGAGGTGGGGGAGAGAGGAGAGAGCCAGATTCAAAGGAAAGAAAAGAGGAGGGAGGGACATGAGCCTAGGTTGGAGAGAAATATGGTAGATGGGGGGCCAGGATGGAAGGAGGAAGGACTGGGGTCAGGCTGGTGTCTAGGCAGGGGTTGTCAATCAAGGGGGGGGAGAGGTAGTTTTCTAGATAGGGCAGTTTTGAGACAGAAATCATCAGAAGAGGTGGAAAATAGGGTAGGGAGAATTTCAGTAGATGGGATGGGAGGTGCAGGTTTAGAGAGGGGGATATAGCGGGAGGTTTCTCTGGAGTGGGATCGGATGTCTTTAGTTCAGGAAGGGAGATGGAGGTTGAACTGGGAGGGCATTCTCTGATCACCCGGGAGATTAGGGGGGCAAGGAGCAAAATGTCAGTTGCAGGTAAAAGGAGTATGATAGAGCATATATAGGAGGGTGGCCCTCAGGCTGATGGGGGAAGGAGAAGCAAGCAGGGGGGTTGCTGAAAGTAGAAGTCTGTATGGAAAAATAAGGGCTTACAAAGACCCACAGGCTGACGGGAGTGGGAGGTGCAAGCAAGGGGTTGATGATAGAAAGAGGAGTCAGGATGGATTAAAAAGGGCTATCAAAATGGGGGGTGGGACGAAGGTGATACTGCTGGGAGAGTCCATGACCAGGGGTATCCAGGGGGAGGGGGGGAGAATGAAAGCAGCCCAGTCAAGGCTAAACGTATACCAGGACTATCTGTACACAAGGGTAAATTCCATCTATACTCTCTGACACTGGATTGTGGGGGATCCCTGGACTTTCTAGTACATCTGGGGGCAAATTACTTGGAAGGGAACAGTAAGCTAGAAATACAGGCTAGATTCCGGGAACTGGCCAAGGTTTGTCACTCTGTAGGATGCAAAATTTCCTTCTCTGAGATTCTGCTGGTACCAAGGGCAACCGGGGAACTCAAGCTAAAACTTAGAGGGGTAAATCAGTGGCTTAGAGATTGGTACAAGGCAGAAGGATATGGGTTGGTGGGGGATTGGGGGGATACTTGGGAGGATAAGGGGCTTTATGCCAGGGATAGGTTACATCTCAACTTGGAGGGGAGGGAGATTGTGAAATTAAAACTTGCTGGATTTATAGACGAGAGGTGGGGTTTAAACTTGTAAAAGGGGGGTCAGATAATAAAAAGACCCCGGGGGGCTGATTGAGGGTCCAGGTCTAGGGCATGAGAGGTGGGAGGGACTATGTTGCAATTTCAAGGAAAACTGGGCAGAAAAGGGACTGCGTATTGTGGGGGGTCTGGAGAGGGAGAATTTGGGGTGGACAGTCCTAATCAATGACAGGAATATGAGCAATAAAATGCCCGAGCTTCAGGCTGTGTTGGCTGAGGGAACAGCAAATGTGGCAGCAATTACAGAGACATGGGCCACTCAGCAAAATGATTGGAATCTAAACTTAGAGGGCTACAAGATCTTCAGGAAGGATAGGGGAGTGGGAAGGGGGAGGGGTTGCGCTGATTGTCAGAAATGACATAGTGGTTAGCGGAGGAGGCTGGAGGGTGTGTGGAGACGATTTGGGTAACCCCACAAATGAGGGGAAGGAAGAAATTGAAGAAAGGAGTACTATACAGGCCTCCTGCAATAGAGGAGGCTATGGAGGATAAATTGGTTGAGAACATCAGGGGTCACCGTGACCTTGGAAAGGGCAGGGTGGTAGTCATGAGTGATCTTAATATGCCGGGGGCGGATTGGGACACCATGACATCCTCTGTCAGCAGGGAACAGAGACTGATGGATGTCTTTCAGGATGCCTTCCTGGTCCAACAGGTGGGGGAACCTGCCAGAGAGGGGTGGATATTGGACGTTGTCCTAGTGGACAGTGAATAAATAAGGGGCCTGGAGGTGTGCAGTCCATTGGCAGGTAGTGACCACACCACGGTTTGTTTCGTGCTGTATCTAGGAGGGGAGGAGAACCACCCTCATACAGTAGTGGTTGACTGCAGGGGAGTGGACTTCATGGGTATGGGTAGGATTCTAAGGGAGAGGTTGGACATGATAAAGCTGGACATGGATGCTGGAAGATTGTGGGAGATCATTAAAGAAGGGGTACAAGAGGCCACTAGGTCCTGTACTAAAGTAAGGCATAAGCATGGTGGAGCCAGTAAGCCATGTTGGTGGACCACGGAAGTGCATGAGGCGGTAAGGGATAAAAAGGCTGACTACGCATGTTTCAAACATTCTAGGGGGGATAAGGAGTGAGGGGAGTATGAACTTTTGGCCAGGAAGGTCACCAGAGAGGTAAGGGGCGCCAAGGCAGGGACTGAGAAAAAAGTGGCTAGGGATATCCGTGGGGGAAGGGAGGGATTCGATATATACAGAATAGAGAAGAGAAAAGAGAGGACACTGATCAACAGGATTAAGATTGTTGGGGGGCTCAGGAAGCAGGGGAACAGGCAGAGGTGCTAAATAAGTACTTTGCCCCAAGTTTTGCAGTGGGTGACAAGAGATCCCTACAGCCTGATGGGAGGAAAGAGGAGACAGCAAAAATGAGAGGTCAGTCTCAGTTTGAGACCAGTGGATGGAAAGACGCTATGGTACAAGCTGGGCCAGACCCAGAAGGAGTAAGAAAGATACTTGAGGGAGTAGATAGGGTGAGGGAGGCCCTTAAGAAGCTAAAAACTGATAAGGCGCCGGGGCCAGATGGATTACATCCGAGGGTAATGAAGGAATTGGTGGAGGAGCTGGCAGCTCCACTGGCTGCACTCTTTAACATCTCTCTGCAGATGGAATGGGTGCCACAGGACTGGAGGGTGGCTTATGTAGTGCCTATACCTAAAGGAGGGTCTAGGGAGGAGATGGGGAATTATAGGCCTGTCAGTCTGACGTCTGTGGTAGGCAAAGTAATGGAGGGCTTTATCAAGGAGAGGCTTGGGAGGCAGTTGGAAAGGTTAGGACACTAGGATGATAAACAGTATGGCTTTGTCCCGGGGAGATCGTGTCAGTCCAGCCTCGTAGAGGTTTATGACTGGGTGACAGGGGCCTTGGATAGACATAGGCCGGTGGATGTCCTATACCTAGATTTCAGCAAGGCGTTTGATTCAGTGCCCCATAATGGACTGATAGCAAAATGGGGAGATGGGGGTGGGAGGACAGGAGCTAGTTTGGGTTGAAAATTGGCTTTCGTGGCATTTACAGAGGGTAATGGTGGGTGGGATGCTCTCCTCCCCCAGGAAGGTAATCAGTGGCGTCCTTCAAGGTTCAGTATTGGGGCCAATTTTGTTCAATACCTACGTCTCGGATATAGGGAGGGGGGTTAGGAATAGGTTGAGTCTCTTTTGCGGATGATTCAAAACTGGGAGCACTGGTGGATTGTGAAGAAGTGACGGAGAGAGTCCAAGGGGATCTGGATATTCTGAAGGGGTGGTCAACGAGATGGTGACTGAAATTTAATGCGGAAATGTAAGGTACTTCATTTGGAAGTCAATAATCCAGGCCTTGTATACACCCGAGGTAACACTGCCAGCCACATTGGGTGAAAGGATTTAGGGGTGGTGGTAGACGCAAAATGAATAACTCTGAAAATTGTAGAAGAACGGCAGCACATGCAAACAGGATACTGGGCTGCATTGCCAGGGGAATTGCGTCCAGAAGGAGGGAGGTGATCCTCCCTCTATGCAATGCTTTGGTCAGGCCACAGCTAGAGTACTGTGTACAGTTCTGGAGACCCCATCTGAAGAAGGACATAGCGCTGCTGGAGGGGGTTCAGAGGAGAGCGACCAAGATGATTCAGGGCATGGAGAGGAGGACTTATGAAAGAGATTGGAAGAGCTTGGGCTTTACTCACTGGAGGAGACTCGGAGGGCTAGGGGAGATATGATGGAGGTTTTCAAGTATGTAAAAGGAATAACCAGGAGTGGAACCAAGGAGCTGTTTAGGCTAAAAAAGAGGGGAATAACCAAGGGCCATGAGTGGAGATTGGAGGGGGGAAATTATAGGGAGGGGCGTAGGAAGCGTTGTTTCACTGAGAGGGTGGTGGAGCCGTGGAATGCGCTGCCCAGGAGGTTGTTGAAGGAGGGCACAGTGGAGGGCTTCAAGAAGGGGTGGGACAGGTACAAGGGGCAACTGAAACCAAAGAAGACCCTCTGGGGGGATGGGGGGGTGGTAAGGCGAACAGTCACTAGGTTGCTGGCTTTCGAGCAGACGTTCAGAGACCTTTTGGCCTATTCTGCTGGCTTTTATTATGTTAGTATGTTACCTATGGGAAGGCTGGCAAATGTTAGCCAGCAGCTAGGAAGACTGTCTCATGTTGGATAGTTTCCTGTATACAGTTATATTATGAAAAAGGTGGCAAACTCCCCCAGAGGTCTGCAGGAACATTCTACAAAGGGTGCCTCTGCCTCTGTGGCAGCTACAAGGGACATCCCCCTTCAAGAATTTTGTAAATCAGCTACCTGGAAAACGGTACACACCTTCATAAAGCCAGGGTTCATTTCAGATATTAATCGATGTGGGACACTGACCACCGGGTATAAAAAAGTAAGGGGCAAATAAAAAAAAAGGGGGGGGCGGGGCCATATTGTTCAGCCATGCCTAGCTTTATAAAACAGCAGTTTGAAATCTCTAACAGTGAGCAGGTTGTCCCCGAGGTAGAAGAAAAGGTGTGTCAAAATGAAAAAATGTGTGCCAGTTGTCCCAATCCCCCACCCAAAAATGAACCAGGTAAAGTACTACTGTCTGGACGTGCAGTCCAGGGGGGATGCATTTCCTAAATGGGTTTTAGACCCATTCCATCAAGTTACTGCTGGTGAGCCTGTTTTTTTTGTTTTTTTTTATAAGGCATCATTGATGGAGTCCTGTTGTTTGAAGAAAAATATTACTCGGCATAGTAAGTTGTCCCCCCCCCCCCACCGTGGGGATCCATCAGTGAGCTTTACAAACCCTGACCCTGCCTCCCCTTGTAGGACCTGAAAATAGGATCACACAAGAATCCGTTCTTGTGGTTGCTTGAGCATTACTTCTTGTTTGTTGCTATACTTGTTGTCGTTCCTAAACAAATTTAAAGTTATGATCATTTCATGTCTCTTTTTGTCTGCTAACAATTTATCTGGGTTTTAAAACATTTTTGAATTATTTTAGTAGCCACATAGATAATTTTAGTGGTCACTAAGTTTGAGGTTAAGTCGGCAGAGTGAACGTGACCACAGCACAGAGTTGGAATCTGTATTCTAAATTCTGAAATTTGCATAAGTTCTAGCTCTGATGTGGCACAGTGCTGTGGGCTGATGCTCTTGTGAGGCTCTTTGTTGGAGCCCTGAGAAGAACCAACATTACTACAGAGAGTACTTTTTTCTTCCTATACAGTTGCACTGCAAGCTAATGTCCTCTGTTTAGCCACATATAGATTTAGTGCGCAAAGAAAAAGTACCTCAGATATAAAAAGATAATGGTTGACTGCTTTTTAAAAGTAATATTAGTTTTAGGCAGTACGCTAGCTCTTTGAAGGCAGCAGCCACCAGAGCAGACCTATTAATTAACAGTACCAGGGCCAGAGAGAAGGCCTCATATGAGACAAAATGGTGTTGGAGAGTCCCACAGCTGTGATGTGGATGCAGAGATTTACAGTGACCTAAAATTGACTGGACAGGTATGAAGTCTGTAGGACAGGCAACATGTTTATGCCACCTGTCCCTTGGACAGCCATCCTGCCAAATTATTTCTAACCCTGTCTGGAAGGGCATGGGGATATACTGAATTAATGTTTTATTTTATTTAGTTTTTGTTGACTGGGTAAGTGCACTAGACAGATCCTGCCTATTTTCAGGCACGACCTGGGGGATACAGATGAATGCCAACTGACCTTGAACCAGATTAAACTGTTGGTGGTATTTTTAGAGAATGAGGGAAATTTGGCCAGGACACCGGGGAAATTCCCCTACTCTTTTCGTTAAGTGCCATGGGATCTTTGACATCCACCTGAACTACCACCAATCTAGGCAGATGGGATCTCGGTTTATCATCTCATCCGAAAGACGGCACCTCAGAAGTGCAGCACCCCTCTCATGCTGCACTACAGAGTCAGTACTGGAATATTAACCCAAGTGCCAGATGTGGGAACTGAACCCCCAGCCCTCTGATCTCCCGGCCTCAGAGGTGAGTGTGCTACCTACTGAGCCACTGACACTGCCAATGTATACCCCTGGTGTGTTATGAGACATGAGGCAGAAGGTTGAGTGTCCTACAATGCACCCAGGAAGTTCAGTAATTCTACATAACCACATGCCCTGGAGTGGGTTATTGCATCTATAAAAAGGTAAACAGTAATTCACAAAAATAAATGAACATGTGTAAAATTGCAGAAAAATGAAGAAATGTGGATATTCTTTCAAATCGTAAAGTAGTTAATAGTGTTTTGATGCACTTTGTGTTCTATTTAGTTCCCCCCCATTTTGTGCAGCATGCTCAGGAATTGTTCTCCCCAACCTCTGTTTTGTGTGTTCTATCACCCCCCCCCCAAAATAATTGTGCTGCATGTTTGAGAAGTTTTCTTTTTACTTGGTAACAGCATTTGACTATGGGTGGGTGTAGTAGTTTAGTACTATTATAGGGGTCTGGGCCATTACACGCCACTGTCTCCAAGTTAGCAAGTCATGGTACTTTCAGATACTGCACTGCTGCAGTTCTGGGACACGGGAGCAGCTTATGGCACCAACAAACCAGGTCCTCTTGTGTTTTTTTTGCTTTTACAGTTTGATGATTTTCATGGCGGGGAACAGCGATGTCAGTAAAGATTTAAATGGTGAATCACGTCGGCAGACAGCGAAACTTGGAAGGTTCTCTTCAAACCTGCAACTGTTGCTATATTTGCTTAACATGGTAACATTTAATGCATAAATGCAGCTAATGGTGATGTTTTCTGTCGTGTACATTTATCACTGATGGGAAAAAAAAGTCTTCCGAAATACTGAAACACTTAAAGTTAATGAGAACAAATATTACAAGAGCAAAATGTGAGCTCTTAATTCTGTATGACATCGTAAGGGATGACAAATTAATGAGAAAACTGAATCTAGATTTTAAGGATCAACCAAACTGTGTTCAAGGGCACACTTACCAACCTAAAGGGGTAAACTTTAAGAGTAACGAGGAAGCACTATTGCACACAAAGGGTGGTGGGACCGTGGAAGAAACTACCAGATTGAATAATAAATAGTAACACAAAGGAAGACTAGACAGTTACGTTCTTGGTGGAGATAACATGGACTTTTACCATTGAGTACTAGGGAACGGTCACATGCGCTCCATTGCCTCTTTCCTGCTCTAAAACACCGTAGTATGAACCTTAATATATTATGAAGTGTTTTAAAACAAGAACATACTTTGTGTATGGAGTTTGTTTGAGGAGACTGGTTATAAATACAGTTAGTTTGGTTACCCAACCATTGATTATATTTTTTGATTGTTTACTAGCCACTTTATAAAGAGTGATGTAAAAGTCTCATAGCAGAAAGTCATGGAGAATTTGTAATCAGAATTATTAAAAGCGCTGATTAATAGCAAACATCATGATAGAAGCTTTTAAACATTCTGCAAGAATGTTAAGTTTTGTATTTATGTAATGCACTTTATTACATTACATTAAAAATGAAGAAAAAGGAAGCAACAGATTGACTCATTGAGACATTTGGCATTCTAATATTTTTTGAAGATTCAACCTTCAATGGAAGATTTGTACTTTTCGGATCCCGGATTTCTTGTTTGAATTTTTAAATGGTATGACTTGAACAGTTTAATAACAGTGTAGTTTTCATTTTGGCTGCCACAGAAAGCCCATAAATGCTCATTTTAAAATCACGTAAACTTTATATTTTTAAAGAGAAGCCTGTGGTTTTTCTATTAGTATTGATTTGGTATACACTATTTTGGAATGTATGCAACACATCATCTGTATTTCTTTTTCTTTCTTTTTTTTGTACTCTGCAACATATGAATATTCTATACATCCAAGACACATTCGGGGTTATTGCATTTTTTGTTGTGAACCAGATTCCCAGAACGTGAACCATACCTCTTAAATACAGGAAGTATCTACGTCCAACATATGGTGTTTTGTGGCATTTTCTGTGGGCATGGCAAGGTTAAAAATATGTGAGAAGTTAGAAATGCTTCTTCTATGAAGCAGTGCAGTCTGGTGAATACAGCACAGAGCTGGTAACATGAAGACCTAAGTCTGGACACCACCACTGACATTTATTGCATGACCTCTAGCAAGTCCTTTGTGTTTCCTGTGCTAACCTTTTCGCTATTTCCCTCTGCATTTTACCTCCATGTGATTGTGTTCCTAAAATCCCTCAATTTTGGTTTCTTTGATCATGTATGATCATATGCCCTATGCTTTTACTGTTTTAATTATGTTGTTTTATTTATGTAAGGCGCTTAGAGTCTCAGCGATTAGGTGCCATAGGAATAAAGTTGCCTTGCCTTTTACGTGCACCTAGTGGCTGCTACAACTGTTCATGACTTGTAATGCTGTTTGAGGTATTATGTATGTTTGTACTACACTATCTAAAACAAACAAAGCAAAACCAAACCTTCTGTTTGTATTGCACTTTTCATGCACGTATCACAAAGTGTGTCTTAATCAACATACACAACTACATGCCAAACAATCAGTAAAGAGCAGCCGTCTCTGGGATGCAGCAGTCATTTTGTGCTGGCATACTACACAACAACTTTCCAGCTCTCTATGCCCAGATGCAAACTAATTGATAGTGAGCTAGGTTAATATGTTTTGGGATTAGTGAAGAGGGAAATTTGGTTCCATGTGTAAATTGCGAGTGCTTTATAGCGCCAGGAAATACGATGAGTGAAATACAGTGAGTCGCAATATCGCTACAGTACATCCTAGCAATGTGCATTACCGCTGAACTGTGCTAATGGCGAATGGTTACCTTGCTTGTCCTCATATGTGCAGATCACCCGTGGTGCTCCCTGTTCACTTGTTGAGCTTCCTGTTTACATTCATGCACAGCACTTGCTCCTCCCACATTGGCAGTTTTAAATGTAGAGGTGCAGAGCCTTGGTTACCTGGAGGAGTGTAGTAGAGGAGTGGAGGATTTTGAATGAGAGAAAGGAGTTTGAGCAGATTCGAAGTCAAAAAGGTAGGCCGCTTGCTCTGGGGCTGTGTGTACAGGAAAGATAAAGAGATGCCTGAAAAAACATATTGGCGTTGTCGATTCTCATAAGTATCACTGTTTGGCACGCATTCATACTAGTGGGAATACTGTCTTAAATCTGCTGAAAGAGCACACACATGCCCCTGATGCTGTTGATGTGGATGGGCTCTTGTAAACTTATGGCACAAATTAGGAAATGAGCAAGATCCAGCGTGGAGACTACGTCACAAGTAGTTCTGCAGTGCACCGGATTGTTTGGCTGGTCGCTTACCAGGTGTGCCACTAATTAAACGGACAGTTCAGTGGATCTGACAAGTGGAGCGAGGTTGCCCAGCAACACCAGCCACCATACAGGAAATGGTAATTCCATCTGAATTCACAGTCACTAAATCTGGTGAGCCACTCCTGCTTTTTGATAGTGGCTGTGATTCGGACCATTTTTTGGTGTTCAGTACAGTTGTTAACCTCAAGCTACTACAGGATAGCACTGACTGGATGGTGGATGGTACTTTCAAGGCATGTCCTGCATTGTTTGAGCAGCTCTATACCATTCACTGCATCGAACAGGCACTGTATGTACAGCTGTGTATGTGCTTATGTCCTCGCCCAAAAGCAGCTCATATGCACACATTTTTACTAAATTGCAGGAATTGGGGTATACACTGAAACCGGCCACTACCATAATGGACTTCAAGAAGTCAGCTTAGAAGGCATTCAGCTCTGCCTTTCCAGACACAGTGATAAGAGGATGTTTTTTCCATTTCGCGAAGGCGGTGTGGCGAAATATACGGAAATATCCAGATAACCACAAACAGTATTGTGATGACCCAGATTTTGCCTTGCACCTTAGAATGCTACTATCCGTAGCATTCATGCCAGCAGGTGATGTGGTGGACATCTTTGACGAGATGAGAGAACGGGAGTTCTTTGTAGCTAATGAGGAGTTAATAACTCCACTGTTAGATTACTATGAATCTACATGGGTGGGAAGGCTCAGAGGACATTCTGGTTGTAGAACAGCTGCTTTTCAGCCAGAGAAATGGAATTGTTACAAGACCACCATCAAAGGGTTGCAGTATGGCGCAGTGGTTTAAGGCTCTGAGCTGCAAATCTGGAGTCCTGGGTTTGAATCCCTCAGCCCCCACTTGCATACTGTGTGACCCTGAGCAAGTCACTTAACTTCCTCGTGCTCCCAGGTTGCACCTGCAAACAGGCTTTCAGCTTAGTGTCTCACACCTGGTAAAATAATTGGTTAAAAAAAAAAAAGTGTTAGTACGCACAGACAGTGTGGTCGAGGGTTGGCATCGCGGGTTCAGCTCCCTCCTCGGTGCTTGCCATCCAAGCATTTGGAAATTAATTGAATGCTTGTGAGAAGAGCAGAGGCTCACCGAGCTAAAGGTTGAGCAGATGGTGTCTGGAGTCTGAGTATGTCCTCAAAAAAGGAAGTACAAGGATATGAATAGCAGAGTTGAAGTAATTGTGGCTCAGTACTCAGAAAGGAGCAGATACGACTATCTGCGTATAACTTTCAGTTTATTTTTTTTTGTACTTTATTTTTATAGTATTTTCCATACATATAGATTCATGGAAATGCATACAGTGAACAGTCCACCAAACAAATAGCAAATAGGGCAGTAAGCCCCTTAATAGTAGTTATAAGTGCATCCACTATATAGATATACCACATTGGGGGGAATCAGTATGTTAATACTAAGAAATAAGAATAAAAGTCTCAATAAGTTGCTGTGTTTACAAGTCCAAGAGCTTCATGGCAGGCTCCTTAAATAATAATTGTCCTGCAATATCCCTTGAACAAAAAGTTAGCTTGTCCCTGTGGGACCTTGCAATGCCATGAAAAAACCCTAAATGTTAACAATCTCCCCATATATACCTGGATGCAAACTTTTGATACAAAGTGAGGTACAATAGTTAACTGCTCCTTTTCATAAGCTACAGATGACAGGAATCTCTAAAACATAAATTTGCAAACTGATATTCAGATATTGGTATTAGGCAGTTCTCATACCCTACATACAGTCATTTCAATGATAAGCGATCAGCTCAGGTTCCCACTCCAGCCTCCTCGAGATCATTCTCCTCAGTAAGGTCTCTTTAAGGAGCTATTTTTGCTGCCCACTTACCGGCATCTGCAGGGTCCGAAAATATGTAAGTTTTATTTTCAAAAGTGATCCTCAGACGTGCTGGGAAAATAATGGTACGCAGGACTCCTGCCTCTCTGAGAAAGCGGCGAACGCCATCGAATTTCTTCCTACGTTGGCGAGTCGCATAACTGACATCAGGAAAAATATAGACCTGCCTGTCGTCGTACATCAGGGGTCCTGCCCTCCAGGCCAGCTGCAGAATTCGATCTCGGACTCCTGCCCCCGCTTTTACCACCAACAAAGTGCGTGGTTCCACTCCATGTTGTCTTCCTCTTGGAGTAACTCTATAGACTTTCTGGATTTCTACAATAGGTTCCGATCCTTCCTGCACAAGCTTTTCCGTTAGCCATTCTTTTACAAATAGAATAGGGTGATCCCCCTCTGAGCCCTCTGGTAGCCCTAACAGACGTAGATTGGCTAAGCGGATCTGATTTTCTAATGACCCCAGGCGAGTTCTCAGATGTTGTGCTTCGGTAGCCACGAGGGAGGTTGCACCACTAGCAACCTCGGCTTGTCTCCGGACTTCTTGAAACTCCCCTTTCAATGAATCCATCGCTGTCTCTAATATAAGTGCTCTTCCATTAAAACTATCCACCTTCTGGGAAAGATCCGACACCGACAGGATCAGCTTTTGTAGTTTAATTCCCAGTGAGTTCAACGTTTCTTCGGATCCCCTGTCAGTGGGGAAGAAGGCCTCAGCTGCGGCTAATCGCGTAGTTTGAGCAGTGCTAGAACCCTTGTTTTTTTCAGGACCTCCTGAGGCTTTATCCCATTTAGGATTGCCCATTCTGCTTAAGAAAATGTTCCTTTTTCTGTTAGAGACCTCGATTGAAAGAAAAAACGAAGCAAAACTGCTGATTTTAACAGATTTAAATTGAATTTTGTAGGAGCTTATTAAAGTTGCTTCCAGTTAGCTCGGGCTCCACAGCGCCCCCCATCTAACTTTCAGTTTAAGGTGTAAGCAGGTCTAAAACAAGAATAATGTCATGGACATCGATTTTGTTGCTTTCTCAATAAAGGTTGCGTTTTAATGCAGGAACAGCTCGCAGTCATTGTGATTGTGTGTTTTTTCAAACACAGAAGTCGCTGTTTTTACACCCTTTATGTGCTGAGCCGTGATTTCTGGTAAACTTGCCATTATGCCATGATTTCTGGTAAACTCTCTATTCTGTCATCTCGCTATTAAGCCTTATCGCTAATGTTGTTTGCCATTTCCGCATTGATTCGCTGTTATTGGTGACACGCTATTATTTGTACGTCTCTAAAGTCACATTCACTATTTTTCACTCGCTGTTTGTACCGCGCTAATATTATTTATTTATTTATTGAATTTTGATGACCGGGTAGGCCCACTGGGCCCCGGAGGTCCCTTTTTCAGGGGCGACTCGGGAGTAACAATTATTATAGGTAACAGATCGGTACACTCAGATGATTATAATGTTATATGTCATAAAAGACTTCATAAGTTTACAAGCGGTAAGTTGTGGAAGACATACAGGCAGTTGGGACATAGAAGTTACACATCAAGAAACATTTTGCATATCAGGTACAAGTTAAGATTAAGTGTGCTCGAGGTTAGGGCAAGGCAGTTGCTAGGGTCATATGGTTCCTTCCTTATGGGCATAAAGGAAGAGGGATATGCAGACACATAAGTGCTCCCCATCCTTGAGGCAGGTGCGTTGACCTACCGGGATGGCTTTAAATGGTCAGGTCCTGTAACATAGGCATATGCTCCTATCGAGCAAGTGTGCCTTAAGCTTTAATCGGAAGCAGGTGATAGACTCCGCCTCCCGCACCTCCAGGGGGAGGTTGTTGCAGTTGGAAGGGGCGGTATACACGAAGGACATGGGCCCGGCTTTAGTCCTTGTCCTGGGAACCACAAGGAAGGTTTGGCCTGAGGTACGTAGATTCTGTGGGCTAAGTTTAACGCTAATGAGACCATTAAGGCCAGGGGGAGGTGTAGGACCCATTAGCTTAAAAGTAAGGCAGAGCATTGGGTAGATGAGGCGAGCTTCCAGAGACGGCCACCTGAGCCTAGTTAGGGCCTCACAGTGGTGAATCCTCGGGTGTGACAGTGCGGCAAAGCGGACTATCTTGTTGTACAAGGTCTGCAGCTTGCATAGCTCCGTCTTGGCCACACCCTGGAGTACTGGGGCCGCGTAGGTGAGCTTTGGGAGAAGTACGCTAGCCGCAATGGCTGCCCTAGCTTCAGGGATATCATCGAATACCGGAAATTTGGCCTGGACACTAAGGAAATTTCTCTACTGTTTTTGAGATGTGCCATCAGATTTTTAATGTCCACCTGAATAACCACCAGAACAGGCAAATGGGGTCTCTGTTTAAGGTCTCGTCTGGTAAACAGCACCTCATGATAGCACAGTGCCTCCCAAACACAATTCTAGGACATAGGTATGGTTACTTTTATCCAAGTGGAAAGTGCCCACTGCAGAGCTGCCAGTAGCTCTTCTGCAACATCTGGTGTTCATTGGAGGCATCCCATTCGACTATTGATGAGGCCTGACCCTGCTTAGATTCTAAGAACTGACAAGCTCAGGCTAAAAAATAAAAGGAGGATGCAAGCTACTTTAACTACTGTCAGGGATGTAGCTTATTAAGGTTCAGTTCTCTTTTACAAATGGGCTGTGACGGTGGAGCTGTCAGTGTTACAAGAGGCACATTTATATATTCACAGGCTGGATTGGATACTTTCCCCGTAATACACCCTGACCATTGGCCTGGCATCAAAACAGTTATGATGGCCCCCAAGCATACATATGTGTAAACTGCTTTCATGCCCTGCCCATACAGCTTCAGTGTTGCACCAGACAGGGGTGCCCACTGTCACCCCTTCTGATTGCCTTGTACATACAGCTGCTAGCGATGGCTCTCCAGTTAAACCCAGCTGTGGAAGGAGTTTTACTAGGTGGCATCGAGTATAAAACTGCACTTTACATGGATGATAGCCTCCTCACTCTTAATAAATCCAGAGTCTGTATTCATACTACGTGGTCTGTCCTGGACATCTTTAGTCCCCTGGCTGGGTTCACTTTGAATTTATGTAAAACTGAGGTCCTCCTCTTGAACTGTTTCTCTTCCTCTGCTGTTAGGCAGAATCTTCCACTGAAGTGGAGAGGTACCAGATTTAAGTACCTTGGTGTCCGGATACCCATGAACTTATGAACCCCTCACACTGATGCTCACGGAATATGTTTCCAAGTGGTGCCAGCTTCCTCTTTCATTCTTTTACAGTACAGAAGAAGCCTGCATGAATGTTTTACCATGAATCTTGTATTTGCTACAAACGCTCACTTTCTAGGGACATGGATATGTTGTTCATCCACACTTTCTGGCAGGTATCCTTGCCGCTTTAATTCTTGCCGGAAGGTCTTCAAGCTGGCTCCTCCCACCCACCCGGGTGGTAAAACTCTCTGCTCCGCCCCATGACGCTAGATCTTCCTTACCACTTGGAAGCTCAGGTTCCTTCCTTAGCGCTCTGCATTTTAGACTGGATCCTAACTCTTCGGTTCGTCCGAAATTGGTTTTGAAGTTTTCTAAACTTCAGTCTTCTTCTTCTTCCCTCGCGGCTGTGATGGACAAATCTGTTCCCGGCTTTCGGAGGTGCCCTTGCTGGCAGAAAATGTCCAGGACAGATCCGCACTCCATGTGCGTCTACTGCTTGAGCCTGGATCACGACCCGCAGGCTTGCGAGTTGTGCCACTCTTTCTCGGCCAGCGTTCTGGACGTCGCACTGCCGTTTGAAGCTTCGGCAAATGTTTCCGATCGCAAAATCTAAAGAGGCTCATTGGGCGGTGTCTGCGGCGGCTGGCTCAGCTGAACAGCTCGAGCAGTTGATCGCCCTCGAGGAGGCGGCCCAGGCGCATCTTCCTCCTCGGCCTGCTGACATTTATCCCGCTCTCTCTGAGTTCCCGTGCGGCTTCGTTCAGGGGCTTTACCCAGTCCCTTTCCACGAAAGGAGAGGGCCTTCGGGACATTCTTCTCGGTCAAGAAAAAGGAGTCGAAGGTAAGTCCACCATCCAGCGTTCGTGGGAGGCGGGAGAGGTTCCCTCCCGGGCAGCCGACCATCGACTTCGGTCGTGGTTGTGGCTGAGGCTGCTGGCTTCACGGTGCCCCCGTCAGGCCAGCCTGCCGAGACTCCCGTCGACGAAGTCAAGATTTTCCTCGATCCGTTAGACGGGCTGTCGACTGGAGAAGCCGACAACTCTACTTCACGGTTCCCCGGTGGATACGAGGATCTGCCTGCTCGCCGGGACCACAGTCCCTAGTTAAGTTCGAGCGAGGGAAGCGGAGTCCCTGCCTTCCCAGACCCACCCTCTGTCCCCCCGAGGGTCTCGGTCTTGGACCTCTTCTTGGTCCAGCCGTCATCAGCGGTCTCGGTCTCGTTACTGAAGTAAGTGGTGACGCCATTCTTCCTCATCCTCCTCCTCGGGTGAGGAGAGGCTGTGGCGCAAGTTGCACCAGAGCTATGAGGATCTTATGTGGCAGCAGTTGCTGTTATCCGGGCTTAAGCCTACCCCGGCCAAGACCCTGGCCATCAAGTGGCTGTCGCCTGAACGCCTGAAGCAACCACTCATTCCAGTCGAGTTGCCCACTTCAGGGCTGGTTGCTAAGCCGAAACCAGCTGGTCCACCGATTGTGGTGGAACCTCCGCCTCCACAATCGAAGTCAGGGGCACCGACCAAGAATTCTCGGTCGGGTCATGGCCTGCCCCACAGGTTGTCGGTCACGCTCACTCCCGACCGTCCTCGGCAGGTGGAGGGTGGCTCAGGGCCGAGGCAGCTCTTCGCAGACTCTTTGGAATCTGACGACGATTCCTCCCTGTTCTCCAGGCAGTGCGATCTGAGTCCTCCGAGGCCAGTCAGTGGGCGATAGCCCATCGTCCTTCTTGGTCTGCCCGACTCATCTTGGAGTCCACCGGGATGCAGCTCGAGCCCGTGTCCAAACGGGCCAGGTATCCCCTGATGGAGATTCTGGACCGAGGGGATTCTCCCACGGAGGCCTTTCCGGTGGCTGAGGCCATTGTTGGCCCAGCCTTGGAACTTTGGCAGCGGCCTGCTACCTGTCCTGCACCCTCGGCCAGGATGGCCAGGAAGTATGCGGTCCTTACCGGCTCTTTGCCCGGTTTCTTGGAACACCCCTCTGCTGAGGGGTTAGTCACCGACAGCGTTTTCCAGCGTTCCGGTAATGCTCGGGACGTGGACAAGCCCCCCCGACAAAGAGTCCAAAAAGCTGGACTTTGCCGGGCGCAAGGTGTATGCTGCGTCCTCCTTCGGCCTCCAACAGGCCAGCTCGGCCGTGCTGATGGCACACTTCTCCCACGCCCTCATGGGCTCCCTGGATGAGGTTGTCCCTCATCTCCCGCCTGCCCTGCAGACCACGGTCCGTCAGGTGTGGGACCAGGGTAGGGCGGTGGCGAAGCAGCAGCTCCAGATTGCTCTGGACATAGGTGATTCCTGTGCCAGGTCAGTAGCGGCGCGGTGGCCATGCGTCGCAGGGCGTGGCTGAGGATATCCACCTTCACGGTGGATACCCAGCACAAGTTGGCGGACGTCCCCTTCTTGGGGACTGACCTCTTCGGCCCTGGAGTGGAGGGACACCTGCAGCGGATCGAGAAGTCCAATGCCACTCTGGACTCGGTCACCTCCACCCAGAGGGACAGAGGCCGCCGTCAGCAGCAGAAGTCCTTTCGTCCTTCGGCTCCTGCTTCTCGACCAGCCCAGCAGCACCAGCAACAGGGCCAGCAGGCTCGCGCTTGGCATCCCAAACCCAAGCCAGTGGCTTCCTCCAACAGGAAGCAAATAGGTAAAGGCCTGGGAGGTCCCTCGGCCGGTTCTTCCTCCAAGCCTGCCCAGTGACGGGTTGAGGGGTGCCGCCCTCAACCTCGTCACTCCCCCCTTGTGGGGGGACGGCTCCGCCACTTCCTTTCCGCCTGGTCCGCTGTTACCACGGACCGCTGGGTGTTGGAGGTGGTAGGAAAAGGCCTGCCTCTGTAGTTTGAGCAGGCTCCACCTTTTCGAGCTGTCGCCCCTCGGGGGTCCACGGGGTCCACATCCTTGCTGTCGGCCCACCGGGCCGATATTGCCCTGCTCCTCGAAAAAGAGGTAATCAGGAAGGTGGCGGATCCTCCTCCAGACCCGGGTTTTGTGTCCAGGTACTTCCTAGTCCCAAAACGGATGGGGGGGCTGGCACCCCATTCTCGACCTGCACGACCTGAACAAGTTTCTAAGGTCTCGGACCTTCAGGATGGTCACTCTGGCTCAGATAATCCCATCCTTGGAACGAGGCGTGTGGTTCTGCTCCCTGGACCTCCAGGACACGTTCTTTCATGTCCCAATCCATCCATCCCATCAGATTCCTCCGCTTCAGAGCGGAGGGATCCCTATACGAGTTCCAGGCCATGCCCTTCAGCCTCTCCCTAGCTCCCAGGGTCTTCACCAAACGCATGGCAGTGGTGACAGCATTCCTGTGGTGCCGAGGGGTCCGGGTGTACCCTTACCTGGACGATTGGCTGATAGCAGCCCCCTCCAGACAGGAGGTGGAGCGGTCCAGAGATCTGGCCCTCCAGGTTTGCTCTCAGGTTGGCCTCCTCATCAACGAGGCCAAGTTGGAACTCGTGCCAAAGCAGGTGATTCTGTTCATTGGGGCAGAGCTAGACTCTCTGCGGGCCAGAGCACGGCTCCCGGTGGACAGGGCCGAGGTTCTTTCCTCCTTTGCCCAGTCATTTCTGGTTGGGCAATTGCGCCCTTCCCGGGACTTCCTGCGCCTCCTGGGCCTCATGGCGGCCTTTACCAGCGTGGTCCATTGGGCCCGTTCGTACATGCGTCCCCTTCAATGGGAACTGGCCAGCCAATGGTCACAACACCGCGATCCGTTGGACCGGCCCATGACAGTGACCCAGGAGATGTGGAAAGCTCTCCAGTGGTGGATCGTTCCGGCACATCTGCAGGAGGGTATCCCATTCGTCCGCCCCGAGCCAACGGTCTCTCTCTTGACCGATGCATCTCTGATGGGTTGGGGTGCCCATCTGGGGGAACACCGAGCGCACAGCCTCTGGTCCCCTCGGGAGTCCCGATGCCACATCAACCTGTTGGAGCTCCGAGTGGTCCATCTAGCTCTCACCGCCTTCGCTCCGTTTCTACGGGGTCAAGTGGTTCAGGTCCAGACAGACAACACCACGACCATGTACTATCTGAACCGCCAGGGCGGGAGGCGCGCCATGCTGTTATGGAAGGAAGCTCTCCGCATTTGGTCCCTAGTGTGCATCCTGGAGGAGGATCTCCTAGCCATTCACGTGGCAGGAGCCTCCAACACCCTGGCCGATGCCCTAAGCCGGATAGGGGCTGTGTCTCATGAGTGGTCTCTCCTGCCGGAGGTAGTACAAGATCTCTTCTCCCACTGGGGCATGCCTCAGGTGGACCTGTTTGCCTCCAAGGAGAATGCGAAGCTGAGTCTGTGCCATGCCCGCCCCTCAGCAGAGCTCGCTGCAGGGGGATGCCTTCTCGAGGCTGTGGACCCCGGGCCTCTTCTACGCCTTTCCCTTGATCCACAAGGTGCTTCTCAAGGCGAGGAGGGACAAGGCGCAGGTGATCCTGGGAGCCCCAGACTGGCCCTGCCAGTTCTGGTATCCAGATCTTCTCAGCCTCAGCTCCAGGCTCCCGGGGCGGCTTCCAGCCCACTTGGACCTGATCTCAGTCAATCAGGGGAAGGTATTCCATCCGGACCTTCAATCCCTGCACCTGACGGCCTGGTTCCTGAGCGGCTAGAGTTCCAGGCTTTGGGTCTTTCCGACGAGGTCCTCAGCGTCGTTGGGCGTCCCTTAAGGTCGACCAGGAAATGCTATGCCTTCAAATGGAAGAGGTTTTCCATTTGGTGTCAGGAAGGGCTTGGACCCTTCCAGGCTGCCCATGGCAAGCATTCTGGACTACCTGGTCCCTTTCTCCAGCAAGGGCTTTGGTCAGCGACCCTTAAAGGTCCACCTGGCAGCCATCTCTGCTTCGGTGGCGGGCGGCAGGCAGTTGGTGGCACAGGAGAAGGTGGTCGAGCACTTCTTCAAAGGCCTTGGCCACATTTCCCCTCCGGTGCGAGAACCTCCACCTCCGTGGGATCTATTGTTGGTATTGGCCAAGCTCATGGGCAAGCCATTCGAGCCAATGCACAGGTGTGATCTTTCACCTCTTGGAAGACCGCCTTCTTGGTGGCTATCACATCAGTCAGAAGGATGGGAGAGCTCCAGGCGCTTTCCATCGAGTCTCCCTACCTGGTCTTCCACAGGGACAAGGTTGTCCTGCGCCCCCACCTGAAATTCCTTCCGAAGGTGGTGTCGGGAGTTTCACCTTAACCAGGTGTTGACTCTGCCGGTGTTCTACCCCAATCACACCTCTGAGGCCGAGTATAGGCTCCATACTTTGGACCCTAGACGGCGCTTGCTTACTATAAGGAGCGGACGGCTGAAGTTCTGGGAGAGGTTCACCAGCTGTTTGTCACCTATGCTGAAGCACACCTGGCAGGCGTGCAGCCAAGCGGACGATAGGCAGGTGGATCACCTCCATAGGCTCTGCCCAGGTTGGGCGGTCATGGAGCCTCCCAGAGGATAAGGCTCATTCTACCGCCATACCGCTGCAGCGGTGGCTACTGCTTCAGGGGCGTCCCTATCCAGGATATCTGTGGGGCTGCTACCTGGAAATGTTTTATACCTTTATTACCCACTACCACATCGACCTCGAGTCACGCTGGGATGCTGGTTTTGGGGCCTCGGTTCTCAGTCTCTCTTTCCCAAGTAAGTATCGGGGGTGTCATGCCTCCCTCCCCTGGAGAACTGCTAGAGTCTGCAGAAAGTGTGGATGAACAACATATCCATGTCCTAGAAATACAGGTTACTCACCTGTAGCAGGAGTTCTAGGAATGGTATATGTTGTTCATCCACATGACCCATCCGACCTCCCCAGCTTCGACGCACAACCTGAGTTTCCAGCGGGCCAGATCTGGCGTCATGGGACGGAGCCGAGAGTTTTACCACCCGGGTGGGTGGGAGGAGCCAGCTCGAAGACCTTCCGGCAAGAATTAAAGCGGCAAGGATACCTGCCAGAAAGTGTGGATGAACAACATATACCATTCCTAGAACTCCTGTTACAGGTGAGTAACCTGTATTTCTGTCATCCTGCTTTTTTTCCTCTCAGAATTGTATTTATTTTTAGTATGTGTTTTGTTCATACTCTTAGGGGTTTAACTCTATTTTCTTTATTAAATGTTATGCCCTGCAGCATGAACTCAGTGGCGCTAGGCCTTTTGGGGAAAAATCTGAGAGAGTTTGCTAGTCTGTAGTCTGCTGTAGCAGCTCCAAACAGTTCCGGTCAGCACTTCACTCAAAACAATATCACAGCACAATTAATTATGGTGCAAAAAACCTTTTTGTTTACTTGGCGAGCAACAATGAGCAATAGAACAGTGCATACAAAGTGTAGAACATTTTTAAACAGTTCAGTCTCTTTGTAATTCTCACCCGATCCTTCTTCGTTCAGTCACAGCAGATGGTGCGAAACAGCTTCTGGGCTCAATTGCCTAATCCAACCTTTAGCTACTGTTGTTAAATGGTCTGCATGCTTTTTCTATTTTCAGCATGTGTCGCAGGTCGGGCAGTAAGGTAGAGTGGCTGATGCCAGTAGCTAAAATGTTTTTATTTCACTTCGATTTTCCTCTCCTTGCCATTTTGCTATATCCCAGTGCCTGGTCATGACATGGCAGTAGCCATGGAGATAGCTGACGTTTCAGATGTTCTTAAGTCTTTATCAGAGCTATTGCTACTATCCAATTGGGAGCATTATATCCCCTGCTAGTTTCCATGGTTACTGTACACATATTGCTGTTTTTTTTTTCAACGTTCCGATTTCCATAATTTAGTACCCATCGTGAGCAAATCTTTGTGGTTGTGCACAATGTGATGGTTAAAAGATGTAAAAAAACAGCTTCTGTATCATGCAGTTCCTCAATACTAATTCAGACAGATGTCTAAGGTTTTTTATTATGTTTTATTAGTTTGCCCACTAAGGTTTGTTGCAGTTTGCCTTGGTCTATAAAAACCTTTTTAAGCTATTTTGTTCATGTTTTTAATGATTTCATTACAGCTAGGGCATCCCATTACTACATCTCTCTGTTTACATATTTTTAGTATTCTTCAATGAGATCTTTTTATTCCTAGAATTCCAAATTGCAGCTGTTGCACAACATCTCAAAACATAAGCGCTACCATGTACTCAAGTAGCCAGTGCTTGATTTCCATGGTCATAAGTGCGCACTTTTAATTATACCTGACATATGCTATATAGCTTTAAATTGTCAGTTAATTTTAACATGCGTCTACAAAAGTGATTGTAATGGAAATTGTGGCCGTTTCTGTTCATAACACTCTATTCCCTGCTGTGTCACAACATGAGCGCCACCATGTACTCAAGATTTCTTTACTTGTTTTCCATGGTATTCTATGCACCATACTAGTTGTGTCATGGTCCCGAAATGTGACAAAGTGAATACTACTATTTTTACTATCTGGGAACCAATTATGGGTAAGATTTTCTTATTATTCCAGCTCTGGACAGTGTTTACTCATATTGTTTCCTATTTTTTACAGTTTTTATTTTTCTGTGTACACGCCTTGTTATAACTATGCATTAAAAAATAAAATGTTTTGATATTTAGTAATGAAGAATTTGAGGGGTAACATCTGTAGACCCTTACTCTCACAAAGGCTGTATTGCAGTATAATTGAGGTAGAATGTGGAAAGTTGGGCTCCCTTACCGCATTTTCTGTTTTGCATAATGAAGTAGTGGCTCTTGGACCAGAAATTAATTGTCTTTTCCGGAAGTACATGAAAAATAAAAATTGTAAAAAAAATAGGAAACACTGGGTAAACACTGTGGAACAGAACTGAAATAACAAGAACTTCTAGGGATATGGTTATGTTGTTCTAACCACATTTTCTAGCAGATCACCTTTCTCTTTAGGGGTTGCCGAGCGTCTTCAAGCTGGCTCCTCCACCCACCCACCCGGGTGGTTCACAGCCCCTCAGCTCCGCCTCATGATACCAGATCTTCCTTTCCACTGGAAGGTTAAGGTTCCTTCCTTAGCACTGACTCTTGAATTCAGTTTGCTTCCAAAACTTACCTTAAAAGTCGCTCAAGTTTAATCTGCTGCTCCTTCTCTCACTTCCACGATGGAAGAGAAAACCGCTCCCGGGTTTCGGTGGTGCTCCTGCAGGCAGAAGATGTTGCACACTGACCCTCACGCCACATGTGTGTACTGTTTGGGACATCACCACGATCCGCAGGTTTGCAATCTCTGCCATTCCTTTCACCCGTCAGTTCTGGAAGACCGCGCTGCCTGACTTCAGCTGGGGCGAACAGAAAAGCGTTACCTGCCAGTTCAAGGATGCCTGTTGGGTGGTCTCCATGGCTGCAGGGTCGGTTGAGCAGCTTGAACAGCTCAAGGCCTTCGAGGAGGAGGCGGCTCTGGCCGTGGCTAGTTCCTCTTCCGCTTCCGCCTTCACTGTGCTCCAACTGGGTTCCACTTATTCAGCTTCCTTCAAAGAGCTGTGCCTCTCTCTCTCGACTAAGGGAGAAGGCCCTTCTGTGTTGCACGTTTCGCACTCTCGCAAGTAGGAGTTGAAGAAAGAAAAGACTCAACATTGGCACTCTTGGGATCGGGAGTGGTCCAACTCTCAGGAGACTCCATTTTCAACTTTGGTCGAAATTGTGACTGAGGCTGCCGGTTTCGCAGAGACCCTGTCAGGCCAGTTGGCTGAGACACCTGTCGATGCGGCTGAGATCTTTCTTGAACCGACCGACAGGTTGTCGCCCAATGAGGCAGACAATTGTCTTTCGGACTTTGGTACTTCCGGTGTCTTCGGACGGGTCGGCTCATCCTGCTGGGTCGAACCCGCACACTCAGGGCCCTGACCTGGAGGAACTGCGGGGGTTCCCAGCTCCTTCTGATGTCCCTCGTTGACCCTGCGGTCTCAGTCCTCCTCTACCGGGTCGGGCAGATCTTGCCGTCGCCGGCAGTCTCGCTCCTGACATTACAGTAAGTGGCTGTGCCGCTGCTCTTCTTCATCCTCCTCAGATGAGGAGAGGCTTCAGCACAAATTGCGTCGGTGCTATGAAGAATTTGATGTGGCAGTAGCTGGTCTTGACTGGTACGAAGCCAACCCCGTTTCTACCCCAGCTGTCAAGTGGTTGTCGCTTTCAGACCACGGTCAAGCAGGTCCAGAACCAGGGAAGGGCGGTGGCGAAACAGCAACTCCAGACTGCTCTGGATATTGGTGATTCTTGTGCCCGCTTGGCAGGGGCCGTAGTAGCCATGCGCCACAGGACTTGGTTGAGGATCTTGGCCTTCATGGCTGACACTCAACACAAGCTGGGCGATGTCCTCTTTTTGGGCACTGACCTGTTCGGGCCCGGAATGGAGGGTCACCTCCAACGTATTGAGAAGTCCAATGCCACCCTGGACTCTGACATCTGTCCAGAAGGACAAGAGCCCCAAGCACCAGAAGCATAAGCTCTTTCGCTCTTCCACTCCTGTGGCCAGACCAGCCCAGCAGCAGGGCCAGCAGGCACAAACCTGATGACCGTGGGCCAAGTCAGTGGCCTCATTGGTCAGAAAGCCTGGAGGGAAGGGACCCGGTGGCCCCTCGGGCGGATCCTCCTCCTCTAAGCCTGCTAAGTGACTGGTTGAGGGGGTGCCACCCTCAATCCCATCACACCTCCTCTGGGCCCTCCCGTGGAGAGGCCATGCTCTGCCACTTCCTCTCTGCCTGGTCCGTTATCACCACGGACCCATGGGTGCTGGAAGTGGTCAGCCGGGACCTGCCTCTGGAATTTGAGCAGATCCCTCCCCCCAGGCTGAGCCTGCGCCCCACGGGAAGATCTGGTCTCTGCTGTCACTCAGTCAGCTGTCTGAGATGAAACTGCCCAACTCCTCCGCAAGGAGGTCGTGTGCAGAGTTGCGGAACCACCTTCAGACCCAGGGTTCCTTTTCAGGTATTTCCTGGTACCAAAACAGATGGGGGGCTGGCACCCCATTCTCGATCTGCACGACCTGAACAGGTTCCTCAGGTCTCGCACCTTCTGGATGGTAACTCTGGCTCAGATCGTGCCATTCCTGGAGCGTGGCATGTGGTTTTGCTCCCTGGATCTTCAGAATACATTCTTTCATGTCCTGATCCGTCCGTCCCACCGATGGTTCCTCCACTTTCGAGCCAAGGGAACCCTTTACGAGTTTCAGGCCATGTCCTTCGGTCTCTCGTTGGCCCCCAGGGTCTTCACTAAATGCATGGCAGTGGTGGCGGCTTTCCTGAGGCACCGAGGGGTCCGGGTCTATCCCTACCTGGACGACTGGCTCATAGTAGGGCCCTCCAAGCAGGAGGTGGAGCGGTCCAGGGATCTGGCCCTCCAGACTTGGCCTCCTGATCAATGAGGCCAAGTCGGAACTCATGCCCTTGCAAGTGATTCAGTTAGTTGGGGCAGAGCTCGATTGTTGCCGTGCCAGAGCTCGGCTCCCGGTGGACAGGGTGGTGGTTCTCTCCTCCTTTGCCCAATCATTTCTGGTTGGGCAATCATGCCCTGCCCGGGACTTCCTGCGCCTTCTGGGCTATATGGCAGCCTGCACCAGTGTAGTCCGCTGGGCCCGCTGGCATATGTGTTCCCTTCAGTGGTAACTGGCCAGCCAGTGGTCTCAGCACTCATGTCACCTCGACCAGCTAGTCACCTTGACTCGGAGGATGTGGGATGGCTTCCAGTGGTGGCTTGTCCCAGCTCACCTGCAGGAAGGCATCCCGTTTGTCTGCCCCAAGCCGATGGTCATCCTGACAACTGACTTCGCTGATGGGTTGGGGTGCCCATCTGGGGGAGCACAGAGCCCATGGGCTGTGGTCCCCTCAGGAGTCCCAATGTCAAATTAATCTGCCGGAGCTCCGTGCAGCTCAGCTAGCCCTGACTGCCTTCGCTCTGTTCATTCGGAGTCAAGTGGTCCAGGTCCAGACTGACAACACCATGACCATGTACTATCTCAACAAACAGGGGCGGAATGCTCTCCTTGCCTCTGTGCAGAGAAGATCTCCACACATGGGCCCTCATGCTCAGCCTGGAGGCAGATCTCCTAGCCATTCATGTAGCAGGAGCCTCGAATCAGCTGGCCTATGCTCTCAGCTGGATGGGCGAGGCATCTCACGAGTGGTCACTCCACCAGAAGGTAGTATAAGACCTGTTCTCCCACTGGGGCACCCTTGAGGTGGACCTGTTCGCCTCCAGGGAGAATGCACAGCTGAGGCTGTTTCATGCCTGCCCCCCCCCCCTTCAGCAGAGCTCACTGCAGGGGGATGCTGTATCGAGACCATGGATCCCAGGCCTCTTCTGTGCCTTCCCTCCACTTCCCTTGATCCACAAGGTGCTCCTCAAGGCCAGGAGGGAACAAGGCGCAGGTGATCCTGGTGGCCCCGGACTGGCCTCGCCAGTTCTGGTACCCAGATCTCCTCAGCCTCAGCTCCAGGCTCCCAAGGCATCTTCCAGCATGCCCAGACCTGCTGTCCATCAGTCAGGAGAAGGTACTCCATCCAAACCTTCAGTCCCTGCACCTGACAGCGTGGTTCCTGAGCGGCTAGAGTTCCAGGCTTTGGGTGTCTCCGAACGAGGTCCTCGCAGTTGTTGAGGCATCCCTTAAGGAATCAACCATAAAATGCTGTGCCTTAAAATGGAAGAGATTTTCCATGTGGTGCCTGGGCAAGGGGTTGGACCCCTCGTCCTGTCAGTGGCTAGCATTTTGGACTACCTGTGGTCGCTCTCCCAGTTGGGACTTCGGTCGACGACCCTTAAGGTGCACCTGGCAGCCATCTCTGCCTACCGGGCGTGGGCAGGTATACAGTTGGTGGCACAGGAGAAGGTGGTCTGGCGCTTTTTCAAGGGCTTAGATTACATATCCCCTCCGGTGTGTGTGAACCTCCACCTCCGTGGGGTTTACTGCTGGTTTTGACAAAGCTCATGGGCAAGCCATTCAAACCTATGCAGAAGTGTGACATGTCACATTTGTCATGGAAGAACACTTTCTTGGTGGCTATCACTTCAGCCAAAAGGACTGGGGAGCGCCAGGCGCTCTCTGTGGAGTCTCCTTACTTGGTCTTCCACAGGGACAAGGTCGTCCTGCACCCCCAACCGAAATTCCTTCCGAAGGTGGTGTCAGAGTTTCACTTTAATCAGGTGTTGACTCTGGCGGTGTTCTACCCCATTTACACCTTGGAGGCTGAATACAGGCTCCATACTTTGGACCTGAGTCAAGCACTCACCTACTACAAAGAGCGTGCGGCGGAAGTTCAGGGAGAGGTTCACCAGCTGTTTGTCACCTACTCTGAAGCTGCACCTGGCAGACCTGCAGCCGAGCGGATGATTGGCAGGTGGATCACTTCCTGCCTTGACCTCTGCTATAGGTTGGCGGGTAGGGTGCCTCCCGTAGGGCTAAGGGCTCATTCCACCTGCCATACTGCTGCGTCAGTGGCTGCTTGTAGGGACATCCCTATCCAGGAAATCTGCAGGGCTGCTACTTGGAAGTCAGCACATACCTTCATTTCTCATTACGACATCGACCTTGAGTCACGCCAGTATGCTGGTTTTGGGGCCTCAGTTCCCCAGTCCCTGTTCCCCAAGTAGGGTGTGTGTGCCTTGCCTCCCTCCTCCCAGAGAGCTGCTAGGAGTCTGCCAGAAAGTGTGACTAGAAGAACATATCCATATCCCTAGATAAGCAGGTTACTCACCTGTAACAGTAGTTCTAGGAGTGGTATATGTTGTTCATCCACATTGACCCACACGACCTCCCAGGCTTCGACACAGAACTCTGCTTCCAGCGGGCTAGATCTGGTGTCATGGGGTGGAGCCAAGGGTTTTACCACCCAGGTGGGTGGGAGGAGCCAGCTTGAAGACGTTCTGGTGACCCTTAAAGGGAAAGGTGATCTGCAAGAAAGTGTGGATGATCAACATATACTACTCCTGGAACTACTGTTACAGGTGAGTATCCTGTTTATCTTACCCGTAATTGGCTTCCAGAGAGTAAAAATAGCAGTATTAACTTTGTCACATTTCAGGGCCATGCCACAACTAGTATGATGCATAGAATACCATGGAAAGCAAGTAAAGAAATCCTGAGTACATGGTGGTGCTCATGTTGTGACACAGCAGGGAATAGAGTGCTGTGAAAAGAAACAGCCACAGTTTCCATTACAATCACTTTTGTAAACACATGTTAAAATTAACTGACAATTTAAAGCTATATAGCATATGTCAGGTATAATTAAAAGTGCGCACTTATGACCTGGAAATCAAGCATTGGTTACTTGAGCATATGGTGGCGCTTATGTTTTGAGATGTTGTGCAACAGCTGCTATTTGGAATCCTGGGAATAAAAAGATCTCATTGAAGAATACTAAAAATATATAAACATAGAGCGATGTAGTAATGGGATTACCTAGTTGTGATTAAATCATTAAAAACATGAAAAAAAATAGCTTAAAAAGGTTTTTATAGACCAAGGCACACTGCAACAAACCTTAGTTGGCAAACTGAGTAAAAAATAAAACATCTTAAACATCTGTCTAAATTAGTATTGAGGAACTTCATCGTATAGAAGCTGTTTTTTTAAAACATCTTTTAACCTTCACATTGTGCGCAACCACAAAGATTTGCTCACGATGGGTACTAAATTATGGAAATCGGGACTTTGAAAAAAAAAACCAGCAAAATATGTATAGTAACCATGGAAACAGGCAGGGCATATAATGCCCTCATTGGATAGTAGCAATAGCTGTGATGTAGATGTAACAACGTCGGAAACGTTAGCTATCTCCATGGACTCCATGTCATAGTCAGACACTGGGATGTAGCAAAATGGCGAGAAGAAGAATTCGAAGTGAAATAAAAACATTTTAGCTACTGGCGTCCACCCCTCTGCCTTACTGCCCAACTTGAGACACATGCTGAAAATAGAAAAAGCATGCAGACCATTTAACAACAGCAGCGAAAGGCTGGATTAGGCAGTTGAGCCCAGAAGTTGTTTCGCCTATTGCTGTGCTGTGATTGAACGAAGAAGGGTCGGGTGAGACTTGAAAAGAGACTGAACTGTTTAAAAAACTTATACACTGTGTATGCACTGTTCTTTTGCTCTTTGTTGCTCACCAAGTAAACAAAAAAGGTTTTTGCAGCATAATTAATTGTCCTGCGATATTATTTTGAGTGAAGTGCTGCCGGAACTGTTTGGGGCTGCTACGGCAGACTACAGACTAACAAACTCTCTTTTATTTATTTTTGTTTTATTGAAAACTTCAGAGA
Organism: Neoceratodus forsteri; assembly: GCA_016271365.2. Taxonomy (NCBI): domain Eukaryota; kingdom Metazoa; phylum Chordata; order Ceratodontiformes; family Ceratodontidae; genus Neoceratodus; species Neoceratodus forsteri. Next base: position 803,309,574 of record CM028134.1, on the reverse strand, counting down.
GTACCTTTGAGCACAAGTGCTCATTTACAAAGATTCCATGTCAAATACATTGTCACAAAAAACATTACAAGTACAGTAAGCAGTTCCAGAGGAAATGCAGTCAAGTCAGGCTCAAAACCCATAAGACAGAACAATTACATACAGTTTAGAAAAAAATCCATGCTGATTGTTGTATAAAAAGTCACTGGATATGTACAGTGAGAAACTGAATAAAATAGTTTAATGGTTACAGTTGCATTGGACTGTAAGAACAGACCAGAAAGATCTCTTAAACAGATTACTCTTGAGAAGATTGAGGAATAAGCTTATCTCCTGATTTATTTGGGGTGGTTGTCACCCCAGAAGTATTTTTCGGTGCTGCAGCTGTCAGCATCCCGAGGAGGAAATAATGTATTGAATTTGCTAAATTATGCTGGGGCATGTCATCGGAGCACTTTCTACTGTTGACTATGCCCACAAATTGATCCCCCATGAACAAAATAAAATTTGTAGTCAACTGTATGTACATTGTACAACATTAGTTGTCTCCTTTTTTCTGTTGCACTGCCACCACTGGCAAACTACACTAAATTTATTAAACACACTCTTTCGACCTGGTTTAAATTGCAGTAGCAGTCACACCTCTTATTGGTTATGTCACTATTGCCAGGTCTTGTTGGTGGACTCCCGAGTTTTAACCCCTGCAAACAGACCACACTCTTTCATGCTGGAGACAAGTGTGTGTCACTTATTTTTCAGTTGCTAGGTATGCAACCCTTGCTCCCTTTGAAGTCCTGCAGCAAAAATATGTTTTGACAGTATAGAGCACATTCAGTATCTGTACGTCCACACTTATCTAGGGGCCGGAACAGTCCTGTCTTCCAGAACATGCTACACTCCTTTTATTCCTACTTCAAACAACATGAAATCTTGCTGTATTCTGACAATATGCAGTATTCCCCAGCACTGGAACTGCCCTGGAGAACTAAGGGTTAACTCTATGCCAGGGCATAAAACGCTGAGCTTGTGCTCGGTTCAAACCACTACCTGCTGCACTTCAAACCAAACTGTCAGAGTCTTTACTCCGCCTGACTGAACGTTCGCTCCGGAGAGATTCTCCATCGCTCGGTTTCGGTACAGTAAGTCATCGGTTCAAACCGATAAGCTTTATTTTATTTTCGGTTCAGATTACTCCTGCTGTGGTTGAGTATATTCTTTTTCTGTGTGAAAATTGTAAAAAAAAAAAAATATATATATATATATATATAAACATAAGTTTAGTGTGAGGAAAGTTGTGGGCAGTTTAGTTGGTTTGGCTGAAAGGATTACCCTTATTTTTCTGTTGTTTTTCCCCTTTAGGTTGAGGTTCCGGTGCCGATCAGTTAAAAAAAAAATGCATTTTCATTTTTTTCTCCCCCCCATACCTGTAATACTGTTAGGAACCGATCGGTTTGGTCTTGCCTGGCCTGAAGCTGTGTAAAGGGCAAGTTTTTCTCGGTACTATGGCTCAGTCTGAGAAACCCAGAAAAAAACCCAGCCCACTGGGTTTCAACACTGCGGTGTATGTGGGGAGGCCTTTGCTAAGGCCGATCACCACACCACCTGTTTGTATTGTCTGGGGTTTGACCACCTAAATTCAGACTGCTAGATCTGAAAGAATTTTCCCAAATCCACCTTGGATAAGAGATTGGGTAGGCTGCAGGAAAAGGAGGCCGCAAAATCCGCTGACCCGCATGGCCAGCCCGGTTCGGTTTCCACCAAACCAGAGGAAGTGCCCTCTGACCAGGGCCAGTCTTCCTCGGGCAAAAGGAGAACCGATCCCGAAGGGTCGGTTCCGACGAAGAGATAGAGAAAAGATAAGTCGGCCGGTTCAGATCCAGAACCGTCACGTCTAACCGCCGAAGAAATAGCCAGAGCGATTAGTATAGTGGAATTGCTTCGTTCAGTTCTGACTAATCTGGCACCGCAAACCAGGCATTCGGATCGGTCGGTTCCACCGGTTCCCGATTACTCGCCTGAAGATTTCTATGAACCGAATTTGGAGGGGGACGAGGATTTGGACTGTGAAGATGAGGACGTCGATGAGGAAGGTCTGGATGAGCCTATCGAACCAGACATCTCCCCAGACAGACCTTCTGGTGTTTCCCCTCTTAGGCTTTCTGAGTCCCTTTCATATTTTCTGTTTTGCAGAAAAGTGGCTGAGACCCTCCAGCTCACTTTGGGTGAGACTGTAGAGGAGTCAGAGGAGCCTGACTTTGTGGAGATGATGGATATCCCAGAGTCCAAAAGATTGTCTTCCCCCTCCATAAGTCTTTTGGGAAACAGACACACAAACTGTTGAAGACTCCTAATGCCCTACCTCCAGTGGGCAAGAGAATGGACAGGAGGTGTTTGTTGTCAGGCTCTGATTTGGAGTTCCTTTACCAGCAATGCAGCCATGTTGGGGTAGTGCAGGCTGCAGCCTATGACAAGGCTGGCATACCTTTGGCTTCACACCCCCCTGACAAGAACTCCAGGAAGATAGATGCCATGGCCAAAAAACAGTACTCGGCATCTTCTCTGGGACTCAGGCAGGCGAATTACATGGCCTGTACAGCCAGGTACCAAAAATCCAGGTGGGATACAGTGTTGGTACTGGCTAAGCAGGCTTCCCCAGCTAGCCAAGGAGCTGGAGGAGGTGGCTGCTGATGGGATTGAGGCATCGAAGATACAGTTTCATGCTGCTGTGGACTTCATAATGAGTCGTGGCTACATCTGTGGCTCTTCGGAGGATGGCTTGGCTCAGGTGTACTAGCCTCTCTCAGGATACCCAGGATAAGGCCGTGGATTTTCCTGTTTTGGGTAATTCTATGTTTGGGGAGCAGACAGAGAACTACATGAAGAATATGGATGAGTACAGGACCATCTATAGGAGTGCTCAAGCTAAGGAAAAGCAATCAACTCCTCAGAGGCAGCAGCCTGGGGGCAGGGACGGGCCTTTTCATAGGCTTTTCTACCAGGTACAGGCCTCCTCTCCTTTTTCCCAGAGGGGGTTCCTCAGAGGGAGAGGTAGAAGGGGGATAAGCAGAACTGCATCCATCTCTCAGCCTAAGCCCCCTGCCAAGCAGACACCCTGATGTGTCAGCCCGGGTCGACTCTTCTATCTCTGTAGGAGGCAGGCTGGCTTACTACTTCCAGGCCTGGAAGTCTGTGACCTCAGACAAGTGGGTCCTGGAGGTAGTAAGCCAGGGACTGGTCCTCAGCTTCAAGAAGTTTCCAAAGCTGAGGATCAGGTCTTTTCCACCTGCAAACAGCTCCGAAACCGTTGCCCTAGAGGCAGAGGTTTCCTCTCTGTTGGCTCTCAGGGCCATAGAGAGAGTTCCTACATCCCTCAAGGGCAAAGGTCTGTACTCCAGGTACTTCCTTACCCCAAAAAAGACAGGGGAGTGGTGGCCCATCCTAGACCTAAGATACTTAAACAAGTATTTACTGAAACCAGAGTTCAGAATGGTGACTCTGGGAAAGATTCTTCCCTCTCTGAGACCAGGAGACTGGCTAGCCTCCCTGGATCTCAAGGATGCCTACTTCCACATACCTATCAGGTGCTCCCACAGAAAGTACCTCAGGTTTGAATTGCCCTCAGGCCATTATCAGTTCAAGGCAATGCCTTTCGGCCTAACATCAGCTCCAAGGGTGTTTACAGAATGCCTAGCACCAGTAGTAGCCTTCCTCAGAAGACAAAACATTGCCATATTTCCATACCTGGACGACTGGCTCATGGTGGGGCAGTCTCCAGATAAAGTCAGGTCAAGATTGCAAGGCATTCAGCACTTGCTCACCTCCCTAGGATTTCTCCTCCATCTCCCAAAATCAGTTCTGGAACCTGTTCAGCTACTCCCTTTCATAGGAGCGGAACTAGATACTGTTCAGGCAAAGGCTTTTCTCCCTCTGGCAAGAGTAAAGGCCATTGCAGATCTAGCTTCTTCCTTTCACCTTCGGGTCTCTTGGCCAGCAAGGCATTTTCTTCATCTGTTGGGTCACATAGTAGCCTCCACAGCATTGGTACAAGGTGCCAGGTTTCAGTTGAGGGACATTCAGTTCCATTTAAGGGCTTATTGGTCACAGAAAAAGGATTCCCTGACCAAGCTAGTTCCAGTTACTCAGACTTTGATCCAGGCTCTCCAGTGGTGGTTGGATCAAAGCAAGCTAAGACAAGGTGTCCCTTTCATCTCCCAGTCCCACTCGCTCGTTCTGACCACAGATGCCTATCTTCTGGGCTGGGGTGCTCATCTGGAAGACCTCCCAGTCCAGGGGTTGTGGTCTCTTCAGGGGTCCCTGCTTCACATCAATCTTCTGGAGCTCAGGGCTGTCTACCTGGCTCTATTAGCATTCTCAGAATCAGTTCAGAACAAGGTGGTTTAGGTCAGGACAGACACCACCACCACCATCTGGTACATCAACAAGCAGGGAGGCACTCTGTCTACGGCCTTGTGCACGGAGGCCATGAAATTTTGGTCTCTAGCTTATTCTCTGGAGACAACCCTAGCAGCAATCCACCTTCTGTGGAAGGGCAATCTGATAGCAGATGCATTGAGCAAGATTTCTCAGGTCCATCACGAGTGGTCCCTGGATCCCCTAGTCTTGAAAGAGGTTTTCTCAAAATGGGGCACCCCTCAGATAGACCTCTTTGCAGCCCCAGACAATCACCAACTTCCCCTCTTTTGTTGCAGACCCCCAGTCTTGGGCACAGTCCCTCTGGATGCCCTACTTCTGGATTGGAAGGGGAAATTTCTGTATGCCTTTCCTCCGGTATTCAAAGTTCTGGTCAAAATAAGGTCACAGTCTTGCAAACTGATTCTGATTGCTCCAGATTGGGCCAGACAGCATTGGTATCCTCTGTTACTGTCTCTGACAATTCATCCTCTGATTCTCCCCCAGAGTCACAATCTGTTAACCTCCTCTCAGGAGAGAGTTTGGTACCCCAACCTTCGTTCTCTCAACCTCAGGGCCTGGCTCTTGAAGAGCTAGAATTTGCTGGTATGAATTTGTCCCAAGATGTTCTGGATATTCTTAAGGCCTCCAGGAAACCTGCTACTCGGAAAACTTACAATTCCAAATGGAAGAGATTTTCTATTTGGAGTTCAGATAAGCATATTTCTCCAACCACTGCTGACCTGTCAGCAGTCCTTGACTATATAGTTCACCTTAACAGTTTAGGTCTTAGGCCAGCTACCCTCAAGGTTCATTTGGCTGCTGTTTCCGCGTTCCTGTCAGTAGAGAAGCCTTCCTCACTGGCATCTCACCCTTTATTCTGTAAATTATTTAAAGGGCTTGCCCATACTAACCCTTCCTTTAAAGAACCCATTCCTTTTTGGGATCTTAATATCTGTATTGCTCAACTGGTGCAGCCACTTTTGAGCCCGTTGGCATCAGCAGAGCTTAAGTACCTGACTTGGAAGCCTGTGTTTTTGGTAGCCATCTCCTCTGCCAGACGCATCAGTGAGTTGCAGGCCCTCTCAGTGGAACCTGACTTTATCTCATTTCACAGGGACAAGGTGGTCCTCAGAACGAATCGAAACTTTCTATCAAAAGTGGTCTCGGACTTTCATCTGAACCAGTCCATGACCCTTCCTGTCTTTTTCACCGACCACTCCTCTTCAGGTGAGAGGAGGTTGCACCGTCTGGATGTTAAGAGGTTCCTTAGTTATTACATGGAGCATACTAAGGCCTTTAGATCTGTATTTTCCCAATTGTTCTGCATTTATGGGGAAGTGGGAAAGGGTAAACCTGTTACTAAGAACTATTGCCACATGGATTGTCTCTTGTATACAGTTCTGCTATGCAAAGCTAGGCAAGGTACCTCCCTCAGGCCTGAGGTCTCATTCAACTAGAGTTACAGCAGCTTCTCTGGCTGCTGCCAGAGATGTTCCTCTCTTAGAGATTTGTAAAGCAGCTACCTGGAAAACGTTCCATACATTCACCAAGCATTACTCCCTGGATATCCAGGCTAGGAGTAATGCGAGGTTTGGCACAGCAGTACTGCAGAGCCTGTTTCCTAAGTAGGTTCTGGACCCTCCTCCGGGGAGGTACTGCTTGGTAGTCTGCATATTGTCAGAATACAGCAAGACTTCATGTTGTTTGAAGAAAAAATTACTCACCTTAGTTATTGTGTTTCTTCTAATGGAGTCTTACTGTATTCTGACCTCCCTCTCTGCCTCCCCTCTCAGAATCTAGCTGTTTTGGGATGTGGGCTGGCAGGTGCAGTGTTGCACCTCAGGGGTGCATTGCCCTTCTCCCTTGTTGGCAGAGGGGGATGCATAGTGTTTTGATTGTGGTCTTTTAAAATTCTGTTCCGCTACTAGGTTTCTTTGTTTGGGGTTCTCGACTTGAGTCTTAGTGACCCTAGGTATTAATTCCCCTTTTGGCTGTAGTATTTTTACAGTTTTCACATAGTAGCTACAGTTGCCATTTGGTTCGTAAGAATCTGATGATTTGGTTTGAAGTGCAGCAGGTAGTGGTTTGAACTGAGCTTGAGCTCAGCGTTCTATGCCCTAGCATAGAGTTAACCCTTAGTTCTCCGGGGCAGTTCCAGTGATGGGGAATACTGCATATTGTCAGAATACAGCAAGACTCCATTAGAAGAAACACAATTACTAAGGTGAGTAACTTTTTCTTCTAGGAGCAATACAGGAGGGACATGAATTGGGTCACCTTATTCATTTTTACAGAGGACTGCAGGAAATACTGGGTGATTCTACCTCTTCAGTTTTGGCCACGTGGAACTTTGATCTCGATACCGATGTCACATATGCGACATGATTGGAATATGCAATTCCAGGGCTAAAAATAACCTCCTCCATGCAGTGGAGGGAATTCACTTGGAAGTGCTGCTATAGCTTTTTCAGGACTTCAGCGATACTGAAAGAATTTTTGCCAGCTGATTATGGACAATATGGTGACAGTGTGGGCAAGCTAAGTCTGACCACTTGAATATATTTTTCTTTCCAGCTATCCAGCTGTTTTGGCAAGAAATATCTGCACAATTCACAGAACTGTCCCTTCCAGGAGTGATATTTCTACAGAAGTGCTTCTGTCTGTGTCCCCGCCAAAATGCCAGTTGCATCAAGCATTAGCATATCTTAGCGCTTTGGATCCTAAGAGGCTGTCACTTGATTGTTGATGGCGTGCCATGATCGTGAAGATCTGTACTGTAGAGCTTCTTACTGCTTTGCTCCGTGTTAGAATGGAGCATTTTCATACCAGATAGCAGGGGTTGACGATGTATTTTAATATTTGTGGATGCCACTCGGGTGGCCTAAGTCTTCCAACTGATTATCCTCTTGGACTTTGACTATGTTCCTGGAATGAATGTCTCATGGTTTCTTCACCCCAAACTCTGCTATTACTCTTTATCTCTATTGTAATGGTGCTCCAAAGAACATGCTGTATCAGTATTCCCACCGTTTGCTATGAGAGCTGTGACATTATATCATTCTGTGTCAAATGTCAGTTGAATATGTATCTCACTTATTGTCTCAGACTTAAAAAGTATTATATTGTCTCAAGCAGAAATAAAGTTTATATTTCATAACTCATTTCTTTTATGACATTGTTAGGATTCTGGCACTTCAAACAACATGAAGTCTTGCTGTATTCTGACTATTGCAGTTAGCTCCAGCCTTTAAACTGCCCCGGAGAACAAAGGGTTAACTTTCTATGCAGTGCATAGAATGCTGAGCTCGAGCTGCGTTGAGGTCTCTGTTTCCCTTTGAAACTCAACCGTCAGAGTCTTTACTCTGCCTCACTGAACAGTCGCTCCGGAGATTTCTCCTTTAGCTCGGTTTGAAAGTCGGTTAAAGTCTTGGTTAAGTTGTCGGTTTTAAACCGAATTTATTTCCGCATAGTCGGTTCAGTCTGTATGCGGTACCGTGAGTACTAGATAGGTTTTGTTCTGATTTTCTGTGTGGAAATTGTGAAGTGTTGGATCGGTTCGGCTGAACCAATCACTTGTAGTGAATCCTTGTGTTTTACTTTAGTGTGTAGTTACCGGTCCTTATCGGTTCTAAAAAAAAAAAAAAGTGTTTTGAACGTTTTTTTACAATACCCGTGACACGGTTAGGAACCGATAAGAGAGTCTTGCCTGGCGGTTGCCATAAAAAGGGCCAGTTTGGTTAGGTTGGCCATGTCTGAGAAACCCAAGAAAAAAAACGGGCCCACTGGGTTTCGACACTGCAGTGAGTGTGGGGAGGTCTTTGCTAATGCCAATCCCCACACCACTTGTGTTTAGTGTCTGGGGTTTGAACACCTTGATACAGACTGCCAAATTTGTAAAAATTTTCCTAAATCTACCCTTGAAAAGAGATTAGGCAGACTGAGGGGAAAAGGAGGCCGAAGTCCATGACCAGGTAGCCAGCCAGTTCGGTTTCTGGCCGAACCAGAAGAGTGCCCTCTGATCGGGGTGATACTTCTTTGGGCAGAGGAGAGCCAATCCTGAGGGTCAGTTCCTACAAAGAAATGCAAGAAAAATCGACCGGTTCGGATCCAGAAGTTCATGTTCCGACTACCGAGGAACTAGCCAGAGCGATTCGGATTGTGGAATCGCTTTGACTGGTTCCGACCGATCCGGCACCTTTTGGCAGGGGTTTGGTTCGGTCGGTTCCCCCGGTTCAAGATTATACCCCTAAAGATTTTTTTGAGGAGGAGGGGGAGTTTGAAGATGATGGTGAAAGTCTGGATGTGCCTGTGGAACTGGACAGCTCCCCAGACAGACCTTCTGGTGTATCCCCTCCTAGGCTTTCTGAGTTCCCTTTCCACTTTCTGTTTTACAGAAAAGTGGCTGAAACCCTCCAGCTTCCTATGGAGGAGGCAATGGAGGATCAAGAGGAGCCTGATTATGTGGAAATGATGGACATCCAAAGGTACAAGAAGTCCAGGTGGGACACTGTACTGGCACTGGCTAAACAGGCCTCCCCCCAGTTGGCCAAGGAGCTGGAGGAGGTGGCTGCTGATGGGATTGAGGCATCGAAGGTACAATTTTATGCTGCTGTAGACTCCAGTGATGTGTCATCAAGAGTCATGGCTACATCTGTGGCTCTTAGGAGGATGACTCGGCTCAGATGTACTAGCCTCTCACAGGACACCCAGGCTAAGGCCATGGATTTTCCTGTGGTGGGTAATTCTCTGTTTGGGGAGCAGACAGAGAATTACATGAAGAAAATGGATGAGTACAGGACCACTTATAGGAGTGCTCAGGCCAAGGAGAGGCAAGCAACTCCTCAAAGGCCGCAATCTAGGGGCAGGGGCAGGCCTTTTCATAGGCTTTTTTACCAAGCACAGGCCTCTTCTCCCTTTTCACAGAGGGGGTTCTTCAGAGGGAGACGCAGAAGGGGGATGAGCAGGGCTGCATCCACTCCTCAGCCTAAGGTCCCTGCCGAGCAGACACCCTGATGGGTCTGCCTGGGTCGACTCTCTTATCCCTCTAGGGGGCAGGCTGGCTTACCATGTCCAGGACTGGATGTGTATTACATCAGACAATTGGGTCCTGGAAGTAGTAAGCCAGGGAATGGTTCTCGGCTTCAAAAAATTTCCAAAGATGAGAACCAGATCTTTTCCACCTGCAGGTCTCTCGGAGACCCTTGCCCTGGAGGCAGAGGTTTCATCTCTTCTGGCTTTAAGAGCCATAGAGAGAGTTCCTAACCTACACTGGGGCAAAGGTCTGTACTCTAGATACTTCCTTACCCCAAAAAAAGACAGGGGAGTGGCTACCCATCCTAGATCTAAGATACCTGAACAAACATCTTTAAATACCAAAGTTCAAGATGGTGACTCTGGGAATAATTCTTCCCTGTCTAAGGCCAGGGGACTAGCTAGTCTTCCTGGACCTCAAAGATGCCTACTTTCATATTCCTATCAGGTGCTCCCACAGAAAGTACCTCAGGTTCAAGTTGCCCTCAGGCCATTGTCAGTTCAAAGCAATGCCCTTTGGCTTAACATCAGCTCCAGGGGTCTTCACAAAGTGCCTGGCAGTAGTAGTTGCCTTTCTAAGAAGGCAAAAGATTTCCATTTTTCCATACCTGGACGATTGGCTCATAGTGGGTCAGTCTCCAGACCAAGTCATACTAACATACTAAAATGGCAGCAGAACAGGCCTAACGGTCTTTCACCTCTGCTCGTTTGGTCAGCCCCCAACCTGGGAGCTGACCTTGCTGCCTCCCTCGCCTTCTCTGGCTTCTCTCTTCCCAGTTCCAGATATTCTCGCTGCATTGGATTTTGCTTCCAGAACCCTTCCCCTGTACCTGTCCCACCCCCTCTTGAACCCCTCCACCAGCCCCCTAGGCAGTGCATTCCATGGCTCCACCACCCTCTCAGTGAAGTAGCACCTCCTCCTTTCTCCCTAGATCCCCAGCTTCCACCCATGCCCTCTAGTGGCCCCTCCTCCTTCCTTGAAGCACCCTGACTGTTCCTCCCCTATTTACCCCCTTCATGTATCTGAAGACCTCTATCATGTCTCCCCGGTCCCTTCTCTCTTCCAGTGTGTACATATTGAGCTCTTCGAGCCTCTCCTCATAGGTCCTGTCCCCCAAGCCCAAAATCATTTTGGTTGCCCTCCTCTGGACCCTCTCCAGGAGTTTAATGTCCCTCTTTAAGTGTGTCCTCCAAAACTGCACACAGTACTTGAGGTGCGGCCTCACCAAGCAGTTATACAGAGGGAGTACCACTTCCCTCCTTCTGGAGGTGATCCCCCTAGCAATGCATCCCAGCATCCTGTTGGCCTTGGCTGCTGCCCTCCTACAAGTCTCCGAGTTGTTCATCTTGACATCCACCACCACCCCCAGGTCCCTCTCAGCCATCGAGACTTGTTTGGCCTGGGTTTCTGGCCCCCAGGTGCAGAACCTTGCATTTCCCTGCATTGAACCTCAGCTTCCACTTTCTAGGCCATCTTTCCAGAGCCTCTAGGTCCCCCTGTAGGGCCACCCTCCCCTCCTCCCCATCCACCACTGCCCCCAGTTTTGAGTCATCCACAAAGAGACTCATCTCACTCCTGATACCTGTCCTTATGTCAGAGACGTAGGCGTTGAACAGGAGGGGCCCAAGGACTGATCCCTGTGGGACCCCACTAATGACCCTCCTTGGGGATGAAACTATCCCACCAACTACGACCCTCTGAGTCTGGTCCTGGAGCCAATTGCCTATCCATCTGATCATCTGGTTCCCCACCCCCATTTCTCCCAGCTTATCCAACAGGCCCACGTGAGGAATAGAGTCAAATGCGTTGCTGAAGTCTAGAAAGAGGACATCCACTGCTCTACCCATGTCCAAGGCACTCCTCACCCAGTCATAGAACTCCACCAGGTTTGTCTCACACAATTTCCCCGGGATGAATCCATGCTGTCTATCGTCCAGGCACCATGACTTTTCCAGGTCCCCCCAGCCTCTCCTTGACAATGCCCTCCATCACCTTGCCCACCACTGATGTCAGGCTGACAGGCCTATAGTTCCCTGCCACCTCCCTTGATCCCTCCCTTGTGGATAGGCACTGTATGCGCCACCTTCCAGTCCTGAGGCACCCACCCTGTCCTCAGAGAGATGGTGAAAAGCTCTGCCAGGGGTTTCGCCAGGACATCCGCAAGTTCCTTCAGCACTCTGGGTTGTAATTTATCCGGCCCCGGTGCTTTCTTAGTCTTAAGGGACCTGAGGGCTTCCCTCACTCTCTGCTGTGATTTCCACTTCCGCTACCTCTTCTCCCTGCTTAGCCTCCCCCCCCGCCAATGATGCCTCCCCCTTTCCCCAGACCCGCCGATCGGTAAGGGTTCCCCCCACCTCCTCAGTATCACTGTCTGCTCCGATGTATGATGTAGCACCCCATTTTCCTTGGTGAAAACTGAGGTGAAGTACTCATTTAGTACCTCATCCTGCTCCCCCGGGTCTTGTGCCCATCTCTCCACTGTTTTAATCCTGATAATCTGCCCCTTCACCCTTCGTTTTTCCCCAGTGTATCTAAAGAACCTCTTGTTCCCTCTCCTAATTTCCCTGGCCAGGTTCTGCTCCTTCCTTGCCTTAGCCGCCCTCACCACCCTAGTGGCCCTTCTAGCCATCAGCTCGTACTCCCCTCGATCCCTTTCACTCCTTGAGCACTTGAACTGCCTATAGGCAGGGCCCCTACTTTTCTGCGGCACAGTGGGACCAGGTTCTGCGGCAGGACTACCATTTGCCGCAGAACTTCGGCGGTGGTTTGTAATTTCTGCGGAAGTTCTGTGGCACTAACAAACTACCACATCACAGTGTCAGCTTGTCGTCCTGACTTCACTTTCATGGCAGTAGTTATAGCAATCAGGATGGTGGAAAGCACAGTAACACTAGTTCAAAAAATAACAGACTTATAAAAATAATTTTATGCCTAAAAATGCAAAACAAATGTATTTCCCTTAAGGTCCTAGCCTGTTGCATAAATGACATATGCAGAGGGGATCTTATGTGATAAATAAGGTATTTCTATATGCATGCTATCTATCCAACTAATGTGGTTTCCACTGTCTATCACTTACATATTTGTATGTGCTTTCTACACCACTCATGAGGTTCCCACTGTGTATCATTTATATATTTATATGCAATCTGTACCATACATACAAGTGTGTGTGTGTGTGTGTGTGTGTGTGTGTGTGTGTGTGGTGAGAGAGACAGAGATACTGTATATGTGTGTGTGTGTGTGTATGTATATATAAGGGATATACAATGGTGAGCTGTCAGATAAATGATTTATCTACACAAGTGCTGTTTGACCTCGGGTAACTTCACGAGTGGCGTAAGCCACGAGTGAGGTGTCAAAGGAATCAAACAGTAAAAATAGATAAATCATTTATCTGACAGCTCACCATTGTACATTTCATTTATGCAATAGGGATACTTTATCAGTGTGGGAACATTTGGTTTTGACTGTTTATCTTCTTTTTTAAATGATAATTTCTGGGACTTTCTGGGACTTTTGGTTAACTTTCCTGGTGTATGTCGCCTAGCGGTGTACAATAAATGAAACATCACACTCATTTTGTGAGAACTTCTTGCTGAACAAATGTCATGGTGACAGTATCATGCTACCTTTTTGTTTTAAAGTTATTTGCATTTGTTTGATGAAAAGTGAAACAAAATTTAATTTTATGCTGTTTTGCTAATTATAAAAAAACTAAAAGGTATTTATTAATGAAACGCCACTCATTTTGTAGATATTTTCATGCTGAACATTTTTGTGCTCATAGTACCATGCTATCATTTTAGTTTTAAAGTGATTCACATTTGTTTGTCGAAAAAGTGAAAAAATTGAATTTTATGCTGTTTTTGCTAATTATGAAAAAACTAAAGGTATCTCTGAATGAAACACCACTCATTTTGTAGATATTTTTATGCTGAACATTTTCGTGCTCACAGTACCATGTTATCATTTTTCATTTTAAAGTTATTTATATTTGTTTGTCTGAAAAGTGAAAAGAAAATAGGATTTTTGCTGTTTTGCTAATTATAAAAACTAAAAGGTATCTATAAATGAAACACCACTCATTTTGTAGATATTTTTGTCCAGAACATTTTACGTGTTCACAGTACTATGCTATCATTTTCGTTTTAAAGTTATTCACATTTGTGTGTCAAAAGTGAACAAAAAGCTTTGATTGACAGTTTGCATTTATCCCACATATGTGGGATAAATCTAGAGTAGTTAGATTTATTCCACATATGTGGAAATAAATGGATTTATTCAATGGCTTTTGGTCTCACACCTATTGCATAAATATATATATATATATATATATATATATATATATATATATATATTTAACTTCCATGAACTTGCATCCACATTCATACGGGTTCCATTAGAAATGGAAGAGTTATTGCAAAACTCATTTTCATGTCAACTTGCTTTCCTGACACACTGTGTAACACCATCAGGCCATGACATGCATCTGAACCGATTGTGAGATCGAGCTCTCCAGACCAGCACAGTGTGTCCACCATGTGACAGAACACTGCACCACACTTCCCAGGCTCCGAGCAAGTGATGTGTTCCACCAATCCTTGTGCTGCCCAACCAGCTCCCAGGCTAATCTCTGAACCTGACTTGCTGGCACGGAATCACAGCATGCTACCTCTGGCCCAACAGCTGTCCCTGCACACAACATTTCTCCATAACTTTTAGGTGATTCTATCAACCAATGACAATATGTAATCAATAACCCTGGCAAAAATCGCACAGTGCAAATTATTTATTTAACAGGTCTATTCTTTCAACAGGTCTACACATTATTATATTCCACTTTTCTGGGCATAATTACTTCATTTTTCTTAAAAATGACAGTTAAATTCATTTTACCAGTTATTCATTTCAGATGGCATCTCTATACCTTAAAGGCACAAATAGGTTTGTACAAAGTGAGGTATGGACTTAACAGGTCTGTGCTATTGACAAGGTTTTGTTTAAGTTGGCCCTAGTGCAACAATGTAAGACTAAAAATTGTATTAGGCTGTAGTGCAGGTTGAGCAAATATCACCATGCATGATGAGCTGTGGTAGATAAGTGACTGTTCATTTCTGTTGCAGAATGCAGCGTTCAGATTAGCCAATGTATGATATAGCAATGATAACATCACATTCTGAGCATATGGGGGTTCTGGATATAAAAGGGAAGGAACCAGATTCTATGGATAAACAGAAATATTAATAAAAAATCACCAAAGAGTGAATTCTGTGACACACATGAAGTTCTGTGATAGATGCAAGTTCTGCATAAAATTCTGCAGCATGATTCTAGGGGCCTTGCCTATAGGCTGCCTTCTTTCCCTGTACCACCTCCTGGACCTCCCTGGTCCACCAGCAGGGTTTTCGGGCCCTACCGCATTTTTGTCTTACTCTTGCACAGGTGTTGGTTGCATCCTGCACCCCTCTCCTGATGATTTCCCACCTATCAGCGTCCATGTCTTGACCCAATCCCATCCAAATGCTCCGTAAGGATCCTTCCCATTTCCTTAAAATTCGCCCCCCTGAAGTCAGTTACCTCCATCTTTGTGCAGCCTTCTACCCCTCCTAGGTCAGGCAGAACCAGACCGTGGGCGGTCACTCTCATGTGGTCCCTTACCTCAGGCCCCAATCTGGTCACTGTCTGCGGACCACATTCAGTACCGCGCCTCCTGGTCGATTCCCCCACCTGCTGAGTTAGGAACGCGTCTTGAGACATCCAACAACCTCTGTTCCCTGGCCACCGAGGATGTCGTAGTCTCCCAGTCTGTTCCTGGCATGTTTAAGTCCCCCAACACCACCACCCTTCCCCTGCCCAGTCTGTAGTGTCTCCCAATGTCTGCCACCAGACTCTCCTCCGCCAGTGCAGGGGGTCTAGACACCACTCCTATTTTTACTCTCTTGCCACCCCGTTGTTGTCAAGGTGACCCAAATTGCCTCCACGGTTCCCTCCACCTCATCTACTCCCCCTATGCCAATGCAGTTTTTGACTATCATTGCTACCCCTCTTCCCCTTCCCTCCCCCCTGTCCTTCCTGAACATAGTGTAACCCTCCAGGTTCAGGTCCCAGTCGTGTCCTGCGGTAGCCCAGGTCTCAGTGACCGCTGCCACATCCACCGCTCCCTCAGTTAGCATCACCTGGAGTTCTGGCATTTTATTGCCCAAGCTCCTGGCATTTAGCAGAACTACCTTCCACCCTTTCCCTGTACTTCCATTTCCCCTGCTAGTGTTCCCATGGGGATTCTGTTTTCCCCTGGTCTGCACTTTACCAGTCAGCCTTTTCCTGTATTCCTCCAGCTCCCCAGGGGGGTGGAGACAGAGTCCCTCCTTTATCGGCACCCCCTCGACAGCCTTTTCTCCCATCCCTCCCCCTTTCACAAGTTTAAACCCCACTTTTCACCAATGAACCCCTCTATTTTCAACTTAAGGATTCCCCTTCCCTCCAAATTGAGATGGAGCCTATCTCTAGCATACAGCTGCTTATCCTCCCAGGTCTCCCCCAATCCCCCATCAACCCATACCCTCTGGCCTCACCAATCCCTGGGCCATGGTTTATCTCCTAATCTTCCTTTTGTGTTTCCCCACTAGCCCTTGGCACGGCAGAATTTCTAGAAGGAAACTGTGCATCCTATGTCATGACAGACCCTGGCAAGCTCCCTGAATCTTACCTGTATCTCTAGCTCGCTATTTCCCTCAATGTCATTTGTACCCAGGTGGACCAGTATGTCCGGGGAACCCCCACAATACTTTGCCAGCTGATATACCTCGTGCTTGGCCCTGTGCACCGTTAGTCCAGGGAAGCATTTTGTTCTAACTGGCCAGGCTTCTCCCTCCCTATCCCATTTGATACCCCTTATCATAGAATCCCCAACAGGAGCACTCCTGACGCTCCTTTTCCTCCATTCCCCCCCTTCCATGTCCTCATCCTTTCTACATTCCCCTCCGCAACCCCGGCTCCTTATTCCTCCCCTATCTGAAGCCACATGCCGCCCCTCCTTATTACCCTGTACCCCTCCCCTCCGATCCTATGCCTCTCCGCCTCCTTCTCCTCCGAGTATCCTTCTGTACCTCGCTAACTCCCCCCTCACTGCTCGTGACTGGTCCTTCTCCCCCATCCACTAAACTAGCCTGGCTCGTCCTCCCTTCCTTCCTGTCTCCGTTTAGTCCCTCCTTGCTTATCGTGCTCCCCTGGCCTAAACCCTCAGCTCCCTTTATTGTATCCTCCTTGTACTTCTGGTCCTTCTCCTTGCCCTTTCCTTCCAACTGGTCCTTCTCTTTGTGCTTTCCTCCCTCTTCCCCTGCCCCTCCTGCTCTGATTCACTGCTCCTCCCATTTTCCTGCATTCCAGGTTCCCCCCTGTTCCTCCTGCTATATGGCCCCTGCCTCCTGCCCCCCACTCCCTTTCCATCTCTAACCACCTCTGTCATGGCTACATTACCCCCCTCATCCTCAAGCAGAAGAAGAGGGTGAAGCTGTTACTGGCATGAGGTCCGATCCACCTCCCCGCCTTGCTTCCTTCTGTCCAGCCCCGGCCATCTGCCTACTTCCCTGAGAATGTTGTCCTCTGGGCCCCCTTGTGAGGTTCCCAGTTAGCTGCCTGCTTCCTTGGTAGTGTTCTCCTTTTGGGCCCCCTCTGCCAGGGTCCCTATGTGACCCCCAAATATTCTCCTGCACTCCTTTCCCTATGCCCCCGGCCCTAGTGCTTGGTGCAACCCAGTGGGAGATCCCCTGCCCCCTTCCCCCAGCTGTCTCCTAATCCCCGCAACCTCCTCCCTAAACTGTGCCAGCTGGTAGCACACTGGGCAACCACCAAACTTCCAAGTCCAGTCCAGTATCATGGCTGCTCCACACCCTGTGCACCCCACCACCCTCCCAAAGATGCCGGCCCTAATGACATGTGGTCCCATCCCCCTCCAAGTAGGTTTCCTTGGGTAAGCCAACGGGCTCCCCACTAGTCCAAGATACACCCCTACTGCCTAATCAGGTCACCCACTAATCCTATATACAGTCCCACAGTAAACCGGTAACCCTGTTACTAGGTGCAGTACAACACAGTAAACTTATAAGGGAAGTGAACAACTCCCTAAGCTCCTCTCCCCCAACCTTTAAATCCGACCCTCAGTGGATAGAACTACATGAGCTGCACCTGCTACTTTTTCCTCCCAATTGCTGGGCAGGTGTTCCCCTATAAATTAGCAGAGCTCTGGGAGGAGGTGGGTCTTGAGCCTACACCCGACTCTTGAGAGAGTATCAGCCTGTGTCTGCCCTCCAAGCCCTGCAGCCAAGAACCAGCCCCAAGCAAATCCCACCAAATAGGTTTTAAATCAAAAGTAGGCCTCCACCAGCACAGCCTGTTACACAGTGAAACATCCAGCAAATGAGCCCACTTACAGCCACCAAATCAGTTTTCAAACTTCCAACAGCCCCCACAACAATACCCTGCTAGCTCCTTAGAAGTAAGAAAGAAAAGAAATGACCTTCTACCAAGTAAAATCCACAAGAAACCCTGTAAAAACAACAAGAAGCAGCTACTATCCTGGAACACAACTGATCCTGTCTCCTTCCAGTTCCTTCTGAGAAGCCAAAGCAACTAACACCACCAAGTCAAGTCAGACCTGCAAGTGACTCAGCAAGTGCTCACTTCTCTGGGTTTTCTTCTCAACCTCCCCAAATCAGTTCTCGAACCAGTTCAGCTCCTTACCTTTATAAGGGCAGAGCTGGATACTGTCAAAGCAAGAACTTTTCTTCCCCTGGAAAGGGCAAGAGTTCTTATAGAACTGGCTTCGTCCTTCAGCCTTCAGGTGTTCCAACCAGCAAGGCACTTCCTTCAGCTTTTGGGTCACATGGCAGCTTCTATAGCAGTGGTCCAAGGGGCAAGATTTCAGATGAGGGACATTCAGTTCCATCTGAGGGCCGTTTGGTCCCAAAGGAAGGACCTTCTTACTAAACTGATTCCAGTGACTCGAACACTGATCCAAGCTCTTTAGTGGTGGCAGGATCAGGACAATTTAAGCCAAGGGGTCCCTTTTGTCAGTCAGTCTCATTCGGTGGTCCTTACCACGTGTGCTTCTCTTTTGGGGTGGGGAGCTCATCTGGGGGATCTCACAGCCCAAAGACTGTGGTCCCTTCAGGAGTCCCTCCTTCATATCAATCTCCTGGAACTCAGGGCAGTTTTTCTGGCCCTGCAAGCCTTCTCTCAGTTGGTGCAGAACAAGGTGGTTCAGGTCAGAACAGACACCACCACCACCATGTGGTACATCAACAAGCAGGGAGGCACTCTGTCTATGGCCTTGTGCACGGAAGCCATAAAATTGTGGTCCCTGGCTTATTCCCTGCAGACCTCTGATATCAGTCCACCTTCCAGGAAAGGACAACGTGCTGGCAGATGCACTGAGCAGGATCTCCCAGGGCCATCACGAATGGTCCCTGGACCCTCTGGTTTTGAAAGTGATTTTTTTTTCAAGGTGGGGCACTCCTGAGATAGATCTCTTTGCAGCCCCAGACAATCACCAACTTCCTCTATTTTGCTGCAGACCCCAAGTCGTGGGTTCAGTCCCTCTGGATGCTCTGTTTTTGAACTGGGAAGGGAAATTTCTGTATGCCTTCCCTCCCTTTCCTCTACTGTTCAAAGTCCTAGTCAAGATAAGGTCACAACCTTGCAAAGTGATTCTGATTGCTCCAGACTGGGCCAGACAGCCTTGGTACCCCCTGTTGCTGTCTCTAACAGTCCATCTTCCCCTGTCTCTTCCCAGGAATTACAACCTGTTAACCTCCTCTCAGGGGAGGATTTGGTACCCCAATCTTCGGTCTCTTAATCTCAAGGCATGGCTCTTGAAGAGTTAGAGTATGCAGATTTGCATCTGTCTCATGGGGTTCTGGATCTTCTCAAAGCTTCTCGAAAGCCTTCCACCAGAAAGACTTATAACTCTAAATGGAAAAGATTCAGCATTTGGTGCTCCAGGAAGCATATTCCTCCAGACACTGCTGAATTGTCTATAGTTCTGGATTATATGGTCCATCTTAATGGCCTAGGTCTCAGACCAGCTACTCTCAAGGTATGCTTGTCAGCCGTGTCTGCTTTTTTGTCAGTGGGAAAGTCTTCCTCACTGTCATCTCATCCTGTGTTCTGTAAATTTTTCAAAGGATTACTTCATACCAATCCTCCCTTTAGGGATCCTGACCCTGCCTGGAACTTAAATATTTGCATTGCTCAACTTATGCAACCTCCTTTTGAGCCTATGTCCTCAGCAGAGCTTAAGTACTTGACTTGAAAAAAATGTGTTTTTGGTAACCATTACCTCTGCCAGACGTATTGGTGAACTGCAAGCCCTGTCAGTGGAACCTGATTTTATCCCTTTCCATAGAGAGAAAGTGGTCCTTGGAACCAATAGGAGGTTCTTCCCTAAAGTGGTTTCAGACTTCCACTTGAATCAGTCCATGTCTCTCCCTGTCTTCTTCACTGATCATTCTTCCTCAGCACAGAGGAGGCTACACAGTCTGGATGTTAAAAGAGCCCTTAGCTACTACATAAGGCGTACCAAGGGTCACCGGTTTGATTCCCTCCAGTTATTCCTCACTTATGGAGAAGTGGGAAAGGGCAAGCCTGCCACTAAGAGAACTATTGCCAGGTGGATTGTGTCTTGTATACAGTCCTGCTATGAGAAACTAGGAAAGATTCCACCCTCAGGCCTGAGTGCTCACTCTACAAGAGGTACAGCTGCTTCCCTGGCTGCTGCCAGGGATATCCCTCTCTTAGAAATTTGTCAAGCAGCTACCTGGAAAATGGTCCATACCTTTACCAAGCATTACTCTCTGGATATCCAGGCTAGGAGTGATGCTCGATTTGGCACAGCAGTACTTCAGAGCCTATTCCCAAAGTAGGTTCTGCCCCTCCTCCATGGAGGTACTGCTTGGTTGTCTGCAATAGTCAGAATACAGCAAGACTTCATGTTGTTTGAAGAAAAAATTACTCACCTTAGTAATTATGTTTCTTCTAATGGAGTCTTGCTGTATTCTGACCTGCCTCCCCTCTCCGAACCTGTTTTTGGGAAGTGGGTGGGCAGGTGCAGTGTTG
Source organism: Neoceratodus forsteri (assembly GCA_016271365.2). NCBI lineage: Eukaryota > Metazoa > Chordata > Ceratodontiformes > Ceratodontidae > Neoceratodus > Neoceratodus forsteri. Next base: position 803,289,035 of record CM028134.1, on the reverse strand, counting down.
CACCCCAGAGGTGCCTATTACACACCCTCCTTTTTTTTGTTTAGGTGTTTTTTTGTTGTTATTGTTATCCTTTATTGGGATGGGGTTTTTGGTTTTGGGTTTCCTGACTTGAGTCTTTTTGGGAATCCAAAATTCCTTGTTGCCAGTAGGCTAGTAAGAAATTTTACAATTTCCACATAGGATAGTTAGTGAGTTTTTGCTCATAAGAATCTGACGTTTGAGTTTCAGAGGGAAACGGACAGAGACCATTAGAAGAAACATAATTACTAAGTTGAGTAATTTTTTCTTCTGCCATCTATTGAGCATTCACAAGTACTCCAGCCCAGGAAACTCAAGATTTGAACTTGCATTATTTTGGCTCCCTAACCCAGGATTCTACAAACAAGCTAAAGGAACAGCTCCACCAGTTGAGCTAGTAGGAGATCCCTGATATACTCCAGCCTTATCGATCATTTCCCTCTCCTTGTTACATCACGCCATCACAGATATGTTAAAATTCAGACTATATAGTAAGGAATTGTTGGTTCAATACTGCCTACCACCACGCACTGGGAACCCAAATGGCAGTGAAGAAGAAAAAGACCATTCAAACTAAAATCTTAAGTGGTGGTTACTATAGAAGATATTTGACAGCTATGTACCATATGCACAGCAGGTCCTGTTATTTTGATACAGTATCCCTTCAGTGAAGTATCCCTTGGCAATGGGGGTATAATGAAGGCTTCTTCAATTAGAGTGCTGCATCATTTTATTTAGTTTATTTATTTTTATTTATTTAGTTCATAAATCGGATTTACAACCTTTGAGTCATAGACTCATTTACAAAGGCACCTCGTCACAGGGAGGGGGAGACAACAAGTAGTGAGTAATGCATTTGCATTTGGGTTGCAAATAAAAATGGTTAAATACTTGCTGTTTTAACTGTTTATATTTTCATGTTTTAATTTAATCCTTTTCTCATGTTAGTGAAGGCTTCCCACGTGCATGTGTAGCGCACTTAATTTTGGCTGTCTTTAGAACCACTCATTGTCCTCCAACTTGTTAAATACCTTTGTTGGTACTACTTTGTAGGAGTTTCAGAATGTTGGCTATACTGACCAATGCATTTGTGACCAATTCAGGTCTGGTTGCCCAGTGGTTAGTGTGTGAAGAGCCCCCGAGTCCTGGAATATTCCAGGTTCCCTTCCCCAGCAGTGCTAGAATGCTGAGTCAGCGTTCATGTTCTGTACAGGTGCTCATTATCTGGGCTTCTGTTGGTTGGTTTCTGGGCCTCCCATTCTTCATAAAAGGGGGGGGGGAAGGTGTGTTCACCAGCTCAGTCTTGCCTGAGCTCATGTTCCAAAGAGTGCAGGCATACAGGCCTAGAGAAAGAGGATGAAATGGGGAAAACAGCAGAAGAGGTGCTTCCTGGCCAGAGGCAGCATGGGGGGCCCTAGATAATAGAACAGAGAGATTAGAGAATTGAGAGTTTAGAGGCCCTACAGTCTTACAGCAGGAGGAGAATGCAGTTGAAGAAGTTGAGGTCTAACCTCAAAGAAGTTGCCCAGAGGTTCATGAGAAGCCACTCCAGGTTTTGATATGGTGGAGGATGGCAGCTTAGGACATATATATTGAGCCATGTTGGACTCAGTAAGAAATCCTTCACCAATCATCCCTCTAGATCAGTGCAGCCGGGGGGGGGGGGTTTACACGTGTTCTGAGTCTGGCCCATCAAGGTATGTGACTGTGCTCCAAGGAAGCTCAAGAAAGTTTGCCACATAGTAAGCTGGAGCCAAGAGTAGGTTGCTGGGAAGAGTCACCGAGTTAGAATCAGGCCTCCCAGGGGAGAGAGTACTAGTAGACCCCAAGTGCACCAGAGGTTGGGTCGCTGTACGAGTATAGCACTGTGCCTGACTCTGGGTGTAGCAGTCCTGAGATCTGTAGGACTGCTAATATGTAGAGGGCTAAACGTATGTGTAGAGGACTCGCTGTAAAACTAGGGACACTTGCATGGAAATGCTGTGCGTATGTATCTGTGTCTGTGTGTGTGTGTGTGTGTGTGTGTGTGTGTGTGTGTGTTTATATAGCTGTGAGCAAAAAAGCATGACAGGTGTGCATAACAGGATTTTAATGCATGCCCTTGTGGTGACATAAAGTACAAGGCCAAAGGCCGAGTGTCCTATGCCCCTGGGAAGTGCATTAAAATCTTGTAATGCTTACTGCAGTTAATTAAAAAGTTATTTGTTTTGGGATGGAATTGACATCCAGTACCTAACCATGCAATGCTTGGAATTTATTGCACAGTTAGGTGATGTTTCTTAGACAATGACATTTCTAGATTTTTTCTTGCCATTTTATAAAAACAAAACAAAACAAACAACCCCCCCCAAAAAAAAAAAAAAATATATATATATATATATATATATATATATGGATAAGCCTCAATAAGTTATACAAAAATTGCCCAGTAATACATCGCTACTCTCAATAATACTATCCTGAAAAGTGATAATACTGTCGTTTTTGCTGATAATACTGCAGTTCAAAGGTCATCTCCAACTGTAGTAGTATTATTAATGGATCCATATATTACAAAAAAATAACAGAAAAATAAGTGTTTTACAAGGCAGTAATACCATCTCGATCGAGGTTTTGCAAGCTTCGCTCTCGAGGTTCTATGTCCTCATAACCTCTCAATGGTATTACTGCCTTGTAATACACACCTATCTTTCTGTTATTCTATTTGTATATAGATATGTATCTACACATAGGGGATTTGCAAGGGACTGACTCAAAATATGTAATTTATTTTCAGTTGTGAGGGGGGAAGGACCATAACTCACGAGTGGCAGAGCCACCAGTGAGTTATGAAAGTCCTGCCCATTAACAAGCAATGATAAATTGCCTATTTTGAGTCAGGCTATTGTACATTTGATATATATGACAGCAGTTTACAAGTTACAGCATTTAAATCTGCAGTTTGAAGATTTTGCTGTTTTTGTTTGATTTTAATAGCTGGCTTCAGTACTGTACTAGGCATTGTGATGTCAACAGCATTGTGGAAGCCGCTGTCCGATTGGTTCAGTATTCCACTGTGATGATTATTCATTGTGTCAACTGTAACAACAACATCTTTTTGATATGTTGCTGTCACTGATGTCATTACCCAAGGTATCTTTTCAAATGTAATTTTGCTCCACTCCTGGTGTGTGTGTGTGTGTGTGTGTGTCTGTACCGTACACAGTTATAAAATGGGAAGAGAGAATCCTGCTTTCTGATTGGTTGTTACCTGTGCATGAAATCTGTTTTCATGCACAGGTAATAAGTTCTTAAAAGCAGGACCACATTACTCAAACAAAATCACTGTGCCATTAGAATACACAAGTTTGAAATGCCACCATTACTCAGTAAAAACCTTCAACCGGGCCCTACAAATAAAGCTGCCTTAAATAAAAAATAAAACAACTTAATTAAATGTTGTTTCCCTGATCGTCACACTTGTCTTACACACACAAACAAATGAGAAAGATTAAGTACTGTTTATAGTTTTCATTACAACTGTTTCTTTTCTGACAATGAAAAATCCCCCCTCTATCTTTACCTGCTCATCAGGGAGATCTCTTCTGCTTGCCTTGTCTGTGAGATAATTTAGGTTCTGGCTCCAGAAGAGGCCTTTGTGTGTGTGTATAATATAGTATGTTAGGAGAGGAACATTCTGCCAGTGGAACTGAGCAGAATTTTGAATCCCTGTATTCAGTGGTAAATATTCCAAGATAAAAATTCCATATCTTGAATGTGGGGGGAAAACAAAGAAAAAGTTAAACAGGATGAAGAACGTAGGCAAGAATACTTTATAAACAAAGAGAAAAGGTGGGAAAATTAGTATTTTTTTCCTTTTGAGTGATGCTGCTGTGCTGTTTAAGTTTTAATGTATCAGGATACCGAGATTACATGGCTTGACAGAGAGAGAGAGAGGGCGTTTAGTACTATTGCTACACTTCCACATTGCCCTTCCCCTTCACTAAGCAAAAAAAATCAGAAGTGATGTTTTTTATTTCCTAATCTGTGAACCAGGTGGAAGGAGTATTTTATCATAAATTCATCAAATGACGGTCTTTTTTTTTCATAGGTAAACCTATTTACCTAATTTAAGAAATGCTTTTAAAAAATGTAGCTCATTTTGTAAGTGAATTACTGAGGGCCCACTACATAATTTATATTGCTATCAACAACACTCATGTTATGTAAGCAATAAGACACGACGGGGTGTGCATGGAGCACATTTTACCGCACTTTCAGGTGCTGAAGGCACTCAGCCCGCAGCCTCCTGCCTTACTACACCCCTGGGCATGTGGTAAAATCTGTTCCATGCATGCACTGTCGTGTCTTATTGCTTACATAATGTGTGTGTTGTTGATGGCAGTATAAATTGTGTAGTGGGCCCTCAGTAATGCAGGGTCCCAACAGGTAGGCCCTATGTGTCAGTGGCTCAGCAGGTAGCACACTCGTCTCTGAGGCTGTGACATTAGAAGGCTATGGGTTCTATCCCCACACCAGGCACTTGGGTTAAATTCCAATACTGACACTGTAGTGCAGCATCGGGGGGGTACTGCAGTCCTGAGGTGCTGTCTTTCGGATGAGACCTTTAAACCGAGATCCCATCTGCCTGTTTCAGTGGTAGTTCAGGTGGGTGTTAAAGATCCCATGACACTTCTCAAAAAGTGTAGGGGAATTTCTTTGGTGCCCTGACCAAATTTTCTCCCCCCATTCACTAAAAAATACCGCCAACAGCTTAATCTGGTTCAAAGTGAGTTGTCATTCCTCTGTATCCACCTCCACCGGTTCGTGCCTAAAAACAGGCAGGATTTGTCTAGTGCACTTACCTGGTCAACAAAAACATAAAAAAAAAAAAAAAAAAAAAGTTGTGTCTGTGTATATATTTATGCCGCTGCAGGGACTTTGTGTCTGTGTAGCCAGTAAGTGCATTGACTCTACACCTTTTAGTGGACAATGGCCGTTTATAGGGTGATAGACTTTTCTTTTTTTTTTTTGTTCCATAGAGGTTTTCTCGCCAGCCATGTCCATTGTATGAGGATATACCATGGTCCCATGGATATGCCCTTCTCAGGCCTTTGTCCTCTGATTATCCCATGGGCCCTGGCAGCCACTGGTTACCCCCACAGCTTGGCTCAAGGTTGTCAAGAAAAGGGATTGGAGTTTTAAGAATTTTTGTGATGTTGTGCATGCAGTTTAGTAAACTGTATAGAGGGAAGCCTGGTATTTGCGCTGTTTAAGGGTGCAGAGTGAAGTACATTTAGGGGCATGGGGTGGATTATGGATTGCTTCAACTGAGCCTACATGGAAACTGAACTTCCTTTGTGGTGCCTGTGGTGGGACCACTCCTCTTACTGGAGACTGGTAGGATTGGGGACTTTTCTTTTCACTATGTATGGGGGCGGGCTGGTCTCCGTGAAACCGTTTCGGACTTTTGGCGAAACTGTGCATCTGAGGGGTGTTCCGTGCATTGATCTGCGCATGTGCGATTGACTACAGCTCCATCTTGCACAGGTACTTGGTTTGTCTGATGTCCATCTTGGTGAACTGTGTATGCTAATTGGAGTATTGATGACCATCTTGGTCATGACAGTGCACACGCATTTGGTAGCAGCCATATTGGGACAGTCTTGCCCATGTGGTCCACTCTTCTGTTGCTTGTCAGTGAGGGTAGATTAAAAATAAAGTACTATTAACCAGAATGGACTGTAAAATAACAGTGGTTATCTGCTGTGACCTAATTTTTTGGCATAGTCCTTCTGGCAGCAGGTTTTTGGAAGTATCAATATTTTGTAGACCTAGGAGATCAAAGAAATGCGATTGAAGGCACTGAACTGCAAGGGATGTGGGCCAAGGCACCAGACTACTGTGGTCCGCTCCCATTGCCTAGCCTATGAGAAGCCATCCTCTTCCAAGATTAGTGACGTGCAGGGCTTAACCCATTCCACCAAAACGTCTGTTGAGCCAGAACTACCTTAGACCCCTTGCTCCTCGATGGATGAACATTTTGAAGAGCCATTATTTCTAGGGACATGGATATGTTGTTCATCCACACTGTCTGGCAGGTATCCTTGCCGCTTTAATTCTTGCCGGAAGGTCTTCAAGCTGGCTCCTCCCACCCACCCGGGTGGTAAAACTCTCGGCTCCGCCCCATTGTGCCAGATCTTCCTTACCGCTTGGAAGCTCAGGTTCCCTCCTTAGTGCTCTGCGTTTGAGACTGGATCCTAATTCTTCGGTTCACCTGAAATTGATTTTGAAGTTTTCCAAAACTTGGTATTCTTTTTCCCTCGCGGCTGCGATGGACAAATCTGTTCCCAGCTTTTAGAGTACCCCTGCGAGACTGAAAATGTCCAGGGCAGATCCGCACTCCCAAATCTACTGCTTAGGCCTAGATCGACCCACAGGCTTGCGGTTGTGCACGTTCCTTTTCGGCCAATGTTCTGGGCGATCGCTGCCCGTTTGAAGCTCGGGTGCCCGAGCGTTTTCGCCCGGTGAAATCGAAAGAGGCGTTAGGCGGTGTCCGCAGCGGCTGGCTCGGCTGAGCAGCTCGAGGCAGTTGATGCGCCCTCGAGGAGAAAGCGGTCCAGGCCGCATCTTATTCTTCCTCGGCCGCGGCATTTATCCCGCTCTCTCTGAGTTCCTTGTATATAGCTTCGTTCAAGGAGCTTTGCCAGTCCCTTTCCACGAAGGGAGAGGGGCCTTCGGGACATTCTTCTCGGCCCAAGAAAAGGGAGTTGAAAGGTAAGTCCCACCGTCGGCGTTCCTGGGAGCAGGAGAGATCCCTCTCCCCGGGCAGCCAACCGTCTACTTTGGTCGAGGTTGCGGCTGAGGCCGCTGGCTTCATGGTGCCTCAGTCAGGCCAGCCTGCCGAAACTCCCGTCGACGAAGTCGAGATTTTTCTTGATCCGTTAGATGGGCTGTCGACTGGAGAAGCCAACAACCCTACTTCACCAGTTCCTCCGGTGGATACCGAGGATCTGCCTGCTCCTTCGGGACCGCAGTCCCCGGTTAAAGTTCCCGAGCCGAGGGAAGAGCGGGTATCCTCCGCCCCTTCCCAGACCCACCCTCTGTCCCCCCGGGAGTCTTGGTCTCTGACCTCTTCTCGGTCTAGCTGTTCCCACCGTCATCGGCGGTCTCGGTCTTGTTACTGAAGTAAGCGGCGATGCCGCTCTTCCTCGGGTGAGGAGAGGTTTCGACGCAAGTTGCGCCGGCGCTACAAGGATTTGATGTGGCAGCAGTTGCTGTTATCCGAGCCTAAGCCGACCCCGGCTAAGACCCTGGCCATCACGTGGCTGTCGCCGGAATGGCCGAAGCAACCACTCGTTCCAGTCGAGTTGCCCGCACCAGGGCCGGTTGCTAAGCCGAAACCAGCTGGTCCACCGATTGTGGTGGAACCTCCACCTCCACAACCTAAGTCGGGGGCCCCGACCAAGAGTTCTCGGTTGGGTCATGGCCTGCCCCACAGGTTGTTGGTCACCCTCACTCCCGACCATCCTCGGCAGGTGGAGGGTGGCTCAGGGCCGACGCAGACTCTTCGGAATCCGACGATGATTCCTCCCTGTTCTCCAGGCAGTGCGATCTGGAGTCCTCCAGGGGCCAGTCAGTGGACGATAGCCCATCGTCCTTCTTGGGTCTGCTTCGACTCATCTCGGAGTCCACGGGATGCAGCTCGAGCCCGTGTCCAAATGGGCCAAGTATCCCGCGGAGATTCGGACCGAGGGGATTCTCCTACGGAGGCCTTTCCGGTGGCTGAGGCCATTGTCGGCCCAGCCTTGGAGCTTTGGCAGCGGCCTGCTTCCTGTCCAGTGCCTTCGGCCAGGATGGCCAGGAAGTATGCGGTCCCTACCGGCTCTTTGCACGGTTTCTCTGAACACCCCTCTGCTGAGGGGTTAGTCACCGACAGCATTTTCCGGTGTTCTGGTAACACTTGGGATGTGGACAAGCCCCCCAACAAGGAGTCCAAAACGTTGGACTTTGCTGGGTGCAAGGTGTATGCTGCGTCCTCCCTCGGCCTCCGACAGGTCAGCTCGGCCGTGCTGATGGCACACTTCTCCCACGCCCTCATGGGCTCCCTGGATGAGGTTGTTCCTCATCTCCCGCCTGACCTGCAGACCACGGTCCGCCAGGTGCGGGACCAGGGCAGGGCGGTGGTGAAGCAGCAGCTCCAGACTGCTCTGGACATAGGTGATTCCTGTGCCAGGTCAGTAGTGGCCGCAGTGGCCATGTGACGCAGGGCATGGCTGAGGATGTCCACTTTCACGGCGGATACCCAGCACAAGTTGGCGGACATCCCCATCTTGGGGACTGACCTCTTCAGCCCCGGAGTGGAGGGACACCTCTAGCAGATTGAAAAGTCCATTGCCACTCTGGACTCAGTCACCTCCGCCCAGAGGGACAAAGGCCGCTGTCAGCAGCAGAAGTCCTTTCGTCCTTCGGTCCCTGCTCCTCGACCATCCCAGCAGCACCAGCAGCAGGGCCAGCAGGCTCACGCTTGGCGTCCCAAACCCAAGCCGACGGCTTCCTCCAACAGGAAGCAAGGAGGTAAAGGCCCGGGAGGTCCCTCGGCCGGTTCTTCCTCCAAGCCTGCCCAGTGATGGGTTCAGGGGTGCCGCCCCCAACCTCGTCACTCCCCCCTGGGTTCCCCCCATGGGGGGACGGCTCTGCCACTTCCTGTCCGCTATCACCACGGACCGCTGGGTGTGGAGGTGGTAGGAAAAGGTCTGCCTCTGGAGTTCGAGCACGTTCCGCCTTTTCGAGCCGTCGCCCCTGGGGGGCACGGGGTCCGCAGCCTCGCTGTTGGCCCGCCAGGCCGACATTGCCCTGCTTCTCGAAAAAGAGGTAATCTGGAAGGTGGCGGATCCTCCTTCAGACCCGGAGTTTGTGTCCAGGTACTTCCTGGTCCCAAAATGGACGGGGGGCTGGTGCCCCATTCTCGACCTGCACGACCTGAACAAGTTCCTAAGGTCTCGGACCTTCAGGATGGTCACTGTGGCTCAGATAATATCATCCTTGGAATGAGGCATGTGGTTCTGCTCCCTGGACCTCCAGGACGCGTTCTTTCACGTCCTAATCCGTCCGTCCCATCAGAGATTCCTCCGCTTCAGAGCGGAGGGATCCCTTTACGAGTTCCGAGCCATGCCCTTCGGCCTCTTCCTAGCTCCAAGTGCGTCACCAATGCATGGCAGTGGTGACAGCATTCCTACGGCGCCGAGGGTCGGGTGTACCCTTACCTGGACGATTGGCTGATAGCAGCCCCCTCCAGACTGGAGGTGGAGCAGTCCAGAGATCTGGCCCTCCAGGTTTGCTCTCAGGTTGGCCTTGTCATCAACGCGGCCAAGTCGGAACTCGACTCTCTGTGAGCCAGAGCACGGCTCCTGGCGGACAGGGCCGAGGTTCTTTCCTCCTTTGCCCAATCATTTCTGGTTGGGCAATTGCGCCCTGACCGGGACTTCCTGGGCCTCCACCAGCGTGGTCCATTGGGCCCGTTGGTACATGCGTCCCCTTCAATGAGGGAGTGGCTGGCCAGTGGTCACAACGCCGCGATCCGTTGGACCGGCCCGTGACAGTGACCCAGGAGATGTGGAGCGCTCTCCAGTGGTGGATCGTTCCAGCTCATCTGCAGGAGGGTATCCCGTTTGTCCGCCCCGAGCCGACAGTCTCCCTCTCGACCGATGCATCTCTGATGGGTTGGGGTGCCCATCTGGGGGAACACCGAGCGCATGGCCTCTGGTCCCCTCGGGAGTCCCGATGCCACATCAACCTGCTGGAGCTCCGAGCAGTCCGTCTAGCTCTCTCCGCCTTCGCTCCGTTTCTGCGGGGTCAAGTGGTTCAGGTCCAGACAGACAACACCACGACCATGTACTGTCTGAACCGCCAGGGCGGGATGCACTCCTTGCTGTTAAGAAAGGAAGCTCGCCACATTTGGTGCCTAGTGCGCAGCCTGGAAACTAATCTCCTAGCCATTCACGTGGCAGGAGCCTCCAACACCCTGGCCGATGCCCTAAGCCGGATAGGGGCTGCATCTCACAAGTGGTCTCTCCTGCCGGAGGTAGTACGATATCTCTTCTCCCTCTGGGGCACTCCTCAGTTGGACCTGTTTGCCTCCAGGGAGAATGCGAAGCTGAGTCTGTTCCATGCCCGCCCCCCTCAGCAGAGCTCGCTGCAGGGGGATGCCTTCTCGAGGCCATGGACCCCAGGCCTCTTCTACGCCTTTCCCCCATTTCCCTTGATCCACAAGGTGCTTCTCAAGGCAAGGAGGGACAAGGCGCAGGTGATTCTGGTAGCCCCAGACTGGCCCTGCCAGTTCTGGTATCCAGATCTCCTCAGCCTCAGCTGCAGGCTCCCGAGGCGGCTTCCAGCCCGCCCGGACCTGATCTCAGTCAATCAGGGAAGGTATTCCATCCGGACCTTCAATCCCTGCACCTGATGGCCTGGTTCCTGGCGGCTAGAGTTCCAGGCCTTGGGTCTTTCGGCCGAGGTCCTCAGCGTCGTTGGGCGTCCGTAAAGTCGACCAGAAAATGCTATGCCTTCAAATGGAAGAGGTTTTCGTTTGGTGTCAGGAGAAGGGCTTGGACCCTTCCGACTGCCCTTATGGCAAGCATTCTGGACTACCTGTGGTCCCTTTTCAGCAAGGGCTTTGATGCGCGACCTTAAGGTGCACCTGGCATCCATCTCTGCTTACCGGGCGCGGGCCGGCAAGCAGTCGGTGGCACAGGAGAAGGTGGTTGGGTGCTTTTTCCAAGGCCTTGACCACATTTCCCCTCCGGTGCGAGAACCTCCACCTCCGTGGGATCTACTGCTGGTATTGGCCAAGCCCATGGGCAAGCCATTCGAACCAATGCACAAATGTGATCTTTCACACCTGTCGTGGAAGACCGCCTTCTTGGTGGCTATCACGTCAGCCAGAAGGATGGGAGAGCTCCAGGCACTTTCCATCGAGCCTCCCTACCTGGCCTTCCACAGGTACAAGGTTGTCCTGCGCCCCCACCTGAAGTTCCTCCCGAAGGTGGTGTCGGAGTTTCACCTTAACCAGGTGTTGACTCTGCCGGTGTTCTACCCCAATCACACCTCTGAGGCCGAGTATAGGCTCCATACTTTGGACCCTAGACGAGCGTTAGCAATATATAAAGAGCAGACGGCTGAAGTTCAGGAGATTCGCCAGCTGTTTGTCACCTACGCTGAAGCTGCACCTGGCAGACCTGCAGCAAAGCGGACGATAGGCAGGTGGATCACCTCCTGCATAGAGCTCTGCTACTGGTTGGCGGGCTTGGAGCCTCCCAGAGGGATAAGAGCTCATTCTACCCGCCATACCGCTGCATCGGTAGCTGCTTCCAGGGATGTCCCTATCCAGGATATCTGAAGGGCTGCTACCTGGAAGTCGGCACATACCTTCATTACCCACTACCACATCGACCTCGAGTCACGCCTGGATACTGATTTTGGGGCCTCAGTTCTCCAATCTCTCTTTCCCAAGTAAGTATTGGGGGTGTGCGCCTTGCCTCCCTCCTCCCAGAGAACTGCTAGGAGTCTGCCAGACAGTGTGGATGAACAACATATCCATGTCCCTAGAAATACAGGTTACTCACCTGTAACAGGAGTTCTAGGAATGGTATATGTTGTTCATCCACACGACCCACCCAACCTCCCCGGCTTCGACGCACAACCTGAGCTTCCAGCGGGCCAGATCTGGCGTCATGGGGTGGAGCCGAGAGTTTTACCACCCGGGTGGGTGGGAGGAGCCAGCTTGAAGACCTTCCGGCAAGAATTAAAGCGGCAAGGATACCTGCCAGACAGTGTGGATGAACAACATATACCATTCCTAGAACTTCTGTTACAGGTGAGTAACCTGTATATCTGACCCATTGAGTCAAGATGGGCATCGAGATTGCCATCCCCTCTGGGATGGGCAGATTCACACCACTGCTCCCGCTACTCTTCCCTCTCTTCACTTGCACCAGCAACATCACTGTACCACTCTCATCTCTAAATTCCGGGTAGGATCCCTCCCCTTCTACTTCTCCTTTCTTCTCTCCCCCTGCCCTCTATTCAGTTTGTGGCAGGCTTCTTTCTCCTATCGTCTTCCCTTCCTCTGGAACTCACTACCAATCTCCCTTTGTCTAGCTCCATCTCTTCACAACTTAAAACGAAGTATGCTATCCTTAAGCCCCCGCCCCATGTTCCTGTCCTTCCTCCTCTTGACAGCCTGGGGTGATTCTCTCGCTACCCCCAATTAATTTGATTCTTTATGCACTTTACTATTTCCCCAAATGCTCTCCATCATGTTCTGGACTCTGCTGCATACTGTTATTTCCTGGCTTTCCATTCTGTATTATTTTTATCCATCTTTCCTGTTTATTATTGCTACCGTTTTATTAGCTTACACCTCTACCAGTTTTTCTTGTGTGATGCACATCATTCCAGTCCTACTGTTCACTTAATTGTACCTAAAGCACCTTATGTTTTTACTTAATTGTAATCTGTCTTTATACTACCCTTCTTCCCTTTCCCCGGGTCACACCTAGAAATGAGCTTCGACTCAGTGTGCCTTTCCTGGTTACCAAATTTTTAAATAAAGTCATTCATTTCAACCCATCCTGGCTAAGCTCGTACACATGGATGATTACCTCACTGATACCATGTTTGCCTCTCCACTGCAAAAGAGGAAATGTCCCCCCCTCAGGACCCGCTGCCTTCACAGAAGACCTTAGATCACTCTCTGAGGCCGCATCTTAGGGAGAAGTCCCCCCATAGTGTCAGATCTCACATGGACAGGTCCCCCACTTCATCTCTTGAAAATGACTCGGGTCACTCTGTAGCAGAAGTGGGTGAGTATGTCTTCTCAAACGAGGACTATATGGATGAGCAATCAGGGAGAGTGTTTAATTGGTATAGCCTCAATTTCTTCATCACCTTGGACATAGAAGACCACCTCAGAAGGAAACCAAAGAGAAGTCTAACGCCCTAAAATGAGAGGCCAGGAAGGATCAGCTTTCCTGGTATGTGACATGGGCAAAGACCAATTGATAGCAGAGTGTAATTACATATAGAGGAAGACCTTGGTACTACACTTCAGAGGTATAAAAGTTGAGTGCAGAGACTTGGGAAACAGTCTTGGAGGCGGATGCACCTATCTGTGCTGCAGTAAAGAAAACTACGCTACCACTTAAGGGGGAGTGTCCATTAAAGCACTACTACCCATTAAAAAAAAAAGAGTCCGTAATGAAGAAAGTATATGTGGTGGCAGGTGTATTGATAAAGGCAGTACTGTGTATCAAACCAGTCCCTGTGAGTGATAGCTTTATGAGTAAAAGGGAGATTAAGTATTATTTTACCATGTTGGACACTGATAGCAATGTCCATATTTACAGTTAGTTTTTTTTTTTTTGTTTGTTTGTTCTGGGGCCTATCCGGCAGGCTAGATATTTCCATTAGAATGTAGTACACTAATTTATCTTTTTAAAATGTCATGTTTCTTGCATGTAAATCTTGCCAGTGTGATAACATCAATGTTTTCATCTGCTTACTACTTTAAGCAGCATCACTGTACTATATGTGCCAGTGTTTGTTAATGTAAGCAGTGACATGACAAGGTGTTTGGTATGAGACAGTTGCATACCCAGGTAAGTAGTAAAGCCCAAAGCTTTTACACTGGATGCCTTTGGTACCTTGAAGTGCAGTTGTAACATACAAATCAAGACCATTGAGTGACTTATTGTGCTTATACAATAGATAATATACGTTTTAAAAATGAAAACAAATTGAAAAAGCTTTTTTTTTTTAAGTGGTGGTTAACATGTGGGAAAGTAGTTTCTTCGTATAAAGGACTTGCCACCAGGGGATGCTACATAGTCCTTGTTTATGTGAATGGCCTTGATATATTTTTTACTATTTCCCCACTGTTTGTTTTATGAAAAAAAATTCTTGCCTTCCTAAAAAACACCAACTAATGGGTTTATTGGCTTGTTGTCTAGTAGAACAGGTCTTCTAAGGAAAACAATTGTGATATGTGAGCAGTAACCCACAACAGGGTATGGGGTTATTGGGGATTAATGAACACCTGGGTGCACTGTGAGGCATGAGTTGCAGCAGAAGAGCAGAAAATTGGCATTGGATATTCACAGACCTGCTAAATAGGACAGGGGGAAGAAAGATGGCTAGCGAGTTTTAACTATTAAATTTTAATAATGTGTGTGTGAAGCAGGGACTGGGGTTGGATGCAGTGATGTTTTGCATAAAGTTGTGTTATTTGTAATTTCTGAAGTAAAGGCAAGTGAGAGGATATTAGGTTTTTCTTTACTACACAAATAACTTTCAGAAATGTGGTTTTCAAAAATTATTGGGGGTATGGATATCTTAAGTGCAGTACATCCTGATTGCCTAAAGATGAAGACTTATCGAACCGTTGGCTGCCTGCCTACACAGACATCCGTTCTGAACCCTATTGGCCAGTCAGAATGAAAGACATTACTTATCCATTTTATAGAATTCTTTATACATGCCTGGAGTCCCCCCCATGTATGTGAGCACACAATTTTAAATGTTGTATCAGGCAGACAGGTAGATGGTTCTGTGCTGCCTTTTCCACAACTGAGTTGGGTACCATATTTTACTCTAGTCTTGTTGAAAGTCTGGTCTGATGTATTACAGGCTATGTAAAGGCACACACTGTAGCGTCTTTCTTGAGGGTAGAAGCCCTACATTATTAGAACATTTTGCTTCACAGAAAGCTTTGTATGCTTCCAAATGAATTAATTGCATGAAGCTTTTACTTGTTTTATTTGATGTTTGTTAACTGAGTAAACTCACTGGAGAATACAGTCGCCATTTTCAGGAGCAACCTGGGTACATTTAGTACTAGTACGTATGACAGATCAAACATGTATTGTAAAATTACAGAGGTTTCAAAACATGATAGCAAGGTTCAGATGCAGAGAAGCAACACATTAGTCAGAGCATATGCAAATGAAGTAAACTTTTAAGTACTCTTTAGCTGGCCCATTAAAGCAGCAATAGCATTACTGCAGTGCACAATGGTGACAGCCTGAGTTCAAGAAGTCAGTCACCTAAGGAGGCAGTGGGGTGAAGGATTGAGCGTCCCAGTAGACACTTGCCCTTTATGGGAGAGGATGGTTGTCTCTTCTGCCACACCTGCTGCGGTAACACAAGCTGTGCAGCAAGCCTGGATGGCTGTGGGAGGGTGAGTCAGCTGGCTCTAGTGGTGCATCGCCTTTAAAATTGGCTTATTAACTTACAAGGCCCTGCACAATTTACATTATGGTTGCTAGAAAGATCTCTTGTCTTTCCACACCTAGTAAAACTATGGTTCCGTCTTAAGTAAAACTATGGAATGTTTAGTTAAGAGTTGGATTTACTGGGTCTCAAGGACATCAACTAACATGGATTTACCGCATGATGATCCTGCACCACAAATTTGACTGCTTTTTACAGTAAGGTGGGGTAAGTCTAGACGACAATCTTCCTGTTGATGTTATACTGCTAGACTTCAGAAAGGCATTTGACAAGGTGCCTAATCAAGAATTGACAAACTAAAAGGTCTTGGTCTGAGTTTCACTTTGATTAGATGTATACAAAATTGGCTGTTGGAATAGAACCCAGAATATCAGAATTGGTGGTCAACTTTCCAATACTGGGTCAGTTAGCAGCGGGGTGCCACAAGGGTCGGTTTTGGGGCCAACCTTATTTAATTTATTTATAAGCAGTACAAATCATAATATAAATAATCTAGTCACCAAGTTTGCAGATGAGACTAAGGAGACAAAGTGGACACAATTGAAAAACATTTAGCCCTATCCAAAGATCTTAAATGTGTCGAACAATAGACAATCTGTAACAAAATGGTTCTTAATATGCACAAATGTGTAGTAATTCACCTAGGAAGAAATAATCCAAATTATAATTATCACCTAAATAATGCACCTGTTAAATAGAGAATAATATATGGGGTGGTGTGTGTAACGAGATTTTACACACACCCGAGTTGTGGGATGCTACATAACCCCGAGGCGAAGCCCCGAGGGGTTTATAAACTGCATCCCACACCCAGGTATGTGTAAACCGAGTTTTACACACACCCTTATTTTATTTTTTATAATTGCTGACAGCAATTTTTTCCAACCCTCTGTCTGAATCTCTCTCACACACACACACACTCTGACTCTATGTCTCACATACACACACACACCCCCGTCTGTCTTTCCAGTCTTTTTTTTTTTCAGTTTGTTTTAATCGCTTTTTTTTTTTTTTTTTTATCATCTTTGGCCAAAGTCTGTGTGTGGAAATCACGATAGTCTTACCTCAAGGAGTGAGGTATGAGCCGCTCATGTTGTCTTCACGGCTTTCGAATGGCGCGATCAACCAGATATTTAAATGACTGTTTAATTTTTTTTTATAAAGGCGTTGAGTACTTTGGTCTGGCAGCTTGGCGGCTCCTCGGCTCCTCGTTATGCGGGTAAGGGCGCAGCATGTTTTGCTCCACAGTGGGAAGCCCGCCCAGTGGGACGTGTAGCCAGTCAGGAAGTGACTGTTCTCAATTGACGCGATGCATGTTTGCCGTTATAACCCGCGGGTTATAACGGCAAATTATAACTCGGTCAGCCTATGGAAAAAATTGCTGGTCAGTAATTATAAACTTATAAAGGTAAGAGACCTCTGGGTAATTATTAATAACTTGTCAGCCTCAAATCACTGTAAAAAGATCTCACAAACTGCATATATGTTAACATTCATAACATGGACTTACAGCAGTCGGAGAAGTGATTAGTGTAGGGCAGTCACATGACTATACATTAATTCCCCAGAGATGCACAGTAAGTGCAAGTTGTCATCAGTCCCTAAAAAGCAATCAATCATCCCTCCAGATCTTGTTACGGCATACCCGAATAATTATTTTAGGCGGCCGTTGTCGCTCAGTGAGGATTTCCCACTGTGAGTACTCCCGAGCAGCCACCCATACCGGGAAACAGAGTACCTGCTAGCCACCCACTTGGTGGAAATTTGAGGTCCCAGCTTACATGTGTAGAAGAGTGGAGAGCAACTGTGAAAAGAGTTGCCTGCGAAGTGTCGAAGCTTTCTGACGTCATGCTGTTCGTTATGAGCATTGCTGACCGAGCGAGTCAAAATGGTGCTTCATGATGTGAACAGTTGTCTTGCAATAAAGAGAGACACAGTGGAGCCGCTGTCGCGCCCCCCACCCCCACGATACAGTCTGCTGTGCTCCAAGTTGCATGTAACAGATGGCACGTATAGGAAGTTTTCCCAATGCATGCAGCACCTGAAAGTCTGAAGCTGTAGCTGTCGTTTCCGTGAACACATCGCAAGGGGAAATGCCATAGTTCTCTGCATACTATTGATAGTGTGGGCAAAAGTGGCTCGCTGTATGTAAAATAGCAATATCAGGAAGTCCTGCAATGTTATCTGCCATTGTATAGTGTCTCCGTTGCGCTGTCATTGTCCTACCCACTGGCAGAATGCAGCTCCGTGAACCGCAGCATAATGTCTGTCGTCGCGGCATGTAAGTGGCATTTTTCAATCATGGCAAGTAATGTATGAAGTTGCAGTGGCAAATCGTGTTAAATAATGTATGTGTGGGTCATTTGTGGTATCATTTGAGAACAGCGTTTAACTGTAAACTTCAGTGTAGGCGAGGGTATGTGTAAAGTCAGACTGCAGTATAGCAAGGTAAAAAAAAATGAATATATCCACTCTCCGAGCAGAAAGTGGCAATATAAAAAGACAGCACCCTCTCTAATTTTGACAGTAGAATATGAAGTTCGACCTGACCCTTGATTCTATAATCTGTGGCCTGTTCACCACAAAATTATGTATGTTGAACTATTTTTACTATGTCAGAACACAGAAGACTGTGGTTCCACGGTCAAAAATAGTGGAAGAACACTAAATAGTTTCCACATTTTTTCTTTGTTATAAGAACTGCTTTGGTCCAAATTTGGTCCATGTTATAAACGCAACAACCCACTCCAGGGTGTGCATTTATTGGGGATTAATCAACACCCCGGTTGCTGTGAGGACACTTGGTCTGCGGCCTCGTGCCTCACAATGCACCCGGGGTGTTGGTTAATCCCCAATAAATGCACACCCTGTCGTGGGTTATTGCTTACTAAACAGTCTTTTGTGAATAAAACGGAACAGTGCATAATCCCAGTATACCTGATTTATATTAGGCCTCATCTAGATTTCTGTTCCTCATTCTGAAACCCACATCTAAAACGAGGCATAAACTTATTAGAACAAATCCAATGCAGAACTACAAAGATTATACCCAACATAAGACATCTACCATACCAACATAGATTACTAAAAACTGGCTTGGTAAATCTTGAAAACAGAAGATTAAGGGGGTGACTTGTATTGCTTTTTAAGATTCTGCATAGCCCGGACTTAACGTTAGTGTGGAATTCAGTTTGCAGATCAGAAAGTGAATACTAGGAGCCATTGTCGCCAACTAGTAGTCCCAAAGGCAACTACCAGCAAAAGAGACTACTGTTTTACTATAAGGGCTAGTAAGGCTTGGGAACAAGTTAGGAAGTCGTAGAAGTCAGTGGATTTGTGACATGTAATTCTAGATTGGACAAATATTGAAACTGGCCAGCAGGTGCAAATTAATATGTCCACACAGCTGTGGGAGACATTCTTGATGGGTGTAAGCCTTCTTATGTCTACACAAACCTAGTAAACCTCTGTCCGCCGTCTTTGCTTCACTGAGGTGGGTCTTTTGTCAGTTCCCCAATCAAGGCTGAAATAGTCCAGGGATCGGGCCTTTAGGACGGCTGCATGCTCCCCTCCTTTGGACTTCTTTGCCACCCCATATTTGCTCTGCCCTTCTAGTGGAGGGTTTTCAAGAGAGCTCTGAAATTGTATTTCTTCCAACAATTCCACTCTTTAACAGGGTTCATTTTTGGGTGTGGGATTGGGACCATTGGCACACAGTTTTTAATTTTGACCCACCTTTTCTTATACTTTGGGGACAACCTGCTCACTGTTATAGAGGTTTTGTACTGCTGTTTTATGAATCTGGGCTCGGCTGAACAATATGACTGTTGATTTTTTCATTTGACCTTTATTTTTTATACTCAGTGGGTCAGTGTCCCACATAGATGAATATCTGAAATGAATCCTGCTTCATCTGCTGTTAGTTTAGGAGACTAAAGGAGCTTAATATGTATACCCTTGAGGAAAGAAGGGAGAGGGGGGACATGATAGAAACTTTTAAGTACCTCAGTGGAATCAACAAAGTCCAAGAGGGTAGCATCTTTCAGAAAAAGAGACGTGCAAGAACAAGGGGACACAATTTAAAGATAGAGGGGGCGGTTCTGGGGCAATGTGAGAAAGTATTTTTTCCCAGAGAGGGTAGTGGATGCATGGAACAGCCTTCCTGAGGAGGTTGTGGGGTCTAAAACTGCGGGAGAATTCAAGAATGCATGGGACAGACATAAGGCAGTTCTTGTGGGGGGTAGGAAGAAATAGGCTGTTGGTTAACTAGGCTCTGCGGCCTATCCTGTAGGTAGGGAAATGGGCAGACTAGGTGGGCCAAGCGGTCCTTATCTGCCGTCAAAGTCTATGTTTCTATGTTTCCCATTACAGCATCCTGAAACTCCAGGATAGGGTACTTCAAAAATAAAATTGCCTCGCCTCTGTGCCTGGCATGCCCATTGCATGTGTGCAGACATGCATTCGTACCACTGACTCAAGAAGAGTGAGAGAAGAAAAGCTGCCAGCCAGGAGCAAGGTGAAACCTGCTCCCTGCAGGCCCCTTACCCGCCGACCTGTCTCCGACTGAGTCTTCAGTGGGGGGAGCTTGCCTCATCCTAGGGGGATGGGGTATGCTGTAGGACTACAAGGAGCTGGAGGCAAGTCCTAGGGATTGTGCGGTGATGAGGCTGGGAGTACAGGTTGAAAGGGCATGGGCTGGATCAGCTGGGAGCATGGAAAGAAAGAAAAAAACCAAAAACTTTAAAAGCACTCTGTCAGCTTCAGTTTAAATAGGTAAGTGGATGTTTGTCTTAGGCAGGAGCTCATTCCACGTTTTTGCTGCACAGTAAGCAAAGGCTGTTTTGCAGTTATTAGATTAAGTAAAATGTTTTTTCACCAGGTTTGAGTTAGCAGACGGTAGGCCAGTATTAGTCATGTAAGGGTAGATCATGGGTCATTGGGTGATGAGTGCTAGCAAATGGGGTCTTAGGGTGTATCTGTCCTCTGAGGCTAACCAGCCAAGTTTAAAATAGAGGTTACAGTGATGTTCCCTGTTTCCTGCTGACAGTGCACATCGACAGATTGCATTATGCAGAACAGTGTTGTTTATTTTGTTTTTGTTTTGTTGCTGTGTTTTGGCACATACCTTTCCATACATTAAGTAAGTAGTAACCCACGATAGGGTGTGCAGTTATTCAGGATTAATCTACACCCCGGGTGCGTTATGAGGTGCAAGACTGCAGGCCAAGTGTCCTCACAGCACCTGGGGTGTTGATTAATCCCCAGTAACCACACATCCTGGAGTGGGTTATTGCGCTTATTGGGTGTCACCAGAGTGGAAAAAACATCACAAGTCATGAAAAGATAGGAACTTTTTTAATGTGTTCTGCTAACACCACAAGCACGGTGGTGCTGACAGTGCTGAATTGTGCTATGTATGCAGTGGTGACACTCCTTAGTTTCGGAACACAGACCACACAATACAAGAAGATCACCATGCACTTTTACAGAGTACACACATTACAAAATTGTAAATGTATCACAGAAATAGGAGACTCAGTGTGAAGCACAGCTGCTGTGATCTCCTGTGTCTGGGGAAGTGACTGTTGCACTGTGCTGTCCGTCCAGTGAGAGAGACAGAGACAGAGACAGAGAGAGAGAGAGAGAGCGTGGGACTGGGAGATGGTCAATGTCCCACAGCCACTGCAATATCCTGTGTGCTGCTGAATCTGTGTGTGTGGGTCATTCTCTCTTTCTCTCTCTCTCTGCAGTATTCGTTTTTCCCCCTGACACACTGTTGGCCCCAGTCATCAGCGAGAGACACAGACTGCGCTGCTGCTGCTTCATAGCTTTTGCATGTCACTCCCTGAGAAACACTTGGAAGACCACTCCTGTGCTGATTACTTTTGAAAAACTGAATTGCTGCAGTTGTGGCTGCAACAGCTCACAGCTGAAGGTCTCTAGAAAGAGGCGCCACCACCCCACTGGTGCAGTTATCAAAGATGTTCCCTGTTACTGCTCACGATGCAGTCGGTGAGTAATACACACTACATTCTGCTACCTGCAGTGGTAGAAAGACAGTGATTGAAATGGGGAAAAGGCAGCTGTGCTTCACACATTCCTGGGGGATGGGACAGAGACACGACCAGGGATGTTGGGTGTGGATGCAGTACTTAAACTATGGCACTTGCATGCACCATGCGGTTGGGAAACATACTGCATTTACATGCAGGATGGCGTGAAAGAAATTGATGGTGCATCCATCTACAGTAACAGTCGACCACACTTGCCAACACTGCGGATTGTCCCCAGCCGTGGTGATACCTGACAGACTGGGAGGCAGAGAGACACATGGCAGTGTCAGCAGGGGCGGACACAGGGGATATACCTGCTGGAGCTCACTCGCCCATGTCTATACATTGACAACCCGCAATGCAACCGCAACATTAGAAGGACACTGTGCTTGGTGTGAGTCACTCAGCAGCATGAGGAACAGCACGGGGTGTGTGGACTTGGGGGCAACAGCTGCCACCAGAGAGCACACAACATTTTGTAAGGCAGCAGGGGCTGCAGCAGGATGGGGGCGGATTTGCACACTGCAAGCAAAACGACACCTAGTGGGGAAAGGGAAACTGTGGTAGACAGAGACAGATAGAAAATTGCAGCACCGTTGCTGTTTTCTCTCTCTTGCAGTACTTACTTTGTTCTCAGAGGTACCAAGAGGGCGGGTGGGTGGGTAGAAGCACAGACAGGTAGTACTTCACTGTCTTGGGACACAGTCATTATAGGTGCTGTTGATAGATGGAATGACTGTCAGTACTCGTACCATGGGGTAGGAGCATTAAGAAAACGTAGTGGTACAGGACGATCACTCGCTTAGCGAGAAAAACAATGGCCACTTCTGAAACTGATTTCCCACTAAAGTAACAAGAGCCGGACCCTCTCCCTGATCTGTTAAGAGGGGCTGATCACAACGTGCTGTGCATGTATGGGAAATTAACGGTCAGGTGATTGCCCTGTACCAATCGCGTCCCTTACTGCTCCTACCCCATGTTATAAGGATCCATAGTCCAGTGTGGGTAACAGTCCTGACCTTGCAACAGACACACAATATTTACGCACAGTTCTGCTTATATTTCACATATGCTTCCTTTGTCATATAGATTTTATACTGTATTAGGCACCCAGCTTTTGATGTGTTTGTTTATATACATGATCTGTATGTACATCAAATGACAGGCTTTGATCTACTGTAGTTAGATGCCAGGCACTGGAAAAATTCAACTTGTAGGAAAACTAATTATCTATGATTTAAATTGAGAAGTTTCTGTTGTGTTTAGAGAGCGTGGGCTTGGTTCCGAACAGAGCATGCTATCTTCCTGTTCAGTACTTGATGCAATAGTATGGTCCACAAAATTTTTTTTTTTTTTTTTTTAAGATAATACAAATGGCACTATCTTTTTTTAGTTGTATTTTTTTTTTCTATTATTTTTGGTCCAGCTTTCTCTAACCTCAGGTCTTGTCCGTTCGTTGCCCCATGTTCAGGCTTGCCCCCCTGGGCGGAACCGCTGAGGGGGTCTTCCCACTCCCTAATGGACATTGTGGGCAAGCCCCAGATTACCCCCCCAAGTCAGGGCCACGAGAGCAGGACCCCCCCTCCCGGCGGGTATAGGTGGCAGTGGGTGACGGAACAGGATGAGCCGTCATGCTAGGGGCCAGCATTTTTTGTGTTTTTTTTTTTCCTGGGGGCGGGGATGTGCAGTGAAGTCCAGCATCCACCCTGCCCCCGAGCATTCAGGCACGGTCGCTGCAGTACCTCGTCCTCCACTAGGGGTCCATTAAGAGCTGGACACACACCCTACCCTCCCTCCGGAGAAGGAGAGCAGTCCTCTGGACGCTCCATCCTTCTTCCCCTGGCTGGCCCTCCAATGCCCCAGGTCCGTTCTGGAACCCTGGTTGCCGGCGTCACAAGCGGAAATCCAACCACTTCGCCGACGATCCGGCACAGTTGGCACGATCAAAAATATTATACTAACCTACTCAAAAGCCAGCAGAATTGGCCAAATGGTCTGTCTTGTCTGCTCGAAAACCAGCAACCTAGTGGCTGCTCGCCTTACCAACCCCCAGCCCCCAAGAGCGTCTTCTGTAGTTTGTTTCCCCTTATACCTTGTACATGTCCCACCCCTTCTTGAATCCCTCCACAAATTTTTTTTTTTTTTTTTAGAATATTAGCATACTTTTTTTTATTTTATTTCATCCCTGAAGTAAAATATGTGGTGTTCATTTTTTTTTTTTGCATTATTATTAAAGCATCTGCTCCCTTACCATGGTCATCATGAAAATGCTAAGCATTTTGGTGTGCTGTTTAGCATCACAAATACAGTATATACTAGCACCATCCTGACAGAGCTGCAGTATGAATCTAGTGCGCACATGCAAAGAGTAAACCTCAAGGGAACAGACTTGACAAGAAAAAAAGTTGGTTGTGGCCATATTTATTGACTTTCGTCATTTAATTTCAAGACTAGAAGTAAAACTTTTCAAGCTATCTTAAGGAACATAAACACTTACTGAAAATGAATCTAAGAATTCTGTAAATTAATGCATTACTACTAAATAAAACAATTCTGTATGTTGTATTTTGCAGACTTATAAAATATTGCTGCTTTAAACTGATAATTTATTGCACAGCTCTAGTTATGGTTAGCCTCGTTTCCTACTGGCAATCATTCATGCATACGTACCCTGTTTTAATCTTCCCTAAGCCTGTGACAACAAGATTTTCTGTTGCTGCTCTGAAACCTCTTGTTTCTATTTACTTAAAGGATGCATTTTGGTCAGGAAGTCCGAACTGCTGTGCTCTTTATAGTTAAATGTTTGTATTGAAAATGAATAACCTTGGCATTTGTTAGGCTGCTGTTTATCACTGTCATGCTATGTTGCTTGAAGAAATTTTGAGAAATGAAAGAGCAGCTTGTTCAGCTAGTGCTGTGATAAAATATTCATCATTGAGCATCTTACTGGCCCTCCAGATTTTGTACAGTGGAAGCCTGTTAATAGGGAAGCTCAGTACCAAGCATACTACGGTATGTCCCCTTTTTCTGACTGTTCCTAAGCAGAACAAATTAGCATTTTTTTAGCTTAAATTTTATTGAAGTTTCAAGATCCACAGGAGATAAGACAGTATGTATGGGTTCTGCAGTTACTGGAAAATAAATAGGTGCAGAATCACATTTCGTTAAAAGGCAAAATCATCATTGGAACAAATCTGCATTTTTAAAATGGACGAGGAAAAATACACATGTAAAAAATGTTCTTTTAAACCGCATAAGCGCTGTTAAGAGTACCCGGTCAAAGGCTTCTGCGGTACCACTGTAATTGGTTCAATTGATAATCTGTTCATACAGCACTGATATGTACACATGTGGAAAATATTTTTCAGGATTCCATACAGGATGTTATGAAATGTGCACACATATGCAATTAAATAACATGGGCCTTCTGGGAAAATGTAACCAAAAAAAAACAACATAATATTTACATAGAAACATAGAAGTTGACGGCAGATAAGGACCGCAAGGCCCATCCAGTCTGCCCATTTCTTTTTCTACCTTATAAATGTGCCATCGGCCTTTGCTCTGTCAGTGGCCTATCTATTCATAGTCATTTGTATTGCTCCCTTATGCCTATCCCATGCCTGTTTGAAGCCCTGCACTGTATTCATAACCACCACTTCTTGTGGTAAGCCATTCCATGCATCCACCACCCTTTCTGTGAAAAAAGAATTTCCTCATATTCCCCTTAATCGACCCCCTCTAATCTCGTGCTGTGTCCTCTTGTCCTGCTATTTTTCTTATATTTAAACATGTTAGACTCTTTCACCTTGTTAATGCCCTTAAGGTGTTTGAATGCCTCGACATATCACTTCTCTTCCTCCTTTGCTCAAGGGTATCATATTGAGCTCTGTTAATCTGTCCTCTAATGTCTTCTGATGCAGTCCCTGCACCATTTTGGTTCTTCTGGACTGCCTCAATTTGGTTAATGTCCTTGTGAATGTGTGGCCTCAATACTGCGCATGATACTCCAGATGGGGCCTAACCAGTGTCTTGTAAAGAGGGATTATTACCTCCCTCTTACGACATGTGATACCCTACTAATACACCCTAATGCCCCCTAGCCTTATCTACTGCTTTAGAGGTCTGCTTGGATGATTTTAGGTCATCAGTGATGATGATGCCCAAGTCTCTTTCTTCCTTTGTGACTGCTAACAACTCCTCCCAGCCTATAGGTGGCTTCAGGGTTTCTCTTCCCTATGTGCATGATTTTGCACTTCTTTGCATTAAATCCCAGTTGCCACTCTTCTGACCATTTTGCTAGTTTATCCAGATCTCTTCTCATTCTGCCCACCCCATCTGGATCATCTACTCTGTTGCAGATCTTGGTGTCATCTGCAAACAGACAAGCTTTTACCCTCTAGTCCATCTGCAAGGTCACTAATGAAGATGTTGAAGAGGACTGGCCCCAGGACTGATCCCTGAGGTACCCCACTTGTGACTTGCATCTCTTCTGACTGTTTTACCATTTACCACCACTCTGTTTTCTGCCCGTCAACCAGTTTGCCACCCAGTTGACCAACTTCTGACCCACCCCGAGCCTAACCAGCTTATTTATCAATCTTCTATGTGGAACAGTGTCAAAAGCTTTGCTGAAGTCAAGGTAGGTACATCAACTGCTCCCCCTTGGTCCACCACTCTGGTTACCCAGTCAAAGAAATCTATGAGATTAGTTTGACAGGACCTTCCATTTGTAAACCCATGCTGTCTTGGATCCTGTGCCCCTATGGATTCCAGGTGTTGCACTATCCTTTCCTTAAGGAGTGCCTCCATAATCTTGCCCACTACTGAGGTAAGACTGACTGGTCTGTAGTTCCCCATCTCCTCCCTGCTACCACTCTTGTGGAGTGGGATCACATGAGCCCTTCTCCAGTCTTCTGGAACCTCTCCTGTGCTCAGAGACTCACTAAACAGTTCTGCTAATGGCTCTGCTAGTTCCACCTTTAGCTCCTTAAGTACCCTGGGATGTATACCATCAGGTCCCATTGCCTTATCCACCCTGAGCTTAGCAAGCTCTTGTAGGACCCTTTCTTTTGTGAAAGGAGTAGTGCTCACCTCCCTCCCCCTGTGTCCATGATGCTGAGCTGTGGGTCCTGCCCTACCTTCTCTTCAGTAAATACTGAGCAAAAGTATCTATTTAGGATAGATGCCTTTACAGGGTCCTCCTCCTCACATGCTCCCTTTTCTCCATTAAGCTTCTCAATACCCCCTCTGGACTTTCTCCTTTCACTAATGTATCTATAGAAAGTCTTGTCATCTTCTTTTACTGTTCGTGCTAGTGTTTCCTCAGTTTGGGACTTTGCCTGCCTTACTGCCTTCCCTGCTTCCCTTAGGGCAATTTGGTATGCCTCCCTATCTTCATCCTGCTGTGTTCCCCTTATATTTCCTGAAGGCCAGCCTTTTGGCTCTGACCTTTTCTGCTACTGTATTTCAGAACCAAAGTGGTTTCCTTCTTCTTTTGCACTTCCTTTTCTGTCTAACACAATGGGATGTTGCTTCAAGTATTGCATCCTTAATGCTTGCCCACTTTGCCTGTACCCCCTCACCTGTGTACTCTTTCCCTGGGTTTTTGTTTCCCAGATGCATTACTTTGCATTGAATCTGAGCTGCCATGTATTTGACCATTCCTCCAACCTTGCCAAGTACCTTTTCGTCCTTTCCACTCCACCTTGTGTAATAACCCTGTTGCAGATCTTTGTGTCATTGGCAAAGAGACATACTTTTCCTTCCAGGTGCTTTCCAATGTCACTTTTAAAGATTTTAAAGAGGACCGGTCCCAGTAGTGAACCCTGCGGTACTCTGCTAGCTACCCTCCTTTCTTCACTGTGGACTCCATTTACTATTACCCCTTTGCATCCTGTTGTCCAGACAGTTTGCCTGGTGCAGACCAGTGGAACGGGTGAACTGCAGTTTGCACACTGAACATTCAACTTGCCTGAGAGTCACCAGGTATAAGCCTCGATTTTGGTGCTAGCTCATTGCTGGAGTGCGTGAGATGGCACACTTGCGTGCTAGACCAGGGATCGAAATTAACATGAATAGCCTGTTCCCTGTGCAGGTGGGAAGAAGCTAGTGCATCTTCTTTTCTCCCTTACTTGCACTGTGGTGCATGTAGTTTGTAGGGCTCTAGGACCCTAAAGGCTTCAGCACATCCCTGAGGTCAGCCCAGGGGAGGTGATGCACACTTTTGCCCATTCGTGTTCTGACATCTCGACCCTTGGTCACATGGTCTGAGTCTCTGTAGTGCGATCCTGTAGGTTTCATACCCACTGTCAACCAGAAAGAGTTGGAAAGATGCATTAAGTACCAACTGCGCATGCGAAGCTCAAATGTGCATACGCAATTGTCATTTCATACTGTACTCCAGTGCTGTGCCCCTCATTGCATTCAGGAGAGCTGGAGAGAGCAGCATGAGGCGAGCATAAGAACATGCAGTCCCTTTCAGGGTTCAGGGAGAAAATTAAGGCCTTTTAAGGACTTTTGCACAAGAAAAAAAAAAAAAATTAAAGCCCTTTTTAGTGTTTGGGAGGAAAAAGGTATAAAGTCCTTCTGTAGCTTCTGGGCCTCAGTGGTGGCCTCAGGGAGAAAAAATGAAGCCCTCTTAAGGGCTAATATATTAAGGGAAAAAAAAGATATTAAAGCCCTTCTGTGTCTTCTGGGCCCTAGTAACATATTTGTGCTGGACAGAAAACAAAATGGAGCCCTCTTAAGAGCCATTATACAAAAACTATATATATTTTAGATATTATAGTGGCACGATAGGGCCACTATAAGTTAGGTTGAGTAGTATGTTTAATGTTAAACATCAGATTTTGCACTTTAACAACTTTGCAACCAATCAGTGGATTTGCACAAAATTTGGAATACATTGTCCCGTGGAGTAGGTCTCTTGACATGGCAAGTTTAGTTTCAGTTGAATGTGCGGACTCTGAGATCCGGATAGTGCAAAACTCTTAAAAGTCGCCACTTTCTGCAGTTTGTTTACCTCATCGCCTTGTGCCCAGACGTGGAATTTTGGTGTGAATTTTTTATGGTAGAAACAGCTTCGGTAAAAGAACTGCCATGTGTTTGTTTGGTGAAACAATATTAATCTGTTGCAGAGTTGTTCAGTTTTTAAGTTCCCATTTGTTTTCAATGGGAAGATCACGTCCCAGGATAGAGGGAGAAAGTTTGACGATGGATTTGGCCTCACGGAAAAGGATTCTTTTTTGTGAGGGACCAATCCTTGTTCATCAGAAACCATTCCTTTTTCATGAGCTACCATCTTGTTGAGTTGATCCACGAACTAAAAAGCATGGAAAATACATAAAAATGTCATTTCAAAAATTAAACACCAGAACCTACATAAACGGGCTCCATTTAGCTAGATTCTGATGTTTGTTTTTCCCGAATTATGTCCAGAAATGCTTTTTCTGGGCACCCAAAATCCCGGGTGCCTAGCTAAGCGAGAGGAGCACTCCCCCTGTGTTCTCTGTGTGAGAATAAGGGATTTTCCTGACTTATGCAGCTGAACTGGTGCTGCTGGCTGCACTGTGTGCTCTGAGGCGCCCTTGCCCAGGTGTCTAATGGCACCCTCCCCACTAGCCTATCAATGTTCCTCAATAAAAATGTATATTCTGTTTCAGTGACATTTCCCGATCGCCTCCCTGCTATTTTATTCCCTGGTGTCTAGTGGCACTTCCAATTGTGAAAACGTTTTACTAGATTAGACGGCACAGGTCACAAGACTCAGTGGGAGCACAACATACAGCTTGACACATCCGTGACTTGGTAACTAGCTTGACTAATGGGATGCAGGTAGTAGTAGTGAGGCGAGCAAGCGTTTGCCAAGCATTCGCATGGTGCAGCCATTTGCCAAGGGTCTTTTGTCCAGATGACATAAATAAACCGGCAGCAGCTGTGAAAGATATACCATCCGGAGCTGAGAGATGGAAATCATGGCCAGCCCAGTGTGTGTGTGTACAGTAGCAAGCAGTCCAGTCGAGGTCAGTCATTGGTCGGTGGTGTGGTGGTGCCAGGAGTCACTGAAATCAAGTCAGCCTGCTGCCCTGTCCCTGTTCTGCAACTTCAGCAAAGCAAGGTGATCCAAGCAGGTTGGGAGGATCTGGTCCAACTTAACTGTGGGGATGGCGGGGCCTGAGCATCGCAAGCGACTGTTAACTTTTTGATGATTGAAATTTGCGCTGTGCAGCCTTAATCAGCCGCCTCCATGGGAAACGAAAGATATCATGGAGGGGTTACGGTCCCAGTCGGGTCAGGATGGGGTGCAGCAGAAGACAAAAAATTTTTTTTTTTTTTTTTCAGCTCCCTAAGGATATTTTTCTTGCAGCACAGTCTTGTCCAAAAGCGAGGAGATGAATGACACGGGGAAGGGGCGGGGCAGGCAGATCGCTGTCAGCATGTCTCAATCCCGCAAAATTCTATGACTGTCACTTGGGGCTGGGCACGTATAGTGTGTGGCTGATCAGAGAAGCAGATGACATCAGCCAGTATCTCTATTAAACATGTATTATTTATTTATTTCCAAATAATAGCACCTACCAGTTTTAGCCTTGGAAAAGTTGGTAGCCTTACCCCCCACCCTCTGATCGCCATTCCCCTTGTTTGATTTGTATTCCCTGGTGTCTAGTGGCACCCCACTACCTGTCGATCACCATCTCCCTTTTTTTTATTTTTTTTTTATTCCCTGGTGTATAGTGGCACCCCACACCCTCCCAATGCGACTAAACCTGTTTTAAAAAAAAAAAAAAAGTCCCTTGCAGATCAGTCCTCCCCACCTCCCACTCAACACCCACCACTCCACCTCCCCAATACACCCACACACACCCTCAAACAGGACCCAGGTTCAAGATGCACTCTCCGATCCAAGACACGACTTACTGCTGGAACTGGCGACTGCAATATGAGAAACTAGGATAAATGCTGTTGAATGTATTTCAGTGGGGGGGGGGGTCGAATTTATCATAATTTTGCCAGTTTTGAGATTTTGACCCCCAAATTTTCAGCATGGCCTTTTGGGAACCCAACCTCATGAACAATGTGACTGTCATTACACAATTCCTTTCGAAGGTGATTTCATGTCACATAAATCACCTGCAAGCAGGATTTGACAGTTTTTCCTGATGATGTTCATTAGGTGGGTCATAAGAAGGCTGTGTTGAAAATTTGAGATCAAAATATGTAAAAATGGCAAAGTTACTACCTCTCCCCTCATTGTGTAATCTTCCCCGGGCTTTTTGTTTCCCAGGTGCATTACTTTGCAGTTCTTTACATTGAATCCAAGCTGCCATACTTCTGACCATTCCTACAACCTTGCCAAGTCTCTTCTCATCCTTTTCATGCCTCCTTGTGTATAACCCTGTTGCAGATATTTGTGTCATCTGCAAAGAGGCATACTTTTCCTTCCAGTCCCACTGCAATGTCACTTGTAAAGACATTAAAAAGGATTGGACCCAGTACTGAAGCCTGCGGTACCCCACTAGTAACCCCACTTTCTTCAGAGTGGACTTCATTTACAATTACATTCTGTGTCCTGTTGTCCAGCCAATGTTTTAAACAGGCTACCACCCTGGGACCCACTCCCAGGCTGGCTAATTTGTTTATTAATTTTTTGTGTGGGATTGTGTCAAATGCCTTGCTAAAGTCTAGGTAGGCCATGTCCTCAGCCCTCCCTGGTCTACTGCTTTGGTCACCCAGTCAAATAAATCAATTAGATTCTTCTGACATGACCTTCCCGCTGTGAACTCATGCTGCCTTGGGTCCTGTGCCCCACTGGCCTCTAGGTACTCAACAGTTCTTTGCTTCAGAAGTGATTACATCACTCTCCCTACCACAGAGGTCAAACTGACAGGTCTGTAGTTTCCTGCCTCTGTCTTGGTCCCACTTTTGTGAAGGGGAATCACATCTGCCTTCCTCCAGTCCTCAGGTACCATAGCATCCTCCCATGATTTGTTATAAAGGGTAGCTGGTGGTGTCACTATTTCTCCGCTTTATTCTTTTAGAATTCTGGGGTGAATCCCGTCAGGCCCAATTGCTTTGTCCACCTTCAGTTTTGAGAGTTCTTTCAGAACCCTTTCTTCTGTGAAAGGACTGGGATTGACCCCCCCAATCCAGAGTGTTTCTGTTAACTGGATTAGGTACCTCCCCCTCCTCCTCTTTTGTGAATACTGAGTAGAAGTATTCATTCAGTATCCCTGCTTTTTCTCTGTCCCTCTCTGCCCACCTACCATCCATTCTATTCAACCTCACTATCCCTCCCTTTGTCTTTCTACGCTTCCTGATGTACCTATAAAAGGTTTTATCCGCCTTCTTAACCGAGTTGGCTATCTTTTCCTCAGTTTGGGCCTTTGCTATTCTGATTTTCCTCCATGCTTCCTTCTGCCTTAACTGGTACAGCTCTCTGTCCTGCTCTTTCTGTGTTTCTTATACTTCGGAATGCTATCTTTTTTCTTCCTGACTTTCCACAGCCACCTCTTTTGAGAACCATAATGGCTTTTTCTTTCGTTTTGATTTGTTTATTTGCTTCACAGAAAGGCTTGCTGCCTCTGTGATGGCAGTTTTAATGATTTCCCATTGTTGCTCCACACCTCCTTCTAGCCTGTTTGCTAGTGCTTTTCTGAGGTACTCTCCCATCTTGCCAAAGGCGGCCCTCCTGAAGTCCAGTACCCTCACTTTTGTATGGCCTACAACTAAATAAAATACGTTCCCTTTTTGTTTACTACAAGGATTTATTTTTTGAGGACCAGATAAGTAACTAGGCAAATAAATGCCTATTTTCCGGTGCGACCTGCAAGTTTACAAGAATAAACATTACAAAGAGCAGAAGGCAACATGCAGTTCAGAATAAATATGGGGGGAATTCTGGTGACATCAGCACCGGGCATGGCAGCTTAGCCCTGAGCTCAGTCCTCCCTCCCTCCCTGACAAAATCAGCCCAAACGCTCACCAGTTTAGATGAATACCATCAGTTACTTGTTCAACATGGTCCTATCTAGTGGATAGCAAGAGATTGCTTGCTATGGCTGTGGCAGACAGCTCAGATGCTGGTGGATGTGGCTCAGTCGAGTTGGAGAGTGAAGTCAGCGTGGCTCCCAACATGGTGACCTTAGGCAAACAACCACTGGAATCCCTGCCAAAGAAGAAGTAAAGGTTACATTTAATACTTGCTTAATTCTGAGCATTGTGCTTAGAAACTTAAGCCAACTCCACCCCGATTCGCACCGACCTCTGAACTGCAGCAAACTGCTAAAGATCACCTGTCTGTCCTCACCAACCTTGACACCTGCACTGACTGTACGGACTGCCTGCTTCTTGAGGCCCTCTGCAAAATTAGTCTTTGGAAACTAAGTGTGATGATCATGAAGGCCATTCCTGATGGAAAAGCATGCGGGGTACGGGATAGGGGAACAAGTGGAGGGTTCTGGTATGATCCGTATTGGAAACTTTTTTCAGACACTGTTTAGCCCTACCACAGGACTTTAATATTGAACAAGCTCACCAAGCCCTGGGCCCAGCACCCACGCATAACCAACAGCGCACCCAGTCAGTAGTGCTCCAATTTATGAGCTACACTCTTGAGCAGAAAATCCTCTTGGGGCTTTGGCAGAAGAAGGAACTCTGTTTTTTTTTTTGAAGATGCACAGGTGAGTGTAGACCATGATTACTCCCTTTCCCAGCTAACCTCCAGGTCTTCTATCCAGATGGACAGGTTCTTTACCTCAGTATTGAGGAGGCAATGAAGGATCTTGGCTCCCGGGGTACGGAGCCAACCAAACCACAACTTGTGAGGACCAGACAGGAGAAGAGTTTCTTGTAATAATTTCAAAAGGCTTTTAAAATGTTATACTTTTATGCAGAAAGCACAGAAGAGGGATCTCTAATCTGAGTTCTGCATGACTTGTCAACAGAAAATGTTGAAGATCGCCTCCACGCCTCCCCCCTCCATGTCCTGCCTATACTGCTTGGGAGGGCAGTACAGAATGGACGGCTGTGGCCTTTGTTAGATAATACTTCAGCATTGTTGGAGGATCATAAGGTTAGACTACTTCTTGGTCGACCTACAGATTATGATCCTAAGGACCGACCCAAAAGTTGGTAAGAAGGCCTCAGAATCTGCCGGGTCCACTGCTCAGCTTGCAGCTTTTGAGGAGTAGGTGGCGGGCTTGCCGCTGCAAGCTCTGCTGTCAGCTGGGGCCAGCATCCGAGGGTCCTTCATGGAGGCTTTCCATGAAATGTGTCAAGCCCTCCAGGCCTTTGGAGAGGGTCCTGTTCACTGGGGCAGGAAACACAATCACTGCTGGCGCTGTGCTCCTGTAGAGTTTGTAGACCTTGATGCCGGTCAGGCAGCCTTTCGAGATTTTCTCAAGCCTATTGACAAGTTGTCTGAGGAGCTCGACCAGGAATCGATCTCACAAACCCTAGTGCTCCCGGTCCTCATCCAGGAGGACTTGGCCTGGTCAGTGTCCCTGACTGGCTCTACTGGGGACTAGCCTCCACCAACAGTCATGCCTCCGAAGCCAGTGCTTTTGAAAATGGCTTGGCATGTGGTCTGCCATGACCCTACAGAATCTTTTCCTCGACATTGGCCCCCCAGGTTGATGGTTGAAGTTGAAGCTTCGTTCATGCTCTTGATCCCACTCAACCAGAAGGCATTGCTGTCAGTAGTCCTTGACATCCTTGTTCTCCTGTAAGGAGAGGCACCACCACAAGATGTGGCACTACAAGGAGCTTCTCTGGCAGCAGTGGACTATTGTGGGGCAGAGTAGGGCTCTACCCTCTGGACCCTTCGCCACCTGGCAGCTGCCAGTCATGCTTTCGACCGTCCGTCTTTGGCAGGTGTCCCTGGTATCTGCCTCTCCACCCCTGAGGGTGGAGTTGCCTCCTCTGCAGCCTTTGGTGGGAACCCTGATTAAAGACTCTCATACTGCATCCGGCTTGCTAGCCTGGCTGTCGGTGGAGATCATGCAGTACAAGGGCACTAGGGTGGTCTACACCGGCAAACGGTCAAAAACCATTTTTGAGGAGTCCTGGGATGACTTTGTGGGTTCATCCATGTTATCTCCGAGGACCTACACTTTAGACTGTGCTGCGGTCTAGGAGGAAAACACCAACCAGTTGGGAGTCGATGAATGTGCCCTTGGGAGCCAGTTCAGAAAAGGGCTAAGTACCCCTTCACTGACATCCTGGACAGGGCCAGATCCTCAGGGTTGCCTTTTTCATAGCAGAAGCCATCTTGGGACCAGCCCTGGAGCTTAGGCAGTGTCCAGCATCCTGCCCTAAACCCTCCACCTATATTGTCTAAGTAAGCCATCTCTACACTGTCCCTTTCGGGGTTCTCTGACTACACTTTGGCCAAAGGGACGGTCTCAGACTTGTTATTCCAGACGTCTGGTGGCCAGAGGTTCATGGACAAGCCCCCCCCCATCAAGGAGTCTGAAAAGTTTGACCTCACGGTCAAGAAGGTTTATGCCGCCTAATCTCTTGGTCTCCGCCAAGCGAGTTAAACCTGATGGCCAGCCTTGGTCATTCCTGGATGAGAGTGCTGTATGAACTCCTTTACTTCTCTGTTGATAGGCAGCTGCTGGTGAAGTTGGTCAGAGACCAGGGCCAAGCGCTGGCTAAACACCAGCTCCAGACGGCTTTGGACATGGGTGACTCTTGCACCCTTGACATGGCAGCAGCTGTTGTGATGTGTCACAGGGCTTGGCTGTGGCTCTCCGCCTTCATGGCAGATACCCAGCACAAGCTGGCCGATGTCCCATTCATGGGCACTGACTTCTTTAGCCCTAACCTGGAGGGACATCTCACCAGGATTGAGAATTGCAGCGCTGCCCTAGATTCTGTGACATCATCCCAGAAGGACCCTAAGGCTCAAAAGCACAAGAAAAAGACCTTATAGTATCGGTCCTTTCAGCCACAGCAGCCTCAGTAGCAACCCCAGCTGGGGCAATACCAAGTCTGATGTCCGAAGCCCAAGTTCGGCAGCCAGGGACTGAAAGAAGCGGGAGTAGGGGAAATGGGGGCTCCCCCTTCCCCAGTGGTTGGTGCCCCCACTAAAGCTACTCAGTAATGGGTTGGGAGTGTCATCCTCCTGCCTGTCCAGTCCCTAACCAAGCTCCAAATGGGTGGTCAGCTATGCCATGTCTGGCCAAATTGGCCCGTCATTACTACGGACAAGTGGTTACTGGAGGTGGTAGGCAGTGGTTTGCCTCTTGACTTTGAGGCTGTTCTGACTCCTTGCTCCTCCGGCATCCTCGGTGTTACAGGCCCCGCTGTCTGCTCTAAGGGAGGATGTTGCTCAACTCCTTGCAAAAGGAACTGTAGTCTGTGTCCCAGATACCATAGCAAGTTAGAGGTACATGTCCAGGTACTCCTGTTCCCAAAATGGACGGGTGGGGGGGCTGGCACCTAATACTGGACTGGATCTGAACGACACCAGTTCATGTGGAAGTGCAAGTTCACTCTAAGCTACATTATACCATCCTAGGAGCAGGACATGTGGGTCTGCTTTCTGGATCTTCGGGATGTGGTCTTCCACATTCCAGTCTATCCTACTGCTGGTACATCTGGTCCCATGCAGAGGGGGATCTTTATCACTTCATGGTCCTGCCCTTTTGCCTCTTGTCCATGTCTGGGGTCCTTACTTAAGTGCAGGGCAGTGGTGATGGCCTTTCTGAGGAGCAGGGCGCCAGGGTGTGTCCCCTACCTGGACAACTGGCTTATAACCAAGCTGTCCAGGGAGGCTGTAGAGCAGTCCAAAGATCTGGCCCTCCAGATCTGCAGAGACTTGGGCCTGTTGGTCAATCCAGACAGGTCCAGACTGATCCCTCACAGGTGATCAGGTTCATCAGGCAGAAGTAGACTCCATGCGGCAAAGGCCCACCTCCCGGCATACTGGGCTCAGGACCTTACCTCATTGCCTGATCATTTCAGGTTGGGTGCTCATGTCGTGCCTAGGATTTCCTGCGGCTGCTGGGGGTACATGGCATCCACCACCAGTGTGGGCCATTGGACACGTTGGCGGATGCGCCACCTGCAATGGGAGCTGGGCAGCCAGTACTCCCAGTGTGTAGAGCATCTGGACCAGCTGGTCTTGGTAACCCAGCCAATGTGGGATGTCATCCAGTGATGGCTGGTTCCTCAGTATACTAACATGCCAACAGAATAGGCCTAACGGTCTCTCAAGTCTGCTCAATTTTCAGCACCCGAGCTGAGGGCAGATTTTGGTGTCGTCCCCCCGCCATTGGGTTATACTGTTCCCAGTCCCAGATGTTCCACCTGTATTAGGCCTGGTCAGATTTACCCTCCCCTGTACTTGTCCCATCCCCTCTTAAACTCGTCCACAGTCTCCACCTCTACCAGCTCCCTGGGCAGTGCATTCCATGGTTCCACCACCCTTTTAGTGAAATAACATCTCCTGTCCCCTCTGAGCTTGCCCCTTTCCAGCTTTCACCCGTGACCTCTTGTTGCCCCACACTCCTTCCTTTGGAGCACCCTGACTGGGCCTCCTTTATTGATCCCTTTCATGTACTTAAAAAGACCTCTATCATGTCCCCCCTGTCCCTCCTCTCTTCCAGGGTGTACACGTCGAGCTTCGTGAGCCTCTCCTCATAGGTCCTCTCCCCCAGGCCCCAGATCATTTTGGTTGCCCTCCTTTGGACCCTCTCTAGGAGTGTAATGTCCCTTTTTAAATGTGGTCTCCAAAACTGTACACAATACTCGAGGTGTGGCCTAACCAAGCAATTGTACAGTGGAAGTATCACTTTCACCTTTCTGGAGGTAATCCCCCTGGTGATGCATCCCAGCATCCTATTTGCCCTTGCCGCTGCCTCCTACAGGTCTCTGAATTGTTCATTTTGACATCTACTGTACCACTACCCCCAGGTCCCTCTCACCCTCCGTGACTTGAATCATGTCTCCTCCTAGGGTATACCCTTGGCCTGGATTTCTGACTCCCAGGTGCAGAACCTTGCATTTCCCCACATTGAATTTTAGTTTCCATTTTCCCGACCACCTTTTCAGAGCCTCCTGGTCCTCCTACAAGGCCCCCCTCCCCTCCTCCCCATCCCCCACTGCACCCAGCTTTGAGTCGTCTGCAAAGAGACTCATCTCACTCCTGATCACCCTCCTGATGTCTGAGATATAGGCGTTGAACAGGAGTGGCCCCAGCATTGACCCCTGGGGAACTCCGCTAGTAACCCACCTTGGGGATGAGGCTAACCCTCCAACCACCACCTTCTGAGTACACTCAAGAGAGCCAATTTCCTATCCATCTTAACAACTGTCTCCCTACCCCCATTTCCTTGAGCTTAGCCAACAGGCCACTGTAGGCTACCGAATCAAACACCTTGCTAAAGTCCAGAAAGAGGACGTCCACTGGCCTACCCTGGTCCAGGGCCCTCGTCACCCAGTCATAGAACTCAACAAGGTTTGTCTGCCACGATCTTCCTGTGACAAAGCCATGCTGTCTATCGTCCAAGTATCCAGTTTGCTTCAGTAAACCCCCCCAGCCTTTCCTTGACAATACCCTCCACCATTTTGCCGACCACCGATGTCAGGCTAACGGGCCTGTAATTTCCCGCCTTCTCTCTTGATCCCCCTTGAGGATCGGCATGACATGGGCCACCCTCCTGTCTTGGGGCACCCACCCATTCCTCAGAGAGATGTTGAAAAGCTCCACTAGAGGGACTGACAGGACATCTGCCAGTTCCCTCAGCACCCTGGGATGCATCTCATCTGGCCCAGGCGTTTTCTCTGTCCGAAGGGACCCGAGGGCTTCCCTTTCTCTCTCTACCGGGATTTCAGCCTCCACATCCTCCCATTTTTCACCCTGCACTGCTGGGCCCCCACCTGTCTGTGGTGGCCACTCCCTTTCCCCAGACCCATCAGGGCCCCTGGTCTCTACTGGTCCCACCCCTTCCTCCGGTTTGCCCCCACTCCACTCCTTTGCTATCTGGAAGACAGACTCCTGTTTGTCTGCCCAGAGCTGACTGTCCTGCTCACAATGGATGGATCTCTGGTGGGATGGGGATCATACCTGGGAGACCAAAGAACCTATGGGTTTTTGTCTCCCTGGGTGTCATGTTACCACATGAGCCTGCTGGAGTTCCGTGCAGTGTGGCTGGCTTTCATGGAATTTGCTCCTTTGATCTAGGGTCAGGTCATGCAAATCCAGATGGACAGTACCACGATGATGTTTTACCTGAACAGGAAAGATGGAACTCACTCCCTTCCTCTGTGTTGTGAGACCCTCCACAACTGGATTCTTGTATGCAGTGTGCTTGCAGATCTCCTGGTGATGCTTGTTGCAGGAGTTCACAGTTGGCTGGCAGATGCTCTCTGCGGGGTTGGGGGAGACCTCGCATGAGTGGTTCCTGCATCAGGAGGTGGTACTCCACCTGTTCTCCCAGTTGGGCACCCCTCTGGTAGACTTGTTCACCTCCTGGTAGAACAGAAAGCTGAGGCTGTTCTTTACCTGCCCCCCACAGTCTGGGACACTATTGGGGGATGCCTTCATGAGGCCTTGGACCCCAGGCCTTGTGCATGCCTTCCTTCCCTTCCCTTCAATCCACAGAGTGGTGGTGGTGATGGCCCAGAAGATCAAGGCATTGATGACTGTGATAGTGCCAGACTGACCCAGACAATTCTGGTACCCAGCTCTCCTCAGCCTCAGCAGCAGGCCTCTGTGGCAGCTGCCTCTTTGTCCAGACCTGCTGCAGACAACAGGGGAAGATACTGCACCTGGACCTTCAATCCCTGCACCTCTGTTTAGTTCCTGAGTGGCTAGAGTTTCAGGCAAGATGTGCTTCATATTCTGGAGGTCTCCCAAAAAGAGTCGACTTCCCAGTGCCCTGCCTTTAAATGGAAGAGGTTTTCCATTGTATGCCAGGACAAAAGAGCTTGATCCCCTTGCCTGCCCTGTGGTGAGCATTCTGGAGTACCTCTGATCCCCTTATCACTTGGGACTGCGAACGACAACCCATAATGTACACCTGGCAGCCATCTCTGCATGCCGGTTATGGGCTGATATTCCGAGGGTGGCCCAGGAACAGGTGATCAGACGCTTCTTCAAGGCCTTGACCACTTGTCTCCTCTGGCGCATGAGCCACTGCCACTTTGATACCCACTGTTAGTGCTGGATGTGCTCATGGTCAAGCCATTTGAGCCTGTCCGCAAGTGTGAGATGTCACACCTGTCATGGAAGTCGGCCTTCTTGGTGGCTATCACATCAGCTAGAAGGATTAGGGAGCAGGTGCTGTCAGTGGAATCTCTCTGCCTGGTCTTCCCCAGGGACAAGGTCGTCCTGTGCCCTTATCCGAAGTTTCTCCTGAAAGTAGTATGGGAGTTTCACTTTAATCAGATGATCAACCTTCTGGTATATTAACAAACCAGCTTCGGAGGCCGACCGCAGGCTCCATACTTTGGACCTGCAGAGTGAGCTCTCTTATTATAAGGAGCACATGGCTAGAGTTTGGGGTGGGACTCGCCAGCTGTTTGTAACGTACACTGAAGCCGCGTCTGGCAGACTTGCAGCAGAGCAGACAGTTGGTGCGCTGAGGGTTGAGGCGCTGGACGCCACACCTCACGCTACACCGGTGACCTGGGTTCAGGAACGAGTCTGGGCCACTGGGGGTTGGCAGGGGGGAGAGAGGATTGAGCGTCCAGAGGACAGCTCTCCTGTCTCGGGGGGTCATGGTTCAGCATTTACCTGGCCTCTGGCGTGAGCGGGCGCAGAGCGCTGAACAGACATTGAGGGATGGGGAGTGGTGATATCAGCGGTGATACCTTGGCGTTTGGGTGCATGCCACTCCCCACAAACAGGGAAAATGCCCTGCAGGCTCCAAGGAGACGGAGCGTCGAGGTAGTCCTCTCATTGCCCCCACCTGCCTGACTCCGCTGTCTCCGACAGAACAGAATGTACGGGGTGTAATCAGCCCCACCTCCCTGCCCTGGGGGGGAAGGGGTAGATCTGAGGCTCCATGGGGGTTGACCGAGAAGTCGGGTAAGGTGGCAGAGGTGGGGGACAGGCCTCATTGATGTTCCCAAGGATGTTGGGGCAGGGGGAGTATAAACAATAATTCTCCCCTCGCCAAAAAAAAGCAGATAGTTGACAGGTGGATAACATCGTGCATCGACCTCTGTTGTAGATTGGCTGGTAGAGAGCCTCCCAGAGGGTTTAGGGCTCATTCAGCCAGACATAGCAGTACTTCAGTGGCTGCCTCCAGAGACATCCCTATACAGGACATCTTTAGGGCTGCTACCTAGGGGAACGCACACACCTTGGTAATATTGTACATGAATTAAACAGGCTATACAAGTTATACAGAAAGCAGGATATACAGAGCAAATTAATCACCATCAAAGAACATCCAGTAGAGTGAAAAGAAGTGCATGACAACAAGGATCCGATGAATCAGACCATTCCAGTGGAACTGTCAAGAGTGTGAATGTGAATTTTATTAGCATTCTTCAAACTGTTTTTACAGGTGAGTAACCTCTGTCTTCGGACCACCCTGTCCATCACTATGAGATATTCTCCTTTCTAAGCTCTGTCCTTCTCCCAGACCTGACCCTTGAGCAGCAAACAACCACCTCTGTCCTAATTTCAGCCATGAAAGTTGAGAAAGTACTTTTAGGGTTGTATAATGGTAAAAAAGCCCAGGCCTGTATGGTTTCATGGGGGATTTTTTTAAAGAAATTTCAAGATTACTGCTTCAACCTGTATTACAAGTCTGCTGTGCAGTATATAAGGAAGACCCTGCTCCACCAGTGTAGAAGCAGGCGACCGTACTGGTAATTCTGAAACCACAAAAAGATAAAACTCTGTGTTCTTATTGTCCAATATTGGTGCCGAGTATAAATTATAAAATCTTTACTGCAGTGCTCTCATGGAGAATTGATAAATGATTAACCTTCCTTTACAGCTAGGTCAGATGGGATTTTTTCAATCCTGTTAGACTCAGCACAGTATGCAGCATAACCTTCATATATATATATTTTATATATACACACATATATATATATATATATACATACACACACACACACACACATATATAGCTAAAATCTGATTTTTCTCGCTGAAATTCGCTTAACAAAAGCTGTAATTACTTATTTGCCTGACTGTTAAGACCTTTATTTTTCTGTTTAGAGTGTTAAATTTAAGGAAACTGTGTGATTACACTCCTTTCTGAAATTCTTTGCTTGCACCAGCTCTCCCCACAAGCTGCGATCACTTTACCCTACTAGAAGATTCTACTAAGCCACCTATTGTTTCCTCTCCAAATATTACAGTAGCAGCCTGCAGCAGTGATAGTGAATTTCCGTTGCAGCATAAGCAACAGGTTGGGAATGAGCCCGGCCACTGGAGGGTTGGCTGGGGGAGAAGGATTGAGCGTCCCAGGGACAGCTCCTTCTCCAGGGGAGGGTAGGGATTGGTCCGGTGTCTGCTGGCTTAGCGGAGGCTGGGAGTATCACAGGATGCACGCCCAAATACTAACGGGGAGGACTGACGTTGGCTACATGCCGTGATGTCACTACGCTGCCCCCAACAGAAACAGGAAAACTGCTTGCTGGCCGGCGGATGACGGCTTTCCATTCCCTGAGTGCCTCCAGTGCCTTCCCAGGGCCTCCTGCTCCTTAGCAGCATCCCTGGGCCTTAGTAGTGTGTGCTGGGGTCATCCCCCGCTCCCTGGTGCCTTCCCCCTCGGAGGAGGGGGACCCACCCGGCGAAGGGATACACCGGGATATCCCAGGGACCGGCTGCCATATGAGGACCAGAGGAGGGCTGGGTAAAGGACAGTGGGGCTGGGAGGAACCTGTGGAGCCCGAAGGAGTGGGGGACCAGTGAGCACAGGAGGCGGAAAAAAAAAAAAATTACAGTACCACTCTGAGCTGTTATGACTGCTGTAACATTGAGTGCTTACTTGCATTATTTGTTATTTACTTGTTTTATTTGTCTCTGTTGTTAATCTCTCTATATGCATTGTACTACTTGGCCCAGATTTAACCAGGTCCATCCTGTAAATGAGCTTGCTCAACGATGTTCGCCTAGATAAATAAAGATTTTGATTGATTGATATTGCACCATGCCACCCGTTCTCGCACTCCTTTTATTAAGTTTAGATGTGGAGAAAGCATTCCATTGAACTATGCCCCTCATTACAAAAAATTAGAGATGGTTTAGAGGCTTGGCAGGCCCTCTCATTGGCCCTACTTCAATGTATCAATTGTATTCAAATAAATATACTCCCTAGATTTTTTGTGTGTTTGCTCAAACTCTTCCAGTTACCCCTATGAAATGACAGTTTCGACAGTGGGATAAAGTAATATTTGGTTTTATATGGGAGGGAATCATGCTTGCGTTACATTTTCTGCCTTAAACTTCCAAAGTGGCATAGGAGACTGGGATTACCTATTCTGGACTGCTACCATGTAGAGGCACAGCTTTGTACTGGGTGTTGCCTCCCTACTTCGCTCACTGGAAGGAGAGGAGCTTTTGGAGGGGAAGTTACACTCTCAAGCCAAATCCATTTTTAATTTTCCAGGGCTTATTAAATTGACTTCCTGTTCCAGCAGTTTCACTAAATCCACTTTTGTGCATTGGTACAGGACAGCAATGCATAAAACATTAAAGATGTACCTGTCCCTGTTCTGTTCTTTCCCTTATAACACTGACTTTGCACCTTCCGGGCTAGACCATACTTAACAGATTTGGGAGAACCAGGGGTGGTTCTTGCCCTATCAGTTTCTTAAAAGTAGGACATTACGGGATTTTCTGGTTCTGTAGAATACGGTTGGACTCCAGGCTGCTGATCAGTTTCGATACTTGCAAGTTTCTCAGTTTATAAAGGCTAAACTCTGAGTCTGGCCAGTGGAGCAGGAGCTCTCTATGTTAATTACTATAATACTAAGGATGCTGGGGGGACTGGCTCTCTTATTTCACAGTTATATGTTGCCCTGTCAGGCGTTACACGACATACTACAGATTATATCAGGCAAAAATGGAAGGATGACACCAAAGCAGCTGTCCATTTACACAGCCACTTTAGTCCACCCTACTTCGTCCCATATCTGGTAAGAATTCAGATGGAAAATGGTAGAATGATTTTTTTCATATGCCTGCTCAACAGGCAAAATACCTGCCACAACTGGGAGCACAATGCTTGAGAGCTTGTAAGCTGCTGCTTTACTATTCACCCATATGCCTCATGGCTTCAGGAATCCTTCTGCATGAAAACTCAGGGCTGCAGCTATGAATTTTGGGGCCCGGGACAAGTCACTTGAAATGGGCCTCTGTTTCCCAAACCAGCTAATGCCAGGGGTAATGCCAGCTACTCAGGTGGGCCCCTCCTGAGCTTGGGGCCCCTGACAACATCCCTACTCCACCCACCCCCGGCCCTGTGAAACTGGTTGAAATCTGTTTACTTTGCTAAAAATAAAAGTCATTACAAATAACTGGCTGTCTCCTACTCCACCTACCCTGTGCTATGATGAAGGTTAATGGATAATGTATACAGAATGGAAAAATTGATGGCTAGAATTAATCAAACCTTCTCTAAGTTGGAACTTATGTGATGGCGGTGGGTGGTATACATCATGTCGCATAGTGATTTTGTCCTGTAAACTCCAGCAAGGATGTTAAGGGTGTTTGTAATTTGGGACCTTAGCAATAAGTGTGATCTTCTGTCCCTTGCCTATATACCTACTATACTGTGGATCAAATTGTATATTTGTCTCTTGCTTTCTTTGCTCCATTATCCTTTTGCTGTATGTAACCTGTAATGCAGTAATGTTGAGTTTTTATATCATGTTGAATACATGTGCGAAAACTGATTAAATAAACAGTTTAAAAAAAAAAAATAAGTAAGTACTAGACTGGAGCTTTTTTTTTTTTTTTTTTGCCAATTCAGAGATTGCATTTTTATTTTTCCAGATTAAGCTAAGACCCCAGGTTATATTTTGGGGGGACT
Organism: Neoceratodus forsteri; assembly: GCA_016271365.2. Lineage (NCBI taxonomy): Eukaryota > Metazoa > Chordata > Ceratodontiformes > Ceratodontidae > Neoceratodus > Neoceratodus forsteri. The sequence continues at coordinate 803,244,691 of CM028134.1, read as the reverse complement.
GAACAATGTATAACAAGGGAGTTTGGGCTGGCAGTCTGGTACTGACCAAGTGCCTACAACAACAAAATACTTTTCAGTAAGTGCTATGCAGAGTTTGGCAATCACTACACAAGTGCATTTTGTATAGCAGTCACAGCTACACAACGATTCTGGAGTGAAGTTTTCTCTCTTGATCCCATAGTCAATATCCTAGGGGTGGGCAAAGAAAAACTTAACAAAAAAAAAAAAAAGGTGAGCAAGATGATTTATAGGGATGTGGCTATGATGTACTATCTACACAGTGTCCTTTCACCTTTAAGGCTTGCTGGAACGTCTTATTGCGGCTCCTCCCTCCTGGGTGGTAACTCCCTCGGCACCGCCCCGTGACATCGGATCTTCCTTTCCACTGGAAGAAGGTTCCCTCTTTACTGCTCTCCATGTTGAGTAGGCCCTTTGCTTTCAAACTTTCGTAATTGCGAATTTATTCATCTTCAGGCAACTTCCTTCACCTCTCCATGATGGAGAACTCAAATTTGGCACCGGGATTCAAAAAATGTGTGTGTGCGCAGATGTCTCTGATGGACCCGCACACCACAAGCGTCTACTGCCTAGGCCACAAACACGATCCCCAGGCGTGTGGCCTTTCACACTTTGCATCCTACAACTTTGGAAGACCGTCATGCTCGGCTGCTGCTGGGGCGCCCTGATGAACAGGATCCTCCCTTTAAATCGAAAGACACCCATTGGGCGGTTTCCACCGCTGCTGGGGCCGCTGAACAGCTTGTGATGTTTGAAGAGGCTGTGACTCAGGCCGTGGAGCATGCATCTTTGGCTTCGGTCTTTATGCTGCTTTTCTTAGGCGCGACCTTTTTAAGGGCATTTCAGGATTTGTTCCAGTCCCTTCCCACCTTTGGGCAGGGCCCCTCTGGGCACTAAATCCAAGTCCTGTAAAAAAGAGACTAAAAAAAAAAGTCTCGCCATCAGTTGTGGGATCGCGATCGCTCTTGGGCCTCTGTTTCCCACGCTTCCATTGAGGTTTCGACTATGGTCGATCCTTTGGCCCTGGCTGCTGGCTCCACGGTTCCTCTGTTGGGCCAGTTGGAGAGATGCCAGTCGACCAACCTGTTGATATTTCTTGAACTGGTCTGCTCATTGTTGCCAGATGAGGCCGATACCTTTCCCTCTAGGACTTTGGTCCTGCCTATTATTTTCCAGAGAGGGTCGGACAAGCCTATTGATCTGGTCCCTAATCCTTGGGATACAATGAACCTGGATGAACCATGGCGTTTGGCGGTTCCCTCCGAGACCTGCCATTGGCAGCCCCAACGGACGAGGTCACAGTCCCAATCTCGAAGCCCTGAGTTGAGCAGCCCACATTGGCGTTCCCGCTCTCGACATTCAGGCAAGCGGCGTTGCCACTCCTCCTCTTCTTCCTCCTCCTCTGACGAGGAGGCTGTGCTGCAAAATGTGTCTAAGCTATGAGAAGCTTATGTGGCACCAGCTCATGTTCACTGGGGTTAAGACGATTCTGGACCCCACCCTGGCTATCGCATGGCTCCCACCACCGAAGCCGAAGCCTACACCAGCTCAGCTTACCTGCCTATTCAGGTGGAGCCGCTGCCTAAACAGCTGAAGGAGGGTCCCCTCCTAAGGATGCCTGCACTGCTTTAGGGCTTCCTCATTAGCTGTTGGTCAGCGTGACTCCCGACAGACCCCATAGGGTCAGCAGGGACTCGGGCAGTCGACCCTTATTTGACAAGTCCTCAGTGTCTGAGTGCTCCTCCCTACACTCATCCATTGGATGTTGAGTTGGGAGAGGACTTGTAGATGGAGCATTTGGAGGGCCTGCTCAATTTATTCTGAGTCTATGGATCTTCAGAGGACAAGAGTTTCTCAGCTGGGGTGACTCCATTGGGGAGGTCTTCCCAGTCACCGAGGCCATTCATGGCCCCACTCTGGAGCTTTTGCAGCACCTTGCCTCTTGCCCAGCACCATCTGGACCTTCAGGACACTTTCTTCCATGTCCCAATCCGTTCGTCCCACCTCCAGTTCCATATGGAGGGGATCCTCTGTGAGTTCCAGGCCATGCCCATCGGCCTCTACTTGGCTCCCAGGGTCTTCACCAAATGCATTGCAGTGGTGGCAGCCTACCTGAGATGCTGAGGAGTCTGGGTATGCCCCTACCTGGACAACTGTCTCATAGCGGGCCCCTCCAAGGATGAGGTGGAGCGGTCCAACTGTCTGGTCCTGTAGACTTGCATGTTCCTTAGTCTTCTGATCAGCAAGGCCAAGTCGGAACTCATACCCTTGTGGTGATTCACTTCATTGGGGCAGAGCTCAGCTCTTGCAGAGCCAGGGCTTGGCTTCCGGTGGAATGAGCAGAGGCCCTCTCCTCCTTTGCCCGATCATTTTGGGTTCTGCAATTACGCTCTGCTTGGGACTTCCTGTGCCTCTTGGGATATGTGGCAGCATGCACCAGCGTGGTCCATTAAGCCAGGTGGAGAATATGCTGTCTGCAGTGGGAGCTTGCCAGCCAGTGGTCTCAATGCAAGGGCCACTTCAGTTAGCCGGTCACTGCAACCTAGCTGATGTGGGATGACCCTCCAGTGGTGCTTAGTCCCCGAACATCTGCAGGAAGGGATCCCCGTTTGTCTGCCCAGAGCCGACAGTCATCCTCACCACCAGTGCCTCCTTGATGGGCTTAGACTCCCACCTGAAGGGCCACAGAGTCATGGGCTCCTGACCTCCAAGGAGTCCTGATGCCACATCAACTTGCTGGAGTGACGGGCAGTTCAGTTGGCGCTGACAAACTTTGCTCTGCACATCCGCAGTTAGGTCGTTCTAGTCCAGATGGACAAGACCACAACCTTGTTACTTGAGTACTGGCTCCGATTTGTACTAAATGTCAGGTTAAAATAGTAAAGATAACTTTTAAAATAACGCTCCATAGGCTTGCATGGAGTACGTCCCTGTGCTAGTCATTGACATCACAAAATAAGGAAGTGTGGGGATGGTGTCGGAGACCAGGAAGTGGAAGGGATCGAGCAGTTAGCCCCTTCGAGGGCAAAATACGATCCCTTCCCTTCCTTAGGGGGCTAAGGAGAAAATTTTACAACTGGTACGGAGGAACTCCCAGCCAGGTAAGGGAGCATCCTGTTGAGTTTGCACTGCACTGAGAAAGGTGCTCACTAAGCTTTAGTACAAGGCAGAGGCAAAAGAGCTTCGATGGAAGTAAATACTAATTATGGGAATGCAGTGTACCATTTAACCCTGTCTATTCAGCTAAACTTCGGGTGCAGTATAAGGGGATGGACCTATGTGTACTCTGGTCTGAGAGATCTTGACAGACTGTTGGCCAAGATTGAAACAGAACTGCAAAAAGACCGCGCTTCAGACTTTGATGCCTGAAAGAGCTTCTCTTTTTTTTTTGTTGTTGTAAATTGATCTTGAAATCTGTAAACCCTGGACATAAGAGTCCGAGGTATTGTTTCTTACAGGTCTGGATATGAATTTTCAACTTAAAACTGTATATCATTGACTTTAAGCAGTTCTGTGTTTAATTTTTATAATTAACAGTTCGACAATTGGCATATGCGACTTGGTATTTGGTGTATGAAACTGCATCACCCCTTCACGCAAAATACCTTCATAGCAGTGGGAATATCAAGTGCTGAGCACAATTATACTTTATAGGGCATACCATTTTTATCTTTAATTGATTTTAATGCAGGATTCATTATTTTTGACGTCAGTATGCTCACTGTTTCAGGGTTCAGTATTCCCTCTGTGTGCCCAGCCCCCAGTGCAGTTTCGGGTGTGAATATCCCTTGCTGTATAACCTCAGCTTATATCCTGTTATGTTAAAAATTGTATTGATTGCATGATTAGAAGTAAAGGCATGTGAAGGGAAGGCGCTGTATAGAACTGTTCACTTTACTCATGTTAGATTCAGCTTCCACATTGGGAAACATATGGGTGGTTTACTACCACTTTTTTTTTTTTTTAAGGTCATGGCTGACCTTTTGGGTGTGCAGTGGGTGGGCCTGCGTGGTCTTTTAGTACCACAGAATGTGAGTGATCTGTGATATAATATGTTTTTATATCAGGCCCTAGCCTATTGGCTGCAGCAGCTCATTATTAGTAATTAATCGTTAACTGGGAAATTAACTGGTTTTTGATCCTGGGATCCCCCTCCCCCGAGGACACAACACTAGGTTAGTGACCAAGTATTCTGCTTTAAGTGTTTGTATTAGTGATGCAATGCTTTGTCTCATTTTCCTATACAATGAAAAATGCTGTAATGTACAAATCTCATAAATAAAAAGTAACAAAAGTAGTGCTTTTTAGCCCCCGTTTCTGGAAAGGAACTAGTTTCCAGAGTTCAGCTTTCTTTCCTGTATCTGAAGATATATTTCGCTGAACTCAGGTACAGTATTCCACGTATGAGCCTTGGGACCCAGTATAGGGAAGTGCAGCATGGGTAAGCAACAGGGGATCCCAGAGAGTCTTGCGAGACTCTCCAGGATGGATGTGAACGCTGCACTCCCATTACATAGCGGCACACAAGAAAACGCAACACAGTGGGTGAATGAAGGAAAGCAGGGCACGCCGGGCCAGCGAATGCTCACCTCTGATGTGTGCGGCTTACCTGTACTCGACAACAAAGGTCAGTTGCCCATCGTGTAAAAGGGGCTTGCGTATATTAAATGCCCATTTTCTTCTGGGTGGATACGGTACTTGACTAAGCCAGCAATTGTACTGTGAGGAGTTCCAAAAGAACTGTCTGTAGTTTGCTGTTCTCAGTTTAAACTGGAAAAATTGTAAAAGCCAGTGTTTGGAACATTTTGTACTGGCAAAGCCTTTTTCATCCAGAAATGCCCTACATATAAAGAACATGCAGTTATGCATAATGCTTAGCAGTGGGTGTAAGGCTTTAGAGCGTTTTTGTCTATACATGTGGTCAGGAGAGAGACACAGAAATAAAGAAAATTAATCATAAACCAGGCGTAACTTCACTGGGTCTGTGTACTTCCACTTTCAGCTATTCAAAGAAGCAGTGTTGGGTTTTATTTGAGTAGGGCTTGGTACACACCTAAAACTCTGAATTTTATGGCGAAAAGGTATGTTTCTTGATTTTTATTACTAGTTGTTGCATACCTATTGACTCCTTGTACCACAAATCTGGGATAGATCTAGAAAATAAATCTGGAACAAAGGACTCAAATCAGGGACACAACTTAAAAATGTCATATTGGCTCCAAAAGCAGTTACAGTGTGTGACTTTGTTGAAAAGGGCATTTTCTGAGGAAGACCTAGACAGTAACATTAATATTTCACAGTAATTTATACTTCAAATTCCATCTCTTTCATGTCAGAAATGTAGGAGGAACAGAGGAAATTTCTGAGTCAAAATCAGGGATAACCCTGAAAATCTGGCACATCCCTGAAAATCAGGGGCAGCTGAGAGGGTATGTCTTGTTGCCAGGTAAACTGCAGGACTTGGAATGTGATGTGGGCTATGGATACAGATATGTGAAAGCTTTGGTAAAGAAATCCTCCTTTCCAAACCTTATAACTTTTTATGCCATTGTAAAACTTAACAAAGATTACCACAACATACATAAAAATTGTACACAAACACTAAATTGTAGGTCAGTGTGGGCTTAATCATTGCTTTGAGTACAGTTGTATCCAATACTAGTTAATGTCAGTACTATGAGCAGCATTTATAGTGCTGGAAGAACTAAAATGTCAGACACCCAGCCCATTTCCGCTGCTGTGTTTATAAATGGTGTCTAATGATCTAAAAGTAAAAGAATGTGCCTAACCAGTGTCATTTGGGATCCTCGGAAGTACTACGGAAACTCCACATTCTTCAAGCGAACTTGTGGTATGCCAGTGCATTCCAATACTATGAGGTGGAGAGAGCTCTGCTAGTGTGTGTATATTACGATCTGTACCATTCTGGTGAGAGGATTAGTTTCAGATAATTATAGTTTAACCTATAGTGTGTTGTATACCAAAATCCATTTTTAATTTGCTTAATTTGTAAGTGTCATCATATTGTAAACCTGGGGGAAGGAGAATGAAATTACATGGACTCATTTTACATGTTTTGCCAATGTAAAATTATAAATTTCTTTTTAATTTTTTCCCTAGCCCTCTGGCTAAGACTTCCTTCCACCTCTTGCCAGTGCCATCTCCTGTCCATCAAAGCCCCTCCCTTACTTGGGTTCCTGGAACTCCTTGGACAACACGTGATGCACTATTGAGGTTCCCCCTTTGGGTGTACCCCCTGAGGTGAGGCCTGCCCTTCAGCTTCTTTGCAGTTCCATCCCCATATCCAGTCATCAGTGGTGGAGGTGAAGCCTGGGAGTATTCCAGGAGTTTGGGGGGGGGGGGCAGTTGTGGATATTGGGTGTAGGCAGGGTTTCATTTGCCCAGACAGTGTCTGTATCCCCCCTTCCTTTCATCCTCTGGATGTGGCTGTACAGTGAAGCCAGGGGCATGAGCCCATACATGCTTGGGTTATGCTAGTATCCGCCACATCCCAACCCTTCGCTATGTGAACTGACTCTGCCATGCTGCCACCCAGTCTTTGCTTGGTGGCAGTCAAGCCATGGATCATGCTAGTCCCTTCCCCCATCACTAAAGGAGGAAAGAGAGAGAGAGTCATTTGAACTCTGCATCCTCATTCCCTCAGCTGGCCTCCAACAACTCAAGTTTATTCGTGAATTCTGGTCATTAGCATCATGTGCCATTGGGCTGGACCTCACTGTGCATGGTTTCTTCTCATTTAAAATATATTAGAATGACATAACTGGTTTAAAGCAGTGGAAATCAATATATATATATATATATATATATATATATATATATACATACATACATACACACACACACCCCTACTATGTGCTTTACTCCCTGGTTTCTAGTGTTTTTTTTTTTCAGTTTTTAATGCAAACAGCCCTGTTAAAGCTACTGTTTGTTTTTTTTATTTAGCTTTTGTTAATCGGGTAAGAGCACTAGGCAAATAAAATACCTATTTTCAGGTATGACCCAGTTAATCTTGGCATAATTTTGTATGTTTTCTTGGTAGCTTGTTTATGACGGAAAGTAGTAGTCCTCACAGAGAGACAGAAGATCCCCTATTTACCAGTCAGTCACAACACAAGAAAAGAGTTGCTTGGCCAGACCGCTGACACAGTGGTAAGCGCTACCATTCCTGATGCCAGTGACCCGGTTTCAGGAATGAGCCACGGTCGCCAGAGGGCTGGCCGGGGCAGCAGGGAAGGATCGATCGAGAATCCCAGCAGAGCCTCCTGTGTGTGTGTGGGGGGGGCATGCAGATCCGCTGTTCTGCTGCCACCTGGGTGACCACGGGTGGCATTGCATGGGAAAGTGTTCAGAGGAGAAGCTGGAGTAAGTGCCGGCGTGCTGGTACCCAATGACTTGACATGCTTTTGGGGCAAGGGCGGGACTTGAGGTGAAAATCTGTGCGGGATTGTGCTGATGAAACCTCTGCCCGCCCTCCATGCTTACTGTCGGACTGCTACCACCACCACCATCCAGGGGTCAACCCAGGTCTTCACTTCTGCTGTGGGTGGCCAGATATGCAATGGAGAAGAAATGCTGAAGCAGCTGAAGGCGTACCCGGCCCTGGGGGGCAGCACAGCAGTGTGCCGTGAGTGGGCCTCGGGGTCTTGGACTGGTTGGTGAGTGGTGTCTCTACTGGCAGGAATAGGGGATTGGCAGTGGTGGAAGGCGGCCTTGGCCTGCATCCTGGGGGAAAAATATGTTCTGGAAAAAAACAAAACGCTGCTCCACTGGCCTGCGCAGTGCTGTTGTAATTACTATGTCAATCCAAAAGTATAAGGCACTTACCCTACTTCCCTGTAGTCGATAGTCAGTTCAAAACGATAAATGATCTTCCAGACACAAATAGAATTAAAAAGCATCATATTTATTGAAGTGAAAAAAAAAAACCTCAAGAGTAAAGCACACAATGGCAGCACAAAAACGCTTGAGGAACTAGCAGCCTCAAACCCTTTTGTCGAGGGGTGCTTCATCAGAAGTTGCAGAGGCTAGCAATTACATGTGTTTTTTTTTTTTTTTTTTTTATAGTCAGATGTTATAGTAACACATACCCTTCAAGGTATTCAGTAAGCTGAAAAGAACTGATTAGCAGTTGTAAGCAAGGACGCACTAGTGAAGTGTGAAAATGCATATCACTCAGCACAGACTGATTAGCAAAAATGTAAATTTTGTTTTATGTAATCTCCTGTGTCATAGACTTACTCAGAAAAAATGGTTAGCATTCTACTGTTATGCTTTTCAGAAAAGATTAGTATTACCTCTGTTTTGAATGATATTTTGCTGTTTTACCAGCTATTTAATGCTCTGCTCTTAAATATTAACAAATTAACCATCCAGATCACGCAGGAGATATCTTACTGAACAGTGTCTCACAGTATTTCAGGGGAGACGGAGGGTGTAGATTGGTTGCCTGACAACTACACAAAAAACGCACGGCTTCTGAGCAGCATATTTTTGCGATTCCAGACGCTCGGGTGATGCTGGTTTGTGATCAGGGGTAAATTGGAAGCACCTTTCATCACTTTTACCACGATCTTTATACCATCAAAATCTCAGGCACCCTACCTCCCCCTCCCCTGGTGAGTGTTTTCTGGATACTGTTTTGTCTGACTGTAAGAAATAGGACCGCCCTTGACCACCCTTTGGCAATGACAGAAGTGGAAAGGGCCCAGATTAACACTGAAAAAGTCCAAGGCCCCATGAGATTTCTGGTGAGTTCTGTCAGAATTTTGGAAGGCCTTTAGCGATCCACTTTTTGATATGTTAACTGAAAGTCTGACTGATGGGCAAATGCCCCCTTCCTAACCGTGGTTACCATAACAGTTTTAAGGACCTCACTTTAGGCACCTTTTACTGACCCATTTCTTTGCTGAACGCTGATTATAAGTGAAGATTTTGGCATTTAGGATGGAGCAGGTGCTTTCCTTTTTTTTTTTTTTTCCTTTTTCTTCAAATCATTTTTATTGGTAGTTTTTCAAGTATAAACAATCTTACATGTGTAAGTTTCTTATAAATAAACTTTATAGCCGGTCGCTTGATCTCTTCCCCTTTCTATGTTTGAACAGCCACTGCCCCTCTGCTCTCATGTTTTGTGATGTATTGGAGAGTGCGGGGGTGTAATGTATTGATAGTAATGGGAGCCAGTTTTAAAATACTAGTTTTAATATTGTATAGGGACACAGAAGTTAAATCAAAGCCACAACTCAGCTAACAAGGGCTTTGTTAGTTGAGCCGTGGCTTTGACTCCTGTGGTCCTCTACAACATAAATAGTATTTAAAAAATGGTTTCCATTACTATCAGTACAGCACGTCCCCGTGGTCTCCAAACTAATATCTAAAAAAACATGAGAGTGCAGGTGCTGTGCCTGCTCACATCGTGGACCAGGACCAGGACCAGGAAGGGGAAGGTATCGGGTGGCCGGCTCCTTGGACTGAGGATTTATGATACATTCCCTTTAGTTACAGAGGCTACAAAAAATTCTAACAACTGGACTCTTGAAGTCCTTTACAGGTAAGCTGCTGCTTAACATACTAACATACTAAAAGCCAGCAGGATAGGCCAAATGGTCTTTCAGTGTCTGCTTGAAAGCCAGCAACCTAGTGGCTGCTCACCTTACCACCCCCCCAGTACCCAAGAGGGTCTTCTTTGATTTCGGTTTCCCTTTGTACCTGTCCCACTCCTTCTTGAAGCCTTCCACTGTGCTCTCCTCCAACAGCCTCCTGGGTAGCGCATTCCACGGCTCCACCACCCTCTCAGTGAAAAAATGCTTCCTACTCTCCCCGCTATAATTTCCCCCCTCCAACTTCCACTTATGACCCCTGGTTATTCCCCCCTTCTTTAGCCTAAATAGCTCCTTGGTTCCACTCCTGGTTATTCCTTTTACATACTTGAAAACCTCTATCGTGCTCGAGGGCCTTAAAGAAATATTTGAAACTGAGCACAGTTGGTGCTCTTTAATACGATTACCAATTTTCAGTGCTAGGTTCTAGTTATTGATTTCTTGGCAGCCAAAAGGTATACAATCAGTGATTTGGCTCTAGGCCTGAGGCCGTCTGGCATGATAGATAGAAGAAGCATTGCTGGTTGCAAAACCTGTGGATCCACAGAAAGTAACATAAATTGTTGCCTCAACTGGTCCCAGAATTCCTCTAGTACAGGGCAGGATCAAAACACTTGTGTCTGAGCTGCCAGTAGTGTCCTGTATTTTCACCAACATTGGCCATCTCCCTCTCCCATATATTTAGCCTGGATCTTAGGTGTTCTGCAATACTTCATCTGACATTTTTATTTATTTTTATGTGGGATGCCGACAGGAGCTCTGGTCCCTCCCTCGGAGGGACTTGTCCTCCAGCTCGATAGTCTGGTCATCATAGACCCTGTCGGCTCCGGATTTTGCTGTTTTGCCCCTGGTCGTGCCATAGGTGGAGCGGCTGGCTCTGCCTCTGTGGAGGCAGCCTAACGCCCTGGATGTGGGCCCTCCCCATTCTTGGCGGCGCACCTGTGCTGACACCCAGCCACCGCTGGATATCAGTCTGCAGCACACCACGTGATCCTCCCTCCCTGAGGAAGGAGAGGTGTCTACAGACACTCAGTCTTTCCTTACCCTTGCTAACCCCCGAGCAACCTGAGTCCGTTCCCGAACTCGGGTCACCAGTATGACGCAAGGTGTGGCGTCCAGCACCTCAACCCTCAGCACCACCGGGCTGGCCTCATACGACATTTCTGAGTAAACTTGCGCCATCCCACTGATGCTGTAGCCTGTAAGGAGACGAGAGAGTGCCTGGTCCATTGAACGTATTGTCAAGAGGTATTTAATTCCTGGTTCTAAAGCGTGCAGAATTTGTCCATTGTTCTTGTAGGCCTCTATACAAATGGGCAATTAAGTAACTCCACACATCACTTTTCAGGAGGCCCAGAAAAATATTAAGAAGGGGGCAAGGGTCTGGGAGTCTATGCATTATGCAGAAAGTTAAATGTGTATCCTCAGGTAGCAGAAATTCAAAGGGGAGCACACCCTGTTTATTTTGTAATTGAAACACATAGTGATGGGATAATTGTTTTAGTGCCACCCTGTGAAATCACTCTAGAATGTCAGATGTGAACGAGCACCGCAGTTGTTAATATGACAACAGGGCTCACGCCTTTCACCACAACAGCAAGTTGCGGAGTGTGCAAACATTACAGCAGTGTATTACTCTCCCTGATTTCTGGAAAGACTAATGATTAAGTTGTTCAACTGTTTTTATGCAGTACTGGCACTGAACACGACAAGACCAAAATCAAATAGCTGATTGCCTTTTAGTTTCTTGCAACAGGCACAAAGTAAGAAATAAAAAGCATCTTTACAGACATCACTAATGTGACAGTCTCCCTGGCTTCCTCGTAGATGAAAGAGAATAGCACCCCAGGTGACATCATCAGGGTGGAGACATGCTGATTATTACAGGGAGCAGCAAATCTCAGCATCTAGCAGTGAGGCAGAAGCAGAGCACGTAACAAATGGCTAAAAACAGTATAAAATGTTAGAGAAATGATAGATTTTCATATAAAACATCAGGCAGACAGTTTTTTTTTATAACAATGTTTAGTGAATGATGCTGATGGTGTAAGTTGTGTAAATTTAACCGCGCATGATCTTGAATAAAGGGCTGCATAGTAGTCTTTCATAGACTGCATAATTTTCGTACTGTGACATTGTTGTTTACAATCCGGTAGACTAGTAGTTGCAAAATACATGCTTTTTGCCATTTTTCCTTCAGTCTACAAGCTAGTAGGTGACCTCCCCTTGCCCCCCCACCTCCCTCATAATAATATTGTTTAAGGCACATTAGCAAAAACTGCACTTTCTCCTGTAAGATGTTTTGAATTTCATTTTTGATTTCAATAATATGGGCAGCTGTCTGAGAATTCTAAGGCGTCTGGAACTGTTGCAGCCTTGTGAGACTGTCAGTTAGTTGAGTAAGGCCTTGTATCCCATTTTTATGCAGGCAGCATATGAAATAATAGCCCCGAGTCACCACCTTAATAGTGCCCCATAAGATCAATCAATCATTTGTAAAAAGGCGCCTTTCTAAAACCAAGGCGCCTGTACAATACTGATCGAACAGATTAGTAAATAATATAAAATTAAAATAATAAATACAGCATCAGCTATAAACATCTGAAAATGCCATGCTAAAAAGATACGTTTTCAGGGCGGTCTTAAAACTTTGGACGGTCAGGCAGTCTCGCACCCGAGACGAGGTAGAGAATTCCACAGGATCGGGGCCATAAAACTAAATGACCTTGCTCCAGATGTTTGTAAATGGACCCTGGGAATCTCTAGCAATCCCTTGTTGGTGGATCGGAGAGGGCGGGGGGCAGTAGGGATGAAGGAGATCTTGCAGATAACTGGGTCCCAGATTGTGTAGGGCCTTATAGGTCAGCAAACCGACCTTGCAGGTGATCCGCCACTGTATTGGCAGCCAGTGCAGTCTGCAGAGCACAGGCGTTATATGACTGGCCCTAGAGGTACCAGTCAGAAGCCTGGCTGCCGCATTCTGCCACCAGCTGCAAGCGGCGGAGATCAACCCCCGGAAGCCCTAGGTAAAGGGCATTGCAGTAGTCAAGGCAGGAGGTAACGAAGGCGTGGACCAAAGTTGGAAGATCGGGAGGAATCGGGTGCTTTACCTGGACATTATTCCTCAGATGGTAAAAAGAGTTTTTGACAACCACCAACACCTGTGATTTTAGGGTCAGGCTGTCATCAAACATAACGCCCAGGTTCCGCACCCGGTCTGAGGTAGTTAGCTGGACTCCTCCAAGCCATAGACCCGAAGACAGTCCAGTCAACACACCCGTTTCTTAACGACCTGGGTCCACATCCAACACCTCAGTTTTCTCTGGGTTTAACCGCAGCCAGTTCACATTCATCCAGTTGTGGATCTTGGCTAGACAGCTAAAGACCAAGACAGCATCATCCTGGCCAGGCACAAAGGACATATACAGCTGAATATCATCTGCATAGCAGTGAAAACTCAAGCTTTACTGCCTAATAATTGCTCCTAACGGCAGCATATAGACCACAAACAACATGGGCGCCAAGATGGAGCTCTTCGGCACCCCACAGGATATGGAGAATGGGGCTGAGGAAAAAAACCCCAGACAGCACCCTCTGAGTCCTACCCTCGAGGAATGATCGAAACATCTGAGGACAGTCCCCGGAAGTCCACAGATGAACCTCATGTGCTCCAACAGCACACCATGGTCCACGGTGTCAAATGCCGCAGAGAGATCTAGAAGGACCAAGATGGAACAGGTCTTTCGATCTCTTGCTGTTAGGAGGTACTTTAGTATCCGGACAAGTGCCATCTCTGTACTATGTCTCTTCCTAAATCCGGACTGGAGAGAATCATAAACATTGTGGCTGGTCAAATGGTCCTCCAGCTGCGACGTCACCACCTTCTCAGTAACCTTACCCACAAAGGGTAGGTTAGAGACAGGCATGTAGTTAGCCAGACAGGATCCAAGATGGGGTCACTGACTTCCCGTGTGTCGTTAAATTGCATAGTAGATTGTAAGGAGTTAATTGTCTGTTTTAAATTCCTCATCTCTCAAAAGCGAGAGATTCAGATGCCAAAAAAGTAGTTTTCTTACACTGACCTAAATTAACCTTCTGTAATAACCAGTTATGGTTGGAGAGAAGTCTGGGACTGTAGGACATGTCCTGAACAGTATGAAAATGTTCACAGGTCAAAATAAAATGATCTAATGTAACATTGGTATTATGATTAGGGGACTAGTGTATATGGGACCTATCTGAGGGAAGGAGCCATTGCCAGACACCATCAGACCCAAGTGCTGAAGCGTATGCCTAAGGTATTTTTGGGGCAACAAGACCTGGTGCTGATAAGGTCTTGTGGTGTCCAGTTCCGGCGTGAAGGTCAGATTAAAATCATGCCCTGTACGAGTTGGCCAGTGAGCATTGCCATTAAATTGCTGAGAAATGCCTGGGATATAATTTTATTGGTATTAGATTGGGGTAACTGCAGTGTCAAACAGCTGGCCTGTTTAAGATACTACATCTGCCTGCAGTGTCTATGTAGCTGTATTCACAGGTGAACAGTGTTGTAGTTTGGGGTGTCACGATAATAAAATTTTGACGGTATGATAACCACCATGAAATTATTGTGATGACCTTGTTATCGTGATCATTTTGCCACTTGTACAACAATGTAAGTAAAAGTATTTCAGTTAAACTTTTTGTACATAATTTGCATATTAGACTTACTTTTAATCAGTGCTATCCATTTATTCACATTATTTTGATGTCTTTGTTGTCAAATAATGCAGAGTGCAACATTTAAATTAATGTTTTTCATTTTTTCACATTAAAATCTGAAGTGTATAAAATTAAATTTCTAAAAATTCAAATACATAATTAATACATGCGTTATTCACATACACAGAGTACAACAACACATTTTAAAATATGAAAGAGCAAATCTTTTTACTTGCTTGTTTAAAGGTTACAGGAAATTTTGTGCCCATTGTCAGCTATTTTCCTCTCAACCTCCCCCCCCCAACTTCATAGTGTGACCCCTTGCCCCTGAGCATCATTTTCTTTTTCTCTGTTATTTGTCTATGCTGTCCTCTGAGCCCAACCAGGTGGCTGTGGCCCTCCTTTGGAGGGATTTATCCTCGACCTGGGGCGTTTCCGCTCCTCCGACCCCGTAATTCCCTCATGCGGCTTACCCCCAACATGGGTGGAGCCAGGAGGAGAGCTCTGGCTTTCCTCCTCCCCAGAGCATAATCCAGAAGCTGGGGTGACACAGGGATGCGATAGGTCATGGAGCCTGCCAGCTCCTTTTCACGTTTTTCCGTCCCCACTCCCCACCAACATGAAGACGCTGGTACGTGCCTCCCAACCCATACTGCCCTCCAGCCACTGCCAGAGAGTAGTCAACCAGTGGGATGACAGCCCCCCGAGAGAGAGAGAGAGCAGTCCTCCCGCACCTGCCAACCCCCAGCGGTCCAGGCTTGTTCCCGAACCTGGGTCGCCAGCATGGCGTGAGGTGTAGCGACCAGCGCCTCAACCTCCAGCGCCACCTGGCCGGCGAGCATCATTTTCTTTGGAAGATGCTCCCTTCCTGTAACTTGTTTATTATACCTGTGCGGAACTTGAATCTTTCAGTCATATCTCCCCTTTTCCTCCTTCCTTCTATGGAGTACATATTTAATCCTTACTCCTTTCTTCATAGGGCTTCTGGTCCAGACTCTGCATCATTTTTGTTACCCACCTCTGTACCAGTTTCATCCTGTCAGTGCCCTTTCAGAGGTCGGTTCTCCAGAACTGTACACAGTACTCGAGGTGGGGTCTCACCAGTGATCTATGCAGAGGTATTATTACCTCCCTCTTCTTGCTGGCGATACCCCTGCCTATGCATTCAAGCATCCCACTAGCCTTTCCCACTGTCTTGTCACAAGCTACCTTCAAGTCATCAGTAATGATTACCCCCAGGTCCCTTTCTTGCTTTGTGACTGCTAGTATTTCTCCCATTTGGTACTTTGCCCCGGGTTTCTGAGCCCCAAGTGCATGAGTTTGCACTTTTTTGCTTTGAAACCCAGCTACCAAGCTCATGACCATTCATCCAGCTTTTTCAAATCTTCCCTCATTCTTTTCACCCCCCCCCCTCAAGTGTGTCAGCTGTGTTGCAGATTTTTGTGTCATCTGCGAACAGGCATTCGTTCCCTTCCAGTACTTCTGCAATGTAGCTAATAAAGACATTGAAGAGGACTGGACCTAGTACTGACTCTTGTGGCACCCCACTGGTCACTTTACCTTCTCTAGAGTGGACGCCATCTACCACCACATTCTGACTCCTATTGCCTAGCCAGCTCACTACCCATCTTATTACCTTAGGGCCTACTGCTAGGCTTCTCAGCTTGCTCACCAGCTTTTTATGTGGAACAGCATCAAAGGCCTTACTGAAATCCAGGCAGGCCACGTCAAATACTTCCCCCCCTTATCCACTTCCGTGGTTACCTAATCAAAGAACTTGATCAGGTTTGCCTGGCAAGACCTCCCCCATTAAACCATGTTGCCTTGGATCCTGTAGTCCATTGGTAACCAAGGTATTCCCCAATCCTTTCCTTTAGTAGTGATTCCATTACTTTGTCCAATACTGAAGTCAGGCTGACAAGCCTATAGTTTTCTGCCTCCTCTTTGCTTCCACTTTTGTGGAGTGGGACTACATCAGCCATTCTCCAGTCTCCCAGTAGCTCTCCTATTTCTAGTAACGGGTTAAACATGGCTGTTGGAGGAGCAACCAGCTCCTCCTTGAGGTCCCTCAGTAATCTTGGCTGCACCTCGTCTGGTCCCACTGTCCTGTCTACTTTTACCTGTGACAGTTTCCTTAGGATGCTTTTCTCTGTATAGGGGCCATTGTCCACCTCCTGTCCCTTAGTGCTCCTGTTTTTTATCATAGGCCCGCTACCCAACCCCTCCTCCTTAAATAATGAACAGAAGAATTTGTTCAGTATGTCCGCATTTTGGCGGTCCTCTTCCACACAAGCCCCTTCTTCCCTACTCAGCCTTATTATCCCTCCCTAGGTCTTTTTCTTTTCGTTTATGTGTCCAAAAATGTCTTGCTTTTAAATGTCTTTAAAAAAGTGTGACATAAAGATGTTGCACATACTCAGCCCCAGCCCCTGTACTCAGTCAGTCAGAAGGCCATTACTGCTGCATCATCCAGCCTCTGATAGATGGTGACCAAGCAGCGGTTTGCGCTTCCCCCTCCACAAAGGAGGAGAGTAGTCAATGGTTGGTCAGTTCTCCTTCATGTAGCCAGCCCTTGAGTGACCCAGGTCAATTCCTGAACCTGGTTTACCAGCATGGCGGTAGGTGAGGCGCTCAAATCCTCAAAACTCCGTGCCATAAGGCTGGTACTGCATTTCTAATTTTAATGAAAAATAGTAAAAATCTGATAGGAGGATGGTGGGGAATCAGGAATCAAGGTTGCACCTGGAAAGGGACGCGCTACTGGAAAAGCAAGCTGAGGTGCTTTATCATGGTAAATCACAGTATATCGTGCCGCACGATAATCGCAATATTGTTTTTTTTACAATGATAAATTCTTGGTGGTAATTATTGTGGTATACTGTCATACCGTGTTATTGTGACATCAGTTAGGATCAAAATGGCTGCCCTGTACACTTTCCTGATTTATAAGATGAGATATACACCCCATATGCATTGCCTTGGGCTAATTTAGCATGCTCAGTTGCATTAAGATGGGTTTCCTGAAGATTAACATCAGGTCATTCTCTTTGTAGGAGTTGGAACAATTTGCTGCTCTTTACTGTGTTATTCAGTCCATTTATTTTCCGAGATAAAACTTTAGTAGGAACCTCCATATTGCATTCCAGAATGAGAGTTTGACTGAGGGCAAAGAATGCTACTGAAATAAGAAATGGGTAGTCCACCTCTCCACTGAGGCAGAGAGTCGAAACCCCCCGGCCAACACAGCAGAGAAGGAAGAGGTGAAATATCCCGAGGCAAGCAGACAGCCCACAAACAGAATCATATGAAGCCAAAGATATCCTCTAGGCAGGGAGGGACTGCACTGTACCCAATATAGTACCAACACTCCTATTAGTATAGTCTGAAGTAGCCAATTGTCTCTTCAATAAAACCATGTACTCTGAAGCACAAAAATAAAATTGTGTACAACTGTAGGGACTGGGGAAAGGGCATCAGTGGCATTAGCAATTTTTCCTTGAAAACTATGAACCAGGAACAGTCATTAGCAAGTAAAAAAATTAAAAAAAAAAACACTGTGTAGAAGACGACTAAAACCTGCAAACTGGATTGTGTCAATTCAAGAACGCGACTTCCAAGGGTAGGAGTCTAATATCTGCATCTCACAGAGCAAGTAGGAGTGCTGTACTTGAGACTGGTACTACAGTGTAGGGAGCACTCATTGCAGGTAAATTTCTGCAAGGGCATGTGAGGATGTTAAAGGCATGACAGGATAACCCGTGCCATAGGGTATGGGGTACTTATTAGAGAAGTATATCTCAGAATGCCACGCCTGTATTTAACATGTAGGGAAGGACAGAGTGTTTAGCAACACCCTGTGGGGATGCCAGCACTTTATTAATCTGCACAGTCCCCAGCTAGACCCAGGATAGAGAGAGATGCTATACGAGTCAGAGGGCCATTAACCTGTCTCCGGTCATTACTGTTGACTGGGTCTTAAATATAAAGCATTGTCATGCAAGAATAGATATGACTGTCCCCTTCCAACCTTTGACAGCACTACATAAATACCAAAAGTTACAAATGTGAGCATACAAAGCAAAGTCCAGTGCCTAGTGAAAGCAATGCATAAAGTTCATGATTGTCCATCTGGGACCAGGTGTGTTAGCTAAAGCAGTCGATGGCAAAGTCCAAGTTCCTCATAACCAGAGAGAGAGGCAAATGCATTGCTTAAACATAACTTAAAAGAGAGTATAGTATCTGAACAGCATAATGGCACTGCATTTGCAAGGCTGTAGCAGGAGAGTCTGGTAGTATAAAGTCAGCAAATATTAAGGGAGCATTCATGAACAGTATAGCTGAAAACAAGTTAAAAAATGCAGCAGGTAGGGGGGAGTCAACTGCCATCCAAAATACTAAATGTAACAGCTGTAAGGGAGGACAATCCCTACCACCATAAAAGAAGCAGATTCTGGCCAGAGCCGATAGGGCTGCGGTTGAGGGCAGCTGAGGAATTTGGGGTAAAAATATTGAAAATGTGCTTTTTAATATTTTGCACCATATTTTCAACATAGCCATGTTATGACCCTGCCTCATGAGGAAGGGCAGAGAAAATGTGCAGCTCCTGGGGTAAAGGTGATTTTGTGCTGAGACTGCAAAAGCAACTTTCAGGAGGCAGAAACAGATTTTGGGCAGGAGCTGAAAAATGACAGCTGTCACATTCACGAGGTGCTGGAAAATAATGGCTATGTTGAAAAGTTGGGGCAAAAATATTGAATATTACCAAAGTTATGAGCTGGCGTTTGCAAAATTCAACATAGCCTCATAACTTTAACAAAAAAAAAATATATTTTTACACCAGATTTAAAACCTAGCCTTCTTATGACCCCACCTCATGAATAAGGTCAGAGAAAATGTTCAGTTCCTGTCTGAGAGGTGATTTCGTGCAGGGACTGCGAAATCACCTTTTGGGGTGTAAAACAAATTTTACATACTAAAAGCCAGCAGAGTAGGCCACATGGTCTGTCTTGTTTGCTCGACAGCCAGCAACCTAGTGGCTGCTTGCCTTACCACCCCCTAGTCCCCAAGAGGGTCTTCTTTAGTTTTTCTCTTGTACCTGTCCCACCCCTTCTTGGAGCCCTCCACTGTGCCCTCCTCCACCAGCCTCCCAGGCAGCGCATTCCATGACTCCACCACCCTCTCGGTGAGAAAATTCTTCCTACGTTCCTCCCTGTAGTTCCCCCTTCCAGCTCCCACTCATGGCCCCTGGTTGTTTCCCCCCTTATTTAGCCTAAACAGCTCCTTAGTTCCACTCCTGGTTATTCCTTTTACATACTTGAAAACCTCTATCTCCCCTGTCTCTCCGCTCCTTCAGTGAGTAAAGCCCAAGCTAATTTGGGGCAGGATTTGAAAATGATAGCTGTCACATTCATGAGGTGCTGTAAAGATATAGTTATGTTGTAAATTTGGGTTAAAAATATGAAAAATACCACAGTTATGAACCTGTGTTTACAGAATTCAGCATAAACTCATAACTATCGATCTTACTTCGAGAGGGCTCTTGCAGTAGGTAATTGCATATAGGACTGACGCTGGCAGGCAGCAGGACCCCACAGAAAAATTTCTAGCTAGCAGTCCCTGGCGAGGGACCGCCCCCACATCAGGTGACCGGCGTCAGGAGACATCAGTATAAAGGGGCAGTCCCGGATGCCCGTCTTCCAGTTTTTTCCCGCCGTTAGCTCGTGCAGCTCATGATAAGTTCGTGCTTCATCAGCCCTACCTTCGTCCTTTTTTACCAAAAAATCTTTATTTTTTTTGACTTACGTCAGTACTAGTGTCGGTGTATGTCATCTCCTACACCCTCCGAGCACGAGAATAAGTGCGATTCGTGAGGTGCCCAGCTACCGCACAAGGACGGCCACTCTCTGTGCCTGTTCTGCTTAGGCCCCGATCACCCGGTTGAGAAGTGCCAGCACTGCCTCAGTTTCAATGCGGCTACCCAGAAAAGGCGGCAGCAATCCTTGGAAGCCCATATTCTAAAGAAGAAAATGAGTTCTATGGAGAAGGAGCTCAAAAAACTGAGGCAGGTGTCCACTTCCCCCGAAGGCCATTGGAAGAAGGAGAGGAGCACGGGACAAGGCTCCTCCACGCGTCTCCCTCAGGAGTCGCTGGGGAGCAGAGTAACATCCCCTCCGGCGGATCGGCTCCTCGGCGGCCGCCTCGGAGGTTTCCGAGGGGGCGTCTGCCCACCCATCTGGCTCGCGCTCGGGCCTTGCGGGCGCCTCCGGGCAGTTGGAGGCCTCCGCCCCTGGTTCGGCTGCAGGCTCGCGGCCTACCACTGTGGGTGACTCCGGTAAGCCAGGCATCGGCTCCTTTGACGTCCGCCTGGAGAGGGTCGGTAAGGCATCTGACCTTCCGGAGCGATGCGCGGCCTCCTCTCCACTGGACCAGGCCGATCACGCTCCTCGTCCTGCCTCCGGTGATGGCTCTTGTAAGTTGGATGTCTGCTCCTCCGGCACCCGCCGAGAGCTCGCCACTAAGCCTCATGTCGGCTTGTCCGACGTCCGGCCGGCGAAGGAACAGACGACGGACCCCTCCATGTCCATTGTACCCGGTTCCCTGCAGCCTTCGCTGCCGTCTGGGGATCCAGAGTCTCCCCAGCCCGACCCCGGGGACTTTTCCCCTCTGTCCCCGGTCGAGGCTGGGGATCTTTTGCCTCCGTCAATCTTTCCTCCACCTGGATCGCCGGACCTGGCGTCGGCTCCCCAGATGCCGGCCCCTCCGACATCGGTACCTCTGGCGCCAGGGCCTCCGCCTTCAGCCCTGACGTCAGCCTTACCGACTCCGGGAGACATTCCGCTCCCAACGGGGCCTCCGGGCTCTCCACTGTGGACCCGCCCATGAGGCCCTGCTTTGGCAGCCCCCGCCCCCGGCTCCCGGGTATCCTTCGTCCTACTCGATGCCAGTGTACCCGGGACCGCAGTATCCGGTGCCACAGTACCTGATGCCAGGCTTCCCAACGCCACAGTACTTGGCGCCACAATACCAGACACCGGGCTACCCGCAGCCGGGTTTTGGATACGCTCCATACGGTTATAAACTGTATCCTTATCTCTCGCCTCCTCCTCCTCCTCCACCGCCCTTGCAGCCGCTGGTGGACCTGCAGGAGACTCTGGCCTCCTGGTGGGTTGAGGCCAAGGCTCAGCTCACCAAAGGGGTCGAGAGCTGCCTTCCGGCGATGGTGCCATCCCAGGTTCCTATACGCCAGAGGCGGCACACTCCCTCACCACCTCTGGGCTCCATGGTTCTTCAGTCTGGATCCAGAGAAGGGCAGGTCACGCTTCCCCCAGGACTTCCCAAGGGGTCCATTCCTCCCCCGGGTTGGGAAAGGGAGTCTTTCTCTTCTTCATCCTCCTCTTCACTCTCGGACTCCTCAGACTCTTCCGATGGCTGCTCCGAGAGAGATGACAAGTCTTGCTCTCCGTCGAAGCCCAGGCCAAGGACTCCTCCAAAGTCTCCTCCGGAGGATCCTTCTTTTACGGAGTTGCTTAGGAAAATCCAAGAGGTTCATCAGTGGCACTCCCTTGAACCAGATCCTCAGCGTTTGAATCTTGCTGAACATCTGGATCTGCCCGTGACCACTCCTACCTTGGTGCCACCCTGGGTAGAGCCTCATGCTGACCTTGTTACCACAATATGGAAACAGCCGTTGGCCTTAGGCCCACTTCCTAGGAAGTCGAACCGACTATATCAGGCTCCAGAGGGTGTTGATTTCCTGGATTCTCACCCTAGTGCCTACTCGGTCGTGATTAGCACCGCTCGCGGCCAGTCGACGAACCCTAAACATCTTAAGCTTGTCTCCTCCTGATAAGGAATCTGGCCTTCTGGACCAGTATGGGAGAAAGATCTACTCTTCCTCCACACTGGGAATCAGGGCCCTGAACTATGTTGGCCACATGGGGGACTACCAGAAGGCCATCCTTACTCAGGCGGAAGCCAAACTGGACTCCTTGCCTGACTCCCAAGTCAAGCAGGAGTTGGCTGACCACATCCGATCTGCTCGTTCGGCCAGTCGACACATGCTACGTGCGACATATGGTGCAGTGGACACTGCTGGGCAGAGCTCAGCTTTCGCTGTAGGCCTATGGCATCATGCTTGGCTCAGCCTGTCAGGTTTGGTCCCGGAGGTGCAATCTGCTATCCAGGAAGTACCCTTTTGGGGGTTGGTGCTTTTCAGGGGTGAAGTCAAGGACATCATCACCGATTGCAAAAGAAGGGGATGGCTCTGAAGTCAGTTGATTCCATGTACCGTCCCCATCAGCAGCAGCGCCGTTCCTTTTGCAGGCTGAATCGGCCAAACGTGAAACCCTAGGGAAGGCGGGCCACAAAACACCGGGCCCCCGCAGCTGCCAAGCCCCCCCCACCCAAAAAAGCAGCGGGTGCTTCAGCTGTGGCGCTGCCCCACACCACCTGCCTCCTTCCCTCTCCCACTGCCTCTGGACTCCCCAGAGGAACCGGTAGGAGGGAGGTTTTCCCTCCACCTTCCGGGATGGGAGAGGATAACCACAGATTCTTGGGTGCTCCAGCTTATAGCAGAAGGACATTCCATAGAGTTTCTTCAGAAACCACCCCACCACCCCCCTCTGAAATCGTCGTATTCACGGGAACACCTTCTCTTAGTCCAGGAGGAAATCTCGGCTCTTCTGCTGAAGCAAGCGATAGAGCCTGTTCCCCTTCATCTGCAAGGGACGGGTTACTATTCCCATTTCTTCTTGGTCCCAAAGAAGACAGGAGATCTCAAACCAATTTTGGATCTCAGTTCCCTGAATCTTTACGCAAAGTACAAAAGGTTCAGGATGCTCTCTTTGCAGAGCCTTCTGCCCCTCCTCCGGCCGGGTCAATGGCTTTGTGCTCTGGATATGCAGGATGCTTATCTGCACATTCCCATTCGCCCATCTCATCGCAGATACCTTCGTTTTGCTTTCCAGGGGGACCACTACCAGTTCAAGGCGCTCCCGTTTGGTCTATCCTCGGCCCCCTGAGTATTTACCAAATGCCTGTCAGTGGTGGCGGCCCACCTGCATACCAGGGGAGTGCAGGTTTTCCCGTACCTGGACGACTGGCTCCTGGTGGCCTCATCCAGGGAGGAACTCCTGTGTTTCCTCTCCCTTACCCAGCAGGGGTTTGCCTACCTTGGTATTACCATCAACCATTGCAAGTCTCATCTGGACCCATCCCAGAGGCTACATTTTATTGGGGCGATCCTCGATTCGTCCATGGGCAAGGCCTTCCTGCCTCCGCACAGGGCGGCTACTCTTCAGACCCAAATAAGTCTGTTGTCTGACTGCAGGATGGTCTCTGTGAGGTCAGTCCTTCGCCTTCTCAGGCTCATGGTGGCTGCTATCCCGACGGTACCTCAAGCTCGACTCCACATGAGGATCTCTCAGTGGACTCTACGCTCTCAGTGGGATCAGCTAATGGACGACCTAGATCACTCGGTTCTGGTCTCCTTGCCGATGATGCGAGACTTGCAGTATAGGATGATTCGAGAGAACCTTTTTCGGGGAGTTCCTTTCTTTCATCCTTCCCCTTCCCAGACTCTAACCACAGATGCCTCAGGTGAAGGTTGGGGAGCCCATCTAGGCCCTTATCGGACCCAGGGCTCCTGGTCCAAGCTAGAACAAGCTCTCCACATCAGTGTGCTCGAGCTTCGGGCAGTGTTGTACGCTCTCCAAGCTCTTCACCAATACATCCTTCCTGGCCACCTAGCCGTCCAGATGGACAACATGTGCGTGGTGTGGTATATCAACAAACAGGGAGGGACTCGGTCCTACCCTCTATGCAGGGAGGCAATGAGGGTTTGGGATTGGGCAACACAACACGACCTTCACCTCACGGCGATTCACGTTCCAGGAGTCGACAACACCCTGGCAGACAAGCTAAGTCGCTCTTCTGCTCTGACTCACGAGTGGGAACTGGACCAAGGGGTCCTAGACAATCTCTTCCAACTCTGGGGAACACAGGTTGACCTGTTCGCATTCCCCCTAAACGCAAAACTTCCCATCTTCTGCTCGCTCGTTCCAGAGCGAGGCACTTTTTGGAGCGACGCTCTGTCTCTAGACTGGAAGGACAGATTCGTCTATGCTGTTCCCCCAATTCCACTTATCCCACGAGTCTTGCAGAAACTAGCTTCAGAAGAAGCGAGAATGATTCTGATCGCTCCTTTCTGGCCCAGGCAAATCTGGTTCTCTCTTCTACAACAATATTCAGAGGATCCTCCTCCTCCTCTTCCTCTGTCTCGAGGTTTGTTGACCCAGGATCAGGGAACCCTGATTCATCCAGGCCTCAAATCCCTTCAACTGCATGCATGGCTCCTGCAGACCTAGCCCAATCCCGTTTTGTAGTGTCTCCCAAAGTGGCGGAGATTTTAGTGGAGGCCAGAAAACCCTCCACCAGATCCACTTATGCCATGAAGTGGAAAAGATTCACTATTTGGGCCGCTTCCAAGAACGTGGAACCTTTCTCCTGTTCAGCGGGGCTTCTGCTGGAGTATCTACGTCATCTGTTTGACCTGGGTCTCAGCCATTCCTCTCTGAAGGTACACATGGCGGCCATTTCGGCCTGTCGTGTTCCCTTCGCAGACAAGGCTTTTGCTCAACTGGAGGTCTACAAGACCTTTCTCAGAGGGGTCCTCCATCTGAGGCCCCCCCATCCGTACTCCTGCTCCCCCTTGGGACTTGAACTTTGTTCTCGAGAAACTTACTGTTCCTCCCTTCGAACCTGCAGCTTCTGCGGATTTGAAGTTCCTTCTGGAAGACGCCTTCCTAGTGGCCATTACTGGCTCGAAGAATCTCCGAGCTCCAGGCCCTGATGTGTAAAATCCCCTACTTGATTTTTCACAAGAAACGAGTTGCTCTTCGCATGAATCCTAAGTTTCTACCTAAAGTAGTAGCAGAGTCTACCTTAAATCAGTCCATAGAGTTACCTACCTTTTTTATGCAGTACTCTAATCAAGGGGAATATTTACTCCATAGTATAGATGTTCACCGGATTCTGAGATACTACACCAACAGGACAAAGGATCTCAGAAAGACTGATCAGTTGTTCGTCTCTTTTGCTCACAAAAGGGAAGGCAATGCTGTTTCCAAGCAATGCCTGTCTAAGTGGTTGGCTCATTGCATCACTTTCTGTTACGACAAATACAACAAGACCCTCCCGGGTCAAGTCAGAGGTCACTCCACAAGAGGAGTAGCTGCCTCTGCGGCTTGTTTCAAGAATGTGTCTGCGGCAGATATCTGTGCTGCCGCCACCTGGACGTCCGTCCATACCTTCACGAAACAGTACAGTTTGGATGTTGCCTCTCGCCATTGAGCAGGCTTCGGGCTGGCTGTTTTGCAAGGCCTTCTGTCTTGAGACTTGCACAACCAGAACTACCTTTTGGAGTAGTTTTCCTCCTCCCGGTGCCTCTTTGTTCCAGACTGCTTGGGATTCAGTCCTATACATAATTACCTACTGCAAGAGCCCTCTCGAAGTAAGATAGTACAGTTACGTAAGAACTTACCGTAACAGTAGATCTTCGAGAGAGGCTCTTGCAGTAGGTAATACCTTCCATCCCCCTAGGCTTTTCAGCTCCTTTTCCATTGAGGGAAATATCCGCTTCTCTTTCGTCCGGCCTCTTTTGGCCTGTGGCGGGAAAGAACTGGAAGGCGGGCGTCCGGGACCGCCCCTTTATACCGACGTCTCCTGACGCCGGTCACCTGACGTGGGGGCAGTCCCTCGTCAAGGACTGCTAGCTAGAAATTTTTCCGTAGGGTTCTGCCGCCTGCCGGCGTCAGTCCTATTTGTAATTACCTACTGCAAGAGCCTCTCTCGAAGATCTACTGTTATGGTAAGTTCTTACGTAACTGTACTTTTTCAAATATTTTTACCAAATTTTCAATGTAGACTTCTTATGACCCTACCTCATGAACAAGGGCAGAGAAAATGTTCAGTCCCTGCCTGAAAGGTGATTTCATACAGGGACTGCAAAATCACCTTTCAGGACAGATCTACCTAATGACAGTACAACTGTTTGTGAGGAAGGGTCCCAAAGAAGGCATGTTAAAAATTTGGGCCAAACATATGAAAAAATGTCCAAGTTATGCCACCAAGTTCAAAACCCTGTTAAATACATCAAAGTGCATACCTGTTTCTTCAGTTCCTGGTCCAGCTTTGAAGAGTGAAGACATGTTTGCCGTCCAGAGAGGATTACAGCATTGGACCCCTGATGGATAAGATCTTGAGTGAGGGGTGTGGGGTGGTGGGTGTGGAGTAGGAGGGTCGGTTGGGGGGGGTGCAGTTATGGCCGCAAAAGACATTGTTGGACTTTTTTCCTTTTCCAGGGTTGTAAAAAAATAAAATAAAATAACACAGCATGGAGGATTCCTCATCGTGACAGGGGGTATTAGGCACCCTCAGTGTCACTCTCTTATGGTTCTGGGGGTGGGGTGAAGGGTGCTGAGAAGGAGGGAGGGTCAGGTGGGGAAATCAGTTGTTGTTGTGTGTGTGTGCATGTGTGTGTGTGTGTGTGTGTGTGTGTGTGTGTGTGTGTGTGTGTGTATATATATATATATATATATATATATATATATATGTGTGTGTGTATGTACAGTATATATATTTGATATACACACACACACACTATATTAATAACCATGCATGCATGGTAGTGGGGTGTTACTAAAAGATGGGGCATCCTATGGGCAATACTGGGGATTGGGTATCCTATGTCTCACTCTTGTGTTTTTGGGGATGGTAGGATACTGAGAGGAGGGTCGGTGGGGTACTAATTGTATTTTAAAGAAAAAAAGGAATGATAGTCATGTCACACTTTGCTCTATGCACAGCAAGATGGCCTCTATACTTTACTGCGCGACTACTAGTGCATGCGCAGTAGAGTGTGGTGGCCATCTTGCACATGGCGGATTGTGCTGGATTGCCGTTTCTTTTTTATTTAAAAATAGTTATTCCCCCCACCTGACCCTCCCTCTCAGCAACCCC
Organism: Neoceratodus forsteri; assembly: GCA_016271365.2. Classification (NCBI taxonomy): domain Eukaryota; kingdom Metazoa; phylum Chordata; order Ceratodontiformes; family Ceratodontidae; genus Neoceratodus; species Neoceratodus forsteri. The sequence goes on along the minus strand of CM028134.1, from coordinate 803,217,338 downwards.
CCACACAAACACAGAAGTGACCCTGGGTGTGCCCAGTCCCCCAGTGTTGCGATCAGGACATCCCCGATGTTTGATGTTTTTCTGAAGTAATAGTAAGAAAAGTAGCAGAGTGCTCAAGTGCAGGGATGATGGGCAGCTCCATCATGTTGTTCATTCGCAAAGAATGCGTAGGAACCCGAATCCTTTTCTGAAAGCAAGAGATCTGCAGGGCGTCGCCTATTGCAGCCTTAAAAGGCGGGCTGATATGCCAAAGCAACTGGGGTTATTGCAGCACTGCTATGGGTATTCAAATTTTCTAAACACCATACTTTAAAAGTATGTAAAGGGGGGATGACGAACACAGCTACATCAGAGATCAAGACCCTTTGTCGCAGACCACTCCCCAGCCTATTCCGGGTAGGCACCAGTCAGGTCATTAAGACTTGCAAACTGAGTCATGGCAAATTGTGGGGGAAGACCTGTGCCAAATCTGGCCATTCGTTTGGACTCCAGACTTGGAGTAGCATCCCCACCATCCCTGTGACTAGATGCCAAGCATAGGGAGCCACAGAGCTTGCACTCCAGCCATTGTTGCAGTGCACCTAGCAGAAATGCATGGAAATAGCAGAAATCCCAGAGTAGCAAAAGCTTTATATGTTGGTGTGCATATGGCAGCATAGCTGAAGTGTCTCTTCCCCCAACCCTCACCTGAACTGTCCCTGGCTGAGCTTTCGCCACCCATCCTATGTGCATATGGTGAGGTCATGCAGCTCCCTAGGTAAATGATCAGCAAATTAGAAAGCTCCAAGTAACACCACAACAAAAATCAAGTCAGCAGCTCTACTAGCAGTTGTATCTCCTGTGTCTCTTAAACTGCTTCAGTGGATTTTTAATAGTTTGAAGGGCTTATTGAAACTGCTTTTTCCTGGCTTCAGCAGAAGGGGAGATCGGGGTGGTGTCTTCGAGTGGCAAGTCATCTGTAGAAGCAGGCACTGGCAGTTGCACTGTGGATGAGGGTGCTGGGAGGGTCGGGGGTTGTGGAATAGCAGTACTCCTTCTTTCAAGTGTGCTTTGCCTCTTGTGAGGTATGGTAGGGGATGTCTCCTTCAGGATTCAGTGCTCAAGAGTTTTGCAGGGTATGGAGTCTGGAAGCAGAGACCTGCATGCTTGAGGATATGTAAATAGGGAGTATAGGCACTTTGTTGCTGCTGTATAGCCCGAGTGAAATTGTGGTCCAGATATATTTGCATATCCTAATATTTTATGACCTTTTGTCTCCTTGCTGCAAGGAGGACCTGTTCATTAACCTAAAAGCATAAGAATTTCATAAAGATAGAGTGAGATCTCTTCTTAGGAGCAGGCTTGGGGCCAAGAGCATGGTGTACTCACTTAAGATCCAACTGGAGGTGTGCTGGTAACTGTAGGACATCATGCAATAACTTTTCTGTGAAGGTAGGGATTTCAGTACTCACCTCTCTCTCCAGTACACCATAGAGTCTCAGATTTTTACACTGTAGTCGACCCTCTAAATCCTGCCAGTTTTGACTCAGCTGTATATCTCGGTAGTGGAGCTGCAGGAGAAGATCAGCCATGGTCTGTTTTCTCTGTCAGGACTGAGGCAGCTTCTTGAAGATCTTTGCGCTCTTGTTTTATTGTATTAATTTCCAGTTGCATGTCAGTCATAGCATCAAGGACTTCAGACTAAAACGCCATAATTTCTCTGAGAAGCTGGTCATTCATGGCTTCCATGAGGGAGGGCTGTGCTGGCAGCGTATGTTGGACCAGCAGACTTGGAACCTTAATGCGGCTATAAGCCGTTTTACCCCCTGGGCCCAAATGCACTGTTATCCTCTCTAGTCAGCCCTCTTCTTCTAATTGCAACCAAGAGGCTGCCTTGTCTTGGTTCACCCGGCCCTGGAGATATCTAAGCTGGGTAGAAAGAGAATATCCTTTAGTATCTGGGAAGTTAAAACCTCCCCACTGTACCCTACATTTTAGCCTTTGCAGACTCATTCTAAGTCTTTTACCCTACCAGATAAATCAAGTGAATCCCATCTCCAGTCTTTTAATGTTTTCCCTAGTGGGCCCCATAGGGAGCATCTTCATTACATATAATGCCAGTGGCAAAACATTCATTTTGAGCAGATTAATGCATCCCAGCCATGATACAGGTAGAGCCCTCCGGCATTCCAAATCGGCCAGCACTGTGACGACCAGAGGCGTAAAATTCAAAGCATACAAGCTGTTTAACTCCATCCCCATCTTAATGCCCAGATAAATCAGGGATCTCTCTACCTTCTTCAGTCCCCCCCCCCACCTCCATTCACTGTTGATGTCCGTATACCCATCAACTCTGACTTATGTGGGTTCAACTTATAGCCAGAAAAGATGGCGAATCCTTCAACAGCGCTGAGTAGGGCTGGCATTGAAGCCATGGGATTAGCAACAAATAACAATAGATCATCAGCATAGAAGGTAAGAGTATGCTGCCACCCCTTCACTCCTGGAATCCCTGAGATTTCTCTGGTTGCTTGAATCTTTTTTTTTTTTTTCTATTTATACTTTTTGCCTGCCACTGAACGTCTGGGCTCTGCCTTGGTCACAGTGCCCCTGTACCTCCACCACCCCATATTGCCTGCGCTCTTCCCAGTTACCTCTGACTTGCTCCTCAGAAGGCGGGGTTGAGGCACCGTAAAGGGCACTGACGCTGCGATCCTAGTATCTAATCGGGAGAGCTGGCTGGGTGGCTAATTGAGGCCGGGGCAGGGCTTCATGGAGACGTTTGGGGCAGCATTTTTTCCTCCCCTTTAAGCTGGGGCAGTGACGTGAAATGATGTCCTGCATCTGTCCTGCCACAGAAGTGTTTTTCCATGCGTCTGTGCATGGCGTCAACACGGCCTCCGCCAGGTGTCACACCTTCACCGATCACAGTGCTCCCCTCCCCCCTGGACAAGGATAGCAGTCCTGGGGACGCTCAGTCCTTCTCCCCGGCAGGCCCTCCGACGATCTGGATCTGTTCCCGTTCTGGGTCGCAGGTGTTGCAAGCAGAAATTCAACCGATGGGCCGGCTTGGTTGCTTGAATCTTAATGACCAAGGGCTCAACAGCTAATACAAAGAGTAAGGGTGATAGGGGAGATCCCTTGCTCACGCTAAGAAAACAATCTAAATTCATTAGACATGCTCCCATTTGCCAGTGTAGGAGCTCGTGGTGCCTGACACAGAAATTTCACCATATTCAGAAAATCCTTCCTCGGCTCAAACCTCCTAAGCACCTCAGACAGGTACCCCCACTCAATCCAGTCAAAGGCCTTCTACATGTCCATCGACAGCACAAGTGCTGTCCCTGGACACCGATAACCCCAATGTCTCACATTCAGCAGTCTTTGCATATTATGATAGAACACTCTGACCTGGACAAACCCTGTTTGGTCCGGGTGTACTATATGTAGGAGCATCTGCGCAAGGCACCTTACCATGACCTTAGCCAAAATTTTAGTCACAGTTGAGTAGAGATATTAGGCAGTAGGATGAACATTCAGTTGGGTTCTTGCCCAGTTTAGGCAGCACACACATGGAGGCTTTGTTGCACAAGATAGGGAGACCCCCCTCCCCTCTGGCTTCCTGGTACATTTCGGCAAGGGGGACCCACCACATGCCCCCATTCTTTATAATACTCAACCCCAAACCTATCTGGCCAGCTTGCCTTTGCTCTCTTAACTGTCCTGATCACCAGTAATGCATCCTCTTTGGAGATTGGGGCCCCCCAACAACCCTCTCTGATGCATGGCATTTTATTTATTTATTTATTTTGCCAGATCATCCTATCTGAAATTCACTCTAGAAACCTTGTTTGATCAAAGAAATCCATTGCTAGTGAGTTGCAGTATGGTAGCAAGTGGCTGAGGTTCTGGAACTCTTGCGTCAAACTACCATTCGGGTTGGTGATTTCACTGGAAGTATTACAAATAGTTACTAAGAGACATCTATAAATACCTTATGTAGGAATAGAGACAATATACTATCTTTCAAGCAAAAATATATAGGCTGTATATGGCTCTCATTTCATTTTTTTTTTTTATCCAGCTGTTTGCTCCCCGTTGCCACCTCATGCCTTTCTTGGCAACGGGGGGGGACATAGGTATTTCTTTGTTTTTCTCCCTCCTGGTCTGGGACCCCAGAACACGGACAGACGTCCCCATGGAGACGGGTACGTACCCCGCGACTGGTGATGACCCCTTCCCCCTGCCCGGCCTAATGCAGAGTCTTCTGTTGGGCTTGGCACTACAACCAAGCCTCCATTTGGTGGCAGCCAAGAGCTCGGGAAATTCCAGATCCCTCCCTGGGAGAGGAGAGCTGCCTATCGGCAGCTCAGTCCAGCTCCTTACCCCCCAGCCATCCCAGGACAACCCGAGCTTTGGGTTGCCAGTGAGGCATGAGTTGTGGTGTCCAGGGCCTCAACCCTCAGCACCACCGGGCTGGCTGCCCTATGGCTCCCATTTCTAGTATAATTTAAACTCCCTGTTTATAATTTCTATTAATATAACAATAATAGATAATAGAGAGTAACTGAGAACTCAGCATTCCCATTTACTTATTTAAAGTAGCTATCCTAGAAGAAACATTTCTTAGAAATCTAGACAAAGGAAACTCAAGCCAGTCTTAAAGAGCTAGTGGAGCCAAAAACAGGCAGATAGGAAAATAATACAAATTTTAAGTAATAGTTGTAACTTTATATTTCTGAATTATTTTTCTTTTGCTCATCAGAAAGTCTTCTATGTGATAATATTGTGCTGGATGTGTGGAACAGCTCTTAGCCTGGCAGCTGACATTTCTAACTGTACTGCCCTACACTACATCAGCAGCACTGTGATCTCACTTGCTGTTCCTAAGTAGCAGTGATGTCACAATCAGTGAGGTAACAATCCTGATGATTTAGTGTGGGGCAGTAGAGCAAGATATGTCAGTTGCCAGACTAAGAACTGTTCCACACATCACACCTACTAACATCAGGTAAACAATCTTCTAATTAAAGGGAAGAGAAAAAGTACTTCAGATATAAAAGGTAACGGTTGGCTTATTTTAAAATCTAATATTACTTTAGGCAGTGCGCTAGCTCTTTAAGGGAGGTGATTATAACAAAGGAATCGTATTCCATAATGGAACCGAAACATTATAGGAATCCTTATAATTTATAAGTAGTTTTTTTTTTATTTAAAACATTCATTAACCTCTTGGTCCATTTATGTAAGTTGAAATTAGAAAATAAAGGAATATTCTACTGTTTCAGAATTTATCTTTTTGTTGTCATAGTCATAATTGCTACAGCAATACTTTCTTCTTGATTCAGGTCCAGTTTATTAGAATCACCAACAAATCAAAATAGCAGGTTCAGCCAGCTCGTTGGCGCAGCGGCTGGATTTCCACTTGCGATGCCGGCGACCCGGGTTCGGGAATGGACTCTGGTCGTCAGAGAGCCAGCCGGGGGAGAAGGTTGGAGCGTCCAGAGACAGCCCGCCTCCAGGGGAGGGCGGGATGTGAGCAGGCACTCGCCAGTTTCTTGCTGGAGACCAGGAGCATAGTAGAGCATCAGGGCTCAAAAATATCTGGGGAGGTCGGACGTCACCGTTCACCATGACGTCACCTACGTCACTCTCCAAGGGAGAAAACCAGAAAATTGGCACCCCGGCTGGCCAGATGACAGCTCTCCGGTTGCCTCGCTGCCATCACGGCCCCACGGCCTCCCACCCCAGCAGCACCTGGAGCTGATGCCGCAGTGCGCTGGATGACCCCCACCGGTGCCTTCCTTCTCAGAAGAGGGGGACCCACCCGGCGAAGGGTTACGCCAGGCTGCGATCTGGGGCTGAGGTAGGTCGTGGGGATGGCGGACAGACCAGGTAAGGACCTTGAGGACCCGAAGGAGGTGCCAGCCGAGGAGCAGAGGAGGAGGAATAAAAAAAAAAAAAAAAAAAATAGCAGGTTCAAATGGAATTTATCATATTAAAAATTTACAGATTTTTTGTGTACGAGACCACCAGTTATTTATAGTGGGACAATCCCACTATAAATGTAGTTGGTTTCCTTCTTGGTTACAACTATGCCAACAATATGTGGAGGGCCTTAAACTCGTGCTTAACAACCTTTTTGGTGTATAATGAGACTGTGCATTCATTTTATACTGCATGGTTTTATTCTTGGTGCAATGTTATAGTTTATTGTTGGGATAGGATGAGACTTGTTTAACATTTGCATTGTTATGTAGTGTCTTGTTAATATTGTTTGTCATTTATTTTAAATGTGTAGGCAACACGTAGTAACAGGACTGTCTTGCAAACTAGGTCAACTGACCTAAAGACATGCTTTCCCCTGTATAAAATGTTTTACTACTTTACTACTTTTACTACATTAGCATTTAGCCAGAACCGCTTCCAATCTATTTAACTCAATACATAACTTAAGTCATCTCCTTCTCCCATTTTTGTTTTACTTTGTTTCTGGGTTGTTCTATTAATAATGTTTGTTGTGGCCATATATCTTTAATATATTTTGAAATTGATTTAGTTTAATAATACTTGAAAGTTTTCTCGAAGACTTTTAATAATGTTCAATTTAAAGGAAGCTGAAATTCCTAGATTGTTAATAAATTGTTAAAACATCTCTCTCAAAGTACGATATCCTAAACATGCTAAGTTATCTTTTGGAAAATTACTTTGTATTCCTTCTAGGGAAGGCATACCTTGTTCATTAACTTTATTTTTGCAGGAATTTAATACTTCCTTCCCATAATTTATTTAACAAAGGGTATAATTCTGAGAAGGATTTCATGTGTACTAATTCCACTCCTAATGATAAAATAAGACAATAGAAGTGTAGCTTTTTGCATAGCATAAAACATTTTAATTATAACAGCTAGAAAATCCAAATAAAGCAAATTATTATTATTATTATAGTACTTGTTTGGAAGAAATAACATCCCATTACTGATAGAAGAGAGCTATTAGTATGAAAATAAAGTTTCTTTAAAAAAAAAAAAAAAAAAAAAGCTTCCCCGGAGTTTTGTTTACACCAGCTCCAAATAGTACTTACTTTTGTGGCTCTGTAATAATCCCAAGGATCTAGACATGCTGTACCCCCTCCAGCTGTGGTATACACACAATTGCCCATGCTAAATGGGGTGTGCCTCTCCTCCAAAAGAATTTGGAAAATATTCTGAAGTTTTCAAACCAAGTCAAAGAAATTAGACCAGTAGTTGTTTGAGAGGTATATACAAGTGAAAGTGCTGACTCTGCCCCACAGAGAAAGTGAGAAATTATGACCCTTTTCCTGATGATTTGACACTTTATTGTAAATGAGTTAAATTAATTTATACAGTATTCATACAATTAAAACACAGAATTTGATGGCAGATAAGGACTGCTTGGCCCACCTAGTCTACCTACATTTCCCTACCTACTGTATTACCGCAAACTCTACTTGATCTCCGGCTCTACTTCCCCCTTGCCTTACCACTAAGATTCCTTTATGCCTGTCTCATGCTTTCTTGAACCCGCTACAGTTTTTGCTCCCACCACCTCTGCTGGGAGGCTGTTCCAAGCATCCACCACTCTTCCTGTGAAGAAGCACTTCCTCACATCTCACCTGAGTCTACCTCCTCCAACTTCATAGCATGACTCCTTGTTCTTGAGCATCTTTTTTTTCTGAAAAATGCTTCCCTCTTGAACCTTATTTATACCTGTGATGTAGGTACAGCATTTGAAAGTCTCCGATATCCTCCCTCTCCCTAGTTTCCTCCAGGGTGTACATATTAAGGTTCTTCAGTCTCTCTCTTCATAGGACTTTTTATGCAGATCTTACACCATTTTAGTTGCCCTCCTCTGAACCGCCTCCACGCTTATGACCTTCCAGAGATGAGGTCTCCAGAAATGGACACAGTATTCTAGGTGAGGTCTCACCAGTGATCTGTAGAGAGATAACACCACCCATCTCTTTCTACTGATGATACCGCTCCCTATGCCACCCCAGCATCCCACTAGCTCTTCCCATCTGCCTTTTCACACTGCCTGGCCACTCAGGTCATCAGATATGATTACCTCAGGTCTCTTTCCTGTCTGGTGGACAATACCACTCCCGCCATTTTGTACTTTGCCCCTGGGTTTCTGTGCCCTAAGTGCATGAGTTTGCACTTTTTCGCATTGAAATTTAGCTGCCATACCCTTGACCAGACTCCTAATTTTCTCAGATCACTACTCATTTTTTCCACCCCTCCTGGAGTGTCTACACTATTGCAGGTTTTAGTGGCATCTGCAAAAAGGCGGACCTTTCCATCCAGCCCCTCTGTATGTCATTAATAAAGACATCAAGGAGGACCGGTCCTAGTACTGATCCCAGTGGCACCCTGCTAGTCACCCTCCCTTCCTCGGAGTGAACTGCATTTATCACCACCCTCTGCTGCCTATCACCTAACCAATTTCTTACCCAGGTTACCACCTTTGTATCCACTCCTAAGCTGCTCAGCTTGCTTATACTGTATGTGAAACAGTGTTGAAGGTCTTAGCGAAATCTGGGTAGGCTGCATCCACCGCTCCACCCTGATCCAATTCCCTGGTCACCCAATCAAAGAAATCAATCAGATTAATTTGACATGATCTCCCCACTGTGAAACCATGTTGCCTCAGATCTTGTAAACCACTGGAGTCGACATATTCCACAGTCTTTTCCTTCAGTATTGATCAATTAATTTCCCCATCACCGAAGTCAGGCTGACTGGCCTGTAGTTGCCAGCCTCCTCCTTGCTACCACTTTTGTGAAGTGGGACTACACCTGACCCCCTCCAGTCCTCAGGAACCACTCTTGTCTCCAGTGAGTGGTTGAACAGGACTTTCAGAGGTGCAGCAGAACCTCCCTGACCTCCCTCAATATCCTTGGATGCAACCCATCTGGCCCCCTTGCCTTGTCCACTTTCAGATTTGTGAGTTCCTTCAAGACTCTCTCCTCTGAAAATGGACTGGTGTCCACCTCCCTTCCTTTGATACTCCTTTTACTTTTCTGTGGCCCCTTGCCTTCCCCTTCCTCTGTGAACACTAAACAAAAGTATTTGATCAGGATGTCTGCTTTTTCCTGGTCCCCCTCCACCCAGTCCCCCCTTACTTTCTTACAATCCCTCCCCTAGTCTTCCTGTTTTCATTTACATACCTGAAAAATGTCTTGTCCCCTTTCTTTACTGTCTGGGCTATTCTCTCCTCCGTTTGTGCCTTTGTGCTTCTTACTGCTTTCCCTGCCTTCTTCTTTTTCTCCTGATAAACCTCCCTATCCTTCTCACTTTGTGTCTTTTTTTATACCTCATGAATTCTAACTTTTTTGCCTTTACCTTCCCAGCCACCTCTTTTGAGAACCATAGCGGTCTCTTTTTCCTCTTGCTTTTGCTCATTTGCCTGACGCAGGAGTTTGTTGCCTTCACTATGCCCCCTTTTAGCTTCGTCCACTGTTCTTCTACTCCACCCAAGTCCGGCCTCACTGCCAGGGCATCCCTGAGGCTTTTGCCCATCTTTTTAAAATCGACCCTCTTGAAGTCCAGGACCCTTGCCTGTGTGTGGTTCGATTCTGCCACAGTTCTTAAATTGAACCACCCTGTATCGTGATCATTGGTCCCCAGGTGTCCTTCCACCATTACATCTGCAACACTGTCCCTGTTAGTGAGCACAAGGTCCAGTATCGCCTCATCGCAGGTGAGCTCCCTTACTAGTTGCCTGAGGAATGCCCCCTGCAAGGAGTCTAGGATGTTCCTGCCCCTAGCTGAAGCTGCAGCTGGGAGGCTCCAATCTGCATCCGGCAGATTGAAGTCCACCACCAGCAGCACCTCCCCCTTATTTGCCATCTTTTGGCTTCCACCAGAACCATCAACTCAACCCTCTGCCGTGCTGGAGGTCTTTAGATCACACCAGTGCAAATATTGTTAATTAATAGTTTGCTTAAATATTTCTTGCTAAAACAATTGGTATATGCTATAGTGTTAGTGTATTCTGATATGTATGTTATGGGGAGTATCATGGATTTTTGTAAACAGAAATACTAGTAAATGTTTTAAATGCTAATAATAAAGACAAAAAATAGTGCGAGGGTGCATCATTAACATCATGATGTCATTGGTGTATCATTCTTAATGGTAGTGCTATATGGCATGGGAACTATCCATTGCTTAACCCGACACAATATGGACGCACAAGATAGAATGAGTTAACCTTAAATAGTTGTTCTCTTATATAATAGTCCCTTAATATTGCTGTTAGTCAGACCTAGTTAATCAGTAAACTTCTTTTTGATCATTTCTTTACGTAATAAAAATATACATGGTAACCAGTGACCGGAGATTTTTTTTTTTAAGTTAATCCATGATTGTTGCTTAAAAGTTTCTGCCCCTTTAGCATATACACATTTTTATGTCAAGAACGCAGTCCACAAGTTTCTGAGTTTCCTCTGAGGGGTTTTTCTCCAGGTACAGTAGGAGCAAAGAAATAGTTTTCAGTTCATAGCCAAACAGTAATTTTCTTTTATCAGAGGCTAACAGATCTTTCAGCCAAGGTCCATAGCTTATTTGGGGCTGAGTTACTGCTGAATGGAAGGGGGACACTTGAGAACAGAAACTGGATTGAATGGGTACAGCACTTTGAGAGCAAGCAGAGCCAGTAAGTAGCCAAAGTGGAGTTACTACTGGAGTTGGGGGTACAGTAGGAGGGAACATTCTTTGTTAAAGATATAGAAAAAAGTGTTTTTAACAACTCTAGATGCCCTCTAAGTGTCTGTGCAGTATTCTGATATGTTTGACGTTTTTTGTTAAATTAATAATCTATTTTTTAATTTCATTTGTAACTGATCTGAGTCCCTATCTCCTTTGCAGTAGCTGTTTTCTTTTTTTCTTAGTGCCTGAACGTTCTCTGACATAGTAACACTATTCCAGGCCATTCAGATATTCAGCATTTAATGGGGTCAGTGATGTGGAATGGTTTAGGAATATGAAGAGTAAAAGCAGTAGCTGTGTTGAGGAGAGTGGAACTCTAGGTGGATCTGAGGGCACCCCAAAGCAAGGTTACATATCAAAAATTGGTCTAAGCATATCAGAATGCATAACTGACGTTGAATGGAAAATTGGAGATCAGTTAACTATCTAAACTCTGTGACTGCCCATCCTAGCCTTTCCACCCCTACCTCTGGCACCCTTCTCCTTTCTCCACCAAAGTAGGGATTTATTAACTCTAAAAATTGCTTAGCGTTTTGCTCATTAAAGTGCTAAATCTTTGTGAAAATGCATAGCCCTTGCCTCACTGTGTTTAACAAACACAGCACTTCTAGAAAATCTATATAAATACTTTATGTACAGTTAGTATAGTCCCAAGGAAAAAACTGCTGATCAATTATTTAAAACCCTGAAAAGATTCCCCGTTCCCCCTCTCTCTCTCTCTCACCCCATTCTATCCTATGGTGACTGCCCGGTAGGCACCAACACAGGACTAGTATTCCCTATCATGTCTGCTCTCACACTGCCACTCCCCAAACTCCCAGCACTTAACATGTTTTCCCTCCTTTCCCTTTTCTAAGACCTTTCTAGCTATAACTCAACTGACTACTAGCTGGCGGCCATCCTCTTCTCAGCACTCTCCGTCCCCTCCCACCAGCTCCCCTGTACTGCAGCATGCCCCTTTACCTGCCCCTATACCTTGCACCTAACACAGCCTTCTTAGGCAGCTACAGTACCTCCTCTACATGCCTACACTTCTACCCTCAACCTCAACAGCCTGCAACATCCCTCATCCCCCTCCCGTATAACAACGCCTTCATGAGCGACTACTGTATCCTGCCTTGGCACCTACTATTATTGAAGCTACTAAGTAACTGTGTAAATGCTGCAAATATTGTAACTTCTAGTGCCACTTTTGTTTTATGTTTACTTTACCTGTAATACCTGAGTATTGTTATTGCATTGTCTTTTTGTCAACAACTGATTTGGAGCCTTTTTAAAGGAGCCCCATGGCTCAAAGGTTATAATACAAAAGTGAAATAAATAAATAAATAGAATAAGTAAGCATTAAGCCACGATGGCGGTGGCATCTAATGCTGGATTGATGCATGAGAGTGCGGTGGGGGCCAAAGGCCGAGGGTCCGCCCCCCATGCATCAGTCCAGCATTAGATGCCACCGATGGAGTGGCTTACGCGCTGTAACATGGACCGCGCTGGTGGAGGATGTTGAGGGGGCCCACTGTGACACCTATAGAGTAAGAGGGGAGGCGGTCAGAATTTTCACAAGTTTAATGCACTGTGACAAAGCGGTCTAACACGCTACATACATACTGATGTGGTGAAGTCAGACTGTCCCTGTAGTGTCGCGGAGCGGCCACCTAACAGTCCTGTGAGCTTCTGAACATTTCCATGCGGGTATTGTCCTCATACCCGCAGTGGGAGGTCTGCCTTGCACGGTTCCACGGCTGCGACCAGCGCTGTGCTCGCACTTTGCATCTTGGTCGCTCTCACTTCTTGCTGCTCCTGGGATTGTCGTCCGGCTGGGTCGTCCTCGACGTGCTCTGTGGATGATGCTGCCCGGGCTGCTCTCCGCTCTGCTGCTCTGAACGGGCGCACTGTGCACCGCGGGTTCTCTCCCCTCCCCCCCGGATCTCCTCCCTGTCTCGGCTGGCTAGTGCAGCTCCACAGGCGCCGCTCGTCCGCTCCTCCTCCTCATTTGCCCATAGCACCCGAGAACAACGCTGGGCTAGAAGTCTGGCTGCTGGCCGGTGCTGCCGGGCGGGCCGCGGCATATAAGCTGGGTTAATGCCCGCTTCGGCTGCCGTCTCATGACGCTCCTCGACCTATGGGTCCGCCAGATCAGAGGCACAGTATTAATGCCATGCTACAAAAATACTTTTCTATCACCTTTAACATGCCAGAGGGGATTAAGAGGGATTAAAAAGACTTCCATGACACTCATTAACACCTGCACTGGATTATCCATGTCAAAATTAATGGGTATACTGGTCTCTGTACTCTAAATACAGAATGTGGATTCAGAAACAGAGGTTTTCATATTATAGAGGCAATTAATATGGCATAAAATAATTTCCTAGGTTCCCTGTTCACATAATCAGGTATCCATAATAACAAGGCATTAACCAACCAGAGTCTGACTGTATTTATTTTCTAATATGGGACAGTAGGTGTTACAGGGCAGTAACAAACAGAGGCGATAATGGACACCCTAACACCATTTTCCATGGTCAGTGGTTTAGTGACATGAAAACTGACCTTGAAAAAATGCCCTAGGGGAACTGTAAAGAAATGTGTAATATTTAACATATAGTAAATTGAGGAAAGCCACACTACTGTAAAAATATTAGAGATGGTCCCACAGCAGTAAATTGAAAGCCTTCGAAGCATCCACAGCTAAGGTGATAGCTTCCCTTGCTCTCCATAGCAGTTTATTTTTCTAATGCTCTCAAAAATGGTTCTTCCCTTTATGAATCCCGTTTTGGGCTTCTGGTGTTCAGTGTGTGCAGAGGAGGGTGCAAATTACCTTTTTGTGGTGAACCTACCTAGTGTGTGTGTGTGTGTAACTGCTTAGTTCCCTCTGAGTGAGAGACAAGTGTGTGGAGTTAAAACAGCAACAAAAAAAATGCAAACACTTGGTTACCTTAGCAACTGCTAGGGTGCTTGGGACATGTAGTACCCAGGGAGTATAGGGGAGCTACAGAAAGTGAACGGAGGAGTCATGTTTAAAGTTAAACAAACATTGTTTTAAGGAGCATGGGGGTTGCAGTGGCTATAGAATGGCCAGTTGGATATTTTATTACATTTTATAACATTAGTGCTAGGGTGGTGCAGTGGAACTGCGGCAGCACTTCTGGTCTAGTTAGTGGACAGTAAATAGATTGGCCATTGAGAGCGGAGCCCAGCATTTGCTGAGGAGGGTACAGACGACCATTTTGTGACAAACCTACCTACTGTTTGTGTGTGAAACTACCCGATTTCCCAAATTCCATATGAGTGAGAGGTGTGTGTGCTGAGTTAAAAAAAAAAAAAAAAAAAATTACATACATAAAAAAATAAACAAAACTGCAGCATAAGAGAACTTGGTTACTATAGCAACTGCTAGGGCGCTTGGGACATGTAGTTATTAAAATGAGCATGTTTAAAGTTAAACATTGTCTAAAGGAGCATTTGTGACTGAGGGTTGCAGTGGCTGTAGAACAGCCAGTTGGATAATTTGTTACATTTTATAACTTTAGTGCTGGGACGGCACATTGTGACTGCGGCAGCAGTACTGGTTAGTGGACAGCTGATAACTCTGCCCTTGTAAGCGGCACCTAACAAGAGCAGAGACGACGTGAGCAGAGGCAAACACAGCTGCCTGCGTCCTCCAAGGACAGAGAGACGGGACAGAGATGCAGTACGCATACGCTATAATAAATTCAGTCTTGAATCAGTCCTAGGGTTTGAAGCATTTTGCTGTAACAATGCCTGGAAATAAAAGATTTAAAAGTAAAACTGATGGAATTAGAAATGGAGGTTGGAATATTAAAAAGCCAGATTATACTCCAGGGAAATGAATGTAGTCTAGGAAAAAACACAGGCACAGGAACAAAACGTATGGCTAGAGCAGAACAAAAAAAAAACAAAGAATCTGATGAAGAGGAGAGGGAATGCCAGTACATTGTGGACAAAAAGATAAAAAGCAAAAAAAGGAAGAAGAGCAATGGATTTTGAATTGAGCACATGCAATGGCTTTCAGCCACTGATAACTTTGGAGGATAAGGGGCAACAAGAGTTTGTTCAGTCAGCTAATGAAAGAGAGGTATTTGAGGGCTCCAGTATTCAGAATGCACCTGGCAATGGCGTAAATGGTGGTGGTGCAGCACAACCGAGGTGCACAGTAGCAAGTAAGAGAGATATTCAAAGGAGATGTGCCATGGTGTATCACCTCTGAATATAGCACAGAATGCGCTGAGCGCATATACAGTGCGCCGGTGCATCGATCGCCAGAAAATGCAGAGCCCTTAAATATTGCGAGGACTCCCTTTTGCTGTTTCCGGATTTGTCCTACAGCACCTGCCAAAGGTGTAAAGCCTTCAACAGTCTCCAGAGGCGGCTGAAGCTGTTAAAAAATATCTCATCAGTTACTACTGCCGGCCAAGCTGCGAATCAGTTGGAATGGACAGCAATACCTCTATAATGAAGCCCTGGGAGCAGAGAAGTTGATCGCTCGTATTGAGTCTGAATTGGCTACGGGTAACGAGGGCTTCTGCTGGGATGAAGACTAGCGCAGCAGACAGCAGCTGGTAATGTACTGTGAGGTTCCGATGGACACAAGAAGGCACTGAGGTTTTGTTTGTACTGTATATTCACTAATTGAGAGTGCCAAAACCTTTTCTTTGGACATCAGTAAACATATATGTTGTTACAGTAATTAATGTGTCTCTGTTTATGAGTCTATAAGAGCCTTATGATTTCAGGGTTTGCTGAGGTAATTTTAAGCAGGCCTTCACTTAGTGCGTTGGATCACTGGCTTGCACCCTCACGATGCTTATAACACTGTTGGCCCCTTTGATTTCTCTTTTTTTTCCCCTGATACAGGTTGGACTCTAATCAAAGAAAGGGTCTTTTCTTACAAATAATTATGGGGCTTGATAATTTTTGGTACCTCTTTACCTGAGATGAGGATGCATTTTTTTTTAATGCTGTTTTGCTTAGTGCGTGAAGTTTGGTTTTCCTCCTGGGAGCTTGGGAATAACATTTTTCCTGTAAAATGATTTGTTAACACTACTGGGGGAATCATTTTGACAGTGGTCTACTGTACATGATAGTAAGGTATATGGGAAACTATTAACCTTTGACTGATTCCCCTTTGGCCTTCCTGGCTATGTGCTCAGTTCTACGACTGTTTTAATGTTAAATGCTTGGGTATTTCCCCCCCATGATTTAACACTGGAGGGAGTGTCCCACACTAGAGCTTTATAAGTGAAATGCATAATGCTGAAAATGAAATGTTTATTCTCCTGTGTGCAATTGTAAGTTAACGCTTACAAAATCAGTAAATAAAAATTACAAAAAAAAAAAAGCGGCGGCACATCGCCCAGACAGGTAGGACTGGGAATGCTGCAGCGCAACTGTAGCTGTGCTGGGCGCAAGTTCCGGATATTCAGACCTGGACATGCAAATGGGGCCATAATGTATGCAAGGTGCAAAGGAGCCATTTGCATGTCATTATGGCCCCATCTGTATGCGTTGTGCAGGGTGGCCGGCCAAATGCACCTGGCACCCTGCACAGCATGTGGTGTGGACAGAGGGGGGTCCTGGGGCACTCCCTGTCCTGTAGCAGCTATTGCTGCATAACACACATCCCAAATGTCGCTGGTAGTCTAGTGGCACCACCCCGCCCGGCCCGATCGCGGTACAGCGAACAGGTACAGCCGCCCTGGTAGTCTAGTGGTACTGCTAGACTACCAGGGATTGGTACATTTTATTGTATGGGTGGCGTGGCTTTGGGCAGGAGGGGGTGCCACTGGACCACCAGGGAATGGAATTGTACATTTGTATGGTGATCAGGGTTACGGGTGGTGGGGGTACCACTAGATTACCAGGGTACGTATGGGTGCTTGTGGTCAGTGTTCTGGTTGGGCGAGTGGCCAACCACGGCTGGCGGTTGCTGTGTTGTGCCATGCAGTACAGCAGCCTGCCTGTGGGCGGCGGTGGCCGGCATTTGAGCCATTTTTTTCGGGCTCAACTGCGTGCCCCAGTGTGTAGCGCATCTGAGGTTGTGCCAGCTAATGCACCGCACATCCTGGGCTGAATATCAGGATGTGCCGCATATGCATGGGTATTCCCCCTTCAGATGTGCAGCATACATTACCATTGTGCCCCAGCGCATCGGGACTTGTGCGCAAGTCTTCCTTTTGAATATTGCCCCAGAGAACATTACTGGGGTTGCGCCAGCACAACTCCATTGCATCAGGCGCAACCCCTTTGAATATCTCGGCCGAGGTGTACAAAATAAGACCAAAAACAGAAAATAAGCAGATTTATGTTTTGAGTGATTCGGTGTTGAAATATACAGATTGTTACACAGCGGGCGACAATAAAATAAACAACTATGAGTAATTTTCCAGGGGTAAAACTTCAGAATATTTGAAACATAATACCAAACATTAAAGAGGAAAAAGAAAAGTCGTTAGTGGTAATATGTGCAGGTACAAATAATATGGAAGAACTGAATGTTCAAGAAACAATAGAGGAATTTAAAATAATGACAGAGATGATTATGGAAAGAAAATGATATACTTTCTGAAATATTATTGCCCATACCTAGAGCAGGGACTAAAAGAACTAGAAATAGTAAAGTAAATAACTGGTTAAGAGAGTGGTGAATGGAAAATAGCCTTTTTTATGTTTAAAGCATTGGGAACATTGTGTGGATAACCTGGTCTTTTTTAGCTTGGATGGGTTGCAGTTAAACAAAAAAAGAGTAGATATCTGGGAACATACGTAAAGGAGCTCAATAGGTATTTAACTTGAGTGGGAAGGGGGCTCTGGTGCAGATAAAAACTGGAAGCATGTATAAGGAAAGGAGGGATAAAAAGGTCAACAAGATCATCTTAAAATGCTAATAAAAAATTCAAGAAGTATTCTCGAGAAAATGGAGGTGGAGATTATATTACATAAGGAAGAAAGACGTTGCAGCCGTAACTGAAACATGGTGGAATAAGGATATGGTTAGGTGAAGAGAAATGTTAGCAATAACCCACGACATGGTATGGGGTTATAGGTATTTAATCAACGCCTCGGGTATATTGTCGGGTTGAGTGTCCTCACAGCACCCCGGGGTGTGGATTAAATGCCTATAACCCCATACCCTGGAGTGGGTTATTGCGCTTTTAATATGGGTTGTGTGGAGCAGAAGGAAAAACCCACAGAAAGGGGTTTTCCCCGTTTAAATGGCAACAAAGGTACTGTATCTTGCCACTTTGCAAAATAGTCCCTAACAAATAATACATATAGCACTGCTGTTATGCACATAGAAATGTCACACATACTGTACTGATATGATTTGTGACATGTCTTGTGCATAACAATGTCTGGTACCTTTCCTACGAGGTCTCTCCTTCACGGTGTGGGTGTCTTACCTAGCTGCTACTCTTCATGTCTCAACCTTGGGGGTGGGCCCAGATGCCGATGTCCAAACTCTGTGCCTTTCTGGCAATTCCTAGGAAGATTCTGAAGTCTTGCAAAATAGATTACATATCGACAAGGAGTCCTTTATATGCTACCTTCTTAGTTTAGGGATACTAATAATCACGCATCAACTGTGGATGAAATCAAGCATATATTTTTGTATCTTTTAAATTTGAATGAACTGCGATAAGTGTGTTTCACTGGAAAGGAACTGTTACAATTCAGTGGTTCCTCTTGGCTGAAGTAAGTTATAAGTAAATAAATAACTAAATGGTTTTACTCAATTGACAGTGTACATTGTCTGGTAATTTGTGTAAGGCAAATGGATTTTTTTACTTACTTGCCCAGATTTATTAGTTTGCCTGGAACAGAGCGTCATCCCTTGCATTATCGTTGGACAAAATAGTGAAGTCTTGCAGAATTAAATAACCCTGGTAAGCGCCAAAAAAGTAAGATTACCCAGGGTTTTAAATAATTGATTAGCACTTTTTTTCTTGGGGCAATACTAACTGTACAGAAAGCATTTATATAGGTTTTCTAGAAGTGTTACGTTTGTTAAACACAGTGAGGCAAGTGCTATGCATTTTCACAATGTTTTAGAACTTTTATGAGCAAAACGCTAATCAATTTTTAGAGTTAAATAAATCCCTGTTACCTCATGCAAAAGTGGACTGATGCAATAAATACGTGTTTTACAACGAATCATAGCAAATCATCATAGCAAATTATTCACAATTTAGAAAGGGTGACTTGCAATTTAAGCAGCATGCCACCACCACTGCTGATCGCAGGATTCCTTAAGTGAGTAGGGGCTGAATTTCCAGCGGTTGTTGGCCCACCTCCCACATGCTTTAGCGAAATGTAGAACTGCCGATATAATATTTTTTGAGCAGGATAGGATTAGCATGCAAATTGGCCATAGCCCAATATTTTACTATGGATTTCTTGCATGACTGAAGAGTTCTACAAACTATGCTACCAGGAAAGAGGCCACTACCGTATAGTTTAAGGTTTGCACTTTACTACCATCTTTTAAAGTTCAAGACCCAAGTCCCTTTCCACAAGTGGTGAGAAATTTCAGATGCAACATACCAATGCTATGTATTAATTTAGAGGCTAGCATTTTACTTTCTGGCTTTTACCACATCCACAAAAGTCAACGATCGCTGCAAGGGAAAGTCAAGTAATGGACTAGAAATTTCTTTAAACTAGAGATTACAGCATTTGCTGGGAAGCCTTCTGCTACTGAAAGTTTGGTTCAAGATCATAAATTCAATCCCAAGGGCTCTGTTAAAAAAAAAAAAAAAAAAAAAAAAAGGGCATTACACTGTGTGCTACTGTGGGTGGTTATGCAGTTCATACTGAGTGTTTGGACAGAGGAGACTGCACAAAATCCGCCCCCTCGGACAGGTCCCGCAGTTGCTCTCACTCTGTGTGTGTCTGTCTCACTCTCTCCAGATTCGTTCCTGTCGTTGTCTCGGCACCGAGATCACTGGATGGCTGACAACTCAGCAGGACAGAGGAGACTGCACAAATTCCAACCCCCAGGCCTGCCCTGATCCTTGAAGAGGTCCTGCTGTCTGTGTACCTTCTTATACTTGCTGTCCTGGCACTTGTACTCACTCACTCTCTCTCCCCCTCTGTCTGTCTGTCTCTATATATAGCACAGAGAGGCACAGGAGATTTGCTTTCAGGAGGTGCACCTCTCATTGCAGGAACCCAGCAGCACCCCACCCATGAACAATAGGTGCCAAACAGCAGCAATTCACCACAGATCAGGAGGGGGAACACTGACAGTGGCAGCGCTCTCTCTCTCTCTCGGAATTGGGTACAGCAGTGACAGGTGGCGACCAACTTAGCCCCGGGGCTCTCTCTCGCTTAGCTGTATTTTTAATGGCTGCCTGTCACTGCTGCATTTTCCCCACACATAACAAATCCCACTCTGCCCAGGGATCTTGCTGGCTGGGCATCTCATCCCAACTGTGGATTAAATAGTGAATTTAATCTACGGTCAGGTGATGCTGTTCGGTGAAGGAGCTTTCCCCCTCTTCCCAACCCATGATCTTACTTCGAGAGGGCTCTTGCAGTAGGTAATTACATATAGGACTGAAACCGGCAGGCGTCAGGACCCCATGGAAAAATTTCTAGCTAGCAGTCTCTGGCAAGGGTCCGCCCCACATCGGGTGACCGGCGTCAGGAGACGTTGGTATAAAAGGGGTGGTCCCTCACCGCCTTCAGTTCTTTCGCGTTGGCTCATACCAGCGTCTAGTGGTAAATTCCTTGCTCGTCCGACTCTATCGTCGGTATTTTCAGAGTATTTTCTATTTTTTCCGTCATTAAATCAGGTATTTAGCCGATTGTATGTAGTCCCCTACCCTCCTGGCACAAAAATAAGTGCGACTCGTGCGGCGCACAACTCCCGCACAAGGACAGCCATTCCCTGTGCCTTTCTTTGCCTAGTCCCCGACCATCCGGTGGAGAAGTGCTAGCACAGCCTCAGTTTTAACGTGGCCACTCGAAGACAGTGGCAGCAGTCCCTGGAAGCCCATATTTTGAAAAAGAAAATGAGCTCCATGGAGAAGGAATTGAAAAAGCTCCGGCAGGTGTCCACCTCCCCTGAAGGCCACCGCAAGAAAAAAGATAAAGAAAAGCAACGGGAAAGGGGCTCTTCCTCCACCTCAACTTCTTCAGGAGTCGCCGTGTTAAAAGTAAGCGTCCTTCCGGAGGACCGCTCCGCCAGTGCATATAGAGGCTTCTAAAGGTGGCATAGTCCCCTCCGTCTGGCTGCGTTCGGGCCCTTTGTAAAGCCGTGATTTCGTGGCCTACTGGGTGTGAGCGGCTCTGATAAGCTGGACGTCTGCTCCTCCGATGCCCAGAAGGAGAAGGTTGGTCAGTCGCCCGACCCTTCGGAGCGGCGCGCCGCCTCTATTCTGCTCGACCAGGCTGCCCCTCCCGCGGCCCGCCTCCAGTGATGGGTCCATTAAGTTGGACGTCGGCCCCTCCGGCGCCCACCCGGATCCCGCTGATAAGCCACACGTCAGTTCACCTGACGTCCGTACAGCAGAAGAGCAGACACCGGACCCTCCCACGTCCGTCGTTCCTGGCTCCCCGCAGCCTTCGCTGCCCTCAGGGAACCCTGAGTCTCCTCAGCCCGACCTTGAGGATTTCTCTCCTCCATCCCTGGGTGATGCTGAGGTTCCTGTTCCACTTCCGTCAGACCATCCACCTGCTGGTTCGACTGGTCTGACGGCTCCCCGGACACAGGCTCGGCTGCCATCTCTGACGCCGGTATTGCCGACTCCGGGCGACATCCCGCTTCCGGATGCTGCCCCAACACCGGGCCTTCTGCTCCAGATCCACCTGTGGGGCCTCCAGCCGGGCTGTCTGCTCCGGCAGCCCCGCCGGTTCCCGGGTATCTGACCCTGTCGTATCCGACGCAGTCTTACCTGTGGCTGCAGTATCCGACGCCTCAGTACTCGGCACTGACCCATCCAAAGCCACAGTACCCAGCGCCTTTATACCCGATGCTGGGCTTTCCGCCTTCTAGTTACGGATACGTGCCTTATGGGTATAATCCATACCGTATCCCCCAACACCTCCACACGCCCCCAGCCGGCGGTGGACCTGCAGGAGACTCTGGCCTCCTGGTGGGCTGAGGCCAAGGCTCAGCTCTCCAGAGAGGTGGAGAGTCGTCTTCAGACGATGGTGCCGGTCCCGGTTCCCATACATCCACGACGACAAACTCCCTTCCCACCTCCAGACACCAGGGCTAAACCCTCTGGGTCAAGAGAGGGGCAGGACATGCTTCCCTGAGGGCTTCCCAAGGGGTCCATTCCTCCCCCTTGCCGGGAGAGGGAATAGTCTTCATCTTCATCATCTTCTTCTTCTTCCTTGGACACCTCTGATGCTTCCGACGGTTGTTCCGAGCAAGACAATGAGCCACGCTCTCCATCCAAGCCCAGGCCAAGGACTCCTCCGAAGTCTCCTCCGGATCCTTCATTCAGGGAGTTGCTACGCAAGATCCAGGAGGTAGATAAGTGGCACTCCTTGGAGCCAGACCCCCAGTGTAAAAAAAAAAAAACTCGCTGAGCATCTGGATCTGCCCTTGACAGCTCCCTCTTTGGTGCCACCCTGCATCGAGCCTCACGCCGACCTTCTTACCACCATATGGAAACAGACGTCTGTCTTAGCACCCCCTTCCTAGGAAGTCGAACAGGCTATACCAGGCTCCCGAGGGTGTTGACTATTTAGACTCTCACCCTCGAGCTGACTCGCCTCTGATTAGTAACGCTCATGGCCAGTCAGCTCACCCCAAACATCTCAGCTCGTCTCCACATGACAAGAAGTCCCGCCTTCTGGACCAGTATGGCAAGAAGATTTTCGCTTCTTCCACTCTGGGTATTAGTGCTCTGAATTATGTCGGTCACATGGGGGATTACCAGAAGGCGATTCTCAAGGAGGTGGAATCTAAATTGGACTCCCTTCCGGACTCTTAAGTCAAGCAGGAAGTGGCTGACCTTGTCCGCTCTGCACGTTTGGCCAGTCGGCACATGCTTCGCACGACCTATGATGCAGTGGACACTGCTGGCAAGAGCTCAGCTTTCGCCGTAGGCTTACGGCGTCATGCTTGACTCGGAGTGTCAGGGTTGGTCCTGGAAGTGCAGTCTGCCATTCAGGAAGCGCCCTTCCGAAGTTCGGTGCTGTTCGGGGGTGATGTCAAGGACCTCATCACCGACCTGCATGAGAAGGAGACAGCACTAAAGTCTATTGACACTATGTATCATCCTCATTAAACACAGCGCCGTCCCTTTTTGCGGAAGGAATCAGCCCAAAGCAAGACCCCAGGGAAAGTGGGCAACTAAACGTCGGGGCCCCCCCCAGCTGCCAAGACCCCCCCGCACAAAAAAGCAGCCAGAGCTTCAACTGTGGCGCTGCCCCACACCACCTGACTCATTTCCTCTCCCACAGCCTCCGGGCTTCTCGGAGGAACCAGTAGGAGGGAGGTTTTCCCTCCACCTTCCGGGCTGGGTGAGGATAACATCAGATTCATGGGTACTCCAGCTAATCATAGAAGGACACTCAATAGAGTTTCTACAGAAACCACCTCATCACCCTCCCCCAAGGTCGTCGTATTCTTGGGAACATCATCTTCTGGTCCAGGAAGAGATTTCAGCACTTTTGCTGAAAGAGGAGATAGAACCCGTCCCCCTTCCTCTGCAGGGAACGGGTTACTATTCCCACTTCTTCCTGGTCCCGAAGAAGACAGGAGATGTAAGGCCTATTCTAGATCTCAGTTCCCTGAACTTATTCGTGGAATACAAGAGGTTCAGGATTCTCTCACTGCAGAGCCTTCTGCCCCTCCTTCCCTCAGGACAGTGGCTGTGCACTCTGGATATGGCAGGATGCTTACCCTGCACATATCTTTCCACCCTTCTCACCACAAATATCTCTGTTTTGCTTTTCAGGGGGACCACTACCAGTTCAAGGCACTCCCATTTGGCCTTTCCTCGGCTCCCCGAGTATTTACCGAATGCCTTGCGGTGGTGGTGGCGGCCTACCTGTGTACCCGAGGGGTACAGGTTTTCCCGTACCTGGACGATTGGCTCCTGGCGGCCTCGTCCAGGGAGGAACTCCTGTGCTTCCTCTCCCTTACCCAGCAGGTCTTTGCCTGCTGGGTATTACCATCAGCCTTTCCAAGTCTCACTTGATCCCATCCCAGAGGCTCTAGTTTATCAGGGCGATACTGGACATGACCCTGGGCAGGGTATTCCTGCCACCGGACAGGGCAGCCACACTCCAGACTCGGGTAAACCTGTTGTCTGGCCACAGGCAGGTCAGTGCAAGGTCGGTTCTTCGCCTCCTCGGGCTTATGGCCGCTGCTTTCCCAACAGTCCCTCATGCTCGGCTTCACATGAGGGTCTCTCAGTGGATGCTTCGCTCTCAATGGGATCAGTTTTATGGACGACTTGGACCAGTTGGTCCTACTCTCCTTCCCTATGGTTCAAGACTTGCAGTGGTGGATGGTTCGAGAGAACCTTCTTCAAGGAGTTCCATTCTTCCTTCCTCCCCCCTCCCAGACTCTGACCACAGACGCCTCAGGCGAAGGTTGGGGAGCCCATCTCGGTCCTCATTGGACCCAGGGCTCTTGGTCCAAGCTCAAACAATCACTTCACATCAGTGTGCTCGAGCTTCGGGTGGTGCTTTATGCTCTCCAGGCTCTTCATCTGCATCTTCTTCTTCCTAGACACTTAGCCGTCCAGATGGACAATATGTGTGTGGTATGGTACATCAGCAAACAGGAAGGGACTTGGTTCTACCCTCTTTGCAGGGAAGTGATGAGAGTTTGGGATTGGGCAGTACAACACGACCTTCACCTCATGGCAATTCATGTTCTGGGGGTCAAGAACACCTTAGCAGACAAACTAAGTCACTCATCTGCTCAAGTTCACAAGTGGGAACTGGATCAGGGGGTCCTAGACTATATCTTCTTACGTTGGAGAACACCACAGGTGGACCTGTTTGCTTCACCTCTAAATGCAAAGCTTCCTGACTTCTGCTTGCTTGTTCAAGAGCAAGGCATTTTCTGGAGAGACACTCTGTCTCTAGATTGGAAGGACAGATTCGTCTATGCCTCCTCCCCCGATTCCTCTGATCCCACGAGTCTTGCAGAAACTCTGTTCAGAAGAAGCACAAATGATTCTGATCGCTCCTTTCTGGCCCAGGGAAGTTTGGTTCTCTCTCCTGCAACAGCACTCAGAGCAACCTCCTCTTCCTCTGTCATAATTTTACTGACCCAGGATCAGGGGACCCTGGTCCATCCAGGTCTCAAGTCCCTTCAACTACATGCGTGGCTCCTGCAGACATTGCTCAAGCCCGCTTTGGGGTTTCTCCCCAGGTGGCTGAGATTTTGGTGGAGGCTAGAAAACCCTCCACTAGGTCTACTTATGCCATGAAGTGGAAACGGTTCACAATCTGGGCTGCTTCAAAAGACTTCGAGCCTTTCTCCTGCTTGGTTGGGCGGCTGCTGGAGTACCTGCGCCATCTCTTTGACCTGGGTCTTAGTCACTTGTCTCTGAAAGTACACATGGTGGCCATTTCAGCCTACCATGTTCCCTTTGCAGACAGGACGTTTGCTCAGCTGGAAGTCTCTAAGACATTCCTCAGAGGGGTTCTTCACCTGAGACCCCCTATCCGAGTCCCCACTGCTCCTTGAGATTTGAACTTCGTTCTTGAGAAACTTACTTTGCCTCCTTTTGAACTGGCTGCCTCAGCAGACATGAAGTTCCTTTCATGGAAGACGCTCTTCCTAGTGGCTGTTACCTCTGCTCGGAGGATTTCCGAGCTCCAGGCCCTGATGTGTAAAATCCTGTACTTGATTTTTCACAAGGAACATGTGGCTCTGCACACCAATCCTAAGTTTCTCCCCAAGGTGGTAGCGGAATCTACATTGAACCAGTCCATAGAGTTACCCACTTTCTTTACGCAGTACTCCAATAAGGGGGAATATCTACTTCACACTATGGGCGTTCTCCGGATTCTGAGATGCTTCACTAACAGAACAAAGGATCTCAGAAAGACTGATCAATTGTTTCTCTTTTGCCCCCAAAAGAGAAGGCAATGCTGTTTCTAAGCAATTCCTGTCTAAATGGTTGGCTCATTGCATCACCTTCTGTTACGACAAGTACAGCAAGACCCTTCCGGGTCAAGTAAAAGGACACTCCACCAGAGGAGTCCCTGCCTCGGCAGCATGTTTCAAGAACATGTCAGCGGCAGTCATCTGTGCTGCCGCCACTTGGACTTCTGTCCATATATTTACATAACATTACAGTTTGGATATTGCCTCTTGCTGTAGAGCAGGCTTCGGGCTTGCTGTTCTGCAAGGCCTCCTTTCTTAAGGCCTTCACAGCTAGAGGATCTGCTTTGAGTAGCTTTCCTCCTCCCGTGTGCTTCTTCTTGTTCCAGACTGCTTGGGACTCAGTCCTATATGTAATTACCTACTGCAAGAGCCCTCTTGAAGTAAGATAGTACAGTTACGTAAGAACTTACCGTAACAGTAGATCTTCGAGAGAGGCTCTTGCAGTAAACTCTTCCACCCTCCATCCCTCTAAGCTTTTCAGCTCCTTTTCCAGTGGGAAATATTAAGCTTCTCTCTCATCCGGCCTCTTTCACGGTGGTGGGAAAGAACTGGAAGGCGGGCGTGAGGGACCGCCCCTTTATACCGATGTCTCCTGACGCCGGTCATCTGATGTGGGGCGGTCCCTTGCCAGAGACTGCTAGCTAGAAATTTTTCCGTGGGGTCCTGACGCCTGCCTGATTCAGTCCTATATGTAATTACCCACTGCAAGAGCCTCTCTCGAAGATCTACTGTTACAGTAAGCTCTTACATAACTGTACTTTATAATAGGCTATAAATTATTCTACAAGGACAGATCAGATAAGGAGGGTGGGGAGGGGTAGCAGTGGAGACGGTAGATATCAATGAATTATAAACAAGTGCAGAAGAACAGGAAACTGATACTCCATGGATAACTATAAAAAATAGTAGTTATACACATCATAACACTAGGGGTGTGCTATAGACCCCAAAATAGCACAAAATAGTACAGTACTGCACTAACTAACAAACTGAGCACTATTAAGAGAGAGGACATGCTGCTATAGTGGAAAATATCAACTTTTCAAATACAGTATGGAGAGAAATGAAATCCAGCAATAAAACGGAGCAACAGT
Source organism: Neoceratodus forsteri (assembly GCA_016271365.2). Taxonomy (NCBI): domain Eukaryota; kingdom Metazoa; phylum Chordata; order Ceratodontiformes; family Ceratodontidae; genus Neoceratodus; species Neoceratodus forsteri. The sequence goes on along the minus strand of CM028134.1, from coordinate 803,190,423 downwards.
TATGGGATCTATTCAGTATTCACGGTTTGAAGCAATAAATGAACCAGCAAGTGGTAGAAACCCACTAGATGTCCTAACAGATATGCCAGAGAAAATACAAGGGGTCATTGTCAGAAAGCCACTAGGTAATAGTGATCATAGCATAGTGGAATTGAGTAGACTAAAGAAAAGGCCAAAAAACGAAGGGTAGCAGTGGAAATTGATTACAAAGGGGCTCATTTTGATATAATAAATCACGAGCTAAGGAAATGGAACTGGGAACCTGAATTCAGTAAATCAAATGTAAAGATATGCTGGACACTGTTACGCAGTAAGATGGAAAAGCTAGGTAGGGAGATCATACCAAAAGAAATTATATAACAATAGAGGAAAATACAAAAATTGTTATAACATTGAAATGGGGGGCCTGCTGAGCAGCTCATCAGAAGGCAGCACATAATCGGAGCTCCCATGAACTGTTAATTAAAATTACTTAAAAGTTACCTCTTTTGGTGATTTCGTCTGCCTCCGACATATTTATTTGATTGAGCAGCCTACAAGGTGGTCATATGGGGAAAACTAAAGGCAACACGGCTGCCTCTGCTGAGTTATTTTCTCCGAGGAGTAAATGGGATGAGGGGCCTACAAGAAATGCTTTAGCAGGGTCCTCTGTTGTGGTGGACCTGGGAGAAATCACACTGGCTACGGTAAATGCAACTCTGTTAAAACTGGTCAACTCTGTGCAGGAACTCGACAGGAAGTTCGATGCCCTCGGGTAGCGGAGCTACAGACAAAGATGGATCTTGCAGACCAAAGACTTAATAAAATGGATACCAGCCTTAATAAAACCATTGACGTCTCAACGAAGTTAATAAAGGTCAGTACCTGGCTAAGGCAAAGATTAGACAATGTGGAGTACCAGATCCGTAACAGAATCTGTGGATTTTAGGCTTACCCGAAGATGCTGAGGGAGATAACTTGCTGGGGTTCATGCACACCTTTTTGCCAGGACTGCTGGGGCTGGGCGAGGAAGATTCGCCATTATCGTTGGAGAGGGCCTACAGGATTACCCCGCACAGAGGAGTGTCAACGCAGACCACGCCGCAAACTATGGTGGTAGTATGCTCAGGCACTGGAGATCGGGACTGGGTGTTACAGGAGGCAAGGAGGAAGCAATGGTTGAAATATGGCGAGGCAGAGATTATGGTGTTCCCTGACCTTTCCTGCGGTACACAGCAGACGCAAGGCCTATGATGGGGTGAGATGTAGACTCCGTAGCCTAAAGGTCCCACATCAGCTGATATTCCCCGCTCGATTTAGAATCATTTGGCAGGACAAAACGTACATGTTTGGGACCCCGGAGGAAGCTGAGAAGATTTTGCCAATCTTGGAACAGGAGGCTGCAGAAACTCGAGTTGAGGGGGACTGACTGCCTAGATTTGTAACTGTGTAATGTACTGATTTTCTTTTGCCTCCCTTTGAGATTTAGTCCATGTATTATACATTTTTTCTTAGTTGGGTTGGAGTTGTTATTCAGCTGGGGCCTAATAGAATGGAGAGGGGCTGATCCTTATATTTAGATATTACCAAGGGCCATGTGGTAGATCAGAGGGGAAGTTAAACCTTCAAGGAATGAGATCTAATCCTCAGATGGGGTAATATGTTGCTTTTTATGAGGTATCTCCCTTAGGTTTCCCTTCTGATTTTCTTTTTTCTTCCTGAGTTCCAGACAACAGCCTGTATTATTTGTTGAGAACTTGTGGACTTTGCGAACTTTATCAGCATTGGGGAGGCCTGGATGCATTTAGAGGAGAGGGAGGGAGGATGGTGTATATTCAAATGTTTATGTATATATTTCTTCTCTATCTAGTTGTGGGTATTGTTTTATAAGTAGACCTATGACATCAGGCAGTTGATCCTATATGTTAGAATTTTAAACACAAAAGTTGTAACAAGCTATCTTATGGTAAGGGTTATGGGGCTATTAAATAAATAATGGAGATTTATCCTCAGAGGATGGTGGGTCATTTGACTCACCCCTGGCTAGCGTGGTTTACTAGAGGCACCGGGTACTCCTCTGAGGCACGCCTGGAGCTGCATGCCAAATGCCGTGATTTAGGAAACCTTGTGTTATATTTCCCCCAATGTGGAGAGTATATCCCATCCTTTATTTTATGTTATATGTACATGAAAATCACATTGTGATGGAACCTCTTGTGTATCTATGTTTGTGTGAGCTGGTTTCTTACATGAAAGCCTAATAAAAATATAAAACAAAAACAAAAAAATAAGGGAACAGCTAAACAAAAAGACATATGCTTTTCAAAATATGTAAGCAAACTAAAATGAAGAAATGGTTAACAAATCCAAGAAATAATTGGGGGTATTAAAAAATGTGATTTAGAAAGCAAAAAGTAAAATTGTTTAAAATTGCACATAGCAGGGGTAATGCCAAGGCATTATACGCCTGTATCAACAATAATAAAGATAATAACACTATTGGCCCATTAAAGGCAAATAGTATAGAAATAGATGACCCTAAGGAAGTGGCCGGCATTTTTAACAATTATTGAACAAACACAGTGTAATATGGGGTAAATACTTTAGAAGGGGCATCACAGATGAGATCTGAGCAACATAAGGTTCTGAAATTACTGCTAGACTTGGATGAAAAAGTCATCAGAACCAGACAGACTATATTTCACATTATTTAAATATACAGCAGAACAGATTATAGGATATTTGACTTACATTTTCAATAAATCATATATGACAGGTCAAATCCCAGAGGACCGGAAAAAAGCAATTGTGATCCCAATATTCAGAAAAGGAAATAAGATGGAGGTGGCAATCTGCAGACCAATTAGTTTGACATCTGTGCTGGAAAAATCATATTAAAGTTGATAAAACAGGAACTTGAGTTGAAAATTCATGAAAATGAATTGATGGACATACGACAACATGGAGCTGTTAAAAAACCAAAACAAAAAACAGATCAGTAACCACTAATATGCTAACTTTCTATGAATCGGTGAATAGATATATTGATAACATATTTGTGGATGTTATATATCTGGATTTCAGAAAGATGTTCAGTATAGTCTGTCATGATATACTGATTAAAAAAACTCAAATAAGCTAAAATAAAGTATATAGAGGATAATGTATGGTCCTCTATCGGTAACCGGGCAGTTAGCTGTCGAGAGGTTGCCAGGGCGACCGTGTAAACCTTGAGAGCGAAGCTCGAGAGGTTTACGTTGCCATGGCAACCTCGAGACGGTTAACATTGACCAGTTGCCGATAGAGGGACCATACATTATTTTTATAGTGTATGGTCCCACGTAAAAAGGCTGCTTACTTTTTGATAACTAGTCACTGCCACGGCCGTTCAGTCCTTCCTAACCACTGCTGTTCATCCGTCGGTTCCCCACTGAAAAAAAAAAGCGCGCACATGCTCAGACCAATCGCTGTTGTTAACCTATCGACGTGACGTAGCATCGATAGGTTAACAACATATCTACGTCACATCGATAGGTTAACAACCTTAGGAAATGATGATTTCCTAAGGTTAACAGCGTTCTACCATACATTATAATATAATAACCTGGGTAACAAATTGGTTGGGTGGCAGATTGCAGTGCTTGAAAGTTAAAGGAAATATTTGTGGAATGTCTGCCATGACAAGTGGGGTGCCACAGGGTTCTGTGCTTGGACCGTATTGTTTTCCTTTCTTTTTTTATATATATATTTCTGACATGCACAAACTGGTTAAAGGACAGATTACAAAGTGTGTAGATGACATGAAACTTGGGGAGTGGATGCAGAACAGAGTTAATTTAACAAATGACCTGAAATACCTTAGAGTGGGCAGTACAGAATCAGATCTAGTTCAGTACTAGTAAATGTGTCGTGATGCACATGAGGAAAAACAATATTTGACAAAACTGTAACTTGTGTAATCAAAGTATTACACTGGTTAAGTCAGAGGGAGATTTAGGTATTATTGTAAGTGAAAATCTTCACTTCACGGATTATTGCAACACAGTCTGTAGTGTGGCAAATGGACATATTAAAGATATCAAAAGGACATTGATTAACAAATAATATCCAACTTGGACTATGGCTCTCAAATATTGAATCTATACCGAATTAGATAACTAAGGAAGCTAGAGCAAGTTCAGCATATAGTGAAACAAGAATACCTCAAAATACGGACTACAGCTACCAAGATAGATTACAAAGCCTTGGGCTTGTTTACCCTGGAAGAAAGGATGAAAAGAGGGGATTTACTAGAATGATTTAGTGCTCTTAGTGATGAGGATTTACTGGAACATATTTAAATCAGTATCCAGTTGGAGTGCAACCTGAGGTCCCGTTAAAAAACCCCCCCAAAAAAAAACCAAACAAAAAAAAATATATATATATATACTGTATCTAGAAAACATCACCAGAAATAACAGATGAGGGTTTTTTAAACATATGGCCGGATGTACTTGGAACAAATTACTCCGGGAACTAGTAGAGGTGCAAAACCTGGAGATCTTCAAAAAAAAAAAAGAGTGGATGAATATATTTTGGAAACGAGAAGGAATAGTTGGGCCCATTAAATTGGGGGGCAGATTTTATGGGCAGTTAACTGCCTTCTGTCGTATAGATTCAGTCTGTAAGAGTTTCCTCCTGTATCCTGATCACAGTGAGTGTTGCACAATTTTGTACTCTAAATTCAGTAAAGTTATAGGCATGTAGTTATCCGGTAGTCTAGAATCGTTAGTATCTTTATGAAGTAGCAAAATCATGGTACCCAGCATAGAAAGGGGAATTCCTACTCCTTTTGACACCTCCTGTACCATAAGATCCAACCAAGGTGTTAATTCCATTGCAAATGCATCATAAAATTACGCAGACAGCCCATCCAAGCCAAGTGGTTTAATTCTGGCATATTAACGATCGTTAGTATTTCTTGTGTGGTAAATGGATCTCTGTATTTATGTATAACTTCTAAATGGTGTTTGATTAACTTAATCCTTTATTAGAAAATGGGCGAGATAATCCCAGCACGCTGATTGGTCAAAAAGCCGACCTAAGCGGGCGGGTATTTTTCAATAGAGCCCGCACTAAAATAAGAGCCAATTCGGGGTGCCCTACCACCAACTGAATTCTTGGGCACCCCGAATGTTAACACTCGCCAGCCGCCATTTCTGTTCTCTTCCCAGACACCCGACAGAATAGCGGCTGGGCCGCTCTCTTACTTCCACCCAAGGCAACCGTATAAAAAAAATTGAAGAAAACGAAAATGGCGCCAAATGTTATAGAAACCATTCCGGTTTCCAAAAGAAACCCTGCTATCAGTTACAAAGAGCAGTATCTCCAACACTGCTACTAAGCAGCAGAGCAGCGGTGCTTTCTTAGTTTTCTTTACCGCCCATAGCTGTCCATCCATGTAAAGAAAATGAAGAAAATCGCCTTTCATACACTGCAGCGGAGATACCGCCGCTCAGCAAAGCAACAAAGCTTTTCTGGACATAAAGAATACAGGTCTCAACCGCTTTACATTCAAAATGAGAAAAATAAATCTCCACAGACTGAAATGCCCATTTGTTAATTTTAATTGAAAGAAATACTGTACCCCTATAACACTTGATCTCCCACACTGTGGCTTGCTTCCTGAACTGCTACATCTCGTCTCCAATATTTAGAGCTGCTCTATAAGGACCATGCGGGGGTTGGGGTGGTCAGACTAAAGATACAGAAAATGCTCTGGGGATCCAACAGCATTGAACCAGCATTTTCTTTTCATTTTCTGAACTACAGCATCTCAGTTAGACCAAAAGTCTTCTATTCAATACAGGCGAAGAACTGTTTAATTACAAAACTTAATGTTAATTAATTTTTATAAAAAAAAAAAAATGCAATAATTTCTTTTTACTGTGGCCATTTTCTAAGCGCAATAATACCCTCCAGGGTGGGCTTTATTGGGAAATACTGGACCTTCCAGGGGCTATAAGGCCCTCCGCCTGTGGCGTCGGGCCTCATTACGCCCCTGGGTGGTCCGGTATTTCCCGATAAAGCCCACCCTGTCAGGTATTATTGCTTACTTTGATCTTCTTCATCTTTTATCTTGTTGTAAATTCTTTTCTAGTAGGCAAGAAATATCTGGTCAGTCTCTCTATCCTGATTTACAACTTTAGCTGCACTATTTTGTTATACAATTATGCCACTTATTTCCTTTATATTTTTGAGAATAAAGTCCAAAATGTAACCAGATTCATCTCCATTAAGATATATTTTTGATTTTATAATATTTGTATGTTCAAAAAATAATCTGTTGCTTTTATTTCTTATTCCAGCATTTTCCTTTCTATTGTTTAAGTTTTGGTGTATTCAGTCTGATTGGAAATAATAGTGGCCGGTAAAGAAGCCTTAAAGGCACCTATAAATGTACACTATTATGTGCACCATTAAAATTAAACAAGAAAAATTCCTGAATGGTCTTTTCTAACTTTCTGTATAAAATCAGGGCACCTCAATTATGATGCTCAATATTAATTAGCCATTGATGTGACTTCATACTATTTCTATTCCAGGAAAAGTGCATGTAGCCCTCCCCTAATTTTATTTATTTTATTTGTTTAAAAGTTGGTAACTGGGAAAGGCACACTAAGCCGTGTCTTGTTTCCAGGTGTGACCCAGGGGAGTGGAGTACTGAAGGAACAACTTACAAAACATAGAGCAGATACAGTGGCAAGAAATACAGTTGTAACAACAAATGAAGTGGCCAGATATATTAACAACATGGAATACAGCCGAGAAAAGTGGATAATCATGAGAGAATACAATAAAGTGCGCAGTGCCTGTTGGGTAGGAGACTATGCTAAAAGGACTCATTTTGAAGGGGGACAGAGAAGGAGAGGGTCAAGGGAGAGGGCAGGAGATGGGGAGGCACCTGCGGCCTTCGGGGAGGGTAGGCATGGGTGGACAGCAAGCGGGTTGGGCTGAGCTCCCTTTGGGGAGGAGGAGTCCGACTCATAAAGAATTAAAAAAAAAGGGGGGGTAGACAGGAACAGGAGGGTATAGGAAGATGCTTTAGTTGACATCTGAAGGCAGGGAGTGAGACTAAGGGTGGAGGTGGGGGGCAGATCCCAAAGGGAAGAGAGGTAGTAGGAGAAAGTACTTTGTCCAGCAGAGGAGTGAGAGTGGGGAATGGAGAAGGTGCAGGAATCCCTGGAGCAGAGAGAGAGTAGGAAGAGGAGAGAACAGGGGAGATGAGTGAGGAAAGGTAGGAGGGAAGAGACTCAAACCAGTATTTGGAGATGAAGTTGGCACAGTGGGACTTGTGACATTATGGTGAGGGAAGATGAAGAGGAACGAATAGAGGGAGCAGTGATGAGTACAGAGGGAAGAATTTGTGGTGAAATGGCAGAAGGCATTGAAGAGGGTATCTAGCCTGGCAAGGGAGGAGGAAGGGGTGGTGCCATAGAACTCATCAGCATAGTCAAATACCGGGAGAACCATTTTGGTTACCAGCTCCCGGCAGACCTGGAGGGAGAGACGGTCTTTACTGTGGTACAAGGCACCAAGTTTTGGATGGAGTTTGGTATGGATGGAGTCTGTGGCAGAGAGAGTTTAAGCTTACTGTCGAGCCACATTCTGAGGTACTTGAAGGTGAGGATAACCTCCAGATGGGCGCCATCTAGTGTGGAGAAAATGGGGAGGGGGCGAGAGCCTGGCTTGTTTCTGGCCACTACTGAAGGTCATAGACACAGTTTTCTTGGTGTTGACCCTGAGATGGTTGGTGTGGAACCAGTGCAGGACATTGTGAACGTCCTGCTGTAGCAGACCTACCACGGCTGAGGCCAAAGGGCTGGAGGTGTAAATGAACATGTCATCCATGTACATGTTGATATGCGAAGAGACACAGGCAAAAGGAAGGTAATTTAGGAAAATGGAGAACAGAACAGGACCTGAGATGGAGCACTGAGGGACATCTGCAAGGGTGGGAGGTGGGGGTCAGGATACCTGCCACACGTACCAACTGACGGCCCGTGAGCTATGAACGGAACCAGTCAGCAGCAGATGCTGAGAGGCCAGCAGAGCTCAGCTTGTTGAAGAGGAGGAGAGGGTGGGACACAGAGCCAAAGGCTTTGGCCAGACCAATCAATATAGCTGAGGTAATAAATCCGTGATCCGTCCCGGTGAGGATGGAGTCAGTTACCTGCAGCAATGAAGAGATCTTCGAGTGTTGCTTCCTAAAATCGGACTGGAAGGGGGAGAGAAAATCAGAGGAGTAAAGGAAGTCAGCAAGTCTCTAGTAGACGAGGGTCTCCTGAAGTTTTGCAAGAGAGGGGAGGAGTGAGATTAGTTCGAAGTTGCGGAAGGAGGGGTCACCCCTTATGCTGAGGGAAAACCTCTGCTACCTTCCAGGCCTGAGGGACAGCATTGAGGGAGACGGAGGGGTTCAGAAGGTGAGCAAGTGGGAGAGGCAGTGGCCAGAGTCGAGATGCAAAGAAGTTTGAGGTCCAGCCCATCAGGTCCCATCAGATCAGAATTTAACAAGTCCTTGTGCTATACTGACCAGTAAAGTGGAGTATGCCACAAAGGAGGCATTTACAGACACATATATCCCATATTTACTTTAATAAGCACGTTCTGCCTTACAGATCATGTACTGATGGATAATGCTGAAAGAACCCTTTCTGACTAATAAAGCACAATCCTGCCTCCTCCTATTAGCCATTGAATAAAAAATATATTTAATCCTTGATGTTCTTAATATTTTCACTTTGGCGTCTAGCTGAATTTCTTGTAGCATTAATATGTCCAGGTCATTGTGAGATACATACTTTAGTATTCACTTCCTTTTAAGTGCTGAATGTGTAGTGATAATAGTCCAGGTGCCAAGGGACAGAGTCACTGGGATGTATGAATTAATTTTAACCAGTGATGACATAGTCATTAGGCAGACATGGCTCCATAGTAAGTTTCTTATTTAATTCCTTCTTATTTCTTTGTTGTCTCTTGATTTATTTCCATAGTTAAATAACCACCAAAATAAACACAAATCAAGATCAACATGCATGAAAATTCTTTTATAATATATAGATAAACCAGAAATATTTGACATTATGTCAGAATAACAGATGTGCCCATATTGGGTACACCTGTCGTGTTGTCTGGTGCAGGATAAACGTCCATTACCACCTCCACCCCCAACGTTACAACTTAGTTTTGTACACCATTTTTTCAACTTAGATATAACCCTAAAATAAACTTTTATATTCAGTCATGTAGATACTTATTCATTATGAGGTAAATTGGAAAACATAATAAAAAAGAAGACCCTTTGTATACATGAGCACCATTCTTCAACCACCCACCCTTCCCTTTAAGCCAAAAATATTTATCCCTCAGCAGCAAAGCAATCCTAAACATGTGTATTGTGAACTTTTTGATGCTAGGACAATATAAGGATATAAATCATAAGTTTTATACATTTCATGTACATAAACATGTTCTAAGACATATACATATACAAAATAAATGCCCTACCTAAAGTACTGTAGCTATCATTCATTACTCGCCCTCCTCCCTTTTCAAATTACCCAAGGATATTTATCCTTACAAACCTAATTAGCCCTAAACGTGCATAATTAGCTACTTTTGGGATTTATAGTATGTAGAAACAATAACTATTTAACCCCCCCCCCCAAAAAAAAGACATCTACTCCAACCCTACTTAACCATTTCAACAATCATTTAATGAAATAGCTTTTCGTATAAAAAAAAAAAAAAAAAAAATTAATCTGTTTAATGCAATTTTATTTTTGAGTAGACTTGTTCAACACTTTCAAAAAATATACTTTGTCCACTGAGATTAAATCTCAGTCATGCAGAATGTTTGAATGCTCATCTTGTATCGTGTCCATAGACCTTCAATTTTGTTCCTTGCTTGCACTGGTAAATCACGATAAATGTCTGTTTTACCTCATTCACTTTCACCCTTTCTTGTAAAATGATTGCATCGGTTTATCTTAAAAGAGCAGTTCTCATTTCCCCCAAATTGACACATATATCGACTGACCTTGCTAGGAGTCATTTTCCATAACTCATTCCTTCGGGAACTGTCATTTAAAAGTCACATCCCTAGTAAATTTATTTCCAGACCTGCTGGCAAAAGGGCAACTCTGCCCGCCCCACACGGCGCAGCCCGTTTTGTGATGTCATTAAACAAAGTTGCATGTGCATGCCCCATTGACTTGAATGGGTGATTTTTTCCAAAGGCTTTGTACATATTTAATGTCAGGATTTTAAGAAATCACAGTGATCACTCGACTAACAGGGTCCCTGTTAGTCAAGCGGTCACTTTGATTTCTTAAAATCCTGATATTAAATATGTTTCAAACAACATGAAGTCTTGCTATATTATGATATATGCAGTTTGTCCCAACCTTAGAACTGCTCCGGAGGTGAAAGAGTTAAAGTCCATGCCAGGCATGGAACTTAGAGCTCGAGCTCGGTTGAAAATTCTATCTATTGTTCTTCAAACTTAAACTGTTAGATTCTTTACTCCGCCTCACTGAACAGTCGCTCCGGAGATTCCTCCTTTTGCTCGGTTCATTTTGTCGGTTAAAGTATAAAAGTTTTCGTCTTTTTAACTGAAATTAAACCGCAACCGGTCGGTTCAAGCTCTATCTGTGGTATTGTAAGTACTAGATAGATTTTACATTTTATTTCTGTGTGGAACTTGTAAACATTTTCATCAGTTCAGTTTGAACCAATCAAGTTACTTCTATTACATTACAGTCTTTTAGAAGTGCGGTTCCCGGTTCTTATCGGTTCTAAAAAAAACGGATTTAATTACGGTTTCTTCCACGACCCGTGACACGGTTGGGAACCGATAAGGGAGTCTTGCTTGGCAGGTTGCCGTAAACGGGCAAGTTTTTGGTTAGGCTGGCACTATGTCTGAGAAACCCAAAAGAAAAACCGGGCCCACTGAGTTTCAGCACTGTGTTGTATGTGGGGAGGCCTTTGCCAAGGCTGACCCCCACACCACATGTGTTTATTGTCTGGGGTTTGACCACCTCAATTCAGACTGCCAGATTTGCAAGGGTTTTCCTGCAGCTACCCTGGATAAGAGAGTTGGTAGACTCAGGGAACCGGAGGCCAAAAAGTCCGCTGACCCAGATGGCCAGCCCGGTTCGGTTTCAACCAAACCGAGGGGCCCTCTGACCAGGCGACCCTCGGGCAAGGAGAGCCGACTCTGAGGAGTCGGTTCCAACAAAGAAATCTAGAAAATCAGCTGGTGTGGAGTCAAAACTTCCCTCTCCAACTGCTGAAGAAATAGCTAAAGCAATAAAAATTGTTCAGTCACTCTCTCCGGTTCTGACCGAACCGGCATCATCAGGTAAGTGCTTGGTTCGGTCGGTTCCTCCGGTTCAAGAGTATTATTTAGAAGAATTTTATGAACCAGAGGAGGGGGAAGAGGAGTATGAGGAGAGTGAATGTGGTTTTGAAAGTTTGGATGTGCCCATTGAACCGGACATCTCTCCAGACAGACCTTCAGGAGTGTCTCCCCCTAGGCTTTCTGAGTCCCCTGCTCATTTCATGTCTTATAAAAAAGTGTCTGAAACCCTCCAGCTCCCTATGGAGTAAGCTGTGGATGATCAGGAGGAGCCTGATTTTGTAGAAATGATGGATATCCCAGAGTATAGGAGACTGTCTAGTCCTCTGCATAAATCTTTTTGGAAACGAACAGTAAAAATTTTAAAAGCTCCTCACACCATACCTCCTGTTGATAAAAGAATGGACAAAAGGTATGCATTATCAGGCTCTGATATGGAGTTCCTTACACAACAATGCAGCCACGTGGGGGTGGTGCAGGCTGCAGCCTGTGACAAGGCAAATGTTCCCTTAGCCTCTCACCCCCCTGACAAGGACTCCAGAAAGATAGATGCCATGGCAAAGAAACAGTACATGGCACCTTCCTTAGGACTCAGACAGGCTAATTATATGGCTTATGTTGCTAGATATCAAAAATCCAGATTGGATACGGTTTTAGCTCTAGCAAAGCAGGTTCCTGGCCAGCTGGCAAAAGAGCTGGAGCAGGTGGCCGCTGATGGTATTGAGGCATCCAAGGTGCAATTCCATGCTGCAGTGGACTCTAATGATGTATCATCCAGAGTCATGGCTACATCTGTGGCTCTCCTTAGAATGGCTTGGCTCAGATGTACTAGCCTGTCACAGGATACCCAGACTAAGGCCATGGATTTCCCTGTTGTGAGCACTCTCTGTTTGGGAGCAAACAGAGAATTACATGAAGAAATGGATGAATATAGGACCACCTATAGGAGTGCACAGGCCAAGGAAAGGCAAGTCACTCCCCAAAGGCAGCCTCCCAGGGGCAGGGGTAGGCCTTTTCATAGGCCTTTTTACCAAGCCCAGGCTTCCTCTTCAGCTTTTGCACAGAAGGGGTTCTTTAGAGGGAGAGGCAGACGGGGTGCAGGCAGGCCTGCTTCCACCCCTCAGCCTAAAGCCCCTGCCAAACAGGCACCCTGATGGGGCGCCCAGGGCCGATTCTCCACTACCTGTAAGGGGCAGGCTGGCTTACTTTATTCAGGACTGGGAGTCTCTAACGTCAGACAAGTGGGTCCTGGAAGTAGTAAGCCAGGGACTGGTTCTCAGCTTCAAAAAATTTCCAAAGATGAGAATCAGATCCTTTCCACCTGCAAGTCCTTCAGAGGCTCTTGCCCTGGAGGCAGGAGTCTGTACCCTCCTGGCTCTCAGAGCTGTGGAAAGGGTTCCACCCGTACACCAAGGCAAAGGGTTGTACTCCAGGTACTTCCTTACCCCAAAAAAGACAGGAGAATGGCGGCCCATCCTGGATCTCAGGTATCTAAACAAGCACCTTTTAAAACCGAAATTCAAAATGGTGACTCTGGGAATTATTTTACCCTCTTTAAGGCCAGGGGACTGGCTAGTGTCCCTGGACCTCAAGGATGCCTATTTTCATGTTCTCATCAGAAGCTCCCATCGAAAGTACCTCAGATTCAAACTGCCCTCAGGTCATTACTAGTTCAGAGCAATGCCCTTCGGCCTTACATCTGCCACAAGGGTATTCACAAAATGCCTGGCAGTAGCAGTTGCCCACTTAAGAAGGCAAAAAATTACCATCTTTCCTTACTTGGATGACTGGCTCATAGTAGGCCATTCCCCAGACCAAGTCAGGTTACACCTTCAAGTAACTTAGCAACTGCTAACTTGTCTAGGTTTCCTTCTCAATCTTCCAAGTCAGTCCTAGAGCCTGTCCAGCTTCTCACCTTCATAGGTGCAGAACTGAACACAAAAGAAGCCAGAGCCTTCCTTCCTCTGGAAAGGGCAAATACCCTGATTTCTCTGGCTTTCTCCTTCACCCTGCAGGTCTCTCGACCAGCAAGGCACTTTCTACAGCTCCTGGGACACATGGCTGCTTCGACAGCAGTAGTGCAGGGAGCCAGATTTCAGATGAGAGACATCCAGTTCCATTTGAGAGCCTTTTGGTCTGAAAGAAAGGACCCTCTAACCAAATTAATTCCAGTGATTCGAACCCTGATCCAGGCCCTTCAGTGGTGGCAGGACCAGGGCAATTTGAGACAGGGGGTTCCCTTTACCCCTCAGTCTCACTCCTTAATCCTTACTACAGATGCATCCCTATTGGGGTGGGGAGCTCACATGGGCGAACTCACCACCCAGGGATTGTGGTCCCCTCAGGAATCTCTGCTCCACATCAATCTGTTGGAACTCAGAGCAGTTTTTCTAGCACTTCAAGCTTTTTCCAAATCTGTTCGGAACAAGGTTATTCAAGTCAGAACAGACAATACCACCACAATGTGGTACATCAACAAGCAAGGGGGCACTCGGTCTACGGCCTTGTGCACCGAAGCAATGAAGTTGTGGTTTCTGGCTTACTCCCTGAACACCTCCCTTGTAGCAGTTCACCTCCCAGGCAGGGACAATGTCCTGGCAGATGCTCTCAGCAGGATTTCCCAAGGCCATCATGAATGGGCTCTGGATCCCCTAGTTCTGGAGATGGTATTTGCCAGATGGGGCACACCCCAGATAGATCTTTTGCAGCCCAGACAATCACCAACTCCTTTTTTGTTGCAGGCCCCCAGTGTTGGGCTCAGTGCCCCTGGATGCCTTCCTTCTCAGTTGGGAAAGGAAGTTTCTCTATGCCTTTCCACCCTTCCCTCTCCTGTTCAAAGTGCTAGTAAAAATCAGATCTCAATCCTGCAAGATGATTCTGATTGCTCCAGACTGGCTCAGACAGCCCTGGTACCCACTCCTTATGTCCTTAGCAGTCCACCTTCCCCTGTGTCTTCCCAGGAATCACAATCTGTTATCCTGTGCTCAGGGGAGGGTTTGGTACCCGAACCTCAAATCTCTCAATCTCAAGGGCTGGCTCTTGAAGAGTTAGAGTTTGCTGACCTACACCTTTCAGAAGGTGTATTGGATATTCTGAAGGCTTCCAGGAAGCCTTCCACCAGGGCTACTTATAATTCCAAATGGAAGAGATTTTCCATATGGTGCTCTGGGAAGCATATTTCCCCAGAATCTGCTGACTTACCCACAGTCCTGGATTATATGGTTCATTTAAATACTTTAGGGCTGAGACCAGCTACCCTAAAAGTGCACTTGGCAGCCGAGTCTGTTTCTTGTCAGCAGGTAAGCCCTCTTCTCCTTCAGCTCATCCTGTATTCTCCAAGTTTTTCAAAGGGTTACTTCACACCAACCCCCCATTCAGGGATCCTTCCCCTGCCTGGGATCTTAATATTTGCATTGCCCAGCTTATGCAACCCCCTTTTGAGCCCTTGTCTTCAGCAGAGCTCAAGTACTTGACTTGGAAAATTGTGTTTTTGGTAGCCATCACTTCTGCCAGGCGCGTAAGTGAGTTACAAGCATGGTCAGTGGAGCCTGATTTTATCTCCTTTCACAGAGATAAGGTAGTCCTCAGGACTAACCGAAGGTTCTTGCCTAAGGTGGTCTCAGATTTCCACCTTAATCAATCTATTTCTCTCCCTGTGTGCTTCACTGACCATTCCTCTTCTGGTGAGAGGAGGTTGCACAGTTTAGATGTCAAAAGATCACTTAGCTACTACATAGATCATACCAAAGGTCACAGGTTTAACTCCCTCCAACTGTTCCTCACTTATGGTGAGGTTGGCAAAGGGAAACCTGCCACTAAAAGATCCATTGCCAGGTGGATGCGTCTCTTGTATCCAGTTCTGCTGTGAAAAACTGGTAAGTTCCTCCCTCAGGCCTGAGGCTCACTCCTGGAGAGAGGTACAGCTGCGTCTCTGGCTGCTGCCAGGGACATTCCTATCCTAGAGATATGTCAAGCAGCTACCTGGAAAATGTGCACACTTTTACTAAGCATTACTCCTGAACATCCAGGCTAGGAGTGATGCTCGTTTTGGCACAGCTGTGCTTCAGAGCCTATTTCCTAAGTAGGTTCTGTCCCTCCTCCATGGAGGTACTGCTGTGTAGTCTGCATATGTCATAATATAGGAAGACTTCATGTTGTTTAAAGAAAAAATTACTCACCTTAGTAATGTTGTTTCTTCTAATGGAGTCTTGCTATATTATGACCTCCCTCCCTGCCTGCCCCTCTCAGAACCTTACTCTTGGGGATGTGGGTGGGCAGGGCAGCATTGGCACTTTTTAGATGCCCACCTTGTTTTCACCCCTCTTTTTGGGGTGATCTTTGTTGTGTTTGTCATTTTTTGGGTCTCCTGACTTGAATCTTCATTGTGGCACCAAAAAATGTGTTTATTTAATTAAGTAGTCAGTTGGCTAGTGTAGGTTTACAGCTTCCACACAGAGTCTTAGTGAGTTTTTGCTCGTAAAGATCTGACAGTTTAAGTTTGAAGAACAACAGATAGAATTTTCAACCGAGCTCGAGCTCTAAGTTCCATGCCTGGCATGGACTTTAACTCTTTCACCTCCGGAGCAGTTCTAAGGTTGGGACAAACTGCATATGTCATAATATAGCAAGACTCCATTAGAAGAAACAACATTACTAAGTGAGTAATTTTTCCTTCTTGCACTGTTTTGTCCTCACTGTGACGAGGTACCTTTGTAAATGAGCCTCTGGCTCAAAGGTTGTTAAACTGATGTTCTAATAAATAAATAAATAAAATAAAACCTTTGGAAGAATCTTCCCCCATTCAAGTCAATGGGGCATGCACACACAGCCTTCATTTAGTGACATCACAAAACTGGGCTGCATATGCTGGCGTGGGGGCGTGGCTGTAGGATATGGAACTGTCACTGTGTTTTGCCAGTGGGTCTGGGAATAAATTTGCAAGGGTTATAACTCTTTTAAATGACAGTCCCCAAAGGAATGATTTATGGAAAACGACTCCTGGCAAGGTCAGTTGAATTATGTGTGTCCGTGGGGGGCTTCACATAAACATAGAAGCTGCTCTTTAATCAGCTACCTTTACATGCAAAATCTTTGCTATTATTGCCTTTGGCAGTTTGTTGTTAACTGGTGTAGGTTTAAAGCAGCAGTACTAGTTAAGAAAAAAAATTAATTTGGTTTGTAATTAGGACAGACCAAAACATCCATATATCTGATTTGCTTTATTTAATTTTTGATGCACAGTAGAGGACTGTGACGTTCTTAAAAGTTTTGGATCCTTTGCCAGGTCCTCCATCACTAATGTAAGTAGATCAGGGTGATGCTGTGCTGCTGCCTATCAGAAACGTGCTGGCAACACCCTGACGTATCTGCATTATAAATACACTGGATGCAGTTAGCATGTGATCTCTGGGGAGAAGATTTTTGAAAGTTGCTGGGCGCTGCTACCTTTATTGTAGAGCGACACAAATTACAAAAGTTGTAATTAAACACAGTCTTGAAAATATCTGATTGAATTTAAAATACCCGAATAAAGAATCTAAGATCATCAGAAATCAATTACTGCTTTAAAAAAAAAAAGGTAGGATGGCATTTTTTGCTGTTTAACTAGTACTGCTGCTTTAATAGATTGGTGAACTCTTATCAGGTTCAAAGTTTTTGGGGGTTGTTTTATCTAGATATTCTGAAAACATCTGTGCCATTGTAGGAGACCTTCTTTGTCCCATTTTTCAGGGACCCCTAGCACCCAAATATTTTTTCTGATGCTTTCTGCAAGCTTGAGCTTTGAAATCCACCATCTTTGCTTTTATCTTTTTTTTTTTTTCTTCTTGATTATATGTTGCTCTTTTTAATATTACCCCTTCATGATTGGTTATTGAGATCCTTTTTCAGTTTCATTAATTCTTTCTGTTAATTTCAATACCGATGACTTGATCTCTTGTACTTTATTGACTAGGGTCACAATGTAATTTTAATTTCTTTCATGGACTCCATCTCCTTTTTTAAATCCAAGATTTCTTCTAGTAGTGCTTTGGCCCAGCTAGACATTTCATCCCTTTCATCTTTTTCCTCCTTTCTCTTTATTTTTTCCATTGTGTTCCTCCTCTTCACTTTGTTTCACTCTGAAGATTGCCCTTTTACTCCTTCATGCTTTCCTCCTCTGATGATTCCTCCCATGTGTAATTTGTTATTAATGGTTTGATTTTAGGCAGGTTTTCCAGTGCTGGAGAAAGACAGTCTGGCAACAATTCACCTGTACACACGTCTTTGATGCCCAGCAATAGTTCGTGTTCTGGCTGAGTAAGAGCTGGTAGGGACATTTCTGTCTCCAGTGGAGTTTGCTGCTTTGAAAGCTGAATGTCTTTACTTTTAGTGTAAATAGCAACCTCTGTCAGTGTAGCCTTTACATGATACTTGTACTTAGACTTATTGCAGGCACTTGTACATGTTAGGGGGTTAGTATTACATGTATTACCCCCACTGAACATGTACAGGTGCCTGTCATAAGTATCATGTAAAGCCTGCCGCTGCCCCAGTGGCGTTAAAATGGTATCTGTATCCCCAGAGCCCTTTCCCTACTTGATGATATTACGACACGGTTTTGTGTGCGAAACTGCAGTGGGCACTTGGTGACTGGCTTTCAGTAAGGAAGTTAGATTGTGGCTCAGGTAAGTTTAATATCTTAATCCTCCTCCTTTTCATTTTTTTTAACTTTATAAGTTTTTTATATGCCAACAGACATACCAACACAAGACAATACATTTTACAAAGACTGTATACAGGTTTGACAATCATTTGCTTGTTTCCAGTCAATACTGTGCATCTTTAAGCATAAATAGACATTTCAATTACTTTCAAGGGTTCAATGCTGTAAATAAGAGAGGTAAGAAAGATACAGGGGGTATCTAGTAATTGATTAGGTTGCAGAGAGATTAGATTGCACATGCCATAATTACTTCTAGGGGATAAAATCAGGTCTTAACAATGATGTATAATATATAGTAACGATCATCTCCAGGTTATTTCAAACTTGGCCTGTGTCTTATTGACAGTTGCTGTTAAAGATTAACGTACTAACATACTAAAACGCCAGCAGAATAGGCCAAACGGTCTCTCCGTCTGCTCGATTTTTCAGCACCTGCACTGAGGGTCGATTTTGGTCCCCTTGGTTATACTGTCCCCAGTCCCAGATGTTCCACCTGTACTGGGCTTGGTCAGATTTACTCTCCCCCTGTACTATCCCCATTTAAACCCGTCCACAGTCTCCACCTCTGCCAGCTCCCTGGGCAGTGCATTCCATGGCTTCACTACCCTTTCAGTGAAATAACATCTCAGAAACACACACAGAAACACAGAAATTGACAGCAGAAGGAGACCAACGGTCCATCTAGTCTGCCCATGAATACTTGGGTCCTAGTGTCAATCCAGGGACCTATTTCCCCCAGTATTTTTACTTACCTTACTCCCACCCTCTCTTATTTGAGCCCGTACTCTGTCCCAGCCTGCCTTGAATCTCACCATGGTCCTTGCATCCATCACGCCAGCAGGTAGATCTTTCCGGTTCTCCACCACCCTTTAGGAGACATAGTGCTTTCTCAGATCCTTCCTGAAGTTCCCTCCCACCGTTCCTTCGTCTTCTCTTGTGCCAGCCTGTGTTTCTATAGAAATATCTCACTGTGGGCACTTTATTTTAATGCTTCTCCTCCTTTCCCCTCTGAGCCTGTCCCCTTCCTGCTTACACCTGTGACCTCTTGTTGCCCCACCCTCCATTCTTTGGAGCACCCTGACTGGGCCTCCTTTATTGATCCCTTTCATGTACTTAAATACCTCTATCATGTCCCCCCTGTCGCTCCTGTCCTCCTGGGCGTACAAGTCAAGCTCCCTGAGCCTCTCCTCATAGGTGCTTTCCCCAGGCCCCAGATCATTTTGGTTGCCCTGCTTTGGACCCTCTCTAGGAGTGTAATGTCCCTTTTTAAATGTGGTCTCCAAAACTGCACACAATACTCGAGGTTTGGCCTAACCAAGCAGTTGTACAATGGAAGGATCACTTCCACCGTTCTGGAGGTAATCTCCCTGGCGATGCATCCCAGCATCCTATTTGCCCTTGCCACTGCCCTCCTACAGGTCTCTGAGTTGTTCATTTTGACATCTACCACTACTCCCAGGTTCCTCTCACCCTCCATGACTTAAATCATGTCTCCTCCCAGGGTATACCCCTGGCCTGGATTTCTGACTCCCAGGTGCAGAATCTTGCACTTCCCCACATTGAATTTTAGTTTCCATTTTCCCCACCACCTTTCCAGAGCCTCCAGGTCCTCCTGCAAGGCTACCCTTCCCTCCTCCTCATCCACCACTGCACCCAGCCTTGAGTCGTCTGCAAAGAGACTCATCCCCCTCCTGATGTCCGAGACATAGATATTGAACAGGAGTGGCCCCAGCACTGACCCCTGGGGAACCCCACTAGTAACCCACCTTGAGGATGAGGCTAACCCTCCACCACCTTCTGAGTACACTCTGAGAGCCAATTTCCTATCCATCTTAAAAACTGTCTCCCTACTCCCATTTCCTTCAGCTTAGCCAGCAGGCCACTGTGGGGTACCGAATCAAATGCCTTGCTAAAGTCCAGAAAGGGGACGTCCACTGGCCTACCCTGGTCCAGGGCCCTCGTCACCCAGTCATAGACCTCAACAAGGTTTGTCTGGCAGGATTTTCCCGTGACAAAGCCATGCTGTCTATCGTCCAAGTACCCAGTTTGCTCCAGTAACCCCCCCCCAGCCTTTTCTTGACAATACCCTCCATCACCTTGCCGACCACTGATGTCAGGCTAATGGGCCTGTAATTTCTTGCCTCCTCTCTTGATCCCCCTTGTGGATCAGCACAACATGGGCCATCCTCCAGTCTTGGGGCACCCACCCAGTCCTCAGAGAGAGATGTTGAAAAGCTCCGCTAGAGGGACTGCCAGGACATCTACCAGTTCTCTCAGCACCCTGGGATGCATCTCATCTGGCCCAGGTGCTTTCTCCGTCCGAAGGGACCTGAGGGATTCTTTCACTCTCTCTACTGGGATTTCAGCCTCCATGTCTTCCCCCTTTTCACCCTGCACTGCTGGCCCTCCACCTGTTTGTGGTGGCTACTCCCTATCCCCAGACCCATCCGGGCCCCTGGTCTCTACCGGTCCCACCTCTTCCTCCAGTTTGCCCCTGCTCCCATTGCAAGACATAGCTCCTCCTTCTCCCCTGGTAAACACTGAGGCAAAGTACTCATTTAGGACTTCTGCCTGTTTCCCCGCCTCCTGTGCCCTACCATCCCCTACCCTTATCTTGCTGATCTTCCCCCTTGCTTTCCTTTTTTCCCCTATGTGTCTAAAGAACCACTTGTCCCCCCTCCGGATCCCACTCTCCAAGGACTGCTCTTTTTTTTTTTTGCCTTAGCTGCTCTCACCACCCTGGTGACTCTCTTGGCTGTCAGCTCATATTCCTCCTGATTACAGATTCCATCTTGTAAATAGACAACATTATATCCTGCCATTGTATTATGGTTATAGGCTCTTAGGTCAGCCATTTTTTTGTAATGGCTTTTTGGGCTGCGAGGGTACAAATCCTAAGTAGCCTTTTGGTATTAGGATCGCTGCACTCAGGGGGAAACTCTGAAAAGAAAAACAGGCTGGGGGTAATAATCAACGTATGAGTGAAGATAAACCTCAGTGTTTCTTGAAGGGCTTGAAAGTATTGATCCAGCCAAGAACAATGCCACATAATGTGGGCCAAGGCAGCTTGGGGAGTATGCACAGCCTCACCAACAGGCAGCTGTCCTGATGGGTTGGAATTGTGCCTGAATTTTAGGGATCTGGAAGTATCGAAGTGTAACCTTCCACGGGGTTTTAAATAATTGATTAGCTGTTTTTTTCTTGGGACTATACTAACTGTACAGAAAGTATTTATATATGTTTTCTAGAAGTGCTGTGTTTGTTAAACACAGTGAGGCAAGAGCTATGCATTTTCACAAAGATTTAGCACTTTTATGAGCAAAACGCTAATCAATTTTTAGAGTTAAATAAATCCCTGCTTCCATGAAAACTCTTTCCAGCTAATGGCTTCTGTTCCCCAGTATATAAAATTTAGATGCCTATCCCAGATCTGCAGCCCATGCTGCCCTAGTCCTTTCAAGTGAATCCCCCTTCAGGGGTAACATTGCTTTATACAGGTAAGAAATTATATGTTCTAGGCTGGCTTTGCCCTCTACGACTGCCACCAGAGTGTACACAATTGAGGGCAGTGAGGCACTACTCCATAGATCCCGTGAAAGGGAACCAATGTAATCTCGGACCTGGAAATACTGGAATCTGTCCTGTGGGCACAGTCCGTATTGTTCTGTCAGCTCATCTAGAGTGATGAAACAACCCTCTCTAATAAAATGTATTACCATGTGTAATCCTGCTGCCTCCCATCTTCTGAAACCCATGTCCATATGTGCCGGGGGAAAGGAATACAAATAAGGAATGGACCCAAGGAGAGGTCTCCATTGAGACAATTTTGCACTGGAAAGGTAATCCCACCACATTTTGATAGTGGTTGCTGTGTATGGATTGGTTCCTCCCCTCTGCTCCCATATGTTTTGTTGGGACAGTAATATTGTGTTAAATTGGAGGAGGTCTTCTTCTGTCATCTCTAAAGTTTTCCACCTTGCCAGGTACTGATTGTGACACTAGTAGACCACTGTCCTGAGTTGAGTTGCTCGGTGGTATAGCTGTAGGTCCGGAAGAGCCAGACTGCCCTGTTTCTTAGGCAGTTGGAGAACCGAATACCTAATCTTAGGTCTCTGAGCTCCCCAAATGAATCTGGAGATTCTCCAATTTAGGTCCCTGTAGATATCTTTTGGTATTATTATGGGTAAAGTCTGTGCCAGATATAAAAATCTTGGGAGCAGCACCATCCTAACTCCCTCCACCCATTGAACAAGTGGGATAGGTATTAGGGCGCAGCCCTCCAGAGTTTTTTTTTTCCAGACTCTCCAGTAATGGGGTATAGTTAGCCTGAAACAAATGGGCACTACAGTGGGTTAACTGTACCCCCAAGTATATCAGTCTCTGAAATTCCACTTAAATGGAAATTCTGTTCTGATCATGTCTGAGGGATTGTAATTTAGCTGTAAGACCTCTGTTTCATTGGGATTCATTTTGTAACCTGCTAGGGCCCCAAATGTCTTCAATGCCTCCCACAACAGTTTCAGGGCATTCTCCGGATTAGTTAAACAGACAAGGAGGTAGTCTGCGTATAATGCCAGTTTATGGCTCTCCCCTCCTACAGTCAATCCAGTTATTTCTCTGTTCTGTTGGAATGCTTGTGCTAGCGGCTCCAGATACAGAGCAAAGAGGAGTGGGGAAAGGGGGCACCCTTGTCCCGTGCCCCTCTTTAAAGGTAATGGTGCTGAGATCTCCCCATTTGCTTTTATGTAGGCATTGGGGATGTGTATGTGTTATTGATGATTTTAATAAAGGGATCTGAAAAACCCAGTTTCTGCAATACCTCCCCTAAGAATGGCCATGCCACCTGGTCGAAGGCCATCTCTGCATCCAGGCTTAACATCAAGAAGGGGGCCCCCAACCAGGCAGCATAATGCAGGAGGTGGAGTGATCGTTTAATATTATCTTGCGTTTGCCTGTCTGGGATGAACCCAGTCTGGTCTAGGCCAACCAGAGTGGACAGTGTCTGTTCCAATCTCCCAGCCACCACCGATGTGGATATTTTATAATCGATGTTAAGTACCGAGATAGGTCGGTATGCTGCACAGTGTGTGGAGTCCTTCCCTGGTTTGGGGATGCTAGCGACTGTGGCGTAATTCCAACTCCGTGGGAGTGACTCCCCTTCCTGAACCTCCTTACAGACATCCAGTAAGGGACCACTTAAACTGGACCTAAAAAATTTCAGGAACTCCCCGGTGTAGCCATCCGGGCCTGGGCTTTTGTTACTTTTTAATTGTGTAATGGCTTGATTTAATTCCAGTTTGGTGATTGGTTTATCCATCACCTGCTGGTGAGATTGAGAGAGGGTTGGCAAATGAAGGTCTGCTAGGTAGGCCCGAATTTGTTCCACTTTTGGGGAACATTCGGGGATATAAAGAGCCTGATAGTATTTTTCAAAAGTTCTAATAATATGCTGTGGGGATCTGACCATCAGTCCCGTTTCTGGATCCCTAATTTGGGTAATTATGGATCAGGCAGTTTTTTGCCTTAGTCTATGGTCCAAAAGTCTAGTGGCTCTAGGGCCACTTTAATAATATTTTTGGTGCAGGTTTTGTAGTGCCTGCTCTGTCTGGATATCCAGCAAGTGTTGTATCTGCTGTCTGGTAGCTTGTAATAATGAGCTCACTGGTGTATCCCCATCTGTGTGTTGTTTCTGAAGGTTCTTCAGCTGCTGCTGAAGGTGTTCCAGATGATGTCTGTTTTTTTTTTTTTTTTTATAATTAGTGGCAAATCTGATAATGTCCCCTTGTAGGACCACTTTGATTGTGTCCTACAAGGTGACCCTTCTCACTTCAAGTGAGTTGTTATCCTGTATTATCTGGGACATTCTGTCCTCTATCATTTCTTTAAAAGCTGGTAGGTTTAAAAGAAAATTGTTAAACCTCCATAGCCTCTGCCCCTTCGCAGAGGACCAAGACATCCTGAGTAGAAGCTGGGACTGGTCAGAGAGGACTGAGGGTGTGTGCTGGCAGCTCTCAACTAAATGCAAATGTTCTTTTGTTATTGAGAAGGAATCTATTCTGGTATAATTGCATGGGGGACTGAATAACATACTAACATACTAAAAAGCCAGCAGAATAGGCCAAATGGTCTGTCTTGTGTGTTCGAAAGCCAGCAACCTAATGGCTGCCCACCTCACCACCCCCCAGCCCCCAAGAGTGTCTTCTCTAGGTTCCGTTTCCCCTTGAACCTATCCCACCCTTTCTTGAAGCCCTCCACTGTGCCCTCCTCCACCAGTCTCCCGGGAAGTGCATTCCATGGCTCCACCACCCTCTCTGTGAAAAAAAAAATGCCTCCTAGCTCCCCCCCTGTAATTTCCCCTCTCCAACTTCCACCCATGGCCCCTGGTCACTCCCCACTTCTTCAGCCTAAACAACTCCCTGGTTCCACTCCTAAATATTCCCTTTACATACTTGAAAACTTCCATCATGTCTCCCCTATCCCTCCTCTTCTCCAGTGAGTAAAGCCCAAGCTCTTCCAGTTTCTCCTCATAAGGCCTCCCCTCCATGCCCCGAATCATCCTGGTCGCTCTCCTCTGGACCCTCTCTAGCAGCGCTATGTCCTTCTTCAGATGAGGTCCCAGAACTGTACACAATGCTCAAGCTGCGGCCTGACCAAGGCATCATATAGAGGGAGGATCTTTTCCCTGCTTCTGGACGTAATTCCCCTGGCTATGCAACCCAATATCCTGTTTGCCTTGGCTGCAATTTAGTATGTTCCCTTTGTCCTGGATGAAGGGCCCTCCATGCATCTACCCACTGCACCCCCCTTAAGATAGTTTAGTGTTGCCTTTTGGGCAGCGGTTCTCTTAACCGATTTGGGGTTGGTGGTCTCCTCTGGGCTGTAAATGTGGTTGTGATTCCCTCCCACAATCAAAGTACCCTTATGAAGTTCTGTTATTTTTTTGGCACAGTCCTCTGATCACTGCACCCTTTGTGCCCAGTGGTATATACATGGAGGCTATGGTAATAGGGCTACCCTCCAACATGCCGGCCACAACCACCAATCTGCCCTCTGGGTCAGTATAAGATTCAGTCTCTTGAAATTAGGTATACTGAGGGATCAAGATTGCCATGCCTCTTCGCTTTCCTCCCTTATAGTATGACGCTACTACCTGAGTGAAACCAGACTTAGCCAACTTTTGATGTTCGCTCCCATTCAGGGTCTCCTGGAGTAGTATAAAAGTTGGTTTCTATTTTTTAATAGTAGGGAGCACTCTATCGCTTAATGGGATTATTTAGGCCATTAACATTTTGAGAGACAAAAAACAGCTGTGAATTAACCATTTATCCAGATTTTTTCCTCCAGGGTCTCTCCTGATTTGGCATAACTGTACTGCATTTCCTCGGAAATCCCTCATACATGACCCCTTTTTAAATTCAGCATACCCCTGCAAAGAAAATTGTGCACTGTTGTTTAGGAATAGTGCTTTCTTTCCCCAATACCGTTCAATTTGCTGTAGCCTGTCAAACATAAACACAAATAAAGAAGAACACACCTAAACCTTTACATAACCATTTACAAGACAGCTCCCAAGGCTGGGGAGTACATTTTGGTACTCCCTACATGCCCAAAAGAGAAACCCACAAGTGAGCCCTCCCTGAGCTGGAGGGGAGGTGGCTACGAAAGGCGCCAGGCCCTCCTGAGCTCGGTATAAACCAGGCTCTACAATGGTGACAGTAAGAAAGAGGACCGTCATCCCCACCATGTGTAGATTGAGGCCAATAACATCGTTCCCTCCTCCATTTGTTTGAAACATTAGTGTAATGAGAATCATTTGAAAGGTAGTATCGTAACCCTTCCCTCCCTTCCAGCAGACACATCAGCCAACTGGTGCCTTAAGTACTGCTACCCAAAAGCAACTGCTACAGAAGGGCGAGGGGATGGGCCTCGGAGGGACAAGAACTCAAAGCCATTTCTTAAACATAAGGACAGTTTCAATGTTAAAACCTGTCCTGCTGTTTTGAAATCATACATGAACCCCCTCCCCCCCCCACACACACACACAGTTCGTTTAATCAGAGAGTTTTGTCGATTTAAGGAAACAAACAAGATGCCCCTTCGGTGTGAATAAATGGGGGAGTCCCTCCTGTAAAATACACATGGTATAATTAATATATGATAAGGTAATCAAGCGGTCCGAGGAGACTCCAGGCAACAAAATACTTTTAAACAAAGAAACCTCTCTGTGTGGGAAACAAGACCACCGTTTCCTTGCAGGTTTAAATAGCATTATGAGAACAAACTGTTCCATGGTACAGTTTCCCAGATTTGGACTACTCCAGGAATAACCCTGAAGCATCAGGGATTTCAGTTAGATCAGTTCAACTGGGAGTCCAAGACCAAAAGGTGCGAAGCAAGCTGTAGATAAAACCCCAGCTAGCTCACCGGTTCTTCAAGTGGGTTCCTCGTCATCTGCTGAAAGGTTGTTTTGCTTGAGGCTTCATTTTGTCTAGGAGTGCTTTAATTTCACCCAGCATTTTCGGTGCTTCTGCTTGGGCCACGTTTTTATGTGGGTGCATTCCTGAAGTGCACCATTCAGAAAGAGGTGGCTGGAAACGTTGCTTTCTTGGCTGGTCCGACTCCACTCCCTATCCTCGTTTTCCCCAGTTCCTGCTGCGCTTCATTAGGAGACTCATAGGTTATTAGGCCAGTGTCCCAAAATTCTTTAAGCTTGGCCGGATAGGGAGTTTGGAACCGAACTTTGTGCTCTCTCAGGATAGGTGAATAAGCTGCCATCTGTCTCGCAATTTCCACTGGATAAGCATTATCAAAAAAAGAGCCTGGCTGTATTATATTTCACTATTTTCTTAGCCCATACTAGCCTGAGCAGTTTTTCTTTATCTTGGAAACTGGACAGCTTGAGAACAATCGATCTTGGTCTAGCCTGGGGGTTTGATGACTTCGGTGTCGGGGCTTGATGCGCCCACTCTGTCTTAAAGTTGAAACCCACCGGGAGCTCCAGTACATCTTTGAGGAGATCCTCTAAAAAAAATCTTCCATCTGGCCAACCTCAGTGCCCTCTGGTAGCCCATAGAATCGAAGATTCTCCCTCCTTGATCTTGCTTCTAAGTCTGTTATCTCATCTCTCATGGTCTCCTGGTGTTTGACTAGGAAATCGACCGCTGCAAGCAGGCTGTGTGAATCATCCTCCAGATTGGAGATCCGTTGCTTGGAGGCCGCGGCTCTGGTTTCAACCTCCGTGAGACGGGATTGTAGAGTCTGGAGTTCCTGCTTTGTCTCCGCTCCAAATGTTCTCAACTCCCCTAGCAATATCTCAAATCTCAATCTTGAAAGTTTCTGTGTTTCTTGGTCATTGTCCATATTGCAGGCCTCAAGGCCTGCTGGCGAGGAGCTCCAACTTGGCTGTTCTGTCTCCATTAATCTCTCACCATCCCGATGTTTAATGTCCGATTTCATTCTGGATTTAGTCTGTCTGTGTCCTCCTTTTTCTTTGGAAGCCATTTCTGGGTTGATATATATATATATTTTTTTTTTATAAAAGAGATTCAGAGGGCTGGGATATGGAGATATGAGAGCTCTAGGGAGATGCTGCCATCGGGGAGATGACGTCACTGGAAGTCCCTTAATCCTCCTTTTCAAAAGAAAAAAAAACTGCTGTTTTAAGCTGCCTTCCCCAATGTAAAAAAAAAATTAGCAACTCTTTAAAGGATTTTTCAAAGCTCCACTGTAAAGAATATGGGTTTGGTGTTTTCAGGATCTCTTTTTTCAGATTGTGTAGAATATCAGACACCCTAACCGGCTACAGTAAATTCGTAGCACTATTTACGTACACAGTGATGTTGCACATTGTGTCATAACGCACCTGACTTTTTTATTTCATTTTATTGGTTTAGTTGTTATGATTACGTATGTAGAAGTGGGGGACTCTGCCCCCCCAAAATTAATAATTGTTGTGATACGTGTTTAGGGAAGGGTGTGTGGGGGGGGGGTAGAGACCCCCACAACATATACAGTCAGTGGCACAATAGTGTAGCGGAGTTTATAGATAGAAACATAGAAGTTGACGGCAAATAAGGACCGGAAGGCCCATCCAGTCTGACCATGTTTTCTACTTTATGAATGTGCCATAGGCCTTTACTCTGTCAATGGCCCATCTATTCATACTCGTCTGTATTGCTCCCTTATGCCTATCCCATGTCTGTTTGAAGCCCTGCACTGTATTCATATCCATCACTTCCTGAGGTAGGCCGTTCCATGCATCCACCACCCTTTCTGTGAAAGAGAACTTCCTCACATTACCCCTTATTCGGCCTCCCTCTAATCTCATGCTGTGTCCTCTTGTGCTGCTATTTTTTAAGTTTATTTTTATACAGGTTGATTTGTTGGAGAACTAAATCCCCATTTACAACAAATTCCTGTGCACATGTTTACAATAAAAAACAAAATAATAAATAGATACATACAATACAAGATCACATACAATCTAAAAATAATTACAGCAAACATTCATGTAATCATGCAATTTAAGTTTAAATATGTGCAAGTCAGAAATCTCAGCAATATGGAAAGATAATTCATTCCCAGTCTTTGCTAAACTATTCTGGAGAATTATATCCCCCATCCGATTTATAATTTGGATTGTAGGCAATTTCCTAGTTGTTTTCCGTAACCTATCTGAATGTCATGTTGGAATTCAGACATATTAAATGACTTAATGAATGTAACCAATCAAGTTCCTGATAATAAGCATCGATGAGCCTGGGATTTGTTATTTAGAATATAATTCCCCATTCTGTAATAAATCTGATCTAATTTATTCAGAAATATCTGATAGGAATTTATATATAATGGAAATCCATAATCAAGTACAGGCAGCAACAATTGTTTTACTAGTCTAGTTTTAACTTCTCTAGTCAGGCACCCTGACATCCTTCTTAAGGCTCCCAATCTTTGATTCACCTTTTTTATATGCAAAAAAATATGTTCAGATAAAGAAAAATGATAATCAACAAGAACCCCCAGATATTTATAAGTAAATACCATCTGAACCGTAGTCCCATCTAGAAACGTAATCTGAAAATCTTTAAGATCTTTTTTTACATGTGGTCCCACAGAAAAAAATCATACTCTGCGTCTTCCCAGTACTCATTAAAAGACCTGAGTCTCTTGTCCAAATCTCAGTATTGGAAAAATCTGTTTGGAGCCGCTGTCTCAGGTCTCCGGGATCATCTGCATAAAGTCCAACATCAGTACTAGTTATATGATTTACAAGACTGTCTATATAGATGTTAAATAACACAGGGCCCAAAATAGAGCCCTGAGGTATACCTCGATGTAGATCCAGGAGACCCGAGACAGCAGCACCACAGGCCACCCTTTGCTTACGATTAGATAAATAAGATCTAAACCACTGCAAAGACTCCAGTTGCATCCCAATGTCCTGCAGTCTCTACAAAAGGGTTTCATGATGAACCAAGTCGAAGGCTTTACTTAGGTCCACAAACACCTCCCCAGTATACCTACCCTGGTTTAATGATGTTGCCACCAAGCTACCAAAGTCAAGTAGGGCGGTGTTTGTGGACCTACCCTCTCTAAACCCATGTTGTTAATTAGTTAATATCCCTTCTTGGTCAAGATATTGTCCAAGCTGATAATTTATCAGCTTTTCAAAAACCTTTGCTAGAATGGGGAGCAAGGTGATGGGTCTATAATTAGAGGGAGCTGTACGGTCACCACCCTTGTGTATGAGGACAATTTCTCCCATTTTCCATTGTTCAGGTACAGAGGAAGATTGTATACTCCAATTGTAAAGATATGTAATTATTGGGGCCACAATGTCAAAGCCTAACTTCAAAAATCTGGAGTCAATACCATCCATCCCTGCTCGCTTTTATACTTTCAAATTTTTCAGTTCTTTGGCTACATCCTGTACATCAATATTTTTCAGTTTAAATCCCTTATTATTGACTGTAGAAATAACAGAATGTATATATTTAGAATCGGCAATTCCAAGTTTTGGTATTTCCAAGTCTGTTAGGTCCTTAAAGTAATGATTGAGCAGGTCAGCTACCTCTAAAGGATTATCTATCATCTTATATCCCAGTACTAAATTAATAGAATTTTTAGATTTTGCTGGATTTTTTAAGTCAGAAATATTCTTCCAAAATTTATTTGGATCTTGCATATTACTGAAAGAATTCTGATAAAATCTTTTTTTTTAGCTAACACTACCATTCGTTTACATTTATTTTGCCAGCATTTGTAAGAATCCCAATCATCCACTAGTTTTGTTCTCTTAGCTTTTTTCCATATTCTATTCCTAATACGTAGTTGGGTTTTCGATTTCTCACTAAGCCATGGTAAACTTTTGGTATTATTACTCTTTTTTTATTTTTGGAGCATGACTTTGGACAATGTCCAGAAAAGAATCCATAAATTCTTGGGTAGTCAAATTTAAATCAGGAATCAAAAATACCCTTGACCAGTCAAAGTTTTTAAGACTATACCTGAAAGATGATTTATTAAATCTTCTCAAATCACGTACCCAGAAGAAGTGGTTTCAACTACCCCAGATTTTTTATAAGGATAAGACGCAGTGAATTGGGTTATGATCCCCCAAATTTAAAGGAAGCACTTTACAGCCCTCAATCTTCAAGTCCTGTAAGACAAAAAGCAAATCTAATATAGAACCAGTAGTTCTGTTATTAAGGCTTCTTGTTGGTTGATGAATTAATTGTTGAAGTCCCAGTACTTCCAAACTAGTTTTAAGTTTATTTCCTCTGTTATGATCCCCAGTCTGCATTGAAATCTCCGGTTAACAACACGCTCTTTCACCTTGTTAATGCCCTTAAGATGTTTGGTTTGGTATTCACAAAGTGTTTATGCAAACCTGCTTATGCTTGTCTGACATTCTACACAAACGCCATCTCTTTTCCTCTTAGACATCTGCTCTTTATGTCTGAAAAACTTCCCTTTCTTAACTTTTAAAGTTCCATGTGAGAAAGAATCAAAGGACATGGCAAAAAAATGAAGTACAAGATCTTCAGTTATTTTCTGAAAACACTAACCTGCTTAATACTTGTTGTTGGAGCGTTCTGAGTTTGAGCCCATGCTGTTGCTAAAGTGGCAGCTGGGGGTATTTCCATGTGGGGACAAGAATTTCTCAATATGGGTGGAGTACAGATAAAGTCACTTTCATAGCTCAAAAACCTTGCATTTAATGTTCTGTAGTTTTTTTTTTTTACTCTTTTTTTTTCTTCCCCGTTGGACTGGTACCCTTCTACCATTCCCCCTAGCCCTATCACCCTGCTTCCTCTAACTTTACACCTTTTATCTTGCATCTGCCTCCCCGGGCTTGCCCCCCCTACCCCCCCCGTGGGGTTGGCAGGGTTCCCCAAACCACAGTGTCAGTCTGGATCTTGTTTCACTAGGACTGGGCCTAGATAACTGCATGCAGGGCCTGCGTGGGACTGGTATCATCCTTTTGGTCAAGTGTTTTCCCTGTTCTTTGGAGGGGGTGTGGACGTGCAGTGCCATCATTACACACATCTCATATTCTTGTACAATGTGCATCAATGGCCGCCACACCTCCTTGCCCATCTGTTGGCCCCAGGATGCCTTTCCCCTAGTCTTGCTAAGGGTCAGGCTCATGACAGGTTTCGTGTCCTCTCAGCCCCAGAAGAGGAGAGAGGTCCTTAGAAAACTTGCTTCTCCTAACCCGGGCTGACTCTCCCAACACCCCGAGTTCATTTCGAAACTTGGGTCGTTGGCGCCACAAACGATAGCACTACTGCTGCCCCAGTGGGCCTGCTATTCTGTAGGTTTTAAAGGTAGCACTTCCATACCTATAACTACAGTGAAATAGTTAATTGCAGAACTGCAAAAAGTAACATCACTTGAGGAAAAATGAGGATTTAATTGGACCATCCTGCTGCAGCAACTCGCGCCATCCTCCTGTGTTCTAGGCCATCTTTCCAAGCTACTTCCAGCAATTCTCTGAGGAGATACTTTCCTTATTCATACCTGTGGACAAGATGGGGTTCATGAAGGGCAGATATGCCAAAAGTAACATCAGGCTAACTGTAAATGTGGTATAGTGTTGATCTCAGGTTAGAGATTGCTGAGCGGGGCCTCTCCCACTTTATGCTGAGAAGGTTTGTTACAGTGGAAACAGGATAGAAAATAAAACATACAACTCGAGGGACTGTACAAATCTGAGAGACCGCAGGAGATTCAAAATGGAGCGGAGGCTTTAGTAAGTGAAACTGCAGTGAAATCCACTCTTGCTTTCAGAGGGTAAAGTGGGGAAAGTAAATCACATTCTGCTCTTTTTACAGTGGATGGCTGTGTTGTTTTTTTGCAGAGGGCAGTTACAGTAGTTAGTTGATTGTTTTTGGATTACAAGGCACTGGAGCAGAAGAAGCAAGGTAGCATCCCACCCACCCACTCCTCCCCTGCCCACCTGGTTCACCCAATCTTTACAGGAGCAAGCAGAGAGGAACAGCAACATCCTGCTTCTAAACAGGAAGGGTGGAAACTACTGGGTCACTCAGTAATTACTCTGCATATGCGAGTTGAAGGAGTTTATAGCTGCCTCTGAGAGTTGGTATTCTAGGGTTGCAAGGTACAAATAAAAAAAAATGCTGGTAAGAAGATAAAAATACTAGAGCTTGGGACTTTAACCAGAGTTTGAGGATAAACAAGTGTATTGGGTAAATTTCTTAAGGGGATGATATAGGATCTAGTGAGGGTTATTCTGAAGTTAGGAGGTGATCAGAACATGGGGAAACTACCAGAAGAAAGAGAAAACCTTACAGAAACAGAGAGGGCATAGCTGGTAATTAGTGTACTGTGATCATAAGGTAATTACTGCATCTGGGAGAAGTTTTGGGGGGATACGTCAAGGCAAGGGTAGCTATCTGAGAGCGGTGCAGTGGCTGCGGGGCAGCAGTCTTCATGCAGACCTTTTGGACACTAAGGTGCATCCCCATCTGCAGGCACCTCTCTGGACTCTGGGAGGAGGTTACCAGACTCAAGGCCAAGGTGGTTTGGGTAAGGAGGACCTGCACCCCCATCCAGAGACCACTTAGTCCACCTCTGCTGCCTCGAAGGGAGCCGGGAAGGAGGAGCAGGTGGACAGCCGTGGGCTTGGGGAGGGTTAGGGTGGTGGAACGCAGACATATTCCAAATCCCATACCACTACAAAACTCCTACGCTGCACTGCCACACTGGCAGGATGGGATTGTCCCACAGGGCCCCCGAGGCAGTGGCTGGAATGGATGTGTAGTTCCTTCTTGGTGGAGACCCAAAAGGGGGAACAGAGGACCCTAGAGGAGGAGGAATCTAATCCTGGTGGGGAACTTGATTGTGAGGGGGATTAAGTTGGGGACAGTGAGGGAAGAGGAGAGGGAAATAAGGTGCCTTCTTGGAGCCATGACTAGGAAGGATGGAAGGAGGATCTTGGGGATCGCTGGGAAAGCGGGGAGGGAGAGCTGGACATCATTGTCCATCTGGGCACAAATTACCTGGTTAGGGAGGAACCAGTAGCAGTTCAAGAGGAATTCAGGAAACTGGGGAGGGGTTTAGCACAAGTAGAAAAATCTGTTACCTTCTTGGAGGTGCTACCTGTCCATAGCAAGAGGGATGACAGGAGTCTCCATACCAGGAACTTCAACACATGGTTGAAGAAATGGTGCGATGAGGAAAGATTCAGATTCACTGGGAACTGGGACACTCAGTGAACAGTTTAAGTGCTGCATTGATGAGCATTTAAACTAGCCGGGGGGGGGGCAGGAGAAGGCAGAAACATATGAACTGTACACCCTCAGAAGCTAACAGGATCAGCTGCAGGACATCCAAGGGAGAAAAATCCCAAATAGAACACTCACAAGAAAAATTAGATTAAGAAAAGGGTTTGGGAGAGAGGAAAGAAAACAGAGGCAGGAAGATGGGCAAAATGAATGGGGGAGGCAGCAAAAACACGAGAGCCACGTGTACAAATGCTTGAAGTCTGGGCAACAAGGTTGTAGACCTAGAGGCCACTATGGCGACAGCAAACTTGGATATAGTTGCAATAACAGAAATATGGTATAATGATAACCAGGAGTGGGATGCAGCCATACCAGGGTATGCTTTATTTAGGAGGGACAGGGTAGGTAAAAAAAAAAAGGAGGTGGGGTAGCTGTTTCTGTGAGGGAGAACATAAAAGCCAAAGAAGTTCAAGGAGAATGGGAAGAAGCGGAGGTACTGTTGGTTACTCTAGAAACAAGGAAGGGGGCAGCCATTCGTACAGGGGTGATCTACAGACCTCCAGCACAGAGGGAGGAGGTAGATAAGGAGATGATGGAGGAAGTTCATGGAATGACTAGAAAGGGGGACGTGTTGGTGACTTCAGTATGCTGGATGTGGATTGGAGCACCCCAGCTGCAGCTACAGGAAGAAACGGGAAAATCCTAGTCTCATTGCAGGGGGATTTACTTAGGCAACTATTTGGAGAACCCTCTTGGGGGGAATGCTAGATCTGGAACTGTCAAACGGGGACAGTGTCACTGAAGTCATGGTGGGAAGTCACCTGGGGACGAGCGAACATCGTACAGTATGGTTCGATATAACAACTGGCCCAGAAACAAACAGAAAAACAGGGGCCCTGGACTTCAGGAGGGCTGATTTCAAAAAGATGGGAAGAGTGCCTAGGAGAATTAGGGTTAGGGAAATGGAAGAGGTTGAGGAGCAGTGGGTGGAAATAAGGAGAGCCATAGAGAAGGCAACAGACCTCTGTGTCGGGAAGATTACGAAGACCAAGAGAAAAAAGAAACCGCTGTGGTTCTCCAAGGAAGTAGCAGGGAAAATAAAGGCAAAAAAGCTAGCCTTCAGAAGATGCAAAACAGCACAGAAGGATGAGGACAGGGATGCTTGCCATGAGCCAATGTTGTTCCGCTTCACAAAAGTGGAAATAGGGAGGAGGCAGGGAACTATAAACCAGTAAGCCTGACTTCAGTGGTGGGCAAAGTTATGGAAACACTTCTTTTTTTTTTTTTCTCCAATTCTCTTTCTCACTCCCTGATCCGGAACTTTCTCTGGCTATCCTCACTGTCCTAACCGCTCCACCTTCTGCCTCCTCCCGCCATCTTCAGTAGCTGTGACCTCCTCTGGCCATGGGGCTAATGCCCCGGAGAGATCGGGAGGCAGGATAGGAGGACCGCATTGGACGTGGTGGCAGTGGCACTGGAGGAAGACGCCGACATCCGGCCAGGGAGGATTTCCCCGCCCCTTGGTCCCTCTCCTGCATGCGTGGTGACGCCCGACTACAGCGCATCGGCAACCCTACTAGCATCTGGCCACACTGATGTTCGGTTGCTCAGTGCTCTGTAACACCCCCGATCTCCACCGGGGGTTGCCAGAGTTCCGAGCTACCCTCCACCCTCCCCCCGGAACAGGAGAGCAGCTCAGCGGGCACTCCATCCTATCCCTCGCCTGCTGACCCCCGGCACGCGGGTTGCCGGCGTGGCGTGAGGTGTGGCATCCAACACCTCAACCCTCAGCGCCACCGGGCCGGCCTATGGAAACACTTCTAAAAGAAAAGATTGTGGAATACCTGGTGGCTAATGTATTACAGGATCAGAGTCAGCATGGGTTCACA
The DNA here is from genome assembly GCA_016271365.2 of Neoceratodus forsteri. Taxonomy (NCBI): domain Eukaryota; kingdom Metazoa; phylum Chordata; order Ceratodontiformes; family Ceratodontidae; genus Neoceratodus; species Neoceratodus forsteri. The sequence continues at coordinate 803,154,705 of CM028134.1, read as the reverse complement.
AGGCATAGATCTTGCCAGACAAACCTGATTGAATTCTTTGACTGGGTGACCAGGGAGGTGGATCAGAGAAGGGCGGTGGATGTGGCCTACTTGGATTTCAGTAAGGCCTTTGACACTGTCCCCCACCGATGTCTGGTAAACAAGCTGGGCAACCTGGGAGTGGGTCCAAAGGTAGTTAAATGGGTACAAAGTTGGCTGAATAACAGAAGCCAGAGGGTGGTGGTAAATGGGCTTCACTCAGAAGAAGGCATGGTAACCAGTGGGGTGTCACAGGGGTCACTTGTGGGACCAGTCCTCTTCAATGTCTTCATTAGCGACATAGCAGAAAGGTTGGAAGGGATAGTATGCCTGTTTGCAGATGATACAAAAATCTACAACAAAGTGGACACACGAGAGTTTGAAAACTTAAGGGAGGACTTGAAAAGCTGGAAGAATGGTCAAGGATATGGAACCGGGATTCAATGCCAAAAAGTGCAAAATCCCATGCTGACATCAAATGTGGTGTGGCTTCTGACACAGAATGACACCAGGTGTAATTAAACCAGATACCTCTGACACCAAATATACTGGAGGCTTAGGTTAGGAAACATATGCAGTCCAATAGAGAGTTAGAAAAGACAGAGATAATAGTAGAAACCTTGCTTCCGGTTCCCTCCTACATAATACAAATAGGACAGGGCCTAGCTTAGCCCTGTCACAGACCTGAAAAAGCTGGAAGAATGATCAAGGGTATGGCAACTGGGATTCTGTGCCAAAAAGTGGGAAATTATGTACTTTTTTTTTTTTTTTTAGTTGTTTAACCAGGAGTAGCACACTAAGCTGAAAACTTTTTTACAGGTGCATTCTGGGAGCACAGGGAAGTTAAGTGACTTGCTCAGGGTCACACGGTATGTAAGTGGAAGCTGTGGGATTCGACCCAGGTCTGGTCTGGTGGATGTCACCACATTTGCAGCTTAGAACCTTAAAATGGGGCAGAGAAACCCATGGGCAACTTACAAATTAGGAGGGAGGAGGTGTCAGCAACAGAACAGGAAAGGGACCTGGGGGGCATCATATCAGATGACCTGAAGGTAGCAAAGTAGTGTGATAAGGCAGTAGGTGGGGATAGTAGAATGCTGGGGTGCATTGGGAGGGGTATCACCAATAGAAAGAGATAGGTGGTTGTACCACTGTATAGATCAATGTTGAGGCCACACCTAGAGTACCGTGTCCAGTTCTGGAGATCCCATCTCAGGAAAGACATAGGGTGAGGCGGTACAGAGGGCAACCAGAAGGGTGCAGAGACTGCATCAGAAACCCTATGAGGAAAGACTAAAAGATTTAAATATGTACTCTCTGGAGGATAGAAGGGCGAGGGGAGACATGATAGAAAATTCAAATACCTCAAGGGTAGAGGGGCGCTGTGGAGCTCCAACATGGCGGTAGCTTGAAATCGGAGACCATCTGGTTGCAGAATGAAAACAACATAAATAACCTTTAAAACTTAACAGAGCTGTTAATGTTTTACATTTACTATAATCGGAAGCCATAATCAATAGCATGAGCCCAAAAAAGGATCTCAAAAAACAACCACACAGCCTGGATGTCTACTTATCGGCTGCGACTCCTACGCTTGCCTCGGGGCCTGGTACTGTTAAAGATTCGGTGGCACCTGAACTCCCTACATTGCAGATTCTAGCAATATTAAAAAAAAAAATTCAAGAAACAGGAGACGAGACAAATAAACGTTTGGCAGCAGTGGAAGCCAAGCTCCTAGAGAACGATCGTACCACTCAAGAGAATGTAGCAGCAATTAAAGATATTAAGGCAGAATCGGAAAAGCAGCAGGACTACAATGCTACTACAGTCAGAGATATCCACTTCGTAAAGGCAAAACTTGAAACTCTGGAAAACCAGCAGAGACAAGCCAACATACGTATCGTCGGCTTTCCTTCTAAATACTCAGGAGCCACAGACCTACAAACAGCAGTAAACAAAATGATCTGTGTAGGCTTACAATTGCTGCCTCCTGACTCCAGCATGCAGGTGATGGGGACATTCACTGTTCCTCGGCGGCCTGCTGCGCGGTACCCCTCAGTGGCAACCGTGACAGCAGCTGCAACTCTCTCGCCGGAGGCATGAATTGCCCTACTTCAGGCTGCTCGCTTCAGAGGGGAGATAAACTGGGAAGGGAAACGTCTCTCCTTTTTTCCAGACTTGGCCACTCAGATGCAATCCTGGAAAAAGGAGCTCCAGGTGACTAAAAAGTTGTTACTGCAAAACAGGATACAAGCAAGGCTCAATTACCCGGCCCGTCTTCACATTAGACATGCTGGAAAGGCGCACATCTTTGTTGACCCAGAGGCAGCTTCACATTTCCCGGATAAATTGATAGATTCTCTACATCCAACGGCTTGTTCTTCAGATGAAGAGGGATGATAGCTATCTTTCGGAAGTAAGAGGACATAAAATTTAAATGGTGGCCCTAATACTATAACTTGTGGTAGATTTGCTTCACTTTTCTTTATCATTTTATTTTAAAATTAAGGGCATATTTTGGACAGTTACCAATCTATAACCAAGGTTGTGGTGATTTTTGTGGCTAGTTAGACCTGACGTCATGTTTGTACTCTAGTTATTAATATTTTTCAAGAAATTAAAAGGAAGCTGTAAATGCTGAATGTTGGTGTACAGTATTTGACACCTCTCAATTTGTGAACTGTTACACTACCTGTTTAGTATCCTGGCCTCACAGAGCAGGTTGCCATGCTTACAAAGTTCTGTGAGTAACTTAATTGGGACCAGGCCTTCTGGTAATTATGAAGTTTACAGTTATACTCTGTTTATTCTGCCCCCCTCTCCCCCCCACGAAGTCCTTCAAGGGAACTGACCTCCTGGCTTTGTAGACCTTATCTGTCAATTGTACTGGCGACTTCCGCATTGCCTGGACTACAATTTCTAGTTTTTTAAATAAAAATGTTGTCATTCTTCTGTACAGGTAAAGCAGAGGCTTGCATGCCTCTTACTCGTACTTTTTTATGTGAAATAGTATGCTGTATCAACATAAAATGCAAAATAAAAAGTAAAAAAAAAAATACCTCAGGGGTATTATAAGGTACAGGAGGGGAGCATTTTACAGAGAAAGAGATGCTTAAGGACAAGGGGTCATGATTTGAAGCTGAAAGGAGGGAGGCTCAGAAGAGATGTGAGGAAATACTTATCCACTGAAAAGGTGGTGGACGCGTGGTACAAACTCCCAACAGAGGTGATGGGTACCAAAACGTTAACAGGATTCAAACGTGCATGGGATAGACACAAGGGAACATTAAGAACAGGACAAGGGGGGATAAGGCTGGAGATTGAGTAGGGTCTGTGGTGACACAGGAGGTAGGGAATTTCCAGGCAGACCAGGTGGACAGAGTTGTCCTTTTCTGCAGACAACTTCTATGTTTCTGTGTTTCTATGTTTGTTTGTTGTTTGTAAAACATTCAGTTTCGATTCCCGGATTTGCAACTGGATTGCGGTGTTCTATCATGTCCCACAACCTGAGGTGCTTGCAATAATGTGTCCAGCTTATTAGGGGCATGAAACAGAATGCCAGCTCTTGCCCCTAATGTATGTTCTCACAGTGAAGCCCCTGGGTCATTGTGATTCAGAACCACGCAGACATGCAAGTGGGTAGTTGACTCTGTCATCCCATGTTTTGCTGCCGACCCTCATGGTGGCACTTCCTGCCCTCATGGACCCCTGCAATATCTACAACCTGCTTCTGGAACACAAAATAAACTGGAGAAATGTGAATTGTTGGCCATAGGGGATAAAAGCCCCAAGACACTATCAGTAGATGGTACAGTTATACAAACTCCTGCATGTGAAATATCATGGCATCTTTATCCTGGCTAAACTCTGCACCCTAAGGAAGATGAATTATGAGCCCCTTTTAGAAAAAGATTGCGATAGATGGAGCTTCATACCTGTTACTCTTATTTGCAGAAAAGTTATGATGCAGATGTGTAGTACAGAGTCTGATGGCCTCCTTTCTCTGGCAAGGGAAGTCTGCAAGGGTGCAAGGATGAGAGTTTTTATTTTTTTTTTTGTTTAATAGTCATTTTCTTTCCCCTTTTTATGCAACATTAACATACACTTAATGAAGCATCGGCTCTCCCTCCATTTCAGGTCCACGGTGGGTGGAGTCCCAAACATCCCACATTTACAAATATCCCAGGTCAGCATCACAATCTGTAGTAAAACAATCGGTGTAACAGCAGACCTCACTGGGAGTCATAGATCACAGGTATTGACCTCTCATTTTAACGACCATGATTGAAGGATGAAGAGCTTTCAGGGCCTGAAAATGTAAATCTAAGGGTAGGGGAATTACATCTCTGGCATACATACGATGGGAGGTCTGAAATGATCTAAGGGACAAAACTGGGGTGATTATTTCCCATGTATAATACCCATCCATTCATCTATTGGAAAATATTTGGGTTTAGTTCCTCCTCTGGTGGGTTATCTGTTCCATTTTATAAATATCAATTAAGATATCATACCATTCTATTAGTGTTGGTGGTAGTTTCTGCAGCCACATTCCAGTAATGGTTATTTTGGCTACAGCTATTAAAATTTTTAGTAAATAGCATTTTCCTCTATCTTTTAGGCCTCGCTATGGAGCTCCCAATACCAGAACCAAAGGACATTGTGGACATTGAACTCCTAATATCTCTTGTGATAGCCTCCGTCTCCTGTATCCAGAAGGGGCTGAGCTGATCACATAGCTAAAATATATGTACAGGTGTTGCTCCGTGTTCCCTCCAGTCTCTTCAGCAACTCAAGAATATAGACGCCATATATTGCACTTGTTGGACTGCTGTTATAAAATATCCCATTATTTGTTTCCACTCAAATTCATACCAAGTTGACACATTTGAAGTCAGATGTGAGCGCATGCAGATTTGCCACCATTTGTTTTTGTGATTACCTTTGAAGATCAGTCTCCCATTTAACCTTGATATATATTGTACTACTGTATGTTCACTGTGATCTTGCAAAGCGTTGTACACTTGTGATATCAGTTTTGGATGTTCTTTGTAATGTGCATTTGCAATAAAAGTTATAAGTGTGTGTGTGGCTTTGTCCAGAATTCCTCCCAGTCTGTGATCTGTTATACATAGTGCTGTACTGAGCAGAAGTGATAAAGGTCTGCTTCTGTTAACTGGTATTCATCTTTTAATTCATGAAAGCTTAGCAGTATATTGGCTCTCTGCAGTTGCGTTATCAAGCCTTATCTAGATCACTGTTTACATCGATGATCCAGCTTGGCTGGAAGAAATACCGAATCCAGAGTGAGAAGCTTTAGCAAGGCCACCTGGCTGTGTAAATTGTAGGAACGGACCACCTTATCTCATACTGTGAGCGGGAGGTGTATGCTGGGCTCCATTTCCTGTGTCAACACCGGACTCCGCTCCACATTAAATATCAATGCAGGGAGGTTCATCTGTTTTTGAGTATGTCTGTTTCATTGTTTTCCACTGTGCACTGCACATGTGTGATCTCTAGCAAACTAGCATCCTGAGCTGTGCTGCCCAAAAATAACAACTCCATGGTGGGTAAAGTAAATTCTCACTTATTTTTAGAGAGCATCAAAGTCTTGTATTTAAATTGCTGGCATTTCCCAATCCTGAGGTAGCACAAAACGAGCTTGTTCCATTCCCTAAAATCTGTTGCTGGAACAGTGACTGGTAACACCGAAAACCAGTTTAACAGTTTAGGAAGAAGGATCATTACACTGTCTGTACATGTGAATTAATGGAAATCGAAGAGAGCACCATCTTTGCAAATCCACTCTTATTTTTCCTGTCATTGGGGAATAGTTAAACTAATAGTTAGCCAGATTTTTAGTTCTGCAGATACTATGGTACTTAATCAAAAATAGTCCTACCATTTCATCATATAAGCCTTAATCATCCCAGATGATGAGGTACAGTTAAGAGAAAGTGTCCTCCTTTATGTTGCATTAATTTTGTAGCCTGACACACTGCCCTAATGCTCCAGTACCCTGATCACCTCCAGGAATGTGGACTAAAATGTCGCATGCAACATGACATCGTTGGCATATAAGCAGTCTTATGCTCTTGCTGACATGGATGAATTTCTGTTATCTCTGGTTATTGTCTGATATATTGAGCCTTTGGCAAGGGGAAAGTGGGGATCACAAATAACAAGGGGAAAGTGGACAGTCTTGCTTCGTGTCCTGAGAGAGTTGAAAAGTAGGTGTTTGTTAACCATTCTCCCTTATGGTTGCATTAGGGCTCACGCACCAGGAGAGTATGATGTTAATGTATTGTTCTTAAAATCCAGATTTTGACATAGTTTGGTGTAGAAAAAAAAACAGGCCACCCTGTCAAATAAGTTTTACTGTTTCAGTGCTATCGGTGCCTGTTGTTTTTTCTTCTGTAAATTATTCATGATATGTAGCATCCTACAAATAATGTCACACATCTGGTGTTCCCCACAAAGCCCTTTTTGTCCAGGTTAATTATTTGTGTCTGCTGACTGTAAGAGTCATTCCATTACAAAGACATGCTTATTTTTAAGACAGTGCAGCACTAGAAGACGCTTGGGTTTCTTAAGGAAGTGTACACCTCAATATAGCCATAAGAGATTATCCAGGAGAAGCTGTAAACCTGAAGAGGGGGAGAGTTGGGCATAGATCACCTCTGTTCAATAGAATATTGCACCTTTGCTTCAGGACATGATAAAATATTGAAAATCTAGATGTAAAAAGAAGTACTGTATTAGAAATGTATCGCCTGGTAGGTGTTATGAGACAATTCTATGCAAGAACTGTACAAGTGATGTATGAAATAAAATTTGAGTTTAAAAAAAAAAAAAAATGACAGTGCAGCAACCTCAAGAAAGAACAGCACCGGCACACAACAAAAATACTTTATACTGTGAGTTTAATGTAAAACATGAGCATATGCACATATTTTGAGCAAAAATTCATCAGAGAACTGTGGGTTCCCGTCAGTGGTTCCTTGATGTATTTTGCTCTGTAACTGTGCCTTTCTTTTTTGTGGTTGCATAATTATTTGTGGTAAGTTTGTCTAAACTTTTGGAAAGAATAGTAGCATAAACCTTATAATCTGTATTTAGAATGGATATGAGGCAGTATGATTAAGGTGGAAATGGGATATTTTCCTTCCTTTGGAATTACTAATTATTATTGTCTGTTGCTAGGCTAGGGTTATGAAATTCAAAATCAAAGTACAGTTCCTGTCATTTCCGTGGTCCGATATATCTTGTAGTACTAAAGCCATTTTGAAAGGCAGGACAAAGTCTTCTCTGAATAATTTGTATAATTCTCCCAGTTAGCTGCCTGGACATTTATCCATTTTCAGGTTCTATAGAGCTGATTCCAGTCCTTCCTTCATGTAAGAACTAATGATGGCTGGTTTTGTTTTGCTGTCAAAGTTGGAAAGTGCAGCACACTCGAGTGTTTTTTTTAGCCTAAGAGGTCTGTATCTTGTAGATGGGTGTTCAGGTGCTTGTAATAGTCCAACAAAAAACAAAATCTGTAGCAGTGTGCTCTGTTTTAACTTTAGACTTGTGTGTTGTCGTAAATTTCAGAAATCCCTGCCTGTTTTGTGATAGATGCTTTTGCAAATTAAAATTTGTAAAGGAGGACTTTGGCAACCCAGCTTTAAACTGCACTACAGAATACTGCAGCCCAAGTGGCTTTCCCTCAAGAATACTCTTCTGTGGGTGGTACTTGCACTCTTGGAGAAATATGGAGATTCCCTATATAGACCTTTAATGTCTCATGTTGTGTTCAGCCATAAGCCAGATGTTCATAAAGAAACTCGCCACAGCAACAGCACAGGCATAGGTTTCATAGGTTAATCAGAGCCAAAAAGACCAAGGGTCCATATTGCTCGCCATAAATTAATTATAACCCTTGACTGAATTTGAGCTTAAATAAACATCCAGTTGATTCTTGAAATGATACATGCTCTCACTGGCAACCACTTCTAATGGCAGACTGTTCCATATCCTAGAAACTCTGAGAACCACAAACTTCTCTGTTTTATTCTACAGCATTCCACCATTAATTGTAATGGATGAGCTCTGGTTTCATATACCACCTCTCTGAGTACCAGACCCAAAATTTCCCATAAACGATCATCATGTAAGGCACGGTAAACCATACATAAATCTCCCCTTGTACGATACTCCAGAGTATAAAGTCCGAGTTTTTGGAGTCTATTATCATACTCTAATCCCCTCACTTCATCAGTTTTTTTAGTTGCCCTCCTCTGAACTCTTTCCAGGGCATTTATAGAACTCTTATCTCCTGGTGCCCAAAATTGAGCACATTACTTGAGGTGCGGCCTAACAACGGAGGAATACAGTGGGAGCAAAACCTTACTACTTGTACTTTTAATATGTTTGTTTATACAATGGCATATGCCCCCAGCCTTTTTGATTACTTGTTGGCAGTGTAGTCCAAAATTTAGGTCATTTTTTACCTTAACTCACAGATCCTGTGTGTCCTCAACAGCTTCAAGTAATCTGCCACCCATTATATAATTTACTTTTGGATTTCTCTTCCCAAAATGCATCACAGTACATTTATGTACATTAAACATAAGTTTCTTTACATTCACCCAGCTTCTAATTCACCCAAGGCGTATTGTAAAGTGTTGATGCCTTCAGGATTATTAACTGTAAAACCTATGAGGTATCATCGGCAAATTTGGTTAACCAAACATCCGTAGATGTAGTTAATGTAGAAATATAGATATTAAAGACAGGGGCCCAGAACCGATCCTTGAGGAACCCCACTAGTCACTTGTTCATAATCAGAATAGTAGCCCTTTATGCAAACCCGTTGAGTTCTCCCAGTCAACCAGGATTCTATCCATTTAGTAAAATTCCCCTCTAAACCCATTTTTATAGTTGCATCAATTAATTCACCATGGGGGACCTTATCAAAGGCCTTAGAAAAACCCAGAAGGATAACATCTACAGCTTCTCCTTTATCCAGTGTCTCACTAACACCACCACAAAAATTTAACAAATTAGTCATCCATGATCTCGATTTCACAAAGCCATGTTGTGTAGTATCAATCTGCATAATTTTACCAATATGATTTTTAACTATGCCCTCAAGAATCTTACCCAAAACAGACGTTAAACTAATTGGTCTATAATTAATTACATCCTGCTTAGATCCTTTTTTAAAAATGGGGAATCACTGTGGCTCGTCTCCATGCTTCAATAACTACTCCCTCTGTAATAGATTTTGTGAAGAGTGCAGCAATGGGGCTCGATAAGGGAATTGCTAGTTCTTTCAAAATTCGAGTGTGGAGTCCATCAGGGCCAGCTGATTTATTTGGGTCCAATCCCTGTAGTAATTTTTCAACTTCCATTTTCATTTGTTGGTTGATCACTATGACTACCATTTGGTCTAGTTTTACTATTAAAAACTGAAGAAAAATATTTATTACATGCTGTAGCCATTTTGGTTTTATCAGTTAGTAAGTCACCAGTCTGGTTTTTCAATGGGCCTATAATAGATGTACCACCTCTTTTTTTTTTTTTTTTAATTTATGTATTTATAAAACGTTTTGCAGTTATTTTTTACATTTTTGGCTAGCCTATATTCATAGTCTCGTCTGGCTTTTCTGATGCTATTTTTTGTCATCCTTAACTTATCTTTATATTTTGCCCAATTTTTATGGGTACCACTTAGTTTAGCCTTCCTAAATGCTTTATTCCTGTTTTTTATGTTTAACTGTTTCATTCATCCAGGGTAATTTGGGTTTTTTATTTTCTATTTTCTTCATTTGGGATATATATTTTTTGGTGGCAATAGAAAGTTTGGTATTTAAAATCGGCCACATGTCCAAAAGTGATTTATATTTGAAATCTAATTTCCAGTCCCAGTTAGCCATTTCATTTCGGAAATCCAAAAAGTTAACCTTATTAAAGTTATATATGATTGTACTACTGGTATCATATCCTAAGTTTACTTTATAGGCAAAGCCAATCATGGAGTGATCACTGGACCCGGAGGGGGGGAAGGGGCTGGGGATGACCTTACAGTTTATAATATTATTGCCCAGATTGTTCAAAACTAAATCCAAAATATGTTCACCCCTAGTATTTAATTTAACTATTTGATCCATGTTAGTCTCTAGGAATGTTTCTAAATAAGTACTTTCTACAGGGGTTTTAGTTTGAAGTGTACTCCAGTTTATTCCTGGTAAATTGAAATCCCCCATAAGTATGGCACTGTTTATAGATGAGAACTTATTTATAAATTCTAATAATTGGGAATCGTCACTCTGAGAGATAGATGGGGGCCTATAGATAACTCCCAGGTTAATACATTCAAAAGTGTTTGGAATTATTTTAATCCATAAGGCTTCAGTATTGGGCCATTGGGTTATTTCAATGTTTTAAGTATTTATACTGTCAGAGACATAGAGTGCTACCCCACCCCCTCTAGTACCATTCCTATCCCTATGGAACAATGTGTAGCCCGAGGATATTCTTATCCCACGTATCATTTTGCTGCCACCAAGTCTCTTGTTACCGCACATACATGGATATTCAGTTGAAGAAGGGTATACATAAGCTCATCAAATTTATTGTTGAGGCTACTAGCATTTTTAAGTAAGAAATTCCAATCTGGCAAACTCATTGAAACAGTACTAATTTTACTGTCTACAGAAGTAGATCTCCCCATTTATCAGTTTAAACTATAATCAGTTTGTTTTCTTAGTCTGTTAGCAAATATCCACTTACCATGTTTATTTAGGTGCAATCCTTCCCTGGCAAACAAGTCCTGATTTAGGAAACCCATCCCAATTTTCAAGGAAAATAACCCCTTCTCTCAAACACCCACGTTTAAATCATCCTTTTAGATAAATAATATATTTTCTTTGTGAGGGGCCAGCTCTAAGGACGGGCAATAATCCTGAAATAATTAAGTCACCCCCTTGATTTTTAATCGTGTTCCCTACTGATTCGAAATCCCTTTGAATATCAATAATAGGTCTTCTGCCCAAGTCATTAACCCCTACGTCAATAAGTGTAAGCGGATTTTGTATATGTTCTTGTAGCCCTGGGAGTTGATGTTTGATGTTATCTATACCTGCTCCTGGTAGAGCACTAACAGTGGTGTACATATTTCTGTTCCTACACATAATTTGGTCTGTGTAATGCAACATCGAGTTGCCTATTACCAAAACATCTCTTGGTGTGTCCATACATCTTGTCTTACTTGTACTATGTGTCACCTGAGCTGAGGATAAATTTGGTATTGTATTCATGGGTGGATTCAATTCACAGGAATTTTCATTACAGGGCTTGTCTTCCAGGATGCTGTACCTATTGGTAGTTACAATGTTTGAACTTCCCCCAGTGTTTCTCCTCCCTTTTTTACCAACAGTTTTTAAGACATGGCACCACTCCTCTTCCACAATATGATTACCATTTGAATTGTCATGGAAAGTAGGATGTTTAAATGAATCAGTAGCTATAGTATCTGCTACAGAGTCAGTAAATCCTCTAGACTACTTATTTCTAATTGAACCTGTAGCCATTGCTCTAATCTAACGATTTGAGCTCTCAAACTCTCAATCACTTTACAATTTTCACATTTATAATCAGGACTCATGTCTCTTGTCTGTGTACATACCGCATACAATACAGCTTTTAAAGTCGCTTCCTGAATTTGTGGTCATTTTAACTGTACTAAAGTCCAGGGCCCAATGTCCAGTGTCCCAGCAGACACGCACCGACGCGTGTTTCTGCACGATGTGATGTGCGCCCTGCTCGCCGCAGGGCCGAGTTTTCAGTGCTAAAGGGACCTGGAAGTGACTCCAGGGGTCGTGAGATGCTCGAGAACTAAAGTTCTCAAAATGGCATGGCTAAGGGGGTCATAGATGGCTGCAGCACCTGGTAGTTCTTTCTCTACAAGCCAATATTTTCCCAGGGCTAAGGCCTTCTCTTTTTTTTTTTTTTGAAATCACTCTTGTATCCCCCTACATCCTGCAGACACGACCCTTCGGGACCACCAAGGAGTCATCCTCCTGCCTCTCTAGCCCTACCCAGTCCTACCTCTCCAGTCCCCGTGTAGAAGGGCCCCGCCAAGTGGGCGGGCAAGCACCTGATCCTCACTTCTTGTTGAACCGGAGGTAGCGGGCAGGTGAGGGCGTATTGGAGGCACGCTCTAGGCGCTCCTTCTTCCTGGACACTGCAGGCGTTTTTCCCATTTTCTGTGGGGGAGTGGCATGCACCCTATGCCAAGGCATCACTGCCAGCATCACCACTGTCCCCTCCCTCCACATCTGCTCTGTGCTTGCCGTGCCACTGGCTTTCGCCAGAGGCCAGTCAAGTGTGGACCCCTCTCCCTCCTGGGAGAGAACTGTCCTCCAGATGCCCAATCTTCCCCCTCCTCTGCTGACCCCTGATGGCCCGGGCTTACTTCCGAACCCAGGTCACCAGAGTGGCATGAGGTGTGGTGTCCAGCGCCTCAACCCTCAGCGCCACTGTGCCAGCTAGGGCGTCTATTCATCCTACCTTAGATGTCACATCAAAGCTACAGGAGTGGGACAAGCAGGTTTGCAAATTATAAGTGACATATGAAGGGAAGAGTTTTCTGGTCCTTTGTGCAGTTAAAATTGCAATATAATCTGTCACCAGGTGATTTCTTTACTTATTTGAAGGTTAAGCAGCATATCAGCCAGAACCTGCAGAAGTGTCACAGAGATCCACCTTGGAGGAGACTCTGTTACGCTGCCCCCACCCCAACAAGAAAACCCATTAACTTTGAGATGTAATGCATTAATCAAGGCAGGGAGGGATGAAACGTGAGATGTGAGATCCAAATATGTCCCGGATCTGGGAGAGACCATTTTGGATCACATGGAGGCCATCCATTTTATAGCTCATAGCTCTAGGAACAACTGATTATGGCAAATTCAATTTAATTTCTTTTTCAGAACTTATTTCACTGGAAAAGATGCAGAAATTTGACATTTCAGTGCAGGTAGAATGTCCAAAATGTGGTACTGAGGAGGGTCATTTTTAAGGCTAGTACTACGAGAAAAAGTGGTCTCAACAGCACAAGAAAAAAGCAAAGTTGCAATCAGCTTCAAATAGCAGCATATTTAATATTAAAAGATAAAAGAGCCAGGGCGGCGTGAAACGTTGATGTTGGTGCACGGGGGGTGCTTTTGTCTTTTAATATGAAATCTGCTGCTATTTTAAGCTGACTGCACCTGCGTTTATTTCTTGTGCTGTTGAGACCACTTTTTCTCGTACTACTGGACTTCCTTTTAGTGTGGCTCCAGCTTACGTCTCCTGAGCCGTGTTGTTTATATTTTTTCCTCATTTTTAAGGCTGCCTGACGTGGTCAAGACAGACTTCTTTACAGTATTTCAAACAAGTCTGTGGAATCCAGAAGAGGCATTTTAACCGTGTTACTTACGTAATTACTGTGTGATGACTACTTTCATACCTCACACACTGACCATGGTAGTAAGCAGCAGCAATATAGCCACCTCTAGCCTTCTCTAGGCTCCACACAAAACAGAGCCCATCCCCCCCCCCGAGAAAAAACATAACAAAACAAAAGAACGCAGTTGTGTAGATTATTCTAAATTAACATTTACAGACTGATTCTTGGGCTGACCCTAGACATTATCTGAGTCGTGTCAGAATCGATCTATTTCTGAAGACTGACTCATAAGTAAAATAACATTTTCCCATTCATGATGATGCCTGCCTCTGCATTTCTCCAGGTCGGTGGCTGCTTCTTGGTCCCTCTTGGTAGAGGGGGACATAACATAAATAGGCAGCGGTAAGTGGTTGCTGCTCAGCCCCCTATGATCAGCAGCTGCTCCTCTGTCCACCCCCTCTGTTCCCACTCACACATAGAAACCACCTCTTGATGGGACATTCCATCTCCCTCCAGCAGCATTCCGGTGACACACATAATGGGACATTTCAGTGCCCCTTCAAGAGCGGTGCAGGGAGACTCGCAGCATCCACCCCAGGTTAAAAAAAAAATCTTCCTCCGTGACATGCTCTGCAAAAGCGGTGGGGGCCACACAACACCTGCCACCTTATCTGGACATTCTGGTCCCCACGGTGAGAGGACTGGTGGTAAAACACCTATCACCATAGCAGGACATTCTGGTTCCCCTGCAGAAGTTGCAGTTGGAGGAAAAATCCTTGCTGGGTTGCTGCTATCCCAGTCCCCTCCCACCCCGCCCTGGGTGACACGCCACATGGTGGAAAATTGCATCAGTTAAAACATTGTGACATAATTTGCTATAACCCCTGGTCCCAATCAATACAGCTATGAAAAGCATGCCTTATTGTATGCATCCTGATTTAATAGGTAAATGGAAATACTGGTCCGAAACAGTGGCGGAGCCAGGTTCGGGATAATTTGGGAGCCGGGGGCCATTCAGTCAATGACAGGCTCCACAATGGGCACTAAACAGTGAATAAAGATGGTGGTGGGGTGCCACTACTCACACTGGGGCAGCCAGGAGGGGCGACTGCCCCCCCAGCTCCCCCTCTGGTTCCACCACTGTCCCAAAACTATAACCGAAACTGACGGATGAGCTTTCCAAGAGCTCAACCAGGTGGGATAGCTGATGGCCGATGTCTTCAGTATTAAGATTTCCCGCCTCATACACAAACCTGAGCATTTCACAAAGGGCCCCTCAGCTGAATACAAATGGCGTCTTAACAGTTATTACTATCCGGATATTTTAAAATAAAATATAATGAGAGATGCTTGAGCACCTGCACTGAGACATGTCTTTGAAGATTGATGTTAAAGTGGACTACATTAGATCTCCCAGTGACGTGGAACGCCTCTGCTAGGTGTCGGTCCATGCTGGTCACTGTGCCCCAACCCACCCCGGGAGAAAAGAGCAGTCCATTGGATGCTGTATCCACTCCCTCCCCTGCTGATCCCCAGCAACCTGAGCTCTCTCCCAAACCTGGGTCGCTAGCATGGCGTGAGGTGCAGCGACCAGTGCCTCAGCGCCGCCGGGCTGGCTCTGTTTTCTTGTTTTTAATTTTCATTTCTTCTTTGAAATCAATTTTCTCTCCCACTCCTCTGACAGAAAATGAGAAAAGAGTTGGACTCATTTGGTCATTTGCACTTGTTTGATACACAGTTTCTTTAGCAGATGAGTCCAGCGTTTTTCCTCTTATTATTTTCCCTTCCTGACCTCTCTCCTATTTATCATTTTGTCCAGGGAGGTTATCTACATTCATATTCAAAGATATGTCAGTGTCCCGGTTTAGGTTTATGGCCATGTCATTACTACCCTGTGCTTTTCCAGCTGCACACTCAGTCTTATTTTGATAGCAGCCTAAGTCTTTTCTGTACAGGTTTTCCTCCTCTCAAGGCTTTGGGCATATGCTATTTCCAACATTTTTGCTGCCAGCCTCGTTCAGTTGTTTAATACAAGAGGGAAAAAAATGTACCTGAGTCATTCGTAGAGTGATCCTTCAATGCGGCTGAATCCTTTGATTATACTGCGTCATAGCTTCCAGACGCCATTCTGACAGCTGCACCCCGCCCTGTAACAGGCAGGTTTTCTCGCTGAGCTTCATTTAATTTTTCTTGCAGCATTTGTTTACAACGTTCATGTCTCTTGTTTTCTTCCTTTAGTTGTTGTAAGAGCTCCTCTGAGTTTACCTGTCTGGGTGCAGTTACCGAAGTCTCCATTATTTCTGTTTCTACTGGAGCCTTTCCTATTTCAATATTCTCTTTTTTCTCAGATCAGGATCTTAGTAAGACGGCCTCTGGCAAAGTCAGTACAGAGGAGGAGGCCTTCTCCTCTGTCCCCAGTACATCCATCTCCTCCTGTGGCGCACCCGGAGTGGCCATCTCACCAGCAAATACCCTACAGACGAGTAGGGGAATTTTTATTGAAACCATAAAAAACAAATAAATACAAATCAGTATTACAACATACAAATTCATAATAAGGAAAATCAAAAAACATAATCATTTCAGCATACAAATCCCCCGAGCTTAACCCCCCCCCCACTAAACGAGTAGGGGAATAAATCATGCAAATCATAAGAAACAAATACAGATCAGTATTATATCAATAAACTCAAAAGAAAGAAAATCAAAACCAAAAATAACTATATCATGATACAGCAACCCTGAGATTATACAACCCTCCCCCCAACACTAAAAGAGTAGCAGAATGATGAATGATAACTTAAAGATGAATACAGTAGAAAAAGTAATACTGCAGACAAATCCATAACAAAAGAAAAATACAAACAAAAATCAAGTATTGCATCATACTGTCCCTCCAAACAGAAATCAATGAAATAAAGTTTTCTTGGTTGCATATCATCCGGTAGTGTCGGGAAACAGTAAAAATAAAGCAATTCAAAAACAGTGGTGCCTCACACAAATTAAAATACAAAATGGAATAAAAACAAATATAGAAGACAGGCATATGTGTCCAAACATACATTCTAAAACAGACCTAATCCTCGTAACCCACAGAAACCTTGGAATTCTGAATATAAAGCGATTTAAAGAATTTCCAATGTCTTTCCTAGATCCCCACCTTTAAGGTTTGATATTCCCTATTTCGAACAGAAACAATTCGATCAACAATCAAAAAATATAACTGCAAAGGAGGTACAGTTTGTTGAAAAGATAACATCTAATCTGCCAAATCCAATTGAGCAAACGGGCTGAATTGAGATGCAGTGTAGTGGTACTGTATTTGGTCCACTCTGGTGGATAAAGACCATAAAACAGTTTACCAAAATCCCAGTCATGCAAAGAAGAAATCTTCCAATGTGTCTTCCAAATACTCCAAAATTCCTGTATGTAGGGATACTCAAAATACAAATGCTCCGGGGTTTCTAGTTGCAAAACACAACAGTGCCATAAACAATATCTATCATTCAGAGATTTATGCTTGTGATTACCTCTGGTATTAATGCAGCCATGCACCCCCAAGCACACTAAGTCCCACATTTCTGTGGGTATTCTTTTATCCAAAAGTTTCCCTCCAACCTGTAATTTCTCAGACTCAATAAAAGTAGAAAACGGGTCCTCAGCAAAGTTTTTCCTCATTATATCATGATATAAGCCTCATCTAGATAGAGTAGTAACATCTAAAAAGGCTATATGCCACCTTTTAATTAAATCAAAAGCAATTCCCCACTCATAAGACAATCGATACCGTCTTTTATTTTTATGGAGAAAGGTGGAATTCTGCCACTCTAACATAATGTCTGCAATCTTAACACTAACCCAACCCATCCATAATTTCCGGTCCCCGCATACAATGGGCACAATATTCGCTTCAAGAAACGATGTGAAAAAAAACACTAATGGGTTGATCATAGAAACTCCCTCGGCTTTATACTCCAAATAAAGAATGTTCCTCCTAATTGGATTCAGTCTGCTATCCCAGAAACAGGAGAAAAAACAGGACACTAAAGCCGTTTCAAATTATTTTGGTAAAGAAAAAATGTGGCTAATAAAAAGAAATAATAGGGATTAAAAATGTTTTCAGTAAATAAATCCATTTACGTTTCCCCATATACTACTTTGGCCACGTACTTTCTCTCCCCTTGTTTAAACAAAGTTCCCAATTATACTCAGCCATCTTTTCAGAACAAAAAAAAAGTGTAATTTTTTTTTTGAGCGAGTCCGCTACCTTTAAAACGCCAATGGTGTCGTCCATTGCTGATGTACCCAAAATATTTAAACAATAACTTTTATCTAAACTCAATGTAGAAGCAACAGCAGAAAACAAGGATGGCAGCACCTTTGGGTCACCAACTGCCCAGTACCTATGTCGGGAACTACAACACATAAATCATCAGCGTAACCAGTTGCTTTTAGAACCCCAAACCCTGGATAAGAAATGCCAGTGAAAAGGGGAGATGCATTGATGATCCTTAAAACTGGATCCAGAGCCATAATAAATAAAAGTGGACTAAGGGGACATCCTTGCCATACTCCCCGGTTTAATAAAAATTGGAGAACCCACCCACCCATTAACAAAAGGTTTAACATAAGCTAGAGAATAACAAACCTGCAACCAATTCATAAACTCTACTGGAAAATCATAAGCCTTTAAAGTGAGCCACAAAAATTCCTGGGTTATCCGGTCAAAAGCTTTTTCCAAATCAGAACCAAGTAAATAACCACTAACCTTCTGATTCAGACTATGATCAAACAATTCACATAGAAGTATTAGTGTATCTTGAATAGACCGGCCCAGAACAGAGCAATATTGAGTAGGAAGAATCAGATCAGTTAAAACACTAAATACCTTATTACACAACAACTTGGCGAATATCTTGAAATCTGTATTCAGTAGTGTGATTGGCCTCCAGTTATTCAGTAAGGATCTGTCCCCTTTTTTTAAATAAGAACATCATTAAACCTTCATACATAGACCCCGAAATCCTATCTTCAGAGAGGAAAGCATTATATACTTCTAAGAGAGAATGGAGAAATAATGCCCACAACACTTTATATACTTCTGCTGGAAGGCCATCAGAACCCGGGGCAGTATTATCTTTCAAGCCATGGATCACAACCCCCAGCTCTGCTACCATAAAATCTTGAATCAAACAGTCTTTCTGAGATGGGGACAAATTTAGGGAAAGCTGCAGCCTTCAAAATAGCCATCATACCTTCCTCACCCTGAGAGGGACACTCAAAAGTCACAGAAATAAAACACTCCAAAACCTCCAAAATACCAGTAGAATCAGTGACTAAATTACCAGACTTATCAAGTAATCCTGACATTTTCCTGAGATGAATACGTTGCCTACAATCCTCAAAAGGATTCATTTGGCATTTCTTACCCTGGGTCCCAAATTTTTGTTTCTGTTCCAAAGAACGCCATCTATTATATTGTAACCGAGTCAGTTGCTGTTTTAAATAAGAAATCTCAGTCGTATAAGTATCCTGTCCCATCTGCTGGAAAGAGAACAGCGCATAAAGTTCTTTCTTCAAAGTCAAATAATCCTGATGGTTCCTAAAAGCCACATGACTGGAATGACATTTTAAAAGATCAGTTAAACATGGCCTAGTATCCTCCCACCAATCAATCGGCAATTCATACAAAAACTTCAGATTCCCGATCTGACAGTACTGCTGAAAACAGCGCATAAAACTCAGGATCATGCAAGAGGCTTGCATTAAACCTCCATAACCCCTTCTCAGGCAGCTCAGTGGGGTGGGGTGAAATCTGTACCCCCAATAAGCAATGAACCGAGGTTTCCACCAGTTGAGTTGTACACTTAGAGACTGGGAACTGGGCAGAAATAAACCAAAACTCTATGCAGGAGTGTAACACATCTTTAAAGAAGTAGGTAACAGTTCAGAAGCAAATACATTTTGTAGATGTGTTAGTTGAAGGATTTTCTTCAATTCATGAGTATCATAATAAACTTTGCAATGTTGTTTGTCATCCAGACAAGTGTTAAAATCCCCCAATAAGATCTGACGACTCATAAAGAGGAAGGGTGTTATTTTCTGAAACAAAGCCACCCTCTGCACTTTCAGCTGCAGGGCATAAATATTCAGCAGTCTCAAAGAAATTCCTTGAACCAACACATCAACCATCATAGCTTGACCAGGCTCAATATCAACCTGCTTTTATATACTAAAAACAAATACCTGACCCAGGGACCATAAAGCTTGTCCTGTAAACCATTCTTTATCAGCTTGAAAAACATCCTGGTCTGAATAGAGCCTGGCATCTTGTTAAAAAAAAAAAAAAAAAAAAAAAATTCTCATACGGTAGGGATAGAAGCAGTGCAAAAGTCGCCAATCTCTTATATTTATATCGTAAACTGTAAACATCCAGGCTAGCAATTAATAAAGAGAAAGCCATCGCTGTCACAAGTGCAAAAACAATCCATTAAGACGTTTTCTTTTTACTAGCTCTAGTGGTTCTTTTTTTTTAACTGCAGACTGTATTTCCTCAGCAGGTTTTAAAACAGTCTCTCCCAGTGACTCTTTTTGTGCAGATTTGAAAGAGGCATCAGAATCTTCCAGTCCATAATGTGCCCCCAACTCTGCAGGGGTTCAAATTGGTTTGATACAGATGTTACTGGTGGGGGCAACACTTTAGACACTTTCCTCGAACCAGACTTCTTTCGCAACACTGGGAGAAAGTCTGAACCATCCAGTGGAGATTGCGGTATACCAGAGGTAGAGACAACATCTGGAATCACAGATGGTGGGGGCATAGAGAGAGCAGGTTCAACTAACCCGTCTAAAAGGTCAGGTAGACTAGATTTTAAAAGGTCAGGAACTGAAACTGACTTTCTCTGACTTCGAGGGGGAGTAGCAGAATGAGGAGGAGGGTCAGAAAAAGTTGGGGCAGAAGTATGGGCTATAGCCGCTTTACTGAGATAAGTCATGTTCAGTAAAATCTGAACTATTGTGTGCAGCCCAGGGACAGGAAGGAAAAACATGGTCTTCAGCTCCACAAAGATTGCAAGGAGGATCCACATTTGCAAGGAGGAACCACACAAGTTTTTATTTATTTGTTTATTTTTTTTTAATCAAGTCTAGGATTACAAATACCTTTGAGTCAATGCTCTTTTACAAAGGTTTAACGTCAGAGAAATACAAATTATGGGGAACATCAAGACAGACATTACAACAATGTGGACATTGCAAACAGATTACAGATTAGTACAATTCAAGGGTAATATTGTAAGCAAGGCAGCCAGTGGCATTTGTCAGAGAAAACAGACAAGAGATGAGAAGTGCCAGAGTCATGGTGGAGGAGGAATGTAGGTAGGGTTGGGAGAGGGTGAAAAGTGCAGCATTGGGTATACCAAGATGTGAGGGTAGAATCCAGTGAGGAGAGGGGTTGGGGAACCGCTAGAGCAGGCAGGGAAGTGGAGAAACAAAGTTAAGTTGGGCAGTTACAGGATTTGTTGGTAGTGAGATAGTTCTGGAGCCTAGTTTTAAACATACCAATTGTCTGGGCAGAGGAGATGGTGGGGCTGAAGCCATTGAACCAGAGTGGCACTCGATAAGCAAGAGAGCGTTGTCCCTGTGAAGTGCGACAGTGGGGGACTTTCAGTAGCTGTAGTGTGGATCTCCAAAGGCACCATTAGTTGGTTCGGTGTTGTAACAGAGTTGAGACTCCAGAAGGTGCAAGGCCAAGGTAGATTTTTTTTCCACTGTGGAGCAGGTGAGAAACTATTTGCAGTTTGATAGTTGGAGCCAGCCGGTCTGGGTGTACAGGTCACATGTGTGGGTGAGAGAGTGAGCACTAGTGATGAGCCGACATGCCTTAATTAAGGTAGTTGAGAGACATCTAAGGGTTGTGGTTGTGGCCCAGCCATAAATGATGAGACCATAGTCTATTACAGAGATCACAGAGCTCAGGACTGCAACCTTCAAAGCTTCTGGCGTGAGTTGTTGTCTGTGTTTGTAGAGGAGACCAAGCCGTGTATTAGCAGCTCTAGCTACATTATCTACGTGAGGTCCATAGGAGAGATTAGAATCAAGCTATATCCCTAGGTATTTGAAGGACCCCCACCTGATCTAGAGTGTTCTCCTGGGTGGTGGAGATAGCTAAGTGGTGTAGCTTGTGTGGGTTATGAGAGCTGCAGAAGAGCGTAGATTTGGTTTTCTTGTCATTGAGGACCAGTTTATGATTAAGAAAGCATCTCTCTACAGAACTGAAATCAAGTTGAAGGTTGTGTTGAAGAGTTGCAGGATATTTGTGAGTGCAGAATACAACAGCATCATCGGCATATAGTATGATCTGCTCAGAGCAGTGGTAAGGGAGGGAGTTTAAGAAAAGGCTGAAGAGGAGGGGGCCCAGTATGGATACCTGTGGGACACCCGAGCAAACAGGCAGGGTGTCAGAAAGAGCATCAGCAATTTTTACTCTCTGCGACCGGTTTTCTAAGTAGCTTTTAAACCAGAGAGAAGAATCAGGTGATAGCACTGCATTCAGTAGTTGGTCAGTTAGTAGTCCATGGTGTTCTGTATGGAAGGCCTTGGAGAGATTGACAAAAACGTCCCCTGTGAGGAGGCCGTTGTCAAGGGATTTGTGCAAAGCTCCAGTGAACTCAAGAAGGGCTGTGGTGGTGCTGTGACCTTTCCAGAAACCATGATGTTGTGGGCAAGGTATATTGTATTTATCCAAGTGGTCGGTAAGTTGATCAGCCACGATGCGCTCGAGTGCCTTAGAGAGTGATGGCAGTATGGAGATAGGGCGATAATTTGAATGATTCGTCTTATCCCCACTTTTATGGACAGGTGTCATGGTGGCCGTTTTCCATAAGTCCGGGAATTTTCCACAGCTGAGAGAGAGGTTTAGGATTTTTGTTAATGGATGAATTACCTCATCGAGGGTGAGCAACAGAAGCTTAAGGTCCAGGGTGTTGCTACTAGATCTAGATTTAGAGATAGCTGCAGTAATACAGCGGCGAGCTTCATTCAGCCTTACCTCCCTAAAGTAGAAGAGGGAATGGTTAGACTGTGGGGCTGAGATATTTGGGGAGTAGGCCCTGTTTTTGAAAAAGTCATTGGGTAGGACAGCACTAAGGTCTGAAAAAAACATGTTAAAGATGTTTGCAATCACCTTGGGATTGAGGGTTGAGGATCTATCAACCATTAACATGGCCGGAGAGGTTTTTGGCTGCTTCCCTGTGACAACCTTGATATTGTTCCAGAAAGCACGACCATTTCCCCATGTATTGGTGAGAGTGTCTTTGTAATAGGTGGATTTCGTGAACCGGATGGCTTTTGTGTAGGCATTTCGTGCTTGTTTGTAATTTTGGATGTCCAGTTGTTTACCAGTGGCCCTGGCAACTGCCCAAAGGTGGTCCCTTAGTTTCAGCTGTGAGAGAAGCGCCGCGGTGAGCCATGAGTTAGAGAGAGATTTTGTTTTGCGCCTTTTAGCAGGGGCAAAGAGGTCGCAGGCTTTGTTGAAAATTGAGATGAAGTGATCAAGAGCCAAGTTAACATCTGTTGCTTCGTAGATGGGTAGCCAGTCTTGTAGATGCAGGTATTGTTTGAGATGTGGAAGTTTTCCACGAGGAAGGACTCTGCTAGTGATAATTTTGGGAGGGAGCTTGAGGAATTTGTTAGACCACGCACATATGACTGGGCAGTGTTCACTGATAGTGTCTGGGAGAACGGTCGTAAGAGAAATCCCTTGTGGGGTGAGTGGTGAGGACCCAATCCAGGAGGGTACTGGTGCCAGTCTTGTAGTTAGTCCTAGTAGGGGAGTTTACCATTTGCATGAGGTTAGCAGCTGAGATGGAGTCTTCATAGGCACTGGCGCCCGATGCTAACCAGTTTATGTTGAAATCCCCTAGTAGATGGGGAACCCATCAGGGATGTCCACTCTCCCCACTGCTGTTTGCACTTTCCTTAGAGCCCTTAGCTGAGCAGATCAGACAACATCCCCAGGTAGTGGGAATTAAGGCGGGCTCCCAGATTCATAAACTCTCATTGTACGCTGATGACGCACTTATTTACCTCGGGGACCCGGTCAGTTCACTTCCATTCCTCACACAAATCTTAAATAATTTCCAGCACCTAGCAGGATACAAAATTAACCCTTCAAAATCGGAAGCTTTACGGTTAAGTGGGCATCCACCACCTGAACTGCAGTCTAATTTTCAGTTCGCATGGGCCCCAAACAACACTATTAGATATCTGAGAATAAGGGTTTCGTCCGACACATCCCAGCTTTTCTCTGTCAACTATCCTAGACTCCGGGACTCTATTAGACAGGACCTGGGAAGGTAGAGACTGCTCCCTCTCTCTCTTTTGGGAAGAGTACATTCCATCAAAATGAACGTGTTACCACGTCTACTTTTTCTATTTCAGACAATACCGATTGCCCCCCCCAAATTGTTTTTAAAAGAAATGGAGCATCTTATAACAAGTTTTATATGGCTTAGCAAATAGCCCAGACTAAGAAGGGCACTTCTTTGTACCAGGCGAGAACAGGGTGGACTAGGTTTACCAGATATTAAAGACTATTATCTGGTGGCTCAGGCCCCTTGGTTATATGCCTGAATGAAGTAGAGGGTGAACAACAGATAGTTCCCTATGGAGTTAGAACAGGCCCAGAGGTTATCATGTTGGACTCTACCTACCGCCTCTGTTTCCCCAGGTATGGTGTGCAGGGTGAAAAACCCATGGACTAGGTATACCTTATGAGCTTTGCTGGCCCTACGCAAACAATTGAGGGTTCCGGGTGGATTGGGTCCTTTATCTCTCATACGCCATCACAAAACTTTCAGTCCCCCCAGCTTAGATGAGGGATACCAGTTTTGGGAGCGCCAAGGCCTCACCAGGTTTACTCACCTGTTGGAAGAGGAAACCTGTACCACATTCCAGAATTTAAGGTTAAAATATGGACTCAGAAAAGACCATTTTAGATTCGTACAAGTATGACACTTTATGCAGCAATCCTCCCACTTACAACAGCTGTTAAGGCCCCTAACAGATCTAGAGCAGCTCTTTTATAGCTGGATCACCTTAAAAGCTAAGATAAAACCCATTTCTCAGACCTATAGACTGTTGACAGACCAATATTTGAGACAAGTTGAAGCAGTTAAGTACAGATGGGAAAGGGACTCAAACATACATTTGGAAAGCTCTAAATGGCAGAGGGCTCTTTCTCAGGGCTGGCGTATTACAGCCTCACCCTCATGGGGTGAATACCACTGGAAAGTTATGATGCGCTTTTTTAGAACCCCCACAGTCACACATTTTAACCCAGACTACTCAAACAGATGTTGGAGAGAGTGTGGGTTCACATTTTCACATTTTCTGGGGATGCCCAGGACTAGAGGGCTTTTGGCGACAGGTACACGAACAGATCCAGGGAGTTCTGGGAGTTCCCCTCCCAAGAACATTTGAAACCTTATGCTTGGGATTTCCGAGTAGTGAGTTTTTAAGACTCCCTCGGCCTCAGAAAAAGCTATACCACACCTTCAGGCTTGCAGCTCTAAAGTGTATTACAGTTTGCTGGCGATCCATGAGAGTGCCCACTGCCCAAATCTGGAGAGATAAAGTAAATGAGCTAGAACAAATGGAGAGAATCACAGCAGCTTTGAGGCTAACTATGGAGAGATTTAATCTAGTATGGAATGACTGGTATGAGTAAGGTTCCCCATTGAACAATTAGAGAGAAAGGGCCCTTATTATACTTCTCAGGTTTTCAGACCTTTACCAAAGTCCAACATACAGAGGAGTGAGGTAGCTGGGGTCAAGGGACCTGGCTTTATCACTGGAGGCAAAAGATGAGTTCACTACGCACACACCACTAACCATTTAATCATTTAATCAATCGACAAGTTGATTTATCAGTTGAATAGTCAATTACTGGTTTTTCCTTTGTTTTGTAACATTGCTGGATCTGAATTTGTTAAAGGCATTGATTTTGCATAGTCATTTGAACATTAGGAAATGTTGTATAATGTAAAGGAGGAATCAAAAATTAAAAGGAGGAAAAAAGGGGGGCATGAAACAAATAAATACTATATAACAGAACCAACTATAGGGGAACAGAGAAGAATGAACTGTGGAATATCTGGAGATCACTCTGATGTGGACATTTGAACTTGTCGCCTGAGATTTTACCCACAGAACATAGTACATTTGATGTAACATGGACTCCTCTGGCCATGAGGGTTTAATATTATTAATTGTACTCCTTTGAGCTTGTGACAATGGTTGAACTATGGCTATGCCAATTTGATGTATTGTTACTGTGCATCGATAAAAATTTAAGTAGCAAAAAAAAAAAAGAAATCTCCTAGTAGAATAAGTTCAGCTTCAGGAGGATGAGAGTTGATAAAGTTTAGGACGTCGTTGAAGCCATGTTTAGGGTCCCTGGGCGGGATGCATACGGAGACGATAGTCGGGGCTTTATGGTTGGGACCTAGGAAGATTTTTATTGGCAGAAAATGATGGAGTTACTACAGGGTGCCATGACAGGGAGTCTTTGATATAGATTGCGCAGCCACCGCCTTTTTTGGATATCTGGTCCGGCACGTGGACATTGTAGCCCTGTATTGTTACTGCCGAGTCAGAAACTTTAGGCGTCAGCCAAGTTTCCACCACTGCAAGGATGTCGGGGTTGTGTTGACATATGAAGGTTTGGAGTGCATCCAGCTTTGGTAGGAGGCTGCAAATATTAATGGTTGCAAGGATAAGGGCACCTGGAGTTTGTGTGTGGCCTGAGCTCCTAGGGCCAGGATTGGGGCGGACGCTGCCTGAGATGAGAAGGAGGAGGAGTTTTAAGGAGCAGAATCGCAGCTGTTTGAGAGATGGTTTTGATCGTTGTTTCCGGGAGTAGAGGTTGCAAGGTTCCAGGCGGTATCCCATATGGACTGCAAGGTAGTACAGTGTAGAGAGGTGACCACACTTGTTGAGAGTAATGGTCGGGGTAAGTAACCAGGAATATCCAAACAGTGGACCAAGCACAAGTCTCGAGTGGAAGTGGAGGGTTCCCTTGGAGTAGCAGTGGAAACCAGAGTAGAGGGTGGCAGGGGTGAGGGTGGCTAGGACCAGGGAGAGAGAAGGGGGGCAGGGCAAGGAGGAGGAGAAGCGAGAGAAAGGCAGAGAGAACCCGCATGGCTTGCATACTAGCACAGTAGGGGTGGGGAAGTGAGTTGAACAGGAGGGAGTAACTTGGCTAGCAGGAGGCAGATAGAAAGAGAGATTGAGAAAGAGAGCACCTCAATCAGTAAGCACTATGTGGGATGAGAGAAGGGGGATGGGGGGCATAATCAGAGCAGAGGAAGCTACAAGTGTTGGCCAGTAGACAGTGGGAGGCGGGGTATATAAAAGGGAGGGCGGGGTTAGAGGTCTATTTAAGTAAGGTGGGGGGGTTGAAATTTTGAGGCAAAACTAATGCAAAGTCAATTGGCGCAGCGCCCGGAGAGCAAAGCAAGGCAGTGAAGACAGGGCCGGCCAATCAGCTGCTGTTCGAGAGGTGTGTTTACGGATGGTGGGAGAGCGTCTGCATTTAACCTCTGTAGGTAGACTGGAGCTAGAAGCACAAGTGGTTAGAGGTGAGAGTGGATGGCAGGCTTATCTAGTTTTTAAGAAGGGAGAGAGAGAGGAAAAGGAGAGCCCAGTGAGGAGGGAGCATTGTGATGATAAAAGAACAGTGTATGTGATGTGCCAGATAGGATAAGAGCTGCTACCAGAGATATAGCCCTCTAGTGGTGAGAGGATATAATCTGCTAATGGAAAAGTCAAGGCTCAAAATTCACTTCTAATATCAACTCAGAACTTAAAATGACTGTAAGGATTAAACAAATTATTAAACCCTAGCACATAAATTCAACTAGAGACACAGAGGGAGATACAGTAGTAAGAGATGTGTTCAGCAGGAGATAGTGTGGGCCACTTGGAAATCAGCTTCCACCGGTACCAAATCCAAAAGTCCGGGCTAGTACCTTGCAGAATCAGCTGAGCTATAGCTCATGGAGGATTTCTGAACTACTGTTTAGGTTCAAGACATTGAGGGGTCCCTGGCCTAGTCAAGGCTCTCAAGTTGTGGTTGAATGCCCAAGGACCCCACAAACAGAACATTTAAGTTGATCACAATCTGAGTTTAGGTGAGAGGTAGAACCACATCTGTGACAAGAGCGTGGTTGACCCGGATAAAACAATATACCCCGGTCCCTGCCCAAATAGAAACAATTAGGTGTGTGTGATCCCGTCCTCTGTCAATTTTAGTTGCACTGAGAACTTCCACCCCCCAGTCCAGAAACCATCATCATCGATGATGGCTGTGGGCAACCCATTAACTGTGCATACCTTCTCCAACCAATACACTATGTCCAAAACGTTCACCCCTTCGTTACGAAATAAGACCGTAATGACGTTCGAAGTCTGCTGGTTAATTGGTATGGCCACAAAGGGCTTCCACAACACTGAATTCTTGATTTCATAATAGGAGGACCAAAACCTATCTAGTAAAGCAGCAATCAAAAACTAATATTGAAATTGTGGTCTCCCGAAGCATGAATAAAGGCATAAACCTCCACAGGCGTAAGTTGTAGAGTCTATTTTGAGATTATTCCCCACATAGTTCCTATCAAGCGGGAGATCTAAACCACCTTTTATAGTAGATGCTCGCCACAAATCGTCGCTGTGCAGCTTCCACAGGCTTGGAGAACAAGCCAGCATAGCTCTTTGGCTGCTCCCGATCCCTCAGTCTATCCTTGTCTCTCCCCGCCCAGTGTTATCAGTGTGAGCGAGAAACTCATACCTGGTACAGAGCTAGAGTCATCCAGAACAACTCTCCTAGATGCCTTCAGAGCCTCAGAATCCGGAATGACAGGTTGTTTGGCGGCCTGAGAGCTGTGCTGACTACTAGGCTGGGGAGCAGCATCTGACACAGCAGAGTCCGAAGGAAGAGCCACACCCATTGATCCAGCCAGGAGAAGTTCTGACGCAGTTCGCAGCCTATTCAAACCCCGATCCACAGCATGGGGTGAAAATGAAGAACCACTCGCTTTCAGAGAAATGCTAGGTAAAGGAATAGAAGGGTCAGGAATCCAGATTCCATCCTGTACAATCCATCCAGCCTTTGCAAGTGCTTGACCAGGTTCCCAAGTAGATTTCGAAGCAGTAAAGGGAAAAGGAACAGAATCCAAGGTCAGGTTCTGCTCTAACTCAGTACTTTCATCCTGTAGTAAGCTCTTCTTTGATGAAATAATTATCGGACTCGGCTCAGAGCATTTCCACTTTTTGTCTTCATCAACAGGTGGGTTTACCACTTGCAAGTGTTTAGCCATGCTTCCGCCCACCTGGGGCACATCAGATACCTTTGCAACTAAACTCAATGAATCTTGGAAATCATCTTACATACCACTCAATTGTTCTTGTTGTCCCAAACTGATATCATGTACACAGATTGTATCCCTTTCCACAGAACATTGAGAAACACAACCTTCTCTTTGCAGCCCCTCAGGTGAACTGGGAGACTCCATGGCATAGCCAGACGAGGGTTCCCCCTACTGCAGAATAGGGGACTTTCTGCAGTATCCTGGCCAACATTCCCATTCCCATAAAACTGGTTTATGCAATTGTCCAAGGCTATGTGTGGGTGTTGCTGTGCAAAATGGCTACCACTACATGTTCCGTCACTTCACTACCAGTCTAGCATTGCTTCTAAAGTGCTTTGGGATACAATGTGTATGGAAAGGACTATATAAATGCTGAGTCTTCTTCTGGAGTGCCTGAGTGTAATTGGCATTCGTGGAGTCACCACAAATAAGCTGCAGTGTTTTTTAGTAGGCAAAAATGTTCATCTTTACCCCTGAAGAATCCCTTACGCCAGTCAGGAGCCAGCATTCTTTTTACCCATTTCATCATTATGTGTAACAACTGCATCACTCCCTGGAATGAGCCATCACAGAGCTTTACAATTTTATGGTAATTATGGAATTTAGAATGAAATACAAACTCTGTGGTGTGGTCATGCTCACCTGTGCACTTGTAACATCAGATTTATTTCTCTGCCTGAAGAAAGCAGTTGCCCTGAAGTCTTCTGCAAGAACAAAGGGGCACAATTTGAAGATAGAGGGGGGATGACTCAGAGGTAATGTGAGGAAGTATTTTTTCACGGAGAGGGTTGTGGATGCATGGAACAGCCTCCCTGAGGAGGTCGTGGAGTCAAGAACAGTGGGGGAATTCAAGAATGCATGGGACAGACACAAGGCAGTACTAGTGGGGGGTAGGAGGAAGTAAGCTGTTGGTTAACTAGGATCTGCAGCTTATCTGTTAGGTAGGAAAATGGGCAGAATATGTGGGACAAGTGGTCCTTATCTGCCGTCAAAGTCTATGTTTCTCTTCAAATTCCGACTGGTTTATGGTTTATTAATCTTACTGCATTTAGTTATCAATAATTCTGCGTTACAGTAGTTTTGGTATATTTTACTGATATTTGATTTTTCTCCGGTTCCTCATCGGTTCCAAGGAACTGGAGATAGTTTTTTGGTGTGGTTTCTGCTATTAGGAAACTGCTTTAAATTTCTATTTTACATGTTTTTTGCTACTCTAACTTAAACTGCTTTGCAGTTTCTTAGTGTTAGAAACGTAGAAACATAGACTTTGACGGCAGATAAGGGCCACTTGGCCCACCCAGTCTGCCCATTTCCCTATCTATTGGATAAGCTGCAGATTCTAGTTAACCAAAAGCCTACTTCCTGCAACCCCAAACTATAATTGCCTTATGTCTGTCCCATGCATGTTTGAATTCCCCCACTGTTTTAGACCCCACAACCTCTCCAGGAAAGCGGTTCCATGTGTCCACCACTCTCTCCTGAAAAGAATTTCCTCCACATTACCCCTGAGCCGTCCCCCTCTAACTTTAATTGTGCCCCTTGTTATTACACATCTCTTTTCTGAAAGATGCTACCCTCCTGGACTTTATTGATTCCCATTAGGTACCTAAAAGTTTCTGTCGTGTCCCCCGTCCCTCCTTTCATCAAGGGTATACATATTAAGCTCTCTCAGTCTCTCTTCATATGGTTTCTGATGTAGACCCTGCACCATTTAGTTGCCCTCCTCTGGACTGCTTCCATCCTGTCTATGTCCTTGCGTAGATGAGGTCTCAAAACTGCACAGTACTCTCAGATGGGGTCTCACCAACTGTCTGTACAGAGGGATAACCACTTCCCTGTTTCTACTTGTGATGCCCCTCCCTATGCATCCCAGTATCCCCCTGGCTCTCCTTACTGACTTCTCACATTGCTTACCCACCTTTAGGTCATCTGATATGACTACACCCAGATCCCTTTCCATTACTGTTGTCGTTGGTACCTCCCCTGCTATTGTGTACTCTTCTCCTGGATTTTTATTTCCCAGGTACATTACTTTGCATTTCTTTGCATTGAATCTAAGTTGCCATATTTCTGACCATTCCTCCAACCTTGCCAAGTCCCTTCTCATCCTTTCTACCCCTCCTTGTGTATCAACTCTGTTATAGATCTTTGTGTCATCCGAAAAGAGGCATACCTTTCCTTCCAGACCCTCCGCAGTGTCACCTATAAAGACGTTAAAGAGGACTGGACTCAGTACTGAGCTCAGAGGTACTCCACTGGTAACCCCCTTTTCTTCAGAATGTGTTCCATTCACTATTACCTTCTGTGTCCTGTTGTGCAGCCAGTTTTCTACCCAGGCTACCACCCTGGGACCCACTCCCAGGCTGGCTAACTTGATTATTAATCTTTTGTGCGGGACTGTGTCAAATGCCTTGCTAAAGTCTAGGTAGGCCATATCCACAGCCCCTCCCTGGTCTATTACTTTTGTCACCCAGTCAAAGAAATTGATTAGATTCGTCTGACATGACCTTTCTGCTGTGAATCCATGCTGCTTTGGGTCCTGTGCCCGCTGGCCTCTAGGTACTCAACAGTTCTTTCTTTCAGAAGTGATTCCATCATTTTCCCCACCACTGAGGTCAAACTAACAGGTCTGTAGTTTCCTGCTTCTGCCTTGCTCCTACTTTTGTGAAGCGGAATCACATCTGCCCTCCTCCAGTCCTCAGGTACCACCCCATCTTCCCATGATTTGTTAAAAAATGTGGTTAGTGGTGTCACTAGGTCCTCCCTTAGCTGTTTTAGGATTCTAGGGTGAATCCCATCAGGCCCCATTGCTTTGTCCACCTTGAGTTTTAGGGGTTCTTTCAGTACTCTTTCTTCTGTAAATGGACTGGTGTCAACCCCACTATCCAGAGTGCTTCTACTGTTTGGTTTAGGTAACTCCTCCTCTTCTTCTTTTGTGAATACTGAGCAAAAGTATTCATTCAGTATCTCTGCCTTTTCACTGTCTCCCTCTGCCCACCTCCCCTCTCCTTTATTAATCTTCACTATCCCTCCCTTAATCTTTCTATGCTCCCTAATGTACCTATAAAAGGTTTTATCCCCCTTCTTAAATGAGTTGGCTATCTTTTCCTTGATTTGGGCCTTTGCTTTTCTGACTGCCTTCCCCACTTCTTTCTGCTTTAATTGATACAGTTCCTGTCGTTACTCCGCCTGTGATTCCTTATACTTTTGAATGCAGCCTTTTTTCTCCTTAACCTTCCCTGACACCTCTTTTGAGAGCCATAGTGGTTTTTTATTCCACTTTGTTTTCTTTATTTGTTTCACACAAAGGCTTGTTGCCTCCATGATGGCAGTTTTGATTTTTCTCCATTGTTCTTCCACCCTCCTTTCTGGCCATTTGCTAATGCATTCCTCAGGTATTTACCCATTATGCGTTATTCTTAGTTCCTCATTTTCATGGAACTGAGACAATATTTTGCTTGTCTAACATTGTTTAGGTAATTTTCACTCATGGTTTGTTTTTAAGGGAACTGAACTGCATTTCTGATATTTTAAACCCTTTTCAACTCGCATAGGGTTTTTTTTACACTTTAAAACTTTTTTCTTTGGGAACCACTTATATCTCTCATGGTCGTCAGTGTTTGGCATGACTGACTGACCCAGAAAGATCATCAGACAGGGCTAGATTAAGGCAGCATGGTACCCTAGGCCCAAGAGAAATCTGCCCCCCCCCCCACAGCAACCACGCCCCTTTGCCACGATTCTACCCCCTCGCTGAAACTGCTCCCCTTGGCCATTGCATAACAGTTACTGAAACTTGGAAAAAAAATGTTCCTACTGTCCCTAAAAAGTGGCATAAAGCATACATAACCTAACTAAAATGCTTCAAAATTAAACTAATAGTATGGAAAAACAATAGTCTGAGTTTTGAAAATTTAAATAAATAATTTCTAAATCGCCTGGTAAAAATAATTTTTTGAGTGTGAAATGCACTTTTCCAAAGGTCCTGCTTCCCAAAAAAAAAACCACATGTGTGCTTGCAGTCTGGGTGTTGTTACTTTGTCCTGTCTGTATGAACCAGGATGTGAGAGTTTTGCTGGGTGGGGTCCTCTGTGGTGTAGGATTTAAATTGATGGTTTACTAGAGGGGTCTTGAATTTTAGCAGTTATATTGCAAAGGGAGTGATTGTTGGAAGAAATCATTCGTGGGATCAAACATTTCTTCTATTGATAAGTAAGCAAGGGTCAATAAATGGCAAGATTTACTGATGGAAATCTGGAACTACGTTCATTTGTTCACTCTGAAAACAGAGCTATATCGAGGTCCGAACTTCAGTATGAGTTGGATGAGGGAATTAAAAATAGAGTATGATTTTAATTGCATCATTGAAATGCATTGTAGATTTCTTAATTTTAGGAGTGATATTAAATATAAAGCATGCACATTTAATTTGCATTGTAAATCTTTTATATTTAAGAGTAAGATATGATTCTTAGTGGGAGTGGTAAACAAAGCAAAGGATATGGGCATGTTCACACCTTTAAAGGTAAGCCTGGCTGGGGCCCCCTGAAGCCATCAGCTGCACTTAACACGTAGTCAGGGAGGTGAGAGTCAAGTACAGCCCTACCTTGCTCAGATCACTTAGTGGCTGAGTTCTTTACAGATGAAAAAAAATGCAGCTCAGGCAGAAAGAAAAGGATAAGTAGTAAATATATGTTGGTGATTGCTGGGTGCCTTCTGGCAGGCAGGGGCTCTAGACCTGTGCCTATGTTGCCAATGCCTTATCCTGGCCCTGAGACGGGATCTACAGGCCTCAAAAACTGTAAGGTTTGTTTTCAACTAATGGCTAAGGCAGATTGCCGTGAGTTGTGTTTAAGTTGCCTGTGTTCAGATCACGATTTTGTCAGTTGTGAACTCTGTATTGTCTTGCCCTAAAATGCAAAAGAAATGGGCTAAACAATTAGAAGACCTTATGGCTTCTCAGTCTGCCTCTATGTTCCACATCATGTAAAGGCTCAGAAGAGGGTTCAGTCTCTCTAAGTAAGCAGCAGTCCCTGTCAAAGGGGACCAAAAAGGAAGATAAGGCTACAAGAGATGGTTCAGATAGCAGGGTGTCCGAATGGGGGAACCCTGAAACCAGGAGAAATAAGAGTGTTGGAGCAGACACCAGAGACTGTGCCTGCCAAGGAAGAACAAAAAGAGAAATATACCATTGTTCCTCCTCCTGAAGATGGAAAGGAGCCTCCAATAGACACCAATAAAACACCCTAAGTAGAGGACAATGACAGAGGCATGGCAGTTCCTCCAGGTATTCCAGATGATGGAGTATTTCATAAATACAACTGTCCCCCCAGCTCCGTTTCCATTCCCTATGCCTGTGGAGGAAGAAGAGGAGAAAAGAGAACCCATAGAACCAGATGGCTCTTCAGAACAAGAGTTTGGCTCCCCGTCTAAACCCTTGGATTACTATACGTCTCGCTGCATGTTTGTGAGGCATATGGTAAACAGCCTCAACATTACCTCAAAGGAAACTGAGGATAAGGTGGAATTTATGGATATTCTGGCTTTAACCCCCACAAAGAGGTTGTTGCTGCCCATCCATAAATCCCTTAAGAAAGCCACCTGTAAAATAATGTCTGCTCCCACCTCGGCTGCTGGCAAATATAAGAAAATTGAGAAAAGTACCAAGTGGATAAACTGGGAGCTGAATACCTGTATTCTCATCTTGATCATGAGGGCATGGTACAGACTGCCCCTTGTGATAAGGCCAAGGTGCCTCTTTCCTCCCAGCCGCCTAAGAAAGATTCCAGGAAACTAGATACCATGGGCAAAACAGTTTATACTTTAAGCTTCTCTGCTCCTAAGGTAGGCAGCCAACTAGGCCTACACAGCACAATACCAGAAAGTACTTTGGAACTCTGCACTGGCACTGAGCGAGACGGCTACTGGTGACTTGGCACAGAACATGGCTGTCACAGTAAGGTCAGCCATAGATGCCACAAAGTACCAGTTCCATGTGGCGGTGGACACAAATGACACTGCATTCAGGGTCATGGCCCATGCATTGTCCCTAAGAAGGTTTGCTTGGCTTAGAACTACCAGTCTATTCCAGGATACCCACACAAAGACAGTGGATTTACCCTGCGATGGAAATCACTGGTCACAAAACACAGGCTTATATGAAGAAGGTAGATGAACACAAATCCACTTACAAAAGTAGCACTAACAAGGAAAAGGCCTTCGCTTCCTACAGGCCTTATGGAGGGGGAGGTGGAGGTAGGGGATACTTCCTCCGTGCTTACATGTTCTATGACTACCCTCCACAGAGGAGTTAGAGGTAGAAGGGGAACCAGGTATGCACCTGCGCAACTAAGCCCCAAACATCAAGCTAAGCGAAACCCTTTACAAGTCTATACAGGTGTCTCAAACATTGCTAGTGGGAGGAAGTCTGACTCATTGTTTCCAGGAATAATCAAAATAAATCGCAGACAAGTGGGTCCTGGATATAGTGAGTCATGGTTTGTCCCTGCAGTTCAGAAAATTCTCAGTACTGCAGAACTACAAGGTATTCTGTCCTCACACCCCAGCAGAAAGAATTCTGTTGGAAATGGAGGTGAAAAAATTGCTGCAAGAAAATGCAGTGGAAAAACTACCTCCCTCCCTCACATTGGGGAAAGGGACTTTACTCAGTGTACTTCCTGACCCACAAGAGAAATGGGGAGTGGTGACCCATTTTAGATCTGACATATCTGAACAAACACAAGAGAGAAAAATTCAAGATGGTAATGCTGGGCTTAATGATCCCATCTCTGCAAAAAGGAGGCTGTACTGGGTTGA
Source organism: Neoceratodus forsteri (assembly GCA_016271365.2). Taxonomy (NCBI): domain Eukaryota; kingdom Metazoa; phylum Chordata; order Ceratodontiformes; family Ceratodontidae; genus Neoceratodus; species Neoceratodus forsteri. The sequence goes on along the minus strand of CM028134.1, from coordinate 803,119,008 downwards.
CTGGATCTGAAAGATGCATACTTCCACATACCAGTCGGGCCAAGCCACAGAAAGCACCTAAAATTTGGGATAGGGAATTGCCACAACCAATTTTAGCCCTTCCCTTCAGCCTATCTTCAGCACCAAAAGTGTTCACAAAGTGCCTTGTAGTAGCAGCATATTGGAGGAGACAAAAAGTGGTGGTATTTCCCTATCTGGACTACTGGCTGATCCCAGGAAGCCAAGTCCTCCCTTCTATGGACACAAGGTACCTTGAAGGACCTGGGTTTCCTCATATACATTCAAAAGTCACAAACAAAACCAGTTCAGGTTCTATACTTACGGATGCAGAGCTGGATACCTTGGAAGGGAAGGCATTCCATTCTCAAGCAAGGGTAGCAAATCTTACAGCAACTGCAAAATCCTTCAACACAGGTCAGTCCAGACCTGCAAGAGATTTTTTGCATTAACTGGGTGCATAGCATTGTCTACTGCTGTGGTGCCAGGTTCTAAATGAGATGTCAGGTGTCACCTAGGGAACCATTGGTGTTAGAGGTGGGACCCCCTGTCCAAATTAGTGTCTATCACAAAGTCTTTCCAAAGGGCACTGGAATGGTGGAAGGCAGAATGCAACATCAGGGAGAGTATTCCCTTCCTTCACCAATCGCCTATGGCCATACTCACAACATAGGTTTCCATCCTAGGCTGGGACCACTACCTGGAGGATATAAGTGGTATTTGTAGTACACAGGAGACTCAGGAGCACATAAATCTCTTGGAGCTCAGGGCAGTGTATTTGGTAGTGCAGGCCTTTTCCTCCTGAATCGGAGGTCAGTCAGTCCAGGTCAGAACAGGCAATACCACAACAATATACAGTATTACATAAACAAGAAGTGAGGAGCAAGATCTTCAAAGCTGCACAGAGAATCAGTGAAGATCTGGAACCTAGCATACTCTCTGAAGGTTCACCTTTCAGCAGTACACCTGTCAGGGAAGGGACAGTGTGCTGGCAGATACCCTCTGCAGAATATGCGAGGGAAATCATGAGTAGACCCTGAACTTGCAGGTGCTGGCAGTAGTGTTCAGATGGGAGTATTACAAAATGCCGAAATTTAAAATCCCGACATTCGATATCCCAAGCCCGACATCCCGACATGACGTTCATCTTACAAACCACCATCCCGACCACCCTAAGCCCAACATTACAACTTGCCAGCACTCGGAATTGGTTATATTATTTTGGGGGGTGCGGAGCCCCCTGCCCACCTACAAATGGGGCATAAGTGCAGTATTGGGCTTTTGTTTGTTGGGATGTTGCTCGGTTAGGCAATCAGCAGGTCAGGATGTTGGTCTCCGGCTTTTGAGCGTCGGCATGGTGACTGTTAGGATATTGTAATATTTTCGTTCAAACAATAGGATACACCAGGAATAGACCTGTTTGCATCCTTGGAAAACAACTAGGTCCCACTATTTTGTTGCAGACCCCCAATGGTGGGTGCAGTCCCAGAGAATGTTCTAGTCCTCAGTTGGTCAGGTCAGTCCTGCACACAAAATGACCCCCCCCTCCCCATTTGGACTAGAATTAACAACAAAGCCTGCTGTTGGCTGCCTTAACATACAGGGTGTGAAAGCCTGTGTTGATAAATCCCCGACTTTATTGAAATAACGACAATGCCTCCCTGTTTTACCTCCTGCTAAATTTTTTTCTTAAACCCGCAGCACTCACCATGTACCTTGGTTTGTACTAACTGCAATATGCTGTACCTCTGTATGAGATGGCCAGCAACTGTAAATAGACCAACTGCTGTTATTTCTTGTATTTTTTGTCTCTGTAACTACCTTTCTGTGTTGTCCTCCTGTCAAGACGTGGACCATTTGAAAAAGCGAATTTTGCTCAAAGGTCATGTCCAAATGATGAAATAAATAAAATAAATATATGCCTTCCCACCTTTCCCACTTTTGCTGAAAGTACTTCTCAGACTGAGAAGGGATTTGGCAACAGTGATTCTCATAGCTACAGACTGGGCCAGGCAAATCTGGTACTCCCTGCTTTCGTCCCTCTCCAACAGGAATCCTATCAACCTGCCCCGAGATGCATTCTGCTAACTTTGTGTCAGGGCAGGATAACATTCCCGGATCCGAGAAGTGTACGTTTCAGGGTATGGTTCTTGAAGAGCTGTAATTCAAAGGACTGAATCTCTCTAAAAAGATTATGGAAGTGGTTAAGATTTCCAGGAAACCAGCAACAAGGAAAACTTTTTTTTTTGGTTCTGCAGTCCCCTGGTGGCTCAGCCCCCAGGACTTATCGTAGGTAGAGATCCTCCCGGGCTTGCCCTTCAGGGTGGGACGACCGAGGAATCGTGCCCCCACCCCCCACGGGATTCTGAACCAGGTTCCTGGCGGACAACCACTGGTGTGCCTCCCTGGCTTAGCCCCCCCCCCCAGGGCGGGGCCAGTCCTGGCAGAACACTAAACTCGGTCTCCAGCAGAGTGCCATGGCAGGCAGGGTGGGACCAATAGAGCAGGGAGTCGTACATGGGGACAGCATTTTTCAAATATTAACCTTATATGGGAGGTGTGGTATGCAGTGAGGTAACGGTGCTCAGCACCAGCATCCGGTATGCCTCTCCACAGCTTAGGCTCCGGCAGCTGCTCACTCTGGCCTCTGCCAGAGGTCAGTCATGTGTCAAACACCCCCCCCCCCCAAAGAGGAGGAGGAGGAGAGCAGTCAATACTCAGTCCTCCCCTCTGACTCCTCAGGTCAGTTCTTGAATCCAGGACGACGGTGTCACAAGTGGAACACCTGCTGCTGTACCAGTGGGCCGGCAGCAACAAGGAAAACTTAGACCTTAGTGTGGAAAGATTTTCTTGTTGTTGTTCCCCTATGCAGCTCAACCCATTGTGATCAAGTCTGGTTACAATCCCAAATTATCTAGTCCATCCCTTTAAATAAAATGTATAAAACCTTCCAGTGTCTCCTAGTCCATCCCCAATTCTTTAGCCACAGGCCTTAACCCTGAAGGTTTATTCACCTTGTGCTTCAGCTGCCAAAGATAGGTCGGTGGCTTCACAACCCATTTTCATAAGGTTCTTAAAAGAACTTAATCACCTGTACCCTCCAGTGAGGGTTCCTGTCTTTCCATGGGACCCGAATCTCTGCATTGCCCAGATTGTAGGGGCTCCTTTTGCGCTTGTGGCAACTGCTGCTTTGAAATGTGTCACCTGGAAAGCAGTTTTCCTAATGGCAGTGACATCTGCCAGAAGGGCGAGCGAGCTGCAAGCCCTCTGAATAGATCCGACTACATCATATTTCATAGGGAGATGGTAGTCCTTAGAACTAACAGAAAATTCCTCCCCACAGTGGTGTTTGAATTTCATTTGAATCAGTTACACTATCAGCATTCTTTACAGCATTATAGATTGAGGTAGTGCTCCTGACCAGTCGGAACACTCCTTTCCCCTGCATGTGAGATACACTTATTCTGTGAAGAGCATCTCACACGTAGATGCCCTGGAAACGGGAACAAGTTTTAAAAAATATGTATATATTATTGATCGTTCTTGATCAATATTATATTAATTCGTACCCCGTCGCCACTCGTTCCTTTATTAGAGTGATTTCACTTGTCGTCAGCTTGAGCCAGAACAACTCAGCTTTGCTGTTCTCACTCCAGCCAAACACGCATGAAACCCCTCTTACACAGCAACAAGTGGCTCCAGGAGACGTATTAACATATACAGTGGCATGAAAAAGTATTTGCCCCCTTCTTGATTTTCTCTACTATTGCATATTTGTCGCACTGGATGTTTTCAGGTCTTTAGACAAAATGTAATACTAGATAAAGGGAACCTGAGTGAACAAATACTGTAACACTTGTTTTTTTTTTTACTTATTTCATTTATTTAATGAAAAAAGTTAACCAACATCAACTGGCACTGTGTGATAAAATAATTGCCCCCTAGTTAAATCAACCCAAATAAAGGGATAATTAGAGTCAGCTGATTGAACACAGCCAGGCTTGATTACAGCCAGCCCTGCTCAATATAAACCTCACTTATTTTGACCCTTACCATCAGAGTCACGTTGCCAGCACAAAGATTCAAAAAGCACATTATGCCACGATCAAAGGAAGTTCCTGAAAAGATCAGAAAAAAAGTTGTTGCTATCTGTCAGTCTGGAAAGGGTTACAAAGCTATTTCTAAGGCTCTGGGACTCCATCGAACCACAGTGAGAGCCATAATCTCCAAATGGAGAACACTTGGAACAGTAATGAATCTTCCCAGGAGTGGGCGGCCTGCCAAAATTACTCCAAGGGCGCAGCGTAAAATCATCCAGGATGTCTCAAAGGATCCTAAAACAACATCCAAAGAACTGCAGGCTTCTCTTGCCTCAGAAAGGGACTGGGCAAAAATGGGCTTCATGGGAGAGTAGCAAGGCGGAAACCACTGCTAACCAAGAAGAACATAAATGCTCGTCTCTCATTTGCCAAGAAGCACCTGGATGATCCACAAGCCTTTTGGGAAAATGTTCTATGGACAGATGAGTCCAAAGTGGAACTTTTTGGATGACATGGATCCCATTATGTCTGGCATAAAGCAAACACAGCATTCCACAGTAAGAACATCATACCAACAGTCAAACATGGTGGTGGTAGTGTGATGGTGTGGGGATGCTTTGCCTCAGGACCTGGACGACTTGCCATGATGAAGGAACCATAAATTCTGCTCTGTACCGGAAAATTCTTAAGGAGAATGTCCGGTCATCCGTCCATCAGCTGAAGCTGAAGCGTAGTTGGGTCATGCAGCAAGACAATGATCCAAAACACAAAAGCAAGTCCACATCAGAATGGCTGAAAACAAGTAAAATTAAAGTTTTGGAGTGGCCTAGTCAAAGTCCAGACCTAAACCCAATAGAGATGCTGTGGTAGGACCTGAAAGGAGCAGGTTCATGCTCGAAAACCTACCAGTGTTACTGAATTAAAGCAGTTCTGCGAGGAAGAGTGGGCTAAAATTCCTCCACAGCGATGTGAAAGACTGATATTGAATTATAAGACGCGTTTGGTTGCAGTCATTGCAGCTAAAGATGGCATAACCAGTTATTAAGTGTAAGGGGGCAATTACTTTTTCACACAGTGCCAGTTGGTGTTGGTTAACTGTTTTCATTAAATAAATGAAATAAGTAAAAAAAAAAGTGTTATTTGTTCACTCAGGTTCCCTTTATCTAATATTACATTTTGTCTAAAGACCTGAAAACATCCAGTGTGACAAATATGCAACAATAGAGAAAATCAGGAAGGGGGCAAATACTTTTTCACGGCACTGTAAATTCCAGCTCAGGAGAGCAGAAGCTCTACATTTTGGCTGTTAAGAGAGTGCTGAGCTATTACTTGGATCACAGAAAAGATGCAGGGTCCACTAACACTCAGTTATTTGTCACCTACTGTGAAGTGGAGAAGGGAGAACCAGCATCCAAGAGAACCATTTCTTATTGTATAGTTTACTGCATATAGTTCTTTTATGACAGAGCTGACAAGCTGCCACCTGAAGGCCTTAGGGCTCATTCCACTAGGGGTACCTCTAGTGACAGTGCTGGGGAGTTTAAAACATGAGTCAGATTGGGACCATTGGTGTAAAAATGTGGATATAAAGAGGAGCCTACTGGGTTAAAACATTATCAGTGGCAGATTTTGAACAGTTCACATTCCCTTTATTTAGATATTGTTATAGAGCAGGTGCATCAATTTGGACCCACTGGTAAAGTGAAGAGGGGTCATTTCTGGACAGGATGCAACTTTTGCCCTTGGTACATGTTAACACTGTTTCTGGGTACTGTACCTCTGCCTCAGTGGCAGCAGCAAGGGGTATTGCCTTACAGAAAATCTGTACACCTAGTATCCCCCTTCCATCTTAGGGTGATCGCTACGAATGAGGGAAAGCCTTATCTCATTAAAGCACTCAGTGGCTCTTGCTATTGAAGGATTCTTTTGATATCCAGTCCTTTCCCCACTGACTGACCTCATTAACCACTCCCTAAGTCTGGGGCAGTTTCCGGCAGCCTGGAAGACTGCCACAGCCACCCCAATACTGAAGAGTGGTGACAGCACCTCCCCCAATAAGTACCGTCCCATGTCTGTTCTCCCACCACTCTCGAAAGCACCTGAAAAAATTATAGCCACCCAACTCACTGAGTACCTGCTTGTTCAGTAATCAACTTTGCAGGGAGCAGCATGGTTTCAGATCTGGACACAGTACAACTACGGCACTCACTGAGTTCTCTTATTTTATTCATTCTGCCCTGGATAGAAACCACCTAGCTGGAGCTGTCTTCAACAACCTGTCAAAGGCCTTTGATACAGTCCCCCACCCCTTACTCTTAAGCGCACTCTGCCACATAGGTCTGTCTCATGGACCAGTCTCCTGGTTTACCAGTTACCTCACAGCTAGATCACAATGTGTCAAAATAAACACCCCCCTCTCAACCACCCTGCCAGTCCGCTCTGGGGTTCCTCAGGGCTCCATCCTCAGCCCTCGATTATTCAGCATCTGCCTAAACACCTTGCCCAATTCCTCCTCCAGCAACCTTCTACTCTATGCAGACGATGCAGTTCTTTGTGCCTTGCACTTAGATCCCACAGTATTGCAGTCCTCCTTCCAACACACATTTAACCAGACTGAAAACTGGTTCATAGACCAAAGACTTGTGGTCAATGTAAAAGACAGACCTTGTTTTTTGCCCACCAACAGAATAAAGCCAAGAGTGCGCAGCCAACAATCCTCTCCCACTCTCTCCTTCCTCTAGAACAGGTCTATACATATAAATACCTGGGCCTTACATTTGATTCCAGCCTCTCCTTCCATTCACACACTGTCACACTCTCATCAGCCGTAAATGTCCATATAGGCCTATTGTATCGGCACAAGGATTGCCTACCTCCGGCAGCCCTTAATCTTACTGTCACCTCCTCAGTCCTCTCCCTAGTCGATTCTGGGCTCACTATCTACTTGGCCACTGATCACACAACCCTTAACAAAATCCACCTGGCCATAAACAAAGTGCACAGACTCCTCTCCAGGGCAGACAAGCGTACCCATACTTGTACCCTATATGCCCTGACAAATCTCACCCTGGATGAAAAGCTATTTTATCAAACATGTCTCCTCATAAAGAAAATGCACCTGGGGCTTACCCCCTTGGGGGTTTCTGCCTCTCTCTTATCCTCCCACACCTCGGTGAACACCCGCACTGCCAACTGGCAGGTGTGGTCCATCCTGAGGGTTAGAACCTCCTTAGTCCAACGGTCATTCCCACACAGGGCCCCAGTCTGGTACAATGACCTCCCCTCAGACATCTCTTCCATCTCCAAATTAGGACCTTTCAAGTCAGCCTTCGAAGAGCACATTCTTGCTTCACGGTGCTGCCAATGTACCAGCTAGTGCTGGGTCATCTATCTATCATCTTACGGGACCACCCCGCCACTGAGCTCCTGCCGATAGGGCTACCAGACATTACCTATTAACAATGCCTCCTTTGGCTGCACTCACAAGATATCTGTCTAATTCTCTACTTCACTGTAAATATCAAACCTGTTACTCCCTCCCTCAATCAGCAAACTTATTGTTCTCTTGAAAACTGTAAAATACAGCTCTCGATAACTCATTCAATGCAATGTATAGCTGATCTGGATTCTGCAATCTTGTATAACTGGAAAAACTAACCTTTATCTGCCATTCTACGTCTGTATGTATTAAGTGTTTGTTTTTTCTGACACGGAGCCTTTGTAAATGAGTCGCTGACTCAAAGGTTGTAATTCTAAAGTCTGTTAAATAAAATAAATAAAGCAACTACCTGGAAAACAGTACACACTTCTACAAAACACTACTGTCTGGACATAAAGTCCAGGAGGGATGCCAGCTTTGGCAGTGTTGTTTTGCAGAACCTTTTCTCTAAATAGGTTCTGTACCAAGCCTCCCAGGGTACTGCTATGGAGTCTGCAGTTGTTAAGCATAAGTGAGGGATTTCTGGGGTTTGAAGTAAAAGTACCACGATAATACTGCTTTTTCCAAAGGGATCCCTCACTGTGTTTAACAATCCCTAATCTTGCCCCTCTCCTTTGGAAACTGGCAAAAGGTTCACACAAGAATCAGTTTTTTCTGTATGCTTGAGCATTACTTGTTGCACTGCCTTTTTACAGTTGATTTTCAGTGGTCTCAGTTGTTTTGTTTTTTATATTGTCAGCCATTCTGAAACAATTTTTTTTTTTATTTGTATTTTATTCCTTTTATGAAAAAATAGTACAAAATACAGACATACCTTCTACATGGTCACATACCAACAGGAAATTATTCCATACATATATAGGATAATAGTATCCTCTACTTATACCTCTAATATGGAGGCAACCTTTAATTACTAATTACCTTTAACAATGTAAAATACATCTGTGGAACTGTAGCCCATAGCACATGGCAATAAACTTTTATAAAACTTCCATAATGTCCAACGAAAAGTCCGGTGCCCTCGAAAGGGCTAATGGTGCCATGTATAGAACCATATGTCTATAACTAAGTCTAATAAATCAGTCGCCTTAAAGGAACTTCAGCCTAACCATGGGAATTATATAACATCTAGACAGGTACAGTTACACCTGAAAAATCCCATATGTCTAAAACAATGTGACTTTATCATTCCCCACCTAACTATGGAGGAGAGCATTAAACTATAGATTAAACTACTATACTCTTGGAAAAAAAAAAAAAACTATCACTGTAGTAGTCACTCCTCCTAAACAGTTTTAATTAAATCCCACATCAAACCACATATTTTGCCCCCAATTAAAGAACCCAGAATCAGAGCTCAACAAACCCCCAAGGGAGAAACTCCCCTTATAAGGAGACAGCATTATTTTATCAAATTAAAATAAGAGTCCTTCAGGTTGCACTGTCTGAATCCTCAGCTGCAGGGTTGTTCTTTCATGCGGCAGCCATCTTCGCGGCCCACTTGCCTGCATCAACAGGGTCTGTAAATATATAAACTTTGGCATCAAATATAATGCGCAGCTTTGCAGGAAATTGAATGGTATGGGATATATTTAGGTCTCTAAGAATGGAATGAACCCCATCAAATGTCTTCCCTCTAAGATGAATCGCATATGAAATATCTGGATAAATATGTACCAGGTCTCCTTCCACACTTAGTGGCCCATATCTCTTAGCCATATTCAGAATAGTATCTCGGGACCCCATGCTATCCAAAATGACCATCATGCCTCTAGGAAGCTGTACCGTTGTCTTACCTCTGTGTGGAATGCAGTAAGCCTTAACCACAGTGAAGTCAGTGTTTGCCATGTGCACCCGAAATTGCTCAAAGAGCCAGTCCTTAATAAACAATTGAGCTGAATCCCCTTCCGAACCCTCTGGTAGGCCAATAAGCCTCACATTCTGACTCCTTTCTTGATTTTCCAATAGCTCTAGCCTGGTATCAGCATGTTGCTGCTCCTTAACTTGTTGTGTAAGGGCACTTTTACAAGTTTCAGAGTGCCTCTTTATCTCCTCCATCTCGCCTTGTAGCAGATCCACGGTTTGTTCCACTGTGGTGAGACGGCCTGTCAGAAGATCCAGCTTCTGAGTTACCATGGTCGATGATGCTAGCAATTGTTTCATTTTGGCTCCTAGCGACTGAAGGGTCTCTTCCGAGCTTTCTGCTTCTGCAGTGCCATACTGTGCAGACAGAGTACCTGGGCCTGCGGTCAGTGTCTTTCCGACCGTCCCCAAATGGTTGATTTTTGTGAGTTTTCCCCATTGTGCAATCAGAGGGGTTAACTCACGGAAAAAGTCAATTAAGATGTAGTTTGAGCTCCGAAGCATTAGGTTTTAATTGTTTGAAATTAGATGTAGACGGAGCTGAAGTTCCAGGTGACCGCTCAGCTCGGGCTCCACAGCGCCCCCATCCATTCTGAAACAATTTTATAAACTTTTTGGAATATATTTAGATATGTTTTTTTACAGTCATTTAGTTATAGTGGCCACTGCTCACCCTAGCTTTAGAAATAAATCCGTTGTTAGAGTGCAAGAGTGAGCATGACCACACATCAGAGTTTGAATTCATTCTGATTTCCATAATTAGTGTAAAATTCTAAAGCTCCGGGGCAACCCATGCCAGGGGAATGATGCAGTTGTTAACGTGCAGCTGACACCTTCAGGAGAACTTTAACAAAATATAATATTTAGACACAGTTCAGCTTGCATTTTGTATTAGTTCAGTACTTCTCCCGTTATTTATTACTGAGGTCATTTGCATGAAAACAGAATCTTTGCTGCTGAGGAGTTTATCTGTTCCTGTTGCTTTATCCCCAACCTAAGGTCATAATGCACTGCTTATGACATCAGTTTCTCCCATGACAACAGATTGTGATGTCACAACAAAGGACTTTGACTTGAAGTAGAGAGTAAGTTATAGAGGCAGATGAACTCTTAAGGGATAAAGATAATGTATTCATGCAAATTTCCTAAGTAATAATTAATGGGGAGGAGAAATCTACAGACTGTATATGCAATGCAGGCTGAATTGTAACTTATGTTTTTCAACATTTTCCTTGAGGCGTCCATAGCTGTTTAAACATAAGGAGGGATCCCTTTGGAAGAAACAACATGGTGAGTGATTTATTTATTTTTTTTTCCATATAGTTCTCTTTTTTTTTTTTATAGCAAAAATGTATTTCTGACAGCCTTGGATTAATCCTCAGTGTATTTTAAATTTTCTCGGATACTTGTTTTTTTTCTATTATATTTTTATGCACCTGGAGCCCTGGCAGGTGGCTGTGGCCCTCCTTTGGAGGGATTTACTCTCGGGGCTGCGCATCCCCGCTCTTGCCGACCCCCACTTGTTCCCCCATGGCTTAACCCCCAAGTGGCAGGGCCTGGGAGGAGGGTGCCAGCCCCCAGAGCATAATCCAGAAGCCGGGGCTGCGATGGACCATCATGGAGCCTGCCAGCTCCTTTTCCACTGTTTTCTACTGCCCCGCCTCCCCTACCAATGTGAAGATATAGGTACCTGCCTCCCGACCCGTACTGCCCTCCGGTCATCGATAGAGGGCAGTCAGCAAGTAAGATGACAAACCCTCCCTCCCCTGGAGAGGAGAGCAGTCCTCTGGATGCTCGATCCTCTCTTGCTCCGTGCCGACCTTCGGTGGTCTGGGCTGCTAGTGTGGTGCAAGGTGTAGTGACCAGCACCTCAACCTCCAGTGCCAGTGGGCCAGCCCATTTCTCAGATACTTTTAAAACCCCTTTTATGGCTGATTTTGTATTTAATGACTCGAGTCCTTAAAGATGGCTGCCATTCGCAATTTTTAAATATCTCTTCCATCAAAGTTGTCTGTTAAATGTACATACTAGAGTCTTACTGTGGATGTAGTATAGAGCTGCAACATGTTTCTGATGGTTAACAGCCCTGTACCAAGATAAATTTTTTTTTTTCATGTTGAGCGTGGCACAGGAGCAGGAATTTTTTAAAACTCCAAAATCTTATATCTTAATCCAGGAATGAAAGAAAGCAAACAGAAAAATGGGTATATTAATGTTTTTAGCAGAAAATCATTATTACTGAAAAAAATTGCACGGTGACTAACAAATACTACTGCTTAAAGCTTTTTGTAATATAGCAGGTGAACCCCTTTATCACACTGATTACCAGTGTGATCAAACGCCATAATAACCGGGTGTGATGTCATACCCAGTTACATTATTACAGCATTTGGAGCACTCACACTTCACTTTCTGTCTTGGGGAAACTTCACTTCTAGGGACATGGATATGTTGTTCATCCACACTGTCTGGCAGGTATCCTTGCCGCTTTAAATCTTGCCGGAAGGTCTTCAAGCTGGCTCTTCCCACCCACCCGGGTGGTAAAACTCTCGGCTCCGCCCCATGACGCCAGATCTTCCTTACCGCTTGGAAGCTCAGGTTCCCTCCTTAACGCTCTGCGTATAAGACTGGTTCCTAACTCTTCGGTTTTCCGAAATTAAAGTTTAAGGTTTTCTAGACTTCGGTCAACTATTTCCCTTGTGGCTGCGATGGACAAATCGACTCCCGGTTTCTGGAGATGCCCATGCGGGCAGAAGATGTCTCGGACGGATCCGCACTCCACATGCATCTACTGCTTGGGCCTTGAGCACGACCCGCAGGCTTGCGACCTGTGCTCTACTTTCTCGGCCTTCGTCCTGGAAGACCATGCTGCCCGTCTGCAACTTGGGCGACCCGAAAAGTGCTACCCTCCAGTAAAGTCGAAGGAGGCCCAGTTGGCGGTTTCCGCGGCGGAACAGCTAGAGCAGATGATCGCCCTCGAAGAGGAGGCGGCACGGGCCGCATCTTCCTCAGCCGCGGCATTTATCCCGCTCTCCCTGGGATCCTCATATTCTGCTTCCTTTAAGGAGCTTTGTCTGTCCCTCTCCACTAAGGGAGAGGGACCAACATCTGCTGGACCTTCCTCTCGGTCCAAAAAGAACAAGGGTAAGTCCCTCCGTCGACGCTCTTGGGAGCGGGAGAGGTCCCCCTCCCCGAGTGGTCGACCATCGACTTCGGTCGATCCTTCGGCTTCGGCCACTGGTTTCACGGTGTCCCTGTCAGGTCAGTTGACTGAGACTCCCGTCGATGCAGTTGCGATCTTTCTCAACCCGTTGGACGGGTTGTCGACCGGCGAAGCCGAAAATCCTCTCTGGCCGGTTCCCCCGGTGGTGGTTGAGGATCCCGTGGGCTTGCCAGTGCCTCCGGTTCTGGAGCCCTCGGGTGACCCCTCCGAGCCGAGGGGAGAGCTAGTTTCCCCCACCCCTTCCCCGCACCCTCCTCGGAAAAGCAGAGGTTCGCGGTCCAGCCGATCCCGCCACCACAGGCGGTCCGGCACCCGTGTATGGCGCCCGCGCTCGTCCTAAATCCTCCTGACAGGGAGGCTTCGATGCAAAGTTGCGTCGACGATATGAGGACCTCATGTGGCAACAGCTTCTTCTGGCCGGAAACAAGCCGACATCGTCGCCTTCCCTGGCCATTAAGTGGCTGTCACCGGAGTGGCCGAAGCAACCCCTCGCTTTAGCCGAGGCGCCCATTTCCAGGCCTGTTGCTCAGCTAAAACCAGCTGCTCCACCGATTCTGGTGGAACCTCCGCCTCCACAGCCGTTGTTTGGGGCTCCGACCAAGAACTCTCTGTCGGCCCAGGGTCTGCCCCATCGGCTGTCCGTCACCCTCACTCCCGATCGCCCTCGGCAGGTGGAGGGTGGTTTAGGCCTGAGGCAGTTCTTTGCGGACTCTTCTGAGTCCGACGACGATTCCTCCCTTTTCTTCAGGCGAGTGGACTTGGAGTCCTCTGGAGGTCAGTCGCTGGACGATAGCCCTTCATCCTTCCTGGGTTTGCTTAGGCTCATCTCGGAGTCCACCGGGATGCAGCTCGAGCCCGTATCCAAGCGGGCCAAGTATCCCCTCGCGGAGATATTGGACCGAGGGGATTCTCCTACGGAGGCCTTTCCTGTGGCCGAGGCCATTGTGGGCCCGGCCTTGGAGCTCTGGCAGCGCCCTGCTTCCTGCCCTGCACCTTCCTGGCCAGGATGGCCAGGAAGTATGTGGTCCCTACCGGTTCCCTGTCTGGTTTGTCGGAACATCCCTCAGCCGAGGGGTTAATTACCGACAGTGTTTTCCGGCGTGCCAGAAACGCTAGGGACGTGGACAAACCTCCCGACAAGGAGTCCAAGAAATTGGACTATGCCGGGTGAAAAGTCTACGCTGCATCCTCCCTTGGCCTTTGTCAGGCCAGCTCGGCCATGCTTATGGCACATTTCTCTCATGCCCTGTTGGGTTCCCTGGACGAGTTAGTCCCTCATCTCCCGGCTGACCTGCAGACCACAGTTAGGCAGGTGCGGGACCAGGGCAGGGCAGTGGCCAAGCAGCAACTTAAGACTGTTCTGGACATTGGAGACTCATGGCCCAGGTCAGTCGTGGCCGCAGTGGCTATGTGTTGCCGGGCATGGCTGAGGATATCCACTTTCACATCGGATACCCAGCACAAGTTGGCGGATGTCCCCTTCCTGGGGACCGACCTCTTCGGCCCTGGAGTGGAAGGTCACCTCCAGAGGATCGAGAAGTCCAATGCCACCTTGGACTCGGTCTCATCCGCTCAGAGGGACAAGGGCCGCAGACCACAGCCTAAGCTCTTCCGTCCGTCTGCGCCCGCGGCACGTCCGGCCCAGCAACATCAGGGCCAGCAGGCTCGTGCTTGGCATCCCAAACCCAAGCCTGCAGCTTCCTCCTCCAGGAAGCAGGGAGGTAAAGGCCCAGGAGGTCCCTCGGCGGTCCCCTCAAGCCTGCCCAGTGACGGGTTGAGGGTGTCGCCTAACCTCTCACCTCACCCCAGGTTCCCCCGTGAAGCGGCTTCACCACTTACTTTCCGCCTGGTCCGTTATTACCGCAGACCGGTGGGTGTTGGAAGTGGTGGGAAAGGGCCTACCTCTGGAGTTCAGGCAGGCCCGCCCTTAGGAACACGTGCTTTTCGGGGCCTACCGGGGTCCGCGAGCCTCACTGTCGGCGCCAGAGCCGACATCGCTATCCTCCTCGAGAAGGAGGTGATCAGAGGGGTGGCGGATCCTCCCTCAGACCCAGGGTTTGTGTCCAGGTACTTCCTGGTTCCGAAACAGACGGGGGGCTCACGCCCCATTCTCGACCTGCACGACCTAAACAAGTTCCTAAGGTCTCGGACCTTCAGGATGGTCACTCTGGCTCAGATAATACCATCCTTGGAACACGGCATGTGGTTCTGCTCTCTGGACCTGCAGGACGCGTTCTTTCATGTCCCTATCTGTCCGTCACATCAGAGATTCCTTCGCTTTCGAGCGGAAGGATCCCTTTTCGAGTTCCGAGCCATGCCCTTTGGCTTGTCTCCTGCTCCCAGGGTCTTCACCAAATGCATGGCAGTGGTGACAGCATTTCTGTGGCGCCGAGGGGTTCGGGTGTACCCTTACCTGGACGATTGGCTGATAGCAGCCCCCTCTAGACGGGAGGTGGAGCGGTCCAGGGATCTGGCCCTCCAGGTTTGCTCTCAGGTCGGTCTCCTCATCAACGAGGCCAAATCGGAACTTGAACCGAAGCAGGTGATTCTCTTCATCAGGGCAGAGTTAGACTCTCTTCGAGCCAGAGCACGGCTCCCAGCGGACAGGGCCGAGGTTCTTTTCTCCTTTGCCCGATCATTTCTGGTTGGGCAATTGCGCCCTGCCCGGGACTTCCTGCGCCTCCTGGGTCTCATGGCGGCCTGCACCAGCGTGGTCCGTTGGGCCCGCTGGAACATGCGCCCCCTTCAATGGGAACTGGCCAGCCAGTGGTCTCAACGCTGCGATCCATTGGACCAGCTAGTGACGGTGACCCAGGGGATGTGGAACGCTCTCCAGTGGTGGATCGTTCCAGCTCATCTGCAGGACGGCATCCCGTTTGTCCGCCCCGAGCCGACGGACTCTCTATCGACCGATGCCTCTCTGATGGGTTGGGGTGCCCATCTAGGGGAACACCGAGCGCACGGCTTCTGGTCCCCGCATGAGTCCCGATGCCATATCAACCTGCTGGAGCTCCGAGCGGTCCACCTAGCTCTCACTGCCTTCGCTCCATTTCTTCGGGGTCAAGTGGTTCGGGTCCAGACGGACAATACCACGACCATGTACTACCTAAACCGCCAGGGCGGGATGCGCTCCATGCTTCTATGCAAGGAAGCTCTCCACATTTGGTCATTCGTGCGCAGCCTGGAGGCAGATCTCCTAGCCATTCATGTGGCAGGAGCCTCCAATACCCTGGCTGATGCCCTAAGCCGGATAGGGGCTGTGTCCCACGAGTGGGCTCTCCTGCCGGAGGTAGTACAAGATCTGTTCTCCCATTGGGGTACACCTCAGGTGGACCTGTTTGCCTCCAGGGAGAACGTGAAGCTGAGACTGTTCCATGCCCGCCCTCCTCAGCAGGGCTCGCTGCAGGGGGATGCCTTCTCGAGGCCATGGACCCCGGGCCTCTTCTACGCCTTTCACCCATTCCCTTTGATTCACAAGGTGCTTCTCAAAGCAAGGAGGGACAAGGCGCAGGTGATTCTGATAGCCCCAGACTGACCCCGCCAGTACTGGTACCCAGATCTCCTCAGCCTCAGCTTCAGGCTCCCGAGGCAGCTTCCAGCTCGTCCGGACCTGCTCTCAGTCAATCAGGAGAAGGTGTTCCATCCGGACCTTCAATCCCTGCACCTGATGGCCTGGTTCCTGAGCGGCTAGAGTTCCAGGCCTTGGGTCTTTCTGACGAGGTCCTCAATGTAGTTGAGGCGTCCCGTAAGGAGTCGACCAGAAAATGCTACGCCTTCAAATGGAAGAGATTTTCCATTTGGTGTCAGGGTAAGGGCCTTGACCCTTCCTCCTGTTACTTGGCAAGCATATTGGACTACCTATGGTCCCTTTCTCAGCAAGGGCTTAGGTCGACGACCCTTTAAGGTGCACCTGGCAGCCATCTCTGCTTACCGGGCGCGGGCCGGGAAGCAGTCGGTGGCACAGGAAAAAGTGGTCGGGCGCTTTTTCAAAGGCCTTGATCACATTTCCCCTCTGGTGCGAGAACCTCCACCTCCGTGGGATTTACTGCTGGTATTGGCAAAGCTCATGAGCAAGCCATTCGAACCAAAGCACAGGTGTGATCTCTCTCACCTGTCGTGGAAGACCGCCTTCTTGGTGGCTATTACGTCAGCCAGAAGGATGGGAGAGCTCCAGGCGCTCTCCATCGAGTCTCCTTACCTGGTCTTCCACAGGGACAAGCTTGTCCTGTGCCCCCACCCGAAATTCCTTCTGAAGGTGATGTCGGAGTTTCACCTTAACCAGGTGTTGACTCTGCTGGTGTTCTACCCCAATCACACCTCGGAGGCCGAATATAGGCTCCATACTCTGGACCCTAGAAGGCGCCGCATTATAAGCAAGACGGCTGAAATTCGGGAGAGGTTCACCAGCTGTTTGTCACCCACGCTGAAGCCGCACCTGGCAGACCTGCAGCCACGCTGACGTATAAGCAGGTGGGTCACCTCCTGCATAGATCTCTACTATAAGTTGGCGGGCATGCAGCCTCCCAGAGGGATAAGAGCTCATTCTACCCGCCATACTGCTGCATCGGTGGCTGCTTCCAGGGACGTCCCTATCCAGGAAATCTGAAGGGCTGCTACCTGGAAGTCAGCACACACCTTCATCACCCACTACCACATCGACCTTGAGTCACGCCGGGATGCTGGTTTTGGGGCCTTGGTTCTCCAGTCTCTTTTCCCTAAGTAGGGGGTGTGCGTCTTGCCTCCCTCCTCCCGGAGAACTGCTAGGAGTCTGCCAGACAGTGTGGATGAACAACATATCCATGTCCCTAGAAATACAGGTTACTCACCTGTAACAGGAGTTCTAGGAATGGTATACATTGTTCATCCACACGACCCACCCGACCTCCCCGGCTTCGACGCATGACCTGAGCTTCCAGCGGGCCAGATCTGGCGTCATGGGGCGGAGCCAAGAGTTTTACCACCCAGGTGGGTGGGAGGAGCCAACTTGAAGACCTTCCGGCAAGATTTAAAGCGGCAAGGATACCTGCCAGGCAGTGTGGATGAACAACATATACCATTCCTAGAACTCCTGTTACAGGTGAGTAACCTGTATTTTTTTGCTTATGTCCCTGCACCAGTTATAAAAAAATAAAACGTGAGCAACTGTGTGCTTATAAAGTTTGTTTTACACACCCTTGGTGTGTGATTACTACATAACCTCTCGAGCTTCACTTTGACGTTTATGGGTCATCACACACTTAGAGTGTGGAAAAAAACTTCATAACACGCAATTGCTTATGCATTAGTCTCTATATAATGATACAAACACAGTTGCAATTCATTGTATCAGCTGTGTAGCAGTAGCGGTACACACAGTCGGTAGGACAGCAAGGTGAACTCCACAACTAGGGAGCACAGTGTTTTATTAATGTACAGTTTTCTTCAGCCGCCAGGAGTGCCAGGGGATGATACGTACTGTGTGCTTTTTTAAAGGGGTACACTGTCAACCATTTTAGCATCATATCATTTCTGGCTGAAAACCCGTATTTTATGATTGCTTACCTTCTCTAAAATTCATTGATGTTGCTGGTTGCTTTACCTGCTTCTTTTCTTAGTGGACCTAAAATGCATGGTAATGGTGTAATTATACCCAACCTTGTTTTATTTTAAATCCTTGATCAACTCTTATTTCATGCTTCCTGAACATAAGGAACACCACCATAAAGTGTAGTCACTCATGATGCAGTAGTCTCCTCTCCTCCCACTGCATCATGGGTGGCTAGTCTGTGCATGGGTGTTCCCAAGTCCAGCAAAGATGTAGTGGAAGCTGATCAAGGAATGTAAACAAACATGGTTTTGTGCTGTAACACCACTATGGTGGACAGTCTGTTTTTCACTTTTAAAAAGAAAAAAGGACTCAGAATCATACAACCAGCTACATCAGCAATCTTTACAGAAAGTAAGCAATCATAAAATGTGTTTTTTAAACTAGGGACAGTTTGAGGCCTAGGGGGGTTGACAGTATACCTTTAATCTACGTCACCTGATACGAACAGTTGGCAATGTGAGGCACCAAGAGAGCTGGTCACATGACCCCCTGTACCTGGCAGTGCCCAGATTGGCATGGCGTGGTGTTTGGCAAGGCTCCCATTACAGTTATTTCCACTTCAACTAAAGAAACCAACTAATTCAGCCAAATCACCATTTTTACCAACAGCGAGTAGCTTCAGTAAATTTTTGACACTTCAGTCCACACCAACTGATCCTAGTAGCTCCAATAATAAACTTTTTATTGGTGGCTGTACCGTTCCAGAGTCACACGGTGTGACACTATAGAAAGCAGTGCCACCCATATGAAATGTCCTTCAACAATTATTTTTTTATTTGAAATTTCTAAATTCTTCACATGTTGTAATGAGCTTTGAAATAAGTAAATGTCGGTATGTAGGGTGGGGTATGAACCTGATGTGTAAGGTTTTATTATTTCTTAATTTATTGTAATGCAGGAGTGGGATAACACACGAAACTGAGAGGTAGCATGAGTGCAAATTATAACACTACGACTTTTGCAGTCTTAACACTTGTATGTCACAATAATAAAAGTAAAAATAAACACATCACACTAATGCTGAGTCAGTTGTTGTTGATTCTAGCCAGTTCTTGTTTACATATCTTGTTTGCCTTGCCCTAGTGTTACCCCATTTTGGCATGGCAGGGGGAAATATGGATAATGTCCTGCAAGGCAAGGTAAATACCAGTATGTCACTAGCTCATACTCTTTTTGGGATGGAGAGAAACTTTCAGAAGGTACAGTAACTTAACCTGACTCCAAGCTGTAGGCATTTGCCTTGGCATTTGCAAAGAAAACCATTGCACAGAACCTCAGTGGCCACATGGCTCCTACATTGGCTCAGTGGGCTTCCAGGTTGGTCTCCTATGTGATCACTAAAAAGGTCCAATGTGCTGTACAAAACAACCTGCACAAATTTCCAGGGTTTTATTTAACTCTAAAAATTGATTAGTGTTTTGCTCATAAAAGTTCTAAAACATTGTGAAAATGCACAGCACTTGCCTCACTGTGTTTAACAAACATAACACTTCTAGAAAACCTTGATAAATGCTTTCTGTACAGTTAGTATTGTCCCAAGGAAAAAAAACTGCTTATCAATTATTTAAAACCCTGATTTCACAAGATGTGGGACCCGCTGGAGCAGGCAGTACAGGATGGTCTTTTTCCAATGCGACAGGGAATGAGATAGCGGTAAAAGTTTAGAGTCTAGTAACAATACCATAGAAACTATGTCAAAATCATGATTGTGCTTACCTACTGAATAGACCTGACTTGTAGTTAATATTAACCTCATAGGTTCTCTTGAGTGCTATATATGTTGCCCAAGACAGGGGAATGTGTACTGCTAATGTTGAAATGATGCTGGACACTGGCAGTACTTGCTCCTGTACATTTTGAACACTTTAAATGAAAACATAAAAAAAACCTCAAGTAGATGTAATTGAACAAAATTACAGTAGTGAAAATATTAAAAACAAGTTTCAAAAACAGATTTTCATGCAGAAGCAATGTCTATTAACCCGATATACCCATTAGCGCCATATGGCGTCAGAACCATCCATTGCTTGACCTGACCCAGAATGGTGGCATCAGATAGAATGAGTTAAAACAGAAAACAGCTGCACTAGCTGAACATCTAGATAAGTAATACATATATAAATTACAGAGCTTTAGATGGCACATAAATAAGACATTAGACAATTTAATAACATAATTTATATAAGTTCATAAAGTGCAGCTGCCACTCTTCTCCTACAAGGGATTGAGGGGCACATTTTCTGTGTGCAGAGGTGTTTGAATTTATAGCATGCATATTGAGGATCTGTGAAAAATCCAGAGAATAATGCTGCTTGTCAATAAGACCCTTGATGCTGCTCATTTTCTTTGTGCATAAAAAATAAATCAGAAAACATAACATCCTGGACAATTTCAGGATCCTAAGTGATAACAGCAAATTTCACATTTTGGTAGGAGACATATTTTTGCTGTGTGTAATCTGGATTTGTTATAAGGTTCTTCTTGATGGGCAACTTTGTTCTTTCGTGTGTTTTTTTTGTTTATTCTTTTTATTGAAATTTCTGCCAAATAAGACAGACACACATAGAAACATAGACTTTGACGGCAGATAAGGACCACTTGGCCCACGTAGTCTGCCCATTTCCCTACCTAGAGGATAAGCTGCAGATCCTGTTTAACCAACAGCCTATTTCTTCCTACCCCCCCACCCCACAAAAATTGCCTTATGTCTGTCGCATGCATTCTTGAATTCTCCCACAGTTTTAGACCCCACAACCTCCTCAGGAAGGCTGTTCCATGTATCCACCACCCTCTCTGTGAAAAAATACTTCCTCACATTGCCCCTGAGCCGTCCCCCTCTATCTTCAAATTGTGTCCCCTTGTTCTTGCACATCTCTTTTTCTGAAAGATGCTATCCTCTTGGACTTTGTTGATTCCACTGAGGTACTTAAACATTTCAATCATGTCCCCCCTCTTCGTCCTTTCCTCAAGGGTATACATATTAAGCTCCTTTAGCCTCTCCTAGTATGGCTTCTCTTGTAGACCCTGCACCATTTTAGTTGTCCTCCTCTGAGCTGCCTCCATCCTGTCTATGTCCTTGCGGAGATGGGGTCTCACCAACTGTCTGTATAGGGGTATAACATAATTGCAGGTTTTGTCCCAGAGCATGGAGTACATTTTTAACAGCTGAGCTACCTGCTGAGATGCATTTATCTATTACAGATTTCCTCTGTTTTTAACAGATCCTTAATGTGTCCAATGAATTAAAGCACCTCTGAACAGAAAAAATGTGTGCCTCTGAATTCTTTGTAGGAGGAGCCTGGCGTCTGCACTTCATGAATTTAAGTTTTGTTTTCAAATTGTCTGCTGTCTATTATCTGTGGGTTATATAATGCTCTGTTATGTTTATATTTTTGTATTTCTTTTACTAGGAAGAGGCTACATTGAGTGATGCTCATTTTCAAGGAGATCCTGGTTAGGACAACCAAAAATACAGCAGTAATTTTTTTGTTTAATTGATTTAAGCATATTTTACCACAGGTTAGCAAGCAGAGCCCTGAAAGGCTTGTTTCCAGTTGTGGCAAGGGAGGGGGATAAGGAATTTGTAGGAGTACATGCAATAAGCAATTATCACAGCATAGGAAACAAGTAGCACATAAACAACTACAAATAATACTATACAAGTACAGTGTTATTTGAGTATAAATACCGAGCAGCATAAGCGGAATATAGCAGAAAGGGCTATGGAGACCACTAAGATGTCCTTCCCCCCAGCGACCACCTTTTCAGCCGCAGGGGCCCTGAATCTTTAAGCCTCTCCTCCTACAGCTGCTTCTGCCAATCTGGAGGCAGATACCAGCAGGAGGGAGATCCCTAAGCAAGCCCTGAAATTTGTTTGTTTAAACTTGACAGTGAATTTGGCATCCACACCACTTTACCTCACCGCATTTGGGAGCAAATATACCAGGGGTCGCGAGGGCTACAGAGATCACTAAGATGTCCTTTCCCATGACAATCTCCTGAAGCCGCCTCTGTGAGTTCAAAGGCTGAACCCCTTAAGCGGTTCCTTCACGCTGCGGTCCTTTGCATGAAGGACTGAGCACAAAGGACATTGAGCAGTCTGCCAGGAGTCATCCAGGAGAGACCACCGGTGACCGGTCACTCTGCCAGTATAGTTTCAGCATTTATCATGACTCTATATAGGGTCACTGTGACAGTATTCAGCTGACTTGCTGACTTCTGCAAACTCGCATCTTGGGACATGCTTTTGTATTAATAGTGGGTTAATTTATACGCTGCTGTTGCATACAGTACTTGCTCAATGGACTTATAGCCTCCTTATACTCACATTATTGGGTCTGTGCAGTGGTATTTACAGTGTCATACTTTTAATAATTGTTCTATAATTGTATACAGCTACCCCAAAGCTATCATTACAGAGATTAGAGCTCAGTCTGTTCTCTGGTTATTTGTAGAGAACCCTATTTAATCCCATTCTGAGTCACCTTTGAGTCTGTGTTTTATATTGCATTTTTTACTAGCTACCCTCCCATCTTGCATTCAGGTATTACAGTTCAGGTTGTTCTCTGGTAATTTGTATAGAACCCTATTTAATCCCTGCCGGGGTTACCTGTTGTTCTGAGTTTTATGAATAGTCTTGGCTCAGTTATTTTAACCTCTGCTTTCACAGCCCAGTAGTTCTCGGCTTGCCTGGATCAAATCTCCTGTGTATTTTACACCAGTATATTTTGCTTAGCTCATACATAGCTGGCTTGCTTCCACTTTCTCAAAGCAGTGACTGCTTTATTCTGTGCCTGACTGGTTTCACAAACTCAAAAGCTTTGATCACTCAGCCAAGGGTATTAGTAATGGGCATCTTGCTGATGTCCACTTTGGTCTCTGCCATGCTTGGGAATGCACTTTATATATCTGACTCACCCCCTCATATAAGAATATGCATGCAACCCCAACAAATGTTATCATGTTACACTATATAGCATATATACTCGCCATTTTTTCCTGCCCAAACATTGTATCAATATGATGTTGCCCCAGCTAAGAAAATATTACTGGGGGTTGTTCAGTAGGTCTGTGTAATTGAGATACTGTCCATTAATTTATTTAGCCTTAATTCATCTAATGTCTACTGGTGACATTCAATTAAACCTTGGTCCTACCACCCCCCCACCTACCTTAATCTATCACCCTGGCACTGTGCTAAGGGCCTAAAAATAGCGCACCTCAACATTAGAAGCCTCATCTCCAAGATGGATGTTCTTACAGCCTGGATGTTCCACTGCCAACCTGATGTGCTGGGGATATCTGAAACTTGGATGAAACCAACCACCCCTGACAGCTTTCATACAATCCAGGGGTATAACTTTATTCAGTGTGACTGCCCTGGTACTAAAAAAGGAGGTGCCACTGTAACCTATTTTAGGTCTCACCTCAGTGTTAGTTTGCCTAACCTTACTCCTCAGCTTGAGTCATCGTTGTAACTGTTATGGCATACTTTTACTTGATAACACTAAAACTGCTACACCTTTTCTGTATTTACTTGTCGCCTGCTGGCAGTATATCTTCTGTCTCTTCACTACTCCTCACTAACTACGTCTGTTGAAGCTGTGGTAAAGAAAAACTAATTTGTTCTCTTAGGGGTCGTTAATATTAACTGGATCACTGATTGTAGTAAATATTGCACAGGCCCTCAGCAAATTCAGGCTGATCCAGTTAATTTCTGAACCCAGCAGAAGGTCCAACAATGGCAACACATTAACCCTTATTGACTGGATACTCACCCCCTGCTTGGACTGGATTAACTGCTCAGATGTGCTGTCTGATGCAGTAAGCAACTACTCGCCCATCTTCTGCATATGGTGTGCAAAACTGACCAAGCTACCCCCCCCGACTCATCCAATTTCACAACTAATGCAGTTTTGATACTGACATTTTCAGATCAGCTGTGTCCCAAACCGATTCGTCCCCCTGAATGAGACATCTCAAGTGCCTGTCTAGAGACTCACCAAGCTAAATATATTACACTGAGCACCACTCAGTTCGGTGCCTTGCCTCCCAGACATGTGTTTTATGTATCGTTGCCCCGAAAATATGCACTTGTTTTTGTTTTATATTGCTCGTAAAATCTTCTTTACCGGTGCACAGACACTTCCTGGTTCTAAGATCCACTTCCAGTACCGCCCCACGCTCAGCAAATTTATGACGTGATCACAGGGAGAGTGAGGGGACGCACTACATTATAATGTATGGGGGACACCTTTACGATCATTTTTTAATATTATAATGGCCGTTTGGCAATGAAACGTGGGCACTGGTCAACTAACAAGAGCCTTGTTAGTCGACCAGTGCCCATGGTGTGTGGGGCTAACTTGGTAAGGCTCTTTAAGAAAGGAAATCATAAGCTCATCAGAGACTACAAACCCATTGCCATACTTCCAGTTTTAAATAAAATCCTGAAGAAAATTGTCTCCACCCAGATTACCAATTATCTCACTGCGCATGATCTCCTTTCTCTCTTGCAGCATTGCTTCCACAAGGGGCATAGCACTACTAGTGCCAGCTTATTCACACCAGTCACATTGCCGCAGGCGCGGATAGTGGTAATCTCACAGGGGTGGTCTTCATTGACCAGACCAAGGCTTTTGACATCGTTGACCACTCGCTACTCTGACAAACTTGCCTTCTAATGATATCTCCTACTCCCTACTCTGACAAACTTGGCTGTCTAGGGATATCTCCTGCTTCACTACCCTGGTTCAGAAATTATCTCTTCGGCAGATTGCAGAGGATTAAATTTGGATAGTTTATATCTGAACCTTCCTCCACAAGGGTAGGGGTTCCTCAAGGCTGTATGCTGGGGCTACTTCTTTTTGCCCTTCACAAAAACTTAATCAACCAGTGATTGTCCTACTGTTCTGTCTTTTTTTTTTTTGTGCCCCAGAGTTACCTCTCTTTCAGGCCGCCATGGACCCGGACATTCCCCTACTAGCTCCCCTCAGCCACCTATCTCATATCTGCAGCCTTCCTCGGGCTAGTCCGGTGTAACCCTTGCACCGGATGGGTCCCCTCCTCCCAGGGAAGGCACCAGCAGGGCGGAACCAGCACTACTGCTTTCTCAGACCCTCGGAGCTGCAGGCAATTGGCTCTCAGGAGTCTTCAGGGATGTCCGGGGCCGGCGTCCGTCATCCGGTTAACTTCCGGGCGGATTTTCGTTTTTCTTGTCTCCCCCCTTGTTGCGTTCGCTACCTGCAGTGCCTCCAGTCTCCACTGGGGCCGCTGCATGGAGCGAAGATGCTCCTAACCCACCAGGACAGGAGGCAGTCCGTCGGATGCTCGATCCTGCCCTTCCCTGCCGATCCCCCGCCACCGAGTCCTGCCTCGACCTGGCCGCCTGTGGGTCGAGGTAAGGCGCCAGCGCCTCAACCCTCTACGCCACCGGGCCGGCTCTACTGTTCTGTCTTGTACGCAGACACACAGTCTCATGAACTCTCCTTTGGGGGTTTCGTCTGTGGTAGCCAACGTAACTGAATGCCACTATCCCTCACCTCCCTCCTAAATTCATTGCATAATGCTTATCCTTTAAAGTCTGATTCTGACACCCCACTGATTATTCCCAAACTTAAAACCAGATCAGGGAATCCTCCTTTGCTTATGCTGCCCCTGTGTTAGGGAACTCCTCCTGCCTGATACTAGACAGTGTTCCACAGCCGTCTCATTCTATAGTAGGATCCGTGAGCATCTACTTAAAGAGAATGTCAAAGCTTTTGCTAATGACTTTTTAAATATGTTATCCCATTACCTTATGCTGGTGATAGTCATTTGAGCCTAGAAAGGACTTTTTTCATTAAAGTCAACAACGGAGGAAAGGAATTGAAAATTATGCTGAACAGATAACCAGCCAATCTCATCCACTTTTCAGTCAGCTTACCCCACCCCTGTGCTCAGATGTTTTGTGACATCTTACCAGAGAGGGCTCGGGGGCGTGCCGCACAGAAGTCAGTGGAGGAACTTTACAGGCCATTTTATATATAATAAAGCAACCTTTGCTATAAATGAAAACTATCACTCGGCTAGTAGAGGTCCCGTTTATTGAGCGATTGCCTTCATTTATATCAAAGTTTGCTTCAATATAGAAGTATACTTAAAACAGTTCTGTCACTTCTGAGTGATGTTCCGCCGTACTCTCCTTGGTTAGATGTCACAAAATGTTTGAGCACGGGGGCATGACTGACAGACTGGGAAATGGAAGGGACCGGCTATCTGTCTGTCTGGCACAATTTTCAAATAATTTCCTACCATAGTGGACTTAATGAAATTGTTCCTTTCTGGGCTCAAATGGCTATCACCAGGATAAGGTAATGAGTTAATGTATTTAAAAAGCCATTACCAAAATCTTAGACATTTCCTTTAAGGTAACAAAATGCTCCTGTCAGTGAGTTGGTTCTACCTGTTCATGTACAGTAATCTACTATGCTGTTGAATTATTGTGCAGTTATGTATAGTTCATTAGTATTACCCCAGGTAATATGTAGATTTATTACTATATAGTGTTTGTTGGAACATTGTTCTGTCTCAAAATTCCACCATACTGAAATGCTGTTCAACCACAGATACTAAAATGAATGGAACGCTGTTCTGACCGTACGTGCAGAACAGCGTTCCATTCATTTAGATTTCAAACCTCGAGCCGTGCTTTGAAATCCTGAACTGAAAACTGCCACGCGGCAAAATTATTTAAAACTACACTGTAAATTGACATGGTGGTTTTCAGACACTGGAGCAGTTCATTAGTAATAAGGAAGATGTAGGATCAACCAGATATGCTGTGAATACTTACAGTTTTCTTCCTTTTTTACGATTCTGTTCTCACTAAGCGAGACATCCTACTGCCATGTTTTGTTTTCCGCAAATCCCTTCCATAGTAGAGCGGCAACCAGTGGCAGTGTGCACTGCTAATGTAGGGATGCCCAGTCCTTAGCAACCACACAACTTGCCATGTGAATGATGGGAGGTAACAATTTCTCATCCTGTGTAAAATACATTTTAAAAGTGGAAAAATACCAGTAAAATAATTTGAGGGGCACCATACACTGTATAAAAAAGATGCAGGATGTGCAACCCCATGCAGAACCAGTGTGTTCTGCCACCTCAGGGTTTGATTCCCAAGGATCTCTGAGCTTCGCTCTCGAGGTCACAGGGAATCAGACCCCTCTGTGGTAGAACACACTGGTTCTGCATAAGTACCCATCCAGTATTCTCTGTTTTGTGTAGTTTGTCACTGTCTACTGTGTATATTAGTCCTACACTGGTCCAGCCATGTTTAATATGTGCTGTCAAGTTGCTAACTACATTTTGTTAAACCACATGTATTTATTATACTCTGTGTTTTGCATGCGATTCCCCCAGTCATGCCTGAAAAGTAGGTATTTGTTTGCCTACTTCGAGTACCTGGTCAACAAAAACTGAATAAATAATAAATGTCACAGATGTAAGATTGTGGCAGAAGCACAGTGACACTCAGGATAGCTATACACTATAATTTTAAATATTAAGAGATCTAGAAGTGTAATGATGAAAACATAAGGCAGATAAATAATGGACACCAACCGCTGTGAGGGCAATAATATGATGCTACAAGAGTAATTCAATCATATTTCTACCATGATCACAATCTAGTGGCAGTTACAAGTGTCTCTTAGTGGTGTGTGACTACCTTATCCAGAATATTCTATTCTGGTCCCTCAAATGTTTGGGTATTTGGAAGTCATGATTCATTTAATGTTTTTTTTTTGGGGGGGGGGTAAAAAGGAAAAGAAACAGCTCCCCACTGTTCTTTCTAATACTTATCCTTTAAAATGTACCAGACCCATCCTTCCCTCCTCTCCCCCATTACTCACATTTTGATAATAAATGTATGTTTATGTACATTTATGTTTTGTAATTATAACTGCAGTGACATGTGGCTGTCACAACCTACCCACCTCCACGTCCGGCTTCCAACTTTCAGCATTTTGCGGTGCAGCAGAACCTATCAGGATTGTCCCCTCCCCCCTCTCACCTACAATTGAATAATGTGTTCTGATGTAATAAAATGGTAACCTAATGCTGAAAGGAATATAGTAGTGTCTCTATTAATAGGCAGGGCTTTTGTGTGAACTTTGGGCAGAGGAATAAATCATGTACGACTCATCCTGAATGAATTGTCTGCAACTCACCCTTTGCCCTGAATTCTGGGTGCATGGGTCTGGATCATCTACAAACCATCAAATATTTTGATCTAGCAATACAAAGCCATGCACTGTATGGCAACACTGAAAGGAGGTGAAGGCAGAGAGGCATCATTGATCTTACTTCGAGAGGGCTCTTGCAGTAGGTATTCACATATAGGACTAAGCCGCCAGGCATCAGGACCCCACAAAAAAATTTCTAGCTAGCAGTCTCTGGAGGTGGACCGCCCCCACATCAGGTGACCGTCCTCATGCGACATTGGTATAAAGGGATGGTCCCCAACGCCCGCCTTACAGTTCTTTCCCACTGTCGACTTGTGAAAGTTCCTTGCACTAGAACAGCGCTCGTCAGTCATTCATCGGTCTTCAAGTCTTCGAACATTTCAACCTAATTTCTCTATTTTTTGACTTTTCTCTAAAAAAATTGCTGTGTATGTTGTTCCCGACGCCCTCTGAATCGCGTAAGAACAAGTACGACTCGTGTGGTTCCCAACTTCCACACAAGGATGGCCACTCCTTGTGCCTCTTCTGTCTGGGCCCAGACCACCCTGTGGAAAAGTGCCAGCACTGCCAGAAGTTCAACTCCGCTACCCACAAGAGAAGGCAGCACTCCCTGGAAGCCCATATCCTCAAGAAGAAAATGGCTTCCATGGAAAAAGAGCTAAAGAAGTTTAGGCAGGCATCTGTTTCCCCCGAAGGTCATAAGAAAAAGCGTGGCAAGAAGTACTGGGAGCAGGAATCTGCTTCCACAGCAGCCGTGACTCCTGCTGGAGTTGCGGCCCTCAAGGTAACATCCCTTCCGCAGGATTTCTCCACGACGACCGTCTTGGTGGTTACTAAGAAGGCACCCCCCCTCCTGTCCAGCTGGCACTTGGCCCTTTGGGAACCTCCGGGGCAAAGGAAACCTCCGCTCCCGTTAAGGCCGCTCCTCCCTTGTGGCCTTCCAGGTCAGAGCGGGACTGGTAAATTGGACGTCGGTCCCACCAACGCACGCCCGGACAAGGCTGCTAAGCTGCTCACCTGTTCGGGTGAGCGCCCAGCCATAACCCCTTCCGACGAGGCCACCTCCCCTTCGTGACCTTCCTCGGACAGGGAGTCCGATAAGTCGGACGCCAGCTCCTCCGACGTCAACCCAGACGCTGCCGATAAGTTGGACACCGGCTCCACCGACGACTGCCCGGCCAAGAAACCTGTGCGAGACCCTATCGACCAGTCTGACCAACCTCAGACTCTCCGCAACGTCTCACCACGTTGCCCTCTGAGGTCCCAGCGTCCCCTTAAGACACCCAGGGATTTTATTCCTCCTTCCCCACATGTCACCTTGGACCTCGAGACGCTGCCATCAGGGCTCCCGCATCCTGCACTGGACCCCCAGACGCCAGGCCCTCAGACGCTGGGACCTGCCACCAGCCGACTCAGCGCCATCCGGCGTGCCCTTACTGGACGTAAGATCTATTCCTCCATCAGACCTGTTCGACGGTATACCCACACCGGGCCCGATGTCCACAGGACCAACACCTCCACTGTCTGGCATGCCAGCAGGGCCTCTGCCAGATCCCTCTGCTCTGTCAAAGCCCCTGGCACCGGGGTACCAGACACTGCAATACCCGGTGCCACATTATCCGATGCCACAGTACCCAATGCTGGGCTTACCGCTGTCAGGTTATGGATACTCCTTTTACTGGTACTCTCAGTACCCATATCCCCAACCTCCTCCACCTCCGCCACCCACTCCTCAACCGCTGGTGAATCTGAAGGAGACCTTGGCCTCCTGGTGAGCTGAGGCCAAGGCTTAGCTCACCCGGGAGGTCGAGAGTCATCTCCCGACACCGGACCTGATACTGAATCCCCTACGTCGGAGACAGAGACTCCCCGCCCAACACCAGAGGAGAGCCCTCCAATGCTTGAGGCGGAGAGGATACGTGCCCCCGGGAACTTCCCAGAGGGGTCATCCCTCCCATTCCTAGGGAGGAATCTTCTTCCTCTTTGTCAGAAACTTCTGACTCAGACTCTGACCCCAAAGCAAGCCACATACTCCAGAAAGCTCCAGGCTGAGGGACCCTCTGAAGTCTCCTCCAGAGGACCCTTCCTTTCTGGAGTTATTGAGGAAAATCCAGGAAGTACATTAGTGGTGATCAGTGGAGCCAGACCCACAGCATAAAAAAACTTGCCCATCTGGATCTGCCCGAGACCATTCCTACGCTGATTCCACCCTGGATAGAGCCCCATGCAGACCTTGTTTCCACCATTTGGAAACAACCGTCTGCATTATCCCCCCTTCTGAGGAAGGTGGACAGGCTATATGAGGCTCCTGAAGGTGTAGATTTTCTGTCTCGGGACGTCACGCACAGCACCGCCTCATGGCCATTCCGCCAATCCTAAACACATCAGCTTGTTTCCACCTGATAAGGAATCCCAGCTTCTAGACCAGTACGGAAAGAAGATCTATTCCTCTTCTACCCTAGGTGTCGGGGCTCTTAACTGTGTTGCTCATACGGGGGACTTCCAGAAGACCATCCTTAGCCAGGTGTCTAAATTGGACTCCCTTCCTGAATAACAGACTAAGCAGGAAGTGGGTGACCTTGTCTATTCTGCTCGCTCGGCCTGTCGGCACATGCTGTATGCCACTTACGATGCAGTAGACACAGCTGGAAGGAGCTTGACCTACGGCGTCATGCCTGGCTCCATGTGTCAGGTTTGGTCCCTGAGGTACAATCCGCTATACAGGATGCTCCCTTCAGGGATTCAGTGCAGTCAAGGACATCATTACTGAACTGCAGGAGAAGGGTACTGCACTCAAGTCTGTCCAGACTATGTACAGGCCCCCTCAAGGGCGTGGCATCCTTTTCGTCACCAAAACCAACAAAGACAAAAGCCGCAGGGAAAAATACAGCAGCAAACATTGGGCTGCTCCAGCCACCAAGACTCCACCCAGTAAAAAAGCCACAGGAGCCTTGACTGCTGTGCTGCCCCACACCTCCTGACTCATTGCCGCTCCCACTGCCTTTGGAGGTTTCAGAGGAACCAGTAGGAGGGAGATTCTGCTCCCATCTGCCGGGTTGAGAGAGGATAACCACAGACGCTTGGGTGCTCCAGTTGATATCGGCAGGACACTCAGTAGAGTTTCTGCAGAAACTGCCCCGAAAACCACTCCCTCAGTTGTCTTACTTCCCGCAACATCTTCCTCTGGTTCTAGAGGAAATCATCTCCCTTCTCTCGAAGGTGGCGATAGAACCAGTCCCCACTCATCTTTGGGGGACAGGTTACTATTACCATTTCTTTCTAATTCCAAAGAAGACTGGAGATCTGAGGCTCATTCTGGACCGCACCTCCCTGAGCATGTTCATGGAGTACAAACACTTCAGAATGCTCTCCTTGCAGAGCCTTCTACCACTACTTCAGCCGGGACAGTGGCTGTGTGCTCTGGACATGAAGGATGCCTACCTGTATATCCCCATATGCCCTTACCACCACAAATTCCTCCGGTTTTGTTTCCAGGGGGACCACTTCCAATTCAAGGCCCTCCCATTTGTTTTTTCCACGGCTCCCCTGACTGTTTACCAAGTGCCTCTCAGTGGTAGCGCCCCACCTGCATACCCAGGGAGTACAGGTATTCCTGCACCTGGATGATTGGTTCCTGGCGGCCTCGACCAGGGAGGAACTTCTGCCCTCCCTTTCCCTTACCCTGCAGATTTTTACCAGCCTGGGTATCACCATCAACTAGGCCAAGTCTCACCTGGTCCCTTGCCAGTGCCTCCAATTTATAGGGGCGATTTTGGACACAACCACCGGCAAAGCCTTCTTGCCCCCCCGACAGGGTAGACACCCTTCAAAATCAGGCCCGTCTTCTGTCCGGCCACAGGAGGGTCGGAGCCAGGTCGGAACTCCGCCTCTTCGGACTATTGGCGACTGCCATCCCGACAGTCCTGTTCACTCTGCTCCATATGCGGATTTCTCAGTGGACGCTTCGGTCACAATGGGACCAGACCAGGGGCAATCTGGACCAAGAGGTACTAGTATCAGATCCCATGATTAGGGACTTGCAGTGGTGGATGATTCAGGAGAACCTGTACCTGGGAGTGCACTTCTGCATTGATCCCCCCCATCCCAGATGTTGACGACAGATGCATCAGGAGAGGACTGGGGTGTCCATCTAGGGTCTCACAGGACTCAGGGCAGCTGGTCCCAATTCATGCAAAACCTGCACATAAATATGCTCGAGCTGAGGGCAGTCCTTTATGCCCTTCAGGCTCTCCTTACCGTCATCCTCCTCGGTCATCACCTCATACAGTCAGACAACATGTGCGTAGTCTGGTATCTCAACAAACGGGGAGGAACGCGTTCCTACCCTCTGCAGGGAAGCGATGAGAGTCTGGTATTGGGCAGCCCAGCATCACCTCCACTTGCCTACAGTTCATGTCCTGGGAGTAGAAAACACACTGGCAGATGAACTCAGTTGGTCCTCAGCCAGGTCCCACAAATGGGAGTTAGGTCAGCAAGTTGTGAACGATATCTTTCAGAGATGGGAAACTCCTCAGATAGACCTCTTTGCCTGTCTCCAAAATGCAAAACTTCCCACCTTCTGCTCGCTCGCTCCAGGGCGAGACATTTTTTGGCGGGATGCTCTGTCTCTCAGTTGGAGGGACAGATTTGTTTATGCCTTCCCTCCCATTCCTTTAATTCTGAGGTTCCTGAACAAACTTTGATCGAAAGGAGCTCGAATAATTCTCATTGCTCCCTTCTGGCCCAGGCAAGTTTGGTTCTCTCTTCTGCAACAGTTTTCAGAGGAACCTCCTCTTCCTCTTCCTCTGTCGCAACAGTTATTGACCAAGGATCAGGGGGGCCCTTGTTCATTCAGGTCTCAAATTCCTTCATCTCCATGCATGGCTCCTGCAGATGTAACTAAAGCCCGCTTTGGGGTCTCTCCTCTTCTAGAGGACATTTTGATGGAGGCCAGGAAGCCTTCCACCAGGGCCACCTATGACATGAAGTGGAAACATTTTTCTGTTTGGGCAAACTCAAGACTTTGAGTCTTTCTCGTGCCCAGTCAGTAAAGTCCTGGATGTCATGCGTCACCTCTTCGATCAGGGTCTCAGCTATTCCTCATTGAAAGTCCACATGGCCACTATCTCAGCCTACCATATTCCCTTTAGAAACAGGACTTTTGGTCAGTTAGAAGTCTCTAAGACTTCCTCAGAGGGGTTCTTCATTTGAGACCCCCCCCCCAATCCGCATTCCTGCCCCTCCATGGGACCCGAATTTCATCCTGGAGAAGCTTACACTGCCTCCCTTCGAGCCAGCAGCATCCGCTGATTTGAAGTTCCTTTCTTGGAACACACTCTTCCTAGTGGCCATCGCTTCTGCTCGGCACATTTCCGAGCTTCAAGCATTGATGTGTAAAATCGCATATTTGATTTTCCACAAAGAATGTGTGGCTCTGTGCACCATCCCTAAGTTTCTCCCTAAGGTGGTGGCTGAATCTACACTGAATCAATCTATTGAGCTACCTGCTTTCTTTATGCAACACTCCAATCAAGGGGAGTATCTCTTGCATACTTTGGATGTTCACCGAATCCTGAGATACTACACCAATCGGACTAAGGATCTCAGGAAGACTGATCAGCTTTTTGTCTCTTTTGCTCGCAGAAGAGAAGGCAATGTTGTTTCTAAGCAATGCCTATCAAAATGGTTGGCGAATTGTATCACTTTCTGTTACGACAAGTACAGCAGAACCCTTCTGGGTCAAGTCAGAGGTCACTCCACCAGAGGAATACCTGCCTCTGTGGCTTGTTTCAAGAATGTGTCAGTGGCAGACATCTGTGCAGCCGCAACTTGGACTTCTGTACATACCTTTACGAAACACTACAGTTTGGACATCGCCTCTCGCCATAGAACAGGCTTTGGGTTGGCTGTCCTACAAGGTCGTCTTTCGTGAGACCCGTTCAGCCTGAGGTTCTATTCTGTGGATGACAGTCCTCCTCCCGAGTGCTTTTCCTTGTTCCAGACTGCTTGTAATTTAGTCCTATATGTGAATACTTACTGTAAGAGCCCTCTCGAAGTAAGGTAGTACAGTTACATAAGAACTTACTGTAACAGTAGAGCTTCGAGTTAGGCTCTTGCAGTAGGTATTGCCTTCCTGCCCTCCATCCCTCTAAGTTTTCTTTGCTTCATTTCCGTGGGGGGAAATATCCACTTCTCTCGTCTTGCCTCTTTTGGCCTTTGGTGGGAAAGAACTGGAAGGTGGGCGTGGGGGACCTCCCCTTTATACCAATGTCCCATGATACCGGTCCCCCACCAGAGACTGCTAGCTAGAAATGTTTCCATGGGATCCTGAGCCTGGCGGCTTAGTCCTGTATGTGAATACTACTGCAAGAGCTTCTCTTGAAGATCTACTGTTGCGGTAAGTTCTTGCGTAACTGTACTTTCTCATTCCTTGTCTGGCCTAACTGGATTGCACTGACATTGCACAGGAGCATTCTATCCCAGTTTCATTGTCCTGCTATGTACTTGTGTGAAAAATATGACCTCTCATGAGGAACTGCTGTATCACTGTAAGTTAGTAACTTTAAAATTTTAATATCTTCACCTGAAATGTAACGCGGTTAGCGGGGTCTATGTCTAGAATGGAATTTACTAATGAACACTTTTTTCTTTATTAAAAAAGCTTGTTTTTCCCTCTCTTCATTTCATTGGTTTGTACAGAGCTCTAAAAGACTAGAGTCCTTTATAGCTCGTCAGTCTGATTTAGCTATACCCAAGGATTTTATTGTCAACCAGGTTTTATCAAGTTTGCTTTTAA
Organism: Neoceratodus forsteri; assembly: GCA_016271365.2. Taxonomy (NCBI): domain Eukaryota; kingdom Metazoa; phylum Chordata; order Ceratodontiformes; family Ceratodontidae; genus Neoceratodus; species Neoceratodus forsteri. The sequence goes on along the minus strand of CM028134.1, from coordinate 803,083,837 downwards.
AATCCGACATATTACTGCTGGCAACTACCTCAAGTGGAAGTTCATGCCACACCTTTACTACTCTTAAACTAAATCAGTATTTCCTTTTGTTAGTATGGTATCTTTCTTTTGTTAGCTGTAATGGATGGCCTCTTGTACAGTATTTCTGTTCCCTAAAAACCAGGCTGAGCTGTTCCCATAGACCTGTGTCTCATAAGGCCTTAAAAATCAGACACGGCACCCCTTAACAGTAACCTATGGAACTCCAGGAAATATAACCCCAGTGCCTCCAGTCTCTCATCACATGCCTTACCCCTAATGTCCTTCATCATGCGTGTAGCCCTCCTCTGAACTCTTTTTTGACTGCCTTAACTTCGGTTCATCCTCCTGGTGACCAGAACTGGGCACAATATTCCATATGGAGTCTCACCAATGAAGTGTACAGTGGAAGCAGGACCTCTCTCTCTTTCTCTCTCTGCTCTTAATGTGTCTGTTGATGCAGTACAATGTACTGCTAGCCTTTTTAACCACCTGATTACAGTGCAGTTTGAAACTCGGGTCATTACTAATTCTAATACCAAGGTCCCGTTCATCTATGACTTCCCTCAAGATTGTCCCATCTAAGTACATATTTGAATTTCTTTTATTCCCAAGGTGCATCACTGTACACTTATCAGTATTAAATGTTAATTTGTAGTATTTGGCCCAATGCTCCAGTTCCCCCAGTGCAGTCTGTAGGATGTTTGCTTCCTCTATAGGATGTTTGCTTCCCCTATGTTGTCTACTGTTAGACCTATCCGGGTATCGTCAGCAAATTGTGATTCCCATACTTTTGTTGTGGTGGTCATAGAAGAGAGATAGATGTTGAATAAACAAGGTCCTAATATGGACACCCCGCTGGTTACCTCTGCCCACTCAGAATATGAACCTCTGACACAGACATGCTGCTTCTGTTCATCAGCCATGAAGCTATCCATCAGGACAGGTTCCCATGTATTTTGTGCTCAATTAGGGCATCAACCAATTCCCCATGTGGGACTTTGTCAGATGCTTTAGAAAAGTCCAAGAAAATGACATCAAGTTGAGTGCCCGCTGTCCAGTGCCTTGCTGACTTTACCATAGAAGTCCAAAAGATTGGTCTGGCAAGAACGCCCCTTGGTGAACCCATGCTGTGCATAATAAGTGTCCCCTGACTGATGCAGAAAGTCTGTGATATGATCCTTAATGATCCCCTATAAGATTTTGCCCAGTACAGCTGTCAGGCTGACCGTCCTGTAATTGCCCACATCTTGCTTGGTTCCCTTTTTATGTATGGGCACCACATCTGTCCACCTCCAAACCTCCAGCACCTCCCCCTGATCAATAGATTTCTGAAAGAGAGCCATCATAGGGCCTACCAATTCTTCTGCCAGTTCTCCAGTGACTCTGGGATGTAACCCATCCAGACCTTGGGCCTTGTTTTGATCCAGCCTAAATAGTCTGTTTTTAATATCTGCTGTTTCTAATACCTGGCTGTGTTCCTCCACAGTGTCTAAATGTTTTTTGACCCCTCCTGTTGTTTTTTTTTGTTATATACTGAGGTGAAGTAACTGTTGTAGTGATCAGCCATTTTGTGATTGTCTGTAATCAATGTCCCGTTTATGTTTTTCAGAGGGCCAGTTGTTTTTGGCCCCCCTTTTGTTATTAATATATGAATAAAATGGTTTGTAATTATCTTTGACTTTGTTAGCCAATCTAAATTCATAGTTACGTCTGGCATGTTTGATGGTATTTTTTGTTTCCTTCAGAGCTTCCTTATAAGCACCCCAGCATGCCTGTTGGCCACTTTTCTTCACACTTGCATAAGCCATATTTTTTCTTTTTATGCATTTCTTGACCATGGGTGTCATCCATGCTGATGAGATTCTTGCTCCCTTATTATATTTTCTTCTAGATGGTATATACTTCTGAACGAAGATGACAGTTTTGTTGTCTAGTATTTCTTATATCTGTTGCAGATACTGTTTTGCAAACGCGCGTCCACCCAGTTCCAGTTGGCCAATTCTTTTTTCATAGTTTGGAAATCTGCCTTCCCATAGTTGAAGAGAACAGCATCTCTTGTATGCATACCCTTACCTCCCTCTGCACAGAATCCCACCATGGAATGGTCATTTGAGCCCAGAGGCGCTAATAGCATGCAGTCTTGTATATTATTAATCATGTTACTCAGAACCACATCCAATACATCATTCCCCCTGGTGTTCTCCACAAACTGTTCCATTCCAGCCAAGTTAAATGCTTCCATGAAGTGTAATTAAGTTGATGTTTTTGCCCTCAAATTATCCCAGTCAGTCCCTGGAAGATTGAAATCACCTAACAATATATTATCATCAACTACTGTTAGTTTATTAATGAAGTCTAAACGTTCTGTGTCCTCCAGATGGGAATTGGAGGGTGGTCTGTACACCTCTCCTATATTGATTCTGGTGCTCTGGGGTGGGGAAATTTTAATCCATAATAACTCAGGGGTTCTCCAGTTAGAAATACCAATCTGCTCAGATATGATATCGGCTACATATAGGGCCACCCCACCACCCTTCATATTAAGCCTATCTCTAGAGTACAAAGTGTAGCCAAGGATATGCCTGTCCCAGTTGTTGTCGCTATTCCACCAAGTTTCAGTAATGGCGCAAGTCTGTATTTTATTCTCATATAAGGTGAATAGGAGTTAATCAGATTTCTTAATTATGTAACCCCTAGGTGGCGCTATCCCAAGGGCTACTACTCCACTACCCCTGCCTGCTTGGCTAGTAGCAGGTTAAGGGGCCTGGGTACTGAAACGGGTGCCTCCACCCGGAGGTCAGGGTTTTTAGTGGTCAGGCTAACCTGGGCACAGCCCTCCAGGGCACTGTAACCCCCCCCCCTTTCCCTTCTAGTGGCCTGAATAATATACAATAATTTCACAATGACCCTTATTCACTATGCAATTACCCTCACTGTTTGCAGTTACCACCAGGGCTGGTTCCTCTAGCTCGACCCTGGGGACCCCCTGTAAAACAAGGTTATGCACAGCAAACAGCAATAGTACACTCTTCTTGACACAAACTGGAAACACAGTCAGGTTGAATGCAAAAAGTTAGGTCTGATTTATTTAGGGGACTTGAACAAGGGAGTGGTGTAATCAGGTTGATTGGCTTAAAGGCTAAATCAATCAGACAGTTATGCATGCACTGCAGAGTCCCTACACAGTCACGCACTCTGGGTACCCAGGTAGGAAAAAGGTGGACTAGCCGGGACTGTTGCCCTGGGTAGGCTGGTGTCACAGCTGGTTGGGGCCCTGTGGTGGAAGAAAGCAACATGCACAACACACACTATTTGTAATCCAGAGCTGGAGGGCTTAGTTCGTGAAGGAAAAGACAACAAAGCAATCAGATGACAACACTTTAGATTTTGCTGTTGTTGCAGGGAGCTACCCTGATGTTTACTCACGATACCCAATACAGGACACAGGCAGGACGAAATTGAGACTGCTGGTTGTTGAGCTGGAGTGCCAGGAGAAGCAGGGCCCACATGAATCACTGAGGCGTTGTTCCTGTTCAAGGCATTGAGCAGGGGGCTGATCCCCAGGCAGGTTTCTCGTTGATGGCTTTCTCTGTGTAACAGGTAGTCTGGCTGGGCCAGTGTGGCAAGGCCCAAGCCAAGTGGAGATGCAAACGGATTTAGTCCGTTGGAGCTGGATGCAGCCTGCTGCAAGCAGAACACAGTTCAGCACACAGTGGGGAACCAGATCACGACCCACTAACAGCACACAGCACATTTACATGTGAGAAATTTTACTGTATCAGGCAGATTGCTATCTGGTTGCAATTACAGAGTCTCTGCACAAACCGGGAGTTCAAAGGTGGCTGGAAATCCTGACAGGCCGATCGCATTCAGCAAGTCTTTGATCTTCTTCAGGTTAAAGCCTGGTCACAGTTCTGTGGCTTAAATTGTCCTCACAATTCGGATTCAGTCCGAATAAATTTCAGTTTCCCTCTCAGGGACAACAGGAAGGCCAAAACTCATCCCTTTCACAGTTCTCCCGTGCGAATCTATGCAGGATTACTGCTCAACTATCTCGAGCTGTTACTCCTTCACTTCCCAACTCGGAACTGAACTGAAACTGCAAGCAGTCTGGGACTTTTCCCAGGATCCAAAATGTTTGGTTGGCTGATTCCTCTGTCAGTCACAACAAGGGCTCCCCCTCCAGGTTCCTTTAGGCGTCAAAAGCCGAAAAATACAATTCGTACAGAATTTTGCTCCCACAAAGCCCCTGGGGACAGGCTCCATTTTAGGTCCCAAAAATACTGATTAGCCCATTTCAGCAGTCCAGGACCAAGATGGTGGAGATGAACAGAAATATCCATGCTGCAAAGAAGGCAGGTTAGACAAACTGCAATATTATTACTATTCTAATAAATGATCAACAAACAAGTACATCTTCTAACAGAGGTCCCTCCCAGATTAGTTATGACTGCAATCCAGGCAGCTCTTAAAGAGACAGTACACAGAGGCTATACAGTCACTCTCTGGCAATACATTTAAACTGCTAAAACACAGGGCACCAGTCTGGCAGTGAGCATTTAGACAAGCTCAATGAAGACTTTATGGGAAACCCCATTTGTAGGGGGTGTTACAATTAGGTTCCTGGCATTCATCAGTAAGCAATTCCATTTTTGCTGTTGCCATAGGCCTGGGAGAAATCCCCTTAAACTGGAGGCTCCCACTATACTATATGCTTCCCCCTTGTCCCCCCTTCTATGGAGTTTAAATGCTTATCAGTTTCATGCTTTAACTTATGGGCCAATATTCTCTTTCCTTTCATGTTTAGATGCAGCCTGTCCTGAGCAAACATATCAAAATCTTGGAAACTATCCCAATGGTGTACCATTGTATGTCCCTCCCTGTGGCACCATCTTTTCAACCAGCCATATATCAGCAAAATATCTCTGGTTCTTGCTGCATTTGTCATTGGGACTGGGAGAATCTTTAAGATTAATAAGTCACAAACCTTTTCCTTTAAAGCCCTCCTCACATGCTCAAAATATCTCTGCATGTCTGAAATGTTCCTTTTGCCCACGTCGGTTACCCCTGCATGTAATACTGTGACTGGCCTTAATGTATTATTTAGTAAACCCAGAAGGAGCTGCTTGATATCACCAATCCCTGCCCCAGGAGTACACTGACTATAGTGTGTTTGTTGCAGTTGTTACATAATGTGTTGTCAGTATACCGCATGATGGAGTCCCCAACCACCAGAACATCACATGGGTCTCTATCTAGTGATTGGTATTATATTCCCCTCCTAGTTAATCACGTTAACTGTTTGCTGTATTTTTGTGTCTCCACCTGCAGTATATGAGGCAGCGGTCCCCCCGTCTATCATTCTGATCCTTGCTGTTCTTGGCCTCATTGACCAGAAGGGCACAAGCCCTATTAGAAGTGAGTGCATTGGATGAACCCCCAGTGTTCTGCGTCCCTTTTTTTCAGTATTTTTTTGCACAGTGCACCAGTCATCCAATTTCCTGCCTCTCTCTATAAAATGAGTTTGAGCAGGTTTTTTTTTGTCAGTAACATTTTTATTCTTTTAGAATAAAGTCAGTACATGTATACAGAAATAGGAACATATTAAAATAACAATAGGCTTTCCCAACATGAACTCATAACAAAAATATCATGTTACAATCTTACTAAAGAAATTCTTCTTGAATACTTCTGTTTTGCTCAAATAACAATGAATTAGTAAACATTAACTATTATTAGCCAAGTGCTACTATTTAGTATGCAAATGATTAAATAGCTATCAATTAATTAGTACAGTGAACAAGCCTAGTAACCTCAAAGCAGTTTTTTTGCAAATATCAAAATATATTTATAAATATGTTGAAAATGTCTGCGCTAAAAGGATATCCCCTAACTTCATCTAGTAAACAAGATATCTATAGAGAAGATATTTAAAGGGATGATGCTCCTCAAATACTAAACCCATGTAATATTAAAATAACTAAAATGTGTTCCTTATATTAATTAGCATATAGGACGTGAACAGAAGAGAAGAGAAAAAAGGTGGAAATTAAAGAAGGGAAGGATGATCTGTAAGATTACTAGAAGTCACACCAATATCAGTAAGTTAGACGACCATATGTGTTCACTGTAGGTCTGCATTCAGATAAAGCTGCAGACACATCAATTATGGCTTAGGGAGGCGCATCTGAGGATAATTTATAAATAGCATCCCATTGCTTAGAACATTTAAATATGTTATCCCTTAGGGATAGGGTCAACTTTTCCATTCTGAGTATTTCTAGTGCATTATTTCTCCATTCCTGCAAGGATTGTGGCTGGACTTCAAGCCAGTACTTCAGTATAATATGCCTAACTGAAACATCTATCAGTAAAAGGGTACATTTCTGATCTCTAGTCCAATGTATACCTGTTCTGAAATGACCCAAGATGCAGGTATCCAGTTTAATATGATTGAAAATTATGGGGATGTCCTGAAATAATTTTCCCACTTCAACCCATAGAGGCTGTATACAGGAACATGACCAGAACATATGGAATAAAGGGGCAGTACCTGATTTACATTTATGACAGACAGGTGAGGTATAAAGACCCATCTTATGCCTCTGTGTAATATACGTTGTATAATGTTTTAAAATGAATCAACCTAAGAGCTACTGTGCTGAATGTTTTAAAATTCAAAGACCATATGTAGTCCCAATCCCAAAGCCCCTCAGTTGTTTCTAAAGTTTGGGATCATCATCTGGTGGACTCTGTTGCAGAGCCCCTGATTAGTTCCACTAATAATGTATAAAGAGTGGAAATGGAAACTGACAATCTTAGGCACCCAAGAAAATATACCGAGTTTTCATTAGCTTTATTGATAAATCCATCTTATTTTTAATTGCCTGCTGCACAGTCAAATAAAATTCCCCCTCTAAGGAAGAAATCCCAAACGTTTCTATCAAACATGACAAGGGAAGAAAGGAGTCTTTTATAGTAATGTCTTGCACTGAGTGGATACCTTTATTCCACCAAATTGTATTATTAAAGGTTTTTCTGTTAACCAAAAAGTTTGGATTATTTCATATAGGTTGGATCCCATCTTGAGATAAATTAAGCCCCAAAAGAGATTAGATTTGCTTAATCTGCCTTAAGGAATCTGCAAGAATTTTATTTTTATAAGAGCCAATTGGTTTTGAGAAAAATAATGATCTAATGTCTATGCCTTGTTCACTCATAATTTCTTGTTCAGTATACACCCAGTCTTGTATGTATGTTTGCTCTGATCCTAGTTTAAGCCAGAATGCTAATTTACAATTCTTGCAGCCAAAAAATAAAGATAGAAATCTGGTACCTTGGGACCTCCTTTGATTTTAGTTCTACACATTTTGGTGTATACTAGTCTGTCTTTTGTACCTCCATATAAGTGTGCTGCTTGATCAGTAATTCCCTGTATCCATTTTTTGGTTAAACTACAGGGAATCATCATGAATAGATACAGTAATCTGGGTAATAAATTCATTTTAACAGTTTCCAATCTTTCCCATAGTCCAAGGGGTAATTTGTTCCATCTGTAAAGGTTTTCTGTAAATTTCTGTCTGTGTCTTGTTAAATTTTTGGACATAGTCTTATTTATAGATTTATGGACATGAATCCCTAAATATTCTGTATACTCTTTGGTCCAAGTTATCCCCACTTTGTCAATATCTTCTTTAACACAGTATTTATTAAGAGACAAACATTCTGTTTTCTCCTTATTCAGTTTATTACCTGAAAGATCCCCAAAGCCATTAATTGTTGTAAAAACATGAGAGAGAGAAATAAAAGGTTCAGAGATCATTAAAAGAATATCTGCATAGGATGCCACTAATTGTTCATTTTGATCTACTTTAATGCCTTTAATGTTCTTATCCTGGATTAATTTTCTTACTAAAGGATCAATAGTGAGATTTTTTTTTTGAAATTCAAGTTTATTAAATTTTCAAAAAGAAAAACAACATTTACATAGGATGAAATAACCCAGTTGTCCACACCTGGTACAAAGTAAGAAAAAGAAAAAGTGAAGAAACCCACTACAACTCCCCACCCCCATAACTTCCCTCCCCACCCCCAACCCAAGTGTGCCAAATAACCCCATGACTGAAAAAAAAAACTAATATTGTTACAGATATTGCACAGGGAGAATCACTCCTAAAAGTGCAAGGGATATAAATACAAAAGGAAACAAGGAAGAAACTTCCTTGGGCGACAAAGGGAAAGCCAAGAGGTCATCGGTGTAGATAAAGAGTGTATAATTTCCCCCACCTTTTCTGAAATAGGTCCATACGGTACCGCACACTAGCAGATAGCCTTTCAACATTAAGACATGCCGAAAGCTCAGTCAACCATTCCGGGTAAGTCAGGGACAGTTGGTCGGTCCAATGTCTAAGAACTAATCTCTTAACCGCACCAGGCACAAGGGCAATATGATATCGACGTTCAACACAGTCGATAGCACTATAGTCCCCTAAAATACAAATTTCAGGAGTGCAAAAAAGGAAGTGAGGCCCAATAGGGGGTCCAAATTGTCTCGGATAGCTGACCAGAGCGGGGCAACTTTAGTACAGTACCAGAAAATATGGAGGGGATTCCCTTCCTCCTGCGAACATCTGGTACACTGGGAGAGAGCTAATCTATTGAGCCGATCAATAGTGAGATTAAATAATAGAGGCGACAAAGGGCACCCCTGTCTGTTGCCCCTCCCTGTTTCAAAGACATTTGATATAACCCCATTAGTTACTACTGCAATTAGAGAGTTCTGGTATAGAAGTTGTACCCACTTTAGGTAAGAGTCAGGAAAACCATACAGTTTGAGAGAGTCAAATATATGAGACCAAGCAACTCGATCAAATGCCTTTTCAGCATATAGTGATACCAGACTGCATAGAGAAGATTGTTTACTAGCTGCTAGCAAGACATGGAACAACTTCCTTATATTGTCTACTATATTCCTTCCTTTCATGAAACTCATCTGTTGTCTGGTTATCAGTAAAGGAGTTACTGTCTCCAACTTGTTGGCCAATACTTTAGCAAGTATCTTAACATCAGAATTTATTAAAGATATAGGTCTGTAGTTTCCACACTCCGAGGGATCTTTGCCCGGCTTATGTATTAAGGTTATCAGGCCTTTGGTCATTTCTTGTGAAAGCCTGCCATCCACTAAAGCTTGATTAAAAACTTGTACTAAAATAGGAGCAAGTTTTGAATCAAATGTATTATAAAAATGGACAGAAAAGCCATCTGGACCTGGCGCCTTATTTTTTTTTTTTAGTTCTTTTTAAATGGGTGCTCCCAGTCCCTCCTGTAATGTTTCGGGAACTCTAGGAATGACGAGATCTTTACAAAAATCAGCTAATGAAATATTTGTCTTCCCCTCTTCACTCTGGGAAAGGTCCTTATAGAACTTTTAAAAATTCCTTGTTTATTTGAGAGTGACCTATCATGGCGTTACCTGAATGTTTGCATCTGATGGCCTTAATGCTGGTGGCATTACTGTTTTGAGTAAGGTGAATAGCTATATATAATTTTTTGATGCTTCAGGCCCTGAATCTACATAATTTAATTTCACTTTTCTGATTGCGAAGATGGCTTCACTTCTAAGAGAGTCATTATATTCCACCTTAAGTTTGGACCACGCTGCCCACTCTTCAGGTGTTCTGGAACTAATCAAAACTCTTTCCATCTCTTTAATTTCCTCTAGTACCTCCTGTTGCCTTTTTTTTTTTTCTTCTTGAAATTAGCCACCTCTTGTATCAAGACATCCCTTAAGCAGCACTTGAGACAGTCCCAAGTATTATTCCAGGACGTATCCCCAGGATCATTGAAGGAAATGAATTCCCCTATGCTGTGTTTGATCTTATCAACAAAGTCATTATTCTCTAATAAGAAATTATTGAGTTTCCATCTTCTTGTTTTATGTGGATTATCTACAGTAGAAAATAGTAAAGAAACAGGGGAGTGATCTTAAACTACTTGTGGTTCAGTAGTCGTTTTAATAATTCTGGGTGTAAAAGTGCCAGGGGCATATATATGATCTAGTCTAGACCCTGAATTATTACACTAAGACCAACAAATGTATTCTTTTACATTGGGGTAGGGAGAATTCTCCATGCATCAACTAGTCCCAAATGTTTTATAAGATCACTAAGATCCTTTTCCACCCTCGACTTTTGCGGGCGAAAGGTAGACCTATCCAGCACAGGATCTAATGTACTATTCATGTCTCCTGCATTCACAATAGTGTTATCTAGTAAGCCGCTAACTTTAGAAAAAAAGTACATTAAATACATCATGAGACGTAAAGTTAGGGCCGTATACATTAATGAATGTGAAGTATTCCTCTCCTTGTCTACCATTAAGGATAATAAAATGTCTTAATATGTCTTCTATGACTGTTCCCATATGAAAGTGAAGTCCCCATTTAAATGAGTACCCCTGCTTTCTTTGAGCTGTCTCCAGACCCAAAAATGTGTCCTACCCAATCCCTCCGCATCAAATCATAATGTTCCTTCCTAAGGTGGGTCTCTTGTAAGAAAGCTATTGAATTGTCTAGTTTCTTGAGGTGTCTTAAAACAGAGTGCCTTTTTATTTTATTGTTCAGACCTCTGACATTCCAAGTCACAATCTTTAATTTGTCGATCGCTACCATAAATTAGTTAGTTTAGAAAAAGCAATAACACAGGTAAAACCATCATCCAAATAGATATTAGTGACATAAATCTCCAGATCACCCTCCCTTATAAATGATAGATAGAGCGGGAACTAGAAAAAAGAATGGATGTTTACAAAGCAGTGAAAAAAGTGCAGAAAAGATCAGTCTAGAATAAGTAGTAAAAGAAATAAGGGATAATGCATTATAAAGCAGAAAAATATAATATAGACAAGATTGAACAATCTGTGCCTGAGTAACATCAAATAACAAAAATATTCTAATAATGATATTTAGGAACATTGGAGCCACCAACCAGGACATTCCAGAATGGGCGAGTTCAGGTACTGCCCCCCTTCCCATAGCTGAAGCTGTGCTTATATATAACTTAAAATATATATGTGCCCTAACCTTAGGCTGCATTGTTTTGTTGTGTAGGTCATATATCCCTCCCACTATCTCAGAATCATGTACTATGTCTCCTTCTTTCTTATGTATTAATAATAGGTATTCATATGCATTTCTCTACTCTCATAACCTGTAGAGCAACATGAAAAACACTGGAGACTGCGTTGTTTTGTTGTGTAAATCCTACTGTGGGGAAAAAAAAATGTTTCTGTGTCTCTATTTAATAAAGAAGCCCAGATCCCGCCTCCCCCAAGTTTGTTAACCAGCTTACCTTACAATCAGTAAGACGCTATGAGCCCCATGTCTCCGATTGCACAGTATTCTTTTCTCAGCTAGGACCACACTTCGAGAGTGCAGGCATGATGACAATTCTTCACATATCTTTAGATGAAGCACACAAAAACATTTCAAAGTAGGTATCTATTATGTATTTACTTAAATATCTAAAAATTCAAGGATAAACACGATTATTATGCAAGGAATGCTGCGTTGACCAGGATGCTACTGAAAATCTCCCAAAGAGCACTTTGAAATAGGTGCAAAGGTCAAATAAGCAGGATGCACATGCGCAACTCAGATCTGCCACAAGGAAACACTTCATGAGCACCATCCTCTAGCAGAAGTCACGAGAAATGGCAGAGTTCCACAGGATGATCATTGGGACATCCACAGGATTTTAAAATGATTGGATACAGGTAGAGAAAGAAAACATGGCTGATTTTCTATTTTTGGGTGCATTTCATCAATAACAGATCAACAGTCTCCCTGTTAATAAACCTACACTGCCCATCGGGAGAAGCAACCTCTCCCTTCCCCAGCCCAAAGAGCCACACACACAGGGAGAGAAGAGCAAAGAGAGAGAAAAGAAATCGGAATTTAAACGATTTGCACACTTTATATAGATTAATCAATACTGTAATACAGATCTCTTGCTTTAAACCCAATTTCCACATAACAAACAGGGGTCACGCTCCATCACTTTTCATAATAAAATTCTGTTATGAATTTTACTGACTGAAAAAAAAGATCCAGGAATAAGCATCATTCAGCAATCGCTCCTCCATAACCAAATAACAAAATCTGGGAGAAATCAAGCAGTATCGCTGAGATGCCCTGAATTCTGATCAACAGTCTGTAGCAGCAGTGAACCAATTCACAACTGCCATAGTTCATGTGCAGAGCCCGACCACTGCTCAGTTTTCACCAAAATTATCTACATCACAGCCAACATAAATGAAGTGAAAGCCTCTTCTCCTTTTTTGTTTTATTTTTATACATACCTCTCAACTGCTATGAATTCCACATAGCGCTATGATTTTCACACTCAGATTTAACCTCACAGGTTTACTGATGTTCCTCATAATGTTAGAACTATTTCTGGACACATAAACTGTTAAACCATTGAACTAAGTTTTTTATTTATTTATTTATTATTTATCCACGCCTTACTTCCCCATGACCCCCTCTCCTTCTGTACTCAAGGAGTGACATCCTGCACATCAACCTCGGCTATCTGGGTCTGCCTCTAGAGTGCCTCGCTACTGTGGGACCCTACCAATAGCGGATTTATCCCTGGGCGGAGCAAGGAGAGCATCCCACACTACCTCCCCTCTGTCCTCTGTAATGAGTGTGCATAGCGGGATCTGCCCTTTGGTCGACCTGACGCCGAGAATGGCTCTGGAGAACTTCATCTAGGGGGCCCGGGGCATTTTCCTCCAAGCTTGTACTCCCTGTAACCCAACCCCCTGAGACATGGCGCAGAGAGTCAACGTGCTGATGCATGCTCACTCTCGAGCGCCTAATGACGTCCCCCCCTCCCCGACTCTGAGATACAAAGCCGCCATGCCCCTCAAGAGTCAGTACATCCACTGGCTCCCGTAGGACATCTGGTGCTAGACAGCACCCCTGTCATTCCACTCCGAGGGAGGAGAGCATCCATGGGGACGCTCCATCCTCTCTCCCCCTGCCAATCCGAGTCCGTTCCTGAACCCAGGTCGCCGGCGCAACGTGAGGTGTGGCGTCCAGCACCTCAACCCTCGGGGCCACCACTGAACTAAGTTGCTAGAAACATTCCTTATCACTAACTATATGGGGCCCACTATCTGTAGACATAATATTGTTTAAAATAAGAAAGTGCTACACATTCTGGTCCTTTGCTATGATTTTTGAAGGCCAGTGCTATGATTTTTAATGCTGTGAGGTTGAGAGGAATGCTTTTATATTCCTCCCCGCCCCACACACACACACACACACTCTCCGTGTGCCTATATCGTCAAGGCAGAAAAGGTTTAAGGTAGGGAAACCCAAGGCATATGCAGTCTGTATTTGTAATACATGGGGACCTATCAAGCAGTAATAACTACAGCCATGTCGTTGCGTGCTGTAAACCTTATAATGTTTAACTGTGCTTATTCGGAAAAAATTCCATTAAACCCCCATCCCCATTTCCCTTTTTGCTTTTGAGGTAGGAAGTGTGAGGCATATCCTAGTTCTAGGCCTTATTGAATGGGACAAGCTGAGGGACTTGAATCCAAGATTTGGATGGGGGGGGGCACAGAACTTTGTAACTTGTGTGGGCACAGTTACGCCAACACCAGCTCAGTAAGTAGTTTCCCTACTAGGAGGCCAACACCAGCTGGGTGGGTGGTTTCCCTGCCACTTTACTTGGATGCTAGCTGGGTTTGCATCTTTCGTATTGCTCGAGACCACAAGTCCATGGCAGTCTCTGGTAATGATCCATGCATGTACTGCGAAAAGATGCATTCTAGGCTGCTGGGTGGAGCCCTGAGTTTCCATGTGTAGCAGTATTAAGATGTGAAATCTTATGAAAAGTAGGCAACTTAATTATATTTATTGCTGTAGAGTTGTGAAGAGTTCAGTAGACAGGGTCTTTCAGGGAACTGTGATACAAGTACAGTGCTATTAGCTGTAAAATGTCACTTCATATTTAGTATTTAGTGCACAAGAGGGCATGTACTGTATGTTCTGTAAGTTATTTACTTTTTTAGTAATTAAAACTATAGAAGGTCAATTTATTCTGTTGTTTTAGTCAGAGGATAGAACCAGAAAACAACGTTTTTAGTATTTATTTACCTGAATTTTTGTCATTTATGTTTTTGGAGCATCTTTGGTTCCCTCTTACAGTGCCTTCAGAAAGTATTCACCCCCCTTGGATTTTGTCACATTTTGTTGTGTTACTACTATAGAAACATAGAATTTGACGGCAGATAAGGACCGCTTGGCCCACCCAGTCTGCCCATTTCCCTACCTACTGGATAAGCTGCAGCCTACTTCTTCCTACCCCCAACCCCCAGAACTGCCTTAAGACTATCCCATGCATGCTTGAATTCCACCACTGATTTTGACTGCACAACCTCCTCCGGAAGGCCGCTCCATGCATCCACAACCCTCTCTGTGAAAAATACTTCCTCACCACCTCTGAGCCGCCTCCAATCTTCAAATTGTGCCCTCTTATTCTTGCACACCTCTTTTTGAAAGATGCTACCTCTTTGGACTTTGTTGATTCCCTTGAGGTACTTGAAAGTTTCTATCATGTCCCCCCTCTCCCTCCTTTCCTCGAGGCTATACATATTAAGCTCCTTAAGTCTCTCTTCATATGTCTTCCGTGCAGACCCTGCACCATTTTAGTTGCCCTCCTCTGGACAGCTTCCATCCTGTCTATGTCTTTGTGGAGATTAGGTCTCCAGAACTGCACACAGTACTCCAGATGGGGTCTCACCAGCTGTCTGTACAGAGGGATAATAACTTCCTGTTTTCTACTGGTGATGCCTCTCCCTATGCATCCCAGTATCCCCAACCCTCCTTGCTGCCCTCTCACATTGCTTGCCCATCTTTGGTCATCTGAATGACTACCTCCAGGTCCCTCTCCATTTTTGTTGTTGGTATCATCACCCCATTATGTACTCTTCCCTGGGTTTTGTTTCCCAGGTGCATTACCTTACACTTCTTAGCATTGAATCTAAGCTGCCATACATTTGACCATTCCTCTAACCTTGCCAAGTCCCTTCTCATCCTTTCCACCCCACCCAGTGCATCAACTCTGTTGCAGATCTTAGTGTCATCTGCAAAGAGACACTTTTCCTCCAGTCCTTCTGCAATGTCGCTTATAAAGACGTTGAAGAGGACCAGTCCTAATACTGAACCTCACGTACCCACTAGTAACCCTCCTTTCTTCTGAGTGGACTCCATTTACTATTACCTCTGTGTCCTATTCTCCAGCCAATTCTTTACCCAGGCTGTCATCTTGGGACCCACACCCAGGCTGGCTAACTTGTACATTAATCTTTTGTGTGGGACTGTGTCAAATGCCTTGCTAAAGTCTAGGTAGGCCATGTCCACAGCCCCTCCCTGATCTACTACTTTGGTCACCCAGTCAAAGAAATCTATCAGATTCGTCTGGCATGACCTTCCCGCTGTGGAATCCATGCTGCCTAGGGTCCTGTGCCCCTCTGGACTCTAGATACTAGACAGTTCTTTCCTTTAGAAGTGATGCCATAATTTTCCCTATCACTGAGGTTAAACTAACAGGTCTATAGTTTCCTGCTTCTGCCTTGCTCCCACTTTTGTGAAGGGGAATCACATCTGCCCTCCTCCAGTCCTCGGGTACCACCCCATTCTCCCATGATTTGTTAAAAAGGGTAGTCAGTGGTGTCACTAGTTCTACCCTTAGTTCTTTTAGAATTATGGGATGAATCCCATCAGGCCCCATTGCTTTGTCCACCTTCAGTTTTAAGAGTTCTTTCAGAACCCTTTCTTCTGTAAATGGGCGGTATCAACTTCTGTATCCAGCGTGTTACTACTGTTTGTTTTATGTACCTCCCCTCTTTCTTTGTAAATACTGAGCAAAAATATTTGTTTAGTATCTCTGCCTTTTCACAGTCTCCCTCTGCCCACCCTCCCTCCCCTTTATTAAGCCTCACTATCCCTCCCTTGGTCTTCCTTCGTTCCCTGATGTACCTATAAAAGGTTTTATCCCCCTTCTTAACTGAGTTGGCTATCTTTTCCTCGGTTTGGGCCTTTGCTGTTCTGACTGCCTTCCCAGCCTCTTTTTGCTTTAACTGATACAGTTCTCTGTCCTGCTCCTTCTGCGATTCCTTGTACTTCCTGAATGCTTTCTTTTTCTCTTGAACCTTCACTGCCACTTCCTTTGAGAACCATAGTGGTTTCTTACATCGTCTTGTTTGTTTATTTGCTTCACACAAGGCTCGTTACCTCTGTGATGGCAGTTTTATTATTCCCATTGTTCTTCCACCCCTCTTCCTGCCCATTTGCTAGTGCATTCCTTAGGCACTCACCCATTTGTAAAGTCAGCCCTCCTAAAGTCCAGTACTTTTGTCTTTGTATAGCTTGACTCTATTGCTGTGTTTATTGAGAACCATACTGTTCGATGGCCGCTAGTTCCCAGATGCTACCCACTCTACATCTGTAATCCTCTCCATACCCATTTGAGAGAATCAAGTCTAATATTGCTCCCTCAGGTGGGCTCAGTACTAGTTGTCTAAGGCATGCCCCTGTAGGGCATCTAGAATAACTGCACTCTTAGTGGCAGCTGCAACTGCACTCCAGTTAACATCTGGCATATTCAGATCACCCATCAGCAATATCTCCCCTTTTCTGCCATTCTGAGTATACTTCCTATCATTTCCCTGTCATTTCCTCCCCTGAGAAGGGGTCTGTATATAACCCTGTAGTATTGTGGTGCCATTGCCTGTCTCCAAATTTACCCACAGTGCTCTTCTCCTCCCTGTTTACCCTTTTGTTCTGTTGCTTTTATTCCTTTCCTTATGTAAAGACTACTCCTCCTCCTCTTTACCCTCCCTGTCCCTCCTGTAGACAGTGTATCCTGGTATGTTTATGTCTCAGTCATGGTTTTGTGTGTACCATGTTTCTGTGACTGCCAACGATATCCAGATGTTCCTCCTCCATCAAGGCCACTAATTCAGGAAGCTTGTTACCCAGACTCACGGGCATTAGTACTCATTGCTCTCCATTTTGATGGCTTTCACCTTCTGTTGCAGCATCCCCCACTGACCGTTTCTACCTCAGTCTTTTCTCATTTAGTACCCTGTTTTGTAGGGAGAGGCTGGGATTTTCCTGCTGCTTGTCAGTGCCTCCCCCTTTGACTAGTTTAAAAGCTTGCCAATGAAGCATTTAAACCGATTGCTCAAAAGACTTGTTCCCTTCCTGGACAGATGCAGACCATCCTGCGAGTATAGGCTGGTGTCCCTCCAGGTGGAACCCCAGTCCCCAATGAAGCCAAACCCTATGCGCACTCTTTTTCAACCATTCATTAAACTGCATGTTGCCAATTGCCTCGGCTTCCCCATGCTTTCAGGCAGCACCTCTGAGAAGGATACTGTGTGCTACTGCCCTAGGTCCTCCCCAACTCTGCAATGTCCTCCTGCACTGCTCTAATCTCATGAAGAACCAAGTCATTTGTCCCTAGGTGGACAATTACGTCCAGCTCGAATCACTTGCAGCTGTTCTCGTGATCCTGAGGATGCGCTTCCTGTCCCTCCAAGCCATGGCACCAGGCAGGCACCTTACTTCATTTTTCCCAGCCCCCAGTTCTATACCCCTAATAATTGAGTCCCCCACCAGGAGCTGCTTCCTTTCCCTTTGGTGCCCTCTGCCTCCTTTCTGTGGGCCTCCCTTGTGACAGATATCATCAGTCTTCTCTGCGGGTGCATCCATAGGGGAGCTATGCTCCCCCAGAATGGTGTATGGATTGTGGAGTGGAACAATTGACTGGGTGTGCCTCTGTTCCACCCTCCTCACCCTCCCTGAGCCCACTGTGGTCCAACTGCTGTGCTTTCTTCGCAACCTCTGAGGTAGTGGTGGTGGCGCTAGTGCTCCCTGGATGGGGGAGGTTCCCTTTCTACTGTCCAGTGTGGCCTGGGGGAAGGTTTCCTTACTACTGTCCAGTGCGGCCTGGGGGAAGGTTTCCTTACTACTGTCCAGTGTGGCCTGAAGATGGGCAACTTCCTCCCTCAGGGCAGATAGTTGTCTGCAAATAGGGCAGCATCTCAGCCTCCAGAAAAACTCCCGGAAGACTGCTGCCCCACAGCCATTACATTGCACTACTCCCCACATGTTTATCTAGTTTTTTTTTTATTGTATTTGTGTGTTTGTGTGTGTAAGGCGTGTGATTTGTTATATAGAATATATATATATATATATAAATATATATATATATTATACAGCGATATGCTTATATTATCGGTGCAGTGTGCTAGAGAGGATATGACAGAGAAATGTACCTTGCACTCAGGAAATGATGTCAGAACCTCAGGTATAACTATTTCAGGGGTGGGTGGGGTGAGGGGTGGGAAGGGGTTGGGCCTAAACTGTGTCCTCACAAAACAATGGACTAAGCTCTCACCCACCGCTGCGATGAGTGCCTTCCTGTCAGCAAGATACCCTACACAACAATTTGACAGAGAAAGTACCTGCTAATCAAACAGAAAATCCAGACATCCAAGTCAGACACAGGTAAACCCTCCAGCCCCAAAACAGCCTGGTGGTTTGTTAGCCACAAAGGAAAATCAAATGTGCAGTTATTTCAGCCCTTCTGAGGATGCTGACAAGATAAGCAGTTTTAAAAACCCCCTTTCTGAATTAAAAAAATAAACAAATACCAAGCAATGCTACTTTATAAGTGAGAAAAACTTCTCTCAGATGTAAGCGAGAGAGAGAGAGAGTTTAGTTACAGATAATTTGTACAAACTAGTAAATCCCACACAGCTTCTCAGTTGTCTCCAAGCACTCCTGTACACAACTTGTAAGAAGATGGGCTTCTGACTCACACAGGATCACACCACTAGTTTATAGTAATTAAATAATGCTGACAAATGGTCTAGCTAGACAAATGGCTATGATGCTGAGCTCTGACTTGTGAAGACACTTACCCCCACCTCAGGCTATGTTTGGCATCCAGTTACAACCTGCAGCTTTTGCTATTTTGAATCACACAACCCCAGCTAAAGTTGCAAAATATATTGATGCAGATTCTCACTGAATTCTAGTAATCAGTCCAGTTAGCCACAAAGGAAAATCAAATGTGCAGAAGATAAGCAGTTTTAAAACCCCCCTTTCTGAATTAAAAACTAAAACAAATACCAAGCAATGCTACTTTATAAGTGAGGAAAACTTCTCTCAGATGTAAGCAAGAGAGAGAGAGAGAGTTTAGTTACAGATAATTTGTCCAAACTAGTAAATCCCACGCAGCTTCTCAGTTGTCTCCAAGCACTGCTGTACACAACTTGTAAGAAGATGGGCTACCAGAATTTTTAATGCATTGAAATGATTTTTTCCCCCTTGATTCACACAGCATACTCAACAATTTAAAGGGGCAAAAATATTTATATTGTGTAACAAATATTTATGAAACATTAAAAACTGAAAATATCTTGTTTACTTAAGTATTCACTCCCCGACTCAATACTTTGTAGAAGCGCCTTTGGCAGCAATTACAGCTTTGAGTCTTCTTGGGTATGTCTATCAGCTTTGCACATCTGGATTTGGGGATGTTCGCCCATTCTTCCTTGCAGATTTGCTCAAGCTCTGTCAAGTTGGATGGGGAGCGTCGGTGAACCACAGATTCTCAATGGGATTCAAGTCTGGTCTTTGGCTGGGCCACTCAAGGACATTTGCCTTCTTGTTCCGAAGCCACTCCAGTGTTGCTTTGGCTGTATGCTTGGGGTCGTTGTCCTGTTGGAACATAAATCTTCGCTCCAGTCCAAGGTCTGTTGCAGACTGATGCAGGTTCTCCTCAAGGATGTGCTTGTATTTGGCTCCATTCATTGTTCCCTCTATCCTGACAAGTGCCCCAATCCCTGCCGCTGAAAAGCATCCCCATAACATGATGCTGCCACCACCATGCTTCATGGTAGCGATAGTGTTACACGGGTGATGAGCTGTGTTCGGTTTGCGCCAGGTATAGCGCTTTGCATTCAGGCCAAAGAGTTCAATTTTTATTTCATCAGACCAGAGAATCTTATGCCACATGGTCTCAGAGTTTGCCACGTGCCTTCTTGCAAACTCCAGGCATGCTATTATGTGGCGTTTTCTCAGGAGTGGCTTCCGTCTAGCCATTCTCCCATAGAGGCTGCATCTGTGAAGTGCTGCAGAGATTGTTGTCCTCTGGACAGGTTCTCCCATCTCAGCCATGGAACTCTGTAGTTCTGTCAGGGTGGTCACTGGGTTCTTGGTCACTTCCCTGACCAAGGTCCTTCTTGCCCGGTTGCTCAGTTTGGGAGGACGGCCTGCACTAGGAAGAGTCTGGGTAGTTCTGTAATCTTTCCATTTCCTAATGATGGACTTGACTGTGCTCCTGGGAACTTTCAACACCCTAGAAATGTTTTTATACCCCTCCCCAGATCTATGCTTCCTCACAATTCTATCATGGAGTTCTACGGACAGCTCCTTGGTCTTCATGGTAGAGTTTCTGCTCTGACATGCACTGTCAACAGTGGGACCTTATATAGACAGGTGTATTTCCTCTGAAATCATGTCAACCATTTGAACTGACCACAGGTGGACTCCATTCAAGTTTTAGAGTGATCTCACAAGGAAATTGGATGCACCTGAGCTCAATTTGGAGTGTCATAGCAAAGGGGGTGAATACTTATCAAATCAAGACATTTCAGATTTTTATTTTAAATTACGTGTACAAAAAATTCCAGAAGTTTCATTCCACTTTGATATTATAGAGTAATTTGTGTAGATACGTGACAAAAAAATCCCATATAAATGTATTTTAATTTGAGTTTGCAACATCACAAAATGTGACAAAATCCAAGGGGGGGGAGGGCGAATACTTTCTGAAGGCACTGTATGTGGTACTTAATTTCTCTGACACTGTGTATACTCATATAAGTCTTCTCTATGGTGCTAAAAATAGGTGCTCAAGAAGGGGGACTTGCGTTATCTTTGAGGTTGCTCTGTCTTGGAGATTTACTATGGTGAACTATTTTTTTTGCAGCTGTGTAACCTAATTTTGTGTCCAGTTGTGGCCACAACAGCAGATTTTGTGCCTGATGTTTGCCACAAAGTAGATATTTCTGCTGGCCTGTTGGCGCAATGGTAACACTACCGCTTGCGATGCCAACAATCCAGGTTCAGAAGCGAATCCTGGATGTCAGAGTCCAGTCTGGGGGAGGAGGATCGAGTGTCCATAGGGCTGCTGTCCTCCTCTTGGGGGTGGGGAGGGGGTGGGCAAAGCCTGATGCTTGCCCGGCCCCTGGTGGAAGCTGGGGGAGGCAACTCAGGCCAGAAGGTTGGGAGATGTAGCAGATGTCAGTGCATGCACCTTGGCGTCCGGCACATGCTGTGCCTCCTTAGAGACAGGAATACTGTAAAAGCCTAGGAGTGGGATGAGGCGTGCCCACAGGCCCTGCACCCGACCAGCTGGGCACGCTGGCTCAAACTGGATTCGTTCTCTGTTAGAGGCGTGGGACACGGGGGGGCAAACCCTGGGAGAAGATGGGACAGAAAGGCAAGTCTTAGACGTCTGGGTGACAGGGTGGGGTGCTCCTCTGAAGGAGGGCCATCTGTGAGGATGGGGGGAAAAAGGCAGCTATTTCCAACCAGTTTGGGCAGCAAAATAATGTCTGCAATTTTGCTAAAATTGACGAGGAAAAGGAGTGTCAACTTACATGTGAGGTCAACCTATAAGCGAGTATATACGGTTAGTTGCTGCAGTGTAAAAGACTTTGAGTGTTCAGTCACTCCTGTTCACTTGTGTGCAATCAAGCAATATCAAAGAAGTGCAGTTTACATAAGAACATGGACTAATGCAGGTGCACATGGCTGTAAATGAGATGTTACAAACACATAATGGCTGTTGCATTTGCCTGCATTCCGCCATTAAACTACAAGAGCAGGATTTTCATAATTATAGTTGGAGATGCTTCTAACAACAGTAGTCTAATGGTGCTGTCGCACAACTTTGCATTATCTCACATTTTAAATGTTGCCCCAGAGATGGAATTTGGAAGTACTGTAGTTTCAAACTCTGCACTGTGGTCTTGCTCCCCATAGTGTTCTAACAGATTTGTTATCATCACTGCAAAGATGTGATGTCCTGGAATCCTGTCCCAGTCCTAAGTGGCAACATTCATTATTTTAAATTTAAAAAAAAACCAAAAGTTTTCATTTAACATAGTTTTATGATAGTTTGCTTAGGGATGTCATCTTATCAAATTTTGATAGCATGATAATCGTTACACATGATACTGCAGTTACTTATTGTGAATACTGCAGAATTATGGAAGTAATTGTAATCTTTTTTTTTTATTAGGAAAAAAGCCTCTTTGAGCTCTTATGTTGGTGAGCATTGACAGGACAGTTGTTCTTCAAAAATACGCTAAAAATTTGTTAAAAGGCACGAAAACCACGATATACCATTAACTGCTGTCATCATTGTATCAGAAACTGGCCACAGTATCAATACTGTGACTTCCAATACTACAGTATATCATGAGGCTCTTAATACTGTGATATCCCTAACTCTGCACTAGTTTGCAGTAGATATTGTAATTATTGTATGGGGTTATTTTTAGGTTCCCTGTGGTTCCAGGAGCCAGAGAAATTGCTGTTCAGCACAGTTCCTGCCTAGTGGTTGGAACCTAAAAACAGTTTAAAAATTACTCTCTTTATTTGGGTTTATTAACTGTAATCACCCCACACCCGCAAAGTGTGAGACTACGCTAGTCTGATACACCTGGGTACAGTCTGTAAGGCCAGGGCCTTTGGGTGAATGGCACCTGGGCTTGGTTGGTATTGGAGGTAATAAAAAAGTGGTGTGGTGCCTCTACCTATGGGGATTCTGTTGACAGATGGCAGCCAGAGTATTGCCCCACAGGAAGTGAATGCAACTCCCACCCTTGTGACAGGGAACCTTTATGATTATACATAATTCCCAACTTACACTCTATGCTTGCAAACACAACAATATGCAAGATGCAATAAATTGCAATTTAAACACAAGGGATATTTATTAGGGGGACAGGAACAGGTTCTGGATGGAGGAACAGAATGGATTAAATGCAGTGAAACAGTTCTGAGATCACTCCTCAAATCTCATCACCTCCTGGTGAGTACCCACACGGTATTTACATTTTCCCCCTACTTGTGTACCAGTACCCTGAAATCCCTTGAGAGCCCCCAGTGCAGTCCATTAATTGTATGCACACAGTGGGTAGTTGCAGGCTTGATGCACGACCACGGTACAGAACCGATTGAAGGCTGGTGGTTGGGGATCACAAAGAAATCATTCAGCACAAATACTAGTTGCCCCTGGCTTTTGCAGCTCTATATAGGACTTTGAATAATAATTGTGCAGAAATGCCCAGCAATTACTCTTATCTGTTCCTGGCCAGCAACAGAGTTGGAAGGGTATTGACCCAGTACTTATGACCTTAGCAGACTTTGCAGGCTGGCTTTGTTGGGAGGTCTCCCTCAGAGTTGCAGATGCAGGCATGGTACAGGTGCTGTGGAACCAGCACACTTCTGGGGGGTGAGGGTGCGGGCTGTGCTGGTCTCCAATGTCCTCTTCACCCCGCAAGCAATTTGCCTTCACCCACCCTCAAGGAGTAGGCAGTCACTCAGGGCCTTAGGTGACTTAGACCCTCTGTCAGGAAAAGTCCTGATAGTTGTCAAAGCCTAGGGCAGGAGCTTTAGTGTTGTTCCCAGAGGAAACAGAAATCTTTTTGCAAAGATTCTTTGAACAGCTTTCTTCCAACCTTGTGGCTGACTACAGACTTCACTGACGTGCTGTTCT
Source organism: Neoceratodus forsteri (assembly GCA_016271365.2). NCBI lineage: Eukaryota > Metazoa > Chordata > Ceratodontiformes > Ceratodontidae > Neoceratodus > Neoceratodus forsteri. The sequence continues at coordinate 803,059,937 of CM028134.1, read as the reverse complement.
CTCTGTCTCTCTCTGACAAATCTGCTCTTATTGCACATATCTCTCCCTTGTGTAGAAATCCAGGGATCAAATATCAGTGGCTAGCATCTCGTGCATTATTTATTATGCCAAACACCTGACACTCAGGGGCTGTCAGTTCCTTAGAAAGAGTATGCATACAAGTCTTGAGCGAGCTTGCAGTTTAGCTGTTTTACAGTGCTGAGCTACTCTCCAAATTGATGTCAGTTTCACAGGGACAGAATGTACTACTTTAGCTGTTGTGCAGAGCTGAGCTAGTCTGCTGCTGGCTGGCTCTGCAAAGGTAAGCACAGGAACACCCAACATTCCCAGCCAGATTGTCTGTCCTTTGACCCTTTTTCAGTAGTCCTGGGGCTAGAAAAACTACAAACATGGCTGCTTTAGTAGTATTTCACACTATCTTCTATTTTAACGTTTTTATCCATTGGTGAAGGGAGGTGGTGGCGCACCAGCCATGGTGATAAGAGCTTTCAACAAGCCCGCAGAATGGAGGACATTGTCCAGTTCATCCCTGGGTCCCACAGCTGCAGTCTAGACCAGGACTGGAATGAAGGAACAGTGGAAGGAAAGATGGCAGCAGTGCTCGGGAGAGAGCCAAAGGGGAGCCCCTTTTAAGGAGGGGGTTACATCCTCCCCTCTCTGAAATCATTGGCATCCTTGTCAAAGTCCAAAAAACACAAACATGCTAAACATAACAGAATAATTTTTCTAATACACTTGCATCCTGACTAAAAGATGGCATTATTCAACATGAACACATGTTGAATTGCACTGGCTTCCCCAGCTGGAATGCCTGCAGTCCCCAAAAATGACATGAGGGCACCACAAGGGGGGAAGCAACAAAGGATTGGGCAGCGGTTTATTCTTTCATGCACCACATTTATGGAAAGGTTGGTGGAGACACTAGGGACATCATAAGTGACACTCACAGGTTGCTTGACTTCTCTTCCAGATCAACGAGCAGCAAATGGCTCTTCTGCAATGACTTGCACAGGATCGTTGGAGGGTTCTTTGTTCAGTGCAGGATGGGTTCAGAAGGTCTAGGCATCTTTATATTTTAACTCCAGGAATCCGTCACCTAGTGTTTAAACAAAACAGCCATCTCGGCTGAGAGTGATGTCCCAGAGAATACAACCTATGCAAATTTTAGAATTTGGAATGTAGGTTCAAACTCCACATCTGTGCTCTACCCTGGCCATTAGATTTGTTTCTCTGCCTGAAGAGAACGTTTGCTCTGTAATGTACTCCAGTAATGGCTGCTTCTCCAGTTGGTCTATTTATTTTATACAAGTGTAGTTTTCAATTACATTCTGTAGTTAGGGACTTTTTATGCAAATCTCTGTCTCTCCAGTTTCCCTCGATTCCCGGAAACTAGAGACTATCCTAACTGACTACCTTCTTTATTTTGGGCTTATAAAATCAAATAAGCCTTCTTTATTACTTAAATTTAAATTGTTATGTGTGTGAAATGGAGCGCTTTCACCTTAATTAAACAGTTCATGTTTCCTGAACCGTGATTTGACACTTGGCACAGTTTCTAAATGTAAGATATGTCAGTATTGGACTGTTGTTAACTACACTGTTTTGGGGAATTTCTTTGCAGGATTTCTCAGATTAGGTATGTGTGAGAGACCTGGTGGACTTGCAAGCTAAAAAATTATAAGCACTGTTTCCAGTTTCTAGCAAGGGCATACCGACATGAGCTTTGTTTAAAGTGTCTATGTCCAAAACGCAACTTTTTAAATTGTAAGTTCTGTTAATTGTTTTTGCCAAAAAAACTCATTTAAAAAGTCCATTTAAAAGGGTAGAAAAGTTAAAAAGAAGTATGCCTCTGTGTCACCGAAAAAATAATAGAAAAGGCTCTGAGGGAGTTCTCAGGGATGGTGGAATGCATGCATCAGAAGATTCCATCTCCTTATGTACAGCAGCAAATAATATAAAAGGTGATGAGAAAAAACATAAAGCTGCTCAGCCATCAGAAAGACTTGGTAAAGATGGTTCAGACGTCATGGTGTCCGAAAAGGGGAACCCTGAATCCAGTGATGGTAAAAATAAAAATACTTTTCCACAGTATTCCCATGCAGGTTCCACAACAGGATTGGAGGAAATGGCAGACAGCCATCTCTAGGTACCTTTGACCTGTCCAACAGCCTTGCATAAGGTTTTCCACCTTAATACTTCCTAAGAGCAAATTATGCTTGTGACTGCCAACCTTCACTTGTACTGCATAGCGGACCAGCTCCACATACTTTTTCACTGGTACACATGTGGATCAGGCCCCCAGTGGTTAGATATGGAAGAGGATTTGTTACCCTTCCAAGAAGTGACTCGATACATGTTTGGAGCAGTGTGACAGGGTTGGATACGGCCCTGTCCCAGTTATGGAGAAAGAGTTTAAATGCAAGAATCTGTTATGTTCTCTCCTTTTCTGTTTCTTCTCTGTCTGGTTCCGCAACCAGATTTTCTCGTGAGACCTAGGACTTGATCACCTTGATGGTCTTGCAGTTCTGTGCATCTCTCTGCTCTCATTTGCTATTTCTGTCTTTTCTTCACCCTTGCATATTTGCTGGTATGAAAATATATGTGCATCGTTATGTGGAAATGTAACTGATACTGGGATCCCTTTGTTTAGAAATGTATATAGTTTTACTGTTGAAATGTATATAGTTATACTGTTGAAATGATTGCAAAAAGCTGTTTGGAACTCAAGGGGTTAACCTGGTTGCAAACTCTCTGAGAAGCTGTAAGCAAGAGGTCAGTTCTGGGTCACAATGTTCTTTTTGCTGCACTTGTTGAAACTTATAAGAACACTGTGTGAGAAGCATGCTATTTTCTTAACGAGCTCCTGCACAGACTAAGAAAAAGGAGCTGCAATGTTTTGCAAAGAAGAAACAGACTGAGATTGGAAACTGAGAAAAAAAATCAGAAGGATTCTGTTTTCTATGTTTCTACTGCCTTTGTAAATAGTTATACTGAACAATATTATTTTACTGTTATTAATAAATTATTTGTTGTGAATTTTACAATTGTTCTTGGTTTTCCTGTGCTTTCTGACCTGTGCCTCGATGACAAGCAGGCCCAGAAATAGGGTGCAAGGCTGGAAAAAAAAACTGGATCCATACAGTTAGGGAGGTATCGTGGAGAGTTGTGGACACCATGGGATTGGCTCTCCAGCCTTATCTTATTTGGGTATGCCTGCTGACGCAGCTTGCTGAGTTTGTGCTGGCCCACGTTGATCATTCTTTTTGCGACTGGCAAAAAATAAATATAGTATCTGTCAATTATGTTTGGCCACAGACATGAAATCCTTTAGTGAGCTCTAACAGCAATTTGACCTAGAACGGGGTACTTCTCCTGTTACCTTCAAGTGCGACTCTTTCATGCAGCCCAGCCCCCTGGGACCATACCAAGTGTTCTGCACTCATTATAGCTCTGTCATCCATATTAGGATACAAAACTCTAGGCACCTTATATCCACCGAGGCCCTTCAAGAAACTCAAAAGCATAACGCTATATATGTGGCCACTAGATGGGGGGAGGAACTGGGCAATGCAGACAGAAGCGACTGAGTGGGAGAAGGGTGCTATGAGGCAGGCAGGATTATATCCTCATGTGTATGACATGAATACACCTGGAAACATTTATAAGCTTCTTCTGAACACCTCCTATTACTGTCAAATATGCAAGGGGAGGTAATGCAGCTTGTTGGAGAGAATGTGGTACCACTCCTGCTGCCCACACACATATATGGTCCAGCTCTGCTTTCAAGAATTGGAGAAGATCATGTCAGATGTGTTACATACCCTAACAAGATTTTTTTTTGTACATTCTGTTCTCTCCTTGACACGGGGAACTTATCCCAATCAGCCTTGTACGCGGGATCTCAGCGCACCTAGCACCTACCAGCCTCTGCCGTGATCCGGCTGAAGCAGAAAGGACCGTGGCGTACCCCAACCCCCGAAGGGGGGCATGAGGAAGACCGCAGCACCCTTGAGCCCCCGGCCCACAAATCGAGCTTGGTTTGGAGGTGATGGAGTGGTATCTTGTCGGAGGGATCATGCTTGTGGCCTGGAGGGTTTTTCATGTAGAGTTACTCCCCTGGGACATGGACGTGCAATGACGTCTGCGCATGTACTGCTGATGTCCACCGCCATCCCACCCCTTCTATAGCAATGCTCCTTGTAGTGCCCCCGATCTCCACTGGAGGCCACTACAGAGCGATGCAACCCCAGAAACCCACCCCAGGAGAGGAGAGCTGTCCTCCAGACGCTTGATCTTCTCCTGCCTGAACCCCAGCGTCCAAGTCCATTCCGAACCGGGTTGCTGGCGTGGCTTGAGGAGTGTCGTCCAGCGCCTCAACCCTCAGCACCACTGGGGCGAGCACCCTAACAAGATTGATATCTCGTTGTGTCTATTCTGCATTTACCCTGGTGCTTAAGGATATACATATTTATTTATTTATTTGTTGAAAATGTTTCACCAGGAGAGGCACACTGAGCAAAAAGATGCTAGTCTCACGGTGCGACCTGGGGGTGGGGGGTGGGGAATAGGGGTAAACATACAACAACCAGTTGGTAGAACTTGGAATCGAGCAATACAAACAATTGTTACATAGTTACGTGTGGTTAATTACAAACTTGTTACATGAGAAGACAGTACATACATGTGCCAAAAGAAGGGTGGCATAGCATTTTTGAATACACATCTAGAGCTATATGTGATTACATAAGTGCCTGTATCAGAGATTGAATTGAAGTATGATGCATCAAGTTAGCTGAGAGAAATGGAAGTCTGAGCCTGGGACCAGGGAGAGGTGACAGGACTGGGTAGTAAACCCAGGGAAAGATGAGAGGGTTGACTTATTTGTTTGGGATTATAATATTAGCAGCTTAAAAGTGCATAACTAGAAAATGGTTAACTTCCCAACAGATTACCCTAGACCAGTGGAGGGCCACAGTTAATTATATTTATAAAATTGAGAACATTATGTTTAACTTGAATGAAAAAGACAAGGGGTTGTCTTTACTTCCAGGTGGAACTCATAGGTCCTCTGTCATCCAACACGATAACGCCTTCCTCTCTTAAAGACATACTGATTCTGCCAGATGGTCCTGAAGGGAGCAGTTCATACTGTGATGGACACTCAATAGAAGTCTGGCCTGGTGAAGCCTTGGTATAGGATGCAGGGTTGTGGCTGCCTACCTTTGTACCTTATTTGATAAATATTCCTCTGGTTTCCCCTCTGATCTTTACTATTATAATTATTAGAGATTTGTTTAGAGAAGACAGGAACTGTGTAAGCAGTCATAAGGTGTCCATATGCTCCCACTGCTGTACCGGAAGGCAGAAGACACCTTAAACAGTTGTAGTAGACAAACAAATTTTTCCTGTAACTGTTGTCACCTACGGGCCTGTTATGTATCATTGTGTATATTGAATGTGCAAAAGGTCTTTACTAAAAAGATATTTGCAAGAAAATAAAAGAACCTAAGAGCAGACACTAGAATCGATGTCTGCCAAAAATAAATTAAAAGAATGTCACTGCCACACCTTCTGAACAGAGAAAGGAGCAGGCAGATGGCACAGATAAAATGCCCTTATCAGAGGATATATCAAAGATGTGACAATTTTTCCAGGCTGTCCATGCCATGGGAAATTTTAATAAGATACCTGCCAACCCCCCCCCCGTCCTGAATCAGGCTGCAAACTGTCTACCTGCAGAGGAGGAGGAGGATTAATACTATGTGCAAATGGAGGAAGGTGACCTCATGGAATTGGAGGGTGAACTTGAGCAAGATTTCGAACCTCCTCTAAGGCATAGTAAGTACTCGTCTTTTTCGTCATTTGTCAGACAGATGGTTGATACCCTCAACAGTCCCCCCACCACCACCACGAAACAGAGAAAATTAAGAGGAAGCTGATTTTTATGTACCTGAAGGGAGTAGCTCCACCAAAAAGAATGTTGCTTCCTGTACATAAATCACTTAAGATCATCATAAATCATGCCTGCACCCACTTCAGCTGCAGCCATCGATAACAACATTGTGCCACCCTAAATATAGTATCAGGTGGACATACAGGGTGTGAAATACCTGTATGCCTATCCTTATCATCACGGGGTAGTCCAGGCTGATGCCTATGAGAGAGCAAAAATCACTGTTGGCACAGCCTCCTGAAAAGGAGTCTAAAAAATGAGATGCTATGGCCAAAAAGGTTTATGCCACAGCTTCACTGCTTATCAAATAGGCAGCTTATTCAGCACATATAGCACAGTACCAGAAAGGACTTTGGAGCACAATTCTGGCACTTGCCAAAAGGACAAACAGATGGTGAATTTGCACAGGACCTGATTGCCGCAGCAAGACCAGCCCTGAATGCCATTAAATATAATTTCCACACTGTGGTAGACCCTAATGACTCTGCAGCTAGCATTCTAGCACATGCAATGTCCTTAAGAAAGTTCTCCTGACTTAGAACTACCATCCTTTCTCAGGATACTTGAACCAGAATCATGGATTTCTCCTTTGAGGGAAATTCATTATATGGCGACAAAGCAGCGACATACATGAACAAGCATTTGTCAGTGCCGAATGTTTGCTTGCTGGCATTGGCAGTGGTAGTGTAAAAGTTACAGAGCTGCATAATAGGAATGGTAGTGAAGTATTGAACTGAAGCCAACCCCACCACCACCCTGCAGAGAGTGACAGGCATTGGGGTGTGCCTTTGGGTCGTCAGGCATAACGGCCCACGCCATTTCAGTACACCACCCTGCAGACACTGGCAAGTGTCACGGTGTTCCTTAGGGTCTTTGGCCTTATCACCCCATTCCAATTAGGAAATACAGTGAGATGGGTACGATATAGAAGAAAGGGATGAACTTTGGGGCTGAAGAGTCCAAGGCATACCTCGATGCCTCTCACTGGCTGCAGGGTGTGGAATGGTATGAGCATTACAGGCAAGAATCCCAAGTCACACCCCTGATGCCTGTCATTCTCTACAGGGTTGGGCGTTACGGTTGGAAACCCTAATACCTCAGACATTCGTTGGTATTTTCACTCAAAATGTTCAACATGGTTTTTTTGTGACCCATCTCATGAACAGGGGGAACATCAGTTTCTTAGCCGAAAGCTGCTTATGCACAGCGACTATGGCATTTAGCACCACAGGTGCAAAACATTCTGAACAGGATGTAAAAATGACAGCTGTACTGTTCATGGGGAGGTGTAAAATGGCAGTGTTGCAATCTGCAGCAAAAATATTTAAAAAATGGTGAAGTCACGGAGACATAGAAACTGTAGCAACGCACACCGTAATATAATTAAGTTGGGGATTTTTTACAGCAGATTGTCAACTCAGGCATTTTGGTGCCTCCGATCATGAACAGTGTCACTGTGATTTTCTTTATCTGTCCCGAACAATGATTTCCCACAGCGACCACGCATCTCTGCGCTGAAAGTGTGAAAACACACTTCGGCCATGTTGTGAAAAATGACAGCTGTACTGTAAATAAGGCAGTGTGGAAAAATGCCACTGGTGAAAATCTGGACTTTAAATATTACAAAGTCATGAACTTACGAGGGTGCATGGAAACGGCACAATGCTCATTCGTAACACAGTCATTTTATGGACTTTTGTCACCAAATTTTCAACATAGCCATTTTAAGACCTCTGTTCATGAACAGTGTAACCGTGATTTTCTTAATCTGTCCCAAACATTGCTTTCGCACACCAACAGCACCATTGTGCGCTACATGTGCGAAAACACATTTTGGGCAGCATATGAAAAATGGCAGCTGTACTGTTCATAAGGAAGTGTAATAAAATGGCAATGTTGAAAATCTGGAGTGAAAATATTAAATTCGCAAACTTATGAGCATGCATAGGAACTGCGCAATGCACACTCGTAAAACAGTCATTTTTAGAATTTTTTTCACCAAATTTTCAACATAGCCATTTTAAGACCTCTGCTCATGAACAGTGTCACTGTGATTTTCTTAATTTGTCCCGTACATTGATTTTGCACACCGACTGCGCCATTGTGCGCTACATGGGCGGAAACACGTTTGGGTGAGATGTGAAAAATGACAGCTGTACTGCTCATAAGAAGGTGTGGTAAAATGGCAATGTTGAAAATCTGGAGTGAAAATATTGAAAATTCGCGAACTTACGAGCGTGCGTAGGAACTGTACAACGCACGCTCATAAAAGTCATTTTTTGAATTTTTCACCAAATTTTCAACATAGCCATTTTAAGACCTCTGCTCATGAACAGTGTCACTGTGGTTTTCTTAATTTGTCCCGTACATTGGTTTTGCACACCGACTGCGCCATTGTGCTCTACATGGGCGGAAACACGTTTTGGGTGAGATGTGAAAAATGACAGCTGTACTGCTCATAAGAAGGTGTGGTAAAATGGCAATGTTGGAAATCTGGAGTGAAAATATTGAAGGTATGAGCACCTGGCGTGTGTAGGAACTGCGCAATGCTGCGCTCGTAAAACAATCGTTTTTGGTATTTTCCACCAAATTTTCAAATAAACTGCCGAGAGCCCACCTATGAACACTGGTAGTGTTGTTTCGTTAATCAGTCCCGAGGGTGATTTTGGCGAGTGATCGCAATCACCTGGGCCCGAATAACGCCATGACAGTGACATCATTCATGAGAAGGGGTCCAAAACCCCATGTTGAAAATTTGGTGCAGCATCAGCACCCAGTACTCGGGGGGGTCGAGTGGAGCAGCGAGTTGACTTGTCGACTATATCGCCAGTTGCAGCGATGGCATTTGGAAGGCTTTGGGGGCGGGGGCGCAGCACAGGCTATACAGTGTGTGGAGTGGGGGCCCGCGTGTGTGTGTGTAGTGGGAGCTGCGCATGAGCAGGCGATATCTTATCGCTGCTCACTGAAGCGTAGCTCCCCCTTTCAACTGTATGCCACTGCATTTTGGAGCTTGTCATAGACAGCTCCAGCATGCATTGGCTTACAGGGGCCGTGCCTGCCAACACACTGACTGAATTGGAAGAGGGGATGACACACCTCTGAAATCTCGGATGATGGCACTGTGTTTCTTGCACATGCATGCAAGCAAACATAAAAAGTGGATGAATATAAAATAATTTACAAAAGCAACAATGAGAAGGAAAAGGCCTGTGCTTCCTCTAGGTCCCACGGCAGGGGAGGTAGGGGCAAGGGATACTTCCCAAGAGCATATACCTTTTATGCCCCCTTTGAATAACAGTCTCAAAGAGGCAGCTATAGGGGAAGGGGCAGAAGGGTCTCCAGGTGCAATTCGGCTCCTGTGCCTAAGCCTCAGCCAAAACAAAATCCCTGACAGTTTTGTCCAGGTGGCCCAACTATTGCAAGTGTGGGAAGAAAACTGGCTTACTACTTCCAGGAATGGGTCAGCATTACCCCAGACAAGTGGGTACTGGAGTAGTTTATTTATTTTATTTATTAGAACATCAGTTTAACAACCTTTGAGCCAGAGGCTCATTTACAAAGGTACCTCGTCACAGTGAGGACAAAACAGTGCAAGAAACAAACATCGAGGCAGACAAAAAATCAGAGTATATTTAGTTGGCCGAGGGTTGTCTCTCTGCAGTTCAGACATTTTCCAAAACTGTAGGAGAACACAAATTTTCCAGTTAATTCCCCCCACAGAAAGAATTCTGCTATAACTGGAAGTAAAAACAAACAAAAATACTTTATTTCTACATTCAGATAAACACCTTTGAGCTTGGGAGCTCATTTACAAAGATTCCTCATCAGATTGATATTTACAGTAGTCTTAGTAAACAGGGTACAGTAGACTTCTCCAGTGGGGCTTTGTCATAGTTACAGAGGATATAGCTTTAGACCACTTCTAAACCTTAGAGCAACTTAATATCAAAAGTCACAGAAAAGGTCCCTGCCTCCCAGTGGGAGAGGGGCCTTGTCTGAAGAAACTTTCTGACCCACCAGAAAAATGGAAAGTGGCAACCTATTTTAGATCTCAGATTTCTGGACAAGTATTTGAAGAAAGAAAATTCAAGATGGTCACACTGAGCACAGTGATAACCACCTTTTGCAGACAGGTCATTGGCTGGGATCAGTAGATCTGAAAGTTGCCTATTTTCATATCCTACTCAGACCATCACACCGGAAACATCTCGGGTTCAAGCTGGGGAGCCGCCAATTCCAATTCACAGTTCCTCCCTTTGGTCTCTTCTCAGCTCCAAGGGTTTTCACAGAGTGCTTGGTTGTTGGTGGCAGCACATCCGAGAAAACAAGCCGTGGTGGCTTTCCCCTACCTGGATAACTTGCTAGTCTCAGGGAAAAGAGAACAAGAGACAAGGTGCTCAGATCTTCCCTGTGTCAATTTTCACCATTCATCACTGACTGGGTGATCGCCAGAGGCGCAGCACCCTGCGGGAGCTTAGTTTTTCCCACCTAAGGGGAGGAGTCGGCACCGGAGGCGGTGCCACCCTCAAGGCCGACACACTGCGTGGCACTCGCGGGTTGGCCAGTAACAGCTGCCAGCTCCTCCTCCACCCCAGTTCTGCTTCTCCCACCATCGAGAGCACAGCACCTCACCACGCAGAGTGAATTCAACTGCGACATCGCGACCTAGTCTGATTCGGCTCCGGGTTTGATACCATTTTCAATGCCATTGTCAATGCCTAAGTTCTCTGTTCCAGTCGATACTACTCGGTGCCATTTTTCCACAGAAACCGGTAAGATTTTTCCTTTTATTAGCGCCTCCGAGTTTTCTGCTTATTTTGATTTTAGTTACCGCGAATCATGTCAGGTTCATCCGGGCACAAGAAAAAGTGTTTTTTCCAAGGTGGGCTGGCTTTCTGTGTCAGTGTCCCTGTGGCTGGCAGATATCCATCACGGACAGACATGACTGTTTCCTCACCTGCCTGGGTCCCTCTCACGATATGGATAATTGTGACGCTTGCTTCTCCATGGACCGCCGAGTTCTTGAGCTTCGGGCGTTGAATGTCGGCCCGGCTCTGCCGGCACTTTGGAGGGTGGCGTCGTACGAGGGACTCCAAGCGCCGGTCTCTCTGGGTCCCCTCATGGTTCTGTATGGACTGGTGAGGGGGGGCATTCTCCCCATTTAGCCTTGCCAGGGAGAAGGCCTCTGCCGTGGTGCCGGAAGATCAATCCAGTCCCCTCAGGGGTTGGGCCCAGAGCACCGCACAGGCAGTCGCCTCCTTGGAGATGCAGGCTCCCCCGGTGTCGTGGCCCACACCTGCTGGTCCTGGCACAGGTGGCTCCTCAATGCCACCCATTGGCACTGTTCTGGATCCTGGAGCTGTTTGCAGCTCCTGTGATCGGGATGGCACGAGCGGTGCTGAGAGTGGGAGAACCTCTGGGTTGCTCGTTTAGAGGTCTTTTGGATTTCCTCCTCTCCGGAGCTGGATGATCAAGAGACTGTTCCGGACTGGCGGCCTGACTCCTCTGAGTCAGAGGACTCTCCCGTGCCCAGTACCTCGGTCTGGGGGAACGGTGCTTCTAGGGGTTTGGACGGCTGCCAGCCCTTGCACTGGTGCCATTCATTCTTCCGGGGCTGGAACAGGGAGTCCTCCTTCTGCGTCCTCCCTTGTGGGGGCTGCAGGATTGAAACAGTCCCAAGCTTTGGGAGTGAGTAGAAGGTCTGCCTTGGAGTTGAGGGGGCGAGGGGTGGCAATCCTCCTCTGGGATCCTTCAGGGCTCCAGGAGGAGTCATAGTGCCGAGCCTTCCTTCTCTCCTTTGTCCCCTTCAAGGGAGACCTCATTGGGTGGGGATGGGGTCTGCCCTTCTGGATCCATGTGGCCCTGGTCTCCTCACAGGGGAGTTTCCCCTTCAGGGCTCAGTCCTAACTGATTTGAACTGGTTAAGCGGCCAGTCTCTGTGCAGACATGCAGATCTCCAGGGGATCTGAGATTGCCAGCGAGGTCCCCTAGCCCTGGCAGAGGTTGCTCACATAAGGTAAAATGTGTTTCCCCTTTCCTTGTGCAACCCCCTCCTCATTTCCCTGGTCATGTGGGTCCTTCAGTGCCTTTGAACTGGGAGCAGTTCAGAGCCACTGCTGCCACCTTCCCCAGGTAGATAAGGACTATGGATGAACAGGTCTTCCGCCTGTCTTCCCCCTCAGCAGTCAGCCTCCTCGTCTTCCTCCTTTGAGGAAGGGGATATCTCCATCCATTTGTCCTCAGACGCTGATCAGAGTATCAGCACTTCCTTGCAAGGTTGGTTGGCGATCTACACCTATCCCACATTGTAAGACACAATCCTGATCGGATTGGATGATGTGCGTTTTCCTCAGTGAATACAGCGCTGACCACTTGGGGATCCCTTCCTGGCCGATCCTTTTCCAGGAAGCGTCATACTGTACCTGGCTGTGTCTGTCCACCCCAGCTGCAGCCCCAATGGACTGCCAGCACAGGTATTTGCGCACCCCAGGGGTCACCACATGACTTGCCTCATCCCACTTTGGGAATGGGGTTGCTGAACACCCCTTCTGGGCATAGACACCCGGTGCACGACCGATGCCCGGATGCGGACTCCATGAAGTTTGACCGTTGGGGACGGAGAGTGTTCTCCTCAGCGTGTGTCATACTTAGCATCGCAGCTCATTTGGCATGCCACACGGCCTACAGTAGGCATCTCTGGTCAGTGCTAAGCCAGGTGCTGGTATTGCTGCCGGATTCAGAGGCAACCAGACAGGCCATTGCCCTCTCCATGCAGGGTCTAGAGCTCGCAAGGCACTGGGCAAGGGCATCTTACGGCACCAGCGAGGTAGCTTCAAGGCTAGCAGGGACAGCAATCTGCATTAGACGGATGGAGTGGCTTCGTCTGTCAAGGTGGTCACCCCTGGCCCGGTTTAGGGTACTTGCCTCTGCTTTCTGGGGGACCCGTCTTTTCTCCCACAGGGCAAGGTGGGAACTGCACAGGTGACTTCCATCTCCCAGGTCACTGGAGACCTCGCCTTACCCTGACCAGTCACAGGCTTAATTGGCCTGTAATCGGTCTCCTCCTTCCGAAGTTCTACCATATGGGGGGCTGAGGGACTCCTGTCCCTCAGGGCAGTGCTGGGTCCCCTTCGGGGGGCTTGGTACTCACCCAGTCAGTGATGAATGGCGAAGATTGACACAGGGAAGATAAGAAAATTACTTACCTACCGTAATTCTTGATCTTCCTGTGTATCTTCATCATTCATCACTGAAACCCGCCCACCTTCCCCTCTTGGGCCTCAGTCTCTGGGCGATGCCTCCTCCCCTGCTTGCCCTCCGCCTCCTCGAGGCCACTTGTAGGCGGAGTCCCATTGGTACCTCCAGGTCCTCTGTTACCTTCTTAAGTGACCGAAGGCTCACCCTTAGGGGAAGGGCAAGTAGGGCTTCTCGCCGTGGCCGTGTAGACTCCCTGTGGGTCCCTCCATTCTTCGTGGGTGGGTTCGTCTGGTACTCGGATAGTCATGTGAGACACTGTCGACTCCTTTGGTGGGGGATCTCGCCCAGGATCAAAAGAGGGCCCAGGGGGCACTCTGTCATTTCTCTGTACAATTTTCCTTCCCTTCCTCCTTAGAGGGGGAAGTTATCCTGGACAGGATCCCCTGTGAACTCTCGGGTTCTCCCTCTGAGACAGCGGTAATTGGGAGGGGGGAGGGTCCTGTCAAAACTGTGTATAGAGTCAATGAGGATCTGGTACCTGGCATATTCCTTAGAAGCAACCATGTCTGCAGTGCATTTGCCAGGCAAAGAGTGTCCTGGCAGATTCCCTAAGTAGTATCAGACAGGGAAATCATGAATGGGCCTTAAACAAGCATGATCTGGGCACTATTTTCAGAAGATGGGGCACTCCCAATATAGACCTGTTTACCTCTTGGGACAACAGTCAGCTTCCACAATTTTGTTGCAGACCCCTAGCCAGAGGAACAGTACCAGAGGATGCCCTGGCACTGAAGTGGGCCGGGAGGTTCCTGTATGCCATCCCACTATTCAAACAACATGAAGTCTTGCTGTATTCAGACATAAGGCAGTTAGCCCCAGCACTTGAACTGCCCCAGAGAAGAGAGAGTTAACTCCATGCAGAAGCATGGAATGTTGACCTTGAGCTCAGTTTTCAAACCTCTGTCTGTGGTACTTCCCAGTGTAACCGTCAGATTCTTTACTCCACCTAACAGTGAAGTCGCTCCGGAGATATCCTCTGCTCGGTTCGGAATAGTAAAGCGTTCGGTTTAAAAACCATTTCTTTATTGTTTTTTCGGATTTCCAGCCTCTGTCTATGGTACAGGTAGTGTTGTAGATAGGTAGTGACTGTGTTTTTATTTTATTTAACTGTGGAAATCGTTTGTCTCTTCGGTTTCTTTTCGGTTGGTCCGGTTAGGAACTGACCTTGTGAATTCTCTAATTTTAAATAATATCTTTCTGGGATTAGTGTGGTGTTCCGGTACCATTCGGTTTCAAAAGAACTGGGCTTTTTCTTGGTTCTTTTCCAAACCCGTGACACGGTTGTTACTGATCGATTGGTATTACCTGGCTGGAAAGCTTCTATAGGGTAATTTTGGTAGGTTGGCCATGTCTGAGAAACAAACAAAAAAAAAAGTGCGAGGAGGCCTTTGCCAAGGCCGACCCCCACCTCATCTGTGTTTGTCTGGGGTTTGACCACCTCCAGTTAGACTGTCAAATTTGCAAAAACTTTCCCAAAACCACTGTAGAAAAAAGACTGAGTAGGTTGAGGGAAAGGGAGGCCGAGAAGTCCGTGGATCCGAATGGCCAGCCCAGTTTGGTTGCGGCCAAACCTGAGGAGGTGCCTACTAACCTGGGCGATGCTCCTCTCGGGCAAAGGAGGCCGACTCTGAGGGAATTGATTCGTCAAAGAAACTAAAAGTCTCGGTTCGGATCCAGTACCGCATACTCCAACTGCGGATGAGATAGCCAAAGTGATTAGTATTGTCCAATCGCTTCTCCCGGTACCGTCCGAACCGGAACCGTCGGTTAGGCGGTCAGTTCGGTCGGAACTGGCTCCTTTGGATTACGATCCGGATGCTTTCTATGAGGCGTGGGAGGGAGACGAAGATTGTCCCGACGATGACGACGACCGGGGGGGGGTCTGGATGTGCCCATTGAACCGCACATTTCCCCAGACAGGCCCTCTGATATCTGTCCTCCCAGGCTCTCTGAGTCCCCTTCACACTTCTTGTTTTACAAGAAGGTGGCCCAAACCCTCCAGCTCCCTATGGTTGAAGCTGCTGAGGAGGAAGAAGAAGAAGAGCCTGATTTTGTGGAGATGATGGACATCCCAGAGTCCAAAAGGTTGTCTATTCCCCTTAAGTCCTTGGAGAAATGGACACAAGATTCTACAGACTCCTAACTCTTTACCTCCTGTAGATAAAATAATGGACAGGATGTATATGTTATCAGGCTGAGCTGCGGAGTTCCTTTATTCACATTGCAGCCATGTTGGGGTAATGTAGGCTGCAGTATGTGACAGGGCAAACATTCCTTTGGCTTCATACCCACCCCCAGACAAGGACTCCAGGAAAGTTGATGCCATGGCCAAAAAACTATACTTAGTATCCTCTTTGGGACTCAGGCAGGCAGATTACATGGCCTATACAGCCAGGTACCAGAAGTCCAGGTGGGATATGATTCTGAAACTGGCTCAACAGGCCTCCCCCCAGCTAGCCAAAGAGCTGGAGGAGGTGGCTGCAAATGGAATTGAGGCATCCAAAGTACAGTTTCACGCTGCTGTGGATGCCAGCGATGTGGCATCCAGAGTCATGGCTACATCTGTGTCTCTCAGGAGGCATGCTTGGCTCACATGTACTATCCTATCACAGAACACCCAGTCTAAGGCTATGGGTTTTCCTGTAGTTGGTAACTCTCTGTTTGGGGAGCAGACAGAGGCTTACATGAAAAAAATGGATGAATACAGGACAACTTACAGGAGTGCACAGGCCAAGGAAAGGCAAGCCACTCCTCAAAAGCAGCAGTCCAGGGGCAGGCCTTTTCACAGGCCTTTTTACCAAGCACAGGCCTCCTCCTCTTACCCACGAAGGGTTTTTTTTCCAGTTGAGGGGCAGGAGGGGGATGAGCAGGACTGCTTCCTTCTCCTAGTCTAAGGCTCCTGCCAAGCAGACACCCTGAGGTGTCAGCCTGGGTCGACTCCCCAATCCCAGTAGGAGGCAGGCTGGCTTACTACTTTCAGGCCTGGAAGTCTGTTACCTCAGACAAGTGGATTCTGGAAGTAGTAAGCCAGGGACTGGCCCTCAGTTTCAAAAGGTACTCAGAAAGGAGGGCCAAGTCTTTTCCACCTGCATCAATCTCAGAAACCCTTGCCCCGGAGGCAGAGGTTTCCTCTCTCATAGCTCTCAGAGCCATAGAGAAGGTTCCTACTCAACACAGGGGAAAAGGCCTGCACTCCAGGTACTTCCTTATCCCCAAAGAAAAAAGGGGAGTGGCGACCCATCCTGGATCTAAGGTACTTGAACAAACACGTATCAAAACCCAAATTCAAAATGGTAACTGTGGGAATAATCCTTACCTCTTTAAGGCCAGGAGATTGGCTAGCATCACTGGACATCAAGGATGCCTACTTCCATATCCCTATAAGGTGCTCCCACAGAAAATACCTCAGGTTCGAGTTGCCTTAAAGGCACTATCAGTTCAAGGCCATGCCTTTCGGCCTAACACATCAGCTCCAAGGGGGTTCACAAAGTGCCTTGCAGTAGTGATGGCTTACCTCAGAAGACAGGGTATCACCATTTTTCCATATCTGGTCAGGGCAGCTCTGCAAACCACCCAGGACTTGCTCAGTTCTCTGGGGTTTCTTCTAAATCTGCCAAAATCAGTCCTCGAACCAGTGCAGCTTCTCACCTTCATAGAGGTGGAATTGGATACTGTCCAGGCAAAAGCCTTCCTTACTCTGGCAAGGGTGAAGGCCATAGTAGACCTTGCTTCCTCCTTTCAGCCTCAGGTTTCGCTTCCAGCGAGACAGTTTCTCCAACTCTTGGGCCACGTGGCAGCCTCCACTGTAGTGGTTCAAGGAGCCAGATTTCAGATGCGGGACATTCAATTCCATCTAAGCTTCTTTTGGTCACAGAGAAGGGACACACACTCCAAACTGATTCCAGTGACCCGAACTCTGGTACAAGCTCTTCAGTGATGGCTGGACCAGGACAACCTCAGACAAGGGGTTCCATTTCTCCCTCAAGTTCCATCAGTAGTACTGACTACGGATGCTTCTCTCCTAGGCTGGGGAGCCCACTTGGGAGCCCTAACAGCTCAGGGAATCGGGTCCCCGTTGGAGTCTCTTCTTCATATCAATCTCCTGGAACTCAGGGCAGTTTTTCTAGCCCTTTTAGACCTTCTCAGATTCAGTCAAAGGCAAGGTGGTCCAAATCAGGACAGACAGCACTACCACAATGTGGTACATCAGCAGGCAGGGAGGCACTCGGTCCACGGCCTTGTGCACTGAGGCCATGAAGATTTGGTCTCTGGCCTATTCCTTTCAGACTTCCCTGGTAGCGGTTCATCTTCAGGGAAAGACAATGTGTTAGCAGATACCCTGAGCAGGATTTCACAGGGACATCACGAATGGTCCCTGAATCCTCACATTCTGAGGATCATTTTCTCCAAGTGGGGCATCCCAGAGATAGATCTGTTTGCAGCACCAGACAATCATCAACTTCCTCTGTTTTGTTGCAGACCTCCAGTCCTGGGGACAGTTCCCCAGGATGCCCTCATTCTGGACTGGAAGGGCAGGTTTCCCTATGCCTTCCCTCCTTTCCCTCTCCTGTTCCGAGTTCTTTTTTTTTTTATTTCTGTTTATTGCGATTTTTTTAACCACATACATACAGAGATAGCATTCTAAAATATAATTAAATAATACATTAAATAAATTAATCTTAGTGAGCTTCTCATTTGGTACGTCAAAGTAAGACTTATGTTGTTATATTGGTAATAGAGCTTCAATTGAAGAGAACAGCAGGTCATGGCCCCAAAAAAAAAGATTTTATAATGCAAGAGGATAAAGAGATTACTCGATTGCTAGACTTGGATGCTTTTATATATTGGTAATATCTGTATCCGGATTACTTGTCTTAGATTGTGGGAATCGCTGCCATTTGTCTCAGTGAGGGATAGTTGTCATGCAACGGGATCCAGATTAGTAGTGAAACAGTATTGTGTCCAAGTCTGCCATTTCTTGGTAAAGGAGAGGACCCTACCCTGCTGCTCGGCATTGATGCTTTCAGAATTGTATATTTCTGACATTATCTGTTTCCATTCTTGAACTGTTGGAATTTGTTTAGACATCAGTCTGGTAATGGCTTTACTGGCTGCTCTAAATCATATTGGTAGGATTGTACTACCCCAGTGGGGAGCGTGGTCCAGATAAATCCGCATTAAAAATTATTCAGGAGTGAGTTCTATAGGTTCTTGAAATAAGCTTGAAAGCTCCATTTGGAATGACATCCAAAACGACATGAGACAGGGACATAGCCAAAAAACGTGGCCCAAGGTGGCAACTGAACAACCACAGCCCCTCCAGCACCTCCCATACTCCTCTGGTAGGTATTTTAGTAGGACCGCTGGGACTTGGAAGAAATGTGAACAACATTTCCATGCGAACTCCCTCCAATGGGGGGAGACAGATTTTAGTTCATTAAGGGAGGATCGAGACCAAGCTTTAATGGAGATCTCTATGTTAAGATCGTTGTTCCATTTAGTCAAAATAATGGTGCTGGATATTGGGAGCCCATCTCTGATCTCACGATAAATCAGGCCTATTATATGTGTTCCCAACTTTCCCTCAATTGCCTCGATAAAAAGTTTTAACAGGTTTGGAGCTGGTGCGGGTAAAGCGGGGCGGATGTTCTTGTTGAGGAGTATATGGTTTTGTACTTGAAAGTAACGAAATCTGTCAGTATTTCTAAGTAAGTACTGAGACTGCAGTTTGTCAAATGGAATAATGCCATCCTGGGAAAGAAACTGAAATATATGGGCCAGACCAATATCTATCCATAAGGAGAAGGTGTCATCCATGTATATGGGGGTGAATAATTCATCTTGGGATATCAGTTTACAGTATTCGTAAATCATAGGGTTGGGCCAGATTTTCTGATTTGTTTCCATAGTTTATACGTTTGTGAAGTTATGTTTGTGAGGTCTGAGGGGCTGACTGATTTTTGGTCCGAAGAGAAAAGGATCCTCTTTATATCAAAGAGGTTGTTTAAATGAAACTCTATGGTTTTCTATGGGGAGTTGTAGGAGTCAGTTGCCCACAGTATTAGTATTCTTAAAAAGGCAGCTTGGGCATATAGTTGAATATCCAGTAGATTCAGCCCGCCCTGGGAAAGGGATAGCTTTAAGGTTTAGTTTAGAGTCTGATTCTAGGCGATTCTACCCCCCCCACACCCATAGAAAGGTCGAGATCATTCTATCCCAGGATTTAAAATAATATTTTGATGGGAAGAAAGGAATAGTCTAAAGAAAATACAAGATTCAGGGAAGAATATTAGTATGTGTAATTGTGATTCTTTGGTGAAACGGAAAAAAGGCTGTGGCCCATCGATCCAAATCAGCTTGAATTTGAGCTGTAAGGGGTTCGTAATTAATCATTTCCAGCACCCCTGGGTCCGAGGGTAGTTGAAGAACCAGATGCTTTATTTTGGCAAAGTGCCACCTAAAGGGAAAGCTCTTTTTCAACTGTTGAGAGGGGGAGAAATTAAACAGTAGGATTTCAGTTTTATTGATATTAAGTTTGAAGTCTCGTAGTTTTTCAAAGTGGGTTAAGATTCTCCAAGCTGCTGGAATAGTTTGTGAAGGGGACAGCAAGGTCAGCATTACGTCATCAACAAACATAGTAATTTTGTATTCTTGCTGGCCAATTGGAATTCTCTCAACCAAGGGGGTATTACACAGGATGGATGCCAGGGGCTCTAGGAATAATGCAAAAAGATATGGAGATAAGGGACATCCCTGTCAGGTACCCCTTCTCAATTTAAGGGGAAGGGACAAAGAACCATTTACTTGAATGTACTCTTTAGGGGATTTTTATAAATTAACTAAACATGATATGAATTTAGAGGGAAATTGAAGCATTCTAAGAGTCTCCTACAAAAAGGGCCAGGAAACTCTATCGAACGCTTTTTCAGTGTCTAAGCTTATAAATGTGGATGGAATTTGTCTGGTTCAAACATATTCTTGCAATAGCAAAGCTCTACGAATATTATCTACATGTGCTTCTATTTTTAATAAAGCCTGACTGGTCTGGATGGACAACCCGAGGGACAATATTTTCTAATCTGGAAGCCATTATGGCCATATAGATTTTATAGTCAACGTTGAGTATAGAAACAGGGCTGTAAGACCCCGGATCTGAGGGATCTTTATGTAGGGTTTAAGTATTGGGGCTATTGTGGTGTATTCTCGGGGGGGGGGGGGCAGACCACCTTGGGAGATTACATTATATAGCATATGTAATCTTGGGATCAATTCTTTGTTGAATTTCTTGTACCACTCAACGGTGTAACCATCCGGACCAGGACAGCGCGCAGAATTTAGTTTTTTGATGGATTCTTCGATTTCTAAGGCCGAGATGGGGGACTTCAGTGACTGGATCTGAGGGGACGATAGGGTCGGATGGTTCACTCGTTTTAGGAACAGTATTGTTTCATTGTGGGGGAACAGTATAATTTAGTGTAGTATTCAGTAAAGGCCTGCTGGATGTGACCATCTGAGTGGTGAGTTTTCCCTGTGGTCAAGTTTCTTAGTCTTAGTATTGTAGATGAACTTTTCCTATTTCTTAATTTGCAAGCCAGATGTTTAATACTTTTGGGAACCCCCCTCATGGACTGATTGACGGAGGAAATACAAGGACTGCTGTACCTTATTATCTGTAATGCGTTGCAATTCCGCCTTTGTATTTCTTAACACCTGGAGATCAGCATCCCCTGCTTGATACAGCATCTGATAATTTAGTAGTAGGGCAGATGGTCTTTGGTATTCAAGTTCCCTCTCTTTATGTTTTCTGGATGAGTAGGCTATTATTTCACCATGAATGGTGGCCTTCATCGCATCCCATTGTATAGCCATCGGGACTTCAGGGTCTGTATTTTCAGCGAAGAAAAGGGAAAGTCTGGTGGAGAGGGTCTCAGTAAACTCCTTATCAAATAGGATTGAGGGGTTGAGTCTCCAGAGGGAATTCTTCTTCTCTCTACCCACATCTAGTGTGAGAATCAAGGGGTGGTGGTCTGATAGTAGCTTGGGTCCAATGGTGATATCTTGTATTAAAGATAGATGTTCGCATGTTGTTAATATATAGTCCAGTCGTGAATGGGATTTAAATCGGGGAATAGTAGGTGAAACCTGGGTTGGAGGGAAATATCTGTCTCCATACATCGACCAAACCTAAATGATCAATGGTTCTTTTGAATTTTTTTGTGGTAGCACTATTCCTATGCTTTTGCGGGTTTGAGCAGTCAAGATGCGGGGCCAGTGTAAGGTTCAGGTCACCCCCCATGATCATTTGACCCTGTAGATGGTTAAGCAAGGTAGTTATAAAACCCCTATATACTGGAAAGTTTGACTGTGGAGGAAAATGTACACTGGCCAATGTGACTGGTTTACCATATAATATACCATTTATAAGTGCATATCGGCCCTGGGCATCTGTGTGCGTTTTCTGTATCTCAAAGGGAGTGTTCCTTGGGATCAGAATTACTGAACCCCTCTTTCTCCCTCTGGGATGAGAGGAAGCCACCACCCAATACTCCCCCCCCCCAGTTTAATTTAAGGTGTTTGGAGTCTGAGAGATGGGTCTCCTGGAGGAATATCAAGTCTGAGGGATTTTTAGTTAAGAATTGCATGAGTCGAGCTCTTTTGATCAGCTCATGCAACCCATTAATATTGAGGGATAAGATTTTAATTGGATTTATTATTCCCATTTTCTGTCTCTATTAATAATTATCTTTATGTTGTTTCTCCCTCCCCAGGTCAGAAATGGAAAGAATTGTAGACCACACTACCCATCCAAGAACCTTTGTGTCATACAACTAAGCCCAACCAGCTTATATTCTTGTAGAAATCTCTCAATAAAAAAAATTCAATGTCATTATTTCATTGTATGTGTGATTATTTAACCCTCCCCCCCTCAAACAATCAAGTATAATTGCTACTGTAATAAGCATTACGTAGATACATAAACTATTAACTATTTGACCACTAACCTGGTCATTTGAACTAGTTTGTGTTGACCCAAAAAAAATTTTGCCAGAATTTCAAATAGAAAATAGAATGGGTGAAACCTTTACACAGCCATTTAAATGTTAACAAACTTATATACAAGATGACCTCCAGTTGGTAGGGACTTACATCGAGCTCTTCCTGGAACATCCTGTCCTTGGTTCCATATGGAATAGGAGAGGAATAAGGGGGTTCCTAGCTTGACTCCAAATAGAAATATATTCAGGGTCAGCAAAAGAGCCCCTAATGGAGTGAATATATTATCACCCCAGATTAGTTCCGGTGATACCTTATCGGGTATGTGGAAATGACTTGTGGGGAGCCCACTGCCTTATCCTTAATTACCCTGGCTTAATCTAAATAGTATTTATATGGGGGAAAACTGGAGTGTCTGTCCCATATTGGAAAACCCCAGGCTTAAAGTTTTAATATGTTCCCGCTGGAAAAGAATTATGGGTTATATGTTACTTGGGGGTGGGGGGTCCCCGGGCAATGCAACAATTTGATCACCCCTTGAATAAGGGGAGAGGGGCAGAACCGTCCAAGCAAGCGGGCGCCTGCGTGATTAGGTAGCGAAGTCCTCCAGGGAAAGGGAGCAGGGGCAACGTGGTGTCATTCCTCACTAGGAAGGAGAAGATCACCCTCCCTCCCGAAGATGTCATTCTGGGGAGTATTGGATGACTTTGACATATGGGGCTCCAGAACCATATTCATTTTTTCGTTTGTCTTGTATTAAAAATGGTCTGATATCCCTTCCCCTCAAACTATTTGGAGACATAGCAATACAGTAGATCTCTGTATTCCAAAGTCAATGATATCTCAAAAGATTGGAGTCTGCTGAAGCCTGGAGTTTATTATGCTGTACTAGCTCTTAAAATTGACCCCAAAAGGGATCGTAAATGAGCTTGAGTTCAGGCCAGGAGGAGGGAAGGGCACCCCCAACGGAGCCATGAGACGTCGTGGGAATCAGGGAGGCCGAACCATAAGCAGGGATGAGAGAACAATATTTCAGAAGACGATGCTCCCCAGTAAGGGAAATCCCCACCATCAGGGAGATCAAAGTGTCTAAATGGCAGCCAGGGACCAAATCGAAGAGAGGAAGAATTTGTATATTGCCTGGACACTGGCTGAAGGCCCTCGCTCTACTCAGGAAGCAGACCATCCCCCCCACAGACCAATATGCCCCAGACTCCCAAGTGGCAAACACCTCCCTGCCTCACCTCAAATAAGCTAGTATTCTGCTGTGGATCTCAAGGTGGAGTAGAGGGGTTGCGGAATTGCTGCAGACGCTGTAAAAGTTCTCAGATCAAGGGTTACAGTTGAGCTAGATTAGTATGTTCCTGTTGGGCCCACTGCCTCTGTCGCTGGCAGATTACCTCCTTGATCTCGTCAGTTATGATGCCCTTCATGTGGAGATCTGCTACCGCTTCCTTTGCTGATGAGTAGGTCTGTGTTCCGGAGGGCAGATGAACTACCAGTTTTGCTGGGTAAGGCATTTTGAATCGGATTTTCTGGGATCTGAGGATTGGAAAAAGCGGACTGTAGTCTCTGCGTTGCCTCTGCGTAAAGGGGGCATAATCATTGTCAAAGAGTAGGCGGGTTTGGTCCCACATTACCTTACCCTTCTGCCAAGCCTTGTTTAAAAGGGATTCTTTTGTTTGGTAGCTAAGTAGATGAATCAGGAAGGAGCGAGGTCTGGAATTGGGGCGAGATGGCTTTGGGCCTAAAGCTCTGTGAGCCCGTTCCACATCCAGTTGAAAATCTGGATCTAGTGATAAAGATAGCCTGAGGAAGTAGTCCACAAAGGCCCTTGGATCACTCCCCTCCTCACCTTCTGAGAAACCAAAGACGCGGATATTACGTCTCCTACCCCTGTTCTCTGCATCCTCCTGTCGGGCTGACATGGCGAGTTGCTCCACTGCGATTGTTCGAACTGCATCCTCCAGGTCGTCTAATCTTGAGGTATTGAGTAAGATCTAGTGATCCGCCTCATTTGCTCGGGCCTGCAGCTGAGAAATTTCTTGTTTTATATCTTTAAGCAACTCACGAACCTCTCCGCGGAAGTCCGTGATCGCCTGCAGGATGGATTCAGCATTTGGCTCTGGAATCCTTTTTTGCCCCTTAGCCTTCATAGATTTTCTTTCTGGGCCCGTAGTATGTCTAGACTAGGCCTCTCCCTCGTGCAATTGCAGATCCTCAGTGTCGTTAAGATCAGCGATGGGCAGGAACCGATTCTTCGAAGATTTAGCCATGGGCAGTCTGCTGTATGGACACTTATGGTTGGGTCTAAGTTTTTGTTGTTTTTAGATAATTATGCCCCTTTTTAGTAATTATTGGCAGGGGCTTCCCGAAAGGCGTTCTCATGCGGCATCACTGGAACTGGAAGTCCTCCTGTTCAGAGTTCTGATCAAGATAAGAACTCAACCCTGCACAGTGATTTTGGTGGCTCCAGATTGGGCCAGACAGCCCTGGTATCCTCTTCTGTTGTCTTTGGCTGTGTCATGTCCCCTGTGTCTTCCCAGAAGATACAACCTTCTCTCCTCCTCCCAGGGGCGGATCTGGTTCCCCAATCTCCAGTCCCTCAATCTCAAGGCCTGGCTCTTGAAGGATTAGAATATGTAGCACTTCATCTCTCTCAGGGAGTTCTGGATATTCTAAAGGTCTCCAGGAAACCTTCCACTAGAAAAACTTACAATTCCAAATGGAAGAGGTTCAGTATTTGGTGCTCTCAGAAAGGCATCCTGCCTGATTCTGCTGACATTTCTACAACCATAGACTATCTAGTTCATCTGAATGGTCTAGGCCTTAGGCCTGCCTCTCTGAAGGTTCATCTAGCAGCTGTCTCTGCATTCCTCTCAGCAGGGAAGGGCTGGCATCTCATCCTGTTTTCATAAAGTTTTTCAAAGGTCTGCTCCACATTAACCCTCCCTTTAGAGAACCTACTCCACCTTGGGATCTTAATGTCTGCATTGCTCAGCTCATGCAGCCACCCTTTGAGCCTATGGCTTCGGCTGAATTGAAGTACTTGACCTGGAAAACTGTGTTTCCGGCAGCTATTACTTCTGCCAGATGGATTAGTGAATTACAGGCCCTGTCAGTTGAACCTGACCTCATATCCTTCCATAGGGGTAAAGTGGTCCTAGGAACTAATAGGAAGTTCTTGCCTAAAGTTGTATCGGATTTTCACCTAAACCAGTCCATATCGCTCCCTGTGTTTTTCACTGACCATTCTTCTTCAGGGGAAAGAAGATTGCACAGTTTGGATGTTTGAATCGGATTTTCTGGGATCTGAGGATTGGAAAAAGTGGACTGTAGTCTCTGCGTTGCCTCTGCGTAAAGGGGGCATAATCGTTGTCAAAGAGTGGGCGGGTTTGGTCCCATATTACCTTACCCTTCTGCCAAGCCTTGTTTAAAAGGGATTCTTTTGTTTGGTAGCTAAGTAGACGAATCAGGAAGGAGCGAGGTCTGGCATCGGGGCGAGATGGCTTTGTGCCTAAAGGGCTCTTAGCTACTACATAGAGCATACTAAGGCACACAAAAATGACGGTCAATTGTTTCTCACTTATGGTGAAGTGGGGGAAAGGTAAGCCTGCCACTAAAAGATCTATTGCCAAGTGGATTGTTTCTTGTATACAATTCTGCTATGGCAAATTGGGTAGAACACCCCCTTCAGGCCTGAGGGCTCACTCCACTAAGGGTACAGCTGCCTCTCTAGCTGCGGCCAGAGGTATTCCCTTGTTAGAGATCTGTAAAGCAGCCACCTGGAAAACAGTACATACATTCACCAAGCATTACTCCCTGGACATCCAGGCTAGGAGTGATGCTAGGTTTGTCACAGCAGTACTGCAGATCCTGTTCCCAAAGTAGGTTCTGCGTTCCCTCCTCCATAGGGAACTGCGTGGTAGTCTGCATTATGTCTGAATACAGCAAGACTTCATGTTGTTTGAAGAAAAAATTACTCACCATAGGAATATTGTTTCCTCTAATGGAGTCTTGCTGTATTCAGACCTCCCCACCCCCCGTCTGCCATCTCAGAACCTGTTTTTGAGAAGTGGGCTGGCAGGTACAGTGTTGCACCTCAGGGGTGTACCTTGTACCCTCCCTTTTGGTGGGGTAGCTGTTATGTTTATTATTCTTATGGTCATAGCCTAAATTGTCACCTTGTTTCTTCTTGGGTTCTCGACTTGAGTCTTTTGGACCCCAAAACTATTTTTTGCTTTTTGGCTATATGTTTAAAATAATTTCCATATTTTAGTGCCTAGTTAGTTGCTCATAAGAATCTGATGGTTACACTGGGAAGTACCACAGACAGAGGTTTGAAAACCGAGCTCGAGCTCAACGTTCCATGCTTCTGCATGGAGTTAACTCTTTCCTCTCCAGGGCAGTTCAAGTGCTGGGGCTAACTGCATTATGTCTGAATACAACAAGACTCCATTAGAAGAAACATTGCTATGGTGAGTAATTTTTACTTTCCACTCATACATAAAGTACTCCTGAAGCTCAAGTAGGGAGTGTGCATAAATTATGAGAGGAGCTGGAAGAGAAGGTCTGCTTCTTTGCAGATGACACGAAAATCTGCAGTGTGGTAGACATCTGGTTTGGGGGGAGGGGAAGGGAGGAGCAGTGACCAAGAGGACTTGAGGAGTGATCAAGGGTATGGCAGATGGGTTTCAGTGTAAAAAAACAAAAAAAAAACTGCAAAATAATGTACTTGGGATACAGAAACCTTGGGCAGAGTACAAAATGAGTGGAGTCAGGTGGTACTAATAACCACCAAACAGGAAAGAGATCTGTGGACAGTCATATAAGATGACCTGAAGGTGACCAGGCAGTGTGACAAGGCAGTTGGGAGGGCTAATGGGATGCTGGAGGTGCTTAGGGAGGGGTATCACCAGTAGAAAGAGAGGAGGTGGTGTTGCCCCTGCATAGATCGCAGGTAAGACCCCATCTAGAGTATTGTCCAGCTCTGGAGACTGCATCTCCAGAAAGACATTGACAGAGTGGAGGTGGTCCAGAGGAGGGCAGCTAAAATAGTGCAGTGCCTGCATCAGAAGCCCTTTGAGGAGAGACCTAAGTTTGTTCACACTGGAGGAGAGGAGGGAAAGGAGGATATGATGAAGTCCTATGAATAACTAAAAGGGGTAGATGAGGTACAGGAGGAAGCATTTTTTCAGAAAAAAAGGTGCTCAAGAACAAGGGGGCATGACATGAATCTGGGGGGTAAATTCAGGAGAGATAAGAGGAATAGAATGATTGGTGGATTCCTGGAACAGCCTTCCAGTGGAGGTGGTGGGGTTCAAGAATGCATGTAATAGGCACAAGGGAGTCTTACGAAAAAGGAAGCAGGGGAGAGATAATGGACCAGAGATCAAATAGGATCTGCAGTGATACTGTAGGCTGGAAAGAATGGGCAGACTAGATGGGCCAATCGGTCCTTGTCTACTGGCAAATTCTGTTTCTGTGATTCTAATAGCCTCAGACTGGGCCAGTCAGGCCTGGTACTCAGTGTGGCAAGATAGGCCTATTACCACTTTATTTAATGTTCCTATTTCCTCAATTGTGAGACACTCCCGAGCAGTGACAGCGCTAGGGGTTTTAAAACATGGGTCAAATTAGACCCATGGGTGTAAAAAATGTGGGTCAAAATGAGAAACAACTGGGTCCAAACCTAATTGTAAGTAGAAATTTCACTAGTACAGAAGCTTAAATTTGTTGAATGAAAATACTTTTCTATTGTTTAGTTTTCCATCTTTCAGCTATTGTTAGAGACAGGTGCACCACTTTGGACCCACTGTCCTGTGGAAAGTGGGTCATTTCTGGGCAAGCTGCAACTTTTTCCCTTTTTGCCCTATCTAGCGCTGTCTCTGCTCCCGAGTTAAGACACTGTCCCTTTAAGAAGGCCTTTAAAAAGCTAAACAAAATAGAAAGAATTACCAAAAGCCAGTTTGGGCCTGACCTTCAACTAGATAGGGAACAGACAGGTTTATGTATCCTAAGGGTCATACTTCTTGGATTGAATGGTCAAAATAGACACTTAGACATTTCATAGGCAAAGGCCCCAGTGGGAGGTCAGAGGTGAGCAGCGAAATGGCCCCAGTGGGAGGTCAGCCGAAGACGGAAAAAGGTTATGCATAAACCATATGTTAGGGTGTTAGACATGGAACCATAGTGACACCTGCAGGAAGGGGTAAACTGTTGTACACCAGTCTCTGTGTAGCTCAGGAGTATTCACCCCATCCCAAAGGGGATGGGTGTGGCTTGAAAATGACATCACACAGACTTTAACTACACACAGAATTTTGAAATCAGGGCACTGTTTAGCTTGGAGTTCGAAGCCTGAGTAATTGATCCTGGAGAGTCTCAAAGCTAAGAAGAACTTGTCAATTTGGTACATATTTTTTAAAAACTATATGTAGGCTGCAAAAATCTCTGAACCAGACCTGAGCCTTATGAGATTGGACTTCTCTAATGCTGAACAGAAAATTCTGATCTTTAAGTCAGAATTTGAGAATCAAGACGACCCTGAGTTTTGCACCAAGAGGAAACTCTGAGACTCAAGTTTCTTTCCAACAATCTAGTGTTTTTCTAAAGAACTTTTCTTCACTTGCAGATAGAGTTTCCTCTCAAAAAGGACATTTGATATTTCTGGACTCTAAACCTCAAAACACTTGAGTATGTGTAACTCAGTGTATAGTGTTTCTGTGTAATCATCCAATATTTATTTTTCATATTGTCTGCTTTTCAAATCTTTCAAATTATAGAATTTACTTTGGGGTTTTTTTTTGCCTTTAAGTAAACTTTTATCATTTCTTATCAATTCTGCCTGGGGTCTGGTTGTGTAATCTGACATTTTAAACAGAAGGGTTTTGCGAAGACTGTGTGCCTTGTTAACAAAGATAATGACTGCTGGGCTGTCCTACAAACCAAATAGGCAAGAGGCTGCCAGAGACCGTGGTAGGATTCTAACCAGAGAGCGTAGCCGAGAGTCAGGGGGACTCGACTACAGTTTCCATTCTTCCACTGGGAAAAGGAAGGCTGATGACGTTTCTTGAACCCTACAACTGCTCATGAGTTCCGTAAAAAGGGGGACCATTCCTGCAAAGAGGAGGTCCTGCCACGCCCACAGGGTTGGGCTCGTGACACTCAGTACTCTTGGTTCTGTCTGAAGAATCCAACCTACCATTAATCACAGTCTGTTGAATCCCAGGGCAGAATAACATTCCCAACCCCCAGGACACTGTGCCTGAGGACATGGTTTTGAGGATTACAATTTTCAGGATTGGTTCTTTTAGGGAAGTCCTGAAGGTACTTAGGGTTTCAAGGCAGTGCAGTCATTCTCGTCTCAGCTGCAAGGTCAGTCTGTCCAGATCAGAACAGACAACGCCACAACAGTGTATTATGTAAATGAGCAGTAAGGTACAAGGTTCTCAAGACTGTGCACAGAAGCAGTGAAGATCTGGGATCTCGTTTACTCCTTCGATGCAAAGATCTAGGCAGTACAACTGCCAGGCAAGGAAAATGACCTGGCAGATTCCCTAAACAGATTCAGTTTGGGAAACCTTGAATACACCCTGAACCAGCAGGTTCTGGCCGCAGTTTTCAGAAGGTGGGGCACTCCAGTAATAAATCTGTTTGCCTCTTTGGGGAACAAGCAGCTCCCAAAGTTTTGTTGTAGGCCACTGGCAAAGAGCCCAGTCACAGAGGACGCCTTAGCCCTGGACTGGACAGGGAGGTTTCTGTGTGCCTTCCCACTCATACAGAGTGTGCTCCTAAAACTCGAGAGAGAGACCGCAACAGTGATCCTATTAGCCATAGACTGGGCCAGGCAGACCTGGTACTCAGTGCTCCTGGTCCTGTCTAGCAACAGTCCAGTCAGCCTACCACCAACTCAAGATGCAATTTACAGACCCTGTCTCAGGGCAGGATAGCATTTCCAGATCCCAGGACATTACACTTGAGGCCATGGTTCTTGAAAAGCTACAGTTTTCTAGGTTGACTCTATCAAAGGATGTCCTGAACTGCTTAAGGTTTCCAGGAAACCAGCGAACAGGAAAACTTAATCCTGTAAGTGGAAATGATATTCATACTGGTGTGCCCCATAAAAGATAATCCCAGTGCAGTCAGGGTTGCCTACAATCCTGGATTATCTAGTACATGTACAATCCTTAGGCCTGAGGCCATCAGCACTAAAGGTACATCTAGCAGCAATGTTAGCCTAAACCTCAGCAGGCAAGAGCAAGTCCTTGGCTGCTCACCTATTTTTAAAAAGTTCTTTAGAGAGCCCCTGACACCGTTGTGACAACTCTGAGAAAATGAAATGTTTAGCACAAGTCAGCTTATATTTTAATATTGTTTCTGTATTTCTCATTCTTCTTTATTACTAAGGACATTTGCATGTAAACAGGATCGCTACCCTGTCTGTTCTGGTTGCTTGCCTACATCTGACGTCACAGTTCTGTTTATGACATCCCAATCTGTTGCTGTGGGGATAATTATGATGCCATAAATGGAGGATTGTTTATTGTATGTATTAATTTATTTAAAAGTTGGTAACCAGGAAAAGCACCATGAGTATGATGTCATATGTAGGATAGCAGAAAGAGCAGATAAAGTCTAAGGGACAGTAAGCATCTTTCATACAGCTGTTCTCAGTAATAAAGAAAAAGGTAAATAATTATGGAAAATACCTGAAATATAAATTGAACTGTCTAAATCTCACATTTTTTCCAAGTTTTTCTAACGTGTCAGGGGCTCTTTAAAGGCCTCGACCACCTGTACCCACCTGTGAAGGATCCATTCCCCTCATGAGACCTGAAAATCTGCCCTTTTTTTTTAACTTTTTATTTGTCATTTTTCAACAATGTACATCTTCCATTACATTAGAGCATGAAAACAGTATATAACTTATTGAAAATCTGCCTGGCCCAGCTGATGGAGGCTCCCTTTGAGCCTGTGACTACTGCCAAGTTAAAATACATCATATGGAAAAACATTTTTCCTGATCGTCATGCCTTCTGCTATGAGGTTAAGTGAGTTGCAAGCCCTCTGCACAGAGCCAAACTACATAATCTTCCACTGGATAAGGTAGTCCTTAGTACCAGTAGGAAGTTCCTACCTGAGGTGGTATTGGAATGCCACATGTACCAGTCAGTTGTCCTTTCTGTGTTCTGCCCTGAGAATTCCAGTCCAGGTGAGCAGAAATTACACTGCCTGGATCTGAATCAAGCGCTTGGCCACTAGCTGTTCCGGACAAAGGATTTCAGGACCCAGGGTATTGAGCTTTTTGTTACCTATGGAGATGTAGGCAAAGGTAAACCAACAACCAAGAGAGCTGTCTCTCGCTGGTTAGGCTCTTGTATACAGTTCTGTTATGAAGAAGCTGAGAAAATACCCCCCAGTGACCTAAGGGCATATTCCACACGTTGTACCTCTCCCCGCCTTTGTGGCATCCACAAGGGGCATCCCACTACTGAGTATTTGCAAACAGCTACCTGAAAGACAGTGCACACCTTCACAAAGCACTACTACCTGGACTTACAGTCCAGAAGGAATGTCAACTTTGGAATGTCCATCTTGCAGAACCTTTTTCCTAAGTAGGTTCTGGACCCAGGCTCCCAAGGTACTGCTGAAGAGCCTACTTGTGTAAAGCATCAGTGAGGTATTCCTGGGGATAGAAGAGAAAATTACTATAGTAATGTTGTCTCGTCTCAGGGATCCCTCTCTATGATTTGTACTCCCTGACCCTGCTTTCCCTTCCAGAACCAAAATTGGGTTCACATAAGAATCTATTCTTTTCATGAAGGTTGCTTGGTCATTACTGTTGCACTTCCTTGACAGTTGTAAGGTATGATCAGTTAAATATTTTTCCACATTGTCTGTCTTAAACTTGTTTGGTGTTTTTCAAACTCTTTTTTCAAAGTTTAAACATTTTTGGTAGCCGCTTTGCTAGTTTTATTGGTCACAGCTCCATAGTTTTGAAAACAAATCTGATGTTAGGAAGCCAGGGGACACGTGACCACATTGCAGAGTTTGAACTTGTATTGTAAGTTACATCATTACCATAAAGTCTTATCTCTGGAGCATCACATTCTGGTCTAAGGATGATGATTGTGTAAATCATAGTGAGGGATCCCTGAGAAGAAACAGCACTATTATGGTAAGCCATGGGAACTCTGGCTACTTTTTCTGCCCCCTGCCTTAGGAATTTTTTGAACCTGAACTGGAGGGATGAGGAGGAAATGAATGAAGTATAAGTAAGGCTTTATTTCTTAAGCACCCTTTCCCTGGGGCTCAGGGCTCTGTACAGGATAGAGGCAAAATTAAATAAAATTATAAATAAAATAAAAGCATATAAAATACAGCATCAACAAATATAGTATCTGAGTTAACAAGAGGAAGATCACAAAATCCCAAATGCTTCTCTGAAAAGATGCGCCTTCAGATCCCATTTGAAAGCTTCCACAGAGGGAGCCTCCCTCAAGGACCTTGGGAACGAGTTCCACAGGATCGGCGGCATACCCTGGAACCGGTAGAACTGTATGACAGTCCCTGAAGATTTCTGGTTCACCACCCGGAGACAGTGAGGATTTTTCCTCATATTCCTCTTTTGTAGGTCATATGATCGAGAGTCTAGAGATCCCTTCCATTGAGGCTAAGGAGGATATAGGAGTGGCAGAATGTATGAGTATGCTGCGGTTGACCTCATATAAATGACTTACAGTACCCATTTACAAATCCCTCAAAAAAAAAAAAGCCCATAGCAATATTTTGGAGCGTCCAAATTCATCTCCTGGCATTGACAAAAAAGTGAAAAAGAAATATCAAGTAGAGAAGCAGTAGGGTAGAATTTTTATATTCCTACCTGATTATGAGGGGGTTGTGCAGGAAGCTCCAGGTGAAGAATCTAAAGTGTCAGTAGCTTCCATGCATCCAGCGAAGGATTCCAGTAAGCTGGATTATAAGTCAAGGAAAGTGTGCACTTAGCCACTTGGCAGTTAATGCAGGCTGCTTATATAGCATACACTGCACAGTACCAACAAGCCTTTTGTAGTACAGTACAAGCCCTACAGTAAGTGAGAAGATGGTAGGTAGGTAACATTTTTATTCATAAAATAATGAATATAGATAACTCCACTGAGCCTAAGCTCTTTTACAGTGAGGTCCAAAAGATGGGAGGCGAACTTGACAGTGATCTAGCAAAAACCGCTAAAGATGCAGTGGAAGCCACCAAATATCTGCTCCATATGGCTGTTGATACAGATGACAACCTCAAGGGTGCCAGCACATGCAGTAGCTCTAAGGAGGTTTCTCTGGCTCAGGGCAGCCATCCTGTCAGAGGACACAAAGGCTGTGGATTTCCCTTCAAGGGACTTTTCCTTTTTGGGGATAAAACAGAAGCCTACATTAAAAAGGGTGATGGGCTGGCTTGGTGGTGCAGAGCTGTGGGGCACTTGCTTAGCACACTGGCAACCTGGGTTGAAGCCCTGAGCCCAGGACATCAGGGACAGAGGCTGGCAGGGAGGGTGACAGAGTGTCCATGTGGACGCTTTCCTCCCAAGGGATGGTGCTACAGAGCACTGCTTGGAGAGTGACACCTAGTGGTGTGCGGAGCCTTGCTGGCATGGATGACCACACATCAGCTGGGGGAAACTACCATTCATCTTGGCCTGCTGGATGATGGCTGTCTTGTTCCCCCCCCCCACCAATGCCACAGTCCTCCTAGTTCACTGCTCCTGCATACCTTGGAGGATCCCCCCAAGGAATGCTACTCCCCTTCCCTTGCCCAGGATGCCCCCCCCCACCCCCGGCAGTGATAAGTCAGATCCTCAGCAACGTGGAAGCCAGGTGGTAGGAAGCAGCAAAGGGTGGGACTGGCAGGCAGAGAGGGATGTTAAGCAGACTAAAGGAGTGGGAGGTTGGGGGTGCAGGGGAAGGTGCAAAAAAAGGAAAAAAGGTGGTTGAACAAAAAACAACCTATAAGAATTTGACCTAGAAGGAGAAGGCTTCTACATAAGGCCATATTGGGGGCATACCTCTCAACCTCCTGCCTCATTAATCAGGGACAAGGGTTAAAAAAAATCATGGACAAATGACCAAAATCAGGGACACTTTTTCAAAACTGGAGACATCCACTCAGGAAGCTGGTAGAATAAAGGGCTTACTGTAAAATGCATTTTCTAAATAAGAACAAGTCTGTAACTTTAATGTTTGACATTAGTTTGTGCTTATAACCCCCACTGTTTGGTCACGGAAACACAATTTTTAGGAGGGACAGAGTAAAATTTTGAGGCAAAATCAGGAATGTCCCTGAAAATCAGGGACAGTTGAGAGGTATGGGGGGGCCTACTACCAAAGGCCTTATTACCACTCTTCAGAGGAGTGCCCCAAGAGGCAGAGGCAGGAGAGGTGCAAGACAGAAGCAATCACCAGCTCCTGAGCCACAAGAAGAACAAAATCCCTGACTCTCTGCAGGCCTCAGTAAAGCCCCTACCAGTTGGAGGCCGCCTTTCTCATTACTTCCAGGTCTGAAAAACCATCACCACAGACAAGCTGGTGCCAGAAGCAGTGAGTCAAGGTTTTGCCCTTCAGTTCACAGGCCTCACAAAACTAAAGAGCCCAAAGGTTTTTCTTCACTCCACCTTCAGTAAAGAAAGTGCTTAACACCACAGAAAAGGTCCCTCCCTCACAGTCGGGAAGAGACATCTTCTCAAGACACTTTCTCACAAGAAAGAACAAATTCTTGTCAGATCCTCCATGGCTGCATAATGAAGTTTGTGAAGAAAATAGGCAGACTAGGATGGCCCCTGTGGTCCTTACCTAGGGTCAAATTGTATGTTTCTGAGGGTAATGTAGTCAGTTGCTTTGGAAAATATGGAATGTTAATATACCAAAAGCTATCTTTTCTGTGTCATATTGCCAATTCTGATGGTAAATTCTGTTTAAATTACACCAAGACTATATGTAATTAAATATATTGTTACAAAACAAGGGCACTTAACATCACCTGCTGAAAGCCAGGAGATTAGCTGGGGATAAATAATGGTGTGCTAAAGACTCCTATTTAGTCCATTGTGTGAGCCCTAACATTGTACTGCTAGGTGCAAACTCTTAAGGAGCCGTTAATCACACCTGGGCATGTGGAACAATGGCAAACATTAAAAGAAATCAACATGCTCAGTTATTCCAGAGAACACTAGCACTGCTATGAAATCCCTTTTCTGCACTTACTGCCCTTGACAGATTACCAAGGCCCCTGAATTCTAAGGTTCTGCAGATGCGGAATTTGCTGCAGAATATATATAGTGCTACAAAATTCATTGTTTTTGGTGAATTTTCATGTAAATATACTATTTTTCCATAGTGTCAGGCTTTCTTTCCCACCTTGTTTATCCTGAAGCCTCCTCTATGCTCATCATATGATGTCATCAATGACATCACATCATATTTATCCAATGACAGAACTGCATTCTGCCAGAGAAATGAATAAATCATGCCACAGAAATCAGAAAATGCTGCCGCAGAAGTCAAGGAGTCCTGCCGCAGAAATCAGAAAATTCTGCCGCAGAACGCTAGGGGCCCTGCAAATTACCTAGGTCTTGTTTGATTGAAGCCTCCCAACCCCCACCACCTACAACCAAGTATACACTATCACTGCAATGATGCTGAACCACACATAACTGAAACATAGAAAGGTGACAGCAGAAGGTGACTAGGGGTCCATCTAGCACACCAATTTTTGTTTCTATGGCATTTTGCTGAAAGAGCAGCTGACATCAGCAAAACAATGCATTTCTCTTGCTCTCCTGTGGGCTAACAGCACCCTGGCTGGATCATTTCAGTGAAGTCTTGTGCTTTTCTTGGGTGCAAGAAGGGGTGGGTGGGGTACAGGACTGAGTGTGGAGGCAACCAAGTGAAGCAACAAATTATAATACCAGGTGCCGCAGAGTTACATATTCAGTTTCTTATATGTACAACACACCTGTCACCCTCACCATGCTGTAGACATGGTTTAAAAATAATTATAAAAAGGATCTCAAAGTGCTGCAATATGATTGGCTGTTATGCCCCCAGCAGCCTTAAATTAATCCACATTACAGTGTCATGTATAGCCTGATCACAATGGCATATTCTTTCTGTCAATATTCCATCTTACATATTAACATACATACTAAAATGCCAGCAGGATAGGCCTAACGGTCTTTCAAGTCTGCTCGATTTTCAGCACCCGCACTGAGGGCCAATTTTGGTGTCCCCCCTCCCCCTTGGGTATACCATCCCCAGTCCCAGATGTTCCACCTGTATTGGGCCTGGTCAGATTTACCCTCCCCCTGTACCTGTCTATCCCCTCTTAAACCCATCCACAGTCTCCACCTCTGCCAGCTCCCTTGGCAGTGCGTCTTGTAGCACTGTTTAATTTCTGGAATGTTGCATTCTGGTTTTGAACCATCATTACATAACTGTTGGAAGAAGAAATATTTAAATAACACTCTCCCTCTAAATTAGAAAAGCATTCAAAAAGTACAGTTTTAATAGTTTATTTTGAAATATTTTTTTATGATAGCAGTACAGCATGACCAGGGATTAGATTAACCTAAATTAATAAACTCCTTGTGCAATATGGCACTCGGCCACACCTCATGCAACGTTACACCCCAAGTGGGCGACTAGCAGGCTATTAATCTAACCCCTGGTCATGCCTTATTGCTATTATCAAATCAATTTGTTTAATTTATAACACTATAAACTGTGCACTGTTTCATCCAGCTCTAAACTGTTTACATGCTAGATGCATGAAATAATGGGCGTCAGATTATAGTTGGTTAGAAGTAAAACAGGGCAGTGACAGGGCTGTGGAACACTCTATAGAGGCCATGGGGCATTCCAGGGAATCCTGTGCTAATGAGGCCAGACAAAATTTATACTGACATAGTGCACAGTTCATTATATTATAACTAAAACAAAATGCCAAGAAGCTCACAAGGTTGGCTATAAAGTACAGGGTATCTGGCAAGTACAGGGGACTTAAAGCTGTCCAAATCAACTTGGTTAACAATCAGTAGAGATAATTCCCTTCTCAAAGTTGAAACACACAAAAATGAAATGTCTAGAATAACCAAATGTCATGTACAGTACTGCTGTTTCACATTTCAGTCACAAAGGCACTACTCGGGGCAAATGCTTTACTGGACCGTTTTTATGAATGGAAGCCATGTGGTCCTGTATACCCTTCATGGCTAACTTTTATCACCATGCTGAGTGGCATACGGACATTTTGTCGCGGACAACATGTTGTGGGTAATTCGGCGAAATTGTTTTGGGCATTGTATTAAGAGGTTGCGGTCATAAGGTTGCCGATGATTTAGCTTTACTGGCGACATTTCTGCAGCTTCATCCACATCTGACTGTGCCTGACCCAGCTTCATGAAACTCTGTCTCGACAACTAAATTCCCTTAAATGTTTGAGAAGCAACTCATGTGACCCAATCCAACTTTGTTACCTAATACATTAGAGTTTTGTGACAATAAACTTTATACCACTTACTTTTCACTTCTGCGTTTTCTGCTGTCGGTATTCCACTTCTAACTTTCATAGGAAAGAGTATCTCACACTATATGCTGGCTTCCGTGTGCAATGACATCTGAGTTCGGGTGCAGTCTATCTCTTAAAGGGGACAGTAGTCAATTAGATTAACTGGTTTCTGCAAGTGGTCAATATCATGGCTATTTCAGGGTTTTAAGGTGTAAGCTTTTAGGGTTTCGATGTCATTCTTGTTAGGTCAGCAATGGAGTCCCAGCATTTCACTATTTACCCTATTATTATGTTTTTAACAGCAACTCGAGCGAAGAAATAAAGTATGAATTCTAAGCACTCCCAGCAGAACACGTATAAACATTTTAAAGAATCCTTGCTTTTAACAGCAACTTGAGCGAAGAAATAAAGAATTGTACTGCAAGCACTCCCAGCATTTCAATATTTACCCTATTATTATGTTCAGCATTTTTACCATATTTTTTACCTATCCGCGCTATTTAGTCCGGCGATCTTTTGTGAGGTCGACATTCAGTCTGGCGATCTTTTGTCTAGTCGATTTTTACTCTGGCGATATGTTGTCCATTCGACCTTATGACTGCAACCAAAAGACCGCGACGTTTAGTCCGGGGACGTTCAGCCCGTACACGTGCTGAGTTGTTTTTAATCCTCTTCCTAGTTCTTTGGTCGCAATACATGTTAAATTTAAAATAATGATGTCCCATTCATTAAAAAAAAAAAAAAAAATTTAATCTCTAATAGTGGATCGTGGGTGATTCCTTGGAGAGGGACATAAAAAATATACTGTTCGGTTCTGTATTGTACTCCCCTTGTTCCCACAGTTCAGTTTTTTCCCCATTGGAATAAATATGCAGACTCTGGTGCAAGAGGAAGGAATACTATATATTTTTTTTATAGAAGCTCAATTCCAGTCTGGAAACCAAGGGTTGCTGGGCGGGCGTTATGATGCACAATAGCGGTCCCACAAAGGCATGAAGTCCTGTTTTCTGTTCAAGTTTGGCAGCTGTGGGAGAACTGAAGCACAGGGAGGTGAGACGACTTTTAAGTGCTGCCTTACTGAATTCAACCATGAAAACAGAAACCCCAGGCATTGAACAAGCAGTGGAGAGGAAAACTAAAATCTGAATTTCCTGAAGATGAGAGTGGCATGATGACACAAACAGAATATTAACCCAAACCTCCTGGAAACACAAATTTGTTGGCAGAAAAAGATGGCCTGACCCACCAAATCCGACCAGATGCTCCTTGCCTGGTCTGTCTCTGCAGACCCTAGCTGGTGTCCTATGACTCTCACTCCTTCCTGCCCATGGGCTCGACATTTTGGGGGTATAGTAGAGTCAGACCATTATATGCTTATGTATGTTTCTCTGTAATTAAAAGGTGCATCTAAATTTTGATATCCCGTAAAGGTGGTAGCTTATTCCTGAGAGATCGTCCAAGGCAGTATAGCCTAGAGGTTAGAGGAGCGAAGTGTGAACTAGCTTGGTACATTCAGCAGACCAGACCTGAGTTTGATTCTCACAACCTCCATTTGCATACTGTGTAACTCTGAACAAGTCACTTAACCGCCCAGTGCTCCCAGGTCGCCCCTGAAAGCAGGCACTTGTTCCTAGTGGGCCTTACCCGGATACCAAAGACTAAAATAAATAAAAAAATAAGTTGGTGCCTAATGTAGCTATCAGCATAACTTAAAAAGTGGGCATCTACTTCATTTACTTGTTTTATACTGAGCTACTCCATTTACTTAATAACACCTCTTTAAAGTACCGCTTGTCTTTCCCAGGTTTTGCAAATATCTTGCCGAACTGCCCATGAAGTCTGATAAATTTGTGCCAGGGCTTCCTGACTTCAAAGTGTAGGTAGGTAGGAAGGAGAGAGAAAGATTCCACCATAATGAAGAAAACTATTCTAGATGCCTGTTCTGACTGCTTTATTCTTTAAATGAAATATAATCTCTGAGATATATCTTCTTGCTGATCTGTGTTTCACAGAACAGGAAGACCTGACTTCAGTACTGGGACTGGTCTTCTTTAATATCTTTATAAGTGACATTGCAGAGGGACTGGAAGGAAAAGTATGCCTCTTTGCAGGCAACACAAATATCTGCAACAGGGCTTATACACAAGGGGGGTGGATAGGATGAGAAGGGACTTGGCAAGGTTGGAGGAATGGTCAAATGTATTGCATCTTAGATTCAATGCAAAGAAGTGCAAATTAAAGGGGAAGTCTCCCATAGTTCCACACCAATATTTTCCGAACTCCTTAGGTGTAACTGTTGTGAGCCTCCTCCAGTTGCCAGCAGTCCTATTGCTGTCCAAATCTAGATTATAAATAAACATATACAGCCCCCCAAAAGTTATCAATGTGTTTATCCTCCATTTTACCATCAATGTTGCTGGAGGATGATGTCATCAGAGCAACAGATAATGGTGCTGCACTAAATGCAGTTCTACCAGTAGACAAAACTCACAATGTTTGGTTCCTCACTTGAGTAATGGAGGAACCTTTTAAGTGTTGTGCACATCCTGAAGTGCAGGTCTAATAGGGACTAGGACCATGTGAGTGTGATGCAGCACTGATTTGAGGTATGTACAGTATTCACATAAGGAAGTGCCTGTATGTGTTGTGTTACTGTTTCTGTTAGCAAAAACAGTTTACCCAATAAATGACTCTGGGTACAGCAAGAGTTTTAAGTGGTATTATGCAGCTGTTGTATTAGGTGTGAGTGTTAACATTGTCTGTTTTGATTGACACCAGCAGTGAGAAACAGTCTTACAAATAGGCCCCTTTCCCTTTGTAACTAGGCAGTCAGTGATTGGATGGCTGCTGTAAGGCAATAAAGAATTCAGCTATGGCAAGGAATACGTTACCAGGAAAGCACAGGCACAAGCACTGGGAGACTCTGTTTCAAATCCTACTAGAGTCCTTTACTCTCTAACCCTTAAGAAGTTCCCCTAACCTCCTTAGAAACTGTGATGGCCCCACAGGTCCATGACTTTAAAAGTGCCCCAATTCCCATTATAAATCATTGGCAGTGATGTGAGAGCTACATCACTTCACTTATAAGGTACTAAGGATAAGCTGTGGCAGCCCCCTCACTTTGTAATGCCAGCATTTGAAGTAGGATGTCCCTCACAAATCAGATGCTACACCTCAGCTGTTGTAGATAAAAAAACTAATCAGTCTCTGTTTGTAGTGCTCTGTATTTGCTAGCTCACTCCTCCCATGTCATATGCATTCTGTGTCTTGGTATTTCGGTCAGAAACTCAGATTTAAGGAGCATTTGAAATGTAAAACAATACACTTTATAAAGTAAATGATCTGGTTCTCCACTTTCAGGCTGCTGAAAGGGAATGTGTATAAGTCAGTCTTGTGTGATCCTTTGGTAAACTGCCCAGGCTCATCTTGTAACAAATCTTCTTAAGGGTGCTCACCTGGTTCAATACAGAGTTACTGATTGACTGCTCGATTGATTGATTGGTTGATTCAGTCTACTGCTCTCTACAACATGTTACAGCTGTCTCACAGAGAGAAATGAACAGTACAGAGAAACAGCTTTTGTTTCCTGTGAATGAAATACTATTGGATGCATTATTTGCTCTACACATACAGTATTAAGGCTAAAAGTACTACTCCCTGTGTGAGTTGCATGACAGAACTGCTTTAAGCCATTGCAAACTTAAACTAAAATCAGGCTAGACAGCATTGATACCCTTATGTTTTGTTCTGCACTGTTGCTGCAGTGACATCAAGGAATGGGAGGGGCTGTATTACAAGTAACTCATTTGCATGTAAATGGAGGCTTGCTTGACATGTTACTATCTTGTGTCAGAGCCTCAAACTCTAGATATGTGTTGCAACAGAAGAAATGGCTGATCTCTTATTGACATATGTACAGTACTTGATGTAATGCATAATAAATACATCAGATATATCCAAATCATACATATACAGGAGTCTTCTCCTTTAATGCACCTGGGAAACAAAAACTCCAGTGGAAGCGTACAAAATTGGGGGTACTAACAACAACAAAAATGGAAAAGGGCCTGGGGTAGTCATATCAGATAACCTAAAGGTAGGCAAGTAATGTGAGAAGGCAGTAAGGAGGGCTGGGGGATACTGGGATGCATAGGGAGAGGCATTACCAGAAGAAAACAGGAGGATGTTATCTCTCTATAGACAGTTGATGAGAGCCCATCTGGAGTACTGCTTGTAATTCTGGAGACTCCATCTCCACAAGGACATAGATAGGATGGAGGCAGTCCAGAGGAGGGCAGCTAAAATGGTGCAGAGTCTGCACCAAAAGCCATAGGAAGAGAGACGAAAGGAGCTTAATAGGTATACCCTCAAGGAAAGGAGGGAGAGGGAGGACGTGATGGAAACTTTCAAGTACCCCCAAGGCAGTCAACTTGTAACCTGTCTGTTTCCTGTTATGTCCTCCCTGTGACGAGGTACCTTTGTAAATGAGCCTTGAGGCTCAAAGGTTGTAAATCTGATATTTCAAATAAATAAAAAAACAAAGTCCAAGAGGGTAGCATAGTTCAGAAAAAGAGATGTGCAAGAACAAGGGGCAGATTTGAAGATGGGGGGGCTGAGGGGCAACCTGATGAAGTATTTTTTCATGGATGGTGTATGCATGGAAGGGCCTTCCTGAGGATGTCATGGGGTCAAACACAGTGGGGAAATTCAAGAATGCATGGGACAAACATAAGGCAATTCTGGTGGGGGGTAGGAGGAAGTAGACTGTTGGTTAACTAGGATCTACAGCTTATCCAATAGGTCTGGAAATGGGCAGACTGGGTGCACCAAGCAGTCCTTATCTACTGTCAAAGTCTACGTTTCTATGTTTTTATGTATTTTTTTTTCTATCCTTTCACAAACCAAGTACTTACTGTAGGGTTGCCACCTGCCTTGATTTTCGCAGGACAGTCCTGATTTGGCAGCTGTGTCCTGCAAAAAAAAAAACTGTGAAAAATATCACATGTTCTGAGGTTATAGCAGAAAATAATATCTTCAAACTTTCTTCCAACTATTACAGAACACCATAATACTGTAACTAAAATACCTTAAAATAAGAAACAGTAGAGACAAGTAAAAAAAACAACACTTAATCTTAATTCTGAGAAAATAAGTCTGTTGCACTAGTCTAGTTTACATATTGCTCCACCAAAAATCTTGATTCAAAAAAGAAATGTCCCACTTTGGGCTTTGTAAAAAGTGGTAACCTTAGTGCTGGGGGCAAGGGTGCAGGCATACTCACTGCACACGTTCTTGCGCAATTGTACAAGTACCTGTCCGATATCTGTCTTTTTTCCTAAACATTATTACACGGATTTAGAGCGGAGACAATGCCTCTGCTACATTTGAAAGTAAGTGACAACTGTTAAAACTCATCTTACTGTAAGTATATAAAACCTGTTTTAAAATTATTTCGTTTTAGAATCTGTTCAATAAAAAATGAAAACACTGTCATCATCTGCACTCGTAGTTATGCCTAGCATGCACTTCAGCCCCCAACCCGTTAATTCGCCTTGATCTGGTTAAATGTTACAAATGGAGTGGAAAAGGAAAGTGCCACGCAGACTGCAGTCAGAACACACAAAGAAAAAGAACCCCTCGAGAGGAGAGAGAGAGCTGGGGAGGGACTGTGTCTTTGGAGCCCTCCTATTGAGATTTATTCATTAGGGGGGCCCAGCTAATCAATTGCTATTCATGGTCCTTCGAATTATTACAGGGAGGCGCAGATGCGGTGCAGAATCTCCACTGCTGCAGGGTTCCGAGAGCCTGTTAAGGGGAGAGGTGGGGTAACTAATCAGTCATGCTGACTAGTTGGTGTTGAGCAAATTCAGAAACCATATGGCATTGAGATGTTTGCAGCCTGCTTTACACCGACTCAAATACACAGCCCCCATGACAGTTGTTTCATTTAGACACCCATCCCTTTGCTTTGCCTTGCACTCGTTTCCCCTACTGTTAATTGAAAAGCACTGGAAAGTAAAAGCGGAGCAAAGTCCCATATTATAAAAAAAATGAGATGGGGAAGCGAATGAAAACGTGTTTTGTTACACACTTATTCTGCTGAATGGGGACTCGTTATGTCCTATAGTGCTTCTTACACGTGCGATTGGATCAAATCAGCAACCCATATACTGCACAGAACTTGTACAACTTGCTAAAATGTTTCTCTGCAGTTCTCTGTGTCAGCGACAAAAAAAAAAACACGTCCAATTTAGGTGGGACTGAGAACATTTTGGAGGCAAAATCTGGGACATCAATAAAAATCAGGGACTTTAGAGAGCTATGAAAAGACACTAAAGTGCTCACACAAAACATATTCAGTCTTGCAAGAGAATACACAGACAGGAGGACATATCCATCTATCTATCTATCTATCTATCTATCTATCCCTAAATAAAATAAAAGACCTGTGATGGACTTGTAAAAAAGTTGCTTCTCCCCCTTAGGTGTGCCAAGCAGACAAGTCCAGTATTGTACAATTTCCTCAGCCCGCAGTGACGCTGTAGAACACACTTAAAAGAGATTACCTTCGGCAGCCTGTAGCACACTCACTTCCAAGCCTTTGAAAGTTTTGCTGGCCAGCTACTCCAGGGCGCAGAGCAGCGATGACTGGGCGGTCATGCCGTCGCGGGGTGTCCTGGGCCCGCCAGCTACTTTCTCCTGCAGCCCCCTGGACCGCGGTCTGAGGCTTACTGTGACGAGGCATTCTCACCGAGGGTTTGTTTAGAATGTCCTCGATACTGAATGGGGTGATGGGCTTTGACGCCTTGCTGTTAAGGGGAGGGGACAGAAATGGCAGGGATGCAGAAATGTACAAAAAAAAAAATGCCCCTAAAAGAAAAAAAGCCACTGTGATATAGTGCAGTGCTGCAGTCCATAGGGACAACATGGGCGGATTGCTTCTTGGGGGAGAGTCAGGCAGAGGAAAAACA
Organism: Neoceratodus forsteri; assembly: GCA_016271365.2. NCBI lineage: Eukaryota > Metazoa > Chordata > Ceratodontiformes > Ceratodontidae > Neoceratodus > Neoceratodus forsteri. Next base: position 803,015,209 of record CM028134.1, on the reverse strand, counting down.
GTTCCACGGACGTAAAACATGAGGTCAGCCCTTTTCTACATGCAAATTGTCTGCAGGGCTTCGCCCATGCAGCTGTAAATAGAGGTTCAGAGAATTTGTTTAATTATGTTGGAAAAGTATATTTATATAAAGTTTACAGAAAACGGGACAGAAGGGGCAGTTTTCCTTTCTTTTGTTTTCACTTTTTGCACAATGCTGTTCCGAATGAAAACCTTCCCCATGTATCTTTAAAATAAAGAAGATCAAGTGAACCCAGGGGAGTGGTAAATCCTCAGAAATAAGGAATTTTTTGCTCACAGAATGAATTCGGACCAGAGTAGATTAAATTAAGCTCTGAGAGAAAATTTTAGTTTGTAGCATGGAGCGGCTTCACGTTTACTGTCACTGCACTGTGTAAAAGCCACTCCTAAAATAATTACCCTCCGATTTGTTTATATGTTATTTATCAAATATTGGGAGAGTAAGATAAAAGAACAAATATGATATACAGAGCTGTTTTATTTCTTGCAAAGGTAGCCGACAGCTCTGTGCTACAAGGGAATATCTCCCCCATTGAAAAGAATGCTGCAGTGTCCCTGACATGTGTACTGGCTGTTTTCTGTCGGGAGTAGTAAGAGGTACCAAAAGTGGCATTATGACTAAAGCAGGGCTGTTTCCTGCAAGGTTTCTCTTCTTGTCTCTCTGACAGACTAATTTTCTAAAAGAATAAATTAAAGTGGAGAGGTCTATTGTAGAGAAGAGAGCGCTACCAGGAGCGTTTTATCTTGTGAATAGGAGCTGCTCAATCCTCTCTCTCTCTCTCTCTCTCTCTTGTATTTCCCCAAACAGCATTCTCTGATGCAGCTGCATTAAAATGTGGACGGAAATATGAATTGGGACAGAAACTTCCCCCTAAATGAATGCTTATACTCCTGGTGCCCCTGAATAAAAATAAATAAAAAGAAGCAACTGAATAAAATACAGGAAGTAATTATAAATGTTAGATAAAGGAATCAAGAGACACTAAAAAACTCTAAGGTGCCCTCCCTCACTGTGAAACAGTCCTTGCACTTGTACATAAAGGGCTGTTTGGTGTAATGAAATAAAATACTGTGCATTTTGCTGAGGTAATGAGTATTAAAGTGGCACTGTCAGATTTATCAAGTATATTTGAATTTACTCACCCTTCCGACGTCATGGGCCATTCTGCTCACTGTTTCCTCCATTCAACTATCTCCATCATTTTTCACCAATATTTTTCAGTAAAATAAACTTATAAATAACTAAAGAAAGTCTGCATTTTGTGAGCGTTCTTATGCCGTCGCGGGGTACCCCGGGCCCGACGGCTACTTTCTCCTGCAGCCCTCTGGGCCACGGTCTGAGGCTGGCTGTGGCGGGGGCTTTCCTCACTGAGGGTTTGTTTAGGATGTCCTCGATACTGAACGGGGTGAGGGGCTTCTATGCCCTTGCTGTTAAGGGGAGGGGACAGAAATGGCAGGGATGCAGAAATGTGCAAAAAAAAAAAAAAACCCACTGTGATATAGTACAGTGCTGCAGTCCATAGGGACAACATGGGCGGATTGCTTCTTGGGGGAGGGACAGGCGGAGGAAAAACAGTTCCACCTACGGAAAACATGACGTCGGTCCTTTTCTACATGCAAAACGTCTGCAGGGCTCCGCCCATGCAGCCGTAAAAATGGGGATTGGTGGCACATTCTGGATTTAGTATTCCTGAACAGACACATAAAAAAGGCAAGGCAAATTTTATTTATATAATGCTCTATCCATAGGCTCAGAGCACTTTACAGTAAGAACAGAACCCCCAGAATTAAAATCAGCAATTAAATAAAACTAAAAGCTTTTTCAAACGGAAAAGTTTTTAAGGGGGCTTTAAAGGCCTTCACTGAGCTGGCTGCACATATATAATGTGGCAATGAGTTCCAGAGCACTGGTGCAGCAGTTCCAAAGGCACTGTCACCCGATCTCAAGACGAGAAGGAGGCACCATAAGCAATTCAGCCTTGGTGGAGCGTAGGCAAAATTCACACTGGTAACACTGGAGTATCTTGAATCCAATGGGTTACAAGACCCGAGGCAGCATGGATTTACAAGGGCAGAGGTCATGTCAGACGAACCTGATTGATTTCTTCGATTGGGTGACCAGGGAGATAAATCAGGGTGGGGTGGTAGATGTGGCCTACTTAAACTTCAGCAATGTCTTTGACACCATATCTCATAGGAGGCCAGTAAGGAAACTGGGAAGTTTGGGGGTGGAACCCAAGGTGGTACACTAGGTACAGAACTGGTTGATGGATTAGTGACAGAGGGTGGCAGCAAATGGTACTCACTCGAATGAGGGGAGAGTGACCAGTGGGTTACCTGAGGGCTCAGTGCAGTCCTCCTCAGTGTCTTTATAAGTGACACTGCAGAAGAGCTGAAGGAGAAAGCATTCCTGTTTGCAGATGACACCAAAATCTGCAGTAGGATAGATACACTAGAGGGGGTAGAGAGAATGAGTATAGACCTGAGGAAACTCGGGGAGTAGTCGAGGGTGTGGCAGCTGGGTTTCCATGCGAGAAAATGTAAAATCATACACCTAGAGCATAGAAACACATGGGCAATGTATAAAATGAGGGGAGAGGTATTTAGGGTCACTAAACAGGAAAGGGACCTTGGGATTATTTATTTATTTATTCTTTGATAACCGGGTAGGTGCACTAGACACAAAAGTGACTATTTTCAGGCACAACCCGGGAGGTCAACAACAAAGGGAGATAACAGTTACATAGAGTACAGTGTCAGGAGCTGCGTAATACATTTCAGGCAAGACCTGGGGTGAACAACATAGAGAATGACGTTTACATAGAATACAAGGTCAGGAACCATGCAGTACATCGCAAGCATAAGGTGAGACAATTTTAGGACAAAATAACGATACAAGGCATAATAGGTTTACAATTAAACAATTGTAGATAAGTGCACACGTGGATTAACATAGTAATAACAAGGATATGAGGTACATACAGAAGAAATCAAATTGAGCAGCGGCATTATAACAAGGTACTGAGAATGATAGGGTATTAGTTTGGAAGGGGCAGGAAGGAGAGGTAAAGTTGGGATGGGAGTAGTGGGGCTAGGGGAGAGAGGTGTAATCTCACACTGTAGAGGGTGTAACCAAGGCGGTTAGGGCAGGCTAAGTCTGGACCTATGGAGGGTTGAAGCAGGCACATTGAGCACCAGTGGTAGGAGGAGCGGTGCAATTTCTTAAACACTTGTGCATGATTAGGTGCAAAGCGAACATCAAGGGCAGCGAAGTTCCAGTAGGAGGGCCTACATGAGAAGCCTGATTTCCTTGGCAGTTCTACATCTGGGAATGCAAAACAAGGAAAGTTCAGTAGATCGGAGACCATAGGAGATGGGCTGAGGGATTAGCAGGGAGGCTAGGTAGGTGGGCATACTAGATCGAAGTACACTGTCTATCAGGTTCCCAAGAGAGAGGAGACGTTGAGCAGTGGGAGAAAGCCAATTGAGATCATAGTACAGCAAGCAGTGATGTTTTAGCCTGGAGGAAACAGAGGCGTAGCGGCGTATATTGTTGTAAGTAGTGTCTCACCTATGAAGATTAGCTTTAGATGTATTTGTATAGAGTATGGATCTGTAAGAAAGTGATGGAAGAAGGATTCCTCTAGCAATGGCAGTCCTTGCAGTGGGGGTAAGAATATAGCTTGTTTTGTAGGCTAAGCCCAGTTTGACATTCACAGCCTTACAGGTGGAGGTAATATGGGCATCATAGGTAGGGATTCATCGAGTAAGACCCCCTAGATAATTGAAAGAAGTTACCATCTCCAGTGAGGAGCTGTCCGCCCAGGTGACCTGGAAAGATTTACGGTGCTGTTTTAATTTAACAGAGGAACCAAAGAGCATGGCCTTTGTCTTAGCGACATTTATGACAAGCTTATTTTTGGTGATCCAGGATTGAATATTTTGTAGGTCCATGAAGAGCTTATGATTAATAGAGTGGACATTATCTGAGTTTGTATAAAGGACAAGGTCATCAGCATAAAGCAGCGATGAACAGGAGGACACCACTTGAGGAATGTTGTTAACAAACATTGAGAAAAGCAGGGGTCCGAGGATAGATCCCTGCGGTACACCAATATTGATGAGAGCTTTTTCTGAGGTGGCCGAATTGAATTTCACGGTTTGATGCTTGTTTGATAGGTAGCTATGGAACCAAGTTATAACATTGTGCGAAAAACCCAGGGAGTGGAGACTGGCAAGCAGAAGAGGGTGGTTGACTAGATCGAAGGCTTTTGTCAAGTCGATAAAAACTGCACCAGTTAGGTGACCCTGGTCCATAGTTTGAAGAATATCATTAGTCAGCTGCAGAAGAGCAGTTTGAGTACTATGACCTTTTCGGAAACCGTGCTGGTTTGGGTGCAGTAGGTTATGTTTTGTGAGGTGTTCTGAGATCTGAGATGAGATGAGCTTCTCAAGGACTTTATCAAGTGTTGACAATATTGCTATTGGTCTGTAGTTGGCTATGACTTTTTTGTCACCTTTTTTGAATACTGGTGTGATTCTGGCAAGTTTCCATACCTCGGGCACCACGCCTTCACTTAGGGACAGGTTCAATATGCAAGCCAGAGGTCCTGAGATGAAAGGTGCCACCAGTTTGAGGAGTCTGGGCTCTAGGCGGTCAGCCCCAACAGCAGCACTGTCTGATATGGAGTTTAGGTGTTTGAGGACGTCATTTTTCGATATAGCTTTAAAGTAGAAGGTAGGCGTTTGTGAGGTTACTTTTGGGTGGGGGGCTTCAGGTATTAAGTTAGGGGAGGAGAAGGTATTTGTGTGTAGCTCGAGAGGTCGAAGTAGAATTAAAAGCATTGGCAATGGTGCCTGGGTCATTGCAATGGACGCCTTTTAATATCATGTCGTTATTTAGTGGCCTTTTGTTTGAGCCGAGGAAAGTCTTGACATGAGACCAAAATTTCTTGGGGTCCCCCGATGCATCCAGCAGGAGGCCTTTGCAGTACTGGCTTTTTGCAAGTCTAATTTGTGAGTTGCATTTTGATCGCTGATCTCTATAGTTGTTATAGTCGGCTGGGAGACCAGATGCTTTAAACTTTCTCCAACATTTATCCCTGTTTTTGAGGGCAGTGAGGAGGTCTTTGTGTAGCCATCTGGTTTGTGTACTACAACGCGCCGAGAGTAGCGGCTGGGGCTATGCTTATCCTGAAGGAGGATGAATCTGCTCAGGAAGGCATGCAGGGCATCTTCAGCACTAGTAGAGTGGAAGACAGGGGACCAGTCAGTGTGGGACACATCATAAAGGAAATTACCTTGATTTAAGTTAGCATAATTTCTGAAGCATATATAGTTTTGGTGGGACGTGGAGTATGTGGAGGTGATCCATATGCAAAAGACGGGGGAGTGGTCACTGATATTGTCTGGCATGGTTCTAGATTTTGCAGTTCTGTCCACACGATTCGTTAAGACCCAGTCAATAAGGGTGCTGGAGTCTGTGTTAGCTGATACCCTTGTGTATTCAGTAATGATTTGGTGCAAATTGTTGTAGCTCTGTACCAGGGACTGAAGTGAGTCATGAGCTTTGCCAAATCAGTTTAGATTTATATCGCCGAGAATGATGAGTTCATTTTTCCCCGCAAGTTCAGCTGTTTAAACCAGAAAATCAGCTAGGCCTTGTGTTCCACTGGTAGGTGGGTTGTAGGCACTTACAATGTGGAGTTTTTTCTCTCCGAGTCTAAGAATAGCCTGTAATATCTGATGACCTCAAGGTGGCAAGGAAGTGGGCGGGGCCAGCAGGATACTGGGGTGCATGGGGTCAGGGAATCACCATCAGAAGGAGAGAGGCAGTGTTGCCACTGCATCGATTATTGGTGAGACCCCACCTGGAATACTGTGTCCAGTTCTGGAGATCATATCTCAGGAAGGACATAGGGTGGAGGCTGTTCAGAGGAGTGCAGCTAAAATGGTGCAGGGGCTGTACCATAAGCCCTACAAGATTTTGATCTGTACACCCTGGCAGAGAGGAGGGAGGGACATGATAGGAATCCCTCACTGGGGTGAATAAGGTAAAGGAAGGGGAGTGCTTTATAGAAAAGAAGGGCATGAGAACAAGGGGGCATGCTGTGAAGCTGGAAGGGGGAAGGGTTTAAGAGGGATGTGAGGAAGTACTTCTTCACTGAAAGAGTGGTGTAAGCCTGGAACATCTTTCAGCAGAAACAGTGGGGGAAAACAGTGGTGGTCTTCAAACCTGGATGGAATAGGCACAGGGGAATCTTGGTAGGAAAGTCGGAGTTGGTGGGTAGTAGCCAGAGATATCAGGTAGGTTTTGTAGTAACAGTACAGGCAGGGACAAAATGGGCAGACTGGTTGGGCCAAAAGGTTATCTGCCGATTAAATTATTTTTCTATGTTTCAGTTTTTATTTATTTATTTGATATCTTTGATTTATACATTTGAGCGAGCGAGCTCCTTTACAAAGGTTCCACGTCTTAATAGACATAACACATACACAGGGACGTATAACAAAACAGATTGGGAACATAATAAAGACTCAGTAACAAATACAGCAATTCTGTATAAGTGAATAGGTTAGGAAGACAAAGGCAAACTTGTAGCAATGGTGCATACATTATTTCAGAACAAGCACACAGTGGTGCTATGCTTAAGTAGCTCTTAGATGGGGTGAGCTAAAGGGGCAGGTTGAGGGAGGACAGGGAGGGAGAGGAGAGTAGATTTTGAGGGTTGGGGGTTGAGTACAGAAGCTGAGGGAGAGGCAGAGCAAGGGGCTGTGTAGGGAGGGTGGTAGGAGATTGGGCGGGGGTGGGATCTGCCCAAATGAGGTTTTGTTAGTATAGGGTTGGAGTGAAGTAGGAGCAGAGGAGGTTTTTGAGCAGTCTGGCAAGACAGATGTGAAGTGGGACCATTTAGTGGGTATCAAGGGTAAGGTGACTAGAGGAGGGATGATCTGAGAAGGAAAGGAGGTGAAAGTGTGTGTGTTGGGGGGGGGGGAGTGCTGCGTGTGGTGTTATCAGTGAGTCATAAGGCATTAGTATCACAGTCGCACTTACTGAGGGAGGCCATATGCGTTAGCAGCTTGGATTTGAAGGGGCCAAATTTTGGTTCGGAGACCAGTTCAGTGCTGAGGGAATTAAGCCAGAGAGGGGCCCTGTATTCGAAAGATCGTTGCCCTTGTGAGGTATGGTGAAACAGAATGCAGGGATCGAAATTGGCACCAGCCCGCTAGCCAAATGCTGGTAGATTTTGTATCGGGCTAGTAAAGATTTTCATTTAACTAGCCCTGCAGGCTTGTACTGGAGAAGGCAACACGTCGGTATGTACACCAACTGGGCCAGTGGAAATGTCTGAGGGGCCAGTGTATTTTCCCAGGCACTAGCCCTGCTGGCTGATAGCTGCAAAACTTAATTTTGACCACTGGAATGTGGAAGGCAGCTTTGCTGGATCCCCTGGTTAGTCTGGAGTTGGTGGAGTAGCTAAGTAGTTTCTGCACTCCAGGAGGTGCAAGACCAATAGTGGCTTTTTTAGCTAATAGAAAGACCTGGTACTGGATCCTGTTGTTCGGGTTTAGCCAACCAGTGCTGGAATACAGCTCACATGTGTGCATTAAGTGGTCAGCGCCCAGGACGAATCTGCAGGCTTTGTTTAGTGCAGTCTTAATTCTCCTAAGGGCAGTGTCAGTGCCTGCTCTATAAACTACCAGACCATAATCTATGACTGATAGCACTAAGATGTTAACTGCAAGTTTGATTGCACTCTCTGTTAGACAGTGTCTGTGCCAATAAAGTTTACCTATTCTGGCACTGGATGCTTTGGCGATGTAATCAATGTGTAAGCTATAGGAGAGCGAGCAGTCAAGGAAGACCCAGAGGTATCTAAAGTTATTGACCATATCAAGTGTCTCACGATTGTCATTATTTACTTAGAGGTGATATGACTTAAAACGATTTTGAGTGGAGGCAAATAGCATTGTTTTAGTTTTTTGTAGTTAAGCATGAGCTTGGAGTTAAGGAACCATTTTTCCACAGCACTAAAGTCGGCTTGCATCCCTTTTTGTAGAGCTTCCGGGTCAGAGTGACTAGTGTAAAGCACAGCATCATCTGCGTATAGGAGGATATTGTACTGGCATATTTTAGGGAACTCATTCAGAAACAGGCTGAATAGCAGAGGGCCTAATATGGAGCCTTGAGGAACTCCTTTGGTGACATTTTGGTGGTCAGATAGAACGTCATGGATCTTGATCTGCTGTGTTCTGTTGGAGAGTTAATCCGGAATCAGCTCAGAGAGACAGTAGATATCCCAATGTTATATAGTTGGCTGAGAAGCAAATTATGATTGACCATGTTGAAGGCTTTGATGAGGTCGATGAAAGTTTTCCCTACCAAGAGCTCCTGGTCAAGTGCTTCATGAATGTAGCCAGTAAATTGTACCAAGGCCGTGGAAGTACTGTGTGCCTTCCTGAAGCAGTGTTGCTGTGGGCATTGGAGGTTGTGCTTATCTAGGTATTCTACTAACTGGTCATAAACTATTCTCTCAAGGGCTTTAGAGAGAGGGGGTAAACTTGAGATTGGCCGGTAGTTGGTGAGGCTTGTTCTGTTGCCGCCTTCGAAGACTGGAGTGACCACCACAGCTTTCCAGCATGAAGGGAACTTGCCTGTAGTTAGTGAGAGATTTAAGATCCAGGTTGGGGGAAAGGGGGTAAGTACAACATCCAGGGTGAGAGCTAAGATTTTGAGGTCGAGTGAGTCACCACTGGTTCTGGTTTTCCCCAAGGACTTTACCCAGGTATGTTTTGGCCTCTGTCATAGTGAGAATCTTCAGGTAGAAGGGTGGTGGTGTGCTTGCTGTTGGGACAGTGTTGCTGCTATGGGCGGCACAAGGTTGGGATTGAAGAAAGTCTGTGGGAAGCACTCCATTGAGATCAGTGAAGGCCTTGTTGAAGGCACTTCCAATGTTTTTGGGGTCCTGGGTAATTACTCCATCGATGTTGAGCAATGTGGGAGGGATTTTGCTCATTCTGTCTGTGAGGGTTTTGATGTTCTTCCAGAATCTGCGGCTGTCGCCCCAGGAGTTATTTAGTTCACTTTTAAAGTGAGATCTCTTTGCTAGGTGGATGGCATTGGTGCACTTATTCCATGCTGCTTTGTATTTCTGGAGGTCAGTGAGAGACCATGTGCTCTTGGCTTTATGCCACAGGTTATCCCTAGTCCTCATAAAATCAAGGAGCTGCGGTGTAATCCATCACTTACTGGATCCTTTGATTTTCCTCATTTTAAAGGGGGCATAAATATTACAGGCCTTATTAATGGTGTTAATAAAGCACTCGAGAAGTGTCCACGTCAGAGGCAGCATAGACCTCTTCCCAACCTAGCATGCTAAGGTGAGTAGTGAGAGAGGCAAGTTGCTCTTTTATAGCTCTTGAGGTTATTGTTCCAGGTTGGGTTTTAGGTGTCTGGTTAGTCCAGGTACATAAGACTGGCGAGTGGTTACTGATAGTATCAGCTAGTACCGTAGTACTAACTATTCTTTGTGGCTGGTTGGTTAGAATCCAGTTATACCATTCTTGCAGAAACGAGTGGCTGGGATCACCGAATCTAAGAGACACTTACTTCATGTTCCTGTGAGACACTCCCACAGAAAAAAGACTAAGATTCAGATTAGGAAAAGAGCATTATCAGTTTATCACACTGCCTTTTGGCCTAATCTGAGCTCCAAAGGTGTTCGCAAAGTACCTAACAACAGTGGCTGCATCTCCGAGAAGAGAGGGAATGACGGTGTATCCTTACCTGGATGACTTGTTAGTCAGACAGAACAGTAGGCACGGTGCTCCACTGCAATGGTGAGAAACACCCTGGAAAGTCTGGGCTTTCTATTAAATATAGAAAATTCCCCTCTGGAACCCACCCAAGTGTTGGTCTTCATAAGAGAAAATTAGACACTACTCAGGAGAAGGCATTGCCACAGGCAAGGGTGCAGTACCTGTTGTGCATGATCTGACAAGCCACGAGAGCCAAGGCAAGCAGCTGCTAGGGTACATATCAGCAGCAACAACCCGCTCATAGATTAGAGATGTTCATTACCACTTAAGAAGGCACTGACATCAAAGGTCAAACCCAGTGAGCGAGCTAGTAGCAGTCAGAGCAGTCCTGGTCAAAAACTGCCCACTACACTCACTCTGACAACAGATGCCTCCCTCCTACCATGGGGAGGGCATCTGGACGATTACACAGTAAGTGGCGTCTGGTCTCCACAAGAGCAGCAGGACCAGATAAACCTGCTGGAACTCAAGGCTGTACTCCTGTCTCTACATCACTTGTCAGACCTGGTCCAAGACCAGGAAGTTCTGGTCAGAACAGGCTATACCACCATCATCTACTACATAATCAAGTAAGGTGGCACCAGATCCACAAAATTATGCACAGAAGCTATATGGATCTGGAATCTGGCATATTCCCCAAACACAGTAATCACTGCTGTACAGCTACCAGGGAAAGCAATGTCTTAGCAGATTCACTAAGCAGGATAACTAAGGGGAACCACAAGTGGTCAACAGACAAACAGGTGGTTCAGACTTTATTCAGGAGATGTGACGTACCCAGAGGTGGGCTTGTTTGCTTCATCGGACAAGCACAAGTTACCACTGTTCTGCTGCAGGACACACACAGTGGGACTCTGCCCAAGGATGCTCTGACTTTCAATTGGGAGGGAAAGTTCTCTGTGCATTCCCTCCATTCCTTAAAGGTGTCAGCATGGCTCAGTTGGTAGCACATCCGACTCTGGGCCAGAAGGCCGTGGGTTCTCGTCCCAAACCGGGATTGGACTCATACCTAAACACTGGCACCCGAGTGCAGTATTAGGGGGTGCTGTACTTGTTGGGGTGTGCCATTCTTCGGATGAGACGTTAAACCGAGGTCCTTTCTACCCATCCTGGTGCTGTCCTGGTTGGTGTCCAGGTGGAAGTAAAAGAACCCAAGGCACTCTTCTCAAAAAAGAGTGGGGGACTTTACCTGGTGTCCTGGACAATATTCCCCTTCCCATAAAACTGGTTCATGCAGTTGTCCAGGCTGTTTGTGAGTGTTGATGTGTGATATGGCCGCCACTACACATTCAGTCACTTCACTATCAGTCTAGCATTGCTTGTAAAGCACTTTGGGATACATTGTCTATGAAAAGCGTTAAATAAATGCTGATTCTTATTATTATTATTCACAGAGTATGCTGGAAATAGAGGAAGGGGTCTGCAACAGTGGTTCTGGTGGCACCAGATTGAGCAAGACAGCCATGGTGCTCTCTCTTAGTGTCCCTGTCAGACAGGAATCCCATCTCTCCCCATGAGACTTGACCTTCTGAATCTGTCTCATGGCAGGGTAAAATTTCCAGACCTCAGAACACTGAGGCTGAAAGCTTAGTTCTTGAGAACCTAGAATAGGCCTCCGCCTGGGGTCAGTCAAGTACCAAACCTTGTCCCCCCTTCCTCCCTGGAGAAGGCGAGCAGTCCACGGATGCTCAGCCTTCTCGGCCCGGCTGGCCCTCCAGCTCCCCAGGCTTGTTCCCAAACCTGGGTTGCCAGCGTCGCGAACAGTAGCACTACCGCTGCGCCGATAGGCCGGCCCCCCAAAATGTGTTTTCATCCCTATGTCGCCAAATGGCATAGCCGCTGTGCAAAACCACCTTTCAGCTAACAAACTGATAGTGCTGCTCTTCATGAGGTGGGGGTCACAAAAAGCCCATGTTGAAAATTTTGAGTGAAAATACCAACAAATGACTACAGTGTTAGGGTTTCCAGCTGCAACACCCCGAGCTGTAGAGACTGACAGGCGTCAGGGGTGTGACTTGGGATCACTGGCTGTAATGTTCACACCATTCCACCCCACCCTCTCCCTGCAGCCACTGACAGGCATCGAGGTCTGCCTCGGAGTGTTCGGCCCTAAAGTTCACCCCATTCTCCTATACTGCACCCACCTCAGCGTACTTCCTTATGGAATGGCGTAAGTATAATGCCCAAAAACCCCAAAGCACACCACTACACTTGTCAGTGTCTACAGGGTAGGGTGAGGTAGAATGGCATGAGCGTTATAGCTGATGACCCAAAGGCACACCCCAGTGTCTGTCAGTCTCTGCATGGTGGGGGTGGGGTTGGCTTCAGTTCAATACTTCACTGCCATTCCTATTATGCATTTCTAACTCCTGCACTACCAATGCCAATACCAGCGAGGCAACATTCGGCATTGACAAATGCTTGTTTTAATAGTGAAACAAAGAAAGGTAGATTATAATTATTTAAAAGAAGAGGAATGTTAGCAGTATGTTCAGAATCACACCGTCGGAAATTGCAGTTGAAAACTAATAAGAATGTTCTGTGTTTAGAAAGAAATCACTGAAACTATTGGTTGTTTAGAAAAATGCACTGGACATGAATATTTCGCTTCTGATTTTACAGTTTAGAATACATGAGTGTGGAGCAGCATCCAGTAAATTACATTGACAAAATATATATTTAAAAATGTATTATCATTCTAATATAGCTCAAATTTAATAAAGACAAAATGCTTTCATATGCCGTATAGACAGGTGATGAAATCATACTTGAGCAAATTTAATTATACATAGATACATAGATAGTGTCGGCAGATAAGGGCCTATGGCCCACCCAGTCTGCCCATTTGAGCTTGTAAGTTCACTTTATGTTTTCCTAGAAGTCTGTTGCCCCTTACCCCTGACCTCCAGAATTCCTTTATGTCTATCCCATGCATTCTTAAATCCCGTGATTGTTTCAGCCCCCACCACTTCCTCTGGCAGGGTGTTCCACTTGTCCACCACCCATTCTGTGAAGAAATTCTTCCTCACGTTTCCTGAATTGTCCTCCTCCAACTTCATCCCATGCCTTCTAGTCCTGGAACATCTTTGTCGCTTAAAATAGTGTATTCTGCACCTGTTCCTCCTGTAAGATACTTGTATGTCTTTATCATATCCCCTCTCCATCCTCTCCTCCAGGGAGTACATGTTCAGTTCTTTCAACCTGTCCTCATAGGACTTGTGATGCAATCCATGTACCATCTTTGTTGCCCTCCTCTAGACCTTCTCTACCCTGTGTCCTTATGTGGTAAGTCCCCAGAACAGTACACTGTACTCCAGGTGGGGTCCTCACTAGTGTCTTGTATAGTGGAATTATGACTCCCTTTTCCTGCTGGTGATGCCCCTGCCTATGCATCCCAGCATCCTATTTGCTTTACCTGCTGCCTTGTCACACCGTTTCCCTACCTTGAGGTCATCAGAGATGATAACCCCAAGATCCCTCTCCTGCTTGGTGCATGCTGTATCCTCACCCCCCAACTGATATATTGTGCCAGGTTTTTTGTGCCTCATATGCATTATCTTGCACTTATTTGCATTGAATTTCAACTGCCAAACCCCTGACCATTCTTCAAGTTTCTGCAGGTCCCTTCTCATTCTGTCTACACCCTCTGGTATGTCTACTGCATTACAGAGCTTTCTGCCTTCTAGGTCCTGCACAATGTCACTGATGAAGATGTTGAATAGGACTGGTCCCAGCACTGATCCCTGTGGTACCCCACTGGTCACTCTTCCCTCTGTTGAGTGACAGCCCTTTACCACCATCGTCTGTGTCCTGCTGCCCAGCCAGTTACCTACCCACCACACTACTGTCCTGCCCACACCCATATTCCCCAGTTTGTGTAATAGTCTTCTATGTGGCACAGTGTCAAAGGCATTGCTGAAGTCCAGATAGGCCATGTCCACTGCCCTCCCCTGATCCACCTCCCTAGTCACCCAGTCAAAAAATTCAACGAGGTTGGTCTGGCATGACCTCCCACTGGTGAAACCATGCTACCTTGGGTCCTGTAGTCCATTGACAACCAGATGTTCCACCAATCTCTCCTTCATTAGTGCTTCCATGATCTTCCCCACTACTGAGGTGAGGCTGACTGGTCTGTAGTTCCCTGCCTCCTCTTTGTTCTCACTTTTGTATAAGGGGACTACATCTGCTGTTCTCCAATCTTTGGGTACCTCCCCTGTTTCCAGTGATTGGCTAAACAGGATAGCCAGAGGTTCAGCCACCACCTCTCTTAGTTCTTTAAGGACCCTGGGGTGCACCCCATCTGGCCCCATTGCTTTATCAACTCTTATTACTTCCAGTTCCTTCAGGACCCTTTCTCGTGTAAAGGGACTTGTGTCCATTTCTGCACCATTCTCACCCCTTGTGCTCCCTTCAGACCCATTACCCTCCTCTTCTTCAGTAAAGACTGAGCAGAGGCAGGCTGCTTACACTACTGGCTCACTGAGAATAGGGCACACAGTACAGTTGCCTTTTTTTTTTTTTTTTGATTAAACACATGAAACAGGAAACATTCTCTTTCATAGCCAACACTTTAAATTTACAGTATATAGTGCGGCCACAGACGCTGTACTCAGTAGGGTTAAACAAGTTCTTAACAAGGCCTGTCATTTTGTTCTTGATGCCGATAGACTCACCCACACATGCTCTCTCTACTTTTTGAGTAACTGGCTTCCCCTGCAGAAATTAAATAAATTCCACTCCTGCCTTCTTGGCAAAAAAAACTCTTATGGGCCTCACAACGCCAGCGTTCCAAAACCTTTTGCATCCTATCCTAGACCAGTATTTCACCAGGAATATGTCAAGAAATGCTCTTACTGTACCGTTTCATAGGACAATCCTTGCGATGTGCTCTTTTGCTGTTAGGGCTCCACAGTGGTTGAATGACCTACCGGATGATCCTCCCCAAAATTGGCCAGTTTAAAAGGGAATTAAGACAAACCCTTACCCCCTGTGCCAGCCATGACTGCCACGTATCTCCCTTCTACTGCGCTTGAGTAACCCTCCCAGCATCTGACTTAGCTCTTGTAGTTTGTTATTGTCTTGCTCTTAGTACTATCTCTGCCATGTTGACCTGTACCTATACAAAGCCACATGTGTGCTGCCTTGTTACTACATTTACTGTATTGTAAGCTCTCTATCTATTGTGTTGTAATATACTGACGACAAGGTACCTTTGTAAATGAACACCTGTGCCCAAAGGTGCTGCCTTGCTACTGCTGCTAATGTCCTGTAAGCTCTTTCTTGTGTTGTAATACACTGATGACGAGGAACCTTTGTAAATGAGTACCTATACCCTAAGGTGTATGTCCAAATTAAACAAATACAATAAAATAAAAATTATTTAAAAAATGTATTAATAGACACTGATATGCCGGGAAATATCTGACTTAGTGAACGAGACAGTTTATCTGATCAACTGATCAGAAACTCCTTGCACTGTAGCTTTGTATGGTATGACTGCTCATCAGAAATCAACAAACCGGGGAATCAGATTTGCCAGTCTTGGAGGACCAGACACCCCGTAATCCTTCATTGCGTCGGTCTGGATGTGGTCGAGCGAGTGGGGGCACATTGGAGGCACGCTCCTGGAAGCCCATCTTCCTGGCGTCAGCAGGCAGTTTCCCCTCTTCTCCCCTCCCCTACAGCGTGTAACCCCCTAATGTCATGGCACAAAGCGCCGGTGTCCACACTGTGCAGTGGCCGCCCATCCCCTACAATTGGGGCTTGCAGTATTCTGAGTCAGGCAAGTGCGTGGGCATAGGCCTCTTCTCTCCCCGGAGAAGGCGAGCTGTTGTGGGACACTCAAGCCCGTCTTCCCCCAGCCGACCCACCAGTGACCTCAGTCCACTCTCGAACCCGGGTCACCGGTGTGGCGCGAGTTGTGGCATCCAGTGCCTCAACGCTCAGCGCCACTGGGACGGCTAAATAATTTTTTTCTCCATGATGCTGTTTGTTGTACAGCCTGAGTGAGTTGTGACTTGTAGCTGCCAGCCTGCCACCCAGCATCATCCCTCATATCAGTCCTACTGGTTGAGCATCCAATTGATATTTAATAAATAAATAAAGCTTTGTTTTAAAGCACAGGTGACTGGCAGTGGGAAAAAAAAACAGCAGTCTTGAATTAACTTAGAAGACAGACGCGTCTCTCCCCTGACCTGTCTCTCCTAGCTGACTCATCTCTATCTTTCTCTCTCTCTCTCTCTCTTTCAGGCGCACATTCACAGTTTTGCAGTTTATTGATGTAAAAAAAAAAAAAAAGCTTGCATCCTGCTCTGTGGACTCTTAATGTTGATTTTATGAATGCTGAGGTGAAATTAGTAAGAGTAGGCTCAACGTTCAGAGCAAAACTTTCTTTTTCAAGTTTCTTTGCGGGACTGTTTTATGTCAGATGTTCTGTTCAATCTCTTAGATAGTGCTTGGGACCTAGTCATTCAGCTGTAGCTGACACCATGTGGTGGTCACTGGCCAGCAGGCTGTGTATGTAAATCGCACAGTAAAAGATTACTCTTCTCCCCTCTGCTGATGCAGGAGGAATTGCTGGATTCCCAGTCCGAGAGCAACTCACAGCAGAAGGGAAACAGAAATATCAAAACAGTATGACTAGTCCAAAAAGGAAATGTGTGTGTGTGTGTGTGTGTGTGTGTGTGTGAGAATCTGTAATGTGACACATTCTGGTATACACAGAAAACAGTGTGTTGGGGCTGTTGCACAGAGCCCATAGTTCAATACACTGTACCGTATGTGGTTATTGTAGTGGGACCGGAAGCCCTTTACAGTGAGAGACAACAGTCTGCAAGTGTGTGTGGTGCTAGAGACTGCCAAGGATCAGGAACCCTGTAACTATGTTGCCATTAGCCATGTAGCCAGATACTGACAGATTTCCTTAGTGGTGAAAGGAATTTCTAACCAGTTTGCCCCAGTGGCTAAAGCCTTAAAGGCAGAATCTGCCACACTTAAAATGATTTTTTTTGTATAATGACTATGGCTACCATATAAGTATTTATGTGTGGCTAAAACGTTTTGATTGTTTTAGCCACAGTGGCTAACAACAAAAGAATCCCAGTGTGAACAGTGCGGTCCAACTGCAACTAAAATGCTCAGTTAATGTTCTTTGAGTAATATTATATGTTGTTTCACATGGGTCTTGCTGGCCGTACCCACACATACATGTTAAAGGATCGCCCTGGAAACTTACAAAGCAGGTATGTCATTTACAGTTGTAGATGAATGCCCATGCTACCAAAAATGTCCGTTTTGCTTAGCTTTGTTGTACATTTCCACCTCATGTATAGGGTTGCCACATCACATTTTGAGTATTACAATAATTTTATGAAAATATATCACAGTATATCATCACAGTAATTTGTTGTATTTCAAATGACAGGAAAAATAGTCAAAATCTGATAGGGGCAAGGTGTCTGGGAATCAAGAATCTCAGTTTACTGGTCTACCTCAGCATGATTGGTACTGGTAGAGTAAGTGTGAGCGTGTGCTCTGTAACATTAAAATTCAGTTAATAGAGGTGCTGGCACATAGACGTCCACCGCAGCATATTGTGTCATATTATGTCATCAGAAGGATGACTGTGGCTGAGTCTGGAATAAATAGCATAGAGCCATAGCAGGCAAGGGTTGCAAGATCAACCAGATAATAAATTAAACTGCAGCTAAGTGAGTGCATTAAAAAATAATTTAATGTTGTGGATTACTAAATCAGAACCTCAAGGTCCCTCAGCATTTGTCCTGGGGAGCCGAGTATTCTCCTTTAATTTTAAATAAAATTAATTTTGGTTCAGTGCAACTGTTGTGCAAACTCAGATATTACTGAATGAATGTTGGCATTTCAGTCCAAGGTGTAGAGCATAATTGTAACTGTTTAAGAGATGGGTTAAATGGGAGTCTGAGTTGAGGGGAGAGCAAGGGGGATAGGGGGTGGAGGCTCAGGCCAACAAACAAGTTAATTAATATGGCATTTGTGAAGATAGTTATATTTGGATGGACAGATAGTGGGCTTATTGGCAAAGGCAGAGACTTACAGCTAGCAACATAAACATATTCTGACTCTAAAATTAATAACTCGGTGGTTCAGTGCATACCAGGAACAAAACAAGAATTAAACTTAGCTTTTTACTACAAACAGACACTTTTTGAACTCTAGCTTTCCATTGCTTTACCTTGATACAAAATGACCGCCCAGGTAAAACTGAGTTAAATTGTAACACTATGGGGTAAGCAGGATATTTCATATTTCAGTTTCCTGAGTTTAGTGTACAATACCTCCTAACCAAGATTGGAAAACAAAACATTGTTTTAATCGGATACCAAAGTCTTGTACTAATACTGAGTGATGGTTACTGAGTGTGCACAATAACTGATGATTTGACTTTATACACCTTCAGTTCTAAGCAATTTTGTCCTTGAAATGTTGATCTGAGCCCCAGCACAGTTAACTTACAGTACTTGATCTCAAATAGACTGTCAATTTTAGATGTGTAAAAAGGGAAGTAGATGCAAGGGCATACCAAACTGAACCAATTCCCTCGTGAGAACCGAACAAAAATTCTCATTTTCCACCATTGTGTTTTACAAAGTCAACAACACAGTCTTGAGTGGCTCCAAAAATGAGAACCTGGGTGGTGGTGGTGGGGTGACAGGCACAAGGAAAGAGGGGGGTGTACTGGTGTTGGGGGATTACATACTCAAGGGGATCAGATGGGGTGGCAAGGGGGAGAGGCACAGTTGGACATGGGTGGAGTCCATACTAGGATTAAAGGCAGACATGGCAAGACAGGCAATCCTAAGGTGCATAAAGAGGGGTAGAAGGAAACCACACATTGTGGTACATGTGGGGACAAATGACCTAGTGGGGGAAATGGTGGAGGTAACAAGGGAGAGGATTGAGGAAGTGGGAAGGTTGTGTGAGGAGACTGGGGAGTCTGTGGCCTTCTCCGAAGTGCTCCCAGTAGCCTGCGCAAGCACAGTGAGAAAGGAGAGGATTAGCGAGTGGCAGTGGGATGACAAAAGGGAGGGGTGTTGGCTGCACACTAGAGCAGACTTAGATAGACTGGGTGGTCTGTTTCTGCTGGCACATTCATATGTTTGTAAGAGTAACTTAATTAAAAAAAAAAAAAAAGACGCTGAAAGCTTGAGTGCAAAATATCTATTACCCTCACTAGATCCCAACTCTCACAGGATAGTAGGGACATAACTAATGTGCATGTGCAAAACTGACCCCTCACACATCATAGAGGAATGAAACATAGAAGCGTAGACTTTGACGGCAGATAAGGACTGCTTGGCCCACCTAGTCTGCCCATTTCCCTACCTAGAGGATAAGCTGCAGATCCTATTTAACCAACAGCCTCTTTCTTCCTACCCCCCACAAAAATTGCCTTATGTCTGTCCCATGCATTCTTGAATTCTCCCACAGTTTTAGACCCCATAACCTCCTCAGGAAGGCTGTTCCATGCGTCCACCACCCTCTCTGTGAAAAAATACTTCCTCACATTGCCCCTGAGCCGTCCCCACCTCTATCTTCAGATTGTGTCTCCTTGTTCTTGCACATCTCTTTTTC
The DNA here is from genome assembly GCA_016271365.2 of Neoceratodus forsteri. Classification (NCBI taxonomy): domain Eukaryota; kingdom Metazoa; phylum Chordata; order Ceratodontiformes; family Ceratodontidae; genus Neoceratodus; species Neoceratodus forsteri. The sequence goes on along the minus strand of CM028134.1, from coordinate 802,995,758 downwards.
TGAAAGATGCTACCCTCTTGGACTTTGTTGATTCCACTGAGGTACTTAAATGTTTCTATCATGTCCCCCTCTCCTCAAAGGGTATACATATTAGCTCCTTTAGTCTCTCCTCGTGTGGCTTCTCTTGCAGACTCTGCACCATTTTAGTTGCCCTCCTCTGAACTGCCTCCATCCTGTCTATGTCCTTGCGGAGATGGGGTCTCCAGAACTGGATGCAGTACTCAGATGGGGTCTCACCAACTGTCTGTACAGGGGATAAAAACTTCCTGTTTTCTGCTGCTGATACCTCTCCCTATACATCCCAGTATCCCCCAGCCTCCCTACTGCCTTCTCACATTTAGCCAACCTTAAGGTCATCTGATATGATTAACCCCAGGTCCCTTTCCATTTTGTTCTTGTTACTACCCCCATGTGTAATCTTCCTCTGGGTTTTGTTTCCCAGGCGCATTGCTACCACTTCTTTGCATTGAATCAAGCTACCATACTTCTGACCATTCCTCCAACCTTGCCAAGTCCCTTCTCATCCTTTCCACGCCTCCTTGTGTATCAACCCTGTTGCAGATCTTTGTGTCATCTGCAAAGAGGCATACTTTTCCTTCCAGTCCCTCTGCAATGTCACTTATAAAAACATTAAAAAGTACTGGACCCAATACTGAACCCTGTGGTACCCCACTAGTAACCCCCCTTTCTTCAGAGTGGACTCCATTTACAATTACCTTCTGTGTCCTGTTGTTCAGCCAGTGTTTTATCCAGGCTACCACCCTGGGACCCACTCCCAGGCTGGTTAATTTGACTATTAATCTTTTGTGTGGGACTGTTCCAAATGCCTTGCTAAAGTCTAGGTAGGCCATGTCCACAGCCCCTCCCTGGTCTACTACTTTGGATACCCAGTCAAAGAAATCAATTAGATTAGTCTGACATGACCTTCCCGCTGTGAACCCATGCTGCCTTCGGTCCTGTGCCCCACTGGCCTCTAGGTACTCAACAATTCTTTCCTTCAGAAGTGATTCCATCACTTTCCCTACCACAGAGGTCAAACTGACAGTTCTGTAGTTTCCTGCCTCTGTCTTGGTCCCACTTTTGTGAAGGGGAATCACATCCGCCTTCTTCCATTCCTCAGGTACCACACCATCCTCCCATGATTTGTTAAAAAGGGTAGTCAGTGGTGTCACTAGTTCCTTGCTTAATTCTTTTAGAATTCTGGGGTGAATTCCATCTGGCCCCATTGCTTTGTCCACCTTCAGTTTTAAGAGTTCTTTCAGAACCCTTTCTTCTGTGAAAGGACTGGTATCGACCCCCCTATCCAGAGTGCTTCTGTTCATTGGATTTGGCACCTCCCCCACTTCTTCTTTTGTGAATACTGAACAGAAATATTAATTCAGTATCTCTGCTTTTTCACTGTCACTCTCTGCCCACCCACCATCCATTCTGTTCAGCCTCACTATCCCTCCCTTTGTCTTTCTACACTCCCTGATATACCTATAAAAGATTTTATCCCCCTTCTTAACTGAGTTAGCTATCTTTTCCTCAGTTTGTGCCTTTGCTAGTCTGACTACCCTCCCTGCCTCCTTCTGCCTTAATTGGTACAGTTCTCTGTCCTGCTCCTTCTGTGTTTTCTTATACTTCCTAAATGCTATCTTTTTCTCCCTAACCTTCACCGCACCTCTTTTAAGAACCATAGTGGCTTTTTCTTTCATTTTGATTTATTTGCTTCACACAAAGTCTTGTTGCCTCTGTGATGGCAGTTTTGATATTTCCCCATTGTTGCTCCACCCCTCCTTCTAGCTGAATGACGGCTGGGTTTCACACTTCGGGGACTCATTTAGATGTAACTTTCATTTTTAATTCAGTATCTAACCTATTTTTGTGTTTTACTGCCAGTGTTGCGTGAACAGTGAAATGTGCATGAATTCGGATTGTGGTTGGCGGGCAAACCTAGTGATGGAACGCTGCAGAGGGAAGCTGCTCTTTGAAGATTGCTCAGAATACTAGAGTGGTTGCTTTCTCTCCAAAGCAGGTACAAAATAAGAAAAAATAGGATGAGTACTCTGCATGTAATTTAATTAGTATTTCGAACAACAGAGACAGGGTATTTATTTGACGCTTATTTAGCTAAATAAGCACTGCACAATAGATCAAAGGGAGAATCACTTTTGGGTCCGATTTTAGAAGGTTGACGCAGGGCTTGCATCAAGCCCTGTGTCAACCTCAATGTTTGCTGCAGCTGTGCCAAATTTTAATACATTTGCTGCAGTTGCAACATTTTACTCAATTTATGGCAGCTTGCGGCAAAGCTTTGGCGCAAGCCCCATAAAATGGGTCCCCCACAAAGTTAGACCAGTGGGGAATTGGTCTAACTCCCTGCGTTCTGGGCTTCTGCGTCAGGCGGCTTACAAAATTGCACTTGCCGCAATGTTAGTTGCAAGTTGTTGCTTGGTGTCACACTTTCTGCCGTAAGTCCCTTGCGATGATCTAAATACATTTTAAAATCAGGCCCTTTAAGTCTACTTTATAGCTAACTTAATACTGTAAGGATAGAGTAAATACTAAATTTAAAAATTGAAAGGGAGCATCTACTAACTGTGATCTGGGACTCCTTGTTTACATCACTCATTCCTACACAACTGTATGAGCTAAGTAGAGCACAGGGTATTTCAACTCTAAATAGAAAGCAAGAACTAATCTTGAAATAGGAAACACAAATGAAGCATCAGTTTCAAGCTAGCAAAGCAATATGGGTAGTGTGCAAGATAAATGAAGCACAGCAACAAGAGTGTTTTTCAAGGTGATGTTTTATTTTAAAGTTTAGAATTTAACATTGTTACAAGATGATGTGAACAGAAACCACAGTAAACTTATATGAAGCCTAAATATTTATACATCGGTATAACAAATAGGATTAGAATGTTTCAGAATGCTGACTGTTAAAAACAGTTTTTAAAAAACTGATAAACATCTTAATTATAAGTTAACATGTAGAAAGAGGGAGGGGAGTTTTGCTGTTTCTACACTGTAAAAATATTCGAGAACAGTTAGTAGGTGGGACATATACCTCAATAATTTATTGCAAGGTGGAGGAAAATCTTATGTTAACTATAAAGGAATTGCTAGAGGATTGGGTGTTGTTTTAAATGTAAAGTCTTTACTTCTTTTCTCTCTTTTTCTTAACACTTTATATTGTTATTATGAGCACTATAACATTCTAGAGGTTCTTGACAATGACGATAACTTATTTCTTGAGGATGCATGCAGGAATTAAGAGGTGAATCCTAACAGCAAATCTAGAATGAAAAGAAGCACAAGGGGTTAGAGGTCTCAAACACAAAAAGAAATGTCTAACAAATACAGATTATTATCCTGGAATGTAAGAGGATTAAATGATGAGGTTAAAAGATGTAAAGTAATAAGACATTTAAAAAGAAAAAAAAATCCCAGCATAGATGATCATGATCTTATGTGAAGGGAATGGGCGAGGCAGGAGAAAATAGCCCAAAAAAGCAGGGGTCACCATTTTATAAATTTTTTTGTCGACTTTGTTTAACCTCCTACCTCACTATCATCTGGACTCTTTCTGGTGTGGACACTCGATGGTACTTTTTCCCGCCCACCTGAAGTTCTCCACAGCCGCTCTAGTGTGGCCCTCTTCTGCTTTCACCCGATCTGCCCAACCCCTCAGCTCTGAGTCCCCCGGGGTTGGGACCACCTTCGTTCCCTGACACTCTGTCTATTAATCTAGTGGGGCGTCCAGGCTACAGCAGGCACCAGAGGTGGCATAGAGGACCCGGCACTGGGAATGGGTTTGTCATTTCCAGTCCCACCTTCGCCTTCTGGGGATAGGTCCTTTTTCTGGATCCCCGTGAGCACGGACGTGCAATGGCACCCTGCACATGACAGGTGCGCTCCCGCGCCCATGCATAAGGCATCTGCCATTGATCTACCATGAAAGTCGTGCTGCAGCCCCCAGCCACTGCCAGGAGCCGTTCGAACTGCGGCAAATGAACCCACCCTCCCCAGGAAAGGAGAGCAGTCCTCCGGAAGCTCCATCATTTCCTGTCCCCGCTGACCCATATCCGTTTCCGAACTGAGTCGCTGATGTTTCGCGAGGTGTGGCAACCAGCGCCTCAACCCTCATAGCCACCGCCAGAGGGGTTGCCATTTTAAAACAGCAGTACATAATAGCAGTGAACATTTTGACTTTTGCTTTTTTATTCTTTTTATAGATTGTCCCTTGTATCCTGACTTGCATGATAACCTTCTTTTCCCATTTTGAGTCTGCTTGAGCACTTTTTTCTAATTTAAAATAATAAAAGGAGCACTCCTTATAATATGACTCGAACCTGGTTTTCATCAGTATTTTCAGCTGTTTCTTTTCACCAGTTGCCTATATAATTAGAAAGCAGTGTGTACTGCAAGCTAGTTCTTTATAGTTAGAAAAAGATCTTAAAGAATGGGTGTTAAGAAACAACAGAGAATAGTGATGAAATCCTGATCCGGGCCACATTAAAAGGGGTGCTCCTTTTTATTATTTCAACTGGAAAAAAAAAAGTGGTGAAGCAGACTCTAAATTGGGGGGGAAAGGGTATGATACAAGTCAGATGAGGGGCAATCTAAAATAGAATAAAAAAGTGCAGGTTAGAATTTTCACCACCAAATACACTGCTGCTTTAATAAACAGAAACCACCAGATAAAGGTAAACAAGTTAGTAGAGGATAAAGAGGGTCATTTTTTAATAGTGAATGGAATATTAAATGGTATGGAAAAAGCGGTCAATATTTGTGGTCCAAATACAAGTGGACACCAAACATTCACAAAAATATTAATCCTAATTATTGTATTCTTCAAAAGCAATATTTTACTAACAGGAGACACAACTGCATTATTAGTCCTGTCCTAGGTAGAACTAATGCTAAATACACAATCACAAAAGTAGACAGTGACTTCACTTTTCTTTTTCTCTTTTTGTATAATATATTTATTGATTTTGTAAGCTAAGTTGCAAAACAATGTGTTCCACAGGTGAGTAACACAGCATTGTAAAGTACAGGAATTATAAGTACACACTTAAGGCTAGGTACTCTTCCCCATTTGTTTCCTCAAGGGGGAAATAACATTATTATCATAATCCAGTTGTAAAGGTAATCCCAAAGATTACAGTTTAAAAGGAAGGGTCCATGAGCACCTCCCTGCCAGACTTAATTCAGATCCGGCGGTGTTCCCAGTAGTCAACATGAGGTCATAGCTAGAACTCTAACAGGTGTATTCAGAAATCTATATAAGTAAAACCAGTCCCCAATTCTAAGAAGAGTTATAACAACCTTTCCAATTCCATATCATGTACATCCAAAAAACATGCAGCATGCACATAAGCATTTATTTGGCTAACATATCAGTAGAGCTTAAAGTAGGGGAACCAGGAGCACAAAGGGTAATAACATGAAAGTCCCAATCTTCAGTATATTAATGGCTGGACAATAAAACATAACCATAACTCTCTTTGTAAAGGTTCATCCTTTGGCCATAGTCACCTACTGGCCTCAGATATAACCAAGTCCAAAAAAGTCTCACAAAAGGCAGTTCATCCAGCCAGCATATCGGACCTTATTGTAATAGAAAGCCAGATCCCAAGCCCCAGTTCCCATTAAACTCACTGTGCACAGGAGTCTGCAAATGAAGCTCAGTTTCCCTCTGAGGACAAATCTTCGTCAGCCGCAGGCTCTGATTCCCTTTCCAATAGTTGAAGAAACTTTTCCACGTCACCAGGTGCATTAAACTGGTAAGATTTCTCCCTCCACACAAACTGTAGCCTTGCAGGAAACAGGAGCTGATGCGATATTTCCTTCTGCCTCAAGCGACCTTGGATGCCGTCAAATACTCTCGTTCTCTGTCTGGTATAGTATGAGAGGTCCGGGAAAATGTTGAGGCGATTGGTCAGATATTTCAGTGATCTCTGTCGACGAGCAACTGCCAACATTCTGACACATTATCAGCATAGTTCTCAGGGCGTGCATGTTAACCGGGGGTCTGCGGGGAGAAATCCGGTAAGCTCGCTCAATGGCTATTGGAAGATCCTCTTTGCTTAGTCCCAAAATAGAGGGAGGTAGGGATCACATAAACAAATCGTCCCCTTCAGCTTACTCCGAGAGACCCAACACACGGAGATTCCTCTCATGGGCCTGATTCTCAATCACTTTTAACCGTTGGCGAAGCAGTCCATTTTCATTTATTAATTTTGTAGTCGCTTCACAGGCCCGAAAAACCGAACCCTCCGTCTTTAGCACAGTGAGCTCACATTTTTCCATTTTGGTCTCTAACGTAGAGACCCAAGGTGTTAGTGTCCAGTTTTTTGTCTGTAGCATGTACTGATTTTACCAATTGGTTCAAAGTAGCCTGGATAGGACCTAGAGAGGCCCCGTCTGCATCTGACTTCCCTGCTTCCACATGTTCACCTGGTGCCTCGGGCTGTGACTGTACAGACTTTTTGGGGGCAAAAAAATCTGGTGCTGCAGCTGCATTGCCACGATTTTTACCCATAACTTCATCCCTGGAGTATTACCGTTCCTGATAGGGCTAAAACGGAGTAATAGATTCAATTTGATTACATAAATTAAAAGGAAATTAGAACAATTCAGTCAGAGCTCTGTGTGGTTGCTGCTTCCTGTAAGCTGCTCAGCAGCACCCCGACTTCACTTTTCTAATAGAAACACAGGTGCTAGATGATTATTGGAGAATACTCAACTCTAATGTTCAAGTCTTTACCGTTTGGTCTCCTGTTCAGAGGGCAGGTTCATGCATAGACCCAGTACTTATCCCAAAGAAGTTAATTCCTAATTTACTAGAGGCGACAATACACCCAATCACAATATCTGATCATGCACCTGTATCTGTATTAATGATTATAAATAATGACAGAAGTACAAATAGATGGAGGCTGAGTACTTCAGTACTAGAAGATCAGCAATTCATAGATAAGATGGGAAAAGAGATTAAAAGGCACATTGTGGCAATTAATTGGGATACGTTCAGATGTGTAATCACAGGGCTATGCACAGGGAAAGCAGTGAAAAATAAAAAGGAAAAGGGAAGCAATCTAAAAGAAAAGATGAACAAATTTAAGAATCTTAAGAAGGAACTGATCACAGGTAACACAGAAACAAAATAGAAAGAGTGGTCCAAAGCTAGAATAGAATGATGAACTGCTCAAAGAAGAAGCAATCTTTAGTATAAGCAATAGTAAAATAAGACGTACAGAATCTGTGTCCAAAGCCCCAAAATTACTTGTGATAAGACTAAAGAATGTCAATAACAATATCACTATACCAACTATAAAACACACACAAAAAAATAAACCAGTAAAAGAAATGGGATTAATGATGTTTTAAAGATATTATATAAAGACTTATATAATGACACAGTCACCCCTACAGCTGAGGAAAACATTGTAAACTTCCTTCAGAATAATAACCTTCCAACAACACAAGATAGAACTTGAAAACCCTATAACAGTAGAAGAGATTGAATTAGCCATTCATTTGTTAAATAAAAACAAATCATCAGGTCCAGATGGCTTTCTAGTCAACTTCCATGCTACATTCTCCTCAGAACTTGCACCTATTCTGTTAGACATGCTTAACGAATCTTAGGAAAATTAAATACTGCCACCTTCCCTAAATAAAGGTCTTATAACTTTGATTCATTAAAAAGGGAAAGATACAAAAAACTGTAAAAGTTACAGATGTATCATTAATCAGGGGTCGCGTTAAGGGTGTGCTCCGTGCTCAGAGCACATTTTGCATTTTGACGAGCACGTTTTCAAAGCAGTTTCCCCTGCTATCTGTGCTCCTACTGTTTACTAGGAGCACGGAGGCGGAAGAGCTTTGAAACAGGTCCGTGGTTTTTTTTTAAATAAAGAACACAGTGCAAAATAGTTGTTTTTTATGAAGCAGTGCAGAAATAAAACAAACGAGTGCAAAAATCAATGTGTTGTGTGCTTTTTTTCACCTTAGTACGGAGTGCAAAAATGTGGAGGGTGGTGTGCATTTCAAAAGCGGGAGTTATAAAAAAAAAAAATCTAGTGGCTGTCTTTACTGTCAATTTGGGAAGTGTTGGGGCAGGCAACCTCTGATTGGCTGTAAACTACATTATTACTAGCGCAATGCGCGGCAAGCATGAGGAAGCACAAGATGAGAGTGAAGAGAAGGTGGTGTCAGCTTCGTAGGGTTTTGATCGTTGGACAGTCATCCAGCATTCGGTCCAGTGTATAGAAGAAACAAACGGTAAGTTTGTTCATGTCCTGGCAAATTCAACACCAGGTTGATCTACCTCTAAAAAATGTATTTTATATTCTAAAAGTTCTTGTGGAACTCTATCTTGTTGTTTTGGTTTACGTGGCTGTCCTCTCATGGTTGAACTGAAAATGCTCTCGGGGTTGGTGCTGACCAGACTGTGGGGCAAACTTACTAACTTTCACTATTGTGTTGCTCTGCTTTAGTAATTTATTGGATCCAGACATTGAGGGGTTTGAATTATGCTAAGGAGAAGGACTGAGGAGGCTGGTTGGTTTGGGGGGTTGGGGTAGGTATTGTACTGGTTGTATGTTTGCCTTTTCGCATGTTCTTCATCCAGTCCTACTCCTTGGTTGACTCTTCTGGCTGGTGTGTCTGGCCGCGTTCTCATATGGTCTAAATTGACAAAATGGTCTCAGGCCTTGGGCGGCTGCTTATTGTGGGGCAAACATAACTGTCATTTTTAGGCTGCTGCTCCTTGATTTTATTTGATCCGGGCTGTGATTAGTGAAGTAAGATTGGAACAACTTTGAAAGTCAGCTTGCTGTATTGTATGTATTGTAATTTTGAAGAAAATGAAGTGGTGGGGTTCCATATTTGCCTGTTATGCATTGCAATCCTTGCTCATCTTACGTGAGCAGCCTGTACTGGTAAATGTTTAAAAAAAAAAATGCAGTATGTTGGTTTTATTTCTCTTAAACCTTCACAGACGCCTGCCTATGCTGAGTCAACTCGTGTGTGCATTGGACTACGGCAGTCTGCCATAGTCGACTCCATCACGATTGTGAAATTTAAACATATTTGTTTTTCTTGGCCTGTCAATGTCATGTCATGCATTCCGTATCCTTGGATCTTGCTGGGTGGTCCTTGTGGCGGGTGGGGCGAAGGGTCTGGTCCACTGTATTCTGTAGCTAAGATCCATTCTATAAAAAGCCACTAGCCCTCTTGCTAGCATCACGAGACCCACTACTGATTACCTTGTGCATTTATGTGTTTTAATGGTGCACGGTTTTCGGGGAGTAGTTGGTTGCTGAGTACATGTGTGTTTCTGTTTGGGATGGCAGACTGGGGGTGGGGTGGGCGGAGGGCTGTGTTTCGTGGGGTGGGTGGGTAGTAGTTGTAATCCTCTATTTTTCCCCAGTCGCAGCAAGTATTGCAAATAGTCAGTGACTGGCTCATTTTACTGGCATGTATTTGGCAGCTGCTTTGCTTTTTGGAACCGTCTGCCCATTTTAGTTTTCAGAGTAGTTGAGCTGAGGATTGCCTGGTGCTGCTGATAGAGATGCATAGTCTGAGTGAATGAAGTTAACGTTGATTGGTCTGGCGATTGCTCCGTGCGTGATGCTGGTTTATTTTTTTTGGGGGTGATGACCCGGGGAGCTAGAATGTTGCCGTTCCCTGGATCCGGGGGTACATTTAATTTGCCATGGTGGATGGATGATCGGGCCTCTAGTGATAAAGCTACTGTGCTGTCTAATAAATACCTCCCATTATAGTAGTCCCCACTCCCCACCACTGGGCCACCCATGAATGAGATGGCATTTTAGTGTGAGTAGAAGATGGCGTGTGATGGGTCTGGCTGTTGGAAGGCCAGGACTGACTTACTGATGAAGACTGGTATTTGCTTGCTGTTGCTGTTGCTGCAGCTTTACTTAGAAAGACTTGAGGCTAGGGAACTCGGTGGTGTTGTCGGTAGTTGCTGCTTGCTTGCTGCTGTTGGATTACTTTGTGCACAACCTAGTACAGAATTGATGCACTACTAACAGTGCCAACCAGTGCTACTGAGGGTGAGGCAATGAGGATGGAAAACTGACAACTGCTGTATGCACTTTTGCTAATTGGCTTTAAGGCAAGCATGAATTTGGAATGATGGTGGTTGAACGATGACAGAATGGTGTTAAGGTTGCAAATATTTATGCATTTTTTTATGTACATATTGTTTACATACAGTTGGCTGTCAATAATTAATTTAGAATGAGGCTGGCTGAATGAAGACAAGAAAGGAGTGTGGTTAAGTTAAGGCTGGATTTGGAAATAGTTTCATTTTATTTATACTCCGTTTTGTGTGTTAGTCACTGCACATGCACAAGGGAGTGAGAGGAGGAGCAAGGAAGATATTATCATAGTAAATGCTGTGGGGATCTTACCTGACTGGTGGGCTACCTGGCAGTATAGCATCTACTTTTGAGCAGAGTATGAGGGGGTTATGTTTGAGCTGGCCTTGTGCTGCAGCTGGTGAGGACTGGCGCCGGCAGAGAAATCCCACAGGTCATTTGATTTTGTACAGTCTACTACACCAACAGTGTTGGTGTGCCAGGTGGGTTATTATAGTCCCATGCTTTGATACGTGGTGGGTTATGCCTTTGTGGGTGGGTAATGGTACTTGTACAGGGTTGGTGCCTGCCTGCCTGGCTGGGTGGAAGGAAGAAGACCGTGGTATTAACTTGGCTTTGTAGTACTAGTACTACTACTACTACTCCTTTTTCTTCTTCTTCTTTTGTTAATTGTCTGTGACTAGTTGCATAACACAGTTTAATACATTTGTCACTCCTAAACATGGCAAAATGCTTTCAATTAACTTATCTTAAAAAAAAACAACATTCAGTATGTAGGAGCACAGATTTGATAGGCAGGAGCACATATTTTTGGTCTTTATCTTGCCAATGCGTACTCCTAAATTTCAAAGGAGCACACCGTGCCAAAACCTTAACGCCATCCCTGTCATTAATCAACTTGGACACCGAAATGTTGCTAAAAGTAATATTCAGTAGGTTAAACAGTATGGTTTCTTTTTTGACTGGATCACAGCAAACGGGAATTTTAAAAGGTAGGCATGCTGGAGACAGTGTCAGGAAAATACTTCACATCATAAAAACAGCTGAAACATCAAGAAAGCTTGTGGCATTGATTTCACTTGACGTGGAGAAGGCATTTGATTGAGTAAATTGGTCTTAACCTATTCAAAGTCCTTCACACATTTAGATTCCCTAGCCAGTTCGTCAGATGGATAAAGCTGGTATACACCAAACCCCAAAGGGGCCAAAATTATGAGCAAGGAAATCTCAGCCTTCTTCAACATACATAGTGGCACAAAACAAGGATGTCCACTTTCTCCTAGCCCTTTTATCCTAACCTTAGAACCATTAATAAGAAATTACTGAATGACTAAATTGCAGAAGGTATCGCTATAAGGATTGCTAAGTATATTTGCTCTGCTTTGGGTGAATGGGCTAAAGATCAAGTAAGTCTGTGAGGCGGTCCGTCGCATAGCGGTTGGATTTCCGTTCATGACGCGGCGACCAGTCGGAAATGGACTCGGGTGGGTCGGAGGCAGCTGGGAAGAAGCTCGGCGTCCTGGACTGCTCTCCTTCCGGGAGGCTGAGGTAGCAGTCGGCGCAAGGGACCCCTAGCGGAGGCTAGGGATCCTGCTGTGACGTGCTTATGTCAGGGAGGGAGGGTGAGGCGGGCAGGCAGCTTAGCGTCATTGCGTCCCGCCTCCCTCAGGAGTGGGCTAATGGGGGTAAAGCCACGCCCAGCGTCTATATGGCCTTTACTCCGGGATGCCCTGATTGGCCACCGGGCCGTTTCCGACCAGTTACTAGTTCCAGCGGTCTGATAGCAGAATTGGAACCGCGGCCCCACTCTCTGGGGGAAGCCAGGGATGACTGGGGGAGTCGGCAATGTCCGGTGACCGGGGATCCCGGAGTCCGTGACCAGGGCTGAGGACAGACGTGGGGCGTGAAATAAAGAGCAAATTTCAAAAAAAAAAAAAAAGTAGGGTCTGTGGTGATACTGTAGGCAGGGAAGAATGGGAAGACTAGGTGGGCCAAGCGGTCCTTATCTGCCGGCAAATTCTGTGTTACGGTGCATACACAGATAGCATCCTGCTTTCCATTTCTAAACCCATAAAATTATGAAGGTGATGCAAGAATTTGGAAGTTTATCAGGTTACAAAGTAAATAAAAACAAGTCTAAAGTATTATCACTAAATAACATATATACCAAAATGGAAGTCATAGAGACTGGACTAGGATGGACTAAGGAAGAAATTCAGTATCTGGGTGTCGAGATTAAAAAGGCTTACATGAATTTTGCAAAGGATAACTTGAAAGAACTTAAGAAAAATACTGAAAAAGACTTAGTAAGATGGAACAAATTGCTGCTGAATATTTGGGGTAGAATAGATTCAGTAAAAATTACTTTGCATCTCGAAACACTTTATTTCTTCATGCGGATTCCCAGCAGCATGCCAAAGGCATGGTTCTTATGTATATAGACTCTAATAAACAAATTTATCTGGAAACTGAAAAGACCTAGGCAACCATATCAGAAATTAACCAGAACTAGAGATAAAGGGAGACTCAAACTTCCTGACTTGCATATTTTATCATTTAGCATGTAGAGCTTCCCAATACTGTAAATGGTTGGTAAAGGAATCACCTTTAAAACATATGCCAGAGTGGGTCCCAGTGTTTCCCATTCATTGTTTTTGTGCGGTGGGCCACCACCCTTTATTTTTTGCCACCACCCTATATTTTTATCCATTATTGTTTTTTTATCAAATCCTCCAAAATTGTCTTATTGACATCCTTTATTGCACTACTACCCAGTTAATACAAGCACACTATATGTTACTTAAAATCTACTTATGCACATGTACAGTGCTTATAGGAGGTCCAGAAAAATAACGCACCTTTTGACCCGATCACCATTGCCACCGGCCTATGTTTTCAGAGAGTGGGGAACACGGGGTCCGAATAAATATTGCAGGTGGAACAAATGAATGTATGTTCTCTCTTGTATTCAGACCCATCCTTCTGCAAGAAAATACATTAAAAATCCAATTATTGTTTTAGACTGAACTAGAAAAATAAGTCAAATTCCTTTATTATTAGGACTTAAATCACATAAATCACCACATCAGCCAGTGTGGGGTAATCTAAATATTAAACTTATTGGGGAAAGTGTTACTTAACAGTATCTGGGAATCAGCAGGAATACAGGCAGGTCAGGATCTTTGCACAGGAGGTAAATGGGTGGACACAACTCATCTTTGAGGTCCAGGGAGGCTAGCCAGTCCCCTGGCCTTAAAGAGGGAAGAATTATTCCCAGAGTCACCACCTTGAACCTTGGTTTTAAAAGATGTTTGTTCAGGTATCTTAGATCTAGGATGGGTTGCCACTCCCCTGTCTTTTTTGGGGTAAGGAAGTACCTGGAGTAAAGACCTATGCCCCGGTGTAGGGTCGGAACTCTCTCTATGGCTCTTAAGGCCAGAAGAGATGAAACCTCTGCCTCTAGGGCAACAGTTCTCAAACTTTGTCATAGTGAGCCTCCCCTAAGCCATGGAAAACATCTTGAGCCTCCCCCAAAATACTGAAATATTTTTGGGCCTCCCCATAGAAAAATAGCCTACTTTTCACAGTACATCAGGAATAAATTGAAACCTCTTTGCATAGCTGGCTCTCACGTTATTAAGTTTATTGTACCCCAAACAGGGCAACCTACTTGCTCCATATTTTGACTCTTGAACCATTGTTACCCCTTACTGCTATACCTTTATGGGTCAGACTGCTTTTTCTGTTTCCCCACTATCTGGAATAATCATCCTGCCTCTCCCCCTCTCACCCTGCTCTTAAGCAACTTCTCAGGGATCATTTTGCTCCCTCCTGCTCTTATTCCTAGTAACTGTATGGTTAACTCTTGTATTTTGACAGTCTAATTGATCAATTGTTCCTCGCATTGTTGATTTATTGTTAATTTGTTCGTACTTTTATTCATTTTGTATTGCTTCAATGTTTTGCAGTTACATTTTGAATTGTATTCTGTCACTACCCTCCCCTGGGTACACCTGAAATAAGCCATGGCTCAGTGTACAGTACCTTCCCTGGTCACAGACTTGTGAATAAATACATAAATTCACCTACTATTATCCTCTTTCAGTTTGCCTTATCCCTTCACACAAAATCTAGAAAGTTCAAAATTGAAATATAATACCTTTTCAAGACTTACTTGAGCCTCCCCTGGAACAGGTTGGGGCCCCCCCCCCAGGGAGGCTGGCCTCACCAATTGAGAACCCCTGCTCTAGGGCAAGGGTTTTGGACAGACCTGCAGGTGGAAAAGATCTGGCTCTCATCTTCGGAAATTTTTTGATGCTGAGAACCAGTCCCTGGCTTACTACTTCCAGGACCCACTTGTCTGAAGTAACAGACATCCAGTCCAGGACGAAGTAAGCCAGCCTGCCTCCTACAGGGATAGAAGAGTCAACCCGGGAAGACCCATCTGGGTGTCTGCTTGGCAGGGGCCTTAGGCTGAGGAGTGGATGTAGCCCTGCTCATCCCTCTTCTGCCTCTCCCTCTGAAGAACCCCTCTGTGAAAGGAGAGGGCCTGTGCTGGTAAAAGGCCTATGAAAGGCCTGCCCCTGCCCCTAGATTGCTGCCTTTGAGGAGTTGCCTGCCTCTCCTTGGCCTGAGCACTCCTATAAGTGGTCCTGTACTCATCCATTTTCTTCATCTAATTCTCTGTTTGCTCCCCAAACAGAGAATTACCTTCCACAGGAAAATCCATGGCCTTAATCTGGGTGTCCTTTGAGAGTCTAGTACATCTGAGCCAAGCCATCCTCCGAAGAGTCACATATGTAGCCATGACTCTTGATGACACATCATTGGAGTCCACAGCAGCATGAAATTGTACCTTTGATGCCTCGATCCCATCAGCAGCCACCTCCTCCAGCTCCTTGGCCAGCTGGGGGGAGGCCTGTTTAGCCAGTGCCAGTACAGTGTCCCACCTGGACTTTTGGTACCTGGCTGTATAGGCCATATAGTTAGCCTGCCTGAGTCCCAAGGAGGATGCCATGTACTGTTTCTTAGCCATGGCATCCATCTTCCTGGAGTCTTTGTCTGGGGGTGTGAAGCCAGGGAATATTTGCCTTGTCACAGGCTGTCAGCCTGCACTACTAACATGGCTGCATTGCTGGTATAAAACTCCGTATCCGAGCCTGATAAGGTGTACCTCTTATCCATCCTTCTGTCAACAGGAGGTACAGAATTAGGAGACTTTAGGATTTTTTGTGTCTGCTTCCCAAAGGACTTATGAAGGGGAATAGACAGTCTCCTGAACTCTGGGATGTCCATCATTTCAACAAAATCAGGCTCCTCCTGATCCTCCACAGCCTCCTCCATAGGAAGCTGGAGGGCTTCAGCCACTTTTCTGTAAAACAGATAGTGGGGAGGGTACTCAGGTAGCCTAGGAGGGGAAACACCAGAAGGTCTGTCTGGGGAGATGTCCGGTTCCACAGGCTCATCAGACTTTCACCATCACCATCATCCTCAAAATCCCCAAACTCCGGTTCATAAAATTCTTCAGGGTATAATCTTGAACTGGGAACCACGAACCAAACCCCTGCCAAAAGGCGCGGATCGGTCGGGAACCGGGCGGGCGATTCAACAATACCGAATCGCTCTGGCTATTTCCTCCGTGATCGTAACATGAACCTCTGGATCAAACGGTTGATTTCTCTTTCGCGTTTCTTTTTGTGGGAACTGATCCCTCAGGATCGGCTCTCCTCTTGCCGAAGAAGTATCGCCCTGGTCAGGGCACTCCTTTTGGTTCGTTGGAACCCAGACAGGCTAGCCATCTGGATCAGCGGATTTCTCGACTTCCTTTTCCCTAAATCTGCCTAATCTTTTTTCCAGAAAGTTTTTACAAATTTGGCAGTCTGTATCGAGGTGGTCAAACCTCAGACAATAAACACAGGTGGTGTGGGGATCAGCCTTAGCAAAGACCTCCCCACACTAACTGCAGTGTTGAAACCTGTTTTTTTTTCTTGGGTTTCTCAGACAAAGTCAACCTAACCAAACTTACCCTTTTTAAGCAACGCGCATGACTCCTTATCGGTTTCCTTTGTATTACGGGTATTGGAAAGAGCGTTGAAACACGTTTTTTTAAACCGATAAGGACCGATAATCACACTAAGAAAATAAACAAGAATTCAATATAAGGGATCGGTTCAGCCGAACCGATCGAAACACAAGTTTACAATTTCCACAGTAATCAGAGAAACTATCTAAGTACTCACAGTACCGCAGACAGAGCATGAACCGACAATGCAGAATTAAATTCGGAATAAAACCAACAACTTTAACCGACTTTGAACCGAGCAGAAGGAGAAATCTCCAGAGCGACTGTTCAGTGAGGCGAAGTAAAGAATCTGACGGTTGGGTATCAAAGTGCTGCAGACAGAGACCTTAACCGAGCTCGAGCTCAGTGTTCTATGCACTGCATAGAAAATTAACCCTATACTCTCCGGGGCAGTTTAAAGGCTGGGGCTAACTGCAGATTGTCAGAATGCAGCAAGACTTGATGTTGTTTGAAGTTTCTAAGACACTTGCACAAGGAACCTAAAACCAAAATCAGTATTGAAACCTCGAATCCGCCGTGTTAGATGTTGAGGGTGTGGGTAATGCCAGGATTTATCTGTACCTGGTGTGTTTTGCTCACTTGGCCTGTGCCCTTGTGGCAAAACAACACACCAGGCGTGGGTAAATCGTGGCATCACCCACACCCTCTTGTGGTATATTGCTTAAACAGTGGCCATACTGCAGTAATTTGAAAGCCCATGAAAAGCACTTATTTTAAATGAAGTATTGGGCTTGCCAGTAGCTGGCAGCAGTACAGAGATACTGATAAGTACGTCTGTCCTATATACTACATTTTTAAAGCTTATGATGTCACTGAGAGTAAACCAGTGCTCAACTATAATGCGGTTAGGTACAGCTTCACCCTCAGTAGTATCATACAGTTCTAAAAATGGTGTCTATGTAGTATCAATATAGGGCTGACTTAGTATTCAATATCTGTGCACTGCTACCTGCTACGGGCAAGCCCAATACTTCATATACATGGGGTTTCAAACTATAATGGTTGCTATAATTATTAAAAGTTCCCCTTTAAAGGGACACTGTCAACCTATTTTTCATCATGTTATTTCTACTTAAAAACCTACATTTTATGATTGCTTACCTTCTCTAAAATTCATTGATGTTGCTGTTTGTTTATTCAGACAACATGAAGTCTTGCTGTATTCTGACAATCTGCAGTTAGCTCCAGCCTTTGAACTGCCCCGGAAAGTAGAGGGTTAATTTTCTATGCAGTGCATAGAACATTGAGCTCGAGCTTGGTTGAGGTCTGTGTCTGCAGCCCTGTGAAACCCAGCCGTCAGATTCTTTACTCCGCCTGACTGAACAGTTGCTCCGGAGATTTCTCATCCTGCTCGGTTCAAAGTCGGTTAAAGTTGACGGTTTCATTCTGAATTTAATTCTGCATTGTTGGTTCGGGCTCTGTCTGCAGTACCGTGAGTACTTTAGATAGTTTCCCTGTTTATTTGTGGAAATTTTAAAACTTGTATTTTCGATCGGTTTCTGCTGAACCGATCCAACATATTGAACTCTTGTGTTTTTCTTTAGTGTGTGGTTACCGGTCCTTATCGGTTTAAAAAAAAACGTGTTTTTAACGTTTTTTTTCAATACCCGTAACACGGTTAGAAACCGATAAGGGAGTCTTGCCTGACAGTTGCCGAAAAAAGGTAAGTTTGGTTAGAGTGGCCATGTCTGAGAAACCCAAGAATAAAAACGGGCCCACTGAGTTTCAACACTGCAGTGAGTGTGGGGCGGTCTTTGCTAAGGCCGATCCCCACACCACCTGTGT
Organism: Neoceratodus forsteri; assembly: GCA_016271365.2. NCBI lineage: Eukaryota > Metazoa > Chordata > Ceratodontiformes > Ceratodontidae > Neoceratodus > Neoceratodus forsteri. Next base: position 802,977,773 of record CM028134.1, on the reverse strand, counting down.
TTATTGTCTGGGGTTTGACCACCTCGATACAGACTGCCAAATTTGTAAAAACTTTCCTAAGTCTACCCTGGAAAAAAGATTAGGTAGACCTAGGGAAAAGGAGGCCAAGAAGTCTGCTGACCCAGATGGCCAACCCGGTTCGGTTCCGACGGAACCAGAAGTAGTGCCCTCTGACCAGGGCGATACTTCTTTGAGCAAGAGGAGAGACGATCCTGAGGGATCGGTTCCTCCGAACAGGAAACATAAAGAAAAATCAGCCTGTTCGGATCTGGAGGTTCATGTTCCAACCGCTGATGAGATTGCCTGAGTGATTTGGATTGTTGAATCGCTTCGCCCGGTTCTGTCCGATCCAGCTCCGTTAGCTAGGGGTTTGGTTTGGTTGGTTCCTCCGGTTCAGGATTATGCCCCTGAATATTTTTTTGAACCAGAATTTGAGGAGGGAGCTTTTGAGGAAGATGATGAGTATGATGGAGCAGAAAGTCTGGATGTGCCCATTGAACCGGATATCTCCCCAGACAGATCTTCTGGTGTTTCCCCTCCTAGGCTCTCTTGAGTCCCCTCCTCACTATCTGTTCTCCAGGAAAGCATCTGAAGCTCTCCAGCTCCCTATGGAGGAGGCTACAGAGGATCAGGAGGAGCCTGATTTTGTTGAAATAATGGACATCCCAGAGTCCAGGAGGCTGTCTATTCCCCTACACAAATCATTTGGGAAACAGACACAAAAAATGTTAGTCTCCTAGTTCTGTACCTCCTGTTGATAGAAGAGTGGACAAGAGGTATACCTTATCAGGCTCAGACGCAGAATTTTTCTATCAGCAATGCAGCCATGTTGGGGTCGTGCAGGCTGCAGCCTGTGACAGGGCTAATGTTCCCTTGGCTTCATAACCCCTAGATAAAGACTCCAGGAGATGGATGCCTTGGAAAAGAGCAATACATGGCATCCTCTTTGGGACTCAGGCAGGCTAATTATATGACTATGCAGCCAGGTACCAAGTCCAGGTGGACACTGTACTGGCACTGACTAAACAGGCCTCCCCATAGCTGGCCAAGGAGCTGGAGGAGGTGGCTGCTGATGGGATTGAGGCATCTAAGGTACAATTTCATGCTGCTGTGGACTTCAGTGATGTCATCAAGAGTCATGGCTACATCTGAGAATGGCTTGGCTCAGATGTACTAGCCTCTCAAAGGACACCCAGGCTAAGGCCATGGATTTCCCTGAGGAAGGTAATTCTCTGTTTGGGGATCAGACAGAGAATTACATGTAAAAGATGGAGGAATATAGGACCACTTATAGGAGTACACAGTCCAAGGAGAGGCAGGCAACTCCTCAAAGGCAGCAATCTAGGGGCAAGGGCAGGCCTTTTCATAGGCCTTTCTACCAAGCACAGGCCTCTTCTCCCTTTTCTCAGAGGGGGTTCTTCAGAGGGAGAGGCAGAAGGGGGATGAGCAGAGCTACATCCACTCCTCAGCCTAAGGCCCCTGCCAAGCAGACACCCTGATGGGCTTGCCGAGTTGGAACTCTCCTATCCTGTAGGGGCAGGCTGACTTACTTTGTCCAGGACTGGGTGTCTGTTACTTCAGACAAGTGGGTCCTGGAAGTAGTAAGCCAGGGACTGGTTCTCAGCTTCAAAAAGTTTCCGAAGATGAGAGCCAGATCTTTTCCACCTGCAAGTCTCTCTGAAACCCTTGCCCTAGAGGCAGAGGTTTCATCTCTTCTGGCCTTAAGAGCCATAGAGAGTGAGTTCCTGCCCTACACCGGGGCAAAGGTCTGTACTCCAGGTACTTCCTTACCCCAAAAAAGACAGGAGAGTGGCAACCCATCCTAGATTTAAGATACCTGAACAAACATCTTTTAAAACCAAGGTTCAAGATGGTGACTCTGGGAATAATTCTTCCCTCTTTAAGGCCAGGGGACTGGCTAGCCTCCCTGGACCTCAAAGATGCCTACTTTCACATCTCCATCAGGTGCTCCCACAGAACAGAAAGTACCTCAGGTTAAAGTTGCCCTCAGGCCATTATTAGTTCAAAGCAATGCCCTTTGATTCCCCTTCACAGAAGTGGGTCCAAGACAGAGGCAGGAAACTACAGACCTGTCAGTGTGACCTCTGTGGTAGGGAAAGTGATGGAGTCACTTGTGAAGGAAAGAATAGTCGAGTACCTAGAGGCCAGTGGGCACAGGACCCAAGGCAGCATGGGTTCTACAGGGAAGGTCATGTCAGGCCAGATCTAATAGATTTCTTTGACTGGGTGACCAAAGTAGTAGACCAGGGAGGGGCTGTGGACATGGCCTACCTAGACTTTAGCAAGGCATTTGACACAGTCCCACAAAAGATTAATAGTCAAATTAACCAGCCTGGGAGTGGGACCCAGGGTGGTAGCCTGGGTAAAACATTGGCTGGACAACAGGACACAGAATGTAATTGTAAATGGAGTCCATTCTGAAGAAAGGGGGGTTACTAGTGGGGTACCGCAGGGTTCAGTATTGGGTCCAGTCCTTTTTAATGTCTTCATCAGTGACATTGCAGAGGGACTGGAAGGAAAAGTATGCCTTTTTGCAGATGACACAAAAGTCTGCAACAGGGTTGATACACAAGGAGGCGTGGAAAGGATGAAAAGGGACTTGGCAAGGTTGGAGGAATGGTCAGAAGTATGGCAGCTAGGATTCAATGCAAAGAAGTGCAAAATAATGCACCCGGAAACAAGAACCCAGGGGAAGAATACACAATGGGTGGGGAGGTAGTAACAACAACAAAAAGGAAAAGGACCTGGGGTAATCATATCAGATGACCTTAAGGTTAGCAAGCAATGTGAGAAGGCAGTAGGGAGGGCTGGGGGTATACTGGGATGTATAGGAGAGGCATCAGCAGCAGAAAACAGGAAGTTGTTATCCCCTGTACAGACAGTTGGTGAGACCCCATCTGAGTACTGTGTCCAGTTCTGGAGACCCCATCTCCAAGGACATAGACAGGATAGAGGCAGTCCAGAGGAGCAACTAAAATGGTGCAGGGTCTGCAAGAGAAGCCGTGAGGAGAGACTAAAAGAGCTAATATGTATACCCTTGAGGAAAGAAGGAGGGGGGACATGATAGAAACTTTTAAGTACCTCAGTGGAATCAACAAAGTCCAAGAGGGTAGCATTTTTCAGAAAAGAGACTTGCAAGAACAAGGGACACAATTTAAAGATAGAAGGAGGCGGTTCAGGGGCAATGTGAGGAAGTATTATTTCACAGAGAGGTAGTGGATGCATGGAACAGCCTTCCTGAGGAGGTTGTGGGGTCTAAAACTGTGGGAGAATTCAAGTATGCATGGGACAGACATAAGGCAATTCTTGTGGGGGGTAGGAAGAAATAGGCTGTTGGTTAACTAGGATCTGTGGCCTATCCTGTAGGTAGGGAAATGGGCAGACTAGATGGGCCTAGCGGTCCTTATCTGCCGTCAAAGTCTATGTTTCTATGTATGTTTCTTTGGTCTAACATCAGTTCCAAGGGTTTTCACAAAGTGCCTGGCAGTATTAGTTGCCTTTTTAAGAAGGCAAAAGATTTCAATTTTTCCATATCTGGACGACTGGCTCATAGTAGGTCGGTCTCCAGACCAAGTCACACCTGGAAGTGACCCAGCAAGTGCTTACTTCCCTGGGATTTCTTCTCAACCTCCCCAAGTCAGTTCTCGAACCGGTGCAGCTTCTTACCTTTATAGGGGCAGAACTAGATACTGTCAAAACAAGAGCCTTTCTTCCCCTGGAAAGGGCAAGAGTTCTTATAGAACTGGCTTCTTCCTTCAGCCTTCAGGTGTCCCAACCAGCAAGGCAATTCCTTCAACTCTTGGGACACATGGCAGCTTCTACAGCAGTGGTCAAAGGGGCAGGATTCCAGATGAGGGACATTCAGTTCCATCTGAGGGCCTTTTGGTCCCAAAAGAAGGATCCTCTTACCAAACTGATTCCCGTGACTCGGACACTGATCCAAGCTCATCAGTGGTGGCAGGATCTGGACAATTTAAGGCAAGGGATCCCATTTGTCACTCAGTCTCATTCGGTGGTCCTTACCACGGATGCTTCCCTTTTGGGGTGCGGAGCCCATCTGGGGGCTCTCACAGCCCAGGGACTGTAGTCCCCTCAGGAATCCCTTCTTCATATCAATCTCCTGGAACTCAGGGCAGTTTTTCTGGCCCTGCAAGCTTTCTCTCAGTCTGTGCAGAACAAGGTGGTTCAGGTCAGAACAGACACCACCACCACCATGTGGTACATCAACAAGCAGGGAAGCACTCTGTCCACGGCCTTGTGCACGGAAACCATGAAATTGTGGTCCCTGGCTTATTCCCTGCAGACCTCTTTTTTATAGCAGTCCACCTTCCAGGAAAGAACAATGTGCTAGCAGATGCACTGAGCAGGATCTCCCAGGGCCATCATGAATGGTCCCTGGACCCTCTGGTGTTGAAAGTGATTTTTTCAAGGTGGGGCACTCCAGAGATAGATCTCGTTGCAGCCTCAGACAGTCACCAACTTCCTCTGTTTTGTTACAGACCCCCAGTCTTGGGCTCAGTCCTTCTGGATGCTCTGATGTTGAACTGGGAAGGAAAATTTCTCTATGCCTTTCTTCTACTGTTCAAGGTTCTTGTCAAGGTAAGGTCACAACCCTGCAAAGTGATTCTGATTGCTGCAGATTGGGCCAGGCAGCCCTGGTACCCCCTCTTACTATCCCTAACAGTCCATCTTTCCCTGTCTCTTCCCAGGAATTACAACCTGTTAACCTCCTCTCAGGGGAGGATTTGGTGCCCAGTCTTTGGTTTTTCAATCTCAAGGCTTGGCTCTTGAAGAGTTAAGAGTATGCAGATTTGCATCTGTCTCAAGGGGTTCTGGATATTCTCAAAGCCTCTCGAAAGCCTGCCACCAGAAAGACTTATGATCCCAAATGGAAAAGATTAAGCATTTGGTGTTCCAAGAAGCATATCTCTCTAGACACTGCTGAATTGCCTACAGTTCTGGATTATATGGTCCATCTTAATGGCCTAGGCCTCAGACCAGATTCTCAAGTCAGCTGTTTTGTCAGCTGTTTCTGCTTTTCTGTCAGTGGGAAAGCCTTCCTCTCTATCATCTCAACCTGTGTTCTGTAAACTTTTCAAGGGATTGCTTCATACCAATCCTCCTTTTTGGGATCCTGCCCCTGCCTGGGACTTGAATGTTTTCATTGCTCAACTTATGCAACCCCCTTTTGAGCCTATGTCCTCAGCAGAGCTTAAGTACTTGAGGGTACCCGTTACCTCTGCCAGCCGTATCAGTGAATCGCAAGCCCTGTCAGTGGAAACTGATTTTATCTCCTTTCATAGAGATAAAGTAGTCCTTAGAACCAATAGGAGGTTCTTGCCCAAAGTGGTTTCAGACTTCCAGTTGAATCAGTCTGTCTCTCTCTCCCTGTCTTCCTCACTGATCATTCTTCCTCCGGAGAGAGGAGGCTGCACAGTTTAGATGTTAAAAGAGCCTTTAGCTACTACATAGTGCGTACCAAGGGTCACAGGTTTGATTCCCTCCAGTTCCTCATTTATGGGGAAGTGGGAAAGGGCAAACCTGCCACCAAGAGAACTATTGCCAGGTGGATTGTTTCTTGTATACAATTCTGCTATGAGAAACTGGGAAAAATTCCACCCTCAGGCCTGAGGGCTCATTCCACAAGAGGTACAGCTGCTTCTCTGGCTGCTGCCAGGGATATCCCTCTGTTAGAAATTTGTCAAGCAGCCACCTGGAAAACAGCCCATACCTTTCCCAAGCATTACTCTCTGGATATCCAGGCTGTGTGTGATGCTCGGTTTGGCACAGCAGTACTTCAGAGCCTATTCCCAAAGTAGGTTCTGTCCCTCCTCCATGGAGGTACTGCTTGGTAGTCTGCAGATTGTCAGAATACAAGAAGACTTCATGTTGTTTGAAGAAAGAATTGCTCACCTTAGTAATTGTGTTTCTTCTAGTGGAGTCTTGCTGTATTCTGACCTCCCTCCCTGCCTCCCCTCTCAGAACCTGGTTTTGGGAAGTGGGTGGGCAGGCGCAGTGTTGCACCCCAAGGGTGCTTCATGCACACCCTCCATTTTATCTAGGTGCTTCTGTATTCTGATCTTTTATTTTTGGATAGGTTTTGGTTTGGGGTTTCCTGACTTGTGTCTTCCTTTGGAGTCCAAAACTTTCTGTTGCCAGTTGACTAGTTAACATTTTTTACAATTTCCACATAGTTAGCGAGTGTTTGCTTGTAAGAATCTGACGGTTGGGTTTCAAAGTGCTGCAGACAGCGACCTCAACCGAGCTCGAGCTCAACGTTCTATGCACTGCATAAAAAGTTAACCCTCTACTCTCCGGAGCAGTTCAAAGGCTGGAGCTAACTGCTGATTGTCAGAATACAGCAAGGCTCCATTAGAAGAAGTACAATTACTAAGCTGAGTAATTTTTTTTCTTCTGTCTCCTTGTTTAGTAGAACTGAAATGCATACTAATGTATATTTATAAACAACCTTGTTTTGTTTACAATCTTGGATCTGTTCTTACTACATACTTCCTGAACATTAGAAACCTGCCCAGCCAGTGCAGTCATTCATGATGCAGTAACCTCCTAAACTCCCACTGCATCATGAGGGGATAGACTGAATTGTGGGTGTTCCCAAGTCCTGGAAAGATGCAGCTGGAGCTGATCAAGGAATGTACACAAACTATTGTTTGTGTGGTAACACCAGTACTTTGGGCTGACTTTTTTCACTTTTTAAAGGAAAAAAAGAGTCAGAATCAAAGTACCAGCTACATCTGCAGTCTTTACAGAATGTTGGCAGTCACAAAATGTGTGTTTTAAACTAGGGGCATTTTGAGACCTAAGGGGGTTGACAGTGTCCTTTAAGAACCTAGCTGTAGTAATGAATGAATGACTGTAATAGCGCCTGGTCTCCCCCAAAAAAAAAAAATGAACTTGTCAATGTGCTGTAATATCTTCTTTTTATGTAATCCTGAGAATCTAGAAATATTTTTTTTTTTTTAATTTTCTGTTTAAGCCTCCTACTAGTGCCACATCCTTGCGTATCTCTCTGGGTCTCTCAATGTGTCCGTGTGGCTCAGCTGTACTCCTGAGCACACCCGAAAGGACCTGCCCCCATCCTACAATGGTTTGCCCCCAGGTGGGGAAGGAAGGAGCCTCTGCTCCTCTCTACCAATACAAATTGTGTTGGGTGGTCCTTTCCAGGTCACCAGGGTTGTTCCGACAGCTCAGCACAGGGGCCCTTTGCCAGGTGTGAATGTGGGGTCCATTCTCCTTTTTCTCCCACTCCATGAGGATGGCAACGTACTAGGAAGTCCAAGGAGACATGCGCATGCAGAGACGTGCTGCTGCTCCGACCCAGCCCTGCCCCCTTTTGGTGGTCCCAGCTACACCACCACACATGGTCACCCAGATAGTGGTGTTGCAATGGGGGCAGCAACCTTCCCTCCCTGGAGGAGGAGAGTGATCCTAGGACGCTCAATCCTCCTCCCCCCGGCCAGCCCTCTGGCATCCTAGGCTCGTTCCCTAACCCAGGTCTCCGGCTTCATGAGCGGTAGCTCTACTACTGTGCAAGCAGGCTGGCTATCTGGGAATATTATTAAATGAAAATGTTATTTTAGGGATGTGGATGTGTTGTTCAATCCACACTTATTGGCAGGTTGCTTGACACTTTAAATCTTAGCAGAATGTCTTCAAGCTGGCTCCTCCCACCCACCCGGGTGGTAAAACTCTCGGCTCCGCCCCATGACACCAGATCTTCCTTACTGCTTGGAAGCTCTGGTTCCCTACTTAGTGCTCTGTGTTTTAGGCTGGGTTCACACTCTTCGGTTAATCCAAAACTTATTTTAAGATTTACAAGTCTTCAGTCTGTATCTTTCCTCGTGGCTGCGATGCACAAATCGACTCCTGGATTTCGTCGGTGCCCATGTGGGCAGAAGATGTCCCGGACCGATCCACACGCCACGTGCGTTTATTGCCTTGCACTCAGCCATGACTCACAGGCTTGTGAGTTGTGCAGATCCTTTTCGGCTTCTGTCTTGGAGGACCGCCCTGCCCGGTTACTATTGGGGCGACCTGAAAAAACGTTATCCTCCGGTTAAGTCTAAGGAGGCCCATTGGGCGGTGTCCGCGGCTGTGGGTTTGGCAGAACAGCTGGAGCAGATGATCGCCCTTGAGGAGGAGGCGGCCCAGGCCGCATCATCATCATCCTCGGTCGCGGCATTTATCCCACTCTCCTTGGAATCCTCCTACACAGCTTCTTTCAAGGAGCTCTGCCAATCCCTCTCCACCAAGGGAGAAGGCCCTTCGGGACATTCCTCTCGGTCCAAAAAGAAGGACCCCAAGGGTAAGTCCCACCATCGACGTTCATGGGAGCGGGAGAGGTCCCCTTCCCCAGATAGTTGATATTCGACTTCGGTCGAGGTTGCGGCTAAGGCTGCTGGCTGCACAGTGTCCCCATCAGGTCAGCTGTCCGAGACACCCATTGACGCAGTCGAGATTTTTCTTGACCCGTCGGATGGGCTGTTGACTGGAGAAGCCGACATCCCTTCTTCACTGGTTCCCCCTGTGGAAACTGAGGACTTGCCTGTGCCTCCTGTGCTGGAGTCCCCGGTTAAGGTCCCTGAACCGAGGAAGGAGTGGATTTCCACCACCCCCTCTCAGGCCCACCCTCAGAAACACTGAAGGTCTCGGTCTCGGACCTCTTCTCGGTCCAGCCGACATCGGCGGTCTCGGCACCGTGGAAAGCAGCAGTGCCGCTCATCTTCATCTTTGTCCTCTTCGGAGGATAGGCTCCGGCACAAATTGTGTCGGCACTACAAGAAGCTAATGTGGCAGCAGCTCCTTTTGATCGGGAATAGGCCAACTTTGTCATCTTCCCCAGCCATTAAGTGGCCGTCACCGGAGCGGCCGAAACAACCCCTCACAGTGGTCGAGGAGCCGAAGCCAGCACTGGTTGTTCGTCCGAAACCAGCTGCACCACCCATTGTGGTGGAACCCCCACCTCCACAACCAAAATTTGGGGCCCCGACCAAAGATTCTCAGTTGGGTCAGGGCTTGCCCCATCGGTTGTCGGTCACCCTCACTCCCGATCGACCTCTGCAGGTGGAGGGTGGCCCAGGCGCTTAGCAGCTGTTCACAGACTCCTCGGAGCCTGATGATGACTCCTCCTTGTTCTCCAGGCCGCTTGACTTGGAGTCCACTGGGGGTCAATCAGTGGACAAGAGCCAATTCTCGTTTTTGGGAATGCTTCGGCTCATCTCAAAGTCCACTGGAATGAAGCTTGAACCCACTTCAAAATGGGCCAGGTATCCCCTCATGGAGATACTGGACCGAGGGGATTCCCCCACTGAGGCCTTCCCAGTGGCTGAAGCCGTTGTTGGCCCGGCCCTGGAGCTGTGGCAGCGGCCAGCTTCTTGTCCCTCACCTTCGGCCAGGATGGCTCGGAAGTATGCCGTCCCCACTGGTTCATTTTCCGGTTTCTTGGAGCACCCCTCTGCAGAGGGGCTCATGACCGATAGCGTTTCCGGCGTTCCGGGAATGCTCGGGACGTGGACAAGCCTCCCGACAAGGAATCCAAGAAGCTGGACTACTCTGGGCGGAAAGTTTACGCCGCTGCCTCCCTAGGCCTTCGTCAGGCCAGCTCGACCGTCCTGATGGCATACTTTTCACATGCCCTTTTGGGCTACCTGGATGAGGTGATTCCTCATCTCCCGGCTGACCTTCAAACTGCGGTCAAGCAGGTGCGAGATCAGGGAAGGGTGGTGGCCAAACAGCAGCTCCAGACTTCCCTGGACATCGCTGATTCATGTGCCCGGTCAGTAGCGGCCGCAGTGGCCATGCGCCGCAGAGCTTGGCTGTGGATCTCCACTTTCACGGCAGATACCCAGCACAAGCTGGCAGACGTTCCCTTCCTGGGTACCGACTTGTTCGGTCCCGGGGTTGAGGGGCATCTTCAACGGATCGAGAAGTCCAGTGCCGCCTTGGACTCAGTCACGTCTGCCCAGAAGGACAAAGGCCGCCAGCAGCAGCGTAAGCCCTTTCTTCCTTCTGCCCCCTGTGGCCAGTCCAGCCCAGCAACACCAGCATCAGGGCCAGCAGGCTCGCACTTGTCACCCCAAAGCCAAGCCTGCCGCTTCCTCCAACAGGAAGCAATGAGGGAAAGGTCCAGGAGGCTCCTCGGCTGGTCCTTCCTCCAAGCCTGCCCAGTGACGGGTTGAGGGTGTCGCCCCAACCTCGTCCTCCTCCCGGGTTCCCCGTGGAAGGACAGCTCCGCCACTTCATTTCCGCCTGGTCCGATATCACCACGGACCGCTGGGTGTTGGAAGCGGTAGGAAAGGGTCTGCCTCAGGAATTCGAGCAGTCCCCACCCTATCGAGCCGTCACCCCACGGGGGCTCTGGGGTCCGCAGCCTCTCTGTCGGCCCGTTGAGCCGACATTGCCCTGCTCCTCCAGAAGGTGGTGATCAGGAGGTGCAGATCCTCCTTCAGACCCAGGGTTTGTGTCCAGGTACTTCCTGGTCCCAAAATGGACGGGGGGATGGCACCCCATTCTAAACCTCCATGACCTAAATAAGTTCCTATGGTCTCGAACCTTCAGGATGGTCACTCCGGCTCAGATCATCCCATCCTTAGAACAAGGCATGTGGTTCTGTTCTCTGGACCTTCAGGACGTGTTCTTTCATGTCCCAATCCGTCCGTCCCACCAGCAATTCCTCCACTTCAGAGCGGAGGGATCCCTTTACGAGTTCCGGGCCATGCCCTTCGGCTTCTCTCCAGCTCCCAGGGTCTTCACCAAATGCATGGCAGTGGTGACAGCATTCCTGCGGCGCTGAAAGGTCCAGGTGTACCCTTACCTGGACGACTGGCTGATTGCAGCCTCCTCCAAGTCGGAGGTGGAGTGGTCCAGGGATCTGGCCCTCCAGGTCTGCTCTCAGATTGGCCTCCTCATCAACGAGGCCAAATCGGAACTCGTGCCAATGAAGATGATTCAGTTCATCGGGGCAGAGCTTGACTCTCTTTGAGCCACAGCGCGGCTCCCGGCGGACAGGGCCGAGGTTCTTTCCTCCTTTGTCCAGTCATTTCTGGTTGGGCAGTTGCGCCCTGCCCGGGACTTCCTGCACCTCCTGGGCCTCATAGTGCTCTGCACCAGTGTGGTGTGTTGGGCCCGCTGGCACATGCGTCCCCTGCAGTGGGGACTGGCCCGCCAATGGTCACAGCACTCCAGTCCTCTGGACAAGTCAGTGATAGTGACCCAGGAGATGGGGAACGCTCTCCAGTGATGGATCATTCTGGCTCATCTGCAGGAGGGTATCCCATTTGTCCTCCCAGAGCAGACGGTCACTCTAATGACCGACACCTCTCTGATGGGTTGGGGTGCCCATCTGGGGGAGCTCGGACTGCACGGCCTCTGGTCCCCCCAGGAGTCTCGATGCCACATCAACCTGCTGGAGCTTCGAGCGGTCCAACTAGCCCTCACCACCTTCGCTCCGTTTTTTCAGGGTCAAGTGGTCCAGGTCCTGATGGACAGCACCACGACCATGTACTACCTAAACCGCCAGGGCGGGACACACTCCTTGCCTCTGTGCAAGGAAGCTCTCCGCACTTGGTCTCTTGTGGGCAGACTGGAGGCGGATCTCCTAGCCATTCAAGTGGCGGGAGCCTCCAACACTGTGGCCGATGCCCTAAGCCGGATAGGTGCTGCATCTCACAACTGGACTCTCCTGCCGGAGGTAGTACACAATCTGTTCTCCCCCTGAGGCACACCTCAGGTAGACCTGTTTGCCTCCAGGGAGAATGCGAAACTGAGGCTGTTTCATGCCCGCCTCCCTCAGCAGGGCTTGCTGCAGGGGAATGCCTTCTCGAGGCCGTGGACCCCAGGCCTCTTCTACGCCTTTCCTCTCTTTCCCTTGATCCACAAGGTGCTTCTCAAGGTGTGGAGGGACAAGGCGCAGGTGATTCTGGTAGCCCCAGACTGGCCCCGTCAGTTCTGGTATCCAGATCTCCTCAGCCGCAGCTCCAGGCTTCTGAGATGGCTTCCAGCCCGTCCGGACATGATCTGAGTCAACCAGGGAAAGGTATTCCTCCCGGACCTTCAATCCCTGCACCTGACGGCCTGGTTCCTGAGCGGCTAGAGTTCCAGGCCTTGGGTCTTTTCGACGCGGTCCTTAATGTTGTTGAGGCATCCCGTAGGGAGTTGACCAGAAAATGCTATGCCTTCAAATGGAAGAGATTCTCCATTTGGTGTCAGGATAAGGGGTTGGACCCTTTCTCCTGTTCCTTGGCCAGCATTCTGGACTACCTATGGTCCCTTTCTCAGCTGGGGCTTCGGTTGACGATGCTTAAGGTGCAACTGGCAGCTGTGTCTGCTTACCAGGCGCAGGCCGGAAAGCACTTGGTGGCACAGGAGAAGGTGGTTGGGTGCTTTTTCAAAGGCCTTGATCACATATCCTCCGGTGCGAGAACCTCCACCTCCGTGGGATCTACTGCTGGTATTGGCTAAGCTCATGGGCAAGCCATTCGAACCGATGCACAGGTGTGACATCTCTCACCTGTCGTGGAAGACCACCTTCTTGGTGGCTATCATGTCAGCCAGAAGGATGGGAGAGCTCCAGGTGCTTTCCATCTAGTTTCCTTTTCTGGTCTTCCACAGGGACAAGGTTGTCCTGCACCCCCAACCGAAATTCCTTCTGAAGGTGGTGTCGGAGTTTCACCTTAACCAGGTGTTGACTCTGCCGGTGTTCTACCCCAGTCATACCTCGGAGGCCGAATATAGGCTTCATACTTTGGACCCTAGAAGAGCGCTCTCTTATTATAAGGAGCAGATGGCTGAAGTTTGGGGAGAGGTTCGCTAGCTCTTTGTCACTTACGCTGAAGCCGCACCTGGCAGACCTGCAGCCAAGCGGACGATAGGCAGGTGGGTCATCTCCTGCATAGATCTCTGCTATAGGTTGGCGGGGATGGAGCCTCCCAGAGGGATAAGAGCTCATTCTACCTGCCATACCGCTGCTTCGGTGGCTGCTTCCAGGGTCGTCCCTATCCAGGAAATCTGCAGGGCTGCTACCTGAAAGTCAGCACACACCTTCATTACCCACTACCACATCGACCTTGAGTCACGCCGGGATGCTGGTTTTAGGACCTCGGTTCTCCAGTCCTTATCCCTAAGTAGGGGGTGCATGTCTTGCCTCCCTCCTCCCGGAGAAGTGCTAGGAGTCTGCCAATAAGTGTGGATTGAACAATATATCCATATCCCTAGAAATACAGGTTACTCACCTGTAACAGGAGTTCTAGGAGTGGTATATGTTGTTCATCCACTGGCTCCTGTTCTCCTGGCCGGCCGCGCGACAACCTGGCTGTCGCGGCTAGATCTGGTGTCATGGTGCGGGCCGAGGTTTAACACCTGGGTGGGTGGGAGGAGCCAGTTTGAAGACCTTCCGACAAGATTTAAAGTGGCAAGGAGCTGCCTATATGTGTGGATGAACAACATATACCACTCCCAAAACTCCTGTTACAGTTGAGTAACCTGTATTTATTTAAGACTGTCATTTTTTTTCTGTAACCTACCATTATTTTTTTTAAATTCCAAAAACTTTTAAATAAGGTTTTCATGGCGAGCCCATTGACCCAGCATCAGCACTGCCACTTGCAGTGCCGATAGAAGATAGGATTGAGCACAGGACACTCTTGTCTTGGTTGGGGGGTATGGTTGTGAATCCCACTGCATTATCACCACTGAGCACCAGTGGTTGTTCTGCTGGGAGCCTGAAGTGTGTATAGGAGAGGAGGATGTGCATGCCCGTGTGATCTTCCTGGAACATATCTGCACCATTGATTCACATTGATAGGTTCTGAGCTGGAGGCACTAGGACCCTGCCAGAGCCAAATATTTTCAGGAGGGCCGGGACCTAGATAGGCTGCATGCATGCGCAGCACTGCGAGATCAGCTCACGCTACATAGCCTATCTCAGCAATGGCCCTCAACCACCTCAGTTCCTTTATTCCTGGCCGTTGAGTGCACATCAATGATGATGCCGCTCGCCTACTGGGAGTCACATCTTCATGCCTATACAATGACGGTGTTCAGGTCGTTCCATTTTAGTACTCTAGCTAGTGTTTGTTATTTTTGTATAAGTTTAGTGCAAAACAAACAAAAAAAATATTTATTTTTCTCTCCTCAGGTGGTCCTTTAGCATCAGCAACAATAGCAGTAAGATGGCTAGGTGGAGATTATCGTAATGAGTAAAATGAATTAGCCAATCAGAAGAGAGTTAGAGGGTGTGCTGAGTGGAGCTTGCCCAGAGGGTACCAGAATTTTTTCTCCACCTGACTGAGCAACACTGCCCCTGAGGTGCTCTCTCACGCTTGCCTGAAGAGAATTTCAATAGAAGTTTTCTCTCTTTACTCCTTTTTTTTGTGCTGTTAGTGAGTATTTTTAAAATTTTTATTTCTTTTCTTGTTTTTTTTTGCTGTTCCCTTTGGTTCCAGGGAACTGTTTCTCTCTTTTTTTACCACGGTTCCCGCTTTATTTTCTGAAGTCATTTTTTACCTTGTCTAAGTTAAAATGATGGCTGTTTCATTATATTTTAAAAGCTTAGCGGTTCCTGTTTTTTACTGGTAACTGGTTCCTGTTTTTTCCTGGGAACCGTGGTTTTCTGACTTTAAAACAGTTTTTGTAGCTTTTATTCGCTGTTCTTTACCACGAGAGAACCACTTGCTAGACTTTATTTTTCCCTATTGGGGAACCTTATTTTCAGATTTTCTGACAAACTGGTATGTCAGAAAAGCCAAAGAAAAGGACTGGACCTACAGGTTTTAAAAATTGTCTTAAGTGTTTTAAACTAGTAGCTAAAGCAGACGGCCATGATTTCTGTGTACAGTGTTTAGGTCCAGATCATTATTGTGAACTTTGCTTAAAATTTTGTTCCAAAACTGTAAAAAAGAGCCAAAAGATTACAAAAATGGCCCATGTCTGCTTCCCCTTTACAAAGCCTGTTGAAGAGCGGTCATCTTCAGTCCAGACCTAAAGACAAGTCCCCTAGGGACCCCACAGAAAACAAGTCTGATAAGAGTTCTAATAATAATGGTGACCAGCCAAAAAAGAGACATGGTGACCAGGTTACTGATTCAGTCCCTGTGAAAATAACACTCTCTTTGGTGACAGGATTGAAGCTTACATGAGAAAGGTGGAGGAATACAAGACACCACCTATTACATTAATGCTGTCAAAAACAAGCCCTCTATTACCCAGCTATCTCAGTACAGTGGAAACAGAGGTAGGAGATACTATCCAAGGACTTTTTTTCCTATGTCTGTGCCCATGGACTAGTCCCAAAATGAGAGGCTTCTACAGAGGAAGATGCAGTAGGGGACAGAAAAGACCTGTTTCCACTCCTGCCCCTGCCACATAGTCCAAGTCTTGACTCCAGCAACCAGGTCACCTCTCCTCTTCCAGTAGGGGGCAGGCTCTCCCATTACCTCCAACACTGGGCCCAGATCACCACAGACTAGTAGGTTCTTGAAGTAGTGGGTGAGAGCCTATCCTGGAGTCTGCGCCCGGTAAGCAGAGATGGCTGCCAGTTGCACCTTACCCAGAAGTCCGCTGACCCGGATGGCCAGCCCGGTTCAGTTCCGACCAGACCAGAAGGAGTGCCCTCTGACCAGGGCGAAACTTCTTCGGGCAAAAGGAGAACCGATTCTGAGGAGTCTGTTCCGGTTAAAAGAAGGGATAAATCATCCGGTTCGGATCCACAAGTTTTTCTCCGACTGCTGATGAGATAGCCAAAGCGATAAGGATAGTTCAATCGCTAACTTTGGTTCCGGCCGAACCGGCACCATTGCTTAGGGGCTCGGTTCGGTCAGTTCCCCCGGTTCTGGATTATACTTTAGAAGAATTTTATGAACCAGAGGAGGAGGAGGGAGAGTATGAAGATGATGATGATGATGGTAATTATGAAAGTCTGGATGTGCCTATTGATCCGAACATCTCCACAGACAGACCTTCAGGTGTTTCTCCTCCTAGGCTTTCTGAGTCCCCTTCCCACTTTATGTTTTACAAGAAAGTGGCTGAAACCCTCCAGCTTCCAATGGAAGAAGCAGTAGAGGATCAGGAGGAGCCTGATTTTGTCGAAATGATGGACATCCCAGAGTCCAGGAGATTGTCTGTTCCTCTCCATAAATCTTTTGGGAAACAGACATTTAAAATTCTAAAAACTCCTAATTCCATACCTCCTGTGGACAGAAGAATGGACAAGAGGTATACTCTTTCAGGCTCAGACACGGAGTTCCTTTCCCAGCAATGCAGCCATGTTGGGGTAGTGCAGGCTGCTGCCTGTGATAAGGCAAATATTCCCTTGGCTTCACACCCTGCAGACAAGGACTCCAGGAAGATTGATGCCATGGCAAAGGAAACAGTACATGGCAGCATATTTAGGACTCAGGCAGGCTAACTATATGGCCTACACAGCTAGATACCAGAAGTCCAGGTGGGACACTGTGATGGCTGTGGCTAAACAGGCCTCTGACCAGCTTGCCAAGGAGCTGGAGCGGGTGGCTGCAGATGGGATTGAGGCATCCAAGGTGCAATTTCATGCTGCTGTGGACTCCAGTGATGTTTCATCTAGAGTCATGGCTATATCTGTGGCCCTTCGGAGGATGGCTTGGCTCAGATGTACTAGCCTGTCACAGGGTACCCAGGCTAAGGCCATGGATTTTCCTGTTATTGGTAATTCTCTGTTTGGGGAGCAGACAGAGAATTACATGAAGAAGATGGACGAATACAGGACCAACTACAGGAGTGCTCAGGCCAAAGAAAGGCAAGCCACTCCTCAGAGGCAGCATTCCAGGGGCAGGGGCAGGCCTTTTCATAGGCCTTTTTACCAAGCCCAGGCCTCCTCTTCTGCTTTTGCTCAGAGGGGGTTCTTTAGAGGGAGAGGCAGATGGGATATGAGCAGGCCTGCTTCCACCCCTCAGCCTAAAGCCCCTGCCAAGCAGACACCCTGATGGGTCTGCCCGGGCCGATTCTCCACTACTTGTAGGGGGCAGGCTGGCTTACTTTGTCCAGGACTGGAAGTCTATAACATCAGACAAGTGGGTCCTGGAAGTAGTAAGCCAGGGACTGGTTCTCTGCTTCAAAAACTTTCCCAAGAAGAGAACCAGATCCTTTCCACCTGCAAATCCTTCAGAGACCCTTGCCCTAGAGGCAGAGGTTTCTTTCCTCTTGGCTCTCAGAGCCATAGAAAAGGTTCCTACCCTACACAGGGGCAAAGGATTGTACTCCAGGTACTTCCTAACCCCCAAAAAAACAGGAGAATGGCGGCCCATCCTGGATCTGAGATTCCTAAACAAGCACCTTTTAAAGCCAAAATTCAAAATGGTGACTCTGGGAATAATTCTGCCCTCTCTAAGGCCAGGAGACTGGCTAGCCTCACTGGACCTCAAGGATGCTTACTTTCACATTCCCATCAGGTGCTCCCACAGAAAGTACCTCAGGTTCGAGTTGCTCTCAGGCCACTATCAATTCAAAGCAATGCCCTTTGGTCTAACATCAGCCCCAAGGGTGTTCACAAAGTGCCTGGCAGTAGTGGTTGCTTTCCTAAGGAGAAAAAAGATCTCCATCTTTCCATACCTGCACGACTGGCTCATAGTAGGTCAGTCTCCAGACCAAGTTGAGTCACATCTTCAGATAACTCAGCAACTGCTCACATCCTTAGGGTTCCTCCTAAATCTTCCAAAGTCGGTTCTAGAGCCAGTGCAGCTCCTCACCTTTATAGGGGCGGAGCTGGATACAATAAGAGCAAAAGCCTTTCTTCCCCTGGACAGGGCAAGGACACTAATAGAACTGGCCTCTTCTTTCACCCTTCAGGTGTCTCGACCAGAAAGGCACTTCTTGCAGCTCCTGGGCCACATGACAGCCTCTACTGGAGTGGTTCAGGGTGTAAGATTTCAGATGAGGGACATTCAGTTCCACTTGAGAACCTTCTGGTCCCAGAGAAAGGATTCCCTGACCAAACTAGTCCCAGTGACTCGAACCCTGATCCAGGCTTTGCAATGGTGGCAGGATCAGGACAATTTAAGGCAAGAAGTTCCTTTCATCACTCAGTCTCATTCTCTAATCTTCACCACAGACGCCTTCCTCTTGGGCTGGGGCGCCCACTTGGGGGATCTTACCACCCAAGGTATGTGGTCACCTCAAGAGTCTCTGCTTCACATCAGTCTCTTGGAACTCAAAGCAGTGTTTCTGGCACTGCAAGCTTTTTCCAAGTCTGTTCAGAACAAAGTAGTCCAGATCAGAACAGACAATACCACCACAATGTGGTACATCAACAAACAAGGGGGCACTCGGTCTACGGCCTTGTGCACAGAAGCAATGAAGTTGTGGTCTCTGGCCTATTCCCTGCAAACTTCTCTCACAGCAGTTCCTCTCCCAGGGAAGGACAATGTTCTGGCAGATGCTCTCAGCAGGATATCTCAAGGCCACCACGAATGGTCCCTAGATTCCCTAGTTTTGAAGATGATTTTCTCCAGATGGGGCACTCCACAGATAGATCTTTTTGCAGCCCCAGACAATCACCAACTTCCTCTCTTTTGCTGCAGACCCCCAGTATTGGGCTCAGTCCACCTGGATGCTCTGGTACTGAATTGGGAAGGGAAGTTCCTGTATGCTTTCCTCCCCTTCCCTCTCCTGTTCAAGGTACTAGTCAAGATCAGGTCTCAACCCTGCAAAGTGATTCTGATCGTTCCAGACTGGGCCAGACAGCCCTGGTACCCACTGTTGCTGTCCTTAGCAGTCCACCTTCCCCTGTCTCTTCCCAGGAATTACAACCTGTTGACATCCTTTCAGGGGAGGGTTTAGTATCTGAATCTCAAATCTCTCAATCTCAAGGTCTGGCTCTTGAAGAGTTAGAGTTTGCTTATCTGCACCTTTCTCAAGGTGTCCTGGATATTCTAAAGGCTTCTCGAAAGCCTTCCACCAGAAAGACTTACAACTCCAAATGGAAAAGGTTCACGATTTGGTGCTCTGGTAAGCATATTTCTCCAGAATCTGCTGGGTTGCCTACAGTCCTGGACTATATGGTTCATCTCAATGGCTTGGGACTCAGACCAGCTACACTCAAAGTACATTTGGCATCTGTTTCTGCTTTTTTGTCAGTAGGCAAGCCCTCTTCTATTTCAGCCCATCCTGTATTTTCAAATTCTTCAAGGGACTGTTGCACACCAATCCTCCCTTCAGGGACCCTGCTCCTGCTTGGAACCTTAATGTTTGCATTGCTCAGCTTATGCATCCCCCTTTGAGCCTTTGTCCTCTGCAGAGCTTAAGTACTTGATTGGAAAACTGTGTTTTTGGTAGCCATGACCTCTGCCAGGCACATCAGTGAATTGCAAGCCCTGTCAGTGGAGCCTGATTTCATCTCTTTCCATAGAGATAAAGTGGTCCTAAGAACTAACAGGAAGTTTCTGCCTAAGGTGGTTTCAGTTTTCCACCTTAATCAGTCTCTGTCTCTTCCTGTTTTCTTCACTGACCATTCCTCCTCTGGAGAGAGGAGGCTGCACAGCCTGGACGTAAAATGGGCCCTTAGCTACTACATAGAGCGCACCAAGGGTCACAGGTTTGACTCCCTCCAGTTGTTCCTCACTTATGGAGAGGTTGGTAAGGGAAAACCTGCCACTAAAAGATCTATTGCCAGGAGGATTGTCTCTTGTATACAATTCTGCTATGAAAAATTGGGTAGAATCCACCCTCAGGCCTGAGGGCTCACTCTACTAGAGGTACAGCTGCTTCCCTGGCTGCTGCCAGGGATATTCCTATCTTAGAGATTTGTCAAGCAGCCATCTGGAAAACAGTACATACTTACACCAAGCATTACTCTCCGGATATCCAGGCTAGGAGTGATGCTCGGTTTGGCACAGCAGTACTTCAGAGCCTATTCCCAAAGTAGGTTCTGTCCCTCCTCCATGGAGGTACTGCTTGGTAGTCTGCAATAGTCAGAATACAGCAAGACTTCATGTTATTTTAAGAAAAAACTACTCACCTTAGTAATGTTTCTTCTAATGGAGTCTTGCTGTATTCTGACCTCCCCCCACCTCCCCTCTCAGAACCTGTTTTTTGGGATGTGAGTGGGCAGGAGCAGTGTTGGCACCTAGAGGTGCCCCCTTTTTCTCACCCTCATTTATTTTGGGTGTGTGTTGTGTTTTGTTTTTTGGGTTTCCTGACTTGAGTCTTTGCTTTGAAACCGAAAAAAACCTTTTATCAAATTTAGTTGCCAGTTGGCTGAGTGTGAGTTTACAGTTTCACACAGAACTTCCGTGAGTATGAGTCGTAAAGATCTGATGGTTGGGGTTCAAACAACAGCAGATAGAGGCTTCAACCGAAGCTCAGCGCAGTGTTCCATGCCTTGCATGGAAAGTTAACTCTTTGTTCTCCGGGGCAGTTCAAAGGTTGGAGATCACTGCAATAGTCAGAATACAGCAAGACTCCATTAGGAGAAACAACATTACTAAGGTGAGTAATTTTTTCTTCTTGATGTCTGCAAAGCAGCCACTCGGAAAACTGTACACACATTCACAAAGCATTACTGTCTAGATGTGCAATCCAGATCTGATGGCAAATTTGTCAGGGTTGTCCTGCAGAGCCTGTTACCCAAGCAGGTTCTGTACCCGCCTACCAACTGCACTGCTTTGTAGTCTGCTATTGTTAATGATGCTAAATGACCCCTGGGATGAGAAGAAAAAAATACTCACCGTAGTGACATTGTTTCTTCCATAGTGTCCTTTAGCATCAGTATCCTCCCCCCCCATCTTCCTCTGGTAACCTAGCTAAAGAGGACTCTGCCTTCTGGGATTTTGCCAAATTTGTTCTGAAGTTTTGGAGTACAGTTTATGCAAAGTTGATCTTTATTGCAATTTGGTTGCTGTTTTTCAGATTGTTATGTGATTTTTAAAGTCTGTAAAGACAGACTTTTATAGGTATGTTCCCATCATAGCTTTGAAAACATTCTGGTGCCCTCTGGGCAAGCTCCACTCAGCACACCCTCTAACTCTCTTCTAATTGGCTAATTCATTTTACTCAGTACCATAATCTCCAACTCAGAGACCGCTCAACCTAGCCAACTTACTGCTATTGTTACTGATGCTAAAGGACACCTTGGAAGAAACAATATTACTACAGTGATTTTTTTCTTGTCAGTTTCTCTCAGCCCTACCGAACAACAGTCCATGACTATGGACAGTGACAGTGACGGTAGAGAGCCTCTTCAGGCATGCTGCTGCTGCAGCAGCGGGGCCTTGTCCAGTCCACTTCTCTCCCAGAGGAAGGGAATATGACGATGGGTGGTCCTTTGTTTGGGGGTGGGGGGACAGGGGGCAGCCCTCCCGCAAACACAAAAAGAAGTAGGCCCGTTCTCGATTTAGGTCGAGGACCCAGCGCTGCTAGGCCTTTAGCTCTTGCTTTTCCCATCAGAAGGGGAAGAAACAGTACCACTCGAGGGTGCCGTCTTGTAGGTCTGCTGTGAGATCTTCGAGGTCCGGGATCAGGAAGCCTTCTTCAGCGCTGTCGGTATCCCTGGCGACTCCTGCTTGCAGTTGTTCGAGGTCTCAGGCCTGGAGCCCCTCACTGTCCTCTTGCAGGGACTCCAGTGGGCAGTTTCACCACTGGACAGCTCTTATGGAGCACTGAGTACAGCGTCTGGCTCGTTTGCCCCTTCTTGCAGATCCGGTGCCAGGCCTCTCAGGGCTGGGCTCTCCGGTGATGCAGTTGGGACATTCTAGCCGAATAGAGCATTTGGCTCCGCCAGCGGATTCTGATCCCTTGTCGGTAGATGCACCGCTGATGTCAGTTCTACTGGCCCTACCCTCTGGCACTGGTACGCTTCAGGGACTGGGCCAGGTACCTTCGCCAGTCACTTTGGTGCCAGCTGGACCTTCTTTGTGGGTTCAGTGTTGGATTTAGGCCTCCTGGGGTCTATTCTGGTGCTGCTTCTGGCGCCACTTCCGGCATCACCTGGGATGCCGAGGATCTCCTTGACGCTGTGCTGAAGTTCTGTGGTGGTACTGGCTCCTCTGGGACCAGCGCTGGGTATGGCCCCAGCTCCTGTTGGGCCAGTGCCATGCCTGGTGCACCAGCTTCTTTGCTGGTGTCGGTTTCGCCTGTCTTTCCAACTCCTAGACCTGTGCTAGGTGTTTCTAGGTCCACTCCTCTTCCAGCTCCTCTTCAGAGAGGAGTTGGAGGGGGATAAGTTGATCCCGACCTCATTATTTCAGAGGGTGGCGATGATGAGATTTTTACAGCCTGGACAATTCTGTTCCAGGCGCTCCTCCTGACCCAAAGGAGGATCTTTCTTTCAAGGCCTTGCTTCACAATATGCATGCAAGCTTTGCCCTCAAGACTTCTGCCCTAGACCCAGGTAAACATTTGCGTTTGGAATGGCTTCATGTTCCTAATATTCTGATGAACTTGACATGCCCTATACCACCTGCTTTTGAGACCCTCTTGGAGGCAGTGAGGGCTAGGTCTTCTTCCATTCCCTCTGTCTCCAGTCAGATAGAGCATAAGTGTACTGTTCCTAAAGACAGACTTATTCTGGCTTCTCAGCCTATTGCAGATAAGATTGTCATTCTGGCTGAAAATGACAAGGCCGTCCTTCCTTAAGAAGTTACGGCACATCCTATCAATAAGGAATCTCGTAAAATTGATATGATGGGGAAACTGGCCTTTACTGTAGCTACCCTGTGTACGCGAATTGCTAGTTACCAAGGGTATTTTTCTCAGTAAGATAATGCCCTTTGGACTTGTTTCAAGTCATCTGTTGATAAATTTAATTATTTGAAAATTAAAAAAAAAAGTTTAATGGTTTTAGTGTGTTAATGTTTGCCGGATTATAATTTTTGTACAGGCACCTTGATCATTGGAAAGACACCTTTTAAACAAATAAAACATTATTTGATTTGATGTCTCTGACTGAGACTTTGCTGGAATCAGACACTATGCAGAAAATCCTTCAGACTGTTACCCATGGTATAGAGTCCAACAGTCATCAGCTGAAGGCAGCTATGGACGCCTGTGACACTGTTTCCTGCTCAGCTGCTGCTGCTGTCTACATCAGAAGGCACTTCTGGCTCCGGACGTCAGATTTCTCGGCTGACACCCAGCAGCAAGTCATGAATGTTCCTTTTGATGGCTCTTATTTGTTTGGCCAAGAAGTGAAGGCCTTGAGGCCTCTCAGAAGACTAGAACAGCCATCAAGACCGCGCATCCTACCCCATCTCAATCTCAGAGAGGGAAGGACTGGGTCTTCTACCATAATAAACAGTCCTTTTGTGGAAAGGGCAGAAGGACTCAAGTCAAGTCCCAGCCTCCTTAGCTACAAAAGAAAGTGCAGCTGAAGGCACAAGCCTGGAAAGTGCCTAGTGCCCCCGTCAGAAACTCTGACCCTGGTTCTGCCTCAGCTGCCAGAGGCAGACCCTTCCTGTCCAGCAGGAGGGCATCTGACTCAGTTTTACTGTCAGTGGAAATCCATCATCGCAGGTAAGTGGGTTCTAAGGATCATCTGAGAGGGATACCAGCTGAACTTCATGGAAATCCCTTCAGACTATCCTCCCAAGAGGCAGCACCGTTTCTCAGCTGCCAAGACGAACCTTCATGCCACGGAGATTGCAGGCCTGTTGAGTAACATGGCAGTGGAAGTAGTGCCAGTAGCAGAGCGCAACACAGGCTTCTACTACCATTACTTCCTTGTTCTGGGGGGCATGTTCCCCATTCTTGGCCTCAGAAATCTGAACAAGTTTCTGTACCGAGAAAAGTTCAAGATGGTGTGTCTCAGGACCCTGCTGTCGCTTCTCAAGCCCCAGGATTGTTTGGCCTCCCTGGACATGCAGGATGCCTACCAGTATATTCTGGTCCATCGCAGTCACCACAGATTCTGTCTCTTTGTGGCTGTGGGCCAACATTACCAATTCCGAGTCTTGCCCTTTGGACTTATCCTCTGTGCCACAACTCTTTACAAAGTGCTTTGCGGTTCTTGCGGCGCATCTTTGAAAAGTCTGAATTCAAGTCTTCCCCTATCTGGATGACTGGCTACTAGCTGGCAAATCTAGGCAAGAAACAGAACAAGCAGTAACCACAGCAGTTCAGTTCCTGACCTCCATGGGGGTTCTGCTCAATCTGGAGAAGTCACAGTTTTGACCTTCTTAGCAGCTTCTCTTTATCGGAGCTCTCTTGGACACAACCAAGGCGAGAGCCTTTCTCCCAGAGGACAGAAGGAAAGCCATCCTTCAGATGCCGCATTTCATCATGGAGAACAAGTCTGTGTGGGCTCACTCCATGTAGAGAATGCTAGGCTTCATAACCTCCTCTGTCTTCACAGTCCCTCTAGCATGGCTGCACATGAGGACAACTGAATGGATGTTCAGCACACATGGTCTCTGATAACACATCCTCAAGTCTTACCCCAACAAAGTGACTCTGTTTCAGTCACTTGCATGATGGGTACAAGAGGACCATCTCCTTCAAGGTCTCCCCTTCTTGCCCCAGAGCCTCAGGTGACCCTAACCACAGATGCGTCTCTGTCGGGGTGGCGAGCCCATTGTCAGAGTCACCACACTCAGGGATTCTGGAGTCCTACAGAATCCTCTCTCCACATCAATGTTTTGGAGAAAAGAGTGGTCCTGTACACCCTTCAGGCCCTAATGGACTTTATCCATCACAAGGTAATTCTCCTTCAGACAGACAACAAGTCAGTCATGTACTACATCAACAAACAGGGGAGCACACTCTTACCCTCTTTACAGGGATGTGATGAGAGTGTGGGAATGTTGTCTGGAGCAGGGGGCCCTCATCCAAGTAATTTACTTGCCTAGGACTCAGAACAGTCTGGCAGACGTGCTCAGTTGAATGGAAGCAGATCCTCATGAGTGGTCCTTGGCACCAGACATCATGCAGTCTCTCTTCAACAAGTGGGGAACCCCAGAGGTGAACCTTTTTGCATCCCCACTGAGTGCCAAACTACTTCAGTTCTGCTCCAGAAATCCAGAACCTAGCTTTTTCTGTCAGGATGCATTCTGGCTGCAGTGGACGCACTGCTTTCTGTATGCCTTTCCTCTGCTTCCTCTGGTTCAGAGGGTACTGCTTAAGCTGGAGGCACACAGTGGCAAGATGAGTCTGATCACCCCATGCTGGCCTCAGCAAATATGGTTTCCACTGCTCAACAGCTTGTCAGTTGCCCCTCCGAGGCCTCTTCCACTACGAACAGACCTCCTGACACGGGTCACTTGTTCATCCCAGCCTGTGCTCTCTTCATCTCAGTGCCTAGCTATGGAGAGAGAGGAGCGAGCAGGTACATCTCTCAGGGGGTCTCTGAGATCCTTCTGGCTGCTCATAAGCCCTCTACCAGGAAGACTTACACAACCAAGTGGAGACATGTATCTTGAGTGGTGCTCCAAATCCCATCCGGATCCGTTCTAGTACCCACCAGATAAGGTTTTGGAGTATTTACTGGATATTTCTGTTGCAGAGTTACAGTACTGATCAGTCAAGGTCCATTTTTGCACCATTTCAGCTTACCGCAGACCAGTTCAGAACCTTGCCTTAGCTCAACTGCCTCTTTTTAAGATGTTCTTGAAGGGTATTTTGCACACAAAGCTCCAGGTCAGGAAACCTGTCACTGCCTGGGACCTCAACCTTGTGTTGGATATGCTCACCCTTAAGCCTCTTGAACCTCTGGCTATGTGCAACCTCAGATTCCTAACTTGTAAAACTGCAGTGTTGGTGGCCATAACCTCTGCCCACAGGGTCTCCAAGATCCATGCTTTGGTTGCAGACCCTCCGTATACTGCCTTACATAAAGACAAGGTGGTTCTCTGCTTGCACCAGAAGCTTTTGCCCAAGGTGGTGTCGGAGTTTCACTTGAACCAGCCTTTGGTGTTGCCCACTTACTTTCCCAACTCTCAGAATGAAGGGTAATGCATCCTGCACTCTCTGGATTTCAGAAGAGCCCTCAAATTCTACCTCGATAGAGCTAAAGACTTTCAACAATCCAGGCAGCTCTTCATCTCCTTCAGCCCCAACCGGCTGGGTCAGCCAGTTATGATCAAATGCATTTCTGCACTGATAGTGGTTTGTCTCCACCAGTGTTATTCCATGGTGCAGATCAAGTTGGAAGGCCAGGTTTGTGCCCACTCTACTAGAGCATTGGCCTCCTCCTTGGCAGAGATGCCCTCTGTTCCCATTGCTAATATCTGCAGAGTTGCTACATGGAGCACAGTGCACACTTTCATCAAGAACTATGCTTTGGATGTCCATGCCAGGCAGCATGCCTCTTTTGACAGGACAGTCCTCAATGGACTTTTATCCTGAGTGGGCACCAACTCCTACTGCCCTGCCCAGGAGGCTTTTGTCTGAGCTTGGTACTCAAACCCATAAGTGTGAATCAGTGGTGAAGTTACAGTCTAGGAAGATATGAAAATGATGTACTTACTGTGATTGTTGGTCTTCTTGGACCATCTTCACCATTGATTCACATGCCCACTGACCGTCCCCTGGGCTCACTCTCCTGTTCTTGGCCTTCACCTCCCCTTGTTTGGTTTGGGCTGTGAAGACAATGCTTTATTGTTTTGACCCTTCTTATGTGGATCAAAAGTGCTATCTTATGCCCTTTTAAATTGCAGTAAGTGTTTTTAGTTAGTTAGGTTACACTGCACCTCCTTGGT
This sequence comes from Neoceratodus forsteri, assembly GCA_016271365.2. NCBI lineage: Eukaryota > Metazoa > Chordata > Ceratodontiformes > Ceratodontidae > Neoceratodus > Neoceratodus forsteri. The sequence continues at coordinate 802,951,077 of CM028134.1, read as the reverse complement.
AAAAAAAAAAAAAAAAAGGTACTGAGGCAGTTGAGGTCCGTCTCGAGATAGGCTGTGCAGGCGCAAGCTGATCTCAAGTGCCGCACATGTCACGCAGCCAGCGTCTCTTGGTGCCGGCCTTTCACAGATTTTTTGGCTCATTGGGGTCCTAGCACCTCCGGCTCAGAACCCATCAGTGTGAATCAATGGTGAAGATGGTCCAAGAAGATCAAAAATTATGTTGAGTACTTAATTTTCATTTGCATTTTGTGGCACCAGTAGGCATGATGCATTGTCTCAGCTGGAGGTCTCTAATGGGGCAAAACTGGCCAAGAATGAGTAAATAACACTCTGCTTTGCTCCCCCCATCCTCCAGGGTCTTCCTGCAGCTGCTTCTGGGGATGAGCTCGGGTACGACCACAGTGTGCGTCTGGTTTCCTGGCAGTTGAAAGAAAGGTACCCTGCCTTCTTCTGGGGGGTGTGGGGGAGCCTAAGGGATTACATCATTGTGGTAGGAGGGAAGTGTCCTGGGGTCCTGGAATCATTGGTCGAGTGGTAATGACACAGTGACAGGTGGCCCTTGGTGGCAGCTAAAGTAGGACATGACCACTGGGCCCAGGGAAGTGCACAGAATTCAAAAAAGAAAAGAGAAGCTTTCTTCAGTGTCATCATGTTACACAAATATGCAGAGGACCCATGTCCCTGCTGCAAACCCAACCCCTTGCTCCTGGCTGGTGGAGTCTGGGATAAACTGCAGATATATATTTTAGCAGTGCCTCCTATCACTGTTGACATTCCACCATGGGTGATGGGGTGATAAATTCCCAGCCTCATCCAGTGATGTGACACTATAACCAGCCCCCAATATGAGGGAGATAAGAGGAGGAAAAAAGTTTTCTTGACAGCAAATTCATTAGGTAATAATGTTTGTTAAATACTTTACACATCTCTGCAGCAAAAGCAAATTGTGCTTTACAAAAAAACAAAGGGTCTTTCATGGTGCACTACTGACGCAGTGTTATGTGTTGGCAGGAAGCATTGTGCTAGGAGCTTGAAACCTTGTGAGCTCAGGTCCCAGAGAGCTGGACTTATCTATTTGCTATTGTTAGAATTTTGTAATACAGAAAGTGTATTTTTAGAATTGGTCGTGTGTCTGCTAAATCTAGCATTGCTGTCATGTATCGCTTTCCAAGCATGTGGGTGTGGTACTGTACGTTCTTGTAGATTGCCAGTTTTAGTGTTGTATAAATTATACACAGATTGCAGTACTGTAGTTGGGTGCTGGTAAAGATAGAAACCCACTGGGAGGACAGTAATTCATGGTTAAGCGAACTGTATTGAAACATATACCTAACCTGCTTTACTTAGACATTCTTCAAACCATGTAATTGGTTTACACCACTAAGAGCAATTTCAGTTTGTATATTGAGCTACAGTAGTTGATATGTTGCCATAAAATCTTGATGTTACAGGGTTGAATAAGGCCCTGTCCCATTTGTTATGCAGAAAGGGTTTAAACGCAAGGGTCTGTTCTGTCCTCTTCTTTTCTGTCTCTTGTCTGTCTGGTGATGCAACCAAATTTTCTTGTGAGACCTAGGAACTGATCACTCCAACAGTTTCGCAATTCTCCGCCTCTCCCTATCTCTCTGCCTTCCTTTGCTGTTTCTGTCATTTTTCTCCCCTTGCATATCTGTGGGTATAAACATATATGTGAATCTTCATGTGGCAATGCCACTGATACTGGGATCCCTTTGTTTAAAACTGTATATAGTTATACTGTTGAAATGATTTGGAACTCAAGAGGTTAACCTGAGATGCAGTTTTTAAGTCTTTTGCAGAGCTGTAAACAAAAGGTCAGTTCTAGGTCATTATGTTCTTTTTGCTGCACCTGCAAGAACATTGGAAACTTACAAGAACACTGTGTGAGAAGCGTGCTGTTTTCTTAACGAGTTTCCCAGGCACAGACTTATAAAAAGATCAGCAATGCTTTTTGCTAAAGAGACAAGGAGAGTGAGAGACTGAAACTTGGAATTAAGAGATACACTCAGAAGAAGGACTTAGTTTTCTCTGTTTGTACTGCCTTTGTAAATAGTTACACTGAACAATTTTTATTTTTATTTTGCTGTTATTAATAATAAAATGCTATTTGCGAATTTTGAAACTGATCCTGGTTTTCCTATGCTTCTTGACCTGTGCCTCAACGACACTGAATAGGAAGGCAGTAGCTTTAACCTGTGTATGTATAACTTTATCTATGTAAATATATTGCTTCATTAATAGCAGTGGTAGAATTTATGGGGAAAAAAGTGATATTCTTGGCGGAATACTAGAATCAGAATTTTTGGTATTCCACCATGAAATTTGGTATTTTGCACAATTTCCCTAGGTTTTAACAGGTTTACAAGTAAAATATTAAAAATGCACTTATTTTTATATTAAAACCCAGAAGTAAACACACTTGACAAAAGGAAATGTTAGTATGTTTCTTTTGCCCACACCCCACATGGCTCGTGTTCTGATGTGTTCACGTCCTACCTGGCTACCCTGGATCCTGGCCTGGCCATAGTCTGCCCCGCATGGCTGCTGGCCTGACATGGGTCTTTACTGTCTGCCCTTCTCCATGGACCCAGGTCCTGGCCTGCCTATGGATCGGGCCTGATGTGGCCATGTCATGCCTGCCCCCTCCATGGATCCTGGCCTGTTGTGGACCTGTCCTACCTATGGCCTGCCTGCTACCCCCATGGATCCTGGTCTGCCTTCTCTCCCAATAGATCCTGGCTTGTTCCCCCCAAAAAATGCATGGATCCTGTCCTGACATGACCACAGCCTGCTGCCCCAAGACTCCTGGCTGACGTGGACCTGTCCTGCCTGCTCAGGAGTAAGTGGAGGACTAAGGACCTCTGCTTGTGCCAGGGCAGGCAGGCGGCATAAGTGGAGGAGTGAAGGCCCCCTTTGTTGTGAGGCGTGATGTTACGCAACCTATGTAGTAGTTCTGTGGGGTAGTTGCATGCGCTGTGTTGTAGCAGTAGTGATGTAGCATAAACAAACATGCTACTTTTAATATTAAAAAGCTCGGGGGGGGCAAAACACATGAGTACCCCCCCCCCGATAAAGAATCTAGGCAGCTAGACTAATTTGGGTGAAAACTCTATGCTTCCTCCACCTGTGCTTACCGTTCGCTCAACTATATAGCACACATGGTTTCCTTCCAGAAGGTCACAATAGCCAAACTGGAAGCTCATCTTCAGAATGTAGAGGACTCTGACGTCAAGGTGGAAATTACTGAGGACATGCTTCTGTCCAGGATATCTTGCAGGCACGCGCTTAGAGCCACTTATGATTCTGTGGATGAAGTGGCTCGTTCCTCCGCCATGGCCGTATGCCTCCGGCATCATGCTTGGCTGAGTATCTCCAGGCTTTCCCCGGATGTACAGGCAACCATCCAGGATGCCTCTTTCCGAGGTTCATTCCTCTTCAGAGGGGACACGAAGGACATCATTACAAGTCTTCAGGACAGTGAGCAAGCCCTATGATCCATAAAACCCTTGTACAAGACGGGCTTTAAACCAAAACAGCCTTTTTGACACAAGGACAAGCTGCAGGGTAAGCAACCCTTTGCCAGATGTCAGAACAAAAAGAGAGCATCAGGGTCAGCTGTTGCCTTTCCCCCTGCCTCCAAAACCCAGAGGACAGCTGTGGGATCCCCCCCCCATCCCTCTGCCTCCTGACTCATTCAGACCTCCTCCTCCACCTCCCAGCACCGTGGAGGAGGTGGGAGGAAGGTTTGCCCTTCACTTAGAGGAATGGCAGGGCTTCAAGTCAGATTCATGGGTCTTGCAACTAGTGTCAAGAGGCCACACCATCAAGTTTCTGGAAATTCCGCCACACTTGCCTCCAGGTTTTTAATTAATTAATTAATTAATTTTTTGTTGATTGGGTATGTGCACTAGACAAATCCTGCCTATTTTCAGGCACGACCCGGGGGAGAGGGATACAGATGAATGCCAAGTGACCTTGAACCAGATTAAGCTGTTGGTGGTATTTTTAGTGAATGAGGGAAATTTGGCCAGGACACCGGGGAAATTCCCCTACTGTTGCCAGTAGAGGGACCCTTGGCCATCAGTGTTGCGATGACGAGTCTGAGTGAGACGTTGGGGAAAATGGATGCAGAAGGTACGGGAGAGTGGGCCTCCTCTCCTGTGCTGGCAGCACAAGAGGCCGTTGAGGAAACTTGTACGGTGGCTGATCTTGTTGAGCTAAGTATTATTGATGCTACGTTTCCTTCCGTGACATCTAGTCCTGCGCATAGTTCTGTGCTCCCTTCTGGTGGTGAAAAAGCTCATTTACTTACAGTGAGATCTCAATTGTTATTACAAATGCACTTACTTGATCAGCAACTTGATTCTTTTTCTGTGAATACTGAGCCTCCTGCTCCGGTTTCCCTTCCTGCTGTTTCCAGTCGGACTATTACTGCAGTTGGACTGGTCTGTTCTGATGCACCTCTGAATACTGTCATTCCGCTGTCCATCGCAGCGTTACCTCCTGCTTCTGGGGCTGGCAGTTTGTCGGGTTCTGCTACCGAGTGCCTACAGCCTCTCCAGACTCATTCACCTTCCGAAAACCAGCATCTCGACGGCGCCCGGGTAGCTCCCCTACAGTCTACTGTTTTGGAGTCGGGAGACACTAAGGGCGGTCCTGTGTTATCTTTTGCCTCTCGTACACAGAGGTCTGGTTGGAGTAAATTACCGGGAGTTCCTTCTTCTACTTTGCCTAACGAGCATCATGATTTGCAACCTGCTGTTTTATGGGATGGGTCGGCTTGGTCTCCCGAACTGGCTCTGAAAAACACTGGTTGGGAACAGTTGGACAGTGGTTCTTGGTCGCCCGATTCACAGGATCCCTCCTATATCGCCATGTTGAAGAATGTAGCAGCACCGGTGGCCACCACACCTTCTACCATCATGAGCTCCGACTCACCCTGGGGTAATATTTCTACTACTTGTGTTATGGACTCTAATGTTGCTTCTTGTACTGTTACTGGGGGTATTTCTGTGCCTGTTCTTAGTGTATCTACTGTAGGTATGCCTTCCCCTAGCCCTACATGTCCTGCTTCTAGCTTGGCCTTGCCAGCTCAGGCAGTTGCTGTGGACAATACTCCAGAGGTTCCAGTTCGCTTGGGTCCTGACCCTGCGTTGTTACAGGATATTTGGTACTGATTCTGGTAAGCCTGTGGGGTTTAAGCTCACTGATTTATTTCAAAATAAGGGTGAGCCTGCCCCTAGACGCAATGCTGTGCGTTTCTTATATAAAGGGGGGCTAGAAACCGCCCCGGATAGGATCTATATTGCAAAAACCTTGCTTAAGGGTTCTATGCGTTTTTTTCTCCTCCGAAATTTTTGCATTGATTAGTTTGGGGAATGCTAACTATGATTTTAGCTTTAAAAATGTGTCCAGTTTAGATAGTTATGGGGCTCAGTATGCTACACGTAAAAATTTACCTGCCTGGTCCGCCTTTCATGTTCTTCCTTTGACTAATCCCACGGTCAAACATATCACCATCATGTTTAAAAATGAAGAGGTGAACACTGAAGATATCCTGTTTTGGTTAAAACAACGTTGTGAGGTTTTGAATAGGCCCACTCCTACGCTGGATAGTGAGCAGATTTGGGATGGAGGGTTCGGGTAAAGTTATATTCTACGAATTCAGGCCCCAGTCACTTGGCTAGCTTTTTTTTACCTTGGGAGGGATAAGGGGCTGATTTTTCATGCTGGACAGCCTAGATCTTGCTTTAAGTGTGGCTCTTGGGCCCACTTGAGCTCAGCTTGTGATACTGTTAAATGTAGCCACTGTTTGGAGTTTGGCCATAATTCTAGTTCCTGTTTAAATCTTTTCAAATGTAACTTATGTGAGCACACTGGTCATGCCTATGGTTGCTGCCCTTGGGCCTCGCATAATCGAGATGATTGCCCCTCTCATGAAGGCCTCATTAACCTTGCTCAGCAACAGCAGACAAAGAGGATTGCAGAGCATCATTTACGGGTTGGTTTGGTGGCTTTGTCCCCTTCCCAACAAACCACAGCCCCGGGAATGGGGGATGTAGGGGATATAGGGGAATCTGATTTTTCTCGCAAGGATGTGGTTCATATGCAGGAGCAGGTAGATACTGGGGAGGCTGAGGGCCCTATTCAGAGTGCTTCTGTCTCTAAAGACCTTGAGGTAATGTCCCCCCTTCCCCAGACTGTCTGATCTGGAGCCGTCTACCTTTATCACTGTACGGCAGAAAAGGAATAGGAAGGGGCTGGCTATTTGAATTGGCCGAGGTAAGGCCCCTGGAGCTGGGACTTGGACATCTGGCAATAAATTTGTTGTTTAGCTTCTGATGTTACGGATAAGGATTCTGCAGATGAGGATACGGATACTTCCTCTATTGTTTCCAACCAGGCACGGGGGTGACACGGACCCGATTGCCAAAAGAACTAGACAGTGTCGATGGAGTAAATCACCTTAACTTTCCCCCATGGATTCTTTATCAATACTCTCTTTTAATGTCAGTAGTATTAAGGGAGACAGGAAGCTTGGGGGTGTCAATGCTTTCTTTACAGGATATGCATTGTGGTATTACCTGTTTAGTTGATACTCAGTTAAAAACTAATAAAGAACTTAAGCAAGCCTCTAGGGCTTGGTCCCATGGCCCTTCTTTTTGGTCCTCCAGGGTGGAAAAATGTGACGGGGTAGGTATTTTGTTTTCTAATTCTGCTCTTAAAGTGTCCAGACTTGTGGATATTCATCCCGGGAGGGCATTACTGCTAGATATCTCTTTTCATACGAAGATTTTGGTTAATTGCCTTATACCCTTCTCAGACCGAAGCACAGCGGTCTGCCCTTTTTCATTTAGTACAACCTTTTTTGTATACTTCTAGACTAGTTATTTGGGCTGGGGATTTTAATTGTGGATTACATCAGGCAGATAGGGGGCTTCATACCTCTAAGCTTTTCTGTGATACCATGACCCTTAAAAATATAATCTCTACTGCTAAACTTCAGGACGCCTATAGGGTTCAGCATCCTAGGGGTGGGTTTACTTATTTTAGGGGTGACTGTAGAACTAGAATAGATTTTATCTTTCTTTCTCATACTCTTACAATCTCTGACTGTCGGACTATTGGGAGTGAGTTTTCAGATCACACTGCCCTCCGAGTTACGATCTCTTGGTCTAATGTTCCCCGTTGCAAAAAGAATAGGTGGAGACTTAATGATTCCATGCTTCAGGACCCTAAAGTCCAAAAAGTGTGGAGGCGGGAGTAGGGACACGGTTGTCTGTTGCCGATCTCTATGAGGATATTATGGAGTGGTGGGAGGATACTAAGGTAAGATGGAGACCGATTGTATGACTAAAAACTGCTGACGATCATGCAAGTCGCTATAAGCAGTACTTGGCATTACGTCAGCAATTACAGACTCTAATTTCTCTTTCTGATAGCTCTACCCATGATTATAGCACACAAATTTCAGTCCTTAGTCGTCAGATGCCGGATTTGCAGTATGATAGAGCCAGATCCTTAGGGCAAGAAGCAAGGTTTGGGACTTAAGTTACCCAAGGGTGGCTTAGATCCTTTTAAAGAATGTCAAGGCAGGGTTGAATCCAGGGTTATTTATCAGTTGTTATCTTCCACAAGGGATCTCTGGTTAGCTCTCCTGAATTGCTTGTTCAGGTAGTTGAGCAGTGTGTTTTGTACATGTTTGGGACCAAATCCCCCTGTGAAGATGCTAATGACTTTTTAGCATCTTTGACCTTGCCCCACCTCACTCCTGAGGAATGTGATTTGCTGACCACGGACATCTCTGAGGAGGAGGAGGTGGTGCAAGCCATTGTTGGTTTAAAGCTGAATTCTGCTCCTGGCTCTGATGGGCTCACGGCAGGTTTTTGTTCTACTTTTCAAAAAGAATTGGTCCCTGCTTTAACAATTTTGTTTAATGAGATGATGTCCACAGCTAAATTTTCGAAGTCCATGAAGGAGGCCATTCTAGTTTTAATCCATAAAAAAAGGTTCAGTATCAGACATTAATAACTGGAGACCTTTGAGTCTCCTCAATGTGGATAGCAAGATTCTTGCTAAAATGTTGTTAGCCAGACTTCTTAGTCCGGCCCAGACATGCAGCATCCCAGGTAGATGCCAAACTGATAATCTTATTTTATTGAGGGAATTATTTTCCTTGGGGGACCAGAACTGCATTAAGGGATGGGTGCTTGGGATAGACCAGGAGAAAGCTTTTGATAGGGTTTCCCACAAGTTTTTGTTTTCTGTTTTGGCAGCTTTTGGATTCCCCACTGAATTCATAGGGTGGATTAGAGCCCTTTATCATGAGGCTGTTATTCTTCCCAATGTTAATGGTTGGTTGGGGAATCGGGTTCTGGTTAAACGAGGGGTGCAACAGGGCTGCCCTTTGAGCCCCCTTTTGTACACTTTTGGAATTGACATTTTAATTAGGGCTGTTCTCCAGTGCCCTGGGGTACTTGGCTTGCAAGGGTCTTATAACCCTGCTCCCGTTAAAATCTTGGCTTATGCGGATGATTTGGTCCTGACTGTAGCAGCCAACTCAGATGAGCAGGCCTTGGCTGATGTTCTCTGCCAGTATTCTTTAGTGGCAGGTTCTCAGATTAATTTTGAGAAAAGCTCCGGGCTTCCCTTAGGGAATCCTACTGTCCCTGAGTCGGGATCCTTTGCCGGAATCAAGCTTTCTCTGGAGCCATTGAAATTCTTGATCTCTGGTTTGGATCAGGCGATATGCAGTTTCTGAATTGGAACACTGCTTTGGGGAGAGCTGATAGGCTCATAGCTGGATGGAGACAACAGCAGATCGGTAAGAAGAAACGGGTTTATTTGCTTAAAATCCTTGACGGTCCCTATTTTTTTGTACCTCTGTTATGTTTTTCCCCCACCCATGAAATTATTTACCAAATTGTATAGTGCCTTTTTTTTTTTTTTCAGGGCTTTTGGGGATCTCGGTTGAATCCTATTAAAAGAGATTTTACCTATAGACCTTTTGGTGAGGAAGGGGTAGGGATGTTAAATCCTGTGGCTTTCTTTTATAGTATATTTTTGAATTGTAATTTTGGTTGGGCTTTAAAACCTGGTAATAAGGGTTGGAAGCCTTTTCTTTGTTCCTGGCTTCTGCCTTGTTTTACCCCTTGGGCACAACAAAAGAAGGGGTGGTTAACTAGAGTTCCTGGTCTCCCGACCTATGGTTTGGAGGCTGTGAAACTGGCTATGGCTTGGGGTTTCACGCCTCATGATTTTTGTATACAAAGCAGGAAGACTTTATATGAAGGGATTTGGAGACAGGGTACTCAGGATCCTGTCGAATTTCCCTTCTGTCCTCCTGATAGGCAAGCATGGATTATGAAACAACTCTTGAATTCTAGGATACCACCTTATGTATGGGACATGGTCTGGCTTAGTAATTATGGCAGACTCAGTGTTAAGGGAAATCATAAACACAAAATGTTGAATGATAGATACTGCCCTAGGGAGTCCTGTTCTTCTATTATTGAAATTCAACAGCATTTATTTCTTGAGTGTCACTTTGCACGTGATTTTTGGAACACTATTGCTGTTGCTTGGGCTGAACCTCTTTTTTCTCAGTTAACATATGCTGAAATTATGTTTGGGACCCATATTGCCTTAAACAACAGATATCATGCTGAAACTGTATATGTTGTTCTTGCATTGATGCAATATTTTTTATGGCAGGTTCGATGCATGTTGGTTCTGCATCAGAAGTGGATCCCTCTCCCGGAAATTGTACAGAATGTTGAGAATGCAGTACTTGCAGTCCAAATGTCTGACTTTTCAAACTATTCCAGACTGCAGTTTCATTCTTTCTGGTCTAACTGTGACTTGTGGAAGTTGGAATGATGTGTTGTTTTGTTCTTTGTTTTTTTCTATTTTTTTCTGCTTTTGTATTGTTCTTGTGATTCTTTTTCTGTCTGCATTTTGTAGTAAAGTCCATTTCTTCTCAATAAAATTCCCCTACTCTTTTCGATAAGTGCCATGGGATCTTTAACATCCACCTGAACTACCACCAATCCAGGCAGATGGGACCTCGGTTTAACGTCTCATCCGAAAGATGGCACCTCAAAAGTGCGGCACCCCTCTCATGCTGCACTACAGTGTCAGTACTGGGATATTAACCCAAGTGCCAGATGTGGGAACTGAACCCCCAGCCCTCTGATCTCCCGGCCTCGGAGGCGAGTGTGCTACCTACTGAGCCACTGACACTGCTTGGTTGATTCTGCTATTCCCCAAACCAGGTGTCTCTGGTTGAGGAAAAGATACTGGAATTACTTCAAAATTCAGCCATAGAGCCAGTCCCTCTGCATAAAGGGGGAAAGGGTTTTACTCCCGTTTCTTTCTTGTCCCCAAAAAGATGGGCAACCTCAGACCCATCCTGTACCTCAGCCAACTGAACCTTTTTGTAGAATACAAAAGGTTCCATATGCTGACAGTACAGGGTCTTCTGCCCTTGCTGCAGAAAGACCATTGGCTCTGTGTATTGGACATGCAGGATGCCTACCTGCACATTCCAGTGTTCCCCGGCCACCGCTGTTTCCTGCAATCCCTTTTCCAGGGGGAGCACTTTCAATTTAAAGCCCTCCCCTTTGGCCGTCGGGGAATTGCAGTGTTTCCATATCTGAACGACTGGCTCTTGGTAGCCACATCCAGGAACAGCCTAGAGGAGTCCCTGTCCTTCACCCTACATCTTTTTTCTCGACTGGGGATTACTGTCAAGTACCCCAAGTTGTCCTTGGTTCCCCTCCCAATGACTCCAGTTCATTGGGGTGGTATTGGACACAGTCCAGTGCAGGGACTTCTTGCCCTTGGACAGAGCAGATACTCTGAGGAAGGAAGTCAAGTCTGTTAGTCTCCTCCAGGCATACTCCTGTCAGGGCTTTCTTATGCTTTCTTGGCCTCTTGGTAGTGACCATTTCTATGGTCCCCTTGACCAGGCTACACATGAGAGTCACCCAGTGGACGTTGAGTCCAGTGGGATCAGCATTCGGACAACCTAAATCATCCTGTCATGGCGTCCAGCGCATTCAAGAAAGACCTCTAATGGTGGCAGGATCCTCAGAACCAGTCTCGAGGGTTACCTTTCAGGACACCCCCCTTCCTCCTGGACCCTCACCACAGATGTCTTGGGTCTGGGTTGGGGGACCCACATGGGGAATCGTCACACACAGAGGTCGGGGTCCCAGCTGGAAGCATCTCTCCATATAAACATCCTGGAGATGAGGGCGATCCTTTATACCCTCCAGGCCTTTCAGCCCCTCCTGTCTGCAGGAACACTGCTAGTACAGACAGACAAACATGTCGGTGGTCTGGTACATCAGCAAGTAGGGAGGCACCTGGTCGTACGCCCTTTGCAGGGAGGTGATGCGGGTGTGGTACTGTGCAGTCCAGCACAACCTGTTTCTGTCGGCCTTACACATCCCAGGCGTCTACAGTGTCCTGGTGGACAACCTCAGCCGAACAACGACACTAGCTCACGAATGGGAACTTAATCAGGATGTAGCAAAACTTCTGTTCCATCACTGGGGACAACCAGAGATAGATCTCTTTGCCTCTCCGTCCAGTGCAAAACTACCCAGGTTTTTGCTTGCTCGTTCAAGGGCCTGGTGTTATCTGGCAAGATGCATTGTCTCTTTGCTGGACAGGGAAGTATTTGTACGCTTTGCCATTCTACAGCGTGTCCTACTGAAACCTCAGGCAGAGGGCGCTCAGATGCTTCTGATGGCTCCCCTCTGGCCCAGGCGGATTTGGTTTCCGCTCCTGCAACAGCTGGCCGTGGAACCCCCAGTACCCCTCTTTCTTCAACATGATCTGTTGACGCAGGAACAGGGCAGACTAGTGCACCCAGAACTCAGGTCCCTTCATCTTCATGTGTGGCTCCTTCAGACATAATTGTGTTGCATTTTGGACTCTTCCCAGAGGGTTACTGAAGTCTCAGTGGAAGCTAAAAAGCCTTCTACCAAGTCTACCTACGCTATGAAATGGAAGCACTTTTCCATTTGGGGCGACCGCCAAGGGGTTTGGACCCCTCTTCCTCCTCGGTGCCCCAGGTTATGGAGTACCTTTTGCACCTGTCTGACTCTGGTCCTAGCGATTCCTCTCTCAAAATCCACCTGTCTGCTATTTTGGCCTATCTTACTTTGGTGGATGGGAAAACTGTTGCGCAACTGGAGATCTCCAAAACCTTTTTGAAAGGGATCCTCCACTTGAAGCCCCCTATCTGCAACCCTACCCCGCCTTGGGATTTGAATTTTATTTTAGAAAAGCTTACATTGCCTCCCTTTGAACTGGCAGTAAGCTGTGACATGCGCTTACCTGTCTTGGAAAGTGCTCTTTTTAGTTGCTGTTACTTCTGCTTGAAGGATTTCTGAGCTTCAGGCCCTGATGTGTAAGGAGCCTTATTTAATTTTTCACAGAAACTGGGAAGTACTACGAACAAATCCTACGTTTCTTCCCAGGGTGGTTTTTGAGTTCACTTTGAACCAAACTGTTGAGCTGCCAATGTACCTTATTCATTCGAATAAGGGTGAAGCTCTTCTGCATACATTGGATGTACATAGGATTTTGCGTTACTACGTCCACAGGACCAAAGATGTTCACAAAGCAGATCAGTTGTTTTTCTCCTTTGCCCCGAGAACCCTGGGGTCAGCAGTTTCTAAGCAGTGTTTGTCCAAATGGTTGACTAACTGCATCCGTTTCTGTTATAAGAGGTACAAGAAACCTCTTCCGGTGGAGGTCAGAGGTCACTTCATTAGGGGGGATGGCAACTTCCACAGCCTTCCTGAAAAATGTTTTGGCAGCCAAGATTTGTGCTGCAGCAACCTGGAGTTCAGTCCTCTCCACACCTTCACGAAGCATTACAGTTTGGACATTGCCTCTAGGCGTAAGGCCGGATTTGGCCTAGTCATTCTGCAGGGTCTGCAGTCTTAGACCTGCTGTGGTCCTTCCTCCTCCCTTGTTTCAGTGAGTCCCCACTGTTGGTGACTGCTTGGGATTCAGTCCTGTTTGTTATAACCTATTGCAGGAATCCTCTCGAAGTAAGATAGTACAGTTATGTAAGAACATACCGTAACAGTAGATCTTCGAGAGAGGGTCCTACAGTAGGTTACATTTTCCCTCCCTCCTTCCCTCAGCTTTCTGTATTTTTTTTTTTACAGGCTGTTCTGGATGGGGCTTCAGGATTTCCATCCTTTCTCCTGTCATACCCTTTTGGGTCTCTGGCGGGAGAACTGGAAGGCGGGCATGGGAACCGGCCACTGTATAGGGTCACACTGATGTCTGTCATGACACCGGGTGGCGGTTCCCACCCAGACATTGCTAGCAAAAGTTTGTTGCAGTGGTCCTGACGACAGGGGGCGCAGTCCTATATGTTATGACCTACTGCAGGAACCTCTCTCGAAGACCTACTGTTACGGTAAGTTCTTACGTAACTGTACTTTTTGAATGGTGTCCCTGCAAGCTGTGATTCCCCTTCTGCAAACGGGACTGGCTTTGTTCTCTAGGCATGAAGGGTGCTTGCCTTTCTGTCAAGATCAGAAAATCCCACAAGCAATACCTCCGGTTAGTACTGGGGGTGCTCATTACCAGTTCAAAGTATTATGCTTTGGCTTGTTTTTTTTTTGCCACCAGTCTTCACCAAATGCTTGACAGTAGTGGCAACAACTCTTTGCAGGGAAGGCCTGTATGTGTTCCCCTATCTGGACAACTGGCCATTGAAGGCTAGCTCCAAGGAAGATCTACATACTTTGTCTCGGACAAGGCAGTTGTTCGAGGACTTGAGGGTCACAGTAAATGTGCCAAAATCTGTGCCGATTCCCTGCCAGAGACTGCAATACATAGGGGCAGTCTTGGACACGGAGAAGGGATGTGCCTTCCTACCATAGGACAAACAGAAAACCTGATTGTCCAAGCACAGTTTGTATACAGGTGTCACTGTATCTCTGCAAGAACAATGTTATGTCTACTAGGTCTCATGGCTCCGGCCATTCTGACTGTACCTCTGGCCCATCTGCATATGACAGTTCCTCAGTGAACATTCAGAGTCCAGTGGGATCAGCTGACAGGTGAACTGGACCAAGTGGTTCTTGTCACATCCCTGCTTGGCAGAGCATTGCTATGGTGGATGAGTCATGAAAACCTATTAAAGGACATTCCATTCCTTACCAGCTCCTGTACAGATCCTAATCATGGATGCCTCAGACTTTGACTGGGGTGCTCATCTTGGTCCTTATGAGATGCAGGGGTCATGGACCAAGGTGGAGGCCAGGTTACACACAAATGTCCTGAAGATGAGAGCTGTCCTGTATAGTCCCCAGGCATTTCAGGAGCATCTGTGCCCTGGTCCTTTGTTAATACAGATGGACAATGCCAGAGTGATGCATTACATTAACAAACAAGGGGGCACTCATTCCTATCCCCTGTGCAGGGAACCAGTGAGAGTGTAGTACTGGACTGTGTCCCATGGCCTACACTTGTCAGCTGTGCATCTCTCAGATCTCTGGAACATCTAAACAGGCTAAGCAGGTCACAGTCCAAGATTCATGAATGGGAACTGCTGATCTCTATGGTAGATGACCTCTTTGCAAGATAGGTTTGTCCGTAGTTGAACCTTTTTGCATCCCCACACAATGTAAAACTGCTGCATTTCTGCTCGCTCACTCCAGGGCCTTGAGTTTTCTGGCAAGATGCAGTGTCCCAGTCTTGTAAAGGGAAATTCCTATATGCATTTCCCCTAATTCCACTAATACAGAGAGTGCTGCTGAAGCTGAGAATGGAGAGTACCACTCTCATCCTCATTACTCTATTATGGCTTCGCCAGATATGGTTTCCACTTGTGCAACAGATACTGTAGCAGTGGGGCCTCCTGTCCCCCTACCTCTGTGACGGAGCCTGTTGTTACAGGACAAAGGATCTCTGGTCCATACAGACCTGAAATCCCTACATTTGCATGCATGGCTCCTGAAGGCATAGCCATTGCGCATATTGGGGTATCGCTTGAGGTTGCTGACGTTATGATTGCAGGTAGGAAACCTTCTACCAGAAACATACTTATTCCTTGATATTGAAGCAGTTCATTCTGTGTGCTTTTCCCAGAAATTTAGACACATTTACATGTCCTATAAATGCTGTGTTGGAACACTTGCTGTCCCTGTCAGACTCTCGTCCACAGTGTTCCTCACTCAAGGTGCATTTGGTCACTATATCAGCTTTCCATGCTCCTATTGAGGGTTGTACACTTGCCCAGTTAGAGGTGTCCCTTACTTTTCTGAGAGGTATTCTTCATATAAAATCTCCTATCTGCAGTCCAGCACTTCCTTGGGATTTGAATTTTGTGCCTGAGAAACTGACATTGGCTCCTTTTGAGCTGGCCATGAGTTGTGGCTTACGTTTCCTGGTGTGGAAAATTTTATTTTTAGTTGCAATCACTTCTGCTTGAAAGATTTCTAAGCTTCAGGCTGTAATGTGTGAGCCTTCTTATTTAATTTTCCAGATGGACACAGTTAGTTTGCATACAAATCCTTAGTTTCTACCAAAGGTGGCATGAGTATACACTAAATCAAACTATTCACCTTCCTGTTTACTAACCTGAGCATGCCAGTCAGGGTGAGGCACTGCCCCATATTTTAGATGTACATAGAATACTCAGATACTATGTTAGTCGCACAAAGGACTGCAGAAAGTCCTCTCAGCTTTTTTTTTTTTTTGTTCACACTGGGAAGGAAGGCTCTCCTGTGTCTAACAGTGCCTGTCCAAATAGCTGGCACATTGTATTATGTTCTGTTATAGGAAGAACGGTATGAAACTTCCTGGTATGGTGCCTGGTCAGTCCACCAGGGGAATGGCCGCTTCTGTTGCTTGTTTCAGAAATGTTTCTGCTGCTGACATTTGTACTGCAGCCACATGGAGCATTGTCCACACCTTCACTAAACATCATAGGCTGAACATAGTCTATTGTAGACATGCTGGATTCTGACTTGCTGTACTGCAAGGCCTGCTGTCCTGAATATTTATCAGACTTTAACCTCTTCTCAACTTTTATTTGGACTACTTGGGAATCATTCTAAAGGTTTGGCCTAATGGAGAAGATATCCTTAAAGAAGATAGAACAGATACGTACTTATGGTAGCAGATGATCTTTGAAAGAATCTCTTCCATGAGGCCATGCCATCCCTCCGTCTGTCCCTCTTCTGCTTCAGTGAAGGTTATATTAGATATTGTGTCTGAAACTAATCCATGCATCACATATACTACTCTATGCCTCTCGTTGTATGCCTGGTGCTGATCTTATCTCCCAATTCCCCACAGTTGGAAGTGCTCTGAGTCTAGTCTCCAGTAGGGAACTGAGGAGTGATGGCACAGCTCGTTTGTATAGACACAAACGTGGGACATTGTCATGGGTGGCTGCCAGCAAGCAAATGTTTTCATGTGATCCTATTGCCTGATGGCTATAGTTCCAAAGGTGTGGCCTAATGGAGGAGATTTTTGAAAGATCTACTGTGATGGTAAATACGTAACTGTTATTTTCCCTTTCTTCTTACTCTAGCAGGTCTCCTGAAAAAAAAAAAAACTAATTTCCACACTATAGAGTTATAAAAAGATCATTTCTAGCTTGGGATTTAGAAAGGAAACAAAAACTGTCAAGATTTCTGCTTTTTGGCTAATTTTAGCAAGTTGATGAAGAAGACTGCTCTTTCTCAGCTGCTCAGACGTCTGTCTCTCTCGTCTGTATTTTCACAAGTGCTGGGTTACATGAGCTGCCTTCAGTGACCTTCCAAAGTGGCCTCTGAGTGGATAGAAGGTCTTGGCAGATCTTGAACTCCCGCCGAACAGCCCTGAATAGCATTGATTATTTGTTTTTCTTCCTGACTAACGAATAGCCTATTATTTGTGGTTTTCAGGAAATATGTTTGTTAACTCGCACACCTAGCAACTGCAGTATCTTAATCTGGGTTTCTCTAAGGTTATCCGCAAACTTAAATGAAAGAGACTGTAAAATAGCGCAGCATGAAAATAATTCAGGAAAGCAAGTATTTGGACTGATTTTGAACATGGAACTTGCCTTAATTTTAAAAGGATGACGTCACATGCTTTACAAATTTGAGTTTAGCTAACCCAAATATTGTTTGCAATAATAAAATGAAAACTTTGGTTTCTAAAAAAAAAATAGCTGTGCATTAAAGGGATTTACTGTCTAAAAGTAGATTGAATAACTTATTTACAATATTGCAGTGTAAGTGTAGCCACCACTGGTTTCACTGTGCCTCTTTTCTGTTTTAAGAGACCGTGTTTGGCCATACAGCAGTGAATGAGAGCACATACTGTTTGCATGTGACTTATCAAGCTTTTCCAGCTGGAAGTCGCCTGCTTGGGGTTTCTGTTTTATTATGTTTTTGTCTCTGTGTTTTTCCACTGTTCTCTTTTACTTACCATATACACACACACACACACACACGAAAGCTAAATAAATGTGACTCCAGTAGTTTCAATTGGCAGTACAAAAGGAGAATATTATGACTCTGACAAATGGATGCTTTTATTATGCTTTGAGGTGCAGGAAAGAGGCCAAGTCAAATTGATGGTTCTAATTTTAGTAGTAGTGTTATTGCAGGTCACAGGGAGTTGATTACCAGCTAAATCCAGAAGACCCCAGTCATGCGCAACAGCCATAAATATTCATATCGCATGATAGGAATAAATAGGCTTTTTTAATGTTCCACGTAACATTTTTTAAAATTTTAAACAGTGGAAATACATTTACAAAATGGTGTACTGGATATAAATGATTAACTGTTCTGTTTGACTTTGGGAGATTTTTTTTGTAGCAAATTCTAATCATAAGACAAGGCTCTTTTAATGTTCCATGTAACATCTTGCAAAATTTAAAACAATGGAAATACATTTACAAAACAGTGTACTGGATATAAATGATTAACTGTTCTGTTTAACTTTGGGAGATTTTTTTTGTAGCAAACTCTAATCATAAGACAAGGCACCTTCGCTTGTACAAGAATAGTGCCCTGCAGTCTTTTTATTTTCATCTTCATTTATCCTCCTCAAAGTAGGTAACCTCATCCTGGCTCCTACCCCCCCGTAGTGGGGTGAGGCGAGTGGCAGGCCCCACATTCTGGTATTGGGACGGCATGGCAGGTGTCAAGCGCGAGCTTGCTGAAGCCATCGTCCTGGCAGCCTCTCAATTTCTGCTTTTCTTGCTCCCCTGGATGGCACTGACAGTGGTTTCTGTGAGGCATGAATGTTGAGGCTCAATGACATGGGAGCAACACCATCCACCCAGGGTTGTTAGCCCTTCTCACGCTAACTCTCTGTGGCCACCAGGGAGTGGCTGCAGAACAGGCAGTACATCCCTCCCTCCACCCAGTCTTGTTGCACCCTTCTCATGCTAATCCCTGTGGCTACCTGGGAGTGGCTGCAGAGCAAGCTGCACAACCCTCCCTCCCAAAGGCTGGGAGCATCCATGCAGAGACCTCACCAACCTTCTGCTGTCCCATGGTTGCAGCCCAGGCTCAGAGCTTGAACTTGGGTCACTCCTTCTCCTTTCCTTGTATATCGTTTGATCCTTTCCTTTTTTCTCCCGTTTCCCCCTTCCACACCCCCCCACTCCCTCACCACTCGTATTTTTGGTTTTTCTTTTCTTTCTCCACACTTAGGAATTGTATTTTCTCCAATATTAATATTATTATTAGTATTAATGGTATATTCCACTTGACACATATATTCTTTGAAATGGAAGTGCTTCTCCGTATGGTGTGCTTTCCATTCTAAGGACTCATTTGCATGTCCTGTCAATACTGTACTGAACTACCCTCTGTCCTTATCTGACTCTGGTCTTCAGTATCTTCCATTAAGGTGCACATGGTTGCCACTTCAGCCTTCTATACCCTTATTGATGGATGCATGATGGCACAACTAGAGGTGACCTGTGTGTTTTTGAATGGTATTCTACACATGTATCCCTGATTCATAAAACAGTTCCTCCTTTGGGACCTCAGTTTCATACATGAGAAAGTGACTCTGACTTCGTTTGAGCCTTTTGTGACCTGTGAGATGCCTTTCCTTTTATGGAAAAACACTGTTTTTTCTGTAGTGCTCCACATTGTCAATGGCGAAGGTAGTTAATACATATGGGTAATGTGTTTCCCTACTGGGGTAGTGGTACAGCTCCAAAGCTGTGACCTCAGCACGGACCCCCAGGGACATGGTGCATTACAGCTGCAGTCCACCTAAGTTTTTTGCTGTGCCAGATAGAGGTAGCAGCATGGAAGAACCCTCTAGAAGATTGTTTCTTGTTTTGTGATTGGAACTGTGGAGCAACCATAAATTTAGAAATCGTGCCTGTTACCCTGGATAACTTGCTAGCTAACTTCCATTTCCAGTGCCTGGATGGAGACCACTTGCCTTGGAGGGTGTTTTATCTGTGCTAGGTCTGCAAGGATTAGCCTGGTGCCTCAGGTAAGTAATTTTGTTGTCGGGGGGGGGAGTCACCATCAAGTAGCCACTAACAGTGTGTTCTTTCCATGTTAGGTCAGTTTTTTGGTTGTGTTGGTGTGAAAATAGAACATATTATGGGGTTGCTGTTCCGTTTTTGGTTGCCATGACTTCTGCTCATAGGATTTCTGACCTTCAGGCTTTGATGCATGGGCCTCCTTACTTGATTTTCCATAGGGACAGGTTGTCTTTGCAGACTAGTCCCTGAGTTCTACCCAAGGTGGTCTCTGATTTTTCAGGAGCATGCTAGCAAAAGTGAGGCATTGCTTCATATACTTGATGCACATAGAACACTATGTTTCTATCTTGATCGCATTAAGAACTGCAGATAGTCCTCTCGGCTCTTTGTTTCATTCACCCCTGGGAAAGAGGGTACCCCTGTGATTAACCACTGCCTGTACTGTATTTTGTTAAAGCAAGTATGGTAAAGAACTTCCTGGTGCTGTGCATGGCCACTTTCCTCATGGTATGGCCGCTTCTCTTGCCTGCTTTCAGAATATTTCTAGCAACTGACATTTATGGTGCTGCCACATGGAGCACTGTGCATACTTTCACTAAAAAGCACTATAGCCTAGACATAATCTTTAGCAGACATGCAGGCTGTCCTGATTGCATGTCAGACTTTGCCCTCCCTCCTTGGTACCTTGTGTACTGCTTAGGAATTGTGCCATAGATATAGCCCAATGGAGGAGATGTCCTCAATGAAGATAAAACAGTTACTTAATATAACAGTAGATCTTGGAGAGAATCTTCTCCATTGAGCCACAGTGCTTCCACCGTTCTTCCCCCTTTCTGAGGTATCAGCTGAAAGGTTCGTCCACTGCTTTATGTAAAGGTGCCCGAAAATGCCTTATGTATACTGTATTTCCAGTACTGTGCCTCTCCTTGTGTGCCTGGTACTGTTCTGGCCCTCGGTTTCTCACCGTCAGAGACCTTCTGAGCTTATCTCCAGCAGGGCACTTAGAACCAATGGGGCCAACAATGGAAAGGCTATGTTGCAACCAACAAGGGTTCTCTTGACACCGTAGGCAAATTTGTGGAGGCAGAAAAGGCCTTCATGCATGGAGCTGTTATAAGTTATACGGCCAAATTTAAAAAAAGAAAAGAAAGAGAAAATAGTGGATTTAGAACAGAAGATGAAAGACCTGGAGAGGAGGGCTGTGAGGTGGGATCTCTGCGGGAACTTTTTATAACCCAGGAGTCCTTAAACCTTCTCCTTACAGCAGATGTGAAATCAAGACTGTTTTTTTCCAGACAAAAGATCTACAAATGGGGCAATAAGCCAGGCCCGCTGTTGGTCCGATTAACGAAGGGAGAAGAACACTTAAAAAAAATTGTAATCATGAGGGGTAGAGTTGGCATATTAGTACATGATGACACTAAGATAAAGCAATGTTTTAAAGAATTTTATGAACAGCTCTATCGAGCGGAGTGTGGAGACTCGGAGAGGCAGATGGAGGAATTTTTAGAGGGAAAAAAATATCCCCAGGTTGGATGAAGAACACAGGAAAAGGCTAGGGGCTCCAGTAATGAAAGAGGAGGTGTTAAAAGCTATAGGGACCTTGAAGAGGGGCAAGGCGGCTGATCCAGATGGTTTTGGGGCTGAATATTATAAGAAATTGAGGGAGGAACCCGCTGACTCTTTGCAGGATCTTATAGAGGAAGCAAAAGGGGAGAGGGGGTTCCCTAAAATGTGCTGCGAGGCCAACATCTGTGTCTTACCTAAGATGGGTAAAGATGGTGATGACTGCTCCTTTTACAGGCCCGTCTCCCTCCTAAATTTTGACTGTAAAATCCGGACTAAAGTGTTGGCCTTGCGACTAGAAAAGGTACTGCCACTAATTGTACATCCTGACCAGACCGGTTTTGTGCAAGGGAGACTGTCCTATTATAATATGAGAAGGCCATGCCAGTCCGCTGACGCAGCAGTTGGATTTACGCTTGTGACGCCGTCGACCTGGGTTTGGGAATGGACCTAAGTCACCGGTGGGCTAGGCCGGGGAGAAGGATGGAGCGTCCCATGGACGGCTCTCCTTCTCCGGGGGGAGGGTTGGGAAGTGCCTAGTGCACTGAGGACTCCTGGCGGAGGCCGGGAGATACTTGTGCCACTGGTACTCGTCTCATGGGAGGCAGGGCAGATGCCTCCGCCTCCAAGAATACAGGAAAAAGGAGTAGGCAGGCGGAGGCCACTGTCTAAGTGAAGCCCTCCTCAGGGCTCCGATTAGCCATCATCGCCGCATCCCCTGACCAGTCACTAGTTCCGCGGTACGAATTGGGGACCTTTGCCATGGCCCCACCCTCCGGGGGTAAGCCGGGGGTAACTGGAGGATTAAGCAGCAATAGATGACAGTGGAAGTCCTGGGGGCCCTGACCAGGGCTGAAGATCGACAGTGGCCCTGCCAAGGAAAAAGAGAGTAAAAAAAAAAATAATAATATGAGTATGTTACAAAATGTGATCTGGTGGGGCTCTTGGCATCCTGGGAAGGCTTGTGTACTATTCATAGAGCCATTGGCGATTTAGGTAAAGGGTAATCCTCTGGTTCATGGGATCCCTGGCAGGGATGGGCACAACCATACCATTACACTATACACCAATAAATATTTTACTTTTTGTGACCTGACCGGAAGAATCGGTGCCCTCTCTTTTCCAGATCATAGCTCAATTTGCTTCTTTCTCAGGTTATGAACTCAACATACATAAATTGGCCTATATCGACTAAATTATACCCCAGTAGTAGAACAAATTGTTAAGGACCTAGACAGGTGGTGGGCTCTTCCCATCTCCTGGCTAGGGAGAATTAACTACCTTAAGATGAATGTGCTGTCAAGGATTTTATATGTTTTTCTGATGGTCCCTATGTGCCTTATTATTTGGATCACACCACACAGTTATTCTTCACCTATGGGGAGGTAGGTAGAGGAAGGCCAGCCACCAAGAGAGCTATCTCGCTGGATAGTCTTGCATTCGGTTTTGTTATGACAAGGCTGATAAGCAGCCTCCTGAGGGCCTAAGAGCCCATTCTACTAGGGGCACTGCTGCCTCTGTGGCAGCGGCAAGGGACAGTCCCCTTCTGGAGGTCTGTAAAGCAGTTACTTGGAAGACTACACACATTCACAAAGCATTATTGCTTGGATGTACAATCTAGAGCTGATGTCAGATTTGGCAGGGCGATTCTACAGAACCTCTTCCCTAAATAGGTTCTGTACCTGCCTCCCAACTGTACTGCTTTGTAGTCTGCACGTTGTTACTGATGCTAAAGGGCCCCTGGGGTGAGAAGAAAAAATTACTCGCCATAGTAATCTTCTTTCTTATAAGGTGTGCTTTAGCATCAGTAAGCTCCCACCCATCCTCCCCTAGAAACCTTACTGAAGAGGACTTTGCTTCTATTTCTACCAAATTTGTGTTTTAAACTTTGGGTTAAAGTTGCAGCAATGTCTTTTTTTTCTGTATTTGTTCATGCTGTTGCACGATTTTTAAATTCTGTTGGTTCACACTTTGAATGAGCATGTTCCCAATCTAGCTTCGGAAAAATTATGGTGCCTTCCAGGCAGGCTCTCCTCAGCACACCCTCAAGCTCTTTCCTGACCGGCTAATTCATTAGATTCATTATCATAATCTCCACCTCCGAGGCAGTTCAACCTAGTCAGCTAACTGCACATTGTTACTGATGCTAAAGGACACCTTGGAAGTAAGATTATTATGTTGAATAATTTGTTTCTTCAGATGCCTGGATTCTTCAGATCATAGAGAGAGGCCACGCTCTGGAACTCATCCAGATGCTCCCAGAGACTCCTCCAGTACCCTCCACCTACTCCCTGTCCCTTTCTCTCTCTCTTCTCTGGGAGGAGGTACAGTCCCTTCTGCGCAAAAAGGCCATCGAGCCAGTGCCCAGGCATCAAATAAACAGGATTTTATTCCAGGTTCTTCCTGGTCCCCAAGAAAACCAGAGATCTGAGGCCCATATTAGATCTCAAGGACCTCAATCTTTATGTCCAGTACAAAAAATTCCGCATGGTAACTCTGCCAGGCCTGATGCCTCTTCTCAAGCAGGGCAACTGGCTGTACTCTCTGG
Source organism: Neoceratodus forsteri (assembly GCA_016271365.2). Taxonomy (NCBI): domain Eukaryota; kingdom Metazoa; phylum Chordata; order Ceratodontiformes; family Ceratodontidae; genus Neoceratodus; species Neoceratodus forsteri. The sequence continues at coordinate 802,927,450 of CM028134.1, read as the reverse complement.
ACATGCAGGATGCTTACCTGCATATCTTGATGTTTCCATCACGCAGGAGAGTCCTCCTGTTTCTTTTTTTTTTTTTTACTTCAGTATTGTTTTATTGGTTACAGAGTAAAATATGTACAGTATATTGACCACGTATATGGGCCTACATAAAAACAGTGATAGTTTAAAAACATATAGTGCATTAGACATCATATCCGATAGGCATTAGTTAATAACAGTGATTATCTTTCGGATCACCAGTCAGCAAAGATTTAAATGGAAGACCTTGATGAGGGTCACTCAAAGATTACATCAAGCTTCAGCTCAATATAGTACTAAGGAAGTATCTCATCGTTCCAGACGGATCTCCGTCCCGTCCAGAGACTGCCCACCCCTCTACAATACATTTATAGGAGTTTTCCTTAACTGTTCCAGTTCAGTAAACAATATCAACTCTAAAACTGCTCCTATGTGCATTTTTCCCCCTTTTTTCCTTTTCTTTTTCTTTTTATTAATTTTTTTTTTCCTTATAGAGAATCAGAATTCTAACAGTTATTGATCTTCAGGCTATACCTGGACAGTAATATGTAAGCTTGATACAGAAGGGAGATGAGCCCCTCATCCACCTACTCTAGAGAGGAATATCTTTATTCATAAGGGAGTAAGAGCAGCCTCACCGCAGCACCCTATGAGTGAAGGAGCTGTTCCAAAACCAGCGTCCCCTCCTTTCTTTCCATGTGGTTGAAGAAGGGGAGCCATCTAGAATTGAATTTCAAACAACATGAAGTCTTGCTGTATTCTGACTATTGCAGTTAGGTCCTGCCTTTCAACTGCCCCGTAGAACAAAGAGTTAACTTTCCATGGCCAGCATGGAACGTTCAGCGTGAGCTCGGTTGAAGCTCCTGTCTGCTGTTGTTTAAACTCCAACTGTCAGATTCTTTACTCCGCCTCACTGAACAGTCGCTCCGGAGATTTCTCCTTTGCTCGGTTCGAAAAAGTCGGTTAAAGTGTCATTTTTTCGCTCGGTTTCTACCGAATTTCTGCTACCGAATCTGTTGGTTTAAGTCTCTGTCTGTGGTACCGTGAGTACTAGATAGGTTTTACACTGTGTGGAACTTGTAAATTGGGGATTGGTTCGGTTTGAACCGACCAGATTGGTCTTAAAAAAAAGTTTTGAATTTATTAGTGTTGTGGTAACCGGTCCGTATCAGTTTGATTTAATTACGTTTCTTTCCAAGACCCATAACACGGTCAGGAACCAGTAGGGGTGTCTTGCCTGGTGGACTGCTGAAAAAAGGGTAAGTTTTGGATAGGAATGGCCATGTCTGAGAAACCCAAGAAAAAAAACTGGCCCACTGGGTTTCAACACTGCAGTGTGTGTGGGGAAGCCTTTGCTAAGGCTGATCCCCACACCACCTGTGTTTATTGTCTGGGGTTTGACCACCTCGATTCAGACTGCCTAATTTGTAAAAGTTTTCCCAAAGCTACCCTGGATAAGAGAGTAGGTAGACTGAGGGAAAGGGAGGCCGAGAAGTCCGCTGATCAGGATGGCCAGCCCGGTTCAGTTTCGACTGAACCAGAAGGAGTGCCCTCTGACCAGGGCGAACCTTCTTCGGGCAAAAGGAGAGCTGTTTCTGAGGAGTCAGTTCCGGTTAAAAGAAAGAGAAGAGAAAAATCATCCGGTTCAGATCCACAAATTCTTTCTCCGACCGCTGATGAAATAGCCAAAGCGATAAGGATAGTTCAGTCAATAACTTCGGTTCCGGCCGAACCGGCACCATCTGACAGGGGCTCGGTTCGGTCGGTTCCCCCGGTTCCGGATTGTACTTTAGAAGAATTTTATGAACCAGAGGAGGGAGAGTATGAGGATAATGATGATGATGGTGATTATGAAAGTCTGGATGTGCCTATTGACCCAGACATCTCCCCAGACAGACCTTCAGGTGTTTCTCCTCCTAGGCTTTCTGAGTCCCCTTCCCACTTTATGTTTTACAAGAAAGTATCTGAAACCCTCCAGCTTCCAATGGAAGAAGCAGTGGAGGATCAGGAGGAGCCTGATTTTGTCAAAATGATGGACATCCCAGAGTCCAGGAGACTGTCTACTCCCCTCCATAAATCTTTTGGGAAACAGACATTTAAAATTATAAAGACTCCTAACTCCATACCTCCTGTGGACAGAAGAATGGACAAGAGGTATACCCTTTCAGGCTCGGACATGGAGTTCCTTTCTCAGCAATGCAGCCATGTTGGGGTAGCGCAGGCTGCTGCCTGTGATAAGGCAAATATTCCCTTGGCATCACACCCCCCAGATAAGAACCCCAGGAGGATTGATGCAATGGCAAAGAAACAGTACATGGCAGCATCTTTGGGACTCAGGCAGGCTAACTATATGGCTTACACAGCTAGATACCAGAAGTTCAGGTGGGACACTGCGCTGGCTCTGGCTAAACAGACCCCTGACTAGCTTGCCAAGGAGCTGGAGCAGGTGGCTGCGGATGGGATTGAGGCATCCAAGGTGCAATTTCATGCTGCTGTGGACTCCAATGATGTTTCATCTAGAGTCATGGCTACATCTGTGGCCCTTCGGAGGATGGCTTGGCTCAGATGTACTAGCCTATCACAGGATACCCAGGCTAAGGCCATGGATTTCCCTGTCATTGGAAATTCTCTTGTTTGGGGAGCAGACAGAGAATTACATGAAAAAGATGGACGAGTACAGGACCACCTACAGGAATGCTCAGGCTAAAGAAAGGCAAGCCACTCCTCAGAGACAGCACTCCAGGGGCAGGGGCAGGCCCTTTCAAAGGCCTTTTTACCAAGCCCAGGCCTCCTCTTCTGCTTATGCTTAGAGGGGGTTCTTCAGAGGGAGAGGCAGATGGCGAATGAGTAAGCCTGCTTCCACCCCTCAGCCTAAAGCCCCTGCCAAGCAGACACCCTGATGGGTCTGCCTGGACCGATTCTCCACTACCTGTAGGGGGCAGGCTGGCTTACTTTGTCCAGGACTGGAAGTCTCTGACATCAGACAAGTGAGTCCTGGAAGTAGTAAGCCAGGGACTTGTTCTCAACTTCAAAAAAATTTCCCAAGATGAGAGCCAGATCCTTTCCACCTGCAAATCCATCAGAGACCCTTGCCCTGGAGGCAGAGGTTTCTTCCCTCCTGGCTCTCTGAGCCATAGAAAGGGTTCCAACCCTACACAAGGGCAAAGGATTGTACTCCAGGTACTTCCTAACCCCCCAAAAAAACAGGGGAATGGCGGCCCATCCTGGATCTAAGATATCTGAACAAGCACCTTTTAAAACCAAAGTTCAAAATGGTGACTCTGGGAATAATTTTGCCCTCTCTAAGGCCAGGGGACTGGCTAGCCTCCCTGGACCTCAAAGATGCCTATTTTCACATTCCTATCAGGTGCTCCCACAGAAAGTACCTCAGGTTCGAGTTGCCCTCAGTCCACTATCAATTCAGATCAATGCCCTTTGGCCTAACATCAGCCCCAAGGGTGTTCACAAAGTGTCTGGCAGTAGTGGTTGCTTTCCTAAGGAGAAAAAAGATCTCCATCTTTCCATACTTGGACGACCGGCTCATAGTGGGTCAGTCTCCAGACCAAGTCAAGTCACATCTGCAAATAACTCAGCAAGTGCTCACTTCCTTAGGATTCCTCCTCAACCTTCCAAAGTCAGTTCTCGAGCCAGTACAGCTCCTCACCTTCATAGGGGCAGAGCTGGATACAATAATGGCAAGAGCCTTCCTTCCCCTGGACAGGGCAAGAACCCTTATGGAACTGGCCTCTTCATTCACCCTTCAGGTGTCTCGACCAGCAAGGCATTTCCTGCAGCTCCTCGGCCACATGGCAGCCTCTACAGCAGTGGTCCAGGGAGCAAGATTTCAGATGAGGCACATTCAGTTCCATTTAAGAGCCTTCTGGTCCCAAAGAAAGGATTCCCTTACCAAACTAGTCCCAGTCACTCGAACCCTGATCCAGGCTTTGCAATGGTGGCAGGATCAGGACAATTCGAGACAAGGAGTTCCTTTTGTTACTCAGTCTCATTCAGTGATACTCGCCACAGATGCCTCCCTGCTGGGCTGGGGAGCCCACCTGGGGGATCTTACCACCCAAGGGCTGTGGTCACCTCAAGAATCTCTGCTTCACATCTGTCTCTTGGAACTCAGAGCAGTGTTTCTTTCACTGCAAGCCTTTTCCAAATCTGTACAGAACAAGGTGGTCCAGATCAGAACAGACAATACCACCACAATGTGGTACATCAACAAGCAAGGGGGCACTCGGTCTACGGCCTTGTGCACAGAAGCAATGAAGTTGTGGTCCCTGGCCTATTCCCTGCAAACCTGTCTGATAACAGTTCACCTCCCAGGGAAGGACAATGTCCTAGCAGATGATCTCAGTAGAATATCCCAGGGCCATCACGAATGGACACTAGATCCCCTAGTTTTGAAAGTGATTTTCTCGAGATGAGACACTCCACAGATCTTTTTGCAGTCCCAGACAATCACCAACTTCCTCTCTTTTGTTGCAGACCCCCAGTCTTGGGGTCAGTCCCCCTGGATGCTCTGATTCTGAATTAGGAAGGGAGATTTCTGTATGCCCCCCCCCCCCTTCCTTCTCCTGTTCAAAGTGTTAGTCAAGATCAGGTCTTAACCATGCAAAGTGATTCTGATTGCTCCAGATTGGGCCAGACAGCCCTGGTACTCACTGTTGCTGTCCTTAGCAGTCCACCTTCCCCTGTCTCTTCCCAGGAATTACAACCTGTTGACATCCTCTCAGGGGAGGATTTGGTATCCAAACCTCAAATCTCTCAATCTCGAGGCCTGACTCTTGAAGAGTTAGAGTTCGCTGATCTGCACCTCTCTCAAGAGGTTCTGGATATCCTTAAGGCTTCTCGAAAGCCTTCCACCAGAAAGACTTACAACTCCAAATGGAAAAGGTTCACTATTTGGTGCTCTAATAAGCATACCTCTCCAGAATCTGCTGGGTTGCCTACAGTCCTGGACTATATGATTCATCTTAATGGCTTAGGACTTAGGCCGGCTACACTTTAAGTGCATCTGGCAGCTGTTTCTGTCTTCTTGTCAGTAGGCAAGCCCTTTCCTCTGTCAGCCCATCCTGTGTTTTGTAAGTTCTTCAAGGGATTGCTGCACACCAATCCCCCCTTTAGGGACCCTGCTCCTGCTTAGGACCTTAATGTTTGCATTTCTCAGCTTATGCAACCACCCTTTGCCCTCTGCAGAGCTTAAGTACTTGACTTGGAAAACTGTGTTTTTGGTAGCCATTACCTCTGCCAGGCGTATCAGTGAATTGCAAGCCCTGTCAGTGGAGCCTGATTTCATCTCTTTCCATAGAGATAAAGTGGTCCTAAGAACTAACAGGAAGTTTTTGCCTAAGGTGGTTTCAGATTTCCACCTTAACCAGTCTATGTCTCTCCCGGTTTTCTTCACTGACCATTCCTTCTCTGGAGAAAGGAGGTTGCACAGCTTGGATGTTAAGAGGGGCCTCAGCTACTACATAGAGCGCACCAAGGGTCACAGGTTTGAGTCCCTCCAGTTGTTTCTCACATATGGAGAGGTCGGTAAGGGCAAACCTGCTACTAAGAGGTCTATTGCCAGGTGGATTGTCTCTTGTATACAATTCTGCTATGAAAAGCTGGGTAGAACCCCACCCTCAGGCCTGAGGGCTCACTCTACTAGAGGTACAGCTGCTTCCTTGGCTGCTGCCAGGGATATTGCTATCTTAGAAATTTGTCAAGCAGCCAACTGGAAAACAGTCCATGCATTCACCAAGCATTACTCTCTGGATATCTAGGCTAGGAGTGATGCTCAGTTTGGCACAGCAGTACTTCAGATCCTATTCCCAAAGTAGGTTCTGTCCCTCCTCCATGGAGGTACTGCTTGGTAGTCTGCAATAGTCAGAATACAGCAAGACTTCATGTTGTTTGAAGAAAAAATTACTTACCTTAGTAATGTTGTTTCTTCTAATGGAGTCTTGCTGTATTCTACTCCCGCCTCCCTCTCAGAACCTGGTTTTGGGATGAGGGTGGGCAGGAGCAGTGTTGGCACCTAGGCGCCTTTTCACCCTCCTTTACTTTGGGTGTGTGTTGTGTTTTGTTTTTTGGCTTTCCTGACTCGAGTCTTTGCTTTGAAACCCAAAAAAACCTTTTTAATAAATTTAGTTGCCAGTTGGCTAGTGTGAGTTTTACAGTTTCCACACAGAACTTCTAGTGAGTATTGCTCGTAAAGATCTGATGGTTGGAGTTTAAACAGCAGCAGGCAGGGGCTTCAACCGAGCTTGTGCTGAACGTTCCATGCTGGCCATGGAAAGTTAACTCTTTGTTCTCCAGGGCAGTTGAAAGGCAGGACCTAACTGCAATAGTCAGAATACCACTAGACTCCATTAGAAGAAACAACATTACTAAGGTGAGTCATTTTTTCTTATCTACCATCAATCTAAGTGATGCCGTGATGGCCTCCATCTCCCTGATTTGTTTATTGATATTGTATCAGTTATCTATAGAGGGGGTGAGTCCTTCAACCAGTGTTGAGTTAGCGCCTTAAGTGCTGCTGCAATCTGGACGTAAAAAAGATATTTCCCTGTTGAGGTTGTAATTTCCTCTGGGGGAAGTCCCAAGACTAAATTTGGAAATTGTAACTGATTGGAAAGTCTCAAAATCTCTGCAGTGTTCTGTGCAACCTCGTGCCAGAAAGGGGCAATTTTAGGGCAATCCCAAAAGACGTGGAAATGTGTACCATTGTGGCCACAACCTCTCCAACATTTGTTAGAGATTAGAGGGGAGCAGTGATGTGTTATGTTTGGGGTTATGAAAAATGTAATGTTTATTTTCCAGCGGAATTCTCACCATACAGGAGAGTTGGTGGTTTTATGAATGTCCCTCCAGATATTTTGCCATGCTTTGTGTGAAATATTAAGTTCCGCTTTTCTTTCCCATTTCTGTTCAACTGTTTGTATCACCAATGTTCCTCTGTCTTTCATTAATACTTTATATATCTGTGATATATATATAAGATCTGGTGTCCCTCATTATACCTCTATGATATGTTATCTGTATAGGGACCGATGGTCCCTGTGATAGTTCTGTAAGGCCAATGATAGTGGTAATATAATGTGTGCATTGGTAGTATTTAAACAGGTCATTTTGGGTTAAATTAAATTCTGCTTGCATTTGTTGGAAGGATTTTATCCGCTCTCCCACCAGGAACTGGTGTGGGTATATAAGCCCAGATGTTAGCCATCTAAAAAAACATTTGTCCCCTCTGGAAATGGGAAAGTCAGGGAGAAATGAAAGTGGAAGATAGTTCCATATGGGACGTATTATTTCCCATTCCTGTCTTGCTTCTAGCCATTTTAACAGTGTATGTTTTGTGAAGCTATTGGTTAAATTTTTCATGTCTTTAGGTTGGACTAACCAAGGCAGGATATGCATCGGGGCCAGCTCTTCCTCTGGCTGCTCCATCTCCAGCCAACCATGAGCCTTTCCTGTCATTAACAATTTAATGATTGGTAGTAGCTGTGCTGCTAGGTACTACGTGGGAAAATCAGGCATCCCCATCCCCCTCTTGGTTTTTTCCTATGTTAATATTTCCCATCGGATTCTTGGGCATTTACCCAGCCAAATGAAATTTGAAAGCCTTTTTTTAAGGTCTTTCCAGTCTTTTTTTGGAACCGAGATGGGAAGGTTAGTGTATAAAAAAAGGAATCTTGGGAGAACGTTCATTTTGATTGTTTCTGTTCTATTTGAGAATGTTAGGGGAAGAAGTCTCCATCTATTCAAATCAGCCATTATTTGCTGATTTAACGTTTCATAATTAAATTTATATAACAGGATTGGTTGTCTAGGAATTTGTATTCCCAGATATTTAAATTTATTTTTAACCCATTTGAAGGAAAATTTTGCTCTCAAGTCTACATCTGGTTCTTTTCCCACTGCAAGCACCTCTGATTTGGAGCTATTAACTCTTTAAAGCCTGAGATGTCCCCAGATTCTGAAAGGAGAGTGATTAAAGGGTTAAGTGCTGCTCTGGGATTTCGCAAATAGATTAGAGTGTCACCTGCGTAAAGAGATATTTTGTGATATGAATTTTGGATTTCTATGCCCTCAATTTTGTCATGTTGCCTTATGGCTTGTGCTAAAGGTTCCATGCTAATTGCAAAAAGGAGTGGGGACAGGGGGCATCCCTGCCTCGTACCCCTCCTAATTTTAAATGAAGGCGAGATGGTACCGTTCACCCGGACTCTGGCTTAGGGGTTCTGATAACACAGTTTTATCCATGCTAGGAAGTTCCATTCGAAGCCCATCTTTTCCAGGACCATAAAAAGATGGGTCCAATTTAGCCTATCAAAGGCCTTTTCTGCATCTAGAAACACTGCGAGAGCTGGGTTCTGAATCTGTTTCTTATAATACAAGATGTTTAGGAGCCTTCTGATGTTATCACTCAGGTGTCTGCATGGAATAAAGCCTGTCTGATCCGGGTGGATTAGCAATTCTATGTATTTTTGGAGCCAAATTGATAGAATTTTTGTGAGAATTTTTTGATATTGGTTGAGGAGGGCTATAGGCCTAAATGATTCACATTTGGTTGGGTCTTTGCCAAGTTTGGGAACTGTTGTTACTATGGAGTGGGATCAGCTCTCCGGGACTCCGCCCACCTCTATACATTGGTTAAATACCTCTGTTAGCAGGGGGGCTAGTGAGGTATCTAATTTTTTGTATATTTCCCCACTAAATCCATCAGGGCTAGGCGCTTTTCCTGTTGGCTAGCGACTTATTACCTCCATGGTTTCCTTTATTGTGATGGGTTGACTCAGCTCCTTACTAGCTGATTTTGATAACCTGGGCAATTTAAGGTTGTCTAGGAAAATCTGGGTTTTATCCCTCACATCCTGTTTGTCTTTATCTTCCCCACATAGTTTCTGATAGTATGTCTGAAACTGCCGAGCTATGCCCTCGGGGGAGGTCCATTTTCTCCCTTTTGGCCCTGGCTCTTGAGTATGAGGGATATATCTATCTGTTTGTGCCTTTCTTAAACGAAAGGCTAGCAATCTGGAAGCTTTCCCCCCACTTTGTGATATTTCTGGTTAGTGAATCGAAGCAGGCCTTCAGCTTTCTTATTTTCCCAAGTCCTGTAGGGTCCTTTTAGCTTTATTCAGTTCTTTCTGTATCTGTTTCTCCAATGGGTTTGTTTTATGTTTCTTTTCCAACTCTGTTAGTTCTGTTAATATTTTATTTTGCGTGAGCTGTGATAATTTTTTTGGGCAGTGGCAAAACTAATGACCCCCCCAGGACCGCTTTCAGTGTGTCCCATTTAAGTAAAGGGGAATAATCCGCGGATTGATGAATTAAGGAGCAATCCTCTATCCATTGCTTTAGTTTAGAAATAAAGCCTTCATTATTCAGGAGTGAGACATTCAGTCTCCATAGGGATTGTTTGTTCTGTGACGAGAGGACCATCTGATAGGAGGTTGGTGAATGGTCTGATAGAGTAATGTTATGAATACTGGAGTCCCTAATTAGATGAAGGGTGGTTGCATAGGTGTAAAATAAGTCAATACGTGAGTATGACTGTTGTACATGGGAGTAAAACGTGAAGTCCTTTTCTCTGGGATGTTGGGAACGCCAGATGTCTACAAGGCCCATCTCTCGTACTAGGGTCACCAGTGACTTGGAAACTGTTCTGCTAGTAGAGGTAGCTCCGGAGGAGCGATCCCTCTGCGGATGTGGGGCTGTATTGAAATCTCCTCCAAGGAGTAATTGACCTGGAGGGAGGTCCGCTACTTTTTTGAAAATGATCTCAAAAAAGCCTTCCTGTTTGGAGTTTGGGGCATATATATTAACAAGATGAAGTAATTACTCTTGGGTGCGGATTGAAACCCTCGCATACCTGCCTTGAATGCCTGTTTCAGTGGAGTCAATAGATAAATTTAGTCCTCTGCGTCACAGAACAGCCACCCCTGCTTTTTTAGTATTGGGGTGAGATGCCGCCACCACTTGTTCTACCCATGCCCTATGCAGTATTAAGAGTTCCTTTATTGGCAAGTGCGTTTCTTGGAGAAAAGCCACATCCACTTTAAGTTTTCTGAGTTCTTGCAGCAGCCTTGTGCATTTAATTGGGGAATTTATCCCTTTTACATTATATGAGCAAACATTCAGACTGGCCATGGTTTAACTTTTAGGTTAATATAGGGTTTGTTTGTTAAGTAAATGCCCCTCAGTCTAATATTCACCTTAACTCTCTGTTGCGTACCCTTATTTGAAAATAATATTTTATCCATTATTGGCTGTACCCCTATCTGAAAGCATTTAACAAAGTCCATGAACCTTATTGTCAGTAACATTGCCCTTAACTCTGGGCGATTTCACTTATAGAATTAGAACAAAGAAAATTTTTAGAACAAGAGAAACTGTTTTGTAACACTTTGTGTAAAAAATTAGCAGTAGTAGTATTAGGAAAAAAACACTATGCATAGACCACAAAAAAGGTCTTTGTAATAAACAAAACAATCACTATAAAACTCACTACAAAATTAACTCAGTAGCTTCCTTGGTATATTACCAGGCTTCACCTCTAGGGGGACCCTGATTCCACTTGTGGTGGTATGTGTTAGCTCTTAAACACTAATTGTCTCATAATGAAGAGACCCAGAGCCGTGCTATAAAGCTGCTCTGAAAGTAGAGATAGTCACAGAGGATGGGAGACCCAAATTATCCCTCCCAGTACCTGTCCCTTACAGGCATTGATAGCAGATAATAATCCTTCCCCCGTCTCTTGGGGTTTATCAGTACATACCAACTATGTAAAATCATTGTATTGCCTCAGTTGCTGTAATAATTTTAGGAGAGCATCACTATCACCAGATCCTTCCCTCTATCAGTGAGTGCACAAGGGTGAATGTCATCAGGGTACCCCCTCCTCCCCTTGGAAACCACCAAATCACATGCATAAGCTAGGGGGTCAATGGAGGAAAGCTAGGAAGCGGTAAGTCGTCAGGGGAGTATTTCTCTCTGCCCCGCTTCTCCCCACCTAATTATACCCACCCCCGCAATTCCTCACAGGTAAATGGAGATCTCCCGACTATGGTGAGTTTGTTGTGTAACTTTGTGAGGGATATTGAACGTTACATCGTAATCAGGAGTTTTTAAATGCGTGGTAGTCTCTCCAAAGCGGACTGTACAATTATTTATATAATTTGTCCCTTCTTTTGAAGTCCCATTAGGTGTCTGCGACGCTTTCCACTTTTCTTCCTTTCCTTATTCCCTCCTCGAATCTCTCCATCAGTCTAGAGCAGTGCTCTGTGTGCTGCACCTCAGGTCTGGGGAGTGGAATTCCAAGCAAGGATCTGTCCAGAGCTCACTGTCTTTTCCGAACGCTGGGTGAGCTTCATAGCGTCTTTCAATAGGTTTTGTGGTAAAGCTCCATGGTGCGGGCGCTTTAACCCTTTACTTGCAGATTGCCAGACATTCCTCAGTAGGCTTTGCTCCAGGACTTCCATGCCTAGGTCTGGTACGCTTATTCCCCATTCTTTCAAAAGGGGCATTGCTTCTAGCATGGTATTAAAGGTTTTTGGTCCAGATTCCATGTGGAAACGAAGCCGTGCAGGAAACAATATCTATGCTCTGATATTCTTTTTATCCTTGATTTCTTTGGCAACTGTACGGACTTTCATTCGTTCAGCATGCAATGCTGGTGAAAAATCGTGCTTGAAAAAGATTGGCACTCCCTTATACTTTAAGTCGCATAGTCTCCAGGCTTCTTTCAGAATCCACTCTTTACTCTGAAAAAGGGCCATACGTATGACCCAAGAACGAGGTCTGGCTGTAGGATTAGTGGGCTTCGGTCCCAAAGACCTGTGGGCTCTGTCCATTGTAATGTCAAGATTGGAGGGTATGGAGAGCACTGAGCGCAGAAGTTGTTGCATGAAATCGAGTGGGGTAGGAAACCCCTCCTCTGCCCCCATCGGAACCCCATGCACTCGAAAATTATTTCTGTGAGACCTGTTTTCAGTGTCTTCCAGGCTGTTTTACACTTCCCGATCTTGTTGCAGGAGGTAGACCAGGACTCTTCCTTCCCTGTCTTGGGTTTCCATGAGTTCGGTGAGTCTGTTCGAGTGGTCTTCCACTTTAGTGTCAGTATTTCTGACATCTTGTCTCAGGTCTGCCAGCGAGGATTCAATTTTCTGGCCCGATGACAGTATTTTTTGTAATGTATATTCCGCTTTTCTAGGCAAGCACAGTTCTTCCTCGTCAGGGTCGAGGGATGATTCTGAGAAGGGTTCTTTCTTGACGTGGTTGGGCTGTGAAGGCCTCCATTTCTTCATCCAAAGTAAGCTGCTTCATTTTGGCTTGTGCAGCGTTATTTTTTGATGTTTTCAGGCGATTACTTTTAGCCGCCATCTCTCCTGAGCCCGATGCTTTAAATATAGCTTAAATTAGTGAATCTATTGGAAGGATTTAATTAGATTTTTCAGACAGGTCTAGGAGCTCCCAAGATTAATCTCCCAACCGCTCTGTGACATCACCGGAAGTCCTCCCTCCTATTTCTTTTTCAGGGTGAGCACTACCAATTCAAAGTATTTCCCTTTGGCTTATCCTCTGCACCGTGGGTCTTCACCAAGTGCTTAGCAGCAGTAGCTGCAGCTGTCAGAAGGGAGGGACTGTACGTTTTTTCCTATCTGGATGATTGGCTTCTAAGGCCCCGTCTAGAGAACAGATTCTTCAGACTCTGGAGAGAACCATTCGATTGTTTCTCTCCCTGGGCATCACTGTCAGCTTGCCCAAGTCGGTCCTAGTCCCATCCCAAAGACTGCATTATATAGGGGTGGTTCTGGACTCGGTGCAGGGAAAGGCCTTCCTGCCCCAGAACAGAGCAGAGTGCCTTATCGCCCAGACTCAGGAGGTCACCCAGAGCCATTATGGTTCCTGCAAAGGTATACTTAACCCTTAAGCTGCCGACAGAATTAGAACGCATAGGAAGTTTGGACTGATATATCAGTCCGTGGCCATGCAAGGGGTTAAGGCTGTAGGGGTTGATAGCTGCGGCCATTTCCACGGTTCCACTGGCTAGGCTGCACATGGTGAGTCCTTTAGTGGACACACAGGATGCAATGGGACCAATGCACGGATGAGTTAGAACAGTTTGTGCTGGTTTCTTCCCCAGTACACAAGGTGCTCCAATAGTGGATGGACCCTCTGAACCTCTTGCAAGTGGTCCCATTCCAGATCTCCTCCCACCAGCAGATCCTCACCATGGATGCCTCTGGTTTGGGCTGGAGGGCACATCTGGGTCCCTTTCAGACTCAGGGCTCTTGGCCCAAGATCAAAACCTCCCTGCATATCAGTGTTCTGGAGATGCGGGCAGTCCTGTATGCCATGCAGGCCTTTCAGAACATCTCCTTCCGGGTCAGCTGTTCATCCAGTCCGAGAACCTCAGTGTTCTCTACTATATCAACAAACCAGGGGGATACATTCGTATCCCTTATTTATTTATTTTTTTATGTAGTTTTTGTTAACCGGGTAGGTGCACTAGCCATAAAATGACTATTTTCAGGCACGACCCGGGAGAGTACAACACAAGGCGAATAGTTGAACAACAGCAACATGGGTACAATAATATAAATAGAGGAACAGTACAGCAGTGCTACAAAAATACATTGGGTAGAAACAACAAACAATAATGGCAAGCATTATACAGATAGTGGCAGTAGGATGTATAATAAGTGCAGAAACCATGAACCCGACCTGTGGAGTGAAAGGGTTAATAAGATAGTAAGGTTATATAGAGAGAAATGTGAGGAATGTTCAAACATAACAAGAAAGACTGACAGAAGGAAGGTCAGGGGTGGTAATTGGCAAAACAGCAGTGGATGGTCAGCAACAAGGTTCGGAAAGGAAGAGAGCTAATGCAGGGAGGTCATGAGAATTTGGTACTGGTAGCTAGACCACAGTCTGGTTCTATCAGCAGTTTATGTCCCAGGCATGCTGAACACCCCGGCGGACAGCCCCAGTCAGATGCAGTCCAGAATGCATGAATGGGAACTTCTGTCATTCGTTATGGAAGATCTGTTCACCAGATGGGGTCATCCAGAGTTGGACCTTTTTACGTCCCCACTCAATGCAAAACTGCCCAGTTTCTGCTCACTAGATCCAGGGCCTGGAGTTTTCTGGCAAGATGCTTTGTCCCTCTCCTGGAGTAGGAGGTTCCTTTACACCTTCCCTCCATTTCCTCTGATTCAGAGGGTGCTAATCAAGCTGCGGGGGGGGGGGCAGGTAGCTACATTCTGGCCATGGTAGATATGATTTCCATTACTGCAACCGTCAGCTGAAGAACCTCTGGTCTCTCTGCCCCTCTGCAGTGATCTGTTGATGTAGGCTTAGGGGACCCTGGTCCATCCCAACCTCAAGTCCCTTCATCTGTAGACGTATCTCAAAGGGTGGCAGGTGTCCACATGGCCACTTGGAAGCCTTCCACCTCAAGTCACATATGCCATGAAGTGGAAGAGGTTTGCTATATATGCTGCCAGTCATCATCTGGGTCCTTTCATTTGTCTGATGAACCAGATCCTCGATTACCTGATACATCCATGTCAGACTCCAGTCTCCAGTACTTCTCCCTCAAGGTCCACCTTTCAGCTATCTCGGCCTTTCATGAGCCTGTGGGTGGAAAAGGGGTTGCAGAGGAAGGCAAGGAAAATTAAGTGGATCTGTAGAGCATTTTGTTGGTGCAGTTACAGACTGAAACACTCTTTAGATGGGACCGTAGAGTGACGAGGTAAAACATTACATAAGGTACTAGGAGATCTACTCTGAGCCCCTTATAACAACTTAGTGGGGTCACCAGAGAAAATAAATCATACACCACTCTTCATAGCCATAACTATGTAATATAGGCTCTATTTTCCATATACATTCATGGATCACTTTAACAATGAAGAGAAAAGCAAAACAGTGAGAGGAGGCTCATAAGAAAAGGTATCTAGAGTCCGACTCACTAAGGGTATAAAAAAATTAACACCCCCTACAAACTAGATTGCAAAATTAAATTTAAACCAGCCAGCACGAGCCAAAATCTACTGTATATGTAAAATGTTTCAATGCTGTTAAGCCAGGAGCTACACAACTTCCTCAAATGGCACCCAGTTGCTCATCACCAGAGAACTGAGTGTCCCGAGATGGTAGGTTAACCAGGAATTGTCCTACCGCCTCAGCATCAGTGAATAAATAAGTCTTACCCTTGTAGGAAAATCGGAGCCTTGCTGGAAAAAAACAAATTAGCGGTAATACCATATTCCCCTAAACGCTGGCGAAGCTGAAGCAGTTCTTGTCTCCTCGCTTGCATTCGTGCAGCCACATCCGGAAATATTGAAATTTTCAAGCCAGGCCACTGGTTTTCGTTTTTTAACGGAAAACCCAGTAAAATTCCGGAATTAGGGCTGCCTGAACACTGGTAAAAACAAAGATTTCATGAAATCTGGTATTTTATACCAGATCAGTAAATCTACAAAACTTGTATTTTTCTTATAATTGCTTCCTGTATTATTTCCAATTTGTTTTATTTAATGCTCTGTATATTAAGCCTTTTTTTATTCTGATTATTTATACACATACTAAAAGAATGACAGCAGAATCCTGGTAAAATCCGGAAACTAGAGTAACAATCACCGGTGCAATTCTGGAATTTGAAGTCTTGAAAATGGAATTTCACTGTTTTGATCACCGTACATCAATGGCCTTGGCCATGCTACTGTAGGCCCTACTTATCTCTAGCAGCAGCCAACACCAATAATTGCTCCTCTGCCGACTCCAAGGTGACGAGCACAGTTGAAGTCTGCACCACATCCGCTGGTGTCTTTCTACAGACAGGTAAGTGGAACACCCTTTTTATATGGATTAAGTCCATATAAAGTCCCAAGGAGTCAGTTAGCAATTCCAACGCAGCAGCTTTAAGATCTTGAGCCAGAATAGTAGTAAGAAGCCCCACCACACGAAGGTTAACTGCACGGAGTTGGTTTTCAAGTCTTTCCACTTTATTTGATAAATATTTAGAGTCCCGTGCTTGCGCTGCTGCCGAACACTCCTGACGGGCAGCAAGCTCCTCTACCGCCTTTGAACTCTCTTCTCTCGCTTGCTCCAAGTTTGTTACCCTCTGGTCTATCGCCGACAGAGAAGTATTAGTCTGGTTTACCTTGTCTTCAGTTTTCTGCAGAATAGTGAAAATCCACTCAATGTTAGGATCCTTCTGTGTCATAGGTTGCACTGCTGCTGCTAGGCCCAATTTAGGAAGCATATACTCTTCCACTGATTTCGCATGGGAGACTGGATTTTTCTCTGCTTTTTTTTGTTGCCCATCTTGGCTAGTAGTAGTATCTAAATACGCTCAAGTAAATCCCAGTGAGAGAAAGAAGAAAAGAGCAGGCTAAGACTCCAAAAAAGGAGTCAGAGTGCAGAGCAATACTAAAACACATCTGCTCAGGCTGCCGGCTAGCTACGTCTTCCCCCCCCCCCAAAGTCTCTTCCTAAGGTGGTGTCTGAGTCACCCTGAACCAAGCTATCCAGCTACCTGTTTATTTCCCTGAGTGTGCCAATCCGGGGAAACACTGCTATATACGCTAGACGTGCACAGAATTTTGAAGTATTATCTGCTCCGAACAAAGGAGTGCAGAAAGTCGAAGCAGCTTTTTGTTTCTTTCGCCCCAGGTAGAGAGGGCGTTCAGGTTTCTAAACAATGTTTGTCTAAATGGTTAGCACATTGGGTATCAAGTGATATGGGAAATTGAAATTGAGTGACTCAGATTGAACGTTTAAAGAAATAGCTACCGTTATAAAGTAGCGAGCGGTACTGTGTAGCAAGTGTAATAAATATCCAGTGAGTGAATAGCAAGGCAGAGGCATTAGGATTAGGTTATAGTGCATTATTCAGCAAGCCAGTTCTGAGCTGGCTACCTGGCATGGTGGTTATGGTCACCGCCTCTGAAGCCGACAGACCTGGGTTTGGGACTGAATGTTTTTTTTTGTTGTATTTAGGTGTTTTATTTTTATTTTTTTTTGTTGATGACCTCCCGTTCCCCCTGCCCGCAGGTTGCCTCCTCAACGTTCTCCTCCTGCAGACTGGTATCCCACCATGGAGTAACCCCCCTCCTGAGTTTTCCCCTGTCCCCCATTTTCAGCCCCCTCTCGGAGTTGAATACATTATATATGGTGGGTGCAGGGGGCTCTCCCCTCGTAAAGGGGGTCACAGGGATTGTAGCCCTCCATATAAATAGTAACTTCAGAGCTCTTCCCATAGAGAGAGTATGGAACTGTTGCTGTTTTCACTTCTTGGTGTAGTACTGATCGCCTTTTTATATTTTGGTGATTTGCAATCGCTGTATTTCCAGTCACCGTTTTATTTTTGCTTTTATTACATGGAACAGCACATTGTATTGTGTTCTGCTACTACAAACATGGCAAAGAGTTGCCAGGGACAGTGAAAGCCCATTCCACAAGGGGCATAGCTACCTCTGTGGCCTGTTTCAAAAGGATCTCAGCCGCTGACATTTGTGCTGTTGCCACCTGGAGTACCATCCATCCTTTCACCAAGCACTACAGTCTGGACATTGCCTCGAAAGCCCATGCAGGTTTGGGCAGGGCTTTGTTGAAGGGCCTTCTGTCTTAAGTTTAGGGATGGCCTTCCTCCCAGACTGCTTATGTGCATCTGTAACTGCTTGGGACTCGTTCCATATGTGTGACCTGATGACTGAGATACCCCTGATGAAGATAGAACAGTTATTTAAGAACTTACTGTAACAGTAGATCTTTGAGGGAGTTTCAGTCATCAGGACTGCCTTCCCTCCCACCATTCCCCCTTTATGGGGGTCTTTCTCAGAACTGGCTATCCGGTGTATCCAACCTTTTATTCAGGCCTATGCACCTCTCTCTCTCTCTCCTCAGTACCCTCATGGGATGAGCTTTGCTCCCTTAGTCTCCGAGGAAAGAACTGAGAAGGGAGCGGAGCTGCTCACGCCTTTACAGGGGTGGTGATGTCGGCAGATGGCATGGGTGGCCCCAGTTGTATGGCTGAATATCTTCCGTGTGGATCCTGCTTCATTTATTTATTTATTAAAGTCTTGGATTTGCACCTTTGAGCTAATAGCTTGTTTACAGAGGTTCCACATCATGATACGATAAAAAATGATACAGTACAAAGCAGATTGGAATAATAACATACATGGCAGAAATGCAAAATATAGAGTTACAATAACAAAACCAATTGGTATAGTACATCCATGGCAGAGAAATACAAAATACAGAGATTTCAACAAGGTTACCTTATAGTTGCAATGCAGCATAGGGGGCTATGCGGTAAAGTCAACCGGGGGGGGGGTGTTGAGGGGGGAAAATGTGGAGAAAGAGAGTAGTGAGAAGAAGCTGCCGTTGAGCCTTGTCAGAGTTAGGAGGGGCTTATGAGAATTGAGGAGGGTGTGCATGGGGTTCTGAGGATAGACAACAGGTGAGTAAGGCTTGGGTATAGATAGAGGAGTTGGGATATGAGGTGTGGCTAGGAGATTATTTGAGGAGGGAGTGGAGAGGAAAAAGGTAGGGGAGATGGCAGAGAGTCCCAGAATTAGTAGGTCCTAAGTAAGTGCTATGGTAGCGTAATAGAATTTCTGGTGAAAACAGGAGTATCAGTGGCTACAGACGCAGACACTGTGGGCAGTCAGGTGTGAGCGAAGTTGTGATTTACAGTGCCCGATCTTAGCAGCCACTATCATGTCGTTAGGGAGCGAGTTCAGCCAGCTTGGTGCACGGTACCCAAATGACCGTTGCCCTTGAGTGGTCCTTCTAAAACATACCGTAATGGTATTACTTGTAGTCCCTCACATTGACCTAGCTAAAGCAGCTTGGCACAATACATTTTGGACCCTCGATGGTGTAAGACCTAGGGTGGCCCTTTTGGCAAGCAGAGCAGACACACCTGGTACTTAATCATGCTAGACAGGTTTAGCCAGCCCGATTGAACATAAAGCTCACTGGTGTGAGTTAGTCTGTTTGCTCCCAATAGTAGCCTGCATGCTTTGTTCAACACTAGGGTGATCCGTTTTAGTGCCATGACTGTGGCTGCCCCGTAGACTACCAGCCCATAGTCTATGGAGAAAACCAAGCTGTTTATTGCAAAATTGAGAGCATCGTCTGTTAGGCAGTTTTTTTGCCTGTACAGTTGGCCTACGTTGGCATTAGCAGACTTGGCTACTAGATTGATGTGTTTTGAAAAGGTAAGGGAACTATCAAGGGTGACTCCCAGATATTTGAAATTCTGGACCATTTCTAGTATTTCACCTTTGTTATTCAGGATATTGAGTTGGTGCATCCTGTAGCAATTGTGGGAGGAGACAAACAGCATTGTTTTAGTCTTCTTATAGTTTAGCATGAGTCTAGATGACCGGAACCAGGATTCAACGCTTGTGAGGTCTTCCTGCATTTGTTTTTCCAGTGTGTCAGGATCTGTGTGTCTGGTGAACAGCACCGCGTCATCAGCATACAATAGTATATGATTATTGCAGGCCTGGGGGAGACTGTTCAAGAACAGGCTAAAAAGCAGGAGGGCCCAGGATAGACCCTTGGGGGAACCCTGTACTGATACCTCACCAGTCAGATAGAGCATCTTGGATTTTTACCTGTAATAAAATAATATCTGAATGATTGCCCATGTCTCCCAGAGAGATAGCTACAGAACCACCCGATGGACTCTAGAGACAGACCTGAATAGGACATTTGGTCTAACAGGAGTTCATGATTGACTGTGTTGAAGGCCTTGGTGAGGTAATTAAAGGTAGCCCCCACCATGGCCCCCCGATCAAGTGAATCATGAAGATAACCTGTGAATTCTACTAATGCAGTAGAGGTACCGTGTTTCTTCCTAAAACCATGCTGTTGTTTGCACTGCAGCTGATATTTGTCCAGATATTCGACAAGTTGGTTGTAAACTATACGTTCGAGTGCTTTCAAGAGGCTGTGGGAGTATTGAAATAGGTTAGCAGTTTGTGTGACTAGTCCTGTCCCCACTGTTGAAAGCTGGTGTGATGACTGCAGCTTTCCAGAATCGGGAGAATTTTCCTGTAGGTGGGGATAGATTTAGTATTTTTGTTAGTGGTGGGAGTAGTACATTGAGTGTGAGCGCAACTAGCTTAAGGTCAAGACCATCTCCACTGTTTCTGGTTTTGCCTAATACTAGCTTATGGTATTTTTTGCCTCTGTTTTGGTAATGATTCTAAGATAGAAGGGTGGGGTAGAGGGCAGGGAGTTTCTGGGTTTGCGTTCTGCCTCACTTAAGGGTTTGAGGAAGTCTGGGGGAAGCACTCTGCTGAGGTCGGTGAAGGCTTTATTGAAAATGTCTGCTATGCTTTTAGGGTTCTGAATTATTTTCCCCTCTATGTTAAGTATTGCTGGTGTTGTTTTATTTTGTTTACCTGTAAGGGTCTTGATGTTATCCCAGAATTTGCAGCAATCCCCCCAAGCATTAGACAGTGCTGATTTAACGTAGTGACTCTTCACTTGGCGAATGGCCCGGGTGCAGCTGTTTTGAGCTGCTTTGTAATTTTGAATGTTCTGTTGGAGCTCCTGTGCTTCTGGCCTTTTGCCAGAGGTGGTCTCTGGCCTTCATTGGGTTGATGAGACGGGGCTTACACAGGACTTATGCTTCCTGCTGACTTTCTCTTTGGTGAATGGGGCATATATGTTACAAGCAGCAATGAGGCCGGCCCGTCGGCGCAGCGGTGGGATTTCCGCTTGTGGCGCGGCGACCGGGTTCGGAGCAGTCCGACGTCCGGAGGACGGCGGGGAGTAGGATTGACGCCTGCTGGGCAGCTCTCCTTCTCCGGGGGGAAGGTGTGGGTAGTGATCGGTGCGTTGGGGACCCCTGGCGGAGGCCGGGAGTTCCCACGCAAGCCGACGCTTGACAACTCATAGGAGGCGGGGCGGATGGTGACATCATGGCACGACCCCGCCTCCCCAGAAAAGCAGAAAATGGAGGAGCTGCCTGCCGCCGCGAATGAAGCTCGCCGAGGCCTCAATGTGCTCCCCAGGCCAGGCCCCTGACCTAATCCCAGTGCCTGCGGCATATGCCGGAGTGCCGCAGGCCCCACTGTGGGGGGCAAGCCATGGGGTATCAGGGGCTGTGGCTGATTTGGGGTGCAGAGGCCGGCCGCCCGTGACCAGGCGGATAGTAAGGCGGCAGGTAGCTCGGGGGAGTAAAAAGCAAAATTAAAAAAAAAAAAAAAAAAAAAGCAGCAATGAAGGTCTTTATGAATAGTTCTAGTGCTTTGTCCATGTTGGTTTCAGAGACTATGGAGGACCAGTCTTGTTGGTTAAGATGTGCTTTAAAGGAGGCCAGTTGCCTTGTTTTAAGCACTCGGGACGTGATTACTCTTGCTGGGGGGGGGTTGGGTGTTTTGTTGGACCAGATAGCGAGGATGGGAGAGTGCTCACTCAGGTGGTCGGGTAGGATGACTGTGTGTGTGTTTTTTTTGCTCTGGGTGGTTGGTTAACAGCCAGTCGATTAGAGTGCTAGTTCCTGTGCAATAGCTGGTGCGGGTAGGGGAGTCTACTAACTGGGCAATATTTAGAGTCGAGATGGCATCTATGTATGGGGCTGCGTCAGGGGATAACCAGTTAATGTTAAAATCCTCTAAGACTATGACCTCGGAGTTAAGGTCAAGGTCAGAGAGGTAGTTGATGACTGCTTTGAATCCAATGGTTTGCTCATTAGGTGGTATATATACTGATGTTATCATTAAGGCTTTCCCATGCGTATTCCCAGGAGTATTTTTACCGATAGTATTTTTGTATAATTGCCTGTTGTGTGCGGGGGGGTGGCTCTGGAAGGAGTCCTTAACGTAGATGATGCATCCACCTTCTCGGTTCTGTCCAGCGTAAAGAATGTATACCCTTCGGGCTGAATAGCTATGTATGTGGTGCTTGGGGTGAGCCATGTTTCTACCACTGACAAAATGTCTGGTTTTTGTTGTTTACCCCACATCTGCAGTAAGTCTAATTTAGCCGTGAGAGTACAGATGTTAATGGAGGTGATTTTTAAGGCTGCATGAAACTTTAATGGTTCCTCATCCATTGTAATTGGGCCGGAGTTAGGGTGAATGTTCCCAGACAGTAGCAGCAGTAACCATGCTAGCCTTATTACTTGTACCCTAAAAAGGTTTTAGGTCTGTGTGTGCTTGCGGCTATTAGTTATATTTTGAGTTTTTTTACTGTTATTAGGGTCATATTGATGTCAGAGGGGGGCAGGGGGGTAGGTGGTATTGGGCTTTAGCAAAGCAAGGCCCCACATATGTATGTGGTTATAGAATATTGAGATCGCAGGGGTGTAAGATGAGTTAGGGCAGGTTGCATACCTACCGTATCTAGGGTGGACATGCTGTTTGTGTAGCATTGAACCGTATATATCAGCATGAGAGGTGGAAGTGTTGCCAGTACAGCAAGGAGGAGCCGGGCTTTGGGCTTCTGCATAATTCTGTTAGAATCTGGAGAGATTGCTTATCAGATCTAGTGAGATCACTGTAACCTCAGGGTATAAATGTTTAAGGTTATGTGAAGTAGTTAGAAAAATTAGGGTGGCCAGAATAGTACAGTGGTTAGAGCACCGCCTACAATGTAAAAGGTCAAGGGTTCAAATCCCACTTATTATGGTGGTTACTGGGGCTTCAGTAGAGAGCAGATGTAAATTACGGCTGAAAGAGTACCTGAAAAGTAGTTAGGGCTAGGAGAGCTAGGTGTTTCACTAGTGACTCCTAGTGGTGGGAGAGTATAAACTTTCAGTGGGGAATTGGGGACTTACAGATAGTGGTGCAATGTCAACATGACCTAGTCCACCTGACAGTGATGCAACATCACATGATGTAGTCCACTGACAGTGAAGTTTCATATGTGTGACCTGATGACTAAGATCCCCTCAAAGATCTACTGTTACAGTAAGTTCTTATGTAACTGTTCTTTTTAATATTCCAGAGGAGCCATGGCACCAGCAATGACTTCTTCCAACTTTCACCTCCTTTTTTTTTTGCTTTTGAAGTGGACCTGAATATACATTAACCTGTCTGCGTCTGTCTACTTCGACTGTGCATTTTGATCATAAGTCAGACCATAAGAAGTATTTTAGCCAAAACAGTAAACATTACCAACAGTATTTAGCGAATAATTCTCTTCCTGTGTGTTTAGGAACTTTGAATAGTGCTAGCATGGCAGGCAGCAGGTACTCCCTAGTGGCGCTAAACACTAACATGGTAGCATGGGAACATTTTGCTGTGGAGGACTTCGGAGGAGCAAACAGGCAGAGAGTGCTGAGAAGCTAACCTTTGTCTTAGTAAAGGTATGTCATGGTTGCCTGACTTGACAAGGGAGCTTAGCATTCTTTTTAAATGTTTAACTGCTTTTTAAATGCTTATTATAACTACGGATATGTTTTAAAGTCACTGACAACCCTCCCCTTCCCACTTTGTTCATCTGTCCGTGGCTAGCAGCTAAGCAGCACTGTTCATTCAGACTAACTAGTGGGTTTGTGATATCGACTGGTAGCGTTCAGTACCACTTTATTTGTGGTTCCTCTGGCAGTCTCTCTTTTTCTACTCTACTAGGCAGTTGTACGGTGAAGAGGAACCCCGTCTTCCAAGAAGGAAAAGAGTCTGTGCCTGGGGGAGTCCAGTGAAGCAGCTGAAGTTAATTTAAGACAAAATCGGGAGAAGGAAGGACTGAATATTGTCATGGAGAAGGAGGAGAATCAAGGAGCGAGTGGAGAAAGCAGCGGACACTGGAGAAGGAGTTGGTGCATGGAGATTGGACCTCGTCTGTGCATTTGACTGAGAACTGTGTGCGGCCAACACAAGACTGATCGGGACTTTGGCTTGGGCGTGGAAAATAACTTTTTCCTTTGAACTTGGTTGAACATTGTTTATTGCTGTTTGGCAGTGTGGTAGAGGTTCTTAAAGTTTGAGGTTCTCACTGTGTATTTCTCTCTGTTTGCATTTGGCCCTGTGCATTGTGCATTTGGCATTTGTTGCTGCCCGGAGAAATGTTCTCTTTTTTTCCCTCCCCAACACTCGCCTGGGTTTGTTGCGCTTGAGTTTTTGATTCGTCACATCAGAAGTTTATTTTATTCTATTACAATCAACACTTTAAATTTAGTGCCGTGGTTTAGTACGTGACCACTGCTCACTATATATCTGCGCATGCTCCTTGACATCCTTCCTGATGGCGGAGTCTCTAGTGGCTCATACCTAGACCTCCCTTAGGGGCCCTTCTGGGGTAGAAGTGCATCTAGATGAGTCTCTCCCTGTTCTTCTGGTCAGTGATACAGTGGATGACTCATCTTATATACTGAAGAGCACGCCCTCTCTATCATCAGAGTCCGTGATGGAAGATCTTTTCAGTAGTTTCTCAGTAATGGGGTCCAGCATAGTTTTCGGACTGCATCCATGGACCGTACACCTCTGCGTCTAGACTCTTTCAGTCGTCAGGACAATTACACACTGTGGAACATTCTAATTCAAATGGTCGGGAGCTGCACAGACTCTTCCAGACCTTTGATAGGGGTATATAACCCCCTTCTGATACTGCCTCTTCGGTGGCTTCTTCGGCACAGGTGGTTAACATCTGTTCGGCTGTTATTATTAGTCCAGTCATGATTTCAGTTATGGATACTCAGGCTCCTCCTGTCCCTCAGAGGGAAGACGTTTTCGTCATTTTTGTATCGTGCAACCTTTGCGAAATAGCAGCCTGAAACCTTGTCAGGCTCTGACTAATGGTAAAAAAAAAGGTTAGAATTGTCACAGCACAGGACCTAGTCAGAATTACCTGATACCACACTTTTGGATCTGGTCAGGTTCCGCCTCAGCCACTGAGGCAGTCGTCTCTAAAACTATGGTAAAAAAGTACCTGTTTTCTTCTACCCCTAGGGGCAGTCTGATCCAGCGGAGGTATGGGTCATCTCTTTTCTCTAAGAGAGATTCTCTTATTCTGAGATACTTCCCAGACTTAGGCGACTGCTCAGTCTGTTGGTCCCCCTTTTTTTTTAATCCGGCTTTCTTCTTTTGATCAGAGCCTCGCAGCAACAGAAGTGACTCTCCAGCGAGTCAGAACTCAGGTTCCTACTTCCTTGCTTGCTTCAACTTAACAGACGGCATGCTCCTTTCCTGACCATAGGTCAAATAGTTCCTTTCTGAGACGGCTTCTCAAATATTCACACCTTCGGTTCCTGCACACTGGTTCCGTGCCAGTCGCTTACGAAGCTATCCTCTCTGAGTGCAAGATGGAGCTGTGAGGTTTGTTTTTCTCCAAAGCAAACTAGAGTCCTTCCTACTTCCTTCAGGGAGGCTGGAGTGAGTAGTGCCTCACCGCATTGAGTCACCTCTGCCACTGTTCAGTCACTTTCAACGAATGGGTTAGCCTTAACTTGGTCCTGCTGTATCCCTCCTCGATGCTCATTTGCCTCAGAAATCCAACCCCTGTTTTTTTCTATCGGAATGTTTTTCCGCAGCAAACACGTCCTCCTGTACACTTTCCCTTTCTTCTCTGAGTTCAAAGACTGCTACTACAGTTGTATACACAGGGGCAGGCTGATTCCTTTTTGGAATGTGAAGTGGGTAGGATCTGGTTTTACTAGACTACCACAAGAGGCGTTTAACTCGTGCTTGGCCTTCCATCAGGCAGGTTTCAGTGACTAAGTGGAAACCTTTCTCCTTGATGGACTAACCCCACCTGGACCCCCTTTGCCCACCAAGTAAGGGGTTCAAGTGCTCTTAGATCTGTTGTTCACAGGTCAGCAGTACTTGGTAGTGGGGGTTTCCATCTGTGCTTTTCGGTCTACCCTGAACCAATAGACTATCTCCGTCTCTTTCAGCTCCTGACGTCCTTTTGCGTTACATTAGTACTTGTCTTTGACACTATTATTTTTGGTCCTATACCAAATTGTGAGGCTGTTTTTTTGCCGCTCTCCTAGAGTGGTTGCGGCTTCCTGGCAGAGTTTCATTTTGTGTCCATTGCAGTCGTCTGCAAAGTAGTGGGTTACAAGTTAAGCACTTATCTTGTAAGCACTATATTAGATGCCCTTTCCAAGTCACCTCTTTTTATTAGCAGGACAGTCCTTGACTGTCCTTTCTGTGTGATCCCTATCTCTTCCACCCTACTCAGGGTTGTTGGTTTTAGCTCTGTACTCTCCCATTATTGTGAATGAATGATGGAGACTTAGTCCAGGAAGATATGGAAATTAAGTACTTAGCGTAATTATTGATCCACTTGGACAGTCTCCATCACTCATTCACACGCCCACTCACCATCTCCTGGGTTCACTCGTTTTCTTTCTGGTCTTCATGATCCTATAGTTCAGGCTGTGAAGACATTGTTTCTTGACCCTTCTTGCAAGGGCCATCTGGGCCCTCTCAGGCCCAGAAACTCAGGATAAGTTATTCTCATTAGTTACGCTGCAACTCCTTGGTCAAAAAGGTACTGAGGCGGCTGGAGGGTCGACACTGAGATAGCCTACACAGACGCAAGCTAGTCTCGCGGTGCCACGTATGCACGGTCCTGTCTCGGCGCTGACCGCTCTGAGAAATTTTGGCTCCCGCTTGGTCCTAGCGCCTCCAACGCTATCCCATTAGTGTGAATAAGCGATGGAGACTATCCAAGAAGATCAATAATTACGTTAAGTACGTATTTTCCATTTCTTGCTATAAATAAATTCTCCAAGCAATTTTGTTAATAACTCGGTCTCTGCTTTACTACAAATTTATAAAATGAAAGTAAATGCAACCTTACTTTATGGTACTGAAGTATGGGGGAAATGTAAGGATGTGGAATCCCTTGAACCAGTACAGAATGTGTACAGTAGACTAACATTAAACTTACCTCAGTTTATTGCTGCAGAATTTCTGAGAGCGGAAACAGGAAATGTTTCCGTAAGTGCAAAAATTAGACAGTTAACTATTTCCTTAAAATATGTAATATTAGAGATAATTCTGCCATTTTATATGAATGTTGGCAGGATAGTCTGGCCTGTGGCATTACAAATAATATTCTTTTTAAAAACTGGACCTGGATGAGTGAATTAGATATCATCCTTAGGAAAAAAGGACTGCCTACTATAGTGAACACAGATTTTAGAATGAACTTGGATGATTTGAACAAAATAGTAACGAGAATTTTGGATGTAGCAAAACAGAAAGATATAGAAAAAATATCCCTATCTAATAACTTTGAGACTTGTAAATCATTAAAAGTATTACATGGAAGAGAGGCCTATATCCATAATTGAGAGGAAAATCTCCATTATAAAATTTTAGGTGACCTAAGATTTGATGTGGACTGTGGGGTCTCGTCTGGATTCCTGAGTTGGAATATGTTCAAAAAGGGATAGATTGTAAGGGTGGTTGCCCAGGGATATGGAACACAACTCACATTTTATTTTATTTGACTGTAAAACCTTAAATAATCTGAGATGGTTATGGCTTGGGAAATATAGGAGGGTCAGAGGAAACGAAACTAGGTGGCTCCATAAAGACTTGCTTGCTGAGCTACGGCTCAGGGATAAACTGTGGAAGCACTATAAACGTATTGGCTTGCTTACTGATCTCATTACTTATAGGACACACAGAAACTCCTGTAAAAAATGCATAAGACAAGCCAAAAGTAAGTACTGCCAGAACGTGCTATCCAGCTCAGCCCATGACCATCAGAAATTTTGGGCCCATGTAAAGACTTTTCTTGGTGCATCTCAATCCACTACCCCATCAGAGATGATACTCAATGGAGCTCACTGTAATGATTCTAATACAATAGTGAATGCCTTCAACAGGATGTTCTCTGATCTCTCACCATACACCTCTTCCTTCCCACCTGCGTTTACCTTATTTCAGCCCACAATCTCTAGCAAACCAGTGGACCCCCTACATCTTCCAAAGGGTCTCCTCTGTCTCGGCCTTTCTACTTTAAGGCTATTACAAGATTGCAGGTCCTTAAACTACTGAAATCAATCTCTGACAACACTAGCCCAGGGTCTGACTCCCTTGAACCCTGCTTGCTGAAGCTGGCCGCTCATCTCATTGCCTCTCCACTGGCCAAAATCTTCACGCTATCCCTTTCTTGCTGTGTTGTGCCAGACCTTTGGAAAATTGCTATGATTACTCCTATATTTAAAAAGGGGGATAAGAAGGATATTACTAATTACAGGCCGATAGCGTTTCTCTCAGTCTTGAGCAAATTACTGGAGAAGCTTGTTGCCATCCAAACGCTAGACTTCATCGCAACTTCAAATCTTCTCTCTGACATGCAGCACAGTTTCAGGAAAAGTCATAGCACGTTAACGGCTCTGGCAAAACTCACCTCAGATACTCTCTCTAACATGGACGCTGGACGACTAACAGGGGCCGTCTTCATTGACCTCGCTAAGGCCTTTGATCTTGTGGATCACTCCCTACTCCTGTCTACTCTTCAAAACGTGGGCTTCTCTACTCCTGTTGTGAACTGTTATGTGAGCTATTTATCTGGTAGGACCCAAACAGTGAAATTCAACTCTGCAGTATCTGACAACACTGCAGTCAACGTTGATGTTCCTCAGGGATCTATTCTGGGACCACTTCTATTCTTCCTCTTTATCAACAATGTTCCAGATGCCATTTCAACATGCTCTTCTCTTCTCTATGCTGATGGCCTCGTCATCTACACCAGCTCTACAAACGTTGACTGCCTCAACTCGTCTCGGGAGCATTCAAAACTGGCTGCGCAACCATAGACTGGTTCTAAATGCGCATAAAACGATAACCATGCTCCTGGGCTCTGCCCCTAAACTTAGAGCATGTCCCTTGCCCTTGACGGTCCTTGACCTTGAGGGGACCAAATTAGAGTCCGTCACGTCCTTTAGGTATCATGGTGTTATGCTTGACCAATCGCTTGATCTAAGTCTCCACATTCAATCAAACTGCAAAACAGTGAATAGTAAACTGGATGTTGCCTACAAAACTAGTTACATGCTAACTCCATCTGCTAAGCTGCGCATTGCCAGGGGGATCCTCCCCACCCTGACATACTGTGCTCCTATCCTTGCGGCTGCCCACAAATCATCGCCAGTGAAATGGGATGTCACCTACAAAAATATCTGTTGCCATGCATAATCGTCCCCTCGGCTTAAACATCGATGTCGGCTCTCTAGTAACCTTGGTTGGCTCTCCCCGTCTGCATCCAGGTAATACTATCCTGGCTCTCTATCCGACTTCATAATCAGGCTGTAAACTCCCACCTCACTTGCAGTGCTATTAAGTCCCCTCACCTCCTACCAAGGACTGAGATCAGCTGACTAATCACTACTGAGGGTACCCAAGTGTTACACCTCCAAAGGTACTGGGGCATTTGAATATGCTGCCCCTCTGCTGTGGAATGCTCTTCCTTTGGATTTAAGGCAATCTGCATCCTACTATCACTCTAAAAGTGGGCTCCAACGATACATATCTCTGGCTGAACACTGTACCTGTTTTGACCCTACTTGACCTGTCGTTTGGTCCGTAAGGCCCTCGTCATGATCACTGGATGTTCAAATCTCCTGCTTCTTGTAACTACCCTCTCATCTTTCTCTTCTCCCTATTTCTCTCATCTTACCCTACCCATGTCCTCTTTCTTGCCTTGCGTTGGCTTTCAAGGCACCCCTACTATTCTTGCACTTCCTAATCCACTCCCCTTTACATTATCTTTCAGCTGTTGTCCCCCTCCTGCTTCTTCCTCAGTTGAAATTGTAAGATATTTCTCTAAGCTAAGTTGTATCCTTTGTGATGACACATGCACTATGTATTATTATTACTGGAGCCTGATCACTTCCTGTTATGACTCGTTCCATTATCTGTTTAGTTGACTGTATTATTCTACACAGTGTTTTATATGTCATTGTTACTGTTTGCATGCACTACTTGCCCTTGTTATGTTAGTTATTTTGCTGTTATCCATGTTTAAATGGCGAAAAATAAGCAATTTTGTATTGCTGTCATGCACTTCTGAAATGCTTTTCTGTATGTTTTGCCTTGTTCTCTCCTGGGTCGTGCCTGAAAATAGTCATTTCTAGGGACATGGATATGTTGTTCATCCACACTCATTGGCAGGTATCCTTGCCGCTTTAAATCTTGCCG
The DNA here is from genome assembly GCA_016271365.2 of Neoceratodus forsteri. Taxonomy (NCBI): domain Eukaryota; kingdom Metazoa; phylum Chordata; order Ceratodontiformes; family Ceratodontidae; genus Neoceratodus; species Neoceratodus forsteri. Next base: position 802,897,304 of record CM028134.1, on the reverse strand, counting down.
GAAGGTCTTCAAGCTTGCTCCTCCCACCCACCTGGGTGGTATAACTCTCGGCTCCGCCCCATGACGCCAGATCTTCCTTACCGCTTGGAAGCTCAGGTTCCCTCCTTAACGCTCTGCGTTTGAGACTGGTTCCTATTTCTCCGTTTGCGGATTTAAAAATAAATTTTGCGAAAAGACTTCAGTCTTCTATCCCTCGCGGCTGCGATGGACAAATCGACTCCCGGATTTCGGAGATGCCCATGCGGGCAGAAGATGTCTCGGACGGATCCACACCCACGTGTCTACTGCTTTGTGCCTTGAGCACGACCCGCAGGCTTGCACTCCAGCTCATCTTTCTCGGCCCACATCCTCGAAACCGTGCTGCCGATTGCAACTGGGCCGTCCCGAGAGCGTTTCCCTCGGTGAAGTCAAAGGAGGCCGGTTGGCAGTGTCCTTGGCCGGCCCAGGCTCGGCGGATCAGCTCGGCGGATGGTCGCCCTCGAAGAGGAGGCGGCGCGGGCCGTATCTTCCTCGGCCGCGGCATTTATCCCGCTCTCTCTGGGCTCTTCTTACACGGCTTCCTTTAAGGAGCTTTGTCTGTCCCTCTCCACTAAAGGAGAAGGGCCTACGTCTGCGGGACCTTATTCTCGGTCCAAAAAGAGGGACAGGGGTAAGTCCCTCCATCAACGTTCTTGGGAGCGGGAAAGGTCCCTCTCCCCGGGCCGTCGACCGTCGGCTTCGGCCACTGGCCTCACGGTGTCCCCGTCAGGTCAGTTGACCGAGACTCCCACCGATGAAGTCGAGATTTTTCTCGACCATTGGACGGGCTGTCGCCTTAGCAGCCGAGATTCCTCTCCCGGTTCCCCGGAGAGTTGAGGATCCCGTGGGCTCGCCTGTGCCTCGGGTTCGGGAGCCCCTCGGATGGACCATCCGAGCCGAAGGGAGTGCGGTTCCGGCCGACACCTCCCGCACCGACCTCGGAAATTCCGGACTCTCGTCTCGGTCTCGGACCTCTTGGCGGTCCAGCCCGATCCCACCGTCATAGGCGGTCTCGGTCTCGGCACCGCGGTAAGCGGCGTCGCCGCTCGTCCTCGTCCTCCTCCTCGGACGAGGGGAGGCTTCGGCGTAAATTACGTCGACGGTCCGAGGACCTTATGTTGCAACAGCTCCTCCTGGCCGGGAGTAAGCCGACCCCGTCGCCTTCCCCGGCCATTAAGTGGCTGTCACCGGAGCGGCCGACACAACCCCTTGACTTTTCCGAGGAGCCTATACCCAGGCCGGTTGTTCGGCCAAAACCAGCTGCTCCACCGATTCCGGTGGAACCTCCGCCTCCACAGCCACCAATTGGGGCTCCGACCAAGGATTCTCGGTCGGCTAAGGGTCTACCCCATCGGCTGTCAGTTACCCTCACTCCCGACCGACCTCGGCAGGTGAAGGGTGGCTCAGGCCAGAGGCAGCTCTTCGAGGACTCTTCCGAGTCCGAAGATGATTCCTCCTTTTTCTCCAAGCGACTGGACTTGGAGTCTTCAGGAGGTCAGTCAATGGACGATAGCCCGTCGTCCTTCCTAGGACTGTTTCGGCTCATCTCGGAGTCCACCGGGATGGAGCTCGAACCCGTTTCCAAACGGGCCAGGTATCCCCTCACGGAGATTCTGGACCGAGGGGATTCTCCGACGGAGGCCTTTCCGGTGGCCGAGGCCAATAGTGGGTCCGGCACTGGAGCTTTGGCAGTGCCCTGCTTCCTGCCCTGCGCCTTCGGCCAGGATGGCCAGGAAGTATGCGGTCCCTACCGGTTCCTTGTCCGGTTTTTCCGAACACCCCTCTGCTGAGGGGTTGGTTACCGACAGCGTTTTCCGGCGCGCCGGCAACGCCAGGGATGTGGACAAACCTCCTGACAAGGAGTCCAAGAAATTGGACTATGTCGGGCGAAAAGTCTACGCTGCGTCCCTCTCGGCCTTCAGGCCAGTTCGGCCGTCCTCATGGCACATTTTCTCATGCCTGTTGGGCTCCCTGGATGAGGTCATCCCTCATCTTCCGCCCGATCTGCAGACTACGGTCAAGCGGGTGCGGGACCAGGGCAGGGCAGTGGCCAAACAGCAGCTCCAGATTGCTTTGGATATAGGGGACTCATGTGCCAGATCGGTGGTGGCCGCAGTGGCTATCGTCGATGGCTTGGCTGAGGATATCCACCTTACTCGGATACCCAGCACAAGTTGGCGGATGTTCCCTTTTTGGGACTGACCTCTTCGGCCCTGGGGTGGAAGGTCACCTGCAGAGGATCGAGGAGGTCCAATGCTACCTTGGACTCGGTCTCTTCCGCTCAGAAGGACAAAGGCCGCAAGCCACAGCCTCAAGCCCTTTCGTCCTTCTGTGCCCTCGGCGCGCCTGCCCAGCATCACAGGCCAGCAGGCTCGGCCTTGGCATCCCAAACCCAAGCCGGCTTCCTCTAACAGGAGGCAGGAGGAAAGGCCCAGGAGGTCCCTCGGCGGTCCCTCCTCCAAGCCTGCCCAGTGACGGGCTGAGGTGTCTGCCCCATTCCCGTCACCTACCCCTGGGTCCCCGTGGGGACGGCTCCGCACTTCCGTTCCGCCTGGTCCGCTGTTACCACGGACAGGTGGGTCTTGAGGTGGTGGGAAGAGGCCTGCCTCTGGAATTCGAGCAGGCACCACCCTTCAGAGCGTCGCCCCTCGGGGGGCTTCGGGATCCCCAGCTTCACTGGCGGCTCGTCGAGCCGACATCGCTCTCCTCCTCCAGAAGGAGGTGATAAGAGAGGTGGTGGACCCTCCTTCAGACCCAGGGTTTGTGTCCAGGTACTTCCTGGTTCGAGCGGACGGGGCTGGCGCCCCATTCTACCCACACGACCTAAACAAGTTCCTAAGGTCTCGAACCTTCAGGATGGTCACTCTGGCTCAGATAATACCATCCTTGGAAGCAGCGTGGTTCTGCTCTCTGGACTTGCAGGACGCGTTTTTCACGTCCCTATCGTCCGTCTCACAGAGATTCCTTCGCTTCGAGCAGAAGGATCCTCTTGAGTTCCAAGCCATGCCCTTCGGCTTGTCTCCAGCTCCCAGGGTCTTCACCAAATGCATGGCAGTGGTGACAGCATTCCCTCTTGCGCGAGGGGTCCGGGTGTACCCTTACCTGGACGACTGGCTGATAGCAGCTCCTCCAGGAAGGAGGCGGAGTGGTCCAGAGATCTGGCCTCCAGGTCTGCTCTCAACTGGGCCTCCTTATCAACGAGGCCAAGTCGAGACTCGAGCTGAAGCAGGTGATTCTATTCATCGGGCGCAGCTCGACTCTCTTCGAGCCAGAGCGCGGCTCCCGGCTGACAGGGCCGAGGTTCTTTCCTCCTTTGCCCGATCATTTCTGGTTGGGCAATTGCGCCCTGCCCGGGACTTCCTGCGCCTCCTGGGTCTCATGGCGGCCTGCACCAGCGTGGTCCGTTGGGCCCGCTGGAACATGCGTCCCCTTCAGTGGGGACTGGCCAGCCAGTGGTCACAACGCTGCAATCCTTTGGACCAGCTTGTGTTGGTGACACAGGGGATGTGGAACGCTCTCCAGTGGTGGACCGTTCCAGATCATTTGCAGGAGGGCATCCCGTTCGTCCGCCCCGAGCCGACGGTCTCTCTTTCGACCGATGCCTCTCTGATGGGTTGGGGTGCCCATCTGGGGGAACACCGGGCTCATGGCCTCTGGTCCCCGCGGGAGTCCCGATGCCACATCAACCTGCTGGAGCTCCGAGCGGTCCGCCTAGCTCTCACCGCCTTTTGTCCGTTCCTCCGGGGTCAAGTGGTCCGAGTCCAGATGGACAATACCACGACCATGTACTATCTAAACCGCCCAGGGCGGACGCGCTCCATGCTTCTATGCAAGGAAGCTCTCCGTTTGTCACTCGGCTGCAGTCTGGAGGCGGATCTCCAGCCATTCACGTGGCAGGAGCCTCCAACACCCTGGCCGATGCCCTGAGCCGGATAGGGGCTGCATCCCACGAGTGGTCTCTCCTGCCGGAGGTAGTACAGCATCTGTTCTCCCATTGGGGCACACCTCAGGTGGACCTGTTTGCCTCCAGGAGAACGCTAAGCTGAGTCTGTTCCATGCCCGCCTCAGCAGGGCTCGCTGCAGGGATGCCTCTCGAGGCAGTGGACCCCGGCCTCTTTTACGCCTTTCCCCATTTCCCTTGATCCACAAGGTGCTTCTCAAGGGAGGAGGGACAAGGCGAGGTGATTCTGATAGCCCCAGACTGGCCTCGCCAGTTCTGGTACCCAGATCTCCTCAGTCTCAGCTCCAGGACTCAGGCAGCTTCCAGCTCGCCCGGACCTGCTCAGTCAATCAGGGAAGGTGTTCCATCCGGACCTTCAATCCCTGCACCTGACGGCCTGGTTCCTGGAGCTGCAGAGTTCCAGGCCTTGGGTCTTTCCGACGAGGTCCTCAATGTAGTTGAGGCGTCCCGTGAAGGAGTCGACCAGAAAATGCTATGCCTTCAAATGGAAAAGGTTTTCCATTTGGTGTCAGGGCAAGGGCTTGGACCCTTCCTCCTGTTCCTTGGCAAGCATCTTGGACTATTTATGGTCCTTTCTAGTCAAGGGCTTAGGTTGGCGACCCTAAGGGTGCACCTGGCAGCCATCTCTGCTTACGGGCGCGGGCGGAAGCAGTCGATGGCGCAGGAGAAGGTGGTCTGGCGCTTTTTCAAAGGCCTTGATCACATTTCCTCCAGTGCGGGAACCCCACCTCCGTGGGATCTACTGCTGGTACTGGCAAAGCTCATGGGCAAGCCATTCAACCTATGCACAGGTGTGCTCTCTCTCACCTGTCGTGGAAGACCGCCTTCTTGGTGGCTATCACGCCAGTCAGAAGGATGGGAGAGCTCCAGGCGCTTCCATCGAGTCTCCTTACCTGGTCTTCCACAGGGACAAGGTTGTCCTGCGCCCCCACCGAAATTCCTTCCGAAGGTGGTGTCGGAGTTTCACCTTAACCAGGTGTTGACTCTGCCGGTGTTCTACCCCAATCACACCTCGGAGGCCGAATATAGGCTCCATACTCTGGACTCTAGAAGGGCGCCGCTTATTATAAGGAGCGACGGTTGAAATTCGGGAGAGGTTTGCCAGCTGTTTGTCACCCACGCTGAAGCCGCATCTGTGACCTGCAGCCAAGCGATCTATAAGCAGGTGGGTAACCTCCTGCATAGATCTCTGCTATAAGTTGGCGGGCATGGAGCCTCCCAGAGGGATAAGAGCTCATTCTACCCGCCATACTGCTGCAACGGTGGCTGCTTCCAGGGACGCCCTATCCAGGAAATCTACAGGGCTGCTACCTGGAAGTCAGCAAACACCTTCATTACCCATTACCACATCGACCTTGAGTCACGCCCGGGATGCTGGTTTTGGGGCCTCGGTTCTCCAGTCTCTCTTTCCCAAGTAAGTATTGGGGTGTGCGTTGCCTCCTCCTCCGGAGAACTGCTAGAGTCTGCCAATGAGTGTGGATGAACAACATATCCATGTCCTAGAAATACAGGTTACTCACCTGTAACAGGAGTTCTAGGAATGGTATGTTGTTCATCCTCACGATCCCCTTCCTCCGGCTCGCGCAAACCTGAGCTTCCAGCGGGCCAGATCTGGCGCCATGGGGCGGAGCGAGTTATACCACCCGGGTGGGTGGGAGGAGCAAGCTTGAAGACCTTCCGGCAAGATTTAAAGCGGCAAGGATACCTGCCAATGAGTGTGGATGAACAACATATACCATTCCTAGAACTCCTGTTACAGGTGAGTAACCTGTATTTTTTGGCTAGTGCACTTACCTGGTAAACAAAAACTAAATAAATAAAAAAGGAAAAATATCTGCCTAGTAATAACAATATGGCCAGATCAGAGAAACTGAGATCTCTGTTAAACACAGACAATGTTACAGTCCTTTATTGTGTTGCAAAATTTTGTATTGCAGCCCATCATCTTTTAAAGATAGGGCCTGATTAACTGTCTTTTTACTCTGTCTTTTATGTAAATTGTTATATTCCTCATGGTACTGAGGTTTTAAATATTCCTCATGGTACTGAGGTTTTAAATGTAAGATCTTACTTCTTTAGGGCTCTTGTAGTAGGTATTCACAGATAGGACTAAGCCACCAGGCGTCAGGACCCAATGGAAAAATTTCTAGCTAGCAGTCTCTGGTGGTGGACCTCCCCCATGTCAGGTGACCGGCATCAGACGACGTCCGTATAAAGGGCCGGTCCCCACGCCCGCCTTCCAGTTCTTTCACACCATCAGCTTGTGAAAGTTCCTCGAGGTAGAACAATGCTTGTCAGCACCTTTCGTCGGCCTAAAGTTTTTCTCTCTTCGGCTAATTATTTTGATTTTTTTCAGATTTTTTTTCCATAACCATCTGCTGTGTATGTTGTCCCCAGCGCCCTCCGAATTGCATAAAAACAAGTGCGACTCATGTGGTTCTCAGCTTCCACACAAGGATGGGCACTCCTTGTGCCTTTTCTGCCTAGGCCCTGACCACCTGGAAGAGGACTGTCAGCACTGCCAAAAATTCAACTTAGCTACCCGCAAAGGAAGGCAGCAGTCCCTGGAAGCCCATCTCCTAAAAAAGAAAATGGCATCCATGGTGAAGGAGTTAAAGAAACTTCTGCAGGCGTCAACCTCTCCAGAAGGCCATAGAAAGAAACGTGAAAAGGAGAAGCACTGGGACTGGGATTCCTCATCCACAGCAGTCGCGACTTCGGCCAGAGTCGCGACCCTCTAGGTATCTGCCTCTCCGGGATCTCTCCTTGACGGCTGTCTTGGCTACAAGAAGGCGCCTCCCGCCTGGCTTGCACTCAGGCCTCAGCGGAACCTCCGGGTAAAGGAGGCTTCCGCTCGCCAAGGCCGCTCCTCCATCGTGGCCTTCTGGTCCAAGCGGGTCTGGTCAGCTAGACAACGGTTCCACCGACGTCCGCACAGATAGGGCTGATAAGCCGCTCACCATCTCAAGTGAACGCCCAGCCCGCCACCCTTCCACCAAGGCCTCCCGTCCTTTACGGCCTTCCACTGACAGGGAGTCTGATAAGTCAGGCGCCGGCTCGCCCGATGTCCACCTGGACGCTGTTTGATAAGTCGGCCATCAGCTCTTCTGATGACACCCGGCAGATCTGCCTGCGTCAGACCCTGTCATCGTGCCTGACACCCCAGGCACCCTGCAACAGATCGACCCATTACCCTCTGAGGTCCCTGTGTCCCCACTGGCCCACACTGGGATTCTGATCCTCTTTCCCCTGCTGGGACTGAAGACCTAGGGACACTGCTGTTAGGGGTGTCCCCCCAAAAACGCTGGACCATCAGATGCCGGACCCAATGCCGGACGACTTGACAATGCCCTCTGGCATACCTCTGCCTGACGGAGGACCTGCTCTTCTGCCAGTACCGTCGGACCCTTCCAGAGGTCTCCCCACGCCGGGCCCAATGCCCTCCGGACCAGCGATCCCACCATCTGGTCCACCAGCAGGGCCTATGCCAGGACCTTCTGCTCTGTCAGAGCCCCTGGCGACAGTGTACCTGAAGCCGCAATACCCAGCGCCACAGTACCCAGCTCTGCCATATCCGATACCGCAGTACCGGCGCCGCAGTACCCGATTCCAAGTTTCCCACTGTCGGGTTATGGATACTCCTATTACAGGTACCCTAACTACCCATACCTGAGCCCCCCTCGTCCATCACCATCTCTGCAGTCACCGGCGGACCTGAAGGAGGTCTTGGCTTCCTGGAGGGCCGAGGCCAAGGCTCAGCTCACCAGGAGGTAGAGTGTCATCTTCCTACACTGGACCCCCTACGTCGGAGACTGGAGACCCCTCCCCCTTTACCCGATGCCAGAGGAGAACCATCTGGCTTCCGGGGCAGAGAGGACATGCACCCCTGGGTGGTCCCCAGAGGGGTCGTTCCTCCCCCTGCTAGGGAGGAGTCATCTTTTATTTCAGAGCCATCAGACTCCGATTCCTACTCAGATCACTCTGAACCTGGAGACGAGCCTCATACTCCAGAAAACCCAAGGCCGAGGGACCCTCTGAAATCCCCTCCGAAGGATTCTTCTTTTCTGGAGCTCTTGAGAAAGATCCAGGAGACATGTCAATGGCAATCAGTGGTGCCAGACCCACAGCATAAGAAGCTCACTGCACATTTGGATCTGCCCAAGACCACTCCCACACTGATTCCACCCTGGACAGAGCCTCACATGGATCTTGTCTCCACTATTTGGAAGTAACCATCCGCGATGGCCCCCCCCCCCCCGAGGAAGGTGGATAAGCTACATCAGGCTCCGGAGGGTAAAGACTTTCTCAGTCTCTACCCCAAGGTGGACTCGGTTATGATCAGCACCACCCACGGCTGCTCCGCCAATCCAAAACACCTAAGCTCGCCCCCACCTGACAAAGAATCCCGACTTCTGGATCAGTATGGGAAGAAGATTTACTCAGCTTTGACCCTAGGCATCAGGGACTTCCAGAAGTCCGTTCTTAGCCAGGTGGAATCCAAGCTGGACTCCCTTCCTGATTCACAGACCAAACAGGAACTGGGAGACCTGGTCTGATCTGCTCGTTCGGTCTGTCGGCACATGCTCCGAGCCACCTACGATGCGGTGGACACAGCTGGCAGAAGCTCGGCTTTCATTGTAGGCTTACGGCATCATGCCGTGCTCCCTGAGTCAGGATTGGTCCCTGAAGTGCAGACTACCATACAGGATGCTCTCTTCAGGGGTTCGGTGCTGTTCGGGGGTGTTGTCAAGGACATCATACCCGACCTGCAGGAGAAGGGCACTGCACTTAAGTCAGTCCAGAGTGTGTACAGGCCCCCTCAAGGGCAGCGACGTCCTTTTCATTGCCAAAACCTAACCAAGGAAAGTGTGCCAACAAACGTCGGGCACCTCCAGCAACCAAGACTCTCCCCCAAAAACCTGTGGGAGCCTTCTCTGCTGCGCTGCCCACCACCTCCTGACTCCCTGCCTCTCCCTCTGCCTCTGGCCATTCCAGAGGAACCGGTAGGGGGGAGATTCTTCCCCCATCTACCGGGTTGGAAGAGGATGACATCAGGCGCTTGGGTGCTCCAGCTAATTTCAGCCGGACACTGGACAGAATTTCTGCAAAAACCTCTTCAAAAAACCCTTCAGTTGTCTTACTCTCCGCAACATCTTTCTCTGGTTCTAGAAGAAATCCTATCCCTTATATTGAAGGCGGCAATATAGCCTGTCCCCACTCATCTTTGGGGGACAGGTTACTATTCCCATTTCTTTCTAGTTCCAAAAAAGATAAGAGACTTGAGGCCGATCATAGACCTCAGCTCCCTGAACATGTTCATGGAGTATAAACCCTTCAGAATACTCTCTTTGCAGAGTCTTCTTCCCTTACTTTGGCTGGGACAGTGGCTATGCAGGATGCATACCTGCATATCCCCATATGCCCTTCCCACCGCAGATACCTCCGATTTTGCTTTCTGAGTGACCACTACCAGTTCAAGGCACTCCCATTTGGTCTTTCCTCGGCCCCCCGAGTATTTACCAAATGTCTGTCAGTGGTAGCGGCCCACCTGTGTACTCAGGGCATGCAGGTCTTCCCGTACGTGGACGATTGGCTCCTTGCGGCCCCTTCCAGGGAGGAACTCCTGCACTCCTTTTCACTTACCCTGCAGGTTTTTACAAGCCTGGGTATTACTGTCAACCAGGCCAAGTCCCACCTGGTCCCTTGACAATGCCTCCAATTTATAGGGGCGATACTGGACACGACCCTGGGCAAAGCCTTTTTGCCTCCAGACAGAGTCGAGACCCTTCAGATTTAGGCTCGTCTCTTGTCCAGTCGCAGACGGGTCGGAGCCACGTCAGTCCTTCGTCTTCTCAGACTTATGGCGGTTGCCATTCTGACAGTTCTGTTCGCTCGGCTCCATATGAGGATCTCTCAATGGACGCTTTGGTCACAGTGGGACCAAACTCTGGATGAACTAGTCCAAGAGGTGCTTGTGTCTGATCTCATGATCAGGGACTTGCGCTGGTGGATGGTTCAGGAGAACCTGTGTCTGGGAGTTCCATTTTGCATCGCCCCTCCATCCCAAATGCTGACAGCAGATGCATCGGGGGAGGGCTGGGGTGCCCACCTAGGGTCTCACAGGACTCTGGGCAGCTGGTCCCTTTTCGAGCAGAAACTGCACATAAATGTGCTCGAACTGAGAGCAGTTCTATATGCCCTACAGGCTCTTCTTCCCTTCATTCTTCCTGGTAATCTTCTGATCCAATCAGACGTATGTAGTCTGGTGCCTCAACAAACAGGGAGGAACACTTTCCTATCCCCTGTGCCGGGAGACGATGAGAGTCTGGTATTGGGCAGCTCAGCACAACTTTCACCTGACAGCAGCTCACTTTCCGGGGGTAGAAAATACCCTGGCAGATGAGCTCAGTCGCTCCTCAGCCGGCGCTCACGAATGGGATTTAGACCAACAAGTCGTGAATGAAATTTTTCAGTAGTGGGGACGCCTCAGGTGGATCTTTTCGCCTCCCCCCAAAATGCCAAACTTCCTGCCTTTTGCTCGCTTGCTCCTCAGGGGCGAGACATTTTCTGGCGGGACAGATTCGTTTATGCCTTCCGTCCCATTCCCTTGATTCCAAGAGTCCTGAACAAACTCAGAACAGAAGGGGCTCAGATGATTCTCATTGCCCCCTTGTGGCTCAGGCAAGTTTGGTTCTCTCTTCTGCAACAGATTTTCGGGGAACCTCCTCTTCCTCTTCCTCTGTCGCAGCAATTGTTGACCCAGTATCAGGGGAACCTAGTTCACCCAGGCCTCATATCCCTTCTTCTCCATGCGTGGCTCCTTCAGACGTAGCTAAGGCACACTTCGGAGTTTCTCTGTTAGTAGTGGACATTTTGGTGGGGGTGAGAGAACCTTCCACCAGGGCCACCTACGTCATGAAGTGGAAACGGTTTTCCATCTGGGCGAGCTCTAAAGATTTGGAGCCTTTATCTTGCCCAGCTAACAAAGTCCTGGATTACATGCATCACCTCTTCGACCTGGGTCTCAGCCATTCTTCTTTGAAAGTTCATATGGCAGCTATTTCAGCCTACCACATTCCCTTCAGAGTCTGGTCTTTTGCCCAACTTGAAGTCTCTAGACCTTTCTTAAAGGGGTTCTCTACCTGACCCCCCCCCCCATTCACAATCCCGCCTCTCCATGGGACTTGAATTTCATCCTGGAAAAGCTCACACTGCCCCACTTCGAACAGGCAGTGGAAGCAGACTTAAAGTTCCTTTCCTGGAAGACTCTCTTCCTAGTGACCATTACCTCTGCTCAACATATTTCCAAGCTTCAAGCCTTGATGTGTAAAATCCCGTATTTGATTTTCCATAAGGAACAAATGGCCATGTGCACCAGTCTAAATTTCTTCCTAAGGTGGTGGCTGAGTCTATGCTGAATCAATCCATTGAGTTACCAGCTTTCTTTACGCAACACTCCAATCATGGGCAGTACCTCTTACATACTCTGGATGTTCACAGAATCCTAAGATACTACGCCAATCGGACTAAGGATCTCTGGAAAACTGATCAGCTTTTCATTTCTTTCACTCACAAACGGGAAGGCAATGCTGTTTCCAAGCAATGCCTCTCTAAGTGGTTGGCGAATTGCATCACTTTCTGTTACGACCAGTACAACAAGACCCTCTTGGGTCAGGTCAGAGGTCACTCCACTAGAGGAGTAGCTGCCTCTACGGCTTGTTTCAAGAATGTGTCAGCAGCAGATATCTGCGTAACCGCAACTTGTGCGGCTGTCCATACCTTCACGAAACACTACAGCTTGGACATTGCTTCTCGCCGTAGAGTAGGCTTCAGGTTGGCTGTTCTGCAAGGTCTCCTTTCATGAGACCTGTCCAGCCTTGAGGTTTATGTTGTGGATGACAATCCTCCTCCCGAGATTTCTTCTTCGCTCCAGACTGCTTGGGACTCGGTCCTATCTGTGAATACCTACTGCAAGAGCCCTCTTGAAGTAAGATAGTACAGTTACGTAAGAACTTACTGTAACAGTAGATCTTCGAGAGAGGCTGTTGCAGGCATTACCATCCTGTCCACTCGTCCCCTAGAAGTTTCTTCTTTTCCATGGGGGCATATCCTCTTCTCGCTGCCTTGCCTCTTTAGGCCTTTGGTGGGAAAGAACTGGAAGGCGGATGTGGGGGACCATCCCTTTATACGGACGTCGTCTGATGCCGGTCACCTGACGTGGGGGTGGTCCCCCGCCAGAGACTGCTAGCTAGAAGTTTTTCCATGGGGTCCTGACACCTGGCGGCTTAGTCCTATCTGTGACTACCTACTGCAAGAGCCTCTCTTGAAGATCTACTGTTACGGTAAGTTCTTACATAACTGTACTTTATTTTGTGTGTGACTTTTGTAATGCACACCGTAATTCAGTAAACTTTGACTTTGACTAGTAGCATGGGAACAGAGGGTTGGGATGGAGAGGAAGACTTGCTGCCATTGTAACATTTTACCAGAAGTACCTATATATCTAGACAGTCCAAAAGTCCCTAGACTGCTTTCTGTCCCTGATATCAGAAATAAGATGTTCAGTAAATTGCTAGCTCTGTTAAAACACATCTTCTTTATTTCAGATCTGTCCCTTTTACAGTTCAGTCCTCGCCAGAGTGATTCCTACTTGTCGTAGTGGCATAAGTCAGGAAGCATAGATAGACCAGAAGTTATAAAATTCATTAGTAGCATTTTTTCAGTATCATTAAAACAGAAAAAATAAAACTGTACATGGTAGTTCTTCATAAAGGCAGTGCAAACAAAAAAATCCTCCAAGACTCTCCCTGGAAAAACGATGCTCCAGTTATATAAGATGTTTTTGCCTGATAGTTCAAACTCTGCATCCTGTTGTTCTATGTCTCCAATTTTTCACAAAATGTATAAAAATGTTGCCAGTTTCCTTAGCGAAGCCTACCTGAACAGCACCATCTAATCTTAAAAGGTGCACCAAAATAATACATTTTGTCCAAGAGCTGGTTTCCTGTTGACAGTTCTGTAAACAAGCTTATGGAGATCAAAATGCATCTGAAGGTAAACCCCTGTGTTCCAGATTATCTTTTCTAATAAATCCAAATAACTTTAAGCAGTCATTTCAACAATATAATTATATACATTTGCAAACAGTGGGATCCCAGTTCCACATAAAGATTTACATTAATTTTTTAACCATGGAGAAACAAGGGGAGAAAGAATAGAAACAGCACGTGAAGGAAGGGAGATAACGGGGAAATTGTGGGCCCATCAAAGTAGCCAATTCCTAGGTGACTCAAGAAAAATTTGATTGCGCAGTCAGACTGACAAAAGATAGACAAGTGGCAGAATGGGAGAGTACAAAATCGATCCTTTGTTTTAACTCTTTCTGCATAGCAAATGGGACAGGGTCTTACGCAACCCTGTCACACGCACCCCTCTTTAAGAGGGAATCTGCTTTTTTCCCCTTAAAAAAAAAAAGGTTTCCAGACGTCCTTTTATTTCTGTTTTAACATTACCTTATAACATTTACAGTTCTTTGCATATGCAGTATCCCTTTTTTCATAAGATATTTTATAGCAAACGTTTCAGTTCAGCACACGCATTTTTTTCTAGCCTTCTGAATTCTCAATTTCTGAACCATATCTTGACAGAAAATCAGCATTGACATTCTTTTTTCTGAATGTGTGCATCACTTTGAATGGAACTGGCTGTGTTGCCAGATACCACCTTGTGATTATGGGATTTTTATCTGTCATTTGATTAAAGCAGTAGAATTCACTAGCAGAAAAAAAATTTTTTTTAGTAATAATGTATTCCTGGAATAAAACACCAAAATATCCATTATTCTTTTCATCCCTGAACTGAGATATGAAGTTTTTAGAAGTAAGTGCTCTCTTGCCATCCCAACTGTGAATTAAACAAACATCTTGGTGTTGTGATATCCTGTTTACCATCAGAAATGTGTGCTAGAACACTCCTAATGCAGCCATAGTATGAATCCAGTATAGAAAGTCTAAACATAACTTCAAGGGAAGGGATTTTGTGGTGGCTTTCCTTACTGACTTGTGTCATTAATTATGAAAATTGATGATAAAAGCTGTTTTAAAAACATCTGAGAGACATAAATATACTGCTAATGTATATTATTATGCCAGAAATATATTATTGCTAGAATATTATATGATGGCATTTTTCGCTGACTAACAAATACTGCTGCCAACAGAGGGAATTGTGATCAAAGTACAAAGTCATCTTATAGCAGATAAAACTTAAGGGACTCCATTACCCATTTCGCAGCAAGGCATACTTTTTCAATAGTCATGAAGTTTCCTACTGAGATACAGAATGGGATATTGCTTCCCATCCATACTTTGACTCAGGACTATACCTAGGCTTACCTCTGATGCATCTGTATGTAACAGAAAGTGTTTATCAAAGTCTGGACTTCTTAAAACAGGTGCTGAACATAATGCAGCCTTTGTGGCCCGAAAAGCCTCATCCCACTCTGGGGCTAAATCTCTGGTAGTAAGAAGGCAGACCTAAAAAAGATCCGACATGTTTCTTTGTTTTCAGAGCATGACTGTTAGCTATAGCTTCTGTCTTGGAAATCTCTGGCGTTACTTCTCCATTTCCCAAAATATAACCAAATATCTTGTTTCCTGCATTCTAATGCACTCTTGATGGGGATAATGGTCAGACCTGCATTTTTGATAAATTGGATAACTGCTCGTAGGTATTAAGGGGGCTTTTCTAGTCTGAACTGTACACCATGACATCATCCAGGTTAGCAGCACAGTAACCAGTGCAAGGGGCTAGAATTACATCCATGTACAACTGGAATGTAAGGGGTGCGCTGTGTAAACCAAACAGCATGGTGGTGAATTGATAGAATCCGGCTGGAGTGGAACATATAGTTTTGTCTCTGGAATCTTTAGTTAGGGGAATTTGTCAGCAACCCTTGGTGAGATCAAGGGTACTGTTGTACTTGGCACTTCCCAATCTGTCCATGAACTCATCTGTCCTGAGCATAGGATAGCTGTCAAATATGGACACTTTGAGTTTCCTAAAATCAAGGCAGATTCCTACACCCCTTTCTTTTTTATTTGCAGTCACCATTGATGATGACCAAGAACTTCTCGGTTCTTCAGTGATATTCAGCTATTTCATTTTTTGTATTTCCTTAACCACATCTTTTCTTAACTGCTCTGGTAGTCTGTATGGCTACTGTCTGACAGGGCGAGCATTCTCTGTCACCATTATGTATTTGATCCTTCTTGCTTAGCCTGGCGGGCACTGTAATAAAAGTACTTTATTTTTTGTGTGTATTTATTTATGTTTGATAAAAAGCAAAACCTTATAAACAATAAGCATGGAGAGGTATACGTATACAGAATGAAATAACATCATACATACAGGACACAAAAGTGATACCCTCCCAAGTGTTACATCCGGGGAGTACCCATATCATACAAAACATTATTACAAGGCTTCTAACAGCTCAGAGCCCTTCCGGGATACAAACGCATAGAATAATTAAAGTCAGTAACCATACTAATGATCGTGGCTAAATGCCTATATGTATCCCATTAAGACACTTTTATAGTAAAACACTATAGCAGGATATTACCCCAGAACCCATTCTACAAATAGTACAGTGTTTAACAGTCAAAACTATCGACATGTCATGCAAGCTGTATCTAAACTAGTTATATCACTAAACCGTGCATTGCAAGATAACCCCAGAAAGTAAAACCTGTCCACGTTCAGTATAACTAAAGAAACTGCTGAACTATGAAGTCCATTAAAAGTCCTGTAACAGAATGAAAATATACATTTGAACATTTAACCTCACCATGCCAAAAAGGTGCCATTACCCCACTGCTCAATGTATACAGACAAAGACCCCAAAACAATACATTGATAATACCATAGTCCACAAGCTAGTCTACTAGGATTCCACGTTAAGAAAAATTAAACTTCACTAAACTTGCTGGCATCCCAGGCATTCTTTAAATATGGTCGCAATTGATGGCATATGTGGGGGGGCCCATCATCAGTAGTAACCTGAGCAAAAAAAAACCCCCACAGTAGTCCAAATTAAGCCAACAGTGTTAGGCAGTTCCATCTGTACTCACAAACCGATACTCAGCAGAGACCCTGCAGGATTTACTCATCTCTCCCCTCTTCTTCCTCTGTGGAATCACCTGCCGTCCCCTCCATGTCCACTTCAACCCTGATGACTAGTTTGAAAGCGTCATTCGGATCAGTGAACATGTAATTGCTCCCATTCCATACAGTTTTAAGTTTTGCAGGAAAGAGAAGTCGATGTATTTTTAGCCCTCAGAGAGTAGAGTGCACCTGATCAAAGGCCTTCCGTCTCTGCTTCGTAGAGAAGGAGAGGTCTGGGAACGCCGAGAGTTCTGCTTCTCCATATCTCAAGTGTCTTCTCCGTCTGGCCATGTGCAAAATACGATCATGGATTCCCACTCCACTGCAGACACCAGAAAAGTCCGAGGTCCCACGTTATCGCCAGCAGTCCTTCGTGGTGTAATGCGATAAGCTTTCTCCAGAGTTAGAATAGGATCCTACCTTGACAGACCCAAGAGCTGCGGCAGGAATATTTGAACAAAATTCAAGGGATCATCGCCCTCCGCTTATTCTGGGAGCCCGACAGTTCGAACATTGCATTCCCTGGCCTGATTTTCTACATGTTCCAGCCGCATCCGTAATAGAGAGTTCTCCTTTTTGAGCTTAAGCACTGCCTCATATGATTTACTAGCAGATCCTTCTGTCCGCTGCATATTCTGTTCAAGAACATCAACCCGCGTCTTGAGGGAACTGACCTGGGGAATCAAGGTATCTAATTTTTTTGTCCATGTCTTGCACTGTTTTGACAAGCTGCATAAGGGTCACGTGAACTGTAGTTAGGAAGACCTCGATGCCATTGCCACTGCCACCCAAGGCTCTGTCTTGTTGCGCAGGCTGACTGCCTCGTGGCTGAGACATCTTAGGCTTGAAAAAGTCCGTGGGAGCTGCTGAATTCTTGGATTTCCCCATTGGAACTTGTAAGTCACCAAAATAAAGTAAATACAGCAAAACTAAGTTGAAAGCACAGCCTAAAGCAACAATTTAAACACTTAATTACACCGCTCCCAGAGCTCTGTGTAAGTGCGACCGCTCTGTTCAGCTGCCATGCCACGCCCCCAAAAGTACTTTTAAATGTCTTTACTAAGTTATGAATTTCTGTGGTTTGTTCTGTGGGTAGGAAAAATATCACCTTTACAGCATCAGAAGTGTGTTCCAGACCATCATGAGCTATATTAATACCTTCTTTAGCAGTTTCTGATAATACTGACAAAGCAACCTTTCGTGTTTTTTTTAACTCACTTCTTCAAAAGGTTAGCATAGTATATCTGGGTAGTGTTTTTCCTATCAGGGGCTCACTTTCATAGTTAACTGTATCAGCACATCTAACCACTTTATAAGGCCCTTGCCATTTCATTACCAGTTTGTTTTCTTTAGTGGGTAACAGTAACAAGACATTTTCACCTGGCTCAAAAATGTTTTCTTTCACCCTGTGGTCATAATACACCTTCTGCTGTTATTGGGTTTCTTCCGGAATACTGTGGGCAATTTCAACATATTTTGCCAGTTTCTTTCTCAGTGCACACATATAAGACGTAATAGATTCTTTCTGAGCAGGGTAATATTCCCATGTTTCTTTTATTACATCTTGTTGCCCTCTAGGTTGTCTACTGTACATCGTTTCAAAGGGTGAAAAACATGTTGATGCTTGTGGTGCTTCTTTGTAAGCAAAAACCAGGTAAGGTAAGTATTGGTCCCAGTCGTTCCCTTCATCTTTCACAAACCTTTTTAATGTGTGTTTTAGGGTTTGATTTAGACGCTCAACAAGACTGTCTATTTGAGTGTGATAAGGGGAGGTCCTTATGACAGTGTTGCCTATCAGTCGGTACAGCTCCTTCAACAATGCAGCACCAAAATTACTACCCTGATCGATAATAATCTGTTTAAGTATGCCCACCCTGCTGAAAATTTTGGTAAGCTTTGCTGGCAGTTTTGGGGCTGTGGCAGTATGCACTGGCATTGCCTCTGGGTATCGAGTAGCAAAGTCACATACAACCAGAATTAGTCATTTACAATTACTCTCTTTACTTTTGTCTGAGGGGCCAACCACATCCATTGCAATTCTCTCAAAAAGCACATCTGTCAAGGGTAGGGGCACTGGGACACCTTGTCTTTCTTTAGTCACTGGGGCTACTTTGACATTCAGCACAAGAACTGTAATAGGTAGCAACATCCTCATGAATCCTAGCCCAGTAAAATCTGTACAACAATCTGGCAAGTACCCCCACGGCCTCTGGAGGCAAGAGCAATCTATCTTGAGCATAAAGGCATACCATTCCCAAGAAGGTTCTGCCCCTGCGCCAAGCAGTCCCTGGCATACAGTGGTGCCCCATCCCCAGTCCAGACACTTCATGGCATCCAGTGGCATTCCCCTTCTTCACTCTGCCCAAATGGAGTCAGTTCCTGGTGCCCATTGGCACGCCCTAGCTTACCCTGCTCTGTGCTGAGCTCCCTGGCAACCAAGGGCACCTCATTCCTCACCCTACTCATGTAACAAGCAGTTCCTGATATCCAGTGGCACCCCATCTCTTATCCTGCCTGAATCCAAGCATTTCTGGCATCAGGCAGTCCCCAAAACAATGGCAGCCAGTAAAACTCTCTGGCCATCTCCGCAGCCAACTGCCATCTGGAAAATGTAATCAAAAGCTCACAGGTTCAGAAAAACATAATCAAAGGTTTGTGATTCCATTTTCCAGGTGATGCTTGGCTGTGGAGAGAACTCTTCACCAACCACTGTCTGGGGATTCCTCTTTGGTGGCCACAGAGATGCGGTCACTGTGCTGCTGAAGAGGGGGTGTTGAGGTAGCGTGTGCAGCCGGGGATGTGCTCTCGATGACCACATTGTTTTTTGTTTTTTTTAAAGATTTCTCAGACAGCGGGGTGCCACAGGGGATGGCCTTTCAGTGGGAGCATTTTTTTTTTTTTTTTTGACATGGGTGGGATTTCAGTGTTGGTGTATGGTTGGAGGGCAATTTGGCACCAGGGATTGGCTCCTGGTGACTGTATTGTGTTTTCTTGTAAATAAAGATTTATTTTACACCAAGGATGGGATCCAGGTGTCCAGAATAATGAAAAACTGACGCCAGGGATGGCATCCTGGTGTCTGAATACAGGATTTGGGAGTAACTTTCCATTGCAAAACTAGGGCAGTGAAAATGTGTTTGCAAGTTTTTAGAGGCTTATGGGACCACAGTTTTAGCAGTGGCACTAAAAACACCTTATTAAAAAGTTTATTTGATGTTCTGCATGCACGGTCGCTAGCACTTTATTCAGTTTATAGCATCTTTATTGTTGTGTTTGCTTGCATAACAAGAAGACACATTTGCACTTTGTAGGTGTGTCAGCCTTGTCAGCCATTAAACGATGTGGAAAACTGCTCCAACTTTTCTTCAGCCAGTGGTTTGTAGTGTGTGCCTGTCTTAGTTTAAATACAAACATGTGACCCTTTTCATATGTTGCCGCCCACCAACGGTTTCCTGTTTGTACTTAGAAGATGCAATTTTTCAGCGCAGCTGCCAGTTTCCTCTTCCATTATGCTTGTAGACACACCACTCACTTAACTCTTTTGAAGCTCCCTGCACCCCAGCTCCACACACACTCCTGCCTTATCTACACAAAGTTGTTACTGTAGCAGTTAGCAACTATTTACTCTGGAGAGGGGTGGGGAGGAGGAGGAGGAGAGAGACTATAGCAAAAGTGTTGTTGTTGCTGACAAGATTTTTTTTTTCTTTCTAATTGCTAGTATGTTGTGTGGGTTACTGTTGCATGTTCCATCTGAGGATGTTTCATGTCACTGGAATGTAAACAGCAGGGATAAAAGATAAACATTTAATGTATTGTACTATTTGCACCTTATTTTATTGCCTGCTGCCCCCCCCCGGACACATGTGGAAACAAGCTGTTACCAGCTCAGTATGTCTTTTCTGGTAAAACTTTTGAAATAAATAAGTGCATAAATAATTAAAATAAACAGTTTTTATTTATTTATTTATTGAAAATGTTTCACCAGGAAAGGTACACTGAGCAAAAAGATGCTCGTCTGATGGTTCGAGCTGGGGGGAGGGGTTACAGAGGAGGCAGGTATGCATACAACAGTTGAATTTAGAGGTAGAACAATACAGATAGTGTACATATTTGGGTGGGATTGCATTTGAACTTTGTTACATACATTTGAACTTGTTACATAGGGAGAACAGTACAGTACATGACCTTCAAAGACGAGGTATACATTTCATGGGTAGGCAACAATTGTAATACATGATTACTTAAGTGCCAGTAACAGGACTTGAGCTGAGCGAGATGCACCAAGTTGACAGTAGGAGTTGGAGAGTGAAGATAGAGGGTAGGGGAGGAGTGGATTAAAAGACGCTAGGTGTTAGGGGGGTGGTTTAGGTGGGGTGGGGGGGGGAGGGAGAGGGGAGTTGGTTGCTGTGAGTAAGGCTGAAGACTAAGAGTAGGTTATGTAGGAAGGAGGGAGGGAAGTGACATATTAGGAGTGAAAAGCATGAATTAGAGAGAGAGTGAGAGAGTTTCTGCTTTAGTCAACAGGCTGAAGAAGAAACAAACGGGTTCTAAAAAGTCCAAGAAATCAAGCCAGTGGCAGCAGCTTTACTCCTTATTCTCTCCCCTTCCCCACCTGTCCTGGAGCCAGTTACACCCTGCCTGCTATGCTCACATCCCTCAGCAGGATCCAGTCACCTGACCACCACCTGATGGCATTCCTTCTCACACCACACACTTCAGTACCACTTGTTAAAGGGAAACAGTGGAAAAGGCACAGCTTTACACAGGCACTACAAAAATGCCTGATTAGTGCTTTCAGACAGTACATTTTTTTTAACAAATTACTCTAATTGATTTTTTAGTGATTTAAACTGTGGCCTTCAGCTTTCACTTTCTATTGCTGGCAGCCACCATTTCATGAATAGCAGAGATCTTCCTGAGTTCACTTTATGCTAATATGTCCTTCCAACCAATAGCTGAGGTGAAACAGGCATATTAGCATACAGTGAGTTCAGGAAGATCATTGCTGCTTCCAGCAACAGGAAGTGGAAGTTGTGGGTAGCTGTTCTAAATCATTAAATAAAGTTGTTACTGTCTGAAAGCACTAATTGAGAGTTTCTGCAGTGTCCGAGGAAAGCTTTGACTTTTCCATTGTTTCCCTTTAACATTTATGTTTTTACCTTACTACCCCTACCTATTGCACTACTAGCACATGCAAGCATATGCTAAGGCATTGACCAGTGCCTGTTCATTTTTGTTTCTGTACACTAAAAGCACCACTTCTGGGTCAGAATCAAATGCACCTGCAAGTTTCATGTATGAAATCACAGCTTTTTTTTTGTTACTGGCGAGCAAATAAAAATCTTAAAACTAATAATTTCCATATTGTCTTATTTTTAAAACTACGGAACAGAATAGCACTGAATGTGAATGATCTAGATATCCTACAGTGAAGGTTTTGCATGCGAATTTTAGGTTTCTGTGTCAAAAGGCAGCCTAGAAAGGAGGCAAAAATCACAGTTTAAAGCAGTTTCCTGTTTTCCGCAAAACAGTGAAAGTTGGCATCAGTAGGATATTATTGTAACATTCCCCCACCACCAAAAAAATTAATTTCAGAGCATTTCCATTCTTTATTAATACATCTGTGTGAAAGTGTGATTTATTCCACTTTTGTGCAGAAAATACTATACGACGTGTATAAAAATAGACGTTATCTTATTGTTCTCTACAAGTAGTGCATCTTCATGTTACAGAATCTATCATGTCAAATAATCAAAATATTTGTTGTGTGATTTACTTATTTTTGTAAAATTAAAATGTTTAGAAAAATATAAAAGGTTTCTTTACTGCCACTTCTGTTCACAGAAGTTCCTTTTTTGTTGGTGGATGGGGTGCAAGCATTGTCTGTTTATGTTCATCTACATGTCCCCAACCAAGGTTGCTTGTTAGAAGTTTCAAGGTGACAAACCAAAAAGCATGCTACCTTAATAGCAACTTAAAGGCCCACTAAGTCATTTTCAGTCTCATGAATCCTGTGTTCCTTCTTGTTTGCAGCATATTAAAGTGAGAGCATAACTTGCATTGAATATAGATATACAATACAAGTTAAGTTCAGGTTATAAAATGCCATTAAGAGATATTACACACATACACGTAAATGAATTGTACTCACAGGAAATGAACAGGATTCTTAATGCATATTAATTGTAGAGTTATGTTTCAAAGCAGCCAGTTCACATTGAATTTTCTAATATTCCTAGGATTGCAAGTTGCAAAGATTTTGTATATGGCATAACTGTATTTTGCTTTTTAATTATAAATTAAGACAGCATTTCATGTTATGGCAAAAATGCTGACCTACTGTATGCCTTTTTGCTCTATTTTATCTGTCTGTTGCCCTTCTACTCCTGTCTAGTAAGATAGCTGGTTTTCCCTCTTTTTAGTCTGCTGTAGCACTTTTATTGTATTTAGAAAAGGAGTGCTCCTTACAATATGGCTATCTTCTGGTTTTAATAATTGTTTTCAACTGTGTATGAGCATGCATTGTTCTGTATGGTCAGGGAGCAGTGTCTGTTGCATGCTTGTCCATCTGAGTTGCAGAGTGATGTTAAGCAGTAGGTGTTCAAATACAAATGAGAATACTGATCTAAAACTAGAGAGAGTCTTATTAACAAGGAGCACTTTTAACATTATTTAAAATGTAAAAGGAAATGGTAAAGGAGACTTGGAATTCTTTTGTGGGGAGCATATATTACAAGTCAGGAGATGAAAACTTAATTTAAAATGGAACAAAAAAGTATAGGTACAAAATGTCTACATGCATTGCTGCTTTAAATTTAGGGAGGACTGATTTTATATATTAATGATCCACATGAAATAGTATGCAGTGTTCCAAGTATTCCATCAAGTGAATGTCTTCTGATTTTGTGTTTTCTAGCAAAAATTAGCCAATGGCAGCAAGAACCCAAGGACAAAGTGATATCCCTGTTGATAACTCACCTGCCTTTACTGAAGCCAGGAAACAACAAAGCAAAAGTGGAGTACATGAAACTGTTACCGAAGATCCTGGCTCATTCCATTGAACACAACGAACATATAGAGGAGAGCAGACAGCTCCTGTCATATGCATTGATCCACCCTGCCACCTCACTGGAGGATAGAAGTGCACTAGCAATGTGGCTCAACCACTTAGAAGATCGCACATCAGGTAGTTATGGCAGCCAAAGCAGAAGCCGGTCTGATTCAGTGGACTTTGGACAGACGCATTACTATCACCAAAGACAAAACTCGGATGATAAGCCCAATGGGTGGCAGACTCCTCGGGATTCTGGGATATGTATCAGTGCTCCTAACTGGCTAGACAAAAACCTGGGATGTGAGAATGGCCATTTGCCCCTCTATTCTTCTTCCTCTGTACCTGCAACAATCAATACAATTGGAACTAACACAAACACAAGTAAGTACCACAATCACATTGTCATGATACGAGTCCGCTGCTAAGCACTGCACATTTTGGGGGGAAAGTGTCAACTTTTAGGTATACAAAATCACACATACCCAGTAATGCAGACAAGGCACACTGATGAGTCCTGAGAAGGACGAAACATGTATCTGTGTCTTATGTTGCCAGCCTTTGCAGATTGTGCGAGAGTCCATTTGGTACCATGCATTCCTGGTTAAAAAAGAACCAGTCTGAATGTTCCTGTTGATTTGCATATACATCCCATGGTGCTTAGCATTATTGGGATATATGTGATTTACGTATTTGTTTGAAACCTGTTTTTGTTACCAATGCGCTTTTTGAGTAACTCTTGCCTCAGTGCTTTTGTGCTGAGGTTCTTTGTCTTTCTTAACATTTAGGTATGGCACTTTAGATGTGATCAGTTTTAGATTAGTTATGGATCTTCATTCTTGGTACTTACAATTAACCAAGACACAGGCATTTTTGTCCGTATTTGAGAGTAAAATACAGGGTCTTTAAAAACATATTGTTACTATGGTAATGTTTTTATTTACATATCTCATTAGATTAAACTTCAAGTTGTTTTCCCTTTTTATAATTGACTTTGAATTATTGTCAGAATGTTTTGTGTTCTGATTGTCCAGTAAATTGTTCCCGGCAAATGTTGCTTCATCAAAACACTTTAAAGTTCAATTCCTTATTGGCATGCATTTGGTACAGTGCTTTTAATGTTGAACAGTGTAAAATGGTAATTGTCCAAGTTGAAATTTGAAATGATGTTGCCTTGGGTGATGTGATAAAAATATGATAAAGATATATCTCTGAGGAACTGACACATTCAAACACCATGAAGTCTTGCTATATTATGACAATTAGCAGTTAGCCACAGCACTTGTACTGCCCCGGAGAGGAAGGAGTTAACTCCAGGCTGACTGGAGTTCAAGCGCGAGCGCTTTGCTGAAAGCTCTATCTGGCTAGTTTCAAACTGAAACTGTCAGATTCTTACTCCGCTCACTGAACAGTCGCCCGGAGATCTGCTCCTTCAGCTCGGTTCATTTCGGTTCAAAGCAGGTGTTTTCGGTTCATTTTAACCGCAGTAGTATTTATTTTACCGCATTTGGTTCAAAAGCTCTATCTGGTAAACCGTAAGTACAGGATTTTAAAGTCTGTGTGGAAATTAATTATCGGTTCGGTTTTGAACCGACGGGTTTGCTAAAAACAATTTTAAATAATAGCTTGGGCTTTTAGAGTGCGGTTCCAGTTCTTATCGGTTCTAAAACCTATCTCTTAAATTGGGTTTCAAATACCCGTGACACAGTTAGGAACCGATAAGGGTGTCTTGCTACAACACTGCCATAAAAGGGCAAGTTTTGGATAGGCTGGCATTATGTCTGAGAAACCCAAAAGAAAACGGGCCACTGGGTTTCAACACTGTGATGTTTGTGGGAAGCCTTTTGCCAAGGCTGACCCACACCACATGTGTTTATTGTCTGGGCTGACCACCTCCTGTCAGACTGCCAGGTGTGTAAGAATTTCCTGCAGCCACCCTGGAGAAAAGATTGGGCCGCTTCAGGGAACGAGAGGCCAAAAGTCCGCTGACCGATGGCCAGCCCGGTCCAGCACCCACTGGACCAGAGGGAGTGCCCTCTGACCAGGGCGAGACTTTCTCGGCAAAGGAAGGCTGGTTCTGAGAACCAGTCCCAGTAAAAATCTAAGAAATCAGCAGGTCTGGAGTGCAAGATTGCCTCTCCAACTGCTGCAGAGATAGCTAAAGCCGTACAGATTGTCCAGTCACTGTCTCAGGGACCGGCCGAACCACCAACAGCTGGCAAAAGGTTGGTTCATTCGGTTCCAGTGGTTCAAGAGTATGATGTTGAGGAATTTTATGAACCACAGGAGGGGGAGGAAGATTTTGATAATTACGTATGTGGCTGGGAGGGTCTGGACGTGCCCATTGAACCGGACATTTCTCCAGACAGACCCTTAGAATCTCCCCCCTATGCTGTCTGAGTCCCCTTCTCATTTTATGTTTTACAAAAAGGTTGCAGAAACCCTCCAGCTTCCCTTGGAAGAGGCTGTGGATGAGCAAGAGGAGCCTGATTATGTTGAGATGATGGATATCCCAGAGTCTAGGAGGTTGTCTATTCCTTTGCATAAGTCATTTAGGAAGCAAACAACAAAAATTTTAAAATCATCATTCTGTCCCTCCTGTAGATAAAAAAATGGACAGAAGGTATACTTTATCAGGCCCTGATACAGACTTCCTCACTGAGCAGTGTAGTCATGTAGGTGTGGTACAAGCTGCAGCCTCAGACAGGTATATCCCCTGGCCTCACATCCTCCTGATAAGGATTCCAGGAAGATTGATGCCATGGTGAAAAACAGTATATGGCAGCTTCTTTGGGACTCAGGCAGGCAAATTATATGGCTTATGTGGCTAGATATCAGAAATCTAGATGGGATACAGTGTTGCAGTTAGCCAAGTAGGCCCATGGCCAGCTGGCTAGTGAATTGGAACAGGTGGCTGCTGATGGCATTGAAGCCTCTAAAGTTCAATTTCATACTGCTGTAGACGTTAATGATGTTTCCTCTAGGGTCATGGCCACTTCTGTAGCTTCTCGTGGTTGGCATGGCTCAGGTGCACTAATCTGTCACAGGATACTCAGTCAAAGGCTATGGATTTTCCTGTGGTGGGAAATTCTCTGTTTGGAGAGCAAACGGAAAATTATATGAAAAAGATGGATGAATACAGAACTACCTACAAAAGTGCCCAGGCCAAGGAGCGGCATGCCACTCCACAGAGGCACACTCCCAGAGGTAGGGGCAGGCCTTTCCACAGGCCTTTTTATCAATCCCAAGCCTCCTCTGCTTTTGCACAGAGGGTTTTTTTCAGAGGCAGAGGTAGGCGGGGCGCAGGTAAACCGTCCCCCACCCCTCAGCCTAAGGCTACTGCCAAGCAGGCACCCTGATGGGGTGCCCAGGGCCGATTCTCCTGTACCAGTTGGAGGCAGGTTGGCTTATTTCAGCCAGAACTGGGTGTCCCTAACTTCGGACAAATGGGTTCTGGAGTAGTTGGGGGTCTGGTTCTCAGCTTCAAACAGTTTCCAAAGATGAGAACCAGACATTTCCCACCTGCAAGCCCTTTAGAGGCCCTTGCTTTGGAAGCAGAGGTCTCTTCCCTCCTAGACTGCAAGCAGTGGAAGGGGTTCCTCCTTGTCACCAGGGCAAGGGGCTGTACTCCAGATACTTTCTTACCCCAAAAAAGACAGGAGAATGGCGGCCCATTCTAGACTTAAGGTACCTGAACAAGCATCTTTTGAAACCAAAGTTCAAAATGTTAACTCTGGCAATGATTTTGCCTCCCTCAGGCCAGGGACTGGCTAGCCTCCCTGGACCTCAAGGATGCCTGTTTTCATGTCCTGATCAGGCCTTCTCACGAAAATATCTCAGGTTGAACTGCCCCTCAGGTCACTACCAGTTCAGAGCAATGCCCTTCGGTCTTACCTCTTCTCCAAGGGTATTCACAAAATGTCTAGCTGTGGTAGTGGCTCATTTAAGAAGGCAAGGGGTTGCTGTGTTTCCCTACCTGGATGACTGGCTCATTGTGGGTCAGTCCCCAGATCAGGTAAAATCCCACTTGCAAGTCACCCAGCAGCTTCTCACTTCCCTGGGATTCCTACTGAATTTACCAAAGTCAGTTCTAGAACCAGTTCAGGTACTAACTTTCATAGGTGCAGAATTGGACACAAAGTTGGCCAGGGCATTTCTGCCCTCGGAAAAGGTAGAGAAGCTGATTGCCCTGGCATCCTCTTTCACCCTCCGGGTCTCTCGACCAGCAAGGCACTTTGTGCAACTTCTAGGCACATGGCTGCCTCCACAGCTGTAGTGCAAGGAGCAAGATTCCAGATGAGAGACATTCAGTTTCATTTGAGGCCTATTGGTCCCAAAGGAGGGACCCCTTACCAAATTGGTCCCAGTGACCCCAACTCTGATTCTAGCTCTTCAGTGGTGGCAGGATCAGAGCAATCTAAGACAAGGGGTCCCTTCATTCCCATTTCTCATCTCCTCACCCTCACCACGGATGCCTCCTTGCTGGGGTGGCGCACTGGGTGACCTTTCCACTCAGGGAGTGTGGTCCCCCAGAATCTCTGCTCCACATCAACCTATTGGAACTCAGAGCTGTCTTTTAGCTCTTCAGGTTTTCTGCATCTGTCCAGAACAAAGTAGTTCAGGTCAGGACAGACAATACCACAACAATGTGGTACATCAACAAGCAGGGGGCACTCGGTCATCAGCCTTGTGCATGAAGCAATGAAGTTGTGGTCTCTGGCTTACTCCTGAACACCTCCCTAGTAGCAGTTCACCTTCCAGGGAAGGACAATGTCTAAGCGGATGCCCTCAGCAGGATTTCTCAGGGTCATCACGAATGGTCTTTGAATCCCCTAGTGCTGGGGTCAGTCTTTGCCAGATGGGGCACTCCTCAGATAGATCTTTTCGCAGCCCCAGACAACCACCAACTTCCTCTGTTCTGTTGCAGGCCTCCAGTAATGGGCTCAGTCCACCTGGACGCCTTTCTGTTGGATTGGGAAGGGAAGTTCCTGTATGCCTTTCCGCCCTTCCCCCTTCTCTTCAGGGTGTTAGTAAAAATCAGATCCCAGCCCTGCAAAGTGATTCTGATTGCACTAGACTGGGCCAGGCAACCCTGGTACCCACTGCTTCTGTCCCTGACAGTCCACCCTCCCCTGGACCTTCCCAGGGTCCACAACCTGCTGACTTGTGCCCAGGGGAGAGTTTGGTATCGGACCTCAATCCCTCCACCTCAAGGCTTGGCTCTTGAGGAGTTAGAATTTGCTGATTTACACCTTCTTAAGGTGTCCTTGATATTTTAAAGGCCTCTAGGAAGCCTTCCACTAGGGCCACTTATAATTCCAAATGGAAGAGGTTCTCCATCTGGTGTTCTGGGAAGCAAATTGTCCCAGAATCTGCTGATTTGCCCATTTTGCTGGACTACTTGGTCCATCTTAATTCCTTAGGCCTCAGGCAGCTACCTTAAAGGTTCATCTGGCAGCTGTCTCTGCTTATATCAGCAGGAAAGCCTGCCTCCTTTCTTCTCACCCTGTGTTTTCCAAGTTTTTAAGGGGTTACTTCACTAATAACCCTCCTTTTGGGACCCAGCCCCTGCCTGGGACCTTAATGTTTCATTGCTCAGTTAATGCAACCCCTCTTTGAACCTCTGTCTTCAGCAGACCTTAAGTTCCTAACTTGGAAAAACTGTTTTCCTAGTGGCCATCACTTCAGACGATAAGTGAGTTACAAGCCCTGTCAGTGGAAAAGGATTTTATTTCTTTTCACAGAGATAAGGTAGTCCTCAGGACTAACAGAAGTTTTTACCTAAAGTGGTTTCAGATTTCCATCTTAACCAATCCATCTCCTTCCAGTATTTTTCACTGAGCATTCTTCCTCGGGTGAGAGGAGATTGCACAGTTTGACGACAAAGAGCTTTAAGCTACTATTTGGAACGCACCAAGGGTCACAGGTTCGAATCCCTCCAACTCTTCCTTACCTATGGCGAGGTTGGCAAAGGGAAACCTGCCACTAAGAGGACAATTGCCAGGTGGATTGTCTCTTGTATCCAATTTTGCTACCAAAAACTAGGTAGAGAACCCCCCTCAGGACTGAGGGCCCATTCCACCAGGGGTACAGCTGCATCTCTAGCGGCTGCTAGAGATATTCCCATTCTGGAAATCTGTCAAGCTGCTACCTGGAAACAGTTCACACCTTCTACTAAGCATCTCTGAATGTCCAGTCCAGGAGAGATGCTTGGTTTGGCACAGCCGTGTTTCAGAGCTTATTTCCTAAGTAGGTTCTGGCCTCCTCCATGGAGGTACTGCTGTGTAATCTGCTAATTGTCATAATATAGCAAGACTTCATGGTGTTTGAAGAAAAAATTACTCACCTTGGTAATTGCTTTTCTTCTCATGGAGTCTTGCTATATTATGACCACCCCCCCAACCTGCCCCTCTCAGAACTTCTACTTGGGTAAGGGGTTGGCAAATTAGTGCAAGCACTGTGTCATGCCGTTATAGCTCTTTTTCCCTTTTCCCCTTTTCTTTAGGATTAGGAAAACTAGGTATTTCTGTTTTTGGTTGTGTTTTGGCCCCCTCCTGGACTTCTGTCTTTTGGGGAGGGGGGGCCTAATAGTGCTTGTTAGGGGTGATATTGCTGTTGTTGTTGTTTCTGTTATTGTTATTCTACTAGTAGGTAGCCATTTGGCTAGTGTAGGGTTTTTTCCACACAGACTTTTGCTTAGTGTTGGCTCCGGAAAGATCTGACAGTTTCAGTTTGAAACTAGCCAGATAGAGCTTTCAGCAAAGCGCTCGCGCTTGGAACTCCAGTCAGCCTGGAGTTAACTCCTTCCTCTCCGGGGCAGTTCAAGTGCTGTGGCTAACTGCTAATTGTCATAATATAGCAAGACTCCATGAGAAGAAAAGCAATTACCAAGGTGAGTAATTTTTTCCTTTTTTTTAATCATTATAGCTTTTTCACCCCCGTTGCCACCTCCTGCCTACTTGGCCACAGGGATACATACTGTTTTTTGCCATTTTTCTCCCTTTGTACCTGGGGTTCCAGCACGGTCGTACATGTGCATGGAGGCGCACACACACCCCATGGCGCCAGCTCAGCCCCTTCTGCCCCTCCGCAGGCAGGCACCGAGCTCCCCCACAGCTCAAACTGCCATCAGTCCTCCACTGGGTGGAAGCCAAGGGCTTGGGGAAACTCCGGATCCCTCCCTGGGAGAGGAGAGCCACCTTACGGAAGCTCAGTCATGCTCCACACCCCCTCCCAGCCAGCCCCTGTCAACCCAGGCTCGTTCCTCAACCCTGGTTGCTGGCGTGGCGCCAGGTGTGGCATCCAGCACCTCAACCCTCAGCTCCATGGGGGCCGGCCAGGAAATGACACATTTAAAAAAAAAAAAAAAAAAAAGATTTGTGTACATTGCCCCTGATTTTGCTTTGAGCGTTATTATGCTTGATCTCATATGAACGTAAGTATTTCTACCATTTTACTTTATTAATAATCTAAGCTCCATCCACTTCTGTATGGTTAGGTAGTTTAGTATGGACGTTTTTCAGGATGCTTTCCTGGTCCAACAGGTGGGGGAACCTACTAGAGAGGGGTGGATATTGGACGTTGTCCTAGCGGACAGTGATCAGATAAGGGGCCTGGAGGTGTGCAGTCCACTGGCGGGTGGTGACCATGCCATGGTCTGGTTTCTGCTGTATACAGAGGGTGAGGAAAACTGCACTAACGCAGAAGTGGTAGACTTCAGGGGAGCGGATTTCGTGGGCATGGGTAGGAGTCTAAGAGAGAGGTTGGACAAGATTAGGCCGGACATGGATGCTGGATGATTGTGGGAGACCATTAAAAAAGGGGTGCAGGAGGCTACTAAGTGCTGTACAAAATTAAGGCGAATGCATGGTAGAACCAGTAAGCCATGTTGGTGAACTAGGGAGGTGCAGGAGACAGTGAGGGAATAAAAGGCGACACACATTTTTAAATGCTCAAGGGGACAAGGGAGGCCGAGGAAGTGAAATATTGGCCAGAGGGTCACCAGAGTGGTGAGAGGAACCAAGGCAGACTGGGCAGACTGGATGGGCCTTGCGGTCCTTATCTGCCGTCAATTTCTATGTTTCTATGTAAGGCAGGGATGGAGCAAAACCTGGCTAGGGATATCCGGGGGATTCTATAGATATATGAGAGAGAAGCAGAAAGAGAGGACGGAGATCAATAGGATTAAAACTATGGGGGGATGGGCTCAGGAAGCAGGGGAACAGGCAGAGGTGCTAAATGAGTACTTTGCCTCAATCTTTGGAGATGGGGACTTGGGATCCCTACAGGCTGATGGGAGGGAAGAGCATTCAGCTAAGGTGAGAAGTCTGTCTGAGACCAGAGGATGGAATGAGGCTAGGGTACAGATAGGACCAGACCCAGAAGGGGTGAGGAGGTTGAATGAGGGGAAGGATCGGGGGGAAGAAATCACAGTGGATAGGGTGAGGGAGGCCCTTCGGAAGCTAAAGACTGATAAGGCGCCAGGGCCGGATGGGCTACACCTGAGGGTTGTGAAGGAGTTAGCGGAGGAGCTGGCAGCTCCACTGGCTGCACTCTTCAATACCTCTTTGCAGACAGAATGGGTGCCCCAAGACTGGCGGGTGGCTTATGTAGTGCCTATCCATAAGGGGGGGGTCTAGAGAGGAGGTGGGGAATTATAGGCCTGTCAGGCTAACATCTGTGGTAGGCAAAGTAATGGAGGGCTTTATCAAGAAGAGGATTGGGAGGCAGCTGGAATAGTTAGGGCATCAGGATGATAAACAGTATGGCATCGTTCTTTGGGGTGGGGGAGGATCGTGTCAGTCCAACCTTGTAGAGTTTTATGACTTGGACAGACATAGGCCGGTGGACATCCTATACCTAGTTTTCAGCAAGGCTTTCGATTCAGTACCACATAATGGGCTGATAAAAAAAAAAAAAAAAGCTGGGGGAGATGGGGGTGGGAGGGCAGGAGCTCAGTTGGGTTGAAAATTGGCTCTCGGGGCATTTACAGAGGGTAATGGTGGGTGGGATACTCTCCTCTCCCAGGAAGGTAATCAGTGGGGTCCCTCAAGGTTCAGTATTGGGCCACTCTTGTTCAATGCCTACATCTCGGATCTAGGGAGGGGGTTAGGAATAGGTTGAGTCTCTTTGCGGACAATTCAAAACTGGGAGCACTGGTGGATTGTGAAGAAGCGAGGGAGGCGGTCCAGGGGGATCTGGATACCCTGGAGGGGTGGTCAAGGAGGTGGGGACTGAAATGTAATGCCGGGAAATGTAAGGTACTTCATGTGGGGGCCAAAAATCTGGGCCATGAATACACCCGGGGGGGGGGGCGTCACACTGCAAGTCACAGTGGGAGAAAGGGATTTAGAAATGGTGATAAACGTCAAAATGAATAACTCTGAAAATTGTAGAACAACTGCAGCCAAAGCAAACAGGATACTGGGCTGAACAGCCAGGGGAATTACGTCCAGAAGGAGAGAGGTGATCCTTCCTCTATATAATGACTTTGTCAGGCTGCAGCTCGAGTACTGTGTACAGTTCTGAAGACCTCATCTGAAGAAGGACATAGCACTGGTGGAGAGGGTCCAGAGGAGAGCGACCAGGATGATTCAGGGCATGGAGGGGAAGCCTTATGAGGAGAGACTGGAAGAGCTTGGGCTTTACTCATTGGAGGAGAGGAAGGACAGGGGAGATATGATAGAGGTTTTCAGGTATGTAAAGGAATAACCAGGATTGGAACCAAGGGGCTGTTTAGGCTAAAGAAGGGGGCAACCAGGGCCATGAGTGGAAGCTGGGGGGAACTACAGGGGAGTTTAGGAAGCATTTTTCACTGAGAGGGTGGTGGAGCTGTGGAATGCTCTGCCTGGGAGGCTGGTGGAGGAGGGCAAGGTGGAGGGCCTCAAGAAGGGGTGGGACAGGTACAAGGGGAAACTGAAACTAAAGAAGACCCACTTGGGGGCTGGGGGGGGGTGGTAAGGCAAGCAGCCATTAGGTTGCTGGCTTTCGAGCAGACAAGACAGACCATTTAGTCTATTCTGCTGGCTTTTAGTATGTTAGTATCCCATTCTCAAGTTTCATTCATTCTTAAGTGTTTTGTTTATATGATACCCTTTGGTGAAGCTCATTTTGCTAATGCTCACTGAGGAAGCTGTTGGGCCATATAGTTAAATATGTATTGGGTTAGTGTTGTATTGTAAATCATGATTTTATTGTTTTTTAAGAATGTGTTTTATTGATTTTACAAATTTATAAACAGTATTCCATTTGAAAAAACATAAAATTGCATATAACAAATGGGACACACAGGCTCCTGTTTAGTTTAATATATTAGAATCATTATGTGATACCGCATGGAGGGGACTATATCTGTGTACTAATCTGGTAGGGTGTGTGTTCATACTAAGTGGTATGGGCTTCCTTAATGAGAACTTAGCACCTCACCCCCATAATGGGCACAGCCCACTGCTCATTCCAGGGTGGGAACCCTGAGTCTGCCATAAAACCCCAGTTTCCAGCCTAACCCGTCTTTTTTGTTGTGTTGTTCCCCTGTTCCTTGTTTCTGAATTCATGGGTAATGACAGTTCTGGTTGAGGATGCTTCTCAGTCCTGGCTCCAGTCCCTTAATCTTAACCAAAGTTGGTGTCTCGCTTGTGTACTTGAACTATGTGAAAACACATATTAACGGTAGCTCTGAGATCCTCATCCTTACTTCCTGTATCATATTTCAAGCAATTTTCCAACCTAACCCCTGCAAATATTAACTTCTACTAATCAGATGTTGTAAGTGGTGCAAAGTTATAAATACTTAGGAGTCTGGTTAGACGAAAGACGTAAATGGAATGTCCATATAGATAATCTGGGGAAACGATTGGGTAAACATTTGGGATTTCTACATAAGTATAGATCATGTATAGATAGAGAAACCAGAAAATATGTAGTGAACACCATGGTGTTACCTCTTTTTGATCATGGTGATGCCCTGTTTGAGGGAGCCTCGCGTACAGAATTGGCAAGACTTGAAGTCTTGCACCATAGGTTTGCCCGCTTCATACTTGACAGCCCACGCATGACACACAGCTGTGTTTTATTAGATAAACTGGATTGGCTAAAGCTAAAATGTTGGAGAAATTACAACATGACTATGCTTATGTAGTAATGTTGTAATAATCTTGTACCAGATATTCCTATTAAATGAATTATTGCATAGGAAGATCAAGCCAAGTCTTCGATCTGCTTCTGGTTTGGAATTTATTCCAAGAAAATGTAATCTTGAAATTGGTAGATCCCACTATTTTACCAGGGGTCCTAATTTATGGAATCTGCCCTCTCATCTTAGACCAGCAGAAGGTACAATCAGTAGAAGCAAAATTAGCAAATGGCTGATTAGTTAAGCAACGATATCAGTGCGTTGCTTATCTTGGAATGCTGGCTAGTATGATTACAGTGCACAGACTGTATTTTGTATAATTGTTGACTTGCATAACAAGGTGTTATTATATACAGTGAATGCCTTTACTTGTTTGTAATATTTTTCTTGTTAAATGTATTACATTTTGTAACTGTACCTGTTGCTGTAAAAGGACCTCATTGAAAATGAGCTTTGCTCAATTGAGTTTTCCTGTTACTATGAAATATGAATAACATTTTACCATACCATACCATATTCCAGTAGCATAGTGTGGAGTTACTAAGAAAACTTGGCCAAGGGTGTGGGATCTAGTAGATGCAAAGGGAGAGCATAGGGTAGCAAGAGGTGGGGTGGGAAAGGGGAGTGAGGGAATAGAAAAGGGATAGATAGAAAGTAGTGGAGGGAAAAAGGAGATGACCTGGAAGGAGGTAGGAGGAGGGTTTTTAGCTGTAGAGGAATAGCTGAGGTTTTAGGTAGAGATGTTGCAGATTTTAACTTCACCTGTGAAGTGCTGAAATTCGCATGCAGTCCCTTTAGCACAGTGTTGCCTGCATATATGTGGATGTACGAGAAGGCACAGGCCTTATGGCGGTCACTGAGAAAAATGGTTGAAAACAGGATAGAATCCAGGACAGAGCCCTGAAGAGCACCATAACTGATCAGGGAGGGGAGCTGGGTCTCTCCAGTGAAGGGTGATTGGGAATTCTCAGCTTGATAGGGGCTGAACCACTTTACCAAGAAGTCAGGAAGGCCAGCCTTGTGCAGTTGTCAAGGAGGATGGGGGTACACAACAGTGTTGATTGTGCTGGTCAGTTTAACAGAGATTACAGAAGTGATATGACCTTGGTTCATCCCCCTTGGGATGAAATCTGTAACCCTGAGGAAGGGGGAAACTGTGGGGTGGGCTTCATGGAAGCCAGACGGTGAAGGGCTAAGGAAGAGGGAGTCTGATACCTCAGCCGGTTTTATCCCTGTTTTGTATTTTGTTGTCCTGTAAAATACTGGGGTGAATTGTATACTTCTTAAATTACAGTGTACATTTTCTTGATTACATAATCTTTTATTCTGAATGTATTTATAATTCTTGGTATACAGTAAGTTAACATTTCTCGTGTGCTGAATTAGATTCAATATAACTATCTGTATGGAATGTCATTCTCGCTTGCTTCAAACAGGAATCCATCATTGAGATGCCTTACAAATGGCATCAGTCTGCAGGAGTTTGCTGTCCCAGGGATAGAACTGTATGCAAATTATGGCATGTAGAATACGAGTTCATACTCTGCACTGTGGTCAGAATCCCCCTCCTGTTCTAAGGTCAGATTTGTTTTTCTGTTGAAGAGAGCAGTTACGCCGAAGGCAACTTCAGTCTTCTGGTCAACAGCGTTTTTAATTTTACGTTTTTTGTTGTTTTAGTTTAGTAGTTAGTTTTTCCGAATACTGCCTTAGGGTGTTTATTTTAATAGTTTATTAAATTTTGTGGTTTCTCCAATTCCCAGTCTGTTCCCAGGAACTGGAAAAGACTGCTTGACAACACGGTTCTCACCTGAGGGAACTGATTACATTATGTATATAAAAAAAGTAATTGCTTGCATTTTATTAAAGATTTAAAGCAATTTTATTTTTCTGTTAAAAATATTTTGACTACAGTTTTTTGACTGGGAACCCTATATTTAAATTTATAGGTTCATACTAAGGTTAGGTGCAAGAGCAAGAAGGCAGAAGCCCATAAAGCTCTTATACTAATCCAGTACATAATAGGAGAGGTCATACCCATTACATATAAGACTATCCAATCTATTTTAAAAAATACTTTGTTTCACTGATGACAACATAGTGGTAGCCTGTTCCAAGGGCCAACAACTCTGACAGTAAAAAAATGTTTACGGCTAGACTTGACACAAGGTTTTCCTAACAATTGTAAGGGATGGCCCCTGATGTTACGACCACAGTTTTTAAATTCTAGACCCAGTTCACACAATAAATAAGGGTCTTGAATAATATCACACAGTAACATAAAATCACCACGAAGTCGACGTGTAGATAAGGGCATAAGTTTTAAAATGTCTCATCTGTTCTCATAAGGAACTGCAAATAACCCAGAAACTTTTTTGTATATATTTTCTTTAAACTCTTTCCAGTAACAGGCATTCAGATTTTTTATAAGGATTCCAAAGCTGTGAGGCATATTCTAAATGTGGTCTAACGTATGCATGAAACAAGGGCAACAATACTTCCTGTTTTCTAGATCTAATATTACGTGATATAGACCATATCACTTTATTAGATTTGTTAATAATATTGCGTACATGATTATTGTAGTTTAAGTTATCTGAAATATTGACACCCAAATCCCTTTCATCAGTTGTGGTCTCAAGTAATGTGCCATCCAAGTAATAGGGACTTTTTGAATTACTAGAACCCTAATGCATTACTTTGTATTTGGAGACATTCAGATTCATACCCCATTTCTTAACCCATGTTGTGATATGGTCTAGGTCCTTTTGAATGGCAACAACCTGATGATCAGAGGCACAAGGGCCACCTATTTTTGCGTCGTCGGCATATTTAATAGTAAATGAGGAACAGCCAGAAGTAAGGTCAGCAATAAATGCCTGGAACAGACAAGGGCCCAAGATTGGAACCCTGTGGCACCCCACTAGTCACACTACCCCTAGCTGAAATGCTCCCATTAATGGTCACTTGCTGAGAGCGATTATAAAGCCAGCTAATTATCCAATTGACTAGAAACTTATTTATATTGAGCTTGTGAAGTTTAGTAATTAAGGCCCAATGTGGCATGATGTCAAAAGCCTTTACTGAAATCAATATAATTAGTATCGCATGGAACATTTCTGTCTAATAATAAGCTGATATGTTCATAGAAACATATTAAATTTGTCTGACAACTTCTACCATTTTTGAAGCCATGTTGTTCTGCATCATGACAATCCAGGACTGGGGGGGGAAATTAAATCTTTAATTAAACTCTCTAATAATTTACAAATAGAAGAAGTTAGACTTATAGGCCTATAAATATCCCACTTATTTTTTGGCCCTTTTTGTAAATAGGGATGACATGGGCTTCTTTCCAGTCATAGGAAACAAAATTGGTGGCCAAAGAATATTCGAACATCAATTTTAAAGGAACTGTAATGACATCAACTAATAAAAATAATAAATGACCTGCTATATTATCTGGACCAGGACTATATTTTCCTTTCAATGTCAATATTTTACTTCTAATGGTGTCCAAAGAAAAATTTAAAGGTTCTGTCAGTGTTTTGCATGACTGATAGACCTAAAAAGATAACAGTACCTGTCCACAAGTTTTAAAAACTGTAAAAAGTGTTTTCAGCTCCTGGCAAAGGCAGACTGCCACAGTCTTTATTTGAAGTATCTGGGTCCAGATCACGATTTTATAAATTGTGAACTTTGTAAAAAGTTTTGCCCTAAAACCCAGAAGAAAATGGCTTTAAAAAGAGAAGAATTTTTAGTCTCTCAGTCTGCCTGTATGTCACCAAAACACAATAAAATCTCAGAGGGAGTTCCTAATGATGGTAGGAAACACACATCAGAGGGTTCTTCTCCTTATAAGCTGCAGTCCCTGTCAAAGGGGACAGATAAAAAAAAAGATAAAGCTGCCCAGCCATTAGAAAGGCGTGTCAAGGATGGAAAAGACATCAGGTTGTCCAATAAGGGGAACTTTGATCCTGGTGATTGCAAAATTACAACTAAAAGAACATCAGAGCAGATGCTGGAAGCAGTGCCTGTCAAGAAAAAAATAAAACAAAAATCAAACCCATGCCACTTCTCCCACAAAGGAAAAGGATCAGGCAGTGGATCAAAAACAAATGCTCTCAACAGAGCACATGGCTATGGTATGGCAGTGTTTCCAAGCTCTCCAGGCTATGGGAAATATGTGTAATGTACCTGCCCCCACCCTCCCAAGGCTTTGGTTCCTGACCACTTGCCTGTAGAGGAGGGGAATAAGTATTATGAAGAGGGGGAGGAAGGTGAACCCATATAACCTGATGGTTTGCACCTGATCAGGAGTTTGGTTGCCCTTCTAGGACTATAGAGGATTATACCTCTTACTTCACTTTCATCAAACAGATGGTGAATACCCTCAACATTCCTTCTCATGAAATGGAGCAGGATAAAGAGGACATGGAGTTCATGTATATGATGGGGGCTAGCCCCTGCAAGGAGACTGCTAGTCCTCATCCGCAAGTCCTTCCAAAAGGCCATATCAGAAATCATGTCAGCACCTAATTCAGCATCTAGCATTGATAAAAAAAAAAAAAAGATGGACAGACAGGGTAGGATACCTGTATGCACACCATGATCATGAAAGAGTGGTACATGTAACTGCTTCTGAGAAGTCAAGGTGCCTCTCTCCGCACATCCTCTTGAAAAGGATTCCAGGAAACTGGATACTGTGGCCAAAAAATGTACACAACAGCTTCCCTGCTCCTAAATAAGGCAACTTACCTGGTATACCACAGCCCAATACCAGAAAGCATTATGAAATGCTGTACTGGCCCTGAATGATCAGGTTGGTAGTGAAGTGGCACAGAATCTGGCTTCCACAGCAAAGGCAGCCCTGGATGCCACTACATTTATTTAGCTTTTGTTGACCGGGTAAGTGCACTAGACAAATCCTGCCTATTTTCAGGCACGACCCGGGGGGAGGGGGATACAGATGAATGGCAACTGACCTTGAACCAGATTAAGCTGTTGGTGGTATTTTTAGTGAATGAGGGAAATTTGGCCAGGACACCGGGGAAATTCCCCTACTCTTTTCGATAAGTGCCATGGGATCTTTAACATCCACCTGAACTACCACCAATCCAGGCAGATGGGACCTCGGTTTAACATCTCATCCGAAAGACGGCACCTCAGAAATGCAGCACCCCTCTCATGCTGCATTACAGTATCAGTACTGGGATATTAACCCAAGTGCCAGATGTGGGAACTGAACCCACAGCCCTCTGATCTCCTGGCCTCAGAGGCGAGTGTGCTACCTACTGAGCCACTTACACTGCTACTACATATCATAACATATACTACTGACACTACATATCATGTCCACATGGCTGTGAACACTGATAACTTTGCTTCATGATTCTTGGTTCAGGCAGTGGCATTGAGGTGGTTTGCCTGGCTAAGGGCTACCATCCTTACCCACAGTACTCCGGTTAAAGCCATTAATTTCCCCTTTGAGGGAAATTCTCTGTTTGGGAACAAGACAGAGGCATACATGAAAAAAGTGGATGAATACAAAACACCTTTTAAAAACAACACAAAAAAAAACAAAAGGCCTCCACTTCCTTTAGGCCATTTGAAAGGGGAGGCAGGGACAGCGGTTACTGCCCAAGACCCTACACAGTCTAGGAGTGCCAACCTCAAAGAAGTTACTACAGGGGCAGGGGCAAGAGGGGCTCCATGTGTGCTGCAGATCCAGCCCCTAAGCCACAGTCAAAAAAAAAAAGCATGACAATTCTGCCATGGTCACCGAGACAACCATTGCCAGTGGTGGGAAGACAGACCCACTAGTTCCAGGAACGGGTTAAAATTACCACAGACAAAGGGATCCTGGAAGTAGTGGGTTAGGGATTGCCCCTGCATTTTCAAATTTTTCCAAAATTGCAGAGATCAAAAAACTTCCCAGCTCATTCACCAACGGAATTCTGCTGGAACTGGAAGTAAAGAAACTACCGCAGGCATAAGCAGTAGAACAGGCCCCTGCCTCACAGCGGGGCAAGTGTCTGTTTTCAAGATACTTCCTGACCCACAAGAAAAATGGGGCTTGAAGATCTGTTTAAGACCTAAGATACCTGAATGAACATTTCAGAAAAGAAAAGTTTAAGATGATTGCATTTGGCACAGTGATACCATTTCTACAGTCAGGTGATTGGCTGGGATCACTGGATGTTAAGGATGCCTGTTTTTACATTCAGGTCATACCCAGCCACAGAAAATACCTCTGGTTCAGGCTGGGGAACTGCCAGGATCAGTTTGCAGCACTTCCATTTGGTCTTACCTCAGCAGCAAATGTATTCATAAAGTGCCTAGCAGTGGTGGCAGCGCACCTAAGAAATCAAGGTATGGTGTTTTTTTTTTTTATTCCCTACCTAGATGACTGGCTAGTCTCCGGGAAAACAAAACAAGAGGCAGTATGCTGCATACAACAGGTAAGAGGCATCATAGAGAACCTGGGATTTCTAATAAATCTGCAGAAGTAAAATTATTTGCACCTGAGGTAAAAAAAGCCGCATTTTTATCTTAAAATACTTTAAAATATTAGCGGATCCTTTTTCTGTTAACAAACCATGCTTTCTTTTGTAATAGCTTCATTTCTAACCCCAGGAAATCTTACTGTATTCTGTCATATGCAGTATGGTCCCACCACAGTACTGCCCCGGAGCTTAAAAGGTTAGTAGAACCTATACAAATGATAGCATGCTAGGCTTGAGCTCGGTTTTCAAACCACTGTCTCTGGTAAGCAACCTTCTAACCATCAGATTCTTCACACCGCTTGCCTAGTCAGACGCCTTGGAGAATCCTCTGCATCTTTACTCGATAGTTTTATTTTCTCGGTTTTGTATCGTTTAAAATTAATTGTTTTTGAACCGCAGTCTCTGGTTTACAGGTAGACTAGTTTAGATTAGCAGATATTCGGTAAGTTCTTGGTTTCTGTCCGTTTTTTTTCCATCTGTTGGTAACTGAGCCCTTTTTTTCATATTCTTGTAAGGTAATCTTTATTTAAGTTTGTTCATTTTGAAGGAACGTTACCGGGCTAAATCTCAATTTGTTCTAAGTCATTAAACCGACCTAAACAAAAAAAGTTTTAGTCTAGGGGATTAGCATTTTTCTGTTGTCTGTGTCTCAGTCTCCTAAGAAAGAACTGGTCCAACAGGCTTCCAGCACTGTACTGCATACGCGGAAACTTTTGCCAAAGCTGATCCCCATTTAATGTGTGTGTTCTGTCTAGGGTTTGATCACTTGAAGACAGACTGCGAGATATGCAAAAACTTTTCTCAATCGATACTGGACAGGCATATTAACCGACTGAAGGAAAGGTTGTCTGAAAAAACCACTGACCCGGTTATGGACAAATCTCCTTCCTCAAAAGAAACCGACGAACCGGAGGAAACACCCTCTGACAAGGGTCGCAAGGAAAGAAATGAACTGTTGAACCTGCCGCTGAACCGGCAACCGCAGCTAAGAAAAAGAGAAAGAAGAAACATGGGGCAAAGGAACTGCAGCCGTTACGGATTATTCAGTTCCTTCAGTCTCCTGCCGGTTCGGTTCCATGGTCCCATGGTTCTGCCCCCCAGGTTCTACCCTCGTTCCTGGTCTTTGTGACTTTGACATGGAGGGCTTTGGGGATGATGAGGGTGAGGATTATGATGAAGATGAGGATCTAGGGGAGCCTCTGGAACCAGATGTTTCCCTTGATCCCCAGCACCCTGACTCCCCTGACAAGGAGTCAGAGGGTTTTACTACCCTGTTTGCTTTTATGCAGCAAGTGGCTCAAACTCTGGACCTCCCCACTCAAGAGGCAACCGAGGAGGAGGAAGAACCAGACTATGTCGAGATGATGGATGTGGCTTCAGCTAAAAAGCTTTTATTTCCCATCCATAAATCTCTGAGAAAGCATGTCCTAAAAATCCTACAGACACCCACATCTATTGCTTCAGTAGGCAGAAAACTGGACAGGAAGTATTGGGTTGCCAAACCTGGTGCTGAATTTCTTTTTTGGGCACCCCAGCCATGAAGGGGTGGTACAGGCTGCTGCCTGTGACGAGGCTGGTATACCCCTGGCTTCCCACCCTCCGAATAAAGATTCCAGAAAGATGGATTCAATGGCCAGAAAGGTTTATTTAGGTTCTTCCTTGGCCATTAGACAAACCACCTACATAGCTTATGTAGCCAGATTTGAAAAGAGCCTGTGGAGCACAGTATCAGAAATTTCTAAGACTTGTCCAGCACCCGTCGCATCCAGCCTGGCAGAGGCTGCCAAGAGGGGCATCGAGGCATCCAAATTTCAATTTAGAATGCCTGTGGATGCCAGAGATACTGCAGCCAGGTTAATGGCTACTTCTGTGTCCTTGAGGAGATTTGCATGGCTTAGAGCTAACAGTCTCTCTAAGGATACACAGATAAAATCACTGGATTTTCCCTGCGAACCTTCATCCCTCTTGAACCAGCAGACAGAGGCCTATATGAAATAGATGGATGAATGCAAGGTGGCCTACAGGAATGCTGTTGCCAAGGAAAGAGCAGTTACCCCCAGAAACAGCAGAACAGAGGTGGGAGAGCAAGGCCTCATTACATTCCCTTCTTTCAAACCCAAGCCCTTCCAACCTATTAACCTCAGAGGGGATATTTCAGAGGCTGGGGTAGAAGGGTTACTGGTAGGGCTGGACCCAGTCCTCAACCAACCCCACAAGTGAAGCAGACTCCCTGAAGAGTCTGTCAGAGTCGCCTCCCCTCTCCCAGTAGGGGGCATGCTTGCCCATTTCCTCCAAGTCTGGCAGTCAGTAACTACAGACCAGTGGGTCCTGGAGAATAGTGGGCCAAGGCCTTACCCTCAGTTTCAAGTCCAACTACTGGAGGAGGAGGAGGAGGAGGAAGTAAGAAAACTGTTGCAGGACAAGGCGGTAGAACCTGTACCCCTGCTTCAGAGGGGGAAGGGGTTCGGTTCTAAGTACTTCCTCACAGTAAAG
The DNA here is from genome assembly GCA_016271365.2 of Neoceratodus forsteri. Classification (NCBI taxonomy): domain Eukaryota; kingdom Metazoa; phylum Chordata; order Ceratodontiformes; family Ceratodontidae; genus Neoceratodus; species Neoceratodus forsteri. Next base: position 802,853,982 of record CM028134.1, on the reverse strand, counting down.
AAAACAGGAGTGGCAACAAATTCTGGATCTCAGACAACTAAACAAATACCTGACAAAACCAAAATTCAAGATGGTCACCCTGTCAACCATTCTACCCGCACTCAAACAAGGGGACTGACTGGCATCACTAGATCTGAAAGATGCCTATTTCCATATTCCCATCAGACCATCACACCGAAAATATCTCGGGTTCAGGCTGACATCAGGCCACTACCAATTCAGAGCAATGCCCTTCAGCCTTTCCTCAGCACCAAGGGTGTTCACAAAGTGCCTAGCAGTAGTGGTGGCACACCTCAGAAGGCAGGGTGTCACAGTTTTTCCCTACCTGGATGACTGACTGGTAGTGGGCCAGTCTCCCCAGCAGGTTTCAAAGTCCCTGACCATAGTTCAGGGGGTCCTGCAGTCTCTAGGCTTCCTGCTAAATCCTTAAAAGTCAGTGCTGACTCCAGTCCAGCTCCTGGATTTCATAGGGGCAGAGCTAGACACAGTGGCTGGAAAGGCTTTTCTTCCTCAAGGGAGGGTGGAAACACTGATTCAGCTGGCCAGTTTTTTCCAACTGTCCAATCGCAGACCAGCAAGGCACTGTCTCCGACTATTAGGACACATGGCCGCTACAACAGCAACAGTTCCAGGGGCCAGGTTTCAAATGAGGGACATTCTGTGGCCTGGTGGCACTGGATGCCTTACCTTGTGCCATGCCAGCAACCCGTGTTTGGGAACAAGCATGGGTTGCCGGGGGAAGAGAAAAATCAAGCATCTGAGGGACTGCTGTCCTCCGGGAAGGGAGTTCCCAGTATGCGGCACAGGACTGGCCCCTGGTGGTGGCTGGGGGGGCAGTGTGCCGATGCTGCAGATAAGGGGGTGGAGAGGGGGCATACGCCTGGAGGAGTGCATGTGGACACATGCGCGCTCCCTCCGTTGGCATCCTGCACACCTCCTCTCCGCAAGGGGAGAAAATCAGGGAAAAAGAATTGCCCTGGTTGTGCGGCTTGATGGCCATTCGTCGAATGCGCACCTCCGAGGACATCGCCGCACATACTGGATCCGGTCCTGGCGGGGAAGATGAGGGGCTCCCTGCCATGGGGGGCAAGCTGTAGGGGTAAGCAGTGATAATGATCCATACTGTGGAGATGTGGGGACGAACGGCAGCTGGAGGTAAAGGTTGCCCAGTAGATCCAGCCAACCAGGGGCCAGGGAGAAACAGTACCAACAACAACAAAAAAAACAAGCATTTGTCAATGCCGAATGTTTGCTTGCTGGCATTGGCATTGGCAGTGTAGGAGTTACAGAGCTGGATAATAGGAATGGCAGAGAAGTATTGAACTGAAGCCAACCCCAGCACCACCCTACAGAGACTGACAGGCATTGGGGTGTACCTTTGGGTCGTCAGGCATAATGGCCACGCCATTTCACCACACCCTACCCTGCAGACACCGACAAGTATCACGGTGTGCCTTGGGGTCTTTGGCCCGTATGCGCACCTCATTCTATCAGGAAATACGGTGAGATGGGTGCAGTATAGGAGAATGGAGTGAACTTTGGGGCTGAAGAGTCCAAGGCACACCTCGTTGCCTCTCACTGGCTGCAGGGTGTGGAATGGTATGAGCATTGCAGGTGAGAATCCAACGTCACACCCCAATGCCTGTCATTCCCTACAGGGTGGGGCGTTATGGTCGGAAACCCTAACGCCTCAGACATTCGTTGGTATTTTCACTCCAAATTTTCAACATGGTTTTTTGTGACCCCCACCTCATGAACAGTGGCAATATCAGTTTGTTAGCCGAAAGCTGCTTTTGCACAGCGACTACAGCATTTAGCACCACAGGTGCAAAAACACATTCCGAACAGGATGTGAGAAATGACAGCTGTACTGTTCATGGGGAGGTGTAAAAAATGGTAATATTGCAAATCTGCAGTGAAAATATAAAAAAAAACTGGTGAAGTCACGAGCGTGCGAAGAAACTGAGCAGCGCACACCCGTAATGTAATTAGTTTGGGGATTTTTTACAGCAGATTGTCAACACAGGCATTTTGGGACCTCCGATCATGAACAGTGTCACTGTGATTTTCTTTATCTGTCTCGAACAATTATTTCACACAGCGACCACGCATTTCTGCGCTGAAAGTGTGAAAACACATTTTGGCCATGTTGTGAAAAATGTCAACTGTACTGTTCATAAGGAAGTGTGGAAAAGTGCCACTGGTGAAAATCTGGACTGAAAATATTACAAATTGATGAACTTATGAGGGTGCGTGGAAACTATGCAATGCTCACTCGTAACAGTCATTTTATGGGCTTTTGTCACCAAATTTTCAACATAGCCATTTTAAGACCTCTGCTCATGAACAGTGTCACTCTGATTTTGTTAATCTGTCCCAAACATTGCTTTCGCACACTGACTGCACCATTGTGCGCTACATGTGCGGAAACACATTTTGGGTGAGATGTGAAAAATGTCAGCTATACTGCTCATAAGGAAGTGTAATGAAATGGTAATGTAGAAAATGTGGCATGCAAATGTTAAAAATTTGCAAACTTGCAAGCGTGCGTAGGAACTGCGCAATGTGTGCTCCTAAAAGTAATTTTTGGGAATTTTTTCACCAAATTTTCAACACAGCCATTTTAACACCTCTGCTCATGAACAGTGTCACTGTGATTTTCTTAATGTGTCCCAAACATTGATTTCAAACACCCGACTGTGCCATTGTGCGCTACATGCGCGGAAACACATTTTGGGCAACATGTGAAAAAATGACAGCTGTACTGCTCATAAGGAGGTGTGGTAAAATGGCAATGTTGAAAATCTGGAGTGCAGATATTAAAAATTTGAGTACTTACGAGCGTGCGTAGGATCTGCACAATGTATGCTCGTAAAAAGTCATTTGTAGGAATTTTTTCACCAAATTTGCAACATAGGCTTTTTGAGAGCCCACCTTATGAACACTGGCACTGTCGTTTTGTTAATCTGTCCCGAAAGGTGATTTTGTGCAGTGACTGCAAAATCACCCTTCGGGCCCGATTAACGCCATGACAGTTCCAGAATTCATGAGGAGGGGTCCCAAAAACCCCATGTTGAAAATTTGGTGCCAAAATTCCAAAAAATGCCTGAGATTTGCATTAAAGTTGAAAACAGCCTATTTATTGCATTATACAGCTTATCGGCATTTCCTCAGTTCGCGGTTGGCTTTGAAGAGTGAAGACGTGTTCCCGGTCCACCGGAGATAGTCTCACTGCCCGAGTAAGTATGGGGGGAAGTAGGATGCGAGAGGGTGGGCACGGAGACCACGAGGGAATGTTTTTTGTTTACTGTTTTTTTTTTTTTAGGAAGATGATGGGGACGTTTACCACGCTGGTGTGGGCTCCCAGCGTGGCAGCTGGAAGGCTGTTTGGGGGGCCTGGAGTCGACGGGGGATTGGGCACCCCCGTCGGCCATAACAGTTTTTGGCCACGCTGGAGTGGGCTCCCACCGTGGCACCTGGAAAGCTTTTCTTGGGAGGGGCGGAGCTGACGGGGATTGGGCACCGCCTGGCCGCCACACAGTGTGTGCTTTGGGGTGCACCAGTACGCATTGGCGCATGCATGTGGAGGAAGCGCTTGCTCACTGAAGCGGAGCTCTCCCTTTCAACTGTACGGCACTGCATTTTCAGCTGCTGTCATAGACAGCTGCAGCGTTCATTGGAGAATTGGAAGACGGGTGCCACACCTCCGAAAACTCAGATGATGGCACTATGTTTCTTGCACATAAAAATGAGGGACATGCTGTTCCACCTCAGGTCATATTGGTCACAAACAAAGAGACCATTTGTCCAAACTGGTACCAGTCACCAAGTCTCTACCAGCACTCCACTCCAGTGGTGGCAGGAAAAAGGGAACCTAAGACAAGGGGTACCTTTCCTGCAACAGCTACCTTCAGTGGTACTGACCACAGATGCCTCCCTCCTAGGGTGGGGAGCACACATTGGAGACCAGACAGCCCATGGGACTTGGCTCAGAAAGGAGAGTCTGCTCCACATAAACGTGTTGGAGCTCAGTGCAGTACGTTTTGGGATTCTGTCCTTTGCCTCAGTGCTCAGAGGCAAGGTCATACAGGTCAGAACAGACAACACAACCACAATGTACTACATAAGCAAGGGGGCACAAGGTCCCCCCCCCGTGCAAAGAGGCCATGCTGATATGGAAGTTGGCTCATTCTCTGAACCGTTCTCTGGTAGCTGTCTATCTTCCAGGAAAGGACAATGTCCTAGCAGATGCCCTGAACAGAATCAGTCAGAACCATCATGAATGGGCATTGAACAAACAGTTTCTCCTAACAGTGTTCGGATGATGAGGGACCCCAGAGGTGGACCTCTTTGCAGCCCCAGACAACCACCAGCTGCCACAGTTTTGTTGTAGGCCTTCTGCAGTGCCAGTGGACGCACTACTAATGGATTGGACAGGGAAGTTCCTGTATGCATTCCCTCTAATTCTCAGAGTTCTGAACAAACTCAGGACACAGCCAGCAACCATGATCCTCATTGCCCCAGACTGTGCCAGGCAGCCATGGTACTCCATGCTTCTAGTTCTGTCAGTGAGCAGACCAATATCTTGACCCAGGAGGCACAACCTCCTGACATCCTCACAGGACAGAATCCTTTACCCCAGCCTTCAATCCCTCAGACTCTAGGCCTGGTTCTTGAAGACATAGAATATGCTGACCTTAGGTTGTCAGAGAGAGTCCTTCAGGTGTTCAGAGGCTCCAGAAAGCCTTCCACAAGGCAAACCTCCTTTTCAAAATGGAAGAGATTCTCAAGCTGGTGCCAGCAGCAGGAGGTGGTCAGTACTCAAGCTAGCTTCTCAGTAGTACTGGATTACCTCACTCCTTTGGCCTCAAGCCCTCTACCATAAAGGTGTACCTAGCAGCTGTCTCAGCTTATCTCTCAGCTGGTAAGAAATCTTCTCTGGCTTCGAGTCAGGTGTTCAAAACATTCTTCAAAGGGCTTTTGCACTTATACCTTCCACACAGGGAGCCCACTCCTGCATGGGATCTTAACATCTATATTGGACAGCTGATGCAGACACCTTTTGCACCCATGTCTTCAGCAGAACTGAAGTACGTCACATGGAAAAGTGTGTTCTTGATAGCTATCACGTCAGCCAAAGGGATCAGTGAGTTATAGGCCCTGTGTACAGAGCTGAATTACATCTCTTTTCACAGAGACAAGGTAGTCCTGAGGATAAACAGAAAGTTTCTTCCCAGAGTGGTGTCTGATTTCCACTTAAATCAGTCTTATCGCCTTACCAGTCTTTTTCACTGACCATTCCAGTTCAGGGGAACGCAGGTTACATAGCTTGGATGTCAAGAGAGCTATCAGCTATTACCTTGACCATACTAAGGGTCATAGACAGGAAAGGACCCGGTTCCTGTGACATATGGAGAGGCAGGGAAAAGAAAACCTGCCTCAAAGAGAATCATTGTCTGCTGGATTGTTGCCTGTATTCATTTTTGTTACAGCAAAGTGGGCAAGGAACCCCCTGTTGGCCTCAGGACCTATTCCACAAGGAGCACAGCTGCCTCCATAGCAGCTGCAAAGGATATACCTTTACTGGAAATCTATAAAGTAGCTACCTGGAAAACTATTTACACATTTGTCAAACCTTACAACCTGGATACCCAGACCAGGAGTGATGCAAGGTTTGGCACAGCAATACTGCATTGCCTGTTTCCTAAATAGGTTCTGTACCCACCCCCAAAGGCACTGCATGGGTAGTCTGCATATGTCAGAATATAGTAAGATTTTCTGGGGTTAGAAGAAGACATTACTTACCATGCTAATCTTGTTTCTTCCAAGGGAATCTTACTGTATTCTGAGCTCCCACCCTTCCTCCCCTACTAGAACCTGGGGGCACTTCACTACAGCTCTGATTATTGTGGTGGACTCCTGGGCTGTTTTCTTGCTTGGGCTGTCTGTGACTTGAGTCTTCGAGATGAATGCCTATTGCTTCTTAGATGGGGGATGATTATAGGAGGGGTGAATTGTTTTTCTTATTAGTGTCAGTTATTAGACCGTGTAAATAGTTTTCTATGCACAGTTTGTTAGAATCTGATGGTTAGAAGGTTGTTTACCCTAGACAGTGGTTTGAAAATCGAGCTTGAGCCTAGGATTCTATCATTTGCATAGGTTCTATTCCCCTTTTCAGCTCTGGGGCAGTACTATGGTGGGACCATACTACATATGTCAAAATACAGTAAGATTCCCTTGGAAGAAACAAGATTACTATGGTAAATAATGTCTTCTTTCTGTCTGTGGGAACCGTTTTTATTGCGGTTCCATTCCGCAAGGGGACCTACTGTTTCAACTTCATTTCCCTTTTGGGAACAACAATTTTAGAGTTCTCTCTCCTAAGCTGGTCTCCAGGCTTCCTTACGCCTGGGCTGTACCTCCTCATGCGCTGGATGTAAGCAGGATTAAAGCTCTGCAGCAGGGGGGACAAGTAGCCTTCCACATCTGGTTGTCTCCAGTTTACTGCCTGCCTTCACCATAGCAGCTACTCTGTAAGAAGAGCTCTGTCACAAGTGGCACAGCTGAAGACAGCAGACTGTAAATTAGATAATTCTTTTTTTTTTTTGGACATTTTCTCTTCATGGGGACATTAATTGGAGCTAATTTCACTGCTCCAGAGTGGGTTCCCTTCTCAGCCATGCAAGCTGTACAAATGGGCCCCACTCCTCCGTGGTGCATTTTCCCGCGGTTTCTGGGCAATGATGACTGTATCAGGCAAGGGACCAAGGCCTGATTTAAGCTCATGAGGGGGCAGAATGGGAGTTCTCTGAAAGTTTGAAGAAGCATCCCTTCACCAGCGCTAGTCTCTCACGTCGATGGCCGACTTCTTGGCTGCCTTAGTCACCCATCGACGGAGCCGCTGGTTGACGATAGCATTTCCTGTTGCGCGCTGCATATCCTCGTCGATGCTCAGGAATAGGAGTGCCATCATTCTTCAGCCGATGAGTGCATCACTCTAGTTGGATTCAGCGCTCTGTCGTCGATGCTCAGTCCAACAACTGCACAGCAAGCCTCTCCCCATCAAACTAGGGGGACTTGAGGAAAGCAGTACATCAGGACTTGACTGCACAGCGACAGAGACTCTAGCCAGGGCCATCCTTTCTGCCCCCTCCCAGTCTTAATGGGCTTGAGTAAAGCAGTATGTTAGGACCTTAGATATTGGCACTTAAAGGGAACTGCCTCAGTTTTGTAGGATTTCAGGGACATAGCTGAATAAAGCCCCATTGCTGGGATCATGGATTCGGACAAGCCTGCAAAGGGCAGAAAATGCCAGCGCTGCGAATCCCTGCTCCTAATTACTTTTGCGGGCTCGCTTTGCCTCACATGTGAAAAGGCAGCGGCTGCTCAGGGGGAGGAACCAGCAGATCTATCCCCTTCCTCAGCTCTGATGGACAGCCAAGACAGACCTGAGTGAGTGACTGCCTCCAGAACAGAGAGAGCAACGGCCATCAGAGAGACCCAGCAGGCTGTGGCCCCATCTCTGGACCCAGACCTCGTAGACAAGTTAAATAGGGCTTTTGCTCTGGACCCTAAATGCGGCAAAGCGAGAAAGGTCCCCTTCCCCATCTTCTTCCAATGAGGGGCAGGTGTCGTCATATCGCTGTGAGAAAAAGGAAAAGTCCCGAAGCAGGTACGGATCATCTGAGGAGGATGATCACCATTCCTTGCGCAATAAGAGGAAGAAGAGGTCTCATTCCCGGAGTAGATCCAGGGTTACGCACAAGGGAAAACTTAGCAGGGACTATTTCCAGGACTACTCAGATGACAGCTCCTCCCTCGAGGAGGGTGAGATCATGGACTCGTCATCTGATTCGGATGACTCCCCATCCAGAAACTTTGACCTGGATGACCTAGATTTTTTCATCAAAAAGGTCGTATCTGGACCTGGATTTGGGAACAGACTTGGGTGCCAGGGGTAGGCAGGGGAAGGGGAAGGATCAAGCATCCATGGGACTGCTCTCCTCCCTTGGAGTGGGTTGAGGATGCATGGTCGCTCTGCAGCAGTACCCGGTGGAGACCGGGAGCATTGCAGAGGGATCGCCATAAGGGGAACACCAGAAAACCGGAAATACCACTCGGGACTTGCCGGATGACGGCTGCCGACCCTGGATGTCGCTGAAAGACTCCCGCAAGGGTCACCAAAAATGCCTCAGCAGCACCCGGGACCGAAGGAAATAGTGTGCCGGTCTCCGCCACCAGTGCCTTCCCCCTCGGAGGAGAGACACTTCTGGCACAGGGTTATGCTGGGCTATCCCACGGTCGGCTGCGGATCTGAGATAAGGTAGCGTGTGTGTGGGTGATAGTAGGAGGTGTGGGGTCATGCCAGCCTGAAGGAGAGGCAGCTCCTGAGCACGACAGGGGGTAAAATACTTAACACAAAAAACAAAAAGGTTGTATCTGAGATTCATCTGGTGCCGTCTCCAGTGGCTTCTTCCCAGCTGAAACATAGCTTACGATTAGCCTCTGCCTCCAAACTGGTCACAGCCTTCCCTATCCCTCCAGCCATAGAGGAATTGCTAAAAGAGGAATGGCAAGGTCCTGAACACATGTACCCAGTTCCCCGACGGATCTCTAAACTTCTGAAGTTTGACAAGAAGCAATCTGAAAAGTGGTTAGACTGCCCCATAATCGACCACTTGTTTTCTAACTTAACCAAGAAAACAGTCATCCCAGCTGAAGGAGGGGCTTCTCTAAGGGACCCAGTAGACAGAAAAGTGGATTCCTCACTCAAAAAAGCCTTCCAAGCTTCCGCAACTTCTCTCAAGGCAGCCACTGCAAACCTATTCTCGGCCAGAGCCGCCCTATCCTGGTCATCGGATTTAGCTTTTCAATTTGCAGGGTTTTATTTAACTCTAAAAACTGATTAGCATTTTGCTCATAAAAGTGATAAAACATTGTGAAAATGCATAGCACTTGCCTGTGTTTAACAAACGTAACACTTCTAGAAAACCTATATAAATACTTTCTGTGCAGTTAGTATTGTCCTAAGAAAAAAAACTGCTAATCAGTTATTTAAAACCCTGATTTGCGGAGGACCCAGAGAAGAATTCCTCGATTATCCATCAGCTACAATTAATGAGGTTGGCCTTGGCCTATGCAGCAGGCGTGTCAGAAGAGACAGTCAGGTGTGCTGCACGGACCATGTTCTATCAAACCTTGGCTCATAGCAACCTGTGGCTTCGGGCCTGGCAAATGGATGCATCCTCAAAGAGCCATCTGGTGAACACACCCTACGAAGGCAATCTCCTGTTCGGGTCAGCACTAAAGGAGGCGGCGAAGGAATCCAGTGAAACGGCTAAGGTGCACATGCCCCAGTCCAGGGGCCAGGGCAAAGCATGGTCCTTGGGTTCAAGATGCAATTTTTGTGACAGGGGTTACAACTAGGGGCAAAACTCCAACTTTTCTGGGAAAAGAACATGGTTCCCATGTGACCAGCGTCATTTCAGAGGGGGTGGATCTGGTGGAGGTGAGAGCACCAGAGAACACCGGAAGGAACAAGAAGAAATCGTAATGAGGTCATCCAGGCCCATCCTCGAGTTGGGGGCAGACTTTCAGAATTCCTCAAGGCATGGTCGAAACCACGTCGGACAGATGGGTTCTAGACATTATCAGCAAGGGTTACCTGATAGAGTTTGATTCCAAGCCCCCACTACCTCACGTGGTACTGTCCCCCATCTCAAACAACTCTTCCAAAAGACAGGCTATGTTGCAGACTATTACAGATCTTCTACAAGCGGGGGCTATAGAGCAGGTTCCCCTCCCGAAGAGGTCAGTTGGAGAGTCTGCTCCCTATTTTTCATCATGCCCAAACGTACTGGAGCACACAGACCAGTCCTAGACCTCAAATTCCTGAATCGCTTTGTACGCAGCATACCATTCAAAATGGAAACACTGTCATCAATCATCAAAGAATTGCAGCAAGGAGATTTTCTTGCATCCATCGACTTGCAAGATGCCTACCTCCATATTCACAGTCTACACAGACAATATCTCAGGTTCAAGGTGGGGAAGCAACACTTCCAATTCAAAACCCTTCTTTTCGGCCTTTCATCAGCCCTCAAGATCTTTCTCGAAGGTGCTGGTAGCGGTGGTAGCTCACCTTCGGAATTGAGGGATCCAGCTTTTCCCCTACCTGGACGATATCCTCATCAAGGCCCCACAGTTCAGCCAAACAGTGCAGGCAGTGGCAGAAGTAGTCCGGTGCCTCTCGGCACATGGATTTGTTATCAACCGGAAGAAGAGTTCCCTAATCCTGAGCCAGAACTTGAACCACCTGGGGGCAGACTTAAGGACACAGGCCAACAAGGTTTTTCCCCCGGAGACAAAATTCAGGGACCTACTGAAGCTCATCAACAAATTTCAGACAGCCGCTCAGCTGCCGGCCTAGGCCTTTATGCAACAGAATTGGGACTCTAGTGTCACTGGCAGATTCGGTCCCCTGGGCTCTAGTGTCCATGCAACCCATTCAGGCACATCTGCTCAGGCTGTGGTCCCAGTCCAGACACAGCTAGCACCAGCTCATCCCAGTTTCTCAGCAGATAAAGACCTCCCTCCGATGGTGGTCTCGGAGGGCAGATGTCATGAGGGGGGCCAAAGCTGGGCCATCCATACCAAATCAGAATCATGACAGATGCAAGTCTCAGGGGGTTGGGGGCCCACTTGTATCAGATGTCGACACAAGGCAAGTAGTCACTGATAGAATCAAGGTACAGCATATACATCCTAGAGATGACGGCAGTTTGCCTAGCCCTCATACACTTCCAGCAGCAAGTACCCAGTCAGGATGTGCTGATTCTAACAGACAAGCGAACAATGATGGCGTACATCAACCATCATGGAGGCACAAAAAGCTCAAAAATGCTTCGGGAGTCAGTTTTCCTCTTTCAGTGGGCAGAACAGCACCTGGTAAGTATAAGAGCCTTGTACATACCGGGACAGGAAAATGTCACAGCAGATTGGCTAAATCGCCAAGATGTCCTTCTAGGAGAATGGGAGCTGAAGGATAGCGCCTTCAAACTCCTAACAGAGCAGTGGGGCGATCCCCAGGTAGATCTGTTTGCATGCCGGCAAAACTCCAAGGCAAAGCAATTCTGCTCCCTGGCCAGGGCAAGCTAGCAGTAGCTCAGGACGCCTTTTCCCTAGACTGGGGTCAGTTCGGTGTCCTGTATGCTTTTCCCCGATTCTAGTGCTATCCAGGGTCCTGCACAAGGTGATTCGAGACAGGGCAGAGATGATTCTAGTCTGCCCAAGAAGGCCTCGCCATCCATGGTTCCCACTTCTCAGTCAACTGTCAAAGGAACTGCCTTCAACCTTCCAGCTCAGCCCAGACCTTCTTCATCAGGGTCCAGTCCTGCACCCCAGTTTAAACAATCTGTCCCTCTTGGCCTGGAGATTGAGTGGGAAACCTTAAAAAAGTTAGGCTACACCGCTCTGGTCATTGAAATGATAGTGAACTCACGGCGCCCCTCTTCCTCTAATGTGTATTATAGAATCTGGAGAAAATTTTTGTTCTGGCTCCAATCCAAAGATATACAGGATCATTCAATATCCTTGCCGGTGCCATTGCAATTTCTTCACGAGGAGTTTGACAAAGAGCTGCAACCAGCCACCTTACGAATTCAGGTCCCTGCATTGGGGGCACATTTGCTGGTAGACTCAGGGTACTCACTGGGATCACACCCTCATGTCAGGAGGTTTCTAAGAGCAGCAACGTTAAAACGCTCCCCCCAATCAGGCCGACAGTACCACCTTGGAGACTTAATCTGATTCTCAAGGCCCTAACCAAAGCGCCTTTTAAGCCTCTGAAGGAGGCTTCCCTTATGCATCTTACAATGAAGGTGGCTTTCCTAGTAGCTATTACTTCAGCCTGGAGAATCAGCGAACTGGGGGCGATGTCTACCAAAGAGCCGTATGCTGTTTTTCATCATGATTCTGTGGTGCTTCGTACAGATCCAGGATTTTTACCTAAAGTTATGTCTCCCTTCCATTGCAACCAAGAGCTAATTCTTCCTTCCTTCTGCCCTCAGCCAAAAAATGAAAAGGAAAGGGAGTTTCACTCATTAAAAGGTATATTAAGAGAACAGAGACTATTTGCAAAACATCAAGTTTGTTCATTTTAAATGCAGGCCAAAACGTGGGTAACAAAGCTTCAAAAGACTCTGTAGGCCAGATGGATTAGATCAGTAATCACTAAGGCTTATGATCAGGCTGGAGTATCTCTACCTGGCCCAGTGAGAGCCCATTCCACCAGAGCTATGGCCACTTCATGGGCGAACTTCAGAGAAGCATCTCCTGCAGACTTATGCAGAGCAGCAACTCGGTCATCCATTCACACTGTTACAAAACTTTATAAACTGGATGTGATGTCTTTGGCGGAGGCATCCTTTGGCTGCCAAGTGCTACAGATGGTGGTGGAACTCTAAGAGCACTTAACATTCTTTCCACCCAGGACATCTAGAGATGTACTGCTTTTGTATATCCCAGGCGTAAGGAAGCCCGGAGACCAGCTTAGGAGAGATAGAAATCTAAATTTGAATACCTGTAAATTTTCTTTCTCCGATGGCTGGTGTCCAGGCTTCGGATTTCCTCCCAGAATGCATATGGTTGGCTGGCCTCGTGGCCATTTATGCCTTAACTTTCTTGTATTTTGTTTCCAAGTTCTTGTAGTATTGCCACATGGGGACTGCATTAGGAACAACTGGAGACAACCGGATGTGGAGGGCTACTTTGTCCCCCTGCTGCAGAGCTTTAATCCTGCCTCCAGCCAGCATCAGTAGGTACAGCCCAGGCATAAGGAAGCCCGGAAACCAGCCGGTGGAGAAATAAAATTTACAGTTATTCAAATTTCAATGTTTTTCTGACAAATTGGCATGTCAGAAAGACAAGGACTAGACCAACAGGTTTTAAAAATTGTTTAAAGTGCCTTAAGATAGTGGCTAAGATAGACAGCCACGACCTTTGTTGTTTAGGTCCAGAACTCAGCTGTGAGCTTTGCTCTTAATTTTGTTCAAAAACAGTAAAAAAGAGGGCAAAAAGATTAGAAATAATGGCATCTAAGCCTGCTTCCCCCTCTAACAAAAGTGCTAAAGAGGGGTCTTCCTCCCAACATAAATCTAAAGACTGGTCCTCTAACGACACCCTTAAGAATAAGTCTGATAAAAATAATAATAGTGACCAAGCCAAAAAAAGGGTACTCAAACCAAGACCATGGATTTCCCCTGGAAGAACAAATCTCTTTTCAGGGACAAAACTGAGGCATACATGAAAAAGGTAGATAAATATGAAACCACCCAACTTATCAAAAGTCCCAGAATAGGGGAAATAGAGGTAGGTGCTATTATCCCAGGGCCTTCTACCCTGTGCCTATGCCCCTAGACTACTCTCAGATGAGAGGGTGTTTCAGAGGGAGAGGAAGGAGAGGTCAGAGAAGTACCAACTCCTCTCCTCCCAGCATCCAGTCCAAGCAAACCTCCTGACTGCAATGTCCAGTTCACCTCCCCTCTCCCAGTAGGAGGCAGGCTGACCCACTATCTCCACCAATGACACCTCATAACCACAGACAGATGGGTGGTAGAGGTGGTGGGTCAATGTGCTTACCCTGCAGTTCAAAAAGTTTCATTCCCTGCAGGGCCCCAAACTTTGCAAACCCCTAACCTCAACAGAAAGGCTGCTGTTAGAGCTAGAGGTAAAAGCACTTCTGACCGCAAAAGCTGTGGAAAGAGTCCCTTCCCCCAGTGGGGAAAATGCCTCTATTCCAGATATTTTCTCATGCAAAAGAAAAATGGGGAATGGCGACCCATTATAGACTTAAGGTACCTGAACAAGCATTTGCTGAAACCCAAGGTTAAAATGATCACCCTGACTCTGGTGGTCCATTCCTTAGTGCAGGGAGACTGGCTAGCCTCCCTAGACCTGAAGGACACCTATTTTCATATCCCCAAAAGGCCGTCCCACAGAAAGTTTCTCTGATTCAGGCTGCCATCAGTCCATTACCAATTTGCAGCCCTGCCATTTGGTCTCACTTAAGCTCCCAGAGTCTTTACAAAGTGCCTGGCAGTTGTGGCAGCTCACTTAAGGAGACAAGTGTCATTCTTTCCATACCTGGATGACTGGCTGATAGTGGACAAGTCACCAGACAGAGTCAGGGAAGTTCTCAGTCTAACAGTAAGTATTCTGGAGTCCCTGGGATTCATCATCAACAAGGAAAAGCCTCACTTCAAACCAGTTCAGGTACTAGACTTTATCAGAGCAGAGCTGGATACCATCCAAAGGAAGGCTATACTTCCTGTGGACAGGGTTCAGAACTTCCTCGACTGGGCAAATTCCTTTGTTTTGGACAGCCAGACATTTCCTCAGACTACTAAGCCACATGGCTTCTATGACAGCCGTGGTCCCAGGTGCCACATTTCAGATGCGGGACATCCAGTATCACCAGAGTACTCACTGGTACCAAAAGAGGGATTCCCTCTCAAAGCTAATTCCAGTCTCAAGAACCTTGCTTGAGGCCTTAGAGTGGTGGAAGTAAAGGGACAGTCTAAGGGAAGTGGTCCCTTTTCAGCAAAGGCAGCCCTCCAGAGGTCTTACCACGGATGCCTCCCTCTTAGGATGGGGAGCTCATCTGGTGGACCAGTCCGTAAGTGGGATTTGGTCTCCCGGAGTGTCAAGCCTTCATATCAACTTTCTGGAACTCAGGGCTGTGTACCTGGCTATCAAGCCCTTTCCCTCACAGCTAAGGGGCCACTCTGTCCGTATCAGAACAGACAATACCACTGCCATGTTCTACATCAACAGACAGGGTGGCACAAAGTCACTAAACTCTATACAGCGGCCATGAAAATTTGGTCCCTGGCCTACTCCACGGTCATGCAGCTGTCTGCCATTCACCTCCCAGGTGAGGGCAATATGTTGGCAGACTCTCTGAGTCGTATCAGTCAGGGCTACCACAAGTGGACCCTAAACAGACAAGTTATGGAAACAGTGTTCAGCAGGTGGGGCTCCCCAGAGGCAGACCTCTTCATCTTCAACCTCAGCCATCAGCTCCCACTTTACTGCTGCAGACCCCCAGCTCTGGTACACTGCCAGCAGATGCTTTGACTTTGGACTGGGCAGGGAAGTTCTTTTATGCCTTCCCTCCTTTTCCTCTGATACACAGAGCTCCCCTGAAGCTCAGGGATGAGCCAGCCACCATGATCTTGGTGACTCGAGACTGGGCAAGGCAACCTTGGTACTCCCTACTCCTTGCCTTCTCTAGCAGGAAGCCAATCCACAGGCCACCGAGCCACAGTCTCATGACTCTGCCTCAGATGGGGGTAGCTTATCCCAGCATAGAGTCTCTTCACCTCAAGCCCTGGTTCTTGAGGAGTTAGGGTATCCTGATTCTCAGTATTCTGAGAAAGTGCTTGAAATCCTTTGCATGTTTAAAGAAACTTAGCACTAAGAAAACCTATGCTTCGAAGTGGAAAAGGTTCTCCTTGTGGTGTAGATGCAGGGCCGTGATCAGGGAGGTGCAAGAGCTGCGGTTGCAGTAGGACCCACACTATTAGGGGGCCCACTGCCTCAGAGGTCAGCATTAAGAAAACCTTTTCTCACAGACAAACTTGCAAGTTTCTCTCTGGAACTTGCTTATCCATTTGAAATTGGGTCTGTCAGCAGTGGTGTTAAAAGATTCCAACTCTAGTTGCACGTGGTGGGGAGGGGGGGAAGAGTACAGAGCAAAGAAGCAATGGGGTCAATTCTCAATATATTTAATATTGGTTCTGGTGTTCCCAAGAGGAGCAGAAACAAATTTCATTGTTCAGTTCGTTGATCCTGGTACCAACAAAGGGGATGGCGGCAGCATGGACACTTAGCAGGGCTGATACAAAAAAAACGTTATAAAAATTTCATGTGCGCTAACAGAAAATGACCCTAGTAATGTTGTTTCTTCTAATGGAGTCTTGCTGTATTCTGACAATGTGCAGTTAGACCGACCGGTTCAGCTGCCCCAAAGAATAAAGAGTTAACTCTGTGCAAATGCATAGAACGTTGAGCTCAAGCTTGGTTTTCAAACCATTGTCCTCGGTACATTCTAGTAACTGATCAGATTCTATGAAGTAAAAATATATATATATATATATATATGCCAAATACTAAGCCTAAACAGGGGGTTCCCAACAGGGGCAACATAAGCAAAAGATAAAAAGGCATGTAGAAGACTCAAGTCACAGATGCCCAAAGAAAACCAGTACCCACTATTGGGTTAAGTCTTATAGGTGCTGCAGAAGAGCCACCGTTACCCAGGTTCTGAGGAGGAGGTAGGGTGGAAGGTCAGAATACAGCAAGACTCCATTAGAAGAAACAACAATACTATGGTAAGTAGTTTTTTTCTTCAAACAACATGAAGTCTTGCTGTATTCTGACAATATGCAGACTACAAAGCAGTGCCCCATGGAGGTGGGCTCAGAACCTATTTGGGGAATAGGCTCTGCAGTACTGCTGTGCCACACCTGGCATCACTCCTAGCCTGAATATCCAGGCTGTAGTGCTTAGTGAATGCATGAACAGATTTCCAGGTGGCAGCCTTACATATCTCAAGCAAAGGGACTTCCCTGGCAGCCACCAAGGAGACAGCAGTCCCTCTAGTAGAATGGGCCCCAGGGCCTGCTGGTGGGTCCTTACCCAGCTTACTGTAGCAAAGCTGGATACAGGCCACAATCCATCTAGCTATAGGTGTCTTTGCAGCTGGCCTGCCTTGACCAACCTTACCATAGGTAAGAAAAAGTTGGGAACAATCCTTCCTTAGCTCCTTTATCCTGCCCATGTAATAGCTAATAGCTCTTTTTACATCCAGACTGTGGAGCCTGCGTTCACCTGAACTGGAGTGCTCTGAGGAAAAATATAGGCACGGTAATGGATTGATTAAGATGGAAATCAGAAACCATCTTAGGGAGGAACTTCCTATTAGTTCGGAGCACAATTATATCCCTGTGCGGTGTAATATAGTTTGGCTCCACTGACAAGGCCTGAAGTTTACTTATTCTTCTAGCAGAAGTGATGGCTACTAGAAAAACAGTTTTCCAAGTGAGAAACTTGACCTCTGAAGAAAACATAGATTCGAAAGGAGGTTGCCTAAGCTGACCTATGCATATGTTCAAGTCCTATGCAGGGGTAGGTTTCCCTGTGTGGAGGATGAAGATGCAGCAACCATTTTGAAAATGTGTGCAGCCAGAGAAGAGCCCTTCCCTGCTTAAAGATAAGCAGAGACAGCAGAGAGGTGTACCTTCAGGGTAGATGGCTGTAAATGCAGAGACTGAAAGTGGACCAGATAGTTCACAAGATGTGGTAACCCGACCTGCTGTGGGTCCAGGTCTTTCTGGGAGCACCAAAGAGAGAATCTTTTCAACTTAGAGGATTAGGTTTTCCTAGTAGCAGGTTTTCTGGAACCCTTCAGACTATCCAAGACAGATTGAGACAACTGTAAATCTGCATATTCTAAGACTTCAGGAGCCAAGCTCTCAAGCGAAGAGACTGAAGACTGGGGTACATTATCCTGCCCTGAGAGGATGTCAGCAGGTTGTGCCTCCTGGGGAAAGAAATCGGCTTGGTCATTGACAGTTACAGTAGCATTGAGTACCACGGCTGTCTGGCCCAGTCTGGGGCTATGAGAATCAGGGTGGCAGATTGAGACCTCAGCTTGACCAAGACTCTGGCTATCAGAGGAAAAGGGGGAAAAGCATAAAGGAACCTGTTTGACCAGTCCAGAAGGAGAGCATCCAGTGGCACTGGGCCCTGGAGTGGAGGCCTGCAACAATACAGTGGTAACTGGTGATTGTCTGGGGCTACAAAGAGATCTATCTGTGGCACCCCACCTACTGAATACTGAGAGAAGGACCTGCCTGTTCAAGGTCCATTCGTGATGGCCCTGGCTGATCCTGATGAGAGCATCTGCCAGTACATTGTCCTTGCCTGCCAAGTGAACTGCTAACAGTGACATGTTGAGAGAATATGCCAGGTTCCAAATCTCATGGATTCTGTGCACAACAGGGAGGATCTTGTTCCCCCCTGCTTGTTGATGTAGTACATGGTGGTGGTATTGTCTGTTCTGACTTGAACCACCTTGTCCTATAAGAGACTGGCAAACTCCTGAATAGTCAGGAACACTGCCCTGAGTTCCAGAAGATTGATGTGCAGGAGAGACTCCTGAGAGAGCCAAGTACCGTGTGCTGTGCGATCCCCTAGGTGAGCACCCCAGACCAGAGGAGAAGCATCTGTTGTCAGCACCAGAGAGCGTACCCGAGGGAGAAAGGGAACCTCCACTCTGAGGTTGTCCATCTCTTGCCACCACTGAAGAGCTAACAGAAGGGTGGGAGAGACTGGAATCAGTTTGGACAGAGGATCCCTTTTTTGAGACCAAAAGGATCTCAGATGGAACGGAATGTCCCTCATCTGAAACCTGGCCCCCAGGACCACAGCTGCGGTGGAGGCAATGTGTCCTAGGAGCTGTAGGAAGTACCTTGCTGGCCGAGGAACTCGACGGTGGAAATATTTTACCAAATCTATAAGAGCCTGTGCCCTTGTAGAAGGCAAGAAGGCTCTTGCCTGAATGGTATTCAAGCGTTGCCCCTATGAAGTCTAGTACTTGTACTGGGGTCAAGACAGACTTTTCTTGATTCACCAGGAACCCTAGAGACTGAAGAGTACCCTGAGTGAGTTTTAGGGCTTCTGTGACCTGCTGAGGAGATTGACCCACTAACAGCCAGTCGTCCAGATAGGGCTGAACTGAAACCCCTTGTCTTCTGAGGAATGCCACTGCTACTGCCAGACATTTTGTAAACACTCTTGATGCAGATGTCAGCCCGAAGGGCATAGCCCTGAATTGGTAGTGGCCTGACGGTAGTCAAAATCTGAGATATTTTCTAAGAGACTGTCTGATGGGGATGTGGAAATAAGCATCCTTTAAGTCCAGGGATGTCAGCCAGTCCCCTTGCTTGACAGTAGGTAGGATGGTAGCCAGGGTTATCATTTTGAAATTTGGCTTTGTAAGATGCCTGTTTAGGTATCTGAGATCCAGGATGGGCCACCACTCACCATTTTTCTTTAATGCCAGGAAGTACCTTGAATACAACCCTTTGCCCCTGTGCTGATAAGGCACAGGCTCCACTGCTTTTGAGTATAGAAGAGTGGAAAGCTCTGCCTCCAACAGGACTATTTCTGTAGGGCTGGAAGGTCTGAAAGCTTTGGGAGCAGCTTGAAGCTGAGAGCAAGACCCTGACCTATTATCTCCAGGACCCATTTGTCTGAAGTGGTGGCTTGCCAAGCCTGGAGATAGTAGGTAAGCCTGCCTCCTAGAGGGGAAGGGGGGGCGGCCCAGACAGACCCTCTCAGGGTGTCTGCTTAGCTGGGGTAGCAGACTGGGGGTGGCCCTGCCTGCCCTCCTCCTGCCCCTCCCTTCCTCTAAACAACCCCCTGGGTTGCTGGTAAGAGGGAAAAGCTTGGGCCTGATGGAAAGGCATAGGGTAGGGCCTGCCCCTGCCCCATGCCTGCTGCTTTTGAGGAGTGGCAGCTTTCTGTTTTGCTGAAGCACTCCTGTATGCCACTCTGTACTCGTTCATCTTCCTCATGTATGCCTCAGTCTGTTCCTGAAACAGAGAATTCTGGACAAGGGGAAAATCCATGGCATTATTTTGCGTGTCCTGGGACAGGGTAGTGCACTTGAGCCAGGAGAAACGCATGAGGGATACAGCAGAAGCCATAGCCCTGAAAACTGCATCATTAGAGTCCACAACCATGTGGAACTGGGACTTTGATGCTTGTACCCCCTTGTTGACCAACTCCTGGAGATCAGCAGAAAGCTCAGGAGGGGCCTTTTTAACAAGTTGTTGTACAGCTTCCCAAAGTGACTTTTGGTACCTGGAGGCATAAGTCATATAGAAAGCTTGCCTAATACCTAAAGAAGATGCCAGGTACGCTTTCTTGGCAAGAGAATCTATTTTTCTGGAATTCTTGTCGGGGTGAGAGGCCAGGGGGATGCCAGCCTTCTCACAGGCTGCAGTTTGTACCACCCCTACATGGCTACAATTGCTGGATAAAAAGTCAATGCCATTGCCAGCCAGAATATATTGTGTGTCCATTTTCTTATCTACAGGAAGGACAGAACTAGGGGTTCGGAGGATCTTTAAAGTCTGCTTTTTAAGGGACTTATGAATGGGAATTGAAAGTCCCTGGGACACAGGAAGATTCATCGTCTCACTGTAATCCTCTTCCTCATCATCCTCCTGCCTGGCCTCCAGTACAGAGAGCTGCAAGGTCTCAGCCACCTGCCTCATAAAAGCAAAATGGGAGGTGGCCTCAGAGACAGGTCTGGGAGGGGATTCATACTGAGGATGGTCAGGGGAGACTGGGTTCCCCCTCATTCTGCTCCTCCTCATAGAAAAATAACACTCCTCAGGCTCCATGTGTCCTGAAGGAGTTGAACCGGTATCTGGAACCATTGGCTGCCAAGACGGTACCTGCGACGGTTCGCCAAACCCAGATTGCAAAGACTGCACTATCCAAATGGCTTTTGCAAATTCGTCTGTGGTTGGAACCGAGACCAAGTGTTTGCGTGGTTACGAACCGGAGCGTTTGGCTTTCTTTGACGGTGCAGGTTCAGAAACAGACTCCAAACGTCTTTTACCTGTCGACGGTTCACCCTGGCTTGAGTGGTCGGTTGTTGGATCCGAAGGTTCAGTTAAACCGGAACCGCCCTCAGCAGTCTTTTCCATCCTTTCCTTCAGTTTACTGAGGCACCTTGTCTAAAGTAGACTGAGGGAAATTCTTACAAATACCACAGTCTGCTTGTAAGTGGTCAAAACCTAAACGGTACAGACAGACCAAGTGCGGATCAGCTTTTGCAAATTGCTTCCCGCACTTGGTACAGCGCTGAAACCCAGTGGGACCGTTTTTTCTCTTGGGTTTCTGTGACATAACCCTAAAATTTGGCGCTTAACCCAGTGGCTTAGTTAGGCTGGTTAAGCAAAATCAATATCTACTTTATCCGAATTGGCATAGTTAGGCTCGGATAAAGAAATTAAGAAACTTACCCCTGAAGGCTTAGTTAGGCCGGGTAATAGAGAACAAAGTCCAAACTGGCCAGTGGTTTAGCGTCCGCCAAAAAGGGACGGAGAGAAAAACCCCAGTTCTGGTCAGGACTTTGCACCCGATCCCAATACAGTGAAAATTTTCACAGAAATGGGAAAAAGAAGTTCGGTCCCCTCATGGTCGCGGAACTGATCGGAAACCGAACACTTACCCAGCCTAGGAAGGTACACGATACCGAAGACAGTGGTTTGAGAACGTTTTAAAACAAAAAATAAAGCGGTTGCAGAAAAGAACTCTGATTTAAACCTCAAGCTAGTCTGGAAGGCAGCGAGGAGAAATCTCCGAGGCGTCTTCACTGGTGAGTGGAGTAGAGAATCTGATCAGTTACTAGAACATACTGAGGACAGTGGTTTGAAAACCGAGCTCGAGCTCAATGTTCTTTGCATTTGCATAGAGTTAACTCTTTGTTCTCCAGGGCAGTTGAACCGGTTGGTCTAACTGCATATTGTCAGAATACAACAAGACTTTGTTGTTTGAATGGTTATTCTACATTTATTGGTGGGGAGGTGGACCCACAAAATATTTTGCAGGAGGGCCCTTACAGTTATCAACTGTCCTGTGTAGAGGTAAGCAGTCAGACCCTCTCAGAGCCACCCTGCCTGACTACTTAGTTCACCTGCAGTCATCAGGCCTTAAGGGCTCATCACTCAGGTGCATTTAACAGCCATATTGGCCTACCACTGTGCTGGGAAAGAAGAATCAGTGATTTCCCTCTATTTTCAAAAGTTCTTCAAATGCCGGCCGGTGGCGCTGAGGGTTGAGGCGGATGCCACCTGCGTGCTCACCGGTGACCTGGGTCGGGAATGGACTGGTGGCGGGCGGCGGGGAGGCGGAGGATTGGGCGTCCCAGCGGATGCTCTCCTCCTTCAGGGTGGGTTACCAAGAGCGCATTCACGCTCTGCTTTCCTTCCGAGGCGGTGGCAGCACCGGCAGTGGGAAGGATGGGCAGCTTCGCTTGTCGGAGCGGGGAGGGACGTCATGGCGCATGAGGGTCTGCGTGCCGTAAGCACGCCTACCACCGGGACGACGCCCTAAGCGCAAGGCGCCCTAGGGGAGTGGGGACGTAAGGGGAGAAAACCGGAAAAACCCCTCCGGCAGCCCTAGATGAAGGCTGCCCTAAGTCCACCTGGACCACCTACAGGACAGACCCCACTGTGCGAGGAGAGTAGGATGGGCACTCTAGGGGCAGATCCCTAAGGTAGGTAACGGGGGACAGGAGCAGACGGAAGGAGGGGGCACCGGAGGTAGGAAGGAGGATAAAGACGAAATTAAAAAAAAAAAAAATTTCAAAGGTCTGCTGCACCTTCAACCACCTGAAAGGGAACCTGTCCCTCCCTGAGACCTGAACCTTTGCATAGCCAAGCTCATGGAACCGCCTTTCAAGCCCATGGCTGCTGCTTACTTGAAGTATGTGACCTGGAAAACTGTCTTCCTAGTTGCCATCACCTCTGCCAAAAGGATTTCAGAGCTGCAGGCCTTGTGCTCTGAACCTAAGTACATCATTGCTCACAGGACCAAGGTAGTACTTAGAATGAATAGGAAGTTCTTGCCTAAGGTAGTCTCTGAGTTCCACCTGAATCAGTGCATCACTCTTCTAGTCTTTTTCGCAGAAAAATCCACACCAGGTGAATGCAAGCTCCAGAGCTTGGATGTAAAAAGAGCCCTGATCTACTACCTGGAGCATACCAAGCAGTTCAGAGACTCTCATACTGAGCTCTTTCTCACCTGTGGTGACGTAGGCAGGGGAAAACCGGCCACCAAGAGGACTGTTTCACACTGGATAGTCTCTTGCATTCAGTTTTGTTACAGCACAGCTGGCAAACAGCCCCCTTCCCCTTGGGCTTCAGGGCATTCCACTAGAGGCACTGCTGACACAGTGGCAGTTTCAAGGGGTATTCCCTTGCTCGTTGTCTGCAAAGCAGCCACATGGAAGACTGTACACACTTTTACAAAGCATTACTGCTTGGATATACAGTCCAGATCTGATGCCAAATTTGGCACAGCGGTTCTGCAGAACCTCATTTCCTAAGTAGGTTCTGTAGCCGCCTCCCAACTGCACTGCTTTGTAGTCTGCACCTGTCAAGCGTACTAAAGGACCCCTGGGGTGAGGAGAACAAAATTACTCACCGTGATAATATTGTTTCTTCCAATTGGACCTTTATTATACTTGACCTCCCACCCATCCTCCCCTACATAACCTCATTGAAGATGGCTCTACATTGCTTTACCTTTGCCAGATTTTTCACAGTTTTTGCCTTAAACCAAAGTTTTCACAGTTCTCAGTGTTTTTTTTGTCATTAGTGTATTTTTTAAATACTTTTATTACTGTTGTGACAGTCCTCATTTAGGAGCCATGTTTTGCCCTTTCAGCTTTAAAATAATTATTGTGCCCTCTAGGCTGACTGCAGGCAGCACGCCCTCTTGCTCGCTCCTCATTGGCTAATTCCTCACATTCATTACCATTGACTCCACCTCCAGGGCAGCTGAACCCAGCTGGCATTCTGCACCTGCCAAGCATACTAAAGGACACCTTGGAAGAAACAGTGTTACTATGGTAATCTTTTCCTCTATAATGCAGGTGAGAGTAAGGTGGTAGAAATATCTTCACATGCTATACTTGGAACTCCTGACCTCACAAGTGGCAAAGTTAGATGAGGTAAAGTATAGCAAGTGGTATTTTGATCAAATATAAGCCACACATATGTGTGTGTGTGTGTGTGTGTGTGTGTGTGTGTGTGTGTGTGTGTATATATATATATCTCATGTATCTATGACCTGTCTCTAAAGCTGAGTTAAAAAAATAAAACAGAAATCCTCCCTCAGAAAAATTAATACACTTGGTAAAAAAAATTTTTTACTTGTCTGCCATTATCCTCATGAGGGAGGCAGCTTTCCTAAGTTACACATCACATTACCAGAAGGCCATGCTACACCTTTCTTAATAATCAGCTCTGGGGTTATAAAAACCATAACTACTTTTAAAAACCTTTTAGAAAAAGAAAAGTCCAGAGGGTCTTTCAGACTCTATGGTATGGGAGGCAAGGGACAGTACAACCATCAACCCAGAGTTTCCAAAAAGAGGTAGAGGTGGAAGAAGTAAGAATCAGTCCCAGCTCATCAACCAAAAACAAAAGCTAACCCCTGACGAGTCACAGGTTGCCACATCTCTACCACCAGTGGAGGGTGCCTCCTTCCCACTTCCAGCAATAGCAGTCTATTGCAGCAGTCAAAGGGGTGCTGGACAGTGTAAGAGAACATGTCCAAAAGAAACTGAAAACATTCAAGCCAAATCTTTCAGTGGAGACGGTGGTTTAAATTGGTTTAAACTGAAATTTCGGAAGCTGCAAGCTGTGAATGCTGTGGAGACAATATCAGTCAAATAAATAGGAAAATATATTTTCTCAAGGTACTTTCTAACAAGGAAGAAATCAGGAGAGTGGCAACCAATACTCGACCTAAGGTGTCTGAACAGACACACAAAAAGGAAAGATTCAAAATCATCACCCTGCCAACAGTAATTCCATATTGACAGCAAGAGGACTGTCTTTTCGCACTGCATGTGCAAGATGCGTATTTTCACATTCCAATAAGAGCAAGTCACAGAAAACCCCTATGCTTTAGAGTATGTATGGGTCAGTGCCAGTACAAGGCAATTCCTTTTGATGTAATCTCTGCCCCAGGAGTGTTAAAGTGTATGGCTGGCCAGCCCGTTGGCGCAGCGGTGGGATTTCCGCTTGCGTGCGCACAGTGACGGGTTAGAGCGGACCCGGGTCATCGGAAGGCAACCAGGAGGAGGATAGGCGTCTAAGGACAGCTCTCCTTCCGGGGGGTGGGCGTGGGATTCGTTCGGCTCACTGAGGGCTCCTAGTGGAGGCTAGGGGACCCTAGGCGACCGACTGAGCCAGGTCTGGTAGGCGGGGACAGACGCCATGCGTCATTGCACGTCCCCGCTTCCATAAAAAGGAGGAAAAACTTGAGGCAAGGGCAACGTACATATGATGCCCTCCCTGGAGGACCTTGGAACACCACCGCCGCTGTGGATCCCCAACCAGATTTTAGGCCCATGTGTGCAGGTGTAGGTGGCCACGGCCCCGCCTTCCAAGGGGCAAGTCAGGGTGACTGGGGATCTCAGCAGCCATAGGCAGTGGTGGAGGTCCCCGGGGCGCCGTGACAAGGGCAGAAGCATCACGGAGCCCAGCCCGGAAAAAATCGTAAATTAAAAAAAAAAAAAAAAAAAGTGTATGGCTGTAGCAGCAGCACTACAGAGGAATGCAGTGACAGTTTATCTACCGTATATATAGATAACTGTTTGGTATGTGGGAGAACCAGGGAAGATGCCCAGTCATCAGTGAAGCAAGCAGTGTTCTTGATGGAAAAGTTGCTGTTCATCCTCAATTTAGAAAAAGCAAACCTGGAACATAAAGAAAACCAGGTGCTAGTGTGTGGGTGACCTGAGCCTACCTGATGTCGACTGGGAGATCCTGGTTGCCAAGAGTGCCAGGAGTCAGACATTACTGGACGTCTTCCAAGACTGCCTTCTGGTACAGCTTGTTAAGGAACCTTCCAGGCAGAATGTAATCCTTGATGTGCTCACCAACTCCGAGATGGTGGGTGCTGTGGGAGTAGGGGAACCACTAGGGAATAGCAGCCACAACTCCATGTAGTTTGAACTGGCCCGCGGGACTGGCAACCCACAATCAAGAACCGAAGTCCTTGACTTCAGAAGAGTGAACGTCAACTGGTTGAAGGAACTGGTCAGGGATAGGTTAGTAGAGGTGGAGCACATGGGGGGTTGAGGACAGATGGGCAATAAAGGGAGCCATCCTCGAGGCATCCAATGCAAGTAATAAAAACTGTATCAAAAAAAAAAAACAGGTTTAAGAAACCACTGTGGTTCTCAGCTGGGGTTAGGAAAGCGGTTAGGACCAAAAAGAAGGCCTTCTATAAATACAAGGAAAAGCAGGGGGAGGCAGAATGGGCAGATTATTTATAGAAAAACAGGGAGGCAAAGAGGGCCATCAGGAAGGTGACAGCAGACACGGAGCTGCATATCGCAAAGGGTGGGGTGGGGTCAAAAATGAGAAAAGGTTTTTTAAGATATATCATTGAAAAAAAGGAAAAAAGAGGGGAGGCTTTGTATGCCTAGTGGGGGGGGGGAATGGTGATAGAGAAGGATGGGCAAAAGGCTGCCATCCTGAATAACTACTTTTGCACAGTATTCACTGAGGAGGACTGCAAGTCCATGTCAGAAAGTGGCATCAGAGCGAGTCCCAGAAATGAGGCAACCAAGACTTGTTGGCGAGAGGGTCCTGAAAGGGCTGGCAGCCCTTAAGATAGATAAGGCCCAGGACTGGATGGGTTGCATCTGAGGATACTTAAAGATATGGCAGCAGAATTGGCTGAACCACTGGCTGGCCTGTTCAACAGCTCACTTAGGACCAGGGAAGTTCCAAGGGATTGGAGGGTGTCAGACGTTGTACCGCTTCATTGGTGGGACTGGGAGCAACCAGGGAACTACAGGCCTGTCAGTCTGACATCCATCGTGGGGAAGCTGATGGAATCACTAACTAAAGAGGACCACGTGGACTACCTAGAAAGCAGTGGGCTACAGGATAGTAAGCAACACTGTTTTGTGGTGGGAAGGTCTTATCAGACTTATCTGATAGTTTTCTTTGACTGGGTGACCAAGGAGGTAGACAAGGGCCACACTGTGGATCTGCTGTACTTTAAATTCAGCAAGGCTTTTGATTTGGTACTGCACGAAAGGTTGCTGAAAAAGATGGAAGACCTGGGTGTGACTAAAACCATAGTGAACTGGGTGGTTTAGTTGGCTAGAAGGGAGGCAGCAGTGGGGGTAGTCAGCTGGGTTAAGTCAGAGGAAAGGGAGGTTATGAGGGGGGTTCCATAGGGATCTGTCCTGGGTCCGGTTCTCTTCAACATGTTCATTAGTGAAATTGGTGAGGGAATCCAGGG
The DNA here is from genome assembly GCA_016271365.2 of Neoceratodus forsteri. Taxonomy (NCBI): domain Eukaryota; kingdom Metazoa; phylum Chordata; order Ceratodontiformes; family Ceratodontidae; genus Neoceratodus; species Neoceratodus forsteri. The sequence continues at coordinate 802,826,850 of CM028134.1, read as the reverse complement.
CAGGCTGTCTCTCTGCAGATGACACAGCTGTGTGGGAGGGTGGATAGTGAGGAAGGAATAAGTGATATGCGGATGGACCTACAAAAACTAGAGGGGTGGTCAAAGGTATGGCAGTTAAAATTCAACGCCAAATAGTGCAAGGTAATGCACCTAGGGAAAACGAACCTCAAGACAGAGTACTGCAGGGGTGGGGTGAAATTTAGCACTACAGAAGAGAAATGGGATCTAAGAGTTATCATCAGTAACTTCCTCAAACAAACAAGGGAGTGCAACAAGGCCTATAGCAAGGCCAACAGGATGCTGAGATGTGTTGTGAGGGGTACTGATAGCAGAAGAAAAGAGGTAATACTTCCCCTATACAGATTCCAGGTGAGGCCTCACCTGGAGTACTGTGTCCAGGTCTGGAGCCCTCACCTCAGAAAGGACAGGGATAGGTTGGAAACAGTGCAGTGCAGAGCAGAGTAGCAAAAGTGATTCAGGGTCTGCAGGGCAAATCCTATCAGGAGCGCCTCAAGGCACTAAATATGTACTCACTGGAAACCAGAAGGGAGAGGGGAGATATGACAGGGACCCTCAAGTTCCTTAATGGAATTAACAAGGTAAACTGAGGGGAATTATTTACCCTGAATACCAACTCGAGGGTCACGTGGTCATGAGTGTAAATTACCAGGAGGGAGGTCAGGAAGGGTGTGAGGATGTACTTCTTCATGGAAAGGGTAATGAAACCTTGGAACAGTCTGTTGACCAAGGTGGTGGGTGCAAACACAGTCAGGGGAATTCAAGTCAGGCATGGGATAGAATGAAGGGAATAGTGGTTGCCCAGGGTGACAAGACCGAGGAGGAAAATAGGGATAGAGCGGGGAAGGTTAGAACCCTGGAGGAACACTAGGTTCCAGGGAAGTTTTCAGGGATTATAGGGCATATGGGCAGACTGGATGGACCTCTGGTCTTTTTCTGCTATCAAGGTCCATGTTTCTGAGTTACTTAATTGGAGCAGAACTGGACACACTTCAAGCAAGGGTTTTCTTTCACAAGAAAGGATCCAGACACTGCAGCCTTCCACTTGGGGTTAAAGAGGAACCATAGAAACATATAATTTAATGGCAGATAAGGACTGCTTGGCCCATCCAATCTGCCCATTCCTCCCTACCTGCACTACTACTACCACAGGCCGTACTTGATCTACAGCTTTTTCTCCTTCACCCTTTCCTTTCTCCTATGATTCCCTTGTGCTTATCCCATGCATTCTTGAGCCCCCCCACAGTTTTCACCACCACCTCCACTAGAAGGCTGTTCCAGGAATCCACCACTCTTTCTACGAAGAAGAACTTCCTCACATCTCCTAAACTTTAGACTAAACCCAGACAAGACTGAGGTGCTGGTGGTGGATCCAGGTCATCAGGGGGGAAGGGATGCGGGGGTACCTTCTGACCTAGTGTTAGGAGGTGTTCCTCTTGTCCCTTCCAGACAGGTGAAGGATTTGGGCGCGATCCTGGATGATGGACTGACCATGGATGTCCAAATGTGGGCCATCGTCAGGAGTGTTTTTTATTATCTCCGAAATATCGCCCGAATCAGATTCCTGATTCCGCCTGATGACCTGCCCACACTAGTACATGCCTTTGTCATCTCCAGACTGGACTACTGTAATGCCCTGTACCTAGGGTTATTTGGAGGCAACCTCCGCAGACTGCAGCTGGTGCATAGCGTGGATGCAAGATTACTGACGGGGGTGCTAGGAGATCTGAGCATATCACCCATGTCCTCCGCGAACTGCACTGGCAGCCGGTCAGGTGGAGGATTGTCTTTAAGGTAGGGCTTTTAACCTACAAAACCCTACACAGTGGGGAGCCTGCTTATCTGCAAGATCTTCTTGTCCCTGTATCGCCCCTCCCGGGCACTTCGTTCTGCAGGGGGATTCCTCCTTAAGGTTCCCAGGGTGAGGCTGTGGTGTTTGGGAGATAGGGTGTTCTCGGTTGCCGCGCCCACCTTGTGGAACTCTTTGCCTGAAAATCTGAGGGTGGCTTCCTCGGTGGTAGAACATTTATTCCAGCTGGCCTTTTATGACTAACTGCTGAATGGAATTGGAACTGTTGTGATATTTTAATTATGTCAAAAGTTGTATATTGGTTGGTTCTAGTGTTTATTTTATTGTTGTTTGTACAACGCCCAGAGTCTGCAGAAATGGGTGCTTAATAAATGATTTATCTATCTAATCTACTTCCCTCCAGCTTCATAGCATGTCCCCTTGTTTTTGAGCACCTTTTTTCTGAAAAATACTTCCCTCCTGTACTTTATTAACCCCATGAGGTATTTAAAGGTCTCTATTGTATCCCATCTCCCTGCTCTGTTCCAAGGTGTACATATTGATGTCCTTTAATCTCTCCTTGTAGGGCTTTTGATGCAGACCCTGCACCACTTTAGATGCTCTCTTCTGGACCACCTCGACTCTACCTATGTCCTTCTGGAGATGTGGTCTGCAGAACTGGACACGGTGTAACCCCCCTGCAAATGGGGGTTCCCAAAAGACTTCCAGGAGCTTGCTTGAATGCTCCAAGCCTGAATGGTGTTTGGCGTTTAAGCCATTTATCAGTGAGTGTTTTTAGAACCTCTGGTACTGTCTCTTTAAGAACTGTCTGCTTGCAGACATAATTAGTTTGTATGGGGGACTGTGTGCTTCTCTGTTTGAGTACCACTCGAGCTGCTGCCAATTCACTCCATTTTGCAGTCACTAGGAGTGCAAAGGAACCTATCTGAAGATGTAACTGTTTGCCAGAAATCATTTACAGTAATAATGAAATTACGGTTTGTCTAACCTGCTCTTTGCAGTCAGAACTGTGTCTGCCTAGTTCCCCATTCTGGTTTTGAACTGCTGAACTGGACCAATCAGTGTGGGGTGCTAGCTCTAAAATGGTGCCTTGGACGAATCAGAACTTGGACTCATAATCTGAGCCAGCCACAAGAGGATTGTATGGGCAGTGACTCTGGGAGATGTAGTTTAGACTTCGCGCCTTTTGGACCAACAGCAGCAGTCTATTGTGAGTGACAGCCAATCCAGTCAAGAACTGGGAGGAACTCAAAGGAAGTGCCCGTTTTGTCTGTTGGAGTTTCCAGTTGAGCTTTGGCAGTGAAGAGAAAGGAACCTGTGCTCCCTTCAGTGCACAGTTTTAGATAAAAACATGTGTAAGGTCCAGAGTTCGGTCTGCAGCTTGTTAGGACTGAACTGCCCTGTGAAGAGAATCAAAGGATATCTGAAGAGTAGAAACCAGGCTCACCCTGTAGAAGACTGGAGGAATTGCTGAAAATTGTACCTGGTCTGTCAGGAACTGAATCTGCTGTGTGTTCTCCCGGTATTGTGCAGTAATTGGATCGGGATACAGATGCAGCCTGCCTGGTATAGTGCTTTCTTTTTACCATATAAATGTGTGAAGAGGTTTGTGTACCTCAAGTGAATCCTGCTGCCATTAAGTGACTTTTGCCTGTGACTGTTTACCATATAAATTGTGAGAGTCTCTTGGAGCTCAAGAGTAGCCCTGCTGACATTGAAGGACCCTATCTTATTTGAGGTCGTGGAGTACTAATTCAGGTCGCCTCCTTGTTGAATTGCCACATTAAATCCAAATGGAATTACTGTACTGCTGACTGTTTAATTCTCCTTTTCTCTGTGTGAAAGGGCCCTACCAGCTGCCACGGTTTGGACTAGCCACTAGGGCTTGGGTACCCAGGGACAGTAACTGATAGGGATAGGCCTGTGCACAGAGCCATAGGTAGATGAGTAGAGTGATAAGCTAATTAACCTGATTTCCCTGTCCTTGTTATATCCCTAATAAATCAGAGCTGCTTGTTTCAGCAAAAGTTATACTGCCTGAGGTATTTGTCTATGTTAAAGTACTGTACTGTGATTGTTGCACTGTATCTTATTTCACAGGAGGTCCCAGTGCCGGAACCAGTCCTGGGGGTAAGTGTATACTGTAAAGGTAATTCTGCTGTATTGTGTGGGCCACTAGTGGGAAGAAAGGGGGATTGCAGTGTCCCAGAGGGCTGTGACCAAGTTAGTTTAACTATTGTAAACCCTGACCTCTGGGTGGAGGCACTCGCCATTGGATCCAGGCCCCTCAACCTGTTAGTGGCAAATCAGGCAGGGGTAGTAGCCCCTGGGATAGCGCCATCTAGGGGTTACAACAGTACTCTAGGTGGGGTCTTACCCATGATCTATACAGAGGCAACACCATTTCCCTCCTCCTTCTGGTGTTTTCTTTTGAATAACATTTGTTTTATATTTCTGGGTTTTAGTTACTTGATATATTTTAGTGAACTTGAAAGTGACTTTTTCTTTTAACAACCAAGGTTTCACTTTTCAATGGGATTAGGTTTGTTATCTTGTATTTAATTTGTTTTAATGATTTTACATAAATTGTTGCAGTTAAAACTAATAACTGCCAGTTAAGAATAATTTTATTCTTGTTTAGTAGTTGTCTTATTTAATATTTGTAGGCTTAGAAGGATTATATGTTAGATTTGTTTTATTATTTAACTTGCTGTTAAGATCTAGATTTATATGTATATTTTTCCTTTTTTCTTTTTCTTTACTTTTGTTTTCGAACTGTTGTATTCCTTTGTGGGTAGGTGGCAGACTCCCACTATTGATAAAGTGGTTAGTGTTAAGTTTGGTCAGCTGGCTGATAGTGGCAGTATTTGGCTGACTGGTTTTTAGCAGGTTGAGCTTATTTTACTTATCTGTGTTTGTAATGTTGAGTTTGTGGTGGGTGGGTGGAGACTCCCATTACATTACTGACTGAGAAATAAGTGAGTTTTTTCTGTGTAACCCCTAGGTGGCGCTATACCAAGAGCTACTACCCCTGCCTGCTTGGCTAGTAGCAGGTTCAGGGGCCTGAGTTCCGAAACGGGTGCCTCCACTTAGAGGTCAGGGTTGGTAGTGGTCAAGCTAACCTGGGCACAGCCCTCCGGGACACTGTAACCCCCCTCTTTCCCCTCTAGAGGCCTGAACACTGTACAATAATCACTTTCACAATACCTCTGGTACACCACGCAAGTACCCACACTGTTTGCACTTACCACCAGAGCTGGTTCCTCTGGCTCGACCCTCGGGAACCCTTGTAAAACAGGGTTATGCACAGCAAGTAGCAACAGTACAGTACAGTACTTTGAGCACAAACTGGAACCACAGTCAGATTACATGCAGAAAAAGTTAGATCTGATTTATTCAGGGGACTTGAACAAGGGAGGGGCAAAATCAGGTTAATTAGCTTAAAGGTTATATCAATCAAGCAGTTGTGCATGCGCTTTGAGTCCCCCCACACAGTCCACCTCTGGGTACCCAGGTAGAGAAGAGATGGGCTAGCCAGGACCGTTGCCTGGTTTGTAGCTGGCTGGGGCCCTGTGATGGAAAACACAACATGCACAGTACACAGTATTTGTAATCTGGAGCCAGAGGGCTCAGTTCGTAAAGAAACGAAACAACAAGACAATCAGATGACAAATCTCAGATTAAGCTGTTGTTGCAGGGAGTTACCCTGGTATTTACTCATGATACCCAAGACTGGACACAGGCTGGATGAAAATCGAGACTGCAGGTGGTTGATCTGGAATGCCAGGAGAAGCAGGGCCCAAACGAGTCGCAGAGGTGTCGTTCCTGTTCAAGCGTGGAGCAGGGGGCTGATCCCCAGGCAGGTCTCATCGATGGCTTCTCTGTGCAGTGGGTAGTCTGGCTGGGCCAGTCTGGCAAGGCCCAGACCGCATGGAGACAAATTCGGATGCAGTCCATTGTGGGTTGGATACACCTTCCAGCAAGCAGAACCCAGTTCACACAGTGGGGAACTAACTCACAACCCACTAGCAGCTCATAGCACATTTACATGTACGGAAATTCTACTGTACCAGACAAAGCGCTCCCCAGTCACAATCGCAAAGTCTCTGCACACACTGGGAGCTTAGGGGTAGCTGGAACTCCTGACAGGCCGATCGCATTCAGCAGAATCTTCGGACTTCTTCAGGTTGAGCCTGGCCCACTTCAGTCGCTTACTTTAGTCACACAAACTTGGATTTTGTCCACAATAAGTTTCTTCTCTCCCTCTCAGGAGCAGCAGGCAGACAGACATGTAAACCAAAAACTCAGCCTTTTCACAGTTCTCTCATGCGAATCCACTCAGGATTGTTGCTCAGAATCACTTCAGCTCCTCTCATTTCACTTCCCAGCTCAGAACTAACTGAAAACTGCAAGCAGCCCAGGACTTCTCCAATATCCAAAAGATTTGTTTGGCTGATTTGTCTGTCAGTCAAAGCAAGAGCTCTCCCTTCAGTTGCAAAAAAGGCGCAAAAAACCCCCAAACTACAGTTCCTACAAATTTTGAATTCAGACAGCTCCTGTAGTCTGGCTGCATTTTAGGTCCTACCAGTACTGTTTGGTCCAATTTGTAGTCCAGGACCAAGATAGTGGAGACAAACAAAATGGTCTACAAAGAAAGCAGGTTAGACAAACTACATTATCATTATCACTCTAAATGATTTTCAGTAAATAGTTACATCTTTCAACAGAGCTCCCGCTCAGATTACTTAAGCTGCAATCAGGCAGCTCTTAAAGAGACAGTACACAGAGGCTATACAGGCTCAGGTAATCACATTTAAACTGCTAAAACGCAGGACACCAGCCTGGCAGTGAGCATTTAGGCAAGCTCAAGGAAGACTTATTGGGAACCCTTATTTTAGGGGGGTTACATTGGTATTTAGTTTTACTAACGGACTGATAGTAGCAGTATCTTGACGATTGATGTTTACTAGGTTTTAAGTTTGTTTTTAATTTTTATTGAGTTTATGGTGGGTGGGTGGCAGACTCCCATCACATTACTGATAAAATTTGTGTCTTTGTTTTTAGTTTTGTCAGCTACTTATAGTGGCAGTATCTGGCTGACTGGTATCTTAAGTTTTGAGTTGTTTTTAATTTTGGGAGGTCTGTATTGTTGAGTTTGTAGTGGGTGGGTGGGTGGCAGACTTCCATTACATTACTGATTAAAAAAAAAATAATAACTGTTTCTGTATTTAGTTTGATTAGCTGTCTGATAGTGGCAGTATATGGCTGACTTGACTTTACTGAGTTTTAAGACTGTTTGTTACTTAGGTTGGTATTGTTGTGTTTGAGGTGGTGGGTGGTAGACCTCCATTACATTACTAAGATATTAGTTTTTTTGTTAATGTGGTTTATTGTTCTTTTGAGTCTATTTTGTTGGTTGGTTGGGTGGGTGGGTGGCAGACTCCCACTACATTACCTGGAGCTAATGTGGGGGTGTATCTGATTTACTGGATGGACTTATGGAAAAAATGACTAAACCCCTGGTTATTATGCATATAGGTACTAATGATGTTAACAAAACCAGTCAAAGTGTGTTTCAGACGAAAGTAACTGAAATAACAAAAAGAATTAAAGAAAAAAGGAGGGAAATTATTTCAAACAACATGAAGTCTTGCTATATTATGACAGTTGCAGTTTGTCCCAACCTTAGAACTGCTCCGGAGGTGAAAGAGTTAACTTCCATGCCATGCATGGAACTTAGAGCGCGAGCTTGGTTAGAAAAGCTCTGTCTGGATAATTTCAAACTGAAACTGTCAGATTCTTTACTCCGCCTCACTGAACAGTCGCTCCAGAGATTCCTCCTACTGCTTGGTTCATTTCTCGGTTTAAAAGTGTTTTTTCTCGGTTAAATTCAACATGATTATAATTTTGGCCATAAACCGATCAGTTCAAGCTCTGTCTGTGGTATGTAAGTAATAGACAGGTTTATTTCTGTGTGGAACTTGTAAATGTTTATCGGTTCGGTTTGAACCGATCAGGTTGTTTAAAACTTTTTCTAAATTCATTTAAAGTTATTTAGAGTGCGGTTCCCGGTTCTTATCGGTTCTAAAAAACGGATTTCATTACGCTTTCTCCATGACCCGTGACACGTTGGGAACCAATGAAGGGTGTTCTGGTATCGTCGAAAAGGGCAAGTTTTTGGTTAGGCTGGCATTATGTCTGAGAAACCCAAAAGAAAAACCGGCCCACTGGGTTTCAACACTGTAGTGTCTGTGGGGAAGTCTTTGCCAAGGCTGACCCACACACCCATGTGTTTATTGTCTGGGGTTTGACCTACCCAATGCCAGACTGCCAGATTTGCAAGAATTTACCTGCAGCTACCTAGATAAAGAGGTTGGTAGGCTCCAGAGGCGAGAGAGGCAAAGTCCGCTGGCCGGATGGCCAGCCCGGTTCGGTGCCAACCGAACCGAGGGAGTGCCCTCTGACCAGGGCGAGACTTCCTCGGGCAAACGTAAAGCTGACTCAGAGGAGCCAGTTCCAGCAAAGAGAACTAGAAAATCAGCAGATGTGGAGTCCAAAATTCCTTCTCCAACTGCTGCAGAGATAGCCAAAGCGATCCAAATTGTCAGTCACTTTCCCGGTTCCACGGTTCAAGAATATGATATAGAGGAGTTTTATGAACCAGAGGAGGGGAGGATGATTATGAACAGTGTGAATGTGATTTTGAAAGTCTGGATGTGCCCATTGAACGGACATCTCCCTCAGACAGACCTTTAGGGAGTCTCCCTAGGCTTTCTGAGTCTCTTCTCATTTTCTGTTTTATAAAAAGTTGTTGAAACCTTCAGCTCCTTTGAGGAAGCTGTGGATGAGCAAGAGGAGCCTGACTTTGTGGAGATGATGGATATCCCAGAGTCCAGGAGATTGTCTATTCCTTTACATAATCCTTCAGGAAACAAACAATAAAATTTTAAAAGCTCCTAATTCTGTGCCTCCTGTGGATAAAAAGATGGACAGGATGTACACCTTGTCAGGTCCTGATACAGAATTTATTTCACAGCAATGCAGCCATGTTGGGGTAGTTCAGGCTGCAGCCTGTGATATAATATTCCCTGGCTTCACATCCTCCTGACAAGGACTCCAGGAAGATTGATGCCATGGCTAAAAACAATACATGGCAGCGTCCTTGGGACCCAGACAGGCAAATTATATGGCCTATGTTGCAAGATACCAGAAATCTAGATGGGATACTGTATGGCCCTTAGCCAAACAGGCCTGGCGTATGCCAGGAGCTGGAACAGGTGGCTGCTGTGATGGTATTGAGGCATCTAAGGTGCAATTCCATGCTGCAGTGGATTCTAATGATGTATCCTCTAGCGTCATGGCTACATCTGTGGCTTTTCGTAGATTGGCTTGGCTCAGGTGTACTAGTCTGTCACAGGATACCCAGGCTAAGGCCATGGATTTTCCTGTGGTGGGAAATTCTCTGTGTGGGGAGCAGACAGAGAATTATATGAAGAAAATGGATGAATATAGAACCACTTATAGGAGTGCACAAGCCAAGGAACGGCAAGCCACTGCTCAGAGGCAGCCCCCAGGGGTAGAGGCAGGCCTTTTCACAGACCTTTACTAACCCCTGGCCTCCTCTTCAGCTTACGCTCAGAGGGGTTCTTCAGAGGGAGAGGCAGGCGGGTATGAGCAGGCCTGCTCCACCCTCAGCCTAAAGCCCCTGCCAAGCAGGCACCCTGATGGGATGCCCAGGGCCGATTCTCCATTACCTGTAAGGGGCAGGCTGGCTTTTCCGTCCAGGACTGGGAGTCTTTAACGTCAGACAAGTGGGTCCTGGAAGTAGTAAGCCAGGCTGGTTCTCAGCTTCAAAAATTTCCAAAGATGAGAATCAGATCTTTCCACCTGCAAACTCTCTAGAGTTCTTGCTTTGAAACAGAAGTCTCAACCCTCCTGGCTCTCAGAGCTGTAGCAAGGTTTCTCCCTACACCAGGGCAAGGGACTGTACTCCAGGTACTTCCTTACCCCAAAAAGACAGGGAGAATGGCGCCCATCCTGGACCTAAGATATCTGAACAAGCACCTTTAAAACCAAAATTCAAAATGGTGACTCTGGGAATGATTTTACCCTCCCTAAGGCCAGGGACTGGCTAGCTTCCTGGACCTCAAGGATGCACTACTTCATGTTCTTATCAGAAGCTCCCACGAAAGTACCTCAGATTCGAACTGCCCTCAGGCCATTATCAGTTCAGAGCAATGCCCTTCTGCCTTACCTCTGCCCCAAGGGTATTCACAAAATGCCTGGCGGTAGCAGTTGCTCATTTAAGAAGGCAAAGATTGCCATCTTTCCCTACCTAGACGACTGGCTCATTGTGGGTCAGTCTCAGACCAGGTCAAATCACACCTGCAGGTTACCCAGCAGCTGCTTACCCTCTAGGCTTTCTTCTCAATCTTCCAAAGTCAGTTTTAGAACCTGTGCAGGTACTCACCTTCATAGGCATGAATTGGACACAAAGCAGGCCAGAGCCTTCCTTCCCTAGAAGGGTAAGGACCCTGGTGGCCTGGCCTCCTCCTTCACCCTGCAGGTCTCGACCAGCAAGGCATTTTCACAGCTCCTAGGACACATGGCTGCTCACAGCCATAGTGCAAGGAGCAAGATTTCAGATGAGGGACATTCAGTTCCATTTGAGAGCCTTTTGGTCTCAAAGAAGAGATCCCCTATCCAAGTTGATTCCAGTAACTCGAACCCTGATCCAGGCCCTTCAGTGGTGGCAGGATCAGAGCAATCTGAGACAAGGGGTTCCTTTCATCCCTCTATCTCACTCTTTGACCCTTACTACAGATGCATCCCTTTTGGGATGGGGAGCTCACATGAGCGATCTCTCCACCCAGGGATTGTGGTCCCCTCATGAATCTCTGCTCCACATCAATCCGTTGGAACTCAGAGCTGTTTTTCTAACACTTCAGGTTTTTTCTGCATCTGTTCAGAACAAAGTGGTACAGGTCAGAACAGACAACACCACTACAATGTGGTACATCAACAAACGATGGGGCACTCGGTCTTCGGCCTTGTACACCAAGGCAATGAAGTTGTGGTGTCTGGCTTATTCCCTGAACACCTCCCTCATAGCAGTTCACCTCCCAGGCAAGGACAGTGTCCTGGCAGATGCTCTCAGCAGGATTTCCCAGGGCCATCATGAATGGTCACTGGATCCTCGAGTACTGGGGATAGTTTTTGCCAGGTGGGGCACCCCTCAAATAGATCTTTCTGCAGCCCCAGACAATCACCAACTTCCACTTTTTTGTTGCAGGCCCCCAGTGTTGGGCTCAGTCCCCCTGGATGCCTTCCTTCTCAATTGGGAAGGGAAGTTTCTCTATGCCTCCCCCCCCTTCCCTCTCCTGTTCAAGGTGCTAGTCAAAATCAGATCTCAGCCCTGCAAGATGATTCTGATTGCTCCAGATTGGGCCAGACAGCTCTGGTACCCACTCCTTCTGTCCTTAGCAGTCCATCTTCCCCTGTGTCTCCCCAGGAACCACAATTTGTTAACCTGTGCCCAGGGGAGAGTTTGGTATCCGAATCTCAAATTCCTCAACCTCAAGGCCTGGCCCTTGAGGACTTAGAGTTTGCTGACCTACACCTTTCTCAAGGTGTTCTCGAAATTTTGAAAGCTTCTAGGAAGCCTTCCACTAGGGCTACTTATAACTCTAAATGGAAAAGGTTTTCCATATGGTGCTCTGGGAAGCATATTTCCTGAATCTGCTGATTTGCCCACTGTTTTGGACTATATGGTCCATCTTAATTCTTTTGGGACTGAGACCAGCTACCCTAAAAGTGCATTTGGCAGCTGTCTCTGCTTTTGTTTCAGCAGGGAAGCCCTTCTCTCTGCTTACCCTGTATTTCAAGTTTTCAGGGATTGTTTATACTAATCCACCATTCAGGGACCCTGCCCCTCGCCTGGGATCTTAATGTTTGCATTGCTCAGCTGATGCAACCTCCTTTGAACCTCTGTCTTCGCAGAGCTTTGCTACTTGACTTGAAAACTGTGTTTCTAGTAGCTATCACTTCTGCCAGGCGACAAGAGTTGTGTAAGCTTTGTCAGTGGAGACTGACTTTATTTCCTTTCACAGGATAAGGTAGTCCTCAGGACTAACAGGAAGTTCTTGCTAAGGTGGTTTCAGATTTCCACCTTAATCAATCTGTTTCTCTTCCAGTGTTCTTCACTGACCATTCCTCCTCTGGTGAGAGGAGGCTGCTAACAGATGTTAAGCGGGCCCTTAGTTACTACATAGAGCGTACCAAGGGTCAGGGTTTGACTCCTCCAACTCTTTCTCACTTATGGTGAGGTTGGGAAAGGGAAACCTGCCACTAAGAGATCCATTGCCAGGTGGATTGTCTCTTGTATCCAATTTTGCTATCAAAAACTGGGTAAGGTTCCCCCTTCAGGCCTGAGGGCTCACTCTACCAGAGGTACAGCTGCGTCCCTAGCTGCGGCCAGGGACATCCCTATCTTAGAGATATGTCAAGCAGCTACTTGGAAAACAGTACATACTTTCACTAAGCATTACTCCTTGGACATTCAGGCCAGGAGGGATGCTCGATTTGGCACAGCTGTGCTTCAGAGCCTATTTCCTAAGTAGGTTCTGTCCCTCCTCCATGGAGGTACTGCTGTGTAGTCTGCAATTGTCATAATATAGCAAGACTTCATGTTGTTTGAAGAAAAAATTACTCACCTTAGTAATGTTGTTTCTTCTAATGGAGTCTTGCTATATTATGACCTCCCCCCCAGCCTGCCCCTCTCAGAACTTCTACTTTAGGATGGGGTGGCAGTCCAGTGTTGGCACTTATTGATGCCCATCTTGTGTTTTCCACCCTTCTTTTGGGGTGTTTGGTGTGTGTTTTATTTTATCTTATCTTATTTTCTGATCCCTGACTTGAGTCTTGGTGTTGGGACCAGGAAAATGTGTTAATACTAAGTAGCCAGTTGGCTAGTGTAGGTTACAGCTTCCACACAGAACCTTAGTGAGTTTTGCTCGTGAAAGATCTGACAGTTTCAGTTTGAAATTATCCAGACAGAGCTTTTCTAACCGAGTTATGTTTTAAGTTCCATGCATGGCATGGAAGTTAACTCTTTCACCTCCGGAGCAGTTCTAAGGCTGGGACAAACTGCAATTGTCATAATATAGCAAGACTCCATTAGAAGAAACAACATTACTAAGGTGAGTAATTTTTTCTTCTGGTTTACTACCAACACATGGGTATCTTGAGTATAAAAATGGAGCCATAAAATCTATTAACAATTGGTTAAGATCTTTTTGTAGGTGTGATAATATAGGGTTCATGGACAATTAAGTGAATTTCAATAATAGATCCCTTTTTAAACCAGATGGTCGTCATCTCACTCGAGCAGGTACTAGGGTACTGGGTAGGAAGTCGAATAAAATTATTGATTTCCATTTAAACTGACACGGGGGCAGTATGAGTGGACAATATCCCGGTAACAATCATGGGTGGGACATCATGCAAGGACTGGATTGGTAGAGTTTGGTAAGTAAGTTCGATGAACTTAAAATTCTACTAGTATCTCAAAATATACATATAGCCTGCATTACTGAAACCTGGTGGGACAACAATGATACATGGGATAAAACTATTCCAGGATACAACTTATATCATAAATCACTAGCTTATAGGAAGGGGGGGGGGGGTATAGCAATGTACATCCATCAGTCTATAAAAAGCTTTCAAATTCTCCATGAGGACTCTGAGCTCGAAGTTATTTGGGTTAAATTACTGCCACAGACGGATCCCAAAATAATAAGTGGGCTATTTCATAGACCACCTTCTATTACCTCAGCTAATGACTTAATTTTTCTTAAACAGCTTAGTAATTTAAATCCTGCTGATAAGTTATTAGTGTTGGGGGATTTTAACCTCCACAATATTGACTGGAAGTTTTCAAAAGGGGGAGTAAAACTGATGAGATGTAGTTAGATGTGTTTGACCAGATTGGACTGGAATGGTGTATCACAACACCAGAGGCAGCAATATTTCGGATATTGTGCTAACTGATATGGGGTACTCACTCGATATGGTGGAGATCTCCACCCTTTTGGGAAACAGTGACCACTCCATGGTCTTATTCAGGTTAAAAGGGCTGGCAGTACCCAAAAATCTTGGGGGCACTACTAAGCTTAACCTAACCAGGGCAAATTTTGCTCAGCTAAAAAAGGATCTAGCCTCATGGGATTGGTTTAATGATTTAAATGGAAATAATGTAGAGGGCATGTGGAATATTTATTTATTTATTTAAGAGTTTAACCAGGAAAGCATACTGAGCAAGTAGCCGCTCGATTCGAGATGTGTCCTGGCGGACAAGTCCCAACAGTATTGTTTTACAGGCACAGTAAAAGCGAAATAGACAGGCAAAACTACATTACATTAGTACAAAGAGACATAGATACAGTCCTAAAGGGATAATATAATAAACTAACAAATTATTAGGTTGCAAGAGTACAGTGGCCCAACAGGTGGTAGTGCTCAGATGAGCAAGAGTTGGATTGGCTCCACTAATAGGCTGGTGGGCGCACTCATTCCCACTGGTAGGGGGTTTTAGCCACAGGCGCTTGCAACTAGAAACACATACAGCTGGTGGCAAAATGGGCACTGAGGAGGAGGTTGAGGCGCTAGGGGTTAGTGGTGTGTCTAATGCTCGCATGCAGCGCATTCCAGAGTTTGGGCATGCGGCATTGGAAGGCAGACTGACCTTTGGTCGTGCCCATGAAAGGGACAAAGAGGAGCCTGAAATCCATGCTTCTGAGGGAGTAGGTAGGTGTAGGCTGACTTGAGAGGGCAGATGCAAAGTATGGGGGAAGACATTGAGACCGGAATTTGGCAGCGGTCCTTGCGCAGTGAATCTGTCTGCGTGCATGAAGAGAGGGCAGGGCAAGGGAGCTGTAAAGGTTGCAGTGATGAGTCAATTGTGGACATTCCAGAACGAGAGGCAGAAGGAGTGGAAGAGAGTATCCAAGTTGGTGAGGGAGGTGCCGGGGGGAGCAATACCATAGACTACGTCGCCATAGTCAATTAGTGGAAGAATCATCTTGTGAACTATTTCCTTCCGGGCCAGTGTGTGGATACTACCCTTGTTGCGGTATGAGGCTCTGAGTTTAGGGAGCAATTTCTTGTGGATGGAGTCAATGTGTATGGAGAAATCAAGGTGCTGGTCCAACCAGACACCTAGGTATCTGAAAGAGGTGCATACTTCCAGAGGGGTCCCATCCAAGGATTGGAATCAGGGGCGGGTGGCTAGGCGGGAGAGTCTTGCCTGTGATCCGAAGGTTAACGAGACGGTTTTCTTGGAGTTTAGGCACAGCTGGTTGGAGAGGAACCAGTGCTGGACAGCGTTGAAATCTTGTTGGAGTACGTTGGTCACTTCACCGGGGGAGGGGCCTGCAGCATACAGAACTGTGTCATCTGCGTACATGTGGATAGATGAGTGTTGGCAGACCGATGGGAGATCGTTGAGGAATATGGAGAAAAGCAGCAGACCCAGGACGGAACCTTGGGGGACACCAGCAGTGACTGGCAGGGGAATAGAGCTGTGGATGCCGATTTTTACTGATTGGCATCTACCTACTATGTATGCATGAATGCATGAAGCCAGCTGGAGAGACCGGCGGCTTTTAGCTTGGATAGGAGCAGTGTGTGGGAGACAGTGTCAAATGCCTTGGCCAAGTCTGTAAAAATGGCTGAGGTGATGAGCCCTTTTTCCATAGGAGTATGTGATTGGTCAACCTTAGTAGGGAGGTGACAGTTGAGTGTGATTTGCGAAAGCCTGATTGGTAGGGGATGAAGAAGGAGGATGCGTCTAGATAGGAGGTGAGTTGGGCAAGGGCAAGATGCTCCTGCAGTTTGGCCAGATAGGGAGGAGGGATATCGGGCGATAGTTACCCGGCGATGAGGGGTCGCCGCCTTTGGGGAGGGGGATGACGGTTGCCTGCTTCCAGTCAGGTGGTATTTTGGCTAGTGAGAAGGAGAGGTTGAAAAGGTCTGCCAGCGGGACGGCTGTGGCGGGGGCAGACAAGTATAGCATTTTTGCGTCCAGGCCTGTGGGGCATGTGGTGGTCACTTAGGGAGTCTGGGAGGAGACTGGCTCTTATAATCCTGTGTGGATGAGTGGTGAGTGCCCAGTCCAGGAGGGAATGGTTCTGCATTGTGTGGTTTAGACGGGTGGGGTGAACGAGTAGCTGGGTGAGGTTTAGAGCATTTATTTTGGTTCTCAGTTTGGCATTGTCTATAGCGAGCTAATTGAAATTGTTGTGGATGTGGAGCTCATCAGTGGAAGCTGATGACTTTAAGATGTCCAGATGGTCTAGGACATTTGTTAGGGGGGTGCCAGGGGCACAGTAGGAGCCGGCAACATATACTGGGTTGGAGTAAGGGAGTGCTAGTTTTATCAATAAAGAGTCTTATTTCTGGTGTGAGTGTGGGGATTTGTTCCAAGGTGAACTGTAGCCTGGTGGAGATAAACATGGCAATGCCTCCGCCCCTTTTCTTGCCCTGGCGGTCATGCCTAATAATCGAGTAGCCAGGAATGGATATCTCAGAGTCTGCGTGATGGGGCTTTAGCCAGGTCTCTGACATGATTAGGACATCTGGACATAGTGATAGGACAATGGGTTGAAGTGTGGTAATTTTGTTTAGGATGCTGCAGATGCTGAGGTGTAGGAGTCTGAGGCCTCTGGGGAGATGTAGCAGAGTGGAGGTGTTGGGGGTGGTGTGTCCAGGGTTGGCTTTGATGTCTCTTGCCAGGAGGAGCAGTAGCACGATAAATTGTTTGGATTTTTGCCACTAGGATTTGGGTCTAGTGATGGAGATGCGTAAAAGAGGGGTTGGCGGAGTGCCGCATGGTGCTGTGAAGCAAAGGACCAATTGCCCCGAGTGATTGGGGGGTGCAGAATGGTAGCACTGATATCCCAGTCATGCAAGTGGTCATAGGGCATCTGTTGAGGGGTGTCGGCTGTTCAAAGGGTCAGGGGTGTTGTGTTGGGTGGGATAGTAGGGGGATTGGGTTGCTGTTCTGGGTAAATGGCTGGGGGGAAGGAGACTAGTGGAAACAACAGAAAAAATAACGTTAGACTAAAATTTAGCATTGTGACTGAAGTGATAGAAATAGGTTTAGCGGCTACTGGTGGTTGCAGCAGATAAGCTGCAAATGCAAAAATGGGCTGATAGGTTTATAATGTCACGTGAGGCTCACTGTCCTCACTATATAGTGAAATGCTTACCAAGGTGGGTAGCTGGCGCACAGCCAGCGGGCAGTGTCTCTTTTCCGGTTGTAGCTGGCGCTGAGAGTGTTTGTCTGAACCGACTCTGCTTCCGGGGGTTCAAGGTTCGTTGTGTTGGGGAGGGCTGCTTCTCCTGCTCCTCGCGACCCTCTGTGCTGTGAAGGAGAAAGACAGGGAAGATTTAAACACTGTCTGAGAAGAGGGCATCAATTAATCAAGGTAAGTAGCTCTGCTGGATAAAGGAGACAATGAATTTAACTCATATGCCCTGCAGCATTGTTAAAATAAACTTACGACTTTACAGGGAAGCTACACTTTATATACAACACAGATATTAAATATAGCTGTTGCAGGGAAGCTGCAATCAAATATACATAAATGAGCTAAATGTAAAAGAATTACAGCTGGTGCAGGGAAGCTGCTCTTAAAGTAACAAATAATCGAGCTAGTGCTGGCATACAATGATTAGGTACTAAATTCAGCAGCAAAAACTATCAGTTTGGCTTGGCCGATATTGAAGTTGTTTAAGGTAGAGGACCGTTTTAAAATAGAAATTCTTGGCGCCACAAAAAATGTTCCGCTCTGTGATTGCAGCTGGCGCTGAGAGTGTTGCCTGAAACGTACCTTGCTTGAAGTCGTTGCTCCGGTTGTGTTTGGGGAGGGCTGCTTCTCCTTGCCCTCGCGACTCCTCTGTGCTGTGAAGGAGAAAGACAGGGAAGATTTAAACACTGTCTGAGGAAGAGGGGCATCAATTAATCAAGGTAAGTAGCTCTGCTGGATAAAGGAGACAATGAATTTAACTCATATGCCCTGCAGCATTGTTAAAATAAACTTACGACTTTACAGGGAAGCTACACTTTATATACAACACAGATATTAAATATAGCTGTTGCAGGGAAGCTGCAATCAAATATACATAAATGAGCTAAATGTAAAAGAATTACAGCTGGTGCAGGGAAGCTGCTCTTAAAGTAACAAATAATCGAGCTAGTGCTGGCATACAATGATTAGGTACTAAATTCAGCAGCAAAAACTATCAGTTTGGCTTGGCCGATATTGAAGTTGTTTAAGGTAGAGGACCGTTTTAAAATAGAAATTCTTGGCCAAAAAAATGTTCGCTCTCTGATTGCAGCTGGCGCTGAGAGTGTTGCCTGAAGCATTACCTTGCTTGAAGTCGTTGCTCGGTTGTGTTGGGAGGCTGCTTCTCCTTGCCCTTGCAACCCCTCTATACTTGGCGGGGTGGGGGGTTCGTTCGCTGTATTTGGGGAGGGTTGCTTTCCTTGTTCCCTCGCGAATTCTCTGTGCTTGCTTCCGGGGTTCATTGTCTAGTTGTGTTTTGGGAGGGCTGCTTCTCCTTGCCCTCACGACCCCTTCTTGAAAAGCTCAATCAACTAATTAGTATACATATCGCAAGGCTACATAATAACAAGGGTAGCAGAAGGTTAACCCCATGTTGGCTGAATAAAAACATTAAGCATTTAATAAATAAAAAAGAAAGTTTAAAAAATATAAAAAGGACAGAACAGCAGCTAACTACCAAATGTATAAAAATTGCACTAAGGAGGTCAAAACATCTATAAAAAAAGTCACAAGCTCAGCAAGAAATTATCCTGGCTACCAAAGTTGAAGATGATAAAAAGTCCTTTTTCATATATAAATAGCATGAAGTGTAGCACGACAGCAATAGGCCCCTTTAAAAACTCTACTGGCGAACTGGCATCTGAAAAAGGGACTGCTGATATCCAAAACAGTTATTTTTGCTCAGTTTTTAATACTGGAGCTAATCCTCCCTTATATGCTGATTTAGAACCTATTCCAGGGAAAATTATCATAAAACCAGAGGAGGTTAGGACCAAATTGAACAAACTAGACATCAATAAATCCCCAGGTCCTGATAACATTCATCCCAGAGTCTTACATGAAATGACAGACCCCTTGACACTTCCACTTACCTGTTTCAGACCTCTCTGGACAGGGGCGAAGTTCCACAGGATTGGAGAGCTGCTACTGTGGTCCCACTCCACAGAAAAGGGCCTAGATCTGAGCCAGCAAATTTTAGGCCTATAAGCCTTATATCACTAACAGGGAAAATTCTGGAAGGGATTTTAAAAGCTGTGATTGTGGATTATTTAGTAGAAAAATATTTGGTTGATCCTGTTCAGCATGGGTTCACCAAGTCAAGGTCATGACAGATATATCTACTTACTTTTTACAAAAAAGTTAACCTTGAGTTGGATAAGGGTAATGTGGTGCATGTGGTCTTCATGGACTTCGGAAAGGCATTTGATAAATTACCCCATGCAGAGCTAATAGAAACATTAGTAACTGCTAGACTAGATAGTAATATCTTAAGGTGGATAACAGTATGGTTTACCGGGAGGAAACAGAGAGTCAAAGGTGTGTTATTGGATTGGTCATCAGTCACTAGTGGGGTACCGCAGGGATTTGTATTGGGGCCCTGTCTTTTTAATATTTATATCTTTACGGTCAAACTTAAAGACCCTAGTATATGGATTTCCTAATTCGCTGACTATTGCCGAATAGGTAGAACTGTGACTAACATAGCTGAGGCTCTCTCCCTGCAGCAAGCTATTGATGAAATATTTCAGTGGACCAGTTCTAGTAAATTAGAACTTAACATTGCCAAATGTAAGATTATGCAGTTGGGCCTCCATAATAACAACTATGCATACACCATAGTAACTAACACCCTATCTGTTACTAGTGAGGAGAGGGATTTGGGAGTAAAAATAACTCCTAAACCAAAGTTTAGTATACACTGTAAGGAACAGGTCAAAACAGCTAATCAAAACCTAAATTGCATTTTAAGGCACATTTTCAGCAGGAGTGAGAATGTCCTCATGGCTCTGTATGGAGCCCTGGTTAGGCTGTGTCTGGAATACTATGTCCAGGTGTGGTCACCTCAAAATAGGGAAGATGTGGTTAAGGTTGAGGGGGTGCAGCCAAGGGCTACCAAAATGGTAGCTGGGCTAAGAACTATCCCATATGATGAGAGATTGGAAAAAATTTATATTCATTTCACTATAGAAGACTTCAGGGTGATTTATGTATGATGTTTAAAATTATTAATGACACCACACTGCAGGAAGACCTTGGATTAACCTTTAGATCTGGATGGACTAGCGGTAGGAGACATAATTTGCAATTGGTATTGCCGAAGTGGAATACTAATTTGAGGAAACGGTTTACGTAAAGGGTTGTTACTTTATGGAACAACCTACCAACTACTGTGGTAGAAAGCACAAACATGGATACGTTTAAGGTCAGACTTGACAACTTTTGCTGTGATAAAACTACTAAATTTTGATCCTTATGGGATTGTCAAGCATTATGGATGTAAGTCCCTCAGCTTGTAATTACTTATGAAACTTAATAATTACTACTGTTTTGCTTTTGTTTTGTTGGTTGAAGTGGTGAGGGTTGTTTATTATTATTAAATTTCTCTTTTTATTTTTTGTTTAAAATGCGGGGGGGGGGGTTCTTAAAGTGCTTCTTGGAAGGTATTTTTTCCTTTTATTGTATTTGCTGTGTTTGAATCCTGCTCATGTTTTTTTAACTATTTCACCAGATTGCAGCAAACTGGAATTGGCTAATTTCACTATGTCAAATTTTCTTTCCAGTTGACATTTTTTTTTAACTCTGAACTGTTTTATTGTTTGATGGTTACTAAGTATTTTGTTCAGGTTTGTGGTTTTCTTTTATTTTATTGATGTCCTATGAGTTGGCAACAGTTTTTGGGTAGACTTAAGTTTGTTTTCTTTTCAGGTTTTTGTTTGCTTTTACTAGCCAGGGACATTAAATCTAATCCCGGTCCCTCTGAGTTTGTTTTTTCTAAGCCTTGGCATAGGCAACATGGTTTAAACATTCTTCATCTAAATGCTCATAGTCTTGTGCCCCAAATGGCTGAACTTGAGGTTCTTACTAATTCTCATCATCCAGATGTAATTGGTGTTTCTGAATTTTGGTTGAAGCCCTTCATACCTTATAGTCTTTGTATGTCGCCTGGGTACAACTTTATTAGACAAGATCGTTTAGGGAAAAAAAGGGGTGTTGGGGGGGAGGTATTGTTTACTTTAAAGACCATTTCAAAGTTAATTTGGTTTCTGGTACTTCTAATAGTAATATTTCTTCTGATTGACTTTTGCTTCGTGTTTTGATTAGAGGTAATTAAAACGTCATCTTAGGATTTTTGTACAATCCACCTCAATGTGGTTTACCTGGTCTTAGAGAATTTTTGGTCTCTGCTGAGCCTTTCATTAAATTTAATGATTTTGTTGCTGTGGGAGATATGAATCTAAATTGGTTATCTAGCAGTAAAAAAACATTATGAACTACTGTTGCAGTCTTATCAACTTGCACAGATGGTTGTTGATCCCACCAGGTTAAACCGTAATAGTTCAAATCATTCTTTGATTGGTTACTCACTAATCGGAATCAGATTACCCCCAGATCGCTTTCCTATTTGGCAGTCTGCATAAGATTATCTTAGGCTTCACAAGGTTTTCACAGGCTTTTGGGTCTTATGTCAGTCACAACCTCTGTGTTAACCACGGGCAAAGCAGTACATTAGAGGAGTTAATTGGTACTGGAAATAATACTGGTCTCCACTCGGGGTCCCCTAACTACCCTGATATCAGTACAAAAAACACTCTTAAGCTCCCTCCAGTGTTGGCAACTTGTGCAGCACCTAAGAAAGGGAGCCCCTATTCTACCTGCCCGGCTCAGTTTAATCCTGATTACATGTGCCTTATTCCTTTCACACCATACAGTGAAGAGGGTATGGAGTTAGGAAGAGAGGAGCATATCAAATTGCTTGAGCTCAGAGCACTGTTTCTTTCCTTAAAGTTCTTCTCAGCATTGGTCAAGGACCAAGTTCTACAGCTAGCCAGACAATATCACAACAGTGTATTGCAACATTTAAGGTGGTGCAAGAGTCTCAAAACTTCAAGGAAGCACTGAAATTGTGGGATCTGGCCTATACTGTCAAGAATACGTATATCTACAGTTCATACGGTAGGGAAGGACGTTGTCCTAGTAGATAGATCCGCGACAGCTGGCATGACACCCAGCGAAATGACACCTGGTGGCAGCCATGTAGCCTAACGACATTGTCCGTAATGAGACAATTAGAGAAAACAACCCCAACACGCACTGGCAGTGAGACAATAAGCATGTAAAAGGTGGTTGTATCACTACCTCGTAGTCCTAACTGCCGTGTTAGAGCAAATGTTCTGCAGGGTGAACCATCAGTAGGCCAAAATTCCAATGTGAAATGCTGTAAGGCTGCATGTCATTAGTCCAGTTGTGCCACGCTAGCAGACCCCAGGGGGATGGGTCATATCACACATAGTGGTCCCTGATCAACTTTTCTATGGTCAGTTTTCAGAAACAAGGGTATTCCAGGGAGGTCTTTTTGCCTCATGGGAGAACAAGAAATTGCCACTATTCTGTTTATGTCTGCAAACAGTCCCAGAAGATGCTGTCAGCATATACTGGGAAAAAAGATTCCTTATTCTATCCCACCTTTTCCTTTAAAGGGACACTGTCAACCTTCTTAGGCCTCAAAGAGACCCTAGTTTCTAAAACATTTTTTATGATTGTTCATGTTCTGTAGAGACTGCTGATGCAGCTGGTAGTTTGATACAGATCCCTTTTTTCCTTTAGAAAGTGAAAAACGAGTGCCCACCATACTGGTGTTACCACACCAAAACAAAGTTTGTTTACATTATTTGACTAACTCCCACTAGGTCTTTTGTGGCCTCAGGAACATCCCAAACACAGTCTAGCCATGCATTATGCAGTGGGAGTAAAGGAGACTTGTATCATGATTGGCTGCACTGTTTGAGGGTGTTTCTAATGTTCGGGAAGTATGCAGTAAGAATACTTCAATGGCTTTAAACAAACCAAGGCTGGGTATAGTTATACATTACCATGCATTTCAGTTCTAATAAGCAAAGAGGCAGCTAAAACACCCAGCAACATCAATGAATTCTAGAGAAGGTAAGCAGTCATAAAATGTGGGGTTTTACCTAAAAATTATATGATGCAAAAAAGGTTGACAGTGTCCCTTTAATACAGAAAGTGCTTCTTAAATGAAGAGTTGAAGGGGTAACCATGATTCTGGTAACACCAGACTGCCATATTACTCTGTTACTCCAGCTGTCCTAAAGGACTCGTATGCTGCCTTTTTTTCTAGACCTTTTGACAATCTCAAAAGGCCAGATGAACCCTCCAAACTTGGAATACATTCGCCTAAAGGCATGCCTCCTGAAGAGATAAGAGTTTTCTGAGCTGAGTCTCTCTGCCCAGGTTGTAGAGGTCCATAAGATGGCCAGAAAGCCATCCACAAGGGCAACTTACTACTCAAAATGAAAAGGTTCTTAATCTGGTGTGGAAACAATTCTCATTCAGTTGAGAATGCAGAGAGAGGACTAATTCTGGACTGTTTATTACATTTAAGTCCCTGGGCTTAAGGCCAACATCTTTAAAGGTGTATTTGTCATCCATTCCTACATTTAGATCCAAGGCCTCAGCAGAATGTTTGTTTGCACATCTAGTGTTTAAGAGATTCTTTAAAGGCCTTTCACATATTTATCCTCCCTGTGAAGAAGCCTATACTATTTATTTATTTACTTTTTGTTGTACAGGTGGGGTGCACTAGGCATACATTTGCTATTTTCAGGCATGACCTGCAAAGTCATACAGTACTCATGGAAGATATTAACAAAGTGGCAGGTGTAATGCAATGCACACACTGGGTGAATACACACATAACATTAATCACAGGGATAAATACTGCACAAATAACAGATGTAACAGAGAACAAAGATAAAAGATAATTAGCATGGGACCGGAACCTCGTTTTCGGTCAGTGACCTAACCTTTTGAGCCTATGGCCACTATTAAGTAAAATACCTCACCTGGAAAACATTGAAGCCTATCCCAGCTTGGGACCTGAACCTGGTTTTCATTCAGTTAATGACCTACACCTTTTAAGCATATGGCCACTACTCTGTTAAAATACCTCACGTGGACAACATTTTGTTACCTCTGATGATTATTCAGACAAAGCCCATTAAAGCTAGGAAGAGGCAAGACTGCTGGTTCTAGGAAAAAAAATGTTCTGGAAAAAACATCTCCAGAAAAAAATGGCACACAGAAAAAAAGGCACCAAATACAAAGGAGGAAACAAACTGCACCATTCAAGGGAAGTGCAGATTTACTGTGACATCACGCTGCTGTGGATCACCACTCCAGTGAAATTTAAGGTAAAATATGTGTCACACCATATTGGAGCCTTTTTTCCTGTGTGCCCTTTTTTTCCATGTGACATTTTTTCTGGAGACGTTTTTTCTGGGTACCTGGACTGCTAGAAGGGAGAGTGAAATGATCGGAATGTGATTAAGGGTATAAGATGAACTAAATTTAAGTTGTAAACTACACAGTTTCTAATTAGTTTGTAGCATTATGAAAATTCAGAAAAAATAAATATTTATCATTTTTTTAAACCATGATGTTATTTATAGTATCAGCACATACAAACAGTATTGACAGAGCCAATTTTAATAGCTGTCCTCCAAGCTTTCACGTAAAAAAAATAAATAAATTCCCCTTCTAGCCTCCAGGGATAAGCCCAAAACAGCAGTGGAGATAACAGGGAAGGAATCTGGGGCATTTATTTTGGATCACTGTTAAATGCTGGGAGTATGTCGGAGACACACTCGGAGAGCTTGGGAAGCCTGAGGGGTACCGGCTTATAGTTGAGTCTGTGGCAGCCTTGTTGTGCAGAAAGGGTCTCAGAAGAGGGATTGTCACCTTTGGGGGGGGGGTTTGTGGTCCTGTTCCCTAGGGATGCTGCCAGCCAAATCATTGCTAGAGACCTGGTGAGAGAGACAAAGCTTCTGGCTATAGTATGAGATAATAATTGTGTACAAGAGACCCCAAGCTGGGGCTGGTATCAGAGCTGTTGCCTCTAGCAGTGGGGCTGAGGTGATAACCAGCTGCTGCTAGTGGGCATGCTGGAGTACTCGCTGCTTCACTTTGTCCAGCACACCTGACGATGAGAGAAGACGATGTGAAGCACCCAGCATCAGGGGTGGCCTCTGAGCTCCAGTAGGGAGACTGGCCTGATATGGAGTACCAGGGCTAGCTTTGGCAGACAGAAATCTTGCTTTTAGAGCAAGGAGCAGCTGACTACAAAACTAGAACTTTTTTTTTTAACTAATAGAACACTTCTGTCTCAGCGGGAGTCGGTGCCTGTTGGGATTAAGAAAACATATACTTTATTAGAAGTGGGGGGGTTTTCATTTAGGGTAAAAAAAAAAAAAAAAGAAAGTCAGTGTGTTTTTCTGTGTTAGGAAAAGGGAGTTTAAGTCAGGAGGGGAGAAGTTAATTGGGGTTGTGGCTTAGGAGCTTTAGGAGTACAAAAGCAGGTGTCTCCAATTACAGTTCCCTATTGTTAGGGTGTTAGCGCTGGCAGACAGAAATCTTGCTTTTAGAGCTAGGAGCAGCTGACTACAAAACTAGAACTTTTTTTTACTAATAGAACACTTCTAGCTCAGCAGGAGTCAGTGCCTGTTGGGATTAAGAAAACAGATACTTTATTAGAGGTTGGGGTCTCATTTAGGGTAAAAAAAAAAAAATGTGTTTTTCTGTTTTAGGGAAAGGGAGTTTAAGTCAGGAGGGGAGAAGTTAATTGAGGGTGTGGCTTATGAGTTTAAAATCAGGTGTCTCCAATTACAGTTCCTTAGTGCTAGCTTTGGCAGACAGAAATCTTGCTTTTAGAGCAAGGTGCAGCTGACTACAAAACTAGAACTTTTTTTTTTTTTTTTACTAATAGAACACATCTGTCTCAGCAGGAGTCAGCGCCTTTTGGGATTAAAAAAACAGATACTTTATTAGAAGTGGAGGGCCTCATTTAGGGTAAAAAAAAAAAAGTCAGTGTGGTTTTCTGTGTTAGGGAAAGGGAGTTTAAGTCAGAAGGGGAGAAGTTAATTGGGGGTGTGGCTTAGGAGTACAAAACCAGGTGTCTCCAATTACAGTTCCCTAGTGCTAGCTTTGGCAGACAGAAGTCTTGCTTATAGAGCAAGCAGCAGCTGACTACAAAACTATAACTTTTTTTTTTTTTTTACTAATTGCCCTTCTTCCCTTCCCTCCACTCTCCCACCGTTAGCCAGTTCTACTTTTATAGGCATTGGATTTAACTAACAACAGGAACTTCCTGTTTGGCAGTAGGAAGGGAAAGATCACTAAGACACACAGTTTTCATCATCCTTGAAAGAAAAGAGTAGCTCTCCTTCTCCCCCTAGCTGCTGGAGGTCTGACTCTGAGCAGGGAAGAAGGAGACTACAGAAGAATTCAAGAAGTTCCTGTCCCAGAACAGGAAGGGCAAGAGCTGTAAGGGCACATATGCAGTAGGAGGGGGAAAAAAACAGGGAGGAGAGAGTAAGTATACAAAGCAGCAGGAGAGGGGCCACACAATAAGACATGATGAGAGTGGTGCAATGCAATGGCTGTGGGGCGGCTGTCTTCCGGGAGATATTCTGGAGGCTGCGATGCTGCCCTATTTGTAGGCGCCTCCCTGGTCTGAGGGAGGAGGTTGCTCGTTTCCAGACTGACTTGGCTAGGATTCGTGGAACATCCTCCCCCAACCAGGGACTACCAGGGCCACCACCACTACCTCAGAGGTTGCCAAGAAAGAGGAGTGATTGGACCAAGGTGGGCTCAGGGAGGGATAGGGTGGTGGAACAGAGATGCATTCCTCCAGTTGTATCTCTCTACAATTCATATGCTGTATTGGCAGAGAGTGGTTCCTCTATTGAGGCACCTGCAGTGGAGACCAAGGAGGATGCTGGAAACCTCCACAGAGTAGACCCATAGGAGGGTGGCATGGGACTACACAGGGAAAGGAAACAGCTCCTGGTGGAAGACTCAATCATTGGGGGGGGGGTAGAACGGGGGGGAGGAAGGGGAGATGGAGGTAAGGTGCCTACCTGGCGCCACGGCTTGGAGGGACATGGAGCGAATCCTCAGGATCGTGGGAGCAGCTGCATGAGGGAGGGAGCTGGATGTCATTGTCCACCTTGGGACAAATGACCTGGCTGAGAATGGGGTCAGAGCAGTGCAAGATGAGTTTGAAGAGTTGGGGAGGGGCATTAGACAAGTAGCACGTACGGTAACCTTCTCGGAGGTGCTGTCTATGGCAAGTGTGATGCTAGGGTACTCCGCACCATGGGATTCAATGAATGGTTGAAAAACTGGTGCAGAGATCAGGGTTTTTGGCTTCATTGGGGACTGGGGTTCCACCTGGAGGGATGCAGGCCTATACTGGCGTGATGGTCTGCATCTGTCCGGGAGGGGAACCCGGATCCTAGGTGATAAGTTTAAATGCTTCATTGGCAAACATTTAAACTAGCCAAGATGGGGGGGGGAGGCACTGAAAAGGAGCAGGGAAAACCCAGCCTCCCCCCACAAAACACAGTAGTTAGAGTAGTAAACACCAAGGTAGAGAAGTCAAAAGGGAACAGGACGGGGTGAATGCAGAAAAATGTAGTAAAGAGAAGGATGGGGCTTAAAAGGGTAAGGCCATCAAAAAATGGAAGGTGATGAGTACCAATGCCTGTAGTCGGTGTAACAAGCTCCCTGAACTAGCGGCCTTGATGGAAGAGGGACACCTGGCTATCGTGGCAGTCACAGAAACATGGTACACTGAGAACCACGAATGAGATGTCAACATACCAGGGTATACAAGCTACAGGAGGGACAGGGAGGGTAAAAAAGGAGGAGGAGTAGCTCTCTGTGTAAGGGAAGGGATCAAAGCAATGGAACTAAAGGATAAACAGGGAGTAGAGGAGGCACTGTGGGTCACCCTGGAGATAGGATATGGCACCACAATCCACACAGGGGTTTTATACAGACCCCCATCTCGGGGGGAGGCAATAGACAAGGAAATTGATTTGATTTTTATTTGTATATGGGTAAGCACACTGGGATACAATTCCTTTTACAGGTACAACCCGTGGTCAATCAGATACATACAAAGACTACATCAGACAAAGTTATACTTAATACAGAACATATTAATAGGAATACAAATTCCACGTCTAAGAAATGATAGAAGGCATCCTTAGAATGGCAGAGAAAGGGGAGATATATATATTTTTTTAAACTATTTATTATGTTTTTTCTTTTTTTTTTTTACATAGGACACACAGAGCAGCATTACATAGAAATATCTTTACACATTTGTTGAAAGAGATTCATCATCTTAGCGGTTGTCAACAGAAGCATCACATAAATTATATCTCAAATACAAGAGAAATATCCAAGTACTTATGTCGACCACCATATGCATGCAGGGGAAGGCTTACAGGATTTCTCACTTATAATACATATACTATGGCAGTGGACTGTTGCGGGGAAGGGGGAGGATTTAAGGGGAGCTGGAGGACCAAGTCATCTGCACCCAAGAACTAATTAGATCAGGACCCATCCTTGGGGTCTCTGGGGATTACTCTCCAGAGGAGAAAGATACTTGGGCTGGCCAGTTACCCACCAAACCGCAAAGGGGGGCCGGATATCCCGAGAAGAAGGCTTAAGGGGGTTGGTTCGGGCGGGTCTGTGCAATGTCTGTGAACCACCTGTTCCAGCGGTTCACCAGCTCTGGTACTCTGTTTTGAAGTCTGGCTGTCATTTGTTCCAGCTTGTATATATCATATACAGTATCTTCCCAGGTCGATATAGTGGGAGAATCTGGGCGCAGCCACAGTCGTGTGATACATTTTTTCGTGGCACTCAAGAGAATATTGAGGAGGTATATTTGATGTGGGTCTTTAAAGTGAATTGGGTAGTGTAAAAGAATCCCTACATCCGGGGAAAGTGTACCTAAGCCCGGAAAAAGATCTAGGATCCTACTTTCTTTCTCTGCCCAGTAGGCTGTTAGCACTGGGCACAACCAAACGGGTTGGGCTGCTTTGTATGAAAGGTGCTCAGAACTGGCACCCCATGGGGCTTGTGCAGCTTCTCCTGCCTGTTGTATCCTCCTCCTACTCCCTCAAGCCTCAGTGTCTGTCGTGCTCAAAGTTCCATATACTTTTTTTTTTTTTTTATACTTCAAGTTTATTTATTATTTTTGCATCCATACACATAATTTCACAACCATGTATTAACAATTAATCATGGCACTGTTTAAAAACTATATAGCAAATTTTAAAAAGTCATTTCCCCATTCCAGCATTACATTTTAGGAAACAACTCTTTGCTTATATATCTTCTATTCAGCATTGTTCTGTTATCATATCTGAAACAGTGTCTTTAAGTCAGTATTTAATTATTAAAGAGAAATCAAAAGTTAAACTGACATTCTCTGTCCCTTATCTTATACCGACATGTTAGATTATTTAACCTATACTTATGTTCAAATTATTTAAGTTTTTGTAACAAAAACTATTAATTTCCAATATAAATACTAATATAAACAGTGTTGTACCAGGAATTACAAACAAACCTATCTATCTAGATGTTCTTACACTATCTATTGTCTCCAAGTGACTATTCACCCACTTCCCATTTAGTGATGACTCTATACCTATATAACTCATTATGTTAGTTTCTTATTCTTCTCCATCAGACTTATTTCTTTCAAGGGATAGCCATACAAGCTAGGACCTAACCTAGTCTATTTAATCTGAATGCTGTACCCCTTCATAAAATAACCATCTTGTTCATCTATTATGGTGTACTGAAGTTTGCTGTCTTAAATCATAAGTTATTTTTTCCATTCTATGCACAGCCTCCATCTGCCTGACCCAGTCTTGGATAGTAGGGACATCAGTAAGAAGCCATCGCCTTGTCAGAGACTTCAGTGCTGCAGCTATCATAACTAACCACAAATATCTCTCATCTTTACCCTTCAGATCTTTGGGAAGAAGACCCAAGATCATGTATTCTGGCCCCAATGGTATCTGGACTTGCACAATTCGTGCCACATGCTCTGTAATTTCCTGCCAAAATAGCCTAATCTTTGTGCATGCCCAGAAAACTTGTGCCTGGGTGGCCCTGATCTCTCCGCAACCCCTCCAGCAAGCTGGGTTAGCATCTGGTGTATAGTGCGCAACCTGTACGGGTACTAAAAATATCTTGCTCTTATTCTCCAGCAAAAGTGTCTCCAGGTCACCAACCCAGTTGTTGCCCAAGTACTTTTCCAAACTAGGGACCATTGTTGTGTCGAGATAATTATATCTAAATCCTGTTCCCACTTGCTTCTAAGGTATTGGGTAGGTTTTTCCAAATCTACTACATAGTTCTTGTACAATACTGAAATTGCTCACTCTACCCCATCTATGCCCCACTTTCTCTGAAATATCGATGTCTTTGTAAGCCTATTTAGCTGTTTGTATATGTAGTCTCGTATCTGATAGTATCAAAATTTATCTGTGCTGAGTAGTCCAAAAGCCTGTTGTACAGCTTCAAATGACAATACATTGTAACCTGATAACATTTGATAGGGAAAGCGAAATCCCCTTCTAGCCTGTTTTAGGTACCAAATATCAAGCTGGGCAGGCTCAAAGCATGGATCATAAGCCCACCATCTATATTTCCACATTTGTCTATATGTGGATCCTCTCCCTGTACCTCTCTTCCAGCCCTCTAGCACTGCATATGTGTGTGAGTGCCCCGTATCTCTTTAATACCCCCTTCTTTAAATAGAAGTGCCAACAGGGGAGGATTATGTTGCTTCGTTAAATCTGTTTTTTTCCAATGAGAGCCATATCCTGAGTTGCCCCATAATAAGGCGATCCGCATCTGGGCTGCCACCCAATATCCCTGTAAATGAGGCACCGCCAATCCCCCATCCAATTTAGGTAGATACAGTATTGCTGTCTGAATTCTGGGTTTATTACCCCCCCCCCCGATAAAATGAAAAAACATGTTCTGCCAAGCCTCCAATTGTGCAATTGTCACCATAAATGGCACACATTGAAATAAATATAGTAGACGTAGGAGGGCATTCATCTTTAACGCCTGTATCTTAGCCGTCAAAGAGAGAGGTAGTAGTTGCCATCTTTGGAGGTCTTTTTTGAGCTGATCCACCATATGAGGGTAGTTAAATTCCCATATTGTAGTGCACTCTGTTCCTATTTGAATACCAAGGTATTTCAAAGACACCAGATCCCACTTCATGGGATATAAAGCTTTTATTTCTCTAGTAGGGTTATGGCGCAGGCATAACACCTCCATTTTGGCCTGATTCAGTTTAAAATCTGCCAATATGGAAAATGCCTTCACCTGTTGCATTGTTCCCAGGAATGAAACCTCCGGTTCTGAGACATAGAGCAAGACATCATCGGCGTAAAGGGCCAATTCGTGTGTATCTCCCCCCAAATTAATACCCTTAATGTTAGGGTCCTGTCTAATACTTTGCGCTAATGGCTGTATGTAAAGGGCGAAAAATAACGGAGATAAGGGACAGCCCTGCCTTGTGCCCCTCTCCAACCTCAACGCTGTGGAGATATGTCCGTTAGCTCTGACATAGGCTCTAGGTGCCTCGTATAGACTAAAAAGGATCCAAATAAACCGCTGTGGGAACCCAAGCCGGGAAAGGACACCCCCCAGGAAGGCCCACGAGACACGATCAAATGCCTTTTCAGCATCTAAACTCATAATTAAGGAGGGGATTTTCCATTTATTTATGTGGTCAATAATATGGGTCGTTCTCCTAAGATTATCTTGGGCCTGCCTGCCCATCACAAACCCAGACTGGTCCATATTCACAAGGGAGGGTAGACACTGTTTTAACCGTTCTGCTGTAATTGAGGTAAATATTTTATAGTCCGTGTTTAATAGGGAGATCAGTCTATATGAGGCACACCTAGTGGGGTCCTTTCCCGGCTTGGGCACCATAGATATCACCGCTTCTGTCCAGGAAGGAGGTACTTTACCTCTTCCCTCATCACCTCTGCAGATACCCGTGACAATAGGGAGTGGAGGTGATTTCCCATAGTTTTATAAAACTCGGATGGAAAACCATCCGAGCTTGGACATTTCCCAACCTTCAACATTCCTATTGCAGTTTTTATTTCTTCCTCTTTCTTGTATAGGGGTCAACAGTCGTTCTCCCTGTTCCATAGTCAGTCCCGGTAGTTTCATTCCTCCCAGATAATCTCTAATCTCTTCCTGTCCTGGATATGTCTCCTCTGCATATAGCTTACTATAAAAAGATTGAAAAACCTCCCCCACATCGTGAACCCCCTGCACCAATCTTCTTTTTTGCGAATGCCAAATAGCAGCAATCGTAGCTGTAGCCCTCTGCGCATGTAGTCTACTTGCCAATGGTCTTAAGGGACGTGGACCTCCCTCATAATATTTATGTCTGTTTAGGAGGCAGTATAGCGCAGTGGTCTAAGGCTCTGAGCTGCAAATCTGGTGACATCCAGCAGACCAGACCTGGGTTTGAATCCCGCAGCTTCCACTTGCATACTGTGTGACCCTGAGCAAGTCACTTGCTCCTTGTGCTCCAGGTCGCTTCCTGTAAAAAGCTTTCAGCTTAGTGTGTGGTTAAACAAATAAATTAAAAAAAAAAAAAAAAAAAAAAAAATGTCTCAGAAAGAGGAGCTTCTGCTCCACCATCCAATATACCTTCTAGTTCTCTTTTTAACTTCATAAGATGCCTGGTCCGTTCCCTATCAATCTTCTGTTTCTGAAGCTGCTCCAAATCTTGAATTTCCTTTACTAATCTCTCCCTACGAGCCTCTCTCTCTTTTTTTTTTCTTTGAGGCTACTTGTATAAATCTATCCCTAAGCACCGCCTTTGCAGCGTCCCATATCAGTGAATGCATGATATCCTGTCCTTGGTTATCCAACAAATAGGTTTGATATGTCTGCTCAATAGTCTCTCTCACCTCCCTATCTCGCAGCAGTGACACATTTAGGCGCCAGAATGTATTTCTACGTATCTCCCCTAGATCCAAACTAATATATAGGGGAGCATGATCTGACAGTAGAAAATCTCCATTCCAGACGTCCTGAACTCTCTGCATCTCATCCTTGGGGAGCAAAAAATAATCCAACCTGGAATACATGCCATGTGCGGCCAAGAAAAAAGTATAGTCCCTTTGCCTTCCATGACTATGTCTCCAGGCATCGATCATTCCCAGCTCCCCTAACAATCTCTGTACCTTTCTAGCTCCCTGATGCATTTTTCTAGGAGCCTGTGAGGATGAATCCAGTTGGGGATTAAGGGTTAAGTTCAAATCTCCCCCACAGATTATGGCACCCTCCCTCCATGCCTGCAGCATCGTTCAGAAGGCACGATATTCCTGATATGGGGAATCAGGAGGAAAGTACACCGAGGCCAAAGTGATCATATTTCCTCTAAATTTCCCTTTCAGTAGTGCATAGCGTCCCTCCTTGTCCACCTTGGTTGCTTTTGTTTCAAAATGGGTTCCCGCAGGAACCAGAACCATCGTACCTCTCCTCCTTCCCTTTTTATAGGAAGAGGCTGCTATGTCCTTAAATCCAAGCTTCAAAAACCTTTTATGCTCCTGCTTTGTCATATGCGTTTCTTGCAACATCAGAAAATCCACAGAAGCTTTTTTCATCTGAGAAATTATTTTGCTCCTTTTGATTGGACTAGTTTGTCCATGCACATTATAGGAGCATATAGTCGTATTTTTACTGGTCATTGTCTCTTATAATTAGCCAGATACCTGCTTTTCTTAAATGGGTCCCCCCAACTCCCAATCCTAGTCTCTGTACTTAATATTTTGCCCAGATAGATCTTTCCACACAGCTGCGTTTCCTGGTACACACATAAAATAATATTAACATTAACCAGCTTAACCACAAACATCAGTAGCCCCAACAGGAGCAACAAATATAATATGAACTATGACTTCCAACACTGGAGACCCATAAACTATGGGTCCCATTCCCCTCCAACCCCTTAGAAAGGGTTGGAAGGTATAGAGCGGTATTCAGTGCTTCTTCACCGAGAGGCCCCCCGGTGATCTTTGGTGTGTAAATTTTAACTCCCTGCCAATACCGGAACTAAGTAGCAGCGTGTTTCTGGATGGTAGCACAAGGATTGGTCACCTCAACCAAATATCTATCCTAATGAAAAAGATTAAACAGCTTAGGATGCTCCATCCAAGCCTGAATTTCCGGGCCCCTTTTTATTTATGTATTGCCACGACTTGCCGGGGGGGCAAATCAATGACAGGAGAATCTGCAGTGGGCTCACCCAGTATCGCTCAAGGACCGGGAGGAGAGGGAGTAACCAGATCCCCGACAGATTAGCATCTCATTGATCTAAAGTTTCATTTAAGACCGCAGACGTTGTAGGTCGCATCTGGAAAGGGCCCCGCTCAGCATGCTTATCTGGTAAATCTCTTAAATAAATAAATAAGGACTCGCTGTCTAAGGCCTATCCTGTGACGTCTCCACTCCATGGTGCAAAACGCTTCATTTTGGCCACTTCATCACAGTGCCTCGGTCCCCCTCCAAGCGATCCCTTATGACTGTCCCAAGCAGAAGCAGCACCTCCTACCAAGCTCTCCTATATTCAAAAGTGCCCAGTTATGGTGCGAGGTAACAGATCTCCGTAAGGGACCATTATTTATACTAGTCACTTGTTAGATCCCTTATCTGGCCAGCACAAATCACCACCGACAGTGATTCAGTATGTGCCTCATTCTGTGGTTCATGATGTCGGGGATCCCCCCCCCCCAATCCCCGAGCTGAGTAGCAGTGCCGGAGCGGAAATTCACCTACAAACTCCACCAGTCTCCTCACTGCCCCATTCTATACTACTGCGCTCTGCCATTACAGTTAGTTACCATTTTCATTTTCTTAGAACCAATTCTTCCTTCCCAACTCCCTTTTAGTTTACCATGCATTCTCAAATTAACTCTACTTACTTTTCAGAGTCCATGCTCCAGCTTATCCTCCATTCAGTTTACATAGCCTCGCACCATTGCACCAAAAGCATCCTACTTGCCACGGATCATGTATATGTGGAGCCCAACTTTCTGCCATTCACCGCGGGCTGTTTCTCTGCGTCTTCCCCCTTCACATGGAGTACATCACGAGGTACGCACAAAGTCCCACTGACTGGATCCGCTCAGGTTCAGTTTCTCTCCTTGTCCTTTAGATCCTACCATGGTCCAGGCCCGTTTTTTCATTTGTTGCTGGATATTCTGTGAGGGCGCCTGGTCAGGCATCTTGATTCCCACTTGTCCAAGGAACTCCGCAGCCTCCTCTATCTCCTGAAATCTTCTGGGGCCCTTCTCAGTTAGCACTTTTAATTTGGCAGGATATTCTACATAGGCTTTTCTAGGGACATGGATATGTTGTTCATCCACACTGTCTGGCAGGTTTCTTGCCGCTTCTCCCACCCACCCGGGTGGTAGAACTCTCGGCTCCGCCCCATGACGCCAGATCTTCCTTACCGCTTGGAAGCTCAGATTCCCTCCTTAACGCCCTGCGTGTAGACTGGATCCTCGCTTCTGACGCCAGCGACCCGGGTTCGAGAACGACCCGGTCATCGGAGGGTCGGCCGGGGAGGATGGAGCGCCCCATGGACTGCTCCTTCTCCGGGAGGGCGGGAAGCGATCGGGCGCTGGCTGAGGACTCCTGGCAGAGGCCGGAGATCTCATGCTGCCAACGCTGACATCTCTGGGAGGCGGGCGGATGCTGGCGTCATTGCACGTCCCCGCCTCCGTGAGGAAAAGGCAGAAAATCAAGGTGGGCGAGGACCACCGTCTAAATGAAGCCCTCACGGAAGACCTCAAACAACCACCATCGCTGCAGGTCCCCCCCGACTAGATACTGGTTCCGTGGTCATGGAAGAATGTGGCCACGGCCCCACCCTCCGGGGGGGCAAGCCGGGGGTGACTGGGGGACCTCGGCAGCCACAGATGGTGGTAGAGGCTTCCAGGGGCTGTGACCAGGGCCGATTAAATGACAGGGTCCTGCCAAAAAAAAAAAAAGACTGGATCCTAATTCTTCGGTTCGCCCGAAACTTATTTTAAAATTTTCAAGACTTCGGTCAAGTTTCTCCCTCGCGGCTGCGATGGACAAATCGACTCCTGGTTTTCGGCGGAAAATGTCCATGACAGACCCGCACTCCACGTGCGTCTACTGCCTCGGCCTACAACATGACCCGCAGGCCTGCGAGGTTATGCCGTTCGTTTTCTGCCAACATTCTGGAAGACCACGCTGCCCGGTTACAGCTTGGCGCCGGCATACGCACCACCGTGAAGTCAAGGGAGGCCTGTTAGGGCGGTTACCGCGCGGCAATGGCTTCATTGAGCAACTCGAGCAAATGATTACCCTCGAGGAGGAGGTGGCACAGGCCGCATCATCCTCTTCCTCGTTCACGGCATTTATCCTGCTCTCTCTGGGTACCTCATATTCAGCTTCTTTCAAGGAGCTTTGCCAATCCCTTTCCACGAAGGGAGAGGGGCCATTGGGACATTCCTCTTGGTCCAGAAAGAAGGACTCAAAAGGGAAGTCCCATCATCGGTGTTCGTGGGAGCAGGAGAGGTCCCCTTCCACGGACAGTCGACACTCGACTTCAGTCGAGGTTGCGGCTAAGGCCGCTGGCTTCACGGTGTCCCCGTCAGGTCAGCCGGCTGAGGCACCCATCGACACGGTCAAGATTTTTCTCGACCCGTCGGACGGGCTGTCGACTGGTGAAGCCGACAACCCTTCTTCACCGGTTCCCCCAGTGGAGACCGAGGACTTGCCTGCGCCTTCTGTGCCGCAGTCCCGGTTAAGGCTTCGAGCCAAGGGAAGCGGGTGTCCCCGTCCCTTCCCAGACCCGTCCCTGGAAACGCCGAGGATCTCGTCTTGGACATCGTCCTCGGGTTCAATCGATCCCGCTGACATCAAGGTCTCGGCCCTGGTGAATCGGGCGCAAGCTGCACCGCCGCCCCCTCGCTCTCTTCCTCCTGAAGAGGAGAGGCTTCGCCAGTTGCGCCCGACGTCTACGAGGACCTGATGTGGCAGCAGTTACTTCTGTCTGGGAACGCCGTCGCCTTCCCCGGCCATCAAGTGGCTGTCACCCGAGCGGCCGAAACAACCGTTTGGCCAAAACCAGCTGCCCCACCAATTGTGGTGGAACCTCCGCCTCCTCAACTGAAATTGGAGGGCACCGACCAAGGACTCTCGGTTGGGTCAGAGTCTACCCCACAGGTTGTCGGTCACCTCACTCCCGACCGTCCTTGGCAGGTGGAGGGTGGTTCAGGCCCCAGGCAGCTCTTCGCGGACTCCTCGGAGTCCGATGACGACTCCTCCCTGTTCTCCAGGCCCATTGACCTGGAGTCCTCTGGGGGCCAGTCAATGGACGAAAGCCCATCATCCTTCATGGGTTTGCTTCAGCTCATCTCGGAGTCCACCGGGATACAGCTCGAGCCCGTATCCAAGCGGGCCAAGTATCCCCTGACGGAGATACTGGACTGCGGGGATTCACCCACAGAGGCCTTTCCGGTGGCTGAAGCCATTGTTGACCCAGCCTTGGAGCTCTGGCAGTGGCCTGCTTCTTGTCCTGCGCCTTCGGCCAGGATGGCCAGGAAGTATGCGGTCCCTACCGGCTCTTTGCCCGGTTTTTTGGAACACCCTCTGCCGAGGGGTTGGCCACCGACAGCGTTTTACGGCATTCCGGGAACGCTAGGGATGTGGACAAGCCCCCCCCGACAAGGAGTCCAAAAAGCTGGACTGTGCCGGACGCAAGGTGTATGCTGCGTCCTCCCTTGGCCTCCGCCAGGCCAACTCGGCCGTGCTGATGGCACACTTCTCCCACACCCTCATGGACTCCCTGGATGAGGTGATCCCTCATCTCCCGACTGACCTGCAGACCACGGTCCGGCAGGTACAGGACCAGGGTAGGGTGGTGGCTAAACAGCAGCTCCAAATGGCTCTGGACATTGGAGACTCCTGTGCCAGATCGGTTGTGGCCGCGGTGGCCATGCACTGCAGAGCATGGCTGAGGATATCCACCTTCATGGCGGATACCCAGCACAAACTGGTGGATGTCCCCTTCCTGGGGACCGACCTCTTCAGCCCTGGAGTGGAAGGTCACCTCCAGTGGATCGAAAAGTCCAATACCACTCTGGACTCTGTCACCTCTGCCCAGAAGGACAAAGGCATGGAGCAGCAGCACAAGTCCTTTCGTCCTTCTGCGTCTCACGACATTCCGCCCAACAGCACCAGCACTCAGGGCCAGCAGGCTCACGCTACATCCCAAACCCAAGCCCGTGGCTTCCTCCAACAGGAAGCAGGGAGGTAAAGGCCCAGGAGGTCCCTCGGCCGGTCCCTCCTCTAAGCCTGCCCAGTGATGGGTTGAGTGGTGTCACCCCCAGCCTCGTCACTCACCCCTGGTTCCCCCCCATGGG
Organism: Neoceratodus forsteri; assembly: GCA_016271365.2. Taxonomy (NCBI): domain Eukaryota; kingdom Metazoa; phylum Chordata; order Ceratodontiformes; family Ceratodontidae; genus Neoceratodus; species Neoceratodus forsteri. Next base: position 802,788,340 of record CM028134.1, on the reverse strand, counting down.
GGGACGGCTCCGCCACTTCCTTTCTGCTTGGTCCATTATCTCCACGGATTGTTGGGTGTTGGAGGTGGTAGGAAAGGGCCTGCCCCTGGAGTTCGAGCAGGCCCTGCCCTTCCGAGCTGTTGCCCCTCGGGGGGACTACGGGGTCCGCAGCCTCTTTGTCGGCTTGCCGAGCCGATATCGCCCTGCTCCTCGAAAAAGAGGTGATCAGGAAGGTGGCAGATCTTCCTCCAGACCCAGGGTTTGTGTCCAGGTACTTCCTGGTCCCAAAACGGACAGGGGGCTGGCGTCCCATTCTCGACCTGCATGACCTGAACAGGTTCCTAAGGTCTCGGACCTTCAGGATAGTCACTCTGGCTCAGATAATCCCATCCTTGGAATGAGGCTTGTGGTTCTGTTCTCTGGACCTTCAGGACACGTTCTTTCACATCCCAATCCGTCCGTCCCACCAGAGATTCCTCCGCTTCAGAGTGGAGGGATCCCTCTACGAGTTCCAGGCCATGCCCTTCGTCCTTTCCCTAGCTCCCAGGGTCTTCACCAAAATGCATGGTAGTGGTGACAGCATTCCTGCGGCACCAAAGGGTCTGGGTGTACCCCTACCTGGACGACTGGCTGATTGCAGCCCCCTCCAGAGTGGAGGTAGAGCGGTCCAGAGATCTGGCTCTCCAGGTTTGCCCTCAGGTTGGCCTCCTCATCAACGAGGCCAAGTTGGAACTCGTGCCAAAGCAGGTGATACAATTCATCGGGGCAGAGCTCAACTCTCTACGAGCCAGAGCCGGGCTCCCGGCGGACAGGGCTGAGGTTCTTTCCTCCTTTGCCCAGTCATTTCAGGTTGGGCAACCGCGCCCTGCCCGGGACTTCCTGGGCCTCATGGCAGCCTGCACCAGCGTGGTCCGTTGGGCCCTCTGGTACATGCGTCCCCTTCAATGGGGGCTGGCCAGCCAATGGTCACAGCACTTCGATCCACTGGGTCAGCTAGTGACAGTGACCCAGGGGATGTGGAACGCTCTTCAGTGGTGGACCGTTCCAGCACATCTGCAGGAGGGCATCCCGTTTGTCCGCCCCGAGCCGACGGTCTCTCTATTGACCGATGCCTCTCTGATGGGTTGGGGTGCCCATCTGGGGAGCACAGAGCGCACAGCCTCTGGTCCTCTCTGGAGTCCCGATGCCACATCAACCTGCTGGAGCTTCGAGCAGTTCGTCTAGCCCTCACCACCTTTGCTCCATTTCTGCGGGGTCAAGTGGTTCAGGTCCAGATGGACAATACCACGACCATGTACTACCTAAACCGCCAGGGTGGGACGCGCTCCATGCCTCTGTGCAGGGAAGCTCTCTGCATTTGGTCACTCGTGCGCAGCCTGGAGGCGGATCTCCTCACCATTCATGTGGCAGGAGCCTCCAACACCCTGGCCGATGCTCTAAGCCGGATAGGGGCTGCGTCCCACGAGTGGTCTCTCCTGCCGGAGGTAGTACAAGATTTGTTCTCCCACTGGGGCACGCCTCGGGCGGACCTGTTTGTCTCCAGGGAGAATGTGAAGCTGAGACTGTTTCATGCCCTCCCCCCTCAGCGGGGCTCGCTGCAGGGGGATGCCTTCTCGAGGCCGTGGACCCCGGGCCTCTTCTACGCATTTCCCCATTTCCCTTGATCCACAAGGTGCTTCTCAAGGCGAGGAGGGATGCGCGAGGTGATTCTGGTAGCCCCAGACTGGCCCCGGCAGTTCTGGTATCCAGATCTCCTCAGTCTCAGCTCCAGGCTCCCGAGGCGGCTTCCAGCCCGCCTGGACCTGATCTCAGTCAATCAGGGGAAGGTATTCCATCCGGACCTTCAATCCCTGCACCTGATGGCCTAGTTCCTGAGCAGCTAGAGTTCCAGGCCTTGGGTCATTCCGATGAGGTCCTCAGCATCTTTGAGGCATCCCGTAAGGAGATGACCAGAAAATGCTACGCCTTCAAATGGAAGAGATTCTCCATTTGGTGTCAGGGCAAGGGCCTGGACCCTTCCTCCTGTTCCTTGGCAAGCATTCTGGACTACCTGTGGTCCCTTTCTCAGCAAGGGCTTCGGTTGACAACCTTTAAGGTGCACCTGGCAGCCATCTCTGCTTACCGGGCGTGGGCCGGGAAGCAGTCGGTAGCACAGGAGAAGATTGTCAGGCGCTTTTTCAAAGGCCTTGATCACATATCCCCTCCGGTGCGAGAACCTCCACCTCCATGGGATCTACTGCTGGTAGTGACTAAGCTCATGGGCAAGCCATTCGAACCGATGCACAGGTGTGACATCTCTCACCTGTCATGGAAGACCGCCTTCTTGGTGGCTATCACGTCAGCCAGAAGGATGGGAGAGCTCCAGGTGCTTTCCATCGAATCTCCTTATCTGGTCTTCCACAGAGACAAGGTTGTCCTGCGCCCCCACCCGAGGTTCCTTCCGAAGGTGGTGTCGGAGTTTCACCTTAACCAGTTGTTGACTCTGCTGGTGTTCTACCCCAGTCACATCTCGGAGGCTGAATATAGGCTCCATACTTTGGACCCTAGAAGAGCACTCGCTTACTACAAGGAGTGGACGGCTGAAGTTCCGGGAGTGGTTCGCCAGCTGTTTGTCACCTACGCTGAAGCCGTACTTGGCAGACCTGCAGCCGAGCGGACAATAGGCAGGTGGGTCACCTCCTGCATAGATCTCTGCTATAGGTTGGTGGGCATGGAGCCTCCTAGAGGGATAAGAGCTCATTCTACCCGCCATACCGCTGCATTGGTGGCTGCTTCCAAGTATGTTCCTGTCCAGGAAATCTGCAGGGCTGCTACCTGGAAGTCAGCACACACCTTCATCACCCACTACCACATCGACCTTGAGTCATGCCGGGATGCTGGTTTTGGGGCCTCGGTTCTCCAGTCTTTATTCCCCAAGTAGGGGATGTGCGCCTTGCCTCCCTTCTCCCAGAGAACTGCTAGGAGTCTGCCAGACAGTGTGGATGAACAACATATCCCTGTCCCTAGAAATACAGGTTACTCACCTGTAACAGGAGTTCTAGGAATGGTATATGTTGTTCATCCACATGACCCACCCGACCTCCCCGGCTTCGCCGCACAACCTGACTTCCAGAGGGCTAGATCTGGCATCATGGGGCGGAGCCGAGAGTTTTACCACCCGGTGGGTGGGTGGAGGAGGCAGCTTGAAGACCTTCCGCAAGATTTAAAGTGGCAAGGTACCTGCCAGACCGTGTGAATGAACAACATATACCATTCCTAGAACTCCTGTTACAGGTGAATAACCTGTATTTCTTCCCTGCTGTTGGAGCTGTCTGACCACAGTAAGCACAATACGTCTCTGGGCTAATAGTTGGGGTGTAAAGTCATAGTCAAAAAATAATCGTATATCGCCGAATTCTATTGTTTTCTTTGCCCATGCCATAAGCAAGATCTCTTCCTTTGTCCTGTAGTCTAAAAACGCTAATACCACCGATCTTGGCCTTGCCTTTGGATCTCGTGGCTTCGGAACCAACGAACTGTGTGCTCGTATTATATTCAAATTTTTCTCCAGGGGGATATTCAGTATTTCGTGCTGAAATGAGTCTATAAATATGGCCATATTACCAGATTCGGTCCCCTCCTGGAGCCCATGTATTCTGATATTATTTCTTCTGTTCCGATTCACTAGTTCTTCTGTTTTCTGCTCTAGAGCACTTGTACATTGGTGAAGGTCTAACAAAGCTGTGTTGTGTATGTCCGTTGTCTTGAGTGTAGTCCTCGAGTATATTCTCAAGATTGCTAGTTCTATGGGACAAATCCTCTATGTCTTTTCTCTGATCAGCAACCTTCGATTCTAGGCGCTGGAGTGTCTCCGTCGTTTGTTTTAAAGTTTGGCATAACTGACGAGAGGTAATGGTACATTCGGTCTTTTCTTCCGTTTCTTCTTGCCTTATACTACTGATCGAGGCTTTCGGCAAACTACAGGCTTCGGTTTGTAGCATAGTTCCCTAGGTAATTTTTGGCTGTTTATTTTGATTATTTACTAATGTTTTCTTGTAATGTTGCTTCGGGGCCATGAAGTAAGCCGTGATAGTCCTTTTCGACGGCAGGATGGTTGGTTTGTTAGGCTGATGCACGCGGATTGTTGCTGCTCGGTTTCAGACTCAGAAATTAAGCTGCCACAGCTGAGATGCTCAAACCGGAAGTTCCCCCAAAAGTTCCATATACTCAAACCCTAATCGGGGATAGGGACTTTGCTACATGTGCTCTGAGGCTATGGAACTCCCTTCCTGACCATGTACGTTCCTCCCCCTCCCAACTGTCTCCCCAGAATTCCCTGTGGGAGCACTTGAAACTGTCCTCGGTGTGTGGGTATCCCAAGCCGCCCTAACCAGATCTCCAAATTAGTCCCTTTCTGATCCACTGCCTACTGTCCTTTAATCTCTGTGTAGCATGTGATTGATCGCCATCTGCTTATGTATTAAGTGGCCCTGGTAAGTAGGGTCACTCATGCAATGTAATTACCATTGAATGTGTTGGTTTATTTATTCCGTATGTATATGTATATTTAACTATTACTGCTCACTGTATACTATCTGTTTATCATGCTCTCTTGTAACTCTGTACATTGCCCCTCTCGTTGTTATGTACCTTGTTTGAACCTGTATATTCATTGTACTCTCCTGGGTCGTACCTGAAAATAGGCATACAGATTACCTAGTGTACCTACTTGGTCAACAAAAGCTAAATAAATAAATGTGCACGGGTGGCCACACCAATTCCACAATGTCTCCAACAACTAGAATCTCGTCGCTTCCAATATTTGGCAGTAATCTGGGGTGTATGAAAGAATCTGGAGACTACCTTCCAGGAAAATTTCCTCCAAATATACGAGTTAGATATCTTGTGAGAAAGGGGAGATATTGTTGATGGGGGACCTGAATATGGCAGATGTTAACTGGAGCACCTTTGCTGCAGCCACATCCAAGAGCAAAGTTATTCTCAATGCCCTACAAGGGGCATGCCTCAGACAGCTTGTGGTGGAACCCACTCGGGAGGGTGCAGTCTTAGACCTGGTACTGTCAAATGGGGATGGAGTAAGGATCTCTGATTTAGAAGTGGGTAGCCCTCTGGGAACAAGTGACCACCAAACAGTGTGGTTCATGATAAACACAGCCATAGTGTCAAGCCATAGAAAAGCAAGAGTATTGGACTTTAGGAGGGCTGACTTTGGGAAAATGGGAGAGTGCCTCTGAAAAGCGCTAGCAAATGGACAAGAAGGAGGGGTGGAGGAACAATGGGAAAAAAATCAAAACAGCCATCACAGAGGCAACAAGCCTTTGTGTGAAGCAAATCAAGAAAGCAAAATGAAGGAAAAAACCACTATGGTTCTCAAAAGAGGTGGCAGGGAAGGTTTAGGAGAAAGAGGTAGCATTATGGATGTATAAGGAAACACAGAAGGAGCAGGACAGAGAATTGTACCAGTTAAAGCAGAAGGAAGCGGGGAAGGCAGTCAGAGTAGCAAAGGCCCAAACTGAGGAAAAGATAGCCAACTCAGTTAAGAAGGGGGATAAAATTTATAGGTACATTAGGGAGCGAAGAAGGACCAAGGGAGGGATAGTGAGGCTTAATAAAGGGAAGGGAGGGTGGGCAGAGGGGACAGTGAAAAGCAGAGATACTGAATGAATACTTGCTCACTATTTACAAAAGAAGAAGAGGGGGAGGTACCTAAATCAAAGAATAGAAGCACTCTGGATAGGAAAGTTGATACCAGTCCATTCACAGAAGAAGGGATTCTGAAAGAACTCTTAAAAGTGAAAGTGGACAAAGCAATGGGGCCTGACGAGATTCACCCAAGAACTCTATAATAACTAAGGGTAGAACTGATGACATCACTGACTACCCTTTTTAACAAATCATGGGAGGATGGTGTGGTACCTGAGGACTGGAGGAGGGAGGATGTGATTCCCCTTCACAAAAGTAGGAGCAAGACAGAGACAGGAAACTACAGACCTGTTAGTTTGACCTTGGTGGTAGGGAAAATGATGGAATCACTTCTAAAAAAAAGAATTGTTGAATTCCTAGAGGCCAGTGGGGCACAGGACCCAAGGCAGCTTGGATTCACAGCAGGAAGGTCATGTGAGACGAATCTAATAGATTTCTTTAACTGAGTGACCAAAGTAGTAGATCAGGGAGGGGCTGTGGACATGGCCTGCCTAGACTTTAGCAAGGCATTTGACACAGTCCCACACAAAAGATTAATATACAAGTTAGCTAGCCTTGGAGTGGGTCCCAAAGTAGTAGCCTCGGTTAAAAAACTGACTGGATAACAGGACGCAGAGGAAAGTAAATGGAGTTCACTCTGAAGAAAGGGGGGTTACTAGCCGGGTACCGCAGGGTTCAGTACTGGGACCAGTCCTCTTTAATGTCTTTTTGAGTGACGTTGTAGAGGGACTGGAAGGAAAAGTATGTTACTTTGCAGATGACACAAACGCAACAGGGTCGATATAGAAGGTGAGGTGGAAAGGATGCAGAGGGACTTGGCAAAGTTGGAGGAATGGTAAATGTATGGCAGTTTAGATTCAGTGCAAAGAAGTGCAAAGTAATGCACCTGGGAAACAAAAACCTAGGAGAAGAGTACACAATTGGGGGTGAAACACTGACAACAACAAAAATGGAAAGGGACCTGGGGTAGTCATATTAGATAACCTTAAGGTGGGCAAGCAGTGTGAAAAGGCAGTAAGAAGGGCTGACGGGATACTGAAACGCATAGGGAAAGGCATCATCAGTAGAAAACAGGAAGCTGTTATCCCTCTGTACAGATAGTTGGTGAGACCCAATCTGGAGTACTGCGTGCAGTTCTGGAGACCCCATTTCTGCAAGGACATAGCTAGAATGGAGGCTGTCCAGAGGAGGGCAGCTAAAATGGTACAGCGTTTGCATCAGAAGAGAGATTAGAGGAGCTTAATATGTATACCCTTGAGGAGAGGAGGGACATGATAGAAACTTTCAGGTACCTCAAGGGAATCAACAAAGTCCAAGAGGGTAGCATCTTTCAGAAGAGATGTACAAGAAGAAGGGGGCTCAGTTTGAAGATAGAGGGGGGACGGCTCAGAGGCAATGTGAGGAAGTGTTTTTTCATGGAGAGGGTTATGGATACATGGAACAGCCTTCCTGAGTTGGTAGTGGAGTCAAGGACAGTTGGGGAATTCAAGAATGCATGGGACAGACATAAAACAATTCTGGTGGGGGGTAGGAGGAAGTAGACTGTCGGTTAACTAGGATATGCAGCTTATCCACTAGGTAGGGAAATGAGCAGACTAGGTGGGCCAAGCGGTCTTTATCTGCTGTCAAATTCTGTGTTTCTGTGTAGGGATGCCTGCCAGGGAACCAAAGTCCAAGTGTGATGTTCCTACAGCGGTGATTTTTCTTGCAGTCACTAGCTGATTTGGCACTACAGTGCCACAAGATGTATAGAAGTGTGGACTTGAAGCTATTGGCATAGTGGGAGAAACATGTAAAGTTACGCAGAATGTAACAGCCTCCGACTCGAGGTCATGTGGCTCCTGTTGCGAGAGAATGGTACAACCGTTACTAAGTGACCCTAAAGTCGTGACTGTTTTCTATTTATTTATTTAAAAATGTTTCACCAGGAGGGCACACTGAGCCAATGCTCATTTCCAGGTGTGACCTCAGGAAAAGGGGACGGGGGAAAAATACAGCAATAAAAATACAAACAGGCTAAAACCTAACACAGTGCACAGAGTTTTCTGGGATCATGATCGAACCTGTCTACACAGTGCTAACAGCATTGGAAATGAAAAGAAAATCACTGGGGGGGAACCCATTACGAATCCATCACCTAAGATGTAGGTTCAAACATACCTAAAAGTGCTCTGGGGACACATTTCCTTGGGTATCATTTTATAAGACTGAAACCTGTTTGAGCAACAGTTGAAAGCCCGACACCAGAATCCCGACAGTGGGATTTTGCACCCTGCGTAGTTTATCAGAATTAAGCGGGGGGCCTCCAAAACATGAAAAAAAAAATTCTATTTTCGGTGTCGGGCTCCTGACATTGGGCTTTCAACTGTCTGTCACATACGTTTCACTTTCTTCATGTATCCTTTCCTCATTATATGTTGCATTTAAAACTTGAGTGAGTTTTATTCCAGTCGAGGGTACATTTTATGCAGTTGCATTCCTTCGACATTTTGCTCCAGGTACTGAGGCAGGGTTTTAATTTCACTCCTGCAACTGATCCCCCCCAACCCCCTTCACCGAGTGCTAACAAGGAGACCGTTCATGTTTACTGTATATATAACTGCATGTATACCATGGTGTGCAAATAACTGCATATCTTCAGAAATGACATTGCAAAAGAGTTGGAATGGAGGGTGTGCCTGTTTTCAGATGACACCACAATCTTGCGGTCATGTGGCTCCTGTTGTGAGAGAATGGTACAACCTTCACTAATCGACCCTGAGGTCTTCACTGTTGTCTGGGATCATGATCAAACCTGTCTATGCAGTAATAATAGTATTATAAATGAAAAAAAAAGTGTCACTGGGGGAACCCATCACCTCTGATGTAGGTTCGAACATCACTAACAATGGTCTGGGGACACATTTCCTCATAATATGTTGGATTTAAAATTTTATTTAGCCAGTTATTCCTTTTGGGGGTACCTTTTACACAGTTGCATTCATTCCCCATTTTGCTTCAGGGACTGAGTCAGGGTTTAAATTTCACTCCTGCAACAGATTTTCCCTGATCTCCCCCACCACTGAGTGCTAACAAGGAGACCGTTCGGGGACTATGTTTACCGTGTGTGTAACTGGATGTATACCATGGAGTGCCAATAACTACATATCTTCATAAGTGACATTGCAAAAGAACTGGAAGGGAAGGGAAGATGTGCCTTTTTGAGATGACATCAAAATCTGTAATATGGTGGATACTCAGGAGGGGGTGGAGAGAATGAGTGGGGACCTTAGAAAACTTGAGGAGTTGTCAAGGCTATGGCAACTGATGTTCAATGGCAAAACGTGCAAAATAATACTCCTAGGGCACAGAAACCTGGGAGTTGAGTATAAAATTGGGGGGGGAGGTACTGATGTTCACTAAACAGGAAAGGGACCTTGGGGTTCTAATATTTGATGACCTCAAAGTGGCAGAGTAGGGTGACAAGGCATTAGGCAGGACCGGTGGGATGCTGCGGTGCATAGAGAGAGGTGTCACCACCTGGAGTACTGTGTCCAGTTCTGGAGGCCACAGATGGAGGCAGTCCAGAGGAGGGCAACTAAAATGGTACAGTGGTTGCATGAGAAACCCTACAAGGAGAGACTGAGGGATCTCAGCATGTCACCCTAGAGGCGAGGAGGGAGGACATGATTGAAACCTAAAGTATCTCATAAGGATGAACAGGGTACAGGAGGGGTGCCTGTTTCAAATGAGGAGGTGCACCAGGACAAGCAGGCATGCAGTGAAGCTGGAAGGGGGGAAGTTTAGGAGGGATGTGAGGAAATACTACACTGAAAGAGTGGTGGATGCCTGGAACAATCTACCAGCCAAGGTAGTGGGGGCAGAAACAGTGGGGGGCTTCATGAGATAGACATAGGGGAATACTGATAAATAGGCAGGGAGGGTCACTAGAGACCATAGAATTTGACGCTAGATAAGGACTGCTTTGCCCACCTAGTCTGCCTATATTTCCTACCTACTGTAACACCATAGGCCCTACTTGATCTCTGGCTTTACCCCCCCCCTTTCCTTGCTTCTAAGGTTCTCTTGTACCTATCCCGTGCCTTCTTAAATCCCATTATAGTTTTTGCTCCCACCACCTCCTCAGGGAGGCTGTTCCAGGCATCTACCACTCTTTCTGTGAAGAAGTGTTTCCTTACATTTCTCCTGATTCTAACCCCACCCCTCCAGCTTCATCACATGACTCCTTGTTCTTGTGCATCCTTTTCTCTGAAAAAGGCTTCCCTCCTGAACCTTATTTATACCTTTGAGGTATTTGAAGGTCTCTACTATGCCTCGTCAGTTTCTCCTACCTTGTGTACATGTTCACTTCTCTACCAGGTATTGCCGGCAAGTATGCCTCCATAGCTCTGCACCCTGCATATGTTATTGTTATTTCCCTTGTTCGTACCAGTTGTATAGCTGTTCACCCTTTATTTGCTCCTGATGTACTACATTTCATCTGTATGTACCAACTTTGTGTCAAATATACTTGTTCTATACTATCCTACCCAGGACCATCTTGTAAATGAACTTGCTCAAGGATCTTTTTGCCTGGTTAAATAAAGTTTGATTGATTGATTGATATCTTATCCCCCCCTCTCCCTCCTTTCCTCCAGTCTGTACATATTGAGGTTCTTCAGTCTCTCCTCATATGACTTTTGCTGCAGATCCTGCACCATTTTAGTTGCCCTCCTCTGGACAACCTCAACTCTATGTCCTTTCAGAGATGAGGATTCCAGAACTGGACACAGTACTCTAGGTGGGGTCTTACCAGAGATTGATACAGAGCATTACCACCTCCCTCTTTCTGCTTATGTTACCCCTCCTGTGCATCTTAGCATCTCACTGGCTCTCCCACTGCCTTGTCACACTGTTTGGCCACCTTTAGGTCATCAGCTACAACTGGTGCCATGGCTTGGAGGCACAAGAAGCGAGTCTTCACAATTGCAGAAGCAGCATCACAGGAGAGGGAACTAGATATCATTGTCCACCTTGGGACAAATGACCTAGCTAGGCATGGAATCAGTGCAATGCAGGATGAATTTGTGGAGTTGGGGAGGGGCCTCAGACAGGTAGCAAGCACGGTTACCTTCTCAGAGGTGCTGCCAGTCCATGGCAGGGGTGAGGCTAGGGTACTGCACACCATACAGTTTAATAAATGGTTGCAAAACTGGTGCAGAGCACAGAGCTTTGGCTTCATTGGGGACTGGGGGTACACCTGGAGAGATGAAGGTCTATACTGGCACGATGGTCTGTATCTGTCCACAAAGGGAACCAAGCTCCTAAGTGACAGGTTTAAATGCTTCCTTGGCATGCTTTTAAACTAGCCAGGGGGGGAGGTGCTGATAACAGGCAGGAAATTTCAAGCCTCTCCCCACAAAACATGGCAGGTAGTAAGGTAAACACTGAGGTACAGAGCTCAACAGAGGGCAGGACGGGGGTAAATGGAAAAAATAGACAAGGGCAATAAGAGCAGGGATGGGGGAGAAAAGGATAAAGCCAACATTAAATGGAGGGCAATGAGTACCAATGCCCGTAGTCTGGGAAACAAGTTTCCTGAGCTAGTAGCCCTGATGGAAGATGAAAAATTGGATATTCTAGGGACATGGATATGTTGTTCATCCACACTTATTGGCAGGTATCCTTGCCGCTTTAAATCTTGCCGGAAGGTCTTCAAGCTGGCTCCTCCCACCCACCCGGGTAGTAAAACTCTCGGCTCCGCCCCATGACGCCAGATCTTCCTTACCGCTTGGAAGCTCAGGTTCCCTCCTTAACCCTCTGCATATAAGACTGGTTCCTAATGCTTCGGTTTACCCGGAATTACTTTTAAGGTTTTCAAGACTTCGGTCACTTACTTCCCTCACGGCTGCGATGGACAAATCGACTCCTGGTTTCCGGAGGTGCCCATGCAGGCAGAAGATGTCTTGGACGGACCCGCACTCCACGTGCGTCTACTGCTTGGGCCTTGGGCACGACCCGCAGGCTTGCGACCTGTGCTCTTCTTTTTCAGCCTACGTCCTGGAAGACCGTGCCGCCCGTTTACAACTTGGGCATCCCGAAAAACATTATCCTCCAGTAAAGTCGAAGGAGGCCCGGTTGGCGGTTTCCGCGGCGGCGGGCTCAGCGGAACAGTTTGAGCAGATGATCGCCCTCGAGGAGGAGGCGGCGCAGGCCGCATCTTCGTCTTCCTCAGCCGCGGCATTTATCCTGCTCTCCCTGGGATCTTCCTATTCAGCTTCTTTTAAGGAGCTCTGTCTCTCCCTCTCCACTAAGGGGGAGGGACCAACATCCTCAGGGCCTTCCTCTCGGTCCAAGAAGAAGGACCACAAAGGTAAGTCCCTCTGTCGATGCTCTTGGGAGCGGGAGAGGTCCCTCTCACCGAGTAGTCAACCATCGACTTCGGTCGATCCTTCGGCTTCGGCCACTGGCTTCACGGTGTCCCCGTCAGGTCAATTGACCGAGACTCCCGTCGACGCAGTCGAGATTTTTCTCGACCCGTTGGATGGGCTGTCGACCGGTGAAGCCGAAAACCCTCACTCCCCGGTTCTCCTGGCGGTGGTTGAGGTGTCCGTGGACTTGCCCATCTCTCCGGTTCCGGAGTCCACGGTTGAGCCCTCCGAGCCGAGGGGAAGGCGGGTTTCCCCCGCCCTACCCCCGTATCCTCTTGGGAAAAGCCGAGGTTCGTGGTCTCGGTCTCTGACTTCTTCTCGGTTCAGCCGATTCTGCCGTCACAGGCAGTCTCGGTCTCGGCACCGTGGCAAGCGGCGCCGCCGCTCGTCCTTGTCCTCCTCCTCGGACGAGGGGAGGCTTCGACGCAAGTTGCGTCGACGATACGAGAACCTCATGTGGCAACAGCTTCTTCTGTCCGGGAGCAAGCCAATGTCGTTGCCTTCCCTGGCTATCAAGTGGCTGTCACCAGAGCGGCCGAAGCAACCCCTTGCCTTAGCCGAGGCACCTGCTTCCAGGCCTGTTGCTCGGCCGAAACCGGCTGCCCCACTGATTCCGGTGGAACCTCCGCCTCCACAGCTGTTGTTTGGGGCTCCGACCAAGAATTCTCGGTCTGCCCAAGGTCTGCCCCATAGGCTGTCTGTCACCCTCACTCCCGATCACCCTCGGCAGGTGGAGGGTGGCTCAGGTCCAAGGCAGCTCTTTGTGGACTCCTCCGAGTCCGACGACGATTCCTCCCTGTTCTCCAGGCGGGTCGACTTGGAGTCCTCGGGAGGTCAGTCACTGGACGATAGCCCTTCGTCCTTCATGGGTTTGCATAGGCTCATCTCGGAATCCACCGGGATGCAGCTCGAGCCCATATCCAAGCGGGCCAAGTATCCCCTCACGGAGCTTTTGGACCGAGGGGATTCTCCTACGGAGACCTTTCTGGTGGCCGAGGCCATTGTAGGCCCGGCCTTGGAGCTCTGGCAGCGTCCTGCTTCCTGCCCTGCGCCTTCGGCCAGGATGGCAAGGAAGTACGCGGTCCCTACCGGTTCCCTGTCCGGTTTCTCGGAACACCCCTCAGCCGAGGGGTTAGTTACCGACAGCGTCTTCCGACGTGCCGGAAATGCCAGGGACATGGACAAACCTCCCGACAAGGAGTCCGTGCTGATGGCACACTTCTCTCACGCCCTGTTGGGCTCCCTGGATGAGGTAGTCCCTCATCTCCTGGCTGACCTGCAGACCACGGTTAAGCAGGTACGGGACCAGGGCAGGGCAGTGGCCAAGCAGCAGCTTCAGACTGCTTTGGACATTGGTGACTCATGCGCCAAGTCAGTCGCGGCCGCAGTGGCTATGCGCCGTCGGGCATGGCTGAGGATATCCACCTTCACAGCGGATACCCAGCACAAGTTGGCAGATGTCCCCTTCCTGGGGACCGACCTCTTCGGCCCTGGAGTGGAAGGCCACCTCCAGAGGATCGAAAAGTCCAATGCCACTTTGGACTCGGTCTCATCCGCCCAGAGGGACAAGGGCCGCAGACCGCAACCCAAGCCCTTTCGTCCGTCTGCACCCGCGGCACGTCTGGCCCAGCAGCATCAGGGCCAGCAGGCTCGCGCTTAGCGTCCCAAACCCAAGCCCGCAGCTTCCTTCTCCAGGAAGCAGGGAGGTAAAGGCCCAGGAGGTCCCTCCTCCAAGCCTGCACAGTGACAGGTTGAGGGGTGTCGCCCCCAACCTCGTCACCTCACCCCTGATTCCCCCATGGGGGGACGGCACAGACTGGTGGGTGTTGTAAGTGGTAGGAAAGGGCCTGCCTCTGGGTTCGAGCAGGCCCTGCCGCTCTGGTACGTCGCTCCCCGGAGGCCTCGGGGTCCATTGGCCTTGCTGTGGCTCGCCGAGCCGACATCGCTCTGCTCCCGAGAAAGAGGTGATCAGAGGTGGTGGACCTCCCTCAGACCCGGGTTTGTGTCCAGGTACTTCCTGGTCCCAAAACGGACGGGGGGCTGGCACCCCATTCTTGACCTGCATGACCTAAACAAGTTCCTAAGGTCTCAGACCTTCAGGATGGTCACTCTGGCTCAGATAATACCATCCTTGGAACGCGGCATGTGGTTCTGCTCTCTGGACCTGCAGGACGCGTTTTTTCATGTCTCTATCCGTCCATCTCATCAGAGATTCCTTCGCTTTCGAGCGGAAGGATCCCTTTTCGAGTTCCGAGCCATGCCCTTCAGCCTGTCTCTTGCACCCAGGGTCTTCACCAAATGCATGGCAGTGGTGACAGCATTCCTGCCGTGCCGAGGGGTCCGGGTGTACCCTTACCTGGACGATTGGCTGATAGCAGCCCCCTCCAGACAGGAGGTGGAGCGGTCCAGAGATCTGGCCCTCCAGGTTTGCTCTCAGGTCGGCCTCCTCATCAATGAAGCCAAGTCGGAACTCGAACCGAAGCAGGTGATTCTCTTCATCGGGGCAGAGCTCAACTCTCTTCGAGCCAGAGCACGGCTCCCAGCGGACAGGGCCGAGGTTCTTTCCTCCTATGCCCAGTCATTTCTGGTTGGGCAATTGCACCCTGCCCGGGACTTCCTGCGCCTCCTGGGTCTCATGGCAGCCTGCACCAGCGTGGTCCGTTGGGCCCGCTGGAACATGCGCCCTTCAGTGGGGGCTGGCCAGCCAGTGGTCTCAATGCTGCGATCCATTGGACCAGCTAGTGACGGTGACCCAGGGGATGTGGAACACTCTCCAGTGGTGGATCGTTCCAGCTCATCTGCAGGAGGGCATCCTGTTTGTCTGCCCCGAGTCGACAGTCTCTCTATCGACTGACGCCTCTCTGATGGGTTGGGGTGCCCATCTGGGGGAGCACAGAGTGCACGACCTCTGGTCCCCGCTGGAGTCCCGATGCCATATCAGCCTGCTGGAGCTCCGAGCGGTCTGCCTAGCTCTCACCGCCTTCGCTCCGTTTCTACGGGGTTAAGTGGTTCAGGTCCAGATGGACAATACCACGACCATGTACTACCTAAACCGCCAGGGCGGGACGCGCTCCATGCCTCGGTGCAAGGAAGCTCTCCGCATTTGGTCACTCGTGCGCAGCCTGGAGGCGGATCTCCTCACCATTCATGTGGCAGGAGCCTCCAACACCCTGGCCGATGCCCTAAGCCGGCTAGGGGCTGTATCCCACGAGTGATCTCTCCTGCCGGAGGTAGTACAAGATCTGTTCTCCCATTGGGGCGCACCTCAGGTGGATCTGTTTGCCTCCAGGGAGAACGCGAAGCTGAGGCTGTTCCATGCCCACCCCTCTCAGCAGGGCTCGCTGCAGGGGGGATGCCTTCTCAAGGCCGTGGACCCCGGGCCTCTTCTACGCCTTTCCCCCATTTCCCTTGGATCCACAAGGTGCTTCTCTCAGGCGAGGAGGACAAGGCGAGGTGATTCTGGTAGCCCCAGACTGGCCCCGCCAATGCTGGTATCTAGATCTCCTCAGCCTCAGCTCCAGGCTCCCGGGCGGCTTCCAGCTCAGCGGACCTGCTTTCAGTCAATTAGGGAAGGTGTTCCATCCGGACCTTCAATCCCTGCACCCAACAACCTGGTTCCTAAGCGGCTAGAGTTCCAGGCCTTGGGTCTTTCCGATGAGGTCCTCAATGTAGTTGAGGCGTCCCGTAAGGAGTCGACCAGGAAATGCTATGCCTTCAAATGGAAGAGGTTTTCCATTTGGTGTCAGGGCAAGGGCCTGGACCCTTCCTCCTGTTTCTTGGCAAGCATCTTGGACTATTTATAGTCCCTTTCTCAGCAAGGGCTTAGGTCGACGACCCTAAGGGTGCACCTGGCAGCCATCTCTGCTTACTGGGCGCGGGCCGGGAAGCAGTCGGTGGCGAAGAAGAAGGTGGTCTGGTGCTTTTTCAAAGGCCCTGATCACATTTCCTCCGGTTCGAGAACCTCCACCTCCGTGGGATCTACTGCTGGTACTGGCAAAGCTCATGGGCAAGCCATTCGAACCAATGCGCAGGTGTGATCTCTCTCACCTGTCGTGGAAGACCGCCTTCTTGGTGGCTATTCATCAGCAAGAAGGATGGGAGAGCTCCAGGAGCTTTCCATCGAGTCTCCTTACCTGGTCTTCCACAGGGACAAGGTTGTCCTGCGCCCCCAACCGAAATTCCTTCCGAAGGTGGTGTCGAAGTTTCACCTTAACCAGATGTTGACTCTGCCGGTGTTCTACCCCAATCACACCTTGGAGGCCGAATATAGGCTCCATACTCTGGACCCTAGAAGGGCACTCGTTTACTATAAGGAGCGCACGGCTGAAATTCGGGGAGAGGTTAGCCAGCTGTTTGTCACCTACGCTGAAGCCGCACCTGGCAGACCTGCAGCCAAGCGGACGATAAGCAGGTGGGTCACCTCCTGCATAGATCTCTGCTATAGGTTGGTGGGCATGGAGCCTCCCAGAGGGATAAGAGCTCGTTCTACCCGCCATACTGCTGCATCGGTGGCTGCTTCCAGGGATGTCCCTATCCAGGAAATCTGCAGGGCTGCTACCTGGAAGTCAGCACACACCTTTATCATCCACTACCACATCGACCTTGAGTCACGCCGGGATGCTGGTTTTGGGGCCTCGGTTCTCCAGTCTCTTTTCCCTAAGTAGGGGGTGTGCATCTTGCCTCCCTCCTCCCGGAGAACTGCTAGGAGTCTGCCAATAAGTGTGGATGAACAACATATCCATGTCCCTAGAAATACAGGTTACTCACCTGTAACAGGAGTTCTAGGAATGGTATATGTTGTTCATCCACACGACCCACCCGACCTCCCCGACTTCGACGCACAACCTGAGCTTCCAGCGGGCCAGATCTGGCGTCATGGGGCGGAGCCGAGAGTTTTACCACCCGGGTGGGTGGGAGGAGCCAGCTTGAAGACCTTCTGGCAAGATTTAAAGCGGCAAGAGTACCTGCCAATAAGTGTGGATGAACAACATATACCATTCCTAGAACTCCTGTTACAGGTGAGTAACCTGTATTTGTGGCAGGCACGGAAACATGGTACACAGAGAACCATGACTGGGATGTCAACATACCGGGGTACACAGTCTACAGAAGGGACAGGGAGGGTAAAAGAGGAGGTGGAGTAGCTCTATACGTAAGGGAAGGGATCAAAGCTACAGAACTAAAAAGTAAAGGGGGAGGACAAGAGGCACTCTGGATCACCTTGGAGACAGGGAATGGCATCACAGTCCGCACAGGGGTTGTATACAGACCCCTGTCTCAATGGGAGGAAACAGACAAGAAAATGATGGAGGACATTCTCAAAATGGCTGAAAAGGGGGAGATACTGTTGATGGGGGACCTGAATATGCCAGATGTTAACTGGATGACATGTACTTTAGCCACATCCAAGACCAGGGTCATTCTCGATGCCCTGCAGGGGGCAGGCCTTAGACAGCTAGTGTTGGAACCCACTCAGGAGGGAGCAATACTAGACCTGGTACTCTCAAATGGAGAGAGGATCACAAATTTAGAAGTCAGTAGACATCTGGGAATAAGTGACCACTGCACAGTGTGCTTCACAATAAGCACAACCATGGAGACAAGCCATACAAAAACAAGGATGCTGGACTTTAGAAGGGCCGACTTTGGCAAAATGGGTGAATACCTGAGGAATGCACTAGCAAATGGCCAAAAAGGAGGGGTGGAAGAATAATGGAGAAAAATCAAAACTGCTATCGTAGAGGCAACAAGCCTTTGTGTGAAACAAATAAAGAAAGCAAAGCGGAGTAAAACACCACTATGGTTCTCAAAAGAGGTGGCAGGGAAGTTTAAGGAGAAAAAGGCTGCATTCAAAAAGTATAAGGAATCACAGAAGGAGCACGACAGGGAACTATATCAATTAAAGCAGAAAGAAGTGGGGAAGGCAGTCAGAATAGCAAAGGCCCAAACCGAGGAAAAAATAGCCAACTCAGTTAAGAAGGGGCATAAAACCTTCTATAGGTACATTAGGGAGCACAGAAAGGTTAAGGGAGGAATAGTGAAAGATTAATAAAGGAGAGGGGAGGTGGGCAGAGGGAGATGGTGAAAAGGCAGAGATACTGAATGAATACTTTTGCTCAGTATTCACAGAAGAAGATGAGGAGGAGTTACCTAAACCAGACAGTAGAAGCACTCTGGGTAGGGGGGTTGGCACCAGTCCATTTACAGAAGAAAGAGTCCTGAAAGAACTCCTAAAACTCAAGGTGGACAAAGCAATGGGGCCTGACGGGATTCACCCCAGAATCCTAAAAGAACTAAGGGAGGACCTAGTGACACCACTGACCACACTTTTTAACAAATCATGGGAGGATGGGGTGGTTCCTGAGGACTGGAGGAGGGCAGATGTGATTCCCCTTCACAAAAGTGGGAGCAAGGCAGAAGCAGGAAACTATAGACCTGTATGTTTGACCTCAGTGGTAGGGAAAATTATGGCATCACTTCTGAAAGAAAGAATTGTTGAGTACCTAGAGGCCAGCGGGGCACAGGACCCAAAGCAGCATGGATTTACAGCAGGAAGGTCATGTCAGACGAATCTAATTGATTTCTTTGACTGGGTGACCAGGGAGGGGCTGTGGATATGGCCTACCTAGACTTTAGCAAGGCATTTGACACAGTCCTGCACAAAAGACTAATAATCAAGTTAGCCAGCCTGGGAGTGGGTTCCAGGGTGGTAGCCTGGGTAGCAAACTGGCTGCACAACCGGACACAGACGGTAATAGTGAATGGAACACATTCCGAAGAAAGAGGGGTTACTAGTGGAGTACCTCAGGGCTCAGTACTGGTTCCAGTCCTCTTTCACGTCTTTATAGGTGACATTGCAGAGAGTCTGGAGGGAAAGGTATGCCTCTTTGCAGGTGACACAAAGATCTGTAACAGAGTTGATACACAAGGGGGGTGGAAAGAATGAGGAGGGACTTGGCAAGGTTGGAGGAATGGTCAGACATATGGCAACTTAGATTCAATGCAAAGAAGTGCAAAGTAATGCACCTGGGAAACAAAAACCCAGGAGAAGAGTACACAATAGCAGGGGAGGTACTAACAACAACAAAAATGGAAAGGGACTTGGGGGTAGTCATATCAGATGACCTAAAGGATGGTAAGCAGGGTTTTAAATAATTGATTAGCAGTTTTTTTCTTGGGACAGTACTAACTGTACAGAAAGCATTTATATAGGTTTTCTAGAAGTGTTATGTTTGTTAAACACAGTGAGGCAAGTGTTATGCATTTTCACAATGTTTTACAGCTTTTATGAGCAAAACGCTAATCAATTTTTAGAGTTAAATAAAACCCTGGTAAGCAATGTGAGAAATCATTAAGGAGAGCCAGGGGGATACTGGGATGCATAGGACGGGGCATCACAAGTAGAAAAAGGAAAGTGGTTATCCCTCTGTACAGACAGTTGGTGAGACCCCATCTGGAATACTGTGTGCAGTTTTGGAGACCCCATCTATGCACGGACATAGGATGGAAGCAGTCCAGAGGAGGGCAGCTAAAATGGTGCAGGGTCTGCATCAGAAACCATATGAAGAGAGACTGAGAGAACTTAATATGTATACCCTTGATGAAAGGAGGGACAGGGGGGACATGATAGAAACTTTTAAGTACCTCAAGGGCATCAACAAAGTCCAGGAGGGTAGCATCTTTCAGAAAAAGAGATGCGTAACAACAAGGGGGCACAATTTAAAGATAGAGGGGGGACGGCTCAGGGGTAATGTGAGGACATTTTTTTTCACGGAGAGAGTGGTGGATGCATGGAACCGCCTTCCTGGGGAGGTTGAGGAGTCTAAAACAGTGGGGGAATTCAAACATGCATGGGACAGACATAAGGCAATTGTAGTGGGGGGTTGCAGGAAGTAGGCTGTTGGTTAACTAGAATCTGCAGCTTATCCAATAGGAAGGGAAATGGGCAGACTGGGTGGGCCAAGTGGTCCTTATCTGCCGTCAAAGTCTATGTTTCTATGTAGATATAACACCCAGGTCTCTTTTCTGTTTGGTGGTTGCCAGTATCAGCTCAGTTAGGGTCTGCGGAGACAGAACAGGCAGGGAACATCTGGGCAGATTGAGTGGCCAAACAGTCCTTTTCTGCCGACAAATTCTGCAGATTTTTGCAAATAAAAAGTATTGGCTTGATACAGCATGAGCAAAATAAAGTTGGTCACTAAGCATGCTCAGAAATTTCTTTCTCTCTCTCTCTCTCTCTCATTTTGGCCACACTGAGCATGCTCAGAAATTTCTCACTCATTTTGGCCACATTGCGCATGCTCAGAAATGTGTTCTCACATATCAGATGCCATACAGGTTTTGAACATTATGGATTAGCATAATGATCAAAAGCTATATGGCATCTATTCATTAGGGATGCTATGGATTAGCATCCTCACGCTACGCCAATGCACAAAGGGGCACAGTTTACATTTTGTACTTTAATCTTTTGTAATTGTTTACCATTTCTATCACAAAAAAAACTTGAAATCCCATGGTATATATAGCATATCCCATCAGGTAGCTAAAATAATGATTATGTGATGTAAAATGTCAGTATTATTGTACCTTAGCTCTTGTGGTTTCACTTCGCGCAGCCATGTGTGCAAGGGAACAATAACACCAACATTCCATGCCGAATAACTGTCATGTTTTGAGCTACCTCATGGGATATTCCCTATATCTCAACTAGTTAAAAAGTAGCAGGATTTATTTATCCAGTTTTTTCACCACTGGTGTTGTGTGTATATATATCTAAGGAATAGCACATGACAGGGACTTACATGCCATCTGATAAGTTTCTATGACTTGAGATTTCAACCACTAGTAGTATGTTACTGTAAGTTATAATTCTCTGTCTGGTATGTGATTTATCCCACTTCAGAATGTTTTAGTAATATGAATCAGAGTTTTAACATGCAGTTTCAATGAGTTCATCAGTTTTGGTAGTACAGTATGGTGTTTCTAAGAGCCAGAGGTCATTCAGAGTTTACTCGGTGTGTAATGACATCACCACTTCCTGTCTTAATGTGGTTTGAAACAGTCCGAAAGCATGCAGTTTGCCATTATGAAACCTGAATATCTGTAGTTTTCCATTGTTTGCAGTGGTTTATGTGTACAGTATGTTCTGTGTCCATATGTGTAGGCATTGTATTAGAGAAGTGTTTGAAGCAGTAGGAGGAAGAGATGGAGAAAGTGTTTTTGAATTGATTCAGATTTTCAGCTTTATTACTGTAATTTTAACTTGTCTAGGATGTGTTCTGTTGGCTGTTTATTTTCTTTGTTATTTATGTTGTATTTCTTGGTGGAAGGTTTTGCAAAAGAAATTTGGGGTGGATTTTTTTATTTCTTGGTGCGGGGGGTTACTGAGGTATAGTACAATTTGAATTAAACTATCATGCCTCTGAGGCAGTTTTGCATCACTTTCTTTCTTTTTTTCATCACTGCATTATTTCTTACTCCCCACAGCTCGGTCTGCCTGTCATCCGGCCGCTGTCCTCTCACCCCATTCAACTTGCAGGCTCACTCGCATCCGGCTAGCACGCACAGTACCTGTAGAAGGGTCCCCACTGCCCCAGCCAGGTCCGGATTTAATACCAGAGCACGATTCCAGATAAATCCCCTGGGTGATGAGAGGCACAGCCATCAAGCCGCCATGACCAACTTTCATTTTCCTCCAAGCTTTTTTTCCCTGAAGCACAGATGTGCAGTGACATCCAGACTCAATGTGCCGATGTCTGCCGTGCTTCCCCCAAAGAACACCACACCTGTACTGCCCCTGACTTCCATCGGGGGTTCCCACAGAGCGATGTATGCCCCAAACCCACCCCAGGAAGAGGAGAATAGTCCATCGGATGCTCAATCCTCTCCCTCCCTAGCCAGCCCCCGATGGCCCGGGTGTATTCCCGAACCCTGTTCACCAGTACAGCTCGAGGTGTGGCATCCAGCACCTCAACCCTCAGTGCCACCGGGCCGGCTTGCATCACTTTTTTTAAGTCAGCAGTGCATTAGCAATTCGCATTATGTTGTTCTCTCTCCTGAAGGTGGTCTCTGGGTTCATCACAACCGGGAGATTCTTCCTGGTACAACGTGACAGGCAGGATGAAACTGGCTTCTGCAGGACAGCTACCTCCTCCTGGACACTTCCTCCAGGTGCCAGTTTACTTCCTGCCTATCAAGAAGTAGGATCTCTGCAGGACCTTCTGTCACAGGAGTGACAGAACTGAAGGCTATTATCTATGAGTGCTTGGCATTTTTTCCTTGCTTTCTTTGCTGGATTGGCAGTAGCACTGGTGAGCGCTAATGCAGGGACTCCTCTCTTCAGCCTTGAAAGCTGTACAGACGGGCTCCCTGCTCCCTCCCATCTTCCTGTGCTTGGAAGCCCGCCCAAAGGAACACGCGCTAGTCGGGCCTAGGTGTGCATGGAGCATCATCCGACCCGGCAAAGAAGGGCTTCAGGGTCACAACAGTCACAGGGCTCCCGGAGTGTTATTGATCAGAGCTCTGTGTGTGGACTGGCACAAATTCTCAGAAGCTCCACTGACCCCCACCTAGCCATCAAGCCCCCAGAGAATCTGGGCTCGTGAACGTAATTAGGGACTCCGGTTTACTAACATACTAAAATGCCAGCAGAATAGGCCTAATGGTCTTTCGAGTCTGCTTGATTGGTCAGCCCCCACCCTGGGTGCTGACCTTGCTGCCCCCCTTGCCTTCTCTGGCTTCTCCATTCCCAGTTTCGGATATTCTTGCTGCATTGGATTTTGCTTCCAGAACCTTTCCCTTGTACCTATCCCAGCCCCTCTTGAACCCCTCCACCATCTCTGCCTCCACCAGCCCCCTAGGCAGTGCATTCCATGGCTCCACCACCCTCTCAGTGAAGTAGCACCTCCTCCTTTCTCCCCTGAATCTTCCCCCCTCCAACTTCCACCCATGCCCTCTAGTGGCCCCTCCTTCTTCCTTGAAGCACCCTGACTGTTCCTCCCCTATTTACCCTCTTCATGTACTTGAAGACCTCTATCATGTCCCCCCGGTCCCTTCTCTCTTCCAATGTGTACATATTTAGCTCTTCGAGCCTCTCCTCATAGGTCCTGTCCCCCAAGCCCCAAATCATTTTGGTTGCCCTCCTCTGAACCCTCTCCAGGAGTTTAATGTCCCTGTTTAAGTGTGGCCTCCAAAATTGCACGCAGTACTCAAGGTGTGGCCTCCCCAAGCAGTTATACAGAGGGAGCATCACTTCCCTCCTTCTGGAGGTGATCCCCCTAGCGATGCATCCCAGTATCCTGTTGGCCTTGGCTGCTGCCCTCCTACAAGTCTCCGAGTTGTTCATTTTGACATCCACCACCACCCCCAGGTCCCTCTCAGCCATCGAGGCTTGTAGCATTCTCCCCAGGGTGTACACTTGGCCCGGGTTTCTGGCCCCCAGGTGGAGTACCTTGCATTTCCCTGCATTGAACCTCAGCTTCCACTTTCTAGACCATCTTTCCAGGTTTGTCGCTCGATGGCCAGCACAGATTTAGGCTGTCTACGCGTGTCAGTGCCGTCGACTTCGGACTGAAGCATCTCCAAGAGCCGCTCAGAGGATTGCGCCTTTGCAGGGTCTGAGGCACGAGCAGAAAATGCGGGCAGAACATCAAGTTTCAAGGGGCACAGTAGATTTGTGAAGAGCCGTGATGCATTCAACCAGGGTTTGAATACTTTCAAATTCCAAATAATTCTGCCATTAAACAGGCCTTAAATGGGAATTAAGGGCTTACATAAGCAGACCACTTGGCTCATTTCAGGCTGCTGACCTTAAAGGGGACCTTATCTTCGAGAGGGCAATCCAATCCAAGGACATATTTAAACCCCTCAGCTATTCATTGGCCCTCCAGCATATCCTCAGCTGAATTGGACAGGCCATCTGGGGCAGAAAGTGCCACAAATGCAGGTCCCCAATGTTGGCAACCTTTGTAGGTTCATTATGTGTTATATGTGACGGTGCTACATCTGCAAGGGTGGAAGAGGCTGATGAGGCATCCGCCCCCGAATCTCAGGTCCTACGCAGCCAGCCCATGTGGCAGGGCCAGTCCTCCGCCTCAGAGTGTCGCCACCACTCAGCTAGGGATCTAGCCCCAGACCTAATAGAGAAACTGAACAGGGCCTTCGCCCTTAACCCCTCTTGCTCTGACATCCTGCTGCAGTCCCCGGGACCCAGGACACATAGGAAGGCCTCCTGCAAGCACACCCCCCCCCCTTCCTTGGTCGAGGAGGCTTCCCTCTCATCACAATACAGCAAGAGGAGGAAGAGGGCCAGATCCAGGAGCAGATCGAACTCTAGAGATGCCACCCATGAGAAGCACCGATGGGACAGATCTCCCTCAGTGTCCAGCTATTCCTCCCCAGAAGAGGGGGGAATCCCAAACACTGACTCGGACTCATTGCCAGCCAGAAACTTTGATTTGGACAACTAGGACTTTTTCATCAAACAGGTGATGGACAAAATCTACCTTGGTCCATCTTCTTCAGAACCCAAGCACACAAAGCTAGCCTTCAGGCTTGCTTCGACTTTTATGCCAGTGACAGCCTTTCCCACCCCTCCTGCCATAGAGGACCTGTTAAGGGAAGAATGGCAGGGAGCAGAGCATTCCTACCCTGTTCCACGCCGGCTCACCAAGTTACTGAAATTTGACAAGAAAATGATGGAGAGATGGCTTGACAGCCCCAGAATTGACCCTTTAACCTCCAACTTCACTAAAAAAACAGTTATTCCTGAGGAGGGTGGGGCTTCCCTGAGAGACTCTGTGGATAAGAAGGTGGATACCTCCATAAAGAAGGCTTTTCAGTCAACCGCAACCTCGCTTAAGGTAGCTGCAGCTAATCTCTTCTCAGCCCAAGCGGTTCTGTCCTGGGCCACTGACCTGGCATTCCAGCTAGCTGATGAACCAGAGAAGAACAAATCTATTTTTCAGCAGCTTCAACGAATGGGGCTAGCTTCGACCTACTCTGCTGATGTTTTGGAGGAGGCAATCAGGTGTGCAGCAAGAACCATGTTCTACCAAACCTCGGCTCGGCGAAATTTATGGCTCCAAGCCTGGCAAGCGGACACCTCCTCAAAGATGCACTTGGTGAACACCCCTTATGAAGAAGGCCTCCTCTTTAGTTCAGCTCTAAAGGATGCAGTTAAAGAGTTGGGAGACGGCAAAAGTCCGGATGCCTTAATCCCGGGGCAGGAACAGACCATGGACTTCGAGGTCCAAACAGAATTTTCGTGCTCAAAGTTTTTCCAGGAGCTAGAATAAGTCATTTGCAGGCAGACGATCATGGTTCACTTCTCGCAATCAACGTGGCTTCCAGGGTGGCAGGGGTGGCTCCTGAGACGCCAGGGGCGACACCAGAAAATCACATTGAGGATTCAGGGACCCATCCTCGTGTAGGGGGCTGGCTTTCCAGCTTTTCTGAGGAATGGGTCCACACCACCACGGACAAGTGGGTGCTAGACGTAATTCACAATGGTTATTTCATAGAGTTTGAGGCCAGGCCCCCGCTGCCCCTATGTAGTGCCCTCGCCCATCTCAAACAATCCAGTAAAAAGAGCGGTGATGCTGAAGGCGATTACAGAACTTATGCAGGCACGAGCAATCAAGCAAGTTCCCGATTTAAAAAAAAAAAAAAAAAAAAAAGTAATAGAGGAGTATATTCTCTGTTCTTCGTAGTCCCAAAATGTTCAGGTGGTTTCCAGCCTGTGTTAGACCTCAAGTTTCTGAACAGATTTGTTTGACACAAGACATTCAAGATGGAAACACTGTCCTCCATTATTCGAGAAATCCACCAGGGGGATTTTTTAGCCTCAGTAGATTTGCAAGATGCGTATCTGTATATCCCCATGTGGAGAGCGCACCAGCAGGTCCTAGGGTTCAAGGTGGAGGGCCATCACTTTCAGTTTTCAGCACTACTATTTGGCCTGTCCACAGCCCCCAGGCTCTTCTCCAAAGTCCTAGTAACAGTGATCGCTCGTCTCCGTCTACAGGGGATCTAGCTCTTCCCATATCTGGACGACATCCTCATCAAAGCACCACAGTTCGATCAAGCAGTCCAGGCAGTATTGGCACTCACTTAGGGCCTCGCCTCTCTGGGGTTCATAGTCAACTCAAAGAAGAGCTCCCTTCGTCCATCACAGTCCCTGACTCGTATAGGAGTAAATATCAACACAATCCAGAACAAGGTTTTCCCCACGGAGGCAAAGTTCAAGGAACTGAGTTCACTCATCAACAAATTCCTAACGGCTCAAGCCCTGCCGGCATGAGCCTTCATGCAACTCATAGGAATGATGGTTTCGCTGGCAGACTCAGTCCCATGGGCATTAGTACACATGTGCCCTCTCTAGTCAGCCCTCCTCCTCCATCAGTGGGCCCAGTTGGGGGGGGGGGCGCAAATGGCCCAGCAGGTTCAGATATCTTGCCAGGTAAAAGCTTCCTTTCTATGGTGGACCCAACGATGCAACATCATGAAGGGTCTCACCCTGGGGCATCATCACCAGATGAGAGTCACCACAGATGCCAGCCTTCGGGGCTGGGGGATGCACATGGAACAGCTCTCAGCACAAGGCAAGTGGTCACTGGTGGAGTCACGCTACAGCATCAATGTGCTGAAGATGCAGGCAGTCCACTTGGCTCTTCAACAGTTCATGGCGCAGCTCTACAACTGGGACATTCTCATTCTCATGGACAACCGAACAATGATGGCTTACATCAGTCACCAAGGAGGCACAAAGAGCTCTCTGATGTTACAAGAGACCCTTCTCCTCTTTTAGTGGGGGGAAGGCAACCTAGGGGGTCCGAAGGCAGTATACATTCCAGGCCAGGAAAATATCACAGCAGATTGGCTAGTCAAAAGGACATTCTGCCAGGCGAGTGGGAACTCAAGGACAGCGCCTTTCGTCTCATTTCCCTTTGGTGGGGCCACCCGCAGGTTGATCATTTTGCCTGCCAAAACAGTTGCAAAGTACCGCAGTTCTGCTCTCTCTTCACGGACAAGAGGGCCATGGCACAAGACGCCTTCTCCCTCAACTGGGGACAATTCGATCTCCTGTATGCCTTTCTAACAATTCTAGTATTATTGAGGGTACTTCACAAGATTGCCCAAGATCAGGCAGAGATAATTTTAGTTTGTCCTCGCTGGCTTCGTAGACCGCGGTTTCCTTGGTCAGTCCAGATGTCCCTTCAACCTCCTCTGGTGTTCCAGGAAAGCCCAGACCTTCTGCATCAGAACCGGTTCTGCATCTCAGTCCACGCAACCTATCCCTCTCGGCATGGAGATTGAGCAGGAAACTCTCAAGGACTTAGGTTTTTCTGCTCCGGTCATTGAAATGTTGATCCAATCCAAACATGCCTCATCTCCCAAGGTTTATTACAGAGTATGGAGGAAGTTCCTGTTCTGGTTACGTTCCACCTCTCCTCCAGAAGACTCTGTGTCTCTGCCTACTATTCTTCAATTCCTTCAGGAGGGTTTCGACATGGGACTCCAACCGGCTACCTTAACAGTCCAGGTCTCTGCTGTAGGGACACTCCTGTTGGCAGACTTAGGGGAATCTTTAGGAGCTCTCCCTCACGTTTGACGATTTCTGAAAGCAGCAACATTGAAACATCCACCAATAAAGCCCATCGTTCCACCCTGGAGGCTCAACCTGGTTCTTAAAGCCCTCACCAAGGATTGTTTTGAGCCCTTGAAGGAGGCTTCCCTGCTTCATCTCCCAATGAAGGTTGTTTTTCTTACTGCAATCACATCAACCCATCACATAAGTGAGATAGGAGCCCTGTCATGTAAAGAGCCGTACACTGTCTTTCATGAGGACTCAGTGGTCATGCAGACAGATCCCACCTTTCTACCAAAGGTGATGTCTCCATTTCACTGCAAACAAGTCTTGACTCTTCCCTCCTTCTGTCCTCATCCCGAGAATGAGAAGGAGTGAGAATTTCACACTCTGGATCCAAGAAGGGCCCTCGAGATTTAGATCAAAAGATCTGAGCCAGTTCATAAGACTTCAAGTCTATTCATCCTTAACTCAGGCCAGAATGTGGGTAAGAAAGTTTCAAAGGACTCTATTGCTAGGTGGATTTGCTCCACCATTTCCATGGCTTACCAGAAAGCTGGGATTGACCTACTGGGGCCAGTGAGGACTCACTCAACCTGAGCGATGGCTACGTCCTGGGCAGAGTTCATAGAAGCCTCTCTGGCAGACTTATTTAGAGCAGCCACTTGGTCATCCATCCATACATTCGCAAAGTTCTACAAATTGGATGTTTCCGCCTCCACAGAGGCATCTTTTGGCCATAGGGTCCTCCAGGTTGTGGTTGACCCATAAATAGACTATGGACATTCTTCCCTCCCAGGAAGCACGGGGATGTACTGCTTTACTATATCCCAGTTGTGATAAGCCCGGAGACCGGCTTTAGGAGAGAGGAATAGAAATTTAAATACCTGTAAATTTTCTTTCTCCAACTGCTGGTCTCCGGGCTACTTCCCTCCCAGAATGTAGAAAGACGGACGGCTGGCTGCAAGTCTCTCTAACCATTCTTCTTTTGTTCCTAAGTTATGTGTTTTCTCAAGGGGCAGTTGCTGTAGAAGTACTGGCGCCTGGAGGAAGTGTCCGGGAGGAGGTAGCCATCCTGCAGAAGCCAGTTTCATCCTGACTGTCACGTGGTATCAGGAAGGACCTCCCAGTTGTGATGAGCCCGGAGACCAGCAGTCGGAGACAGAAAATTTACAGGTATTTAAATTGATATTTTTTCAACACTTAACCAGCTCAAGGGCAATGTTTCTAAAACATATTTGCAACTCAGTTGAAATGTATCAGCAGTTTTATCACATTTTATTACAGTGCAGTGCAAAACTGAGCAGCAGGTCATAGATAGCAATTTTTGCAAGGCTTTGTGTTGTTTAACAAGACTTATGCAGCTCATTGAGAAATGCTAAAGCAGCTTGTGGGTGTGACAGTTAAATGCGAATGTTACCGTAGGTTTTACATTTTAGGTTTTTTTGGTTTTGTTCTTCAAGGCTGCAGCACGTTGGGATGGTGATGTAAGTTTTCTAATTGTTTTTTGCTGGAATAGCTTTGTATTTTCTTTGCAGTTTTTCTTTGTTTTGTAAATGTATTTTTTTATTGAAAAAACAGAGTTGCACAACTATATCAGCAATTACCTAGATCGAGGTTGTAGACAGTATTACAACGAATATAAGATACCACCATAAGCCTGAAAATAAAGTGTTCCGGAGATCCCCAATTCCCCTGACACAGCTGCTTATTATATTCTTAACATTCTCTAGGTGCCACTTATTACCGATAAGAAAGGTATTGAGGGGGTGTGCTGCTGATCTCCACACTCAATCCTTTCATCCCATTCCCTTAGGCTCTACCATGCCGGCGGACAAAAAAGATTGTGACGGCATTACAGCGATGGGCTCCATGTCGACCGCAAGTTGCAGTCGGCATGGAGCTGCACAGTTTGTTCTATTTTTTACACCGGGGCTTTGCCCCTGAAAACCCCACGTGGGAAGCTTCACCCCTCCCCCCCGCACTGTCCGAACTAAAGGATTTTAACTCCAGGTTGGAGTTAGTTCGGGGAAGGGGTGCGGTCAGGGGGAAGTGGTTGCCCCTTCCAGCGGCACTTCTGCGGCACCATATATTGACGCATGTCACCATAGAAATGTCGCTGTTAGGGTGGCATACCATTCCCTTATACACCGCTTGTTCCTTTCACACCACGTGTCCTCCCTCACCTGGTAACTCAAGCGTTCATGGGACAAAGTTTGGGTCGTGTTGCAAGACATCCAGTACAGCACCAACAAAGTCTACCAGGATGTGAAGATTTCAGACCTGTTGTCAAGACCAAACGTGATTCTTTCCATATGGAATTCACCGTTTTCCACCAGTGGCCCATATCTGGTCCCCTGTCCATCAGCCACTTATGAGTCATTCATTTTTTGGCAGCTAGGAGCAAGATACCGAGAATTTATTTCTCCTTCCTATCTTTCAAGGCCTAGGGTGCTGATACAAGAGTTAGACTCGGGAGAGTGTTAGCTGGCCTATAGGATTTTTGCTATTGCAGTTTCTAGCTCCCCCAGAAAATGTCTCACCACTGGTCAAGACCACAAAATATGAGTGTGGATCCCTCATTGTTTTCTACAGTACCTCCAACAGGCAGTGCTGTATTGCCTGCCATATTTAGCTGTGATGGCTGGGGTTCCAAACTACCGAAGCAGATGCTTCCAGGCATATTCTTGTCAAATATGGGATAAGGTAATTCTGCCTGATTCAGAGCAGCCTCTCTCCCACTTCATCTGATTTATGGCATGTCCAATTTCTGCACCCCATTTCGTTGCTACATATAGGGTAGTATGAGTATGAGGCTGTGTTGCTTGACATACCTGTAGAGCAGCAAGATTAAATGCACTGAGTTTGGGGCTCTGATGTATGTCATCAAGGCAAGTTCTAGTGGGTGAGCCTGTAGTGGGTCTCTCTCTGTTGGTGGGTGGGACTCAATATAATGTCAGATCTGTAGACACTGAGAAAAATCTTGTCTGTCTATACCACATTGATACTGCATCTCCTGTAATGGGTACACCACCCCCTTAGGAGAAATCTGAGACAAAGGAAGTTACTCCTGCCCTACATAAGATAAGCTGGGTCCGGACGCAAAGGCGGAAAATTGGACAGTTGAGCTATTGGACAAACCCATCTTTCAGCATTAGCTAGTTTCAAAATGACCACTGTCTCCCACCACACTGGGTGGATCCAGGCAATCCAGGGATTCTTTATTTAGCTTTTGTTGACCAGGTAAGCACACTAGACAAACATATGCCTATTTTCAGGTTCGACCTGGGAGATTACATGGAATATGCAGACAAAAGATAAGGTTTACACAGGATTAAGCAAGATTTCAAGGGGATATACAGACCATGCAGGGTACAACAATGGAGCAAGCATTAGACAGCATACAGTACAACAGTATTACAGGTTGTCTCAACATAATAAATTAGCAGTAAAAATCAGAGTTTATTCACAAGCTTTAACTCTATGGCGTGACTCAATTTGATCCAGGTCATCAGAAGTGAAGACATATCTAGTCATGTACTATGTGGGGAGCAAGACACGTTCCATGTCCAGCCAGTGTGGCCCAGATCCGGGTTAGTGTCAAACAGAATCTGGAGTTGTGAAGCAGTGTAATGAGTTCTGAGGTCAGGAAGTGTGAACCCTCCTCGGGCCTTTTGGGGCATCAGTATGCGGAGTCTGACTCTGGGGCATTGTCCATTCCAGACAAAACAGTTGTCTCCCACCTTTTCCAGTCAGTCAGTATAGGGAGAGTTATATTTTAAAAATAATATAGGAAACAAGGCAATGTTATCATCTCAACCATGTTCACCCTCCTAATCAGATTTAAAGAGCACCTTTCCTAGTGCTCACACAAAATAATAGTGTAACCCGTAGGTGGCGCTATTCCAAGGGCTACTACCCCTGTCTGCTTGGCTAGTAGCAAGTTAAGGGGCCTGAGTTCTGAAACGGGTGCCTCCACCCGGAGGTCAGGGTTGGTATGGTCAAGCTAACCCAGGCACAGCCCTCTGGGACACTGTAACCCCCCCTTTCCCCGCTAGTTGCCTGAACACTGTACAGTAATCACTTTCACAATACCCTGGTACACCACACAAGTACCCACACTGTTTGCACTTACCACCAGAGCTGGTTCCTCTGGCGAGACCCTAGGGACCCCCTGTAAAACAAGGTTATCCACAGCAGATAGCAACAGTACAGTACTTTGAGCACAAACTGGAACCACAGTCAGATTACATGCAGAAAAAATTTGATTTGATTTATTCAGGGGACTTGAACAAGGAGGGGGCAAAATCAGGTTAATTAACTTAAAGATTATATCAATCAAGCAGTTTTACATGCGCTTTGAATCCCCCCACACAGTCACACCTCTGGGTACCCAGGTAGAGAAGAGATGGGCTAGCCAGGACTGTTACCCGGGGGTTGCAGCTGGTTGGGGCCCTGTGATGGAAAACACAACATGCACAGCACACAGTATTTGTAATCCGGAGCCAGAGGGCTCAGTTCGAAAAGGAAACAAAACAACAAGACAATCAGATGACACACTCAGATTAAGCTGTTGTTGCAAGGAGCTACCCTGGTATTTACTCACGATACCCAAGACTGGACACAGACTGGATGAAAATTGAGGCTGCAGGTGGTTAATCTGGAATGCCAGGAGAAGCAAGGCCCACACGAGTCACAGAGGCATTGTTCCTGTTCAAACGTGGAGCAGGGGGATGATCCCCAGGCAGGTCTTTCGTCGATGGCTTCTCTGTGCAGCAGGTAGTCTGGCTGGGCCAGTCTGGCAAGGCCCAGACCACATGGAGACAAATTCAGATGCAGTCCATTTTGGGCTGGATATAGCTTCCAGCAAGCAGAACACACTTCACACAGTGGGGAACTAACTCACGACCCACTAGCAGCAGATAACACATTTACATGTAAGGGAATTCTACTGTACCAGGCAAAGAGCAAAGTCTGTGCACACACCGGGAGCTTAGGGGTAATTGGAACTCCTGACGGACCGATCGCATTCAGCAAAATCTTTGGTCTTCTTCAGGTTTAGCCTGGCCCACTTCAGTAGCTTAGTTTAGTCACACAAACTTGGATTTAGTCCAAAATAATTCTCTTCTCTCCCTCTCAGGAGCAGCAGGCAGACATGCAAGCCAAAAACTCAGCCTTTTCAGAGTTCTCCCATGCAAATCCACTCAGGATTGCTGCTCAGAATCACTTCAGCTCCTCTGATTTCGCTTCCCAACTCAGAACTAACTGAAAATTGCAAGCAGTGTGCGATTTCCCCAAGATCCAAAAGGTTTGATTGGCTGATTTGGCTGTCAGTCAAAGCAAGAGCTCCCCCTTTAGTTGCAAAAAAGGCGCAAAAAAGCCCCAAACTACAGTTCCTACAGATTTTGAATTCAGACAACTCCTGTAGTCCAGCTACATTTTAGGTCCCACCAGAACTGATTGGTCCAATTTGCAGTCCAGGACCAAGATAGTGGAGACAAACAAAACAGTCCTTGCTGCAAAGATAGCATGTTAGACAAATTACATTACCATTATCACTCTAAATGATTTTCAGCAAATAGTTACATCTTTCAACAGAGCTCCCTGTCAGATTACTTATGCTGCAATCAGGCAGCTCTTAAAGAGACAGTACACAGAGGCTATACAGGCTCTGGTAATCACATTTAAACTGCTAAAACGCAGGACACCAGCCTGGCAGTGAGCATTTAGGTGAGCTCAAGGAAGACTTTTTGGGAACCCCCCATTTGTAGGGGGGATATAATAGTAAGAACCCTTACCTGTCCCCAAGTCATATGGTGCCAAAAGCAGAGTTTTTATTTCCCCTATTGTGGAAGCGAAGGAATCGTAGTTTGGTTCTGTGGTGCCGAGCCGCCGTTCCCTTTCCACTTCCTGATACTGCGATTCGCCCACTTTTCTAATGTCATTATATGGAGAGCGTGGCAGCGTGCTCCATAGACATAAATGGGACTGTTTTTTAAAAAACATTTTTCATACTGTAGATGGCCATTGTGAAAAATCTAGGGCATTGCTCAACTAACAAGGTCCTTGTTAGTTGAGCAATACCCTTGATTTGTTCACGATGGCCATCTACTGTATGAAAAACAGATTAAAAAAAATTGACCCATTCATGTCTATGGAGCGTCCCACCGCGCTCTCCATATAATAGCATCAGAAAGGTGGGCGGATCACAGTATCAGGAAGTGGAAAGGGATCAGTGGCTCAGCTCTATGGAGCAAAAATATGATCCCTTCTCTTTCACAGTAGGGGAAAATAAAACTCTGCTTTTGGCACATATGACTTTGGGGCAGGTAAGGCTCCTTCATGCTTCTTGTGGGGCAATGTTAAAAAGAGCAGGAAAGGTGCTCTTTAATGGCAGATGTTGCCATTGCTGAAGATCCGCCAGCATCTTGGCAGACAGCGAGCCATAACTGGCCTGATAAAACCCATCTCTAGACGAAGTCAAAGTGATGCCTAGATGTTTAAAGACACCAAGTTCCCAACGGAAAGTACTGTATACTGATTCCATAGGCATCGTGAGTGGGTTCAATAAAATGGTAGCAGCTCTGTCTTGGAGGTGTTTAGTTTATAATCAGATACCTCACTAAACCTCTGTACAATAGTAAAAATGGCCCCTAGAAAATATATCAGATTAACTAGATATAACAGCACATCGTCCGCGTACAGGACCACCTGATGTTGTATCCCCCCCAATGTGGATGCCCGAGAACCTCAGGCTGTCCCTTAGTGCTTCTCCCAGGGGTTCAGTGTAAAGAGGAGAGGGGAAGAGAGGGCAGACCTGTCGCATTCCCCATCCCAACTGAAAGGAGGGAAAGACATGGTCATTTAATTTGATAAAAGCCTGCAGGGAGCTATATAGCATCTGGGGAAGGGAAATAAAGTCTACCAGAATGATAAATTTATCATGTGCTGCATACAGATAGGGTCAGAAGACCCTATCAAATGCCTTTTCATCATCAAGACTGGTTGATAAGAAGGGGGGTCGAGTGGGAATGTACATGGTGGGGTATTGCCTGTCTGCTGAGTCTGGATGAAACAGATCTAATCTGGGTGAATCAAGGACGAAAGCAGAGGGTCCAAGTAGTGGGCAAGGCAGCCACAAATAACTTATAATCCGTATTTAAAATGGATATTATTGGCCAATAAACTGAGTATTCTGAATGGTCTGTACTCAGTTCTGGTATCACCGAGATTATGGCATACTGCCAGGACCATGGTGTCTCACCCCCTTCTGTTGCCTCATTACAAGTATGCAAAAAATGTAGCAGGAGGAGTTCCTTCAGGGTTTTATAAAATTCAAGAATGCTTTCGGAATCTTAACTTCACAAAGGACAACCTCTAGCTCAGGAAGTTGCAGTGGTCTGGTCAGGGCTTCTTTCTGCTGCTGCACTAGCGTAGGCAGTGGTAGAGGGGCCAAGAAAATGTGAGTAGCCCCAGGATCAAATGCCTTATACGCAGTGTAAAGGTCCTCATAAAAGGTAAGGCCTCAGCCATGCTGGCTGTTTTATAAAAAGTATGCTTAGAAAGTGGATGGGTCAATTTGATTACTGTGGCTTAACAGGAGAGGATGGAATGTTTGATACCTTTTATTGGACCAACAAGTGTCTTGTACAAAGATGGAATTATACACACGCTTTTGAGGCCACACGGGTCCCTTCTTCAGGTGAATAGCAAAACTGAGCAATGTAAGCAGTATTTATATCCACTGTGGAGCAATTAAAAATCAGGAAGTGAAGTAGGAAGGTGACAAAGGGGACTAGAGATGAAAGTCTAAGATGCAAAATGAAAACTTATCGAAAAGAGTGTCCTGGCCAAATTTCCCTCATTCACTCAAAATACCACCAACAGCTTAATCTGGTTCAAGGTCAGTTGGCATTCATCTGTATCCCCCTTCCCTGGGTCGTGCCTGAAAATAGGCAGGATTTGTCTAGTGCATGTACCCGGTCAACAAAAACTAAATAAATAAATTTCCAGTGAGTACATCTTGAGATGGTTGAGTCTTGACTCATAGGGTTCTTGATGAAGTCTGTGAATCATCTTCATAGCTCTCCTCTGAATGATCTCCAGACGATCTCTGTCTGTTTTGAGGTGTGGTTTCCAGAACTGGATGCAATACTCTAGGTGTAGCCTCAC
This sequence comes from Neoceratodus forsteri, assembly GCA_016271365.2. Classification (NCBI taxonomy): domain Eukaryota; kingdom Metazoa; phylum Chordata; order Ceratodontiformes; family Ceratodontidae; genus Neoceratodus; species Neoceratodus forsteri. The sequence goes on along the minus strand of CM028134.1, from coordinate 802,752,487 downwards.
CAAGGACTTGTACAGCGGGATTATCACCTTGCTTTTTCTACTGGTGATATCCCTACCTATGCATCTAAGGATGTTGATAGCTTTCTGTGCCACCTTTTCGCATTTCCTGGTTGTCTTTAAATTATCAGATACGAGTACTCCTAGATCCTTCTCAACCTTAGTTTTTAGCAGTTGTTCCCCTCCTGGGGTATATTTCCTGCCCACGTTCTTTCTCCCCAGGTGCATAACTTTACACTTCTCACCCCAGGGGTCCTTTAGCGTCAGTAACTAAGTGCAGTAAGCTGACTAGGTTGAACTGCCTCAGAGGTGGAGCCATGAATATTCATATAATGAAATGGCCAATAGGAAGAGCAGGAAAGTGTGCTGAGTGGAGTCTGCCCAGAGGGTACCAGCATTTTTTCTCTGACTGACTGAGAAACACTGCCTCTGAGGTGCTCTCTCTAAGAGAAAACCACTTTTCAAACAACATGAAGTCTTGCTATATTATAGACATTAGCAGTTTGTTCCAGCTCTAGAACTGCCCCGGAGTGAAATGGTTAAAACCATTCCAAAATAGAATTTTGGCACGAGAGCAGCTCTATCTGTGTCATTTCAAACTTGAACTGTCAGATTCTTTACTCGCCTCAGTGAACAGTCGCCCGGAGATTTCTCCTTCTGCTCGGTTCATTTCTTGGTTTAAGTGTGTTTTCTCGGTTGGATTTAACCGAGAATAGTTTTATTTTAACCGCAAAACCGTTCGGTTCAAGCTCTATCTGTGGTAACCGTAAGTAAATGAAGGTTTTGTCTGTGTGGAACTTGTGTTATCGGTTCGGTTTTGAACCGATCAGTGGGTTTAAAACTCATTTAAAACTAAAAGTTACTATTTTAGAGTGCGGTTCCGGTTCTTATCGGTTCTAAAAAACAGATTTATTACGTTTTTTCCAATACCAGTAACACGGTTAGGAACCGATAAGTGTCTTTTCTGGTACTGCCGTTAAAAGGCAAGTTTTTGGTTAGGCTGGCATTATGTCTGAGAAACCCAAAAGAAAAACCGGCCCACTGGGTTTCAACACTGTGATGTTTGTGGGAATTCTTTGCCAGGCTGACCCACACCACATGTGTTTATTGTCTGGGGTTTGACCACTCCAGTCAGACTGCCAGGTATGTAAGAATTTCCTGCAGCCACCCTGGAAAAAGATTGGGCAGGCTCCAGGGAACGAGAGGTCAAAAAGTCCGCTGACCGCGATGCCAGCCCGATGGTGCCAACCGAACCAGAGGGAGTGCCCTCTGACCAGGCCAGACTTCCTGGCAAAAGAAAAGCTAGTTCTGAGGAACCAATTCCAGTAAAGAAAACAAGAAAATCAGCAGGTCTGGAGTCCAAAATTCTTCTCCAACTGCTGCAAAGATAGCAAAAGCCATACAAATTGTCCAGTCATTGTTCAGGGTCCGTCCGAACCACCACTATCTTGTAAAAGGTCGGTTCGTCGGTCCCAGTGGTTCAGGATTATGATATTGAGGAATTTTATGAACCAGAGGAGGGAGGAGGATTATGAACAGTATGAATGTGGCTGGGAAGGTCTGGGTGTGCCCATTGAACCGACATCTCCCCAGACAGACCTTTAGAATCTCCCCCTATGCTGTCTGAGTCCCCATCTCATTTTATGTTTTATAAAAAAGTTGCTGAAACTCTCCAGCTTCCTTTGGAAGAGGCTGTGGATGAGCAAGAGGAGCCTGATTTTGTAGAAATGATGGATATTCCAGAGTCTAGGAAATTGTCTATTCCTTTACATAAGTCTTTTAGGAAACAAACAATTAAAATTTTAAAAGCTCCTAATTCTGTGCCTCCTGTAGATAAAAAGATGGACAGAAGGTATACATTGTCAGGCCCTGATACAGAATTCCTTTCTCAGCAATGCAGTCATGTTAGTAGTTCAGGCTGCTGCCTGTGATAAAGCTAATATTCCTTGGCTTCACATCCTCCTGACAAGGATTCCAGGAAGATTGATGCCCTGGCAAAAAAAAACAGTATATGGCAGCCTCTGGGACTCAGGCAAGCAAATGATATGGCTTATGTAGCTGGGTATCAGAAATCTAGATGGGATACTGTTATGCAGTTGGCAACCAGGCCCATGGCCAGCTGGCTAGTGAACTAGAACAGGTGGCTGCTGATGGCATTGAAGCCCTAAGGTTCAGTTTCATGCTGCAGTGGATGTTAATGATGTTTCTCTAGGGTCATGGCCACATCTGTAGCTTTTAGTAGATTGGCCTGGCTCAGGTGTACTAGTTTGTCACAGGATACCCAGACTAAGGCTATGGATTTTCCTGTGGAGGGAAATTCTCTGTTTGGAGAGCAGACAGAGAATTACATGAAGAAGATGGATGAATATAGGACTACTTACAAGAGTGCCCAGGCTAAGGAGCGGCAAGCCACTCCTCAGAGGCAGCCCCCAGGGGTAGAGGCAGGCCTTTTCACAGACCTTTTTATCAAACCCAGGCCTCCTCTTCAGCTTACGTTCAGAGGGGGTTCTGCAGAGGGAGAGGCAGACGGGGTATGAGGAGGCCTGCTCCCAACCCTCAGACTAAAGCCCCTGCCAAACAGGCACCCTGATGGGATGCCCAGGGCCGGTTCTCCATTACCTGTAGGGGGCAGGCTGGCTTACTTCGTCCAGGACTGGGAGTCTTTAACATCAGACAAGTGGGTCCTGGAAGTAGTAAGCCAGGGTCTGGTTCTCAGCTTCAAAAAATTTCCAAAGATGAGAATCAGATTTTTTCCACCTGCAAATCCTCTAGAGACTCTTGCTTTGGAAACAGAAGTCTCAACCCTCCTGGCTCTCAGAGCTGTAGAAAGGGTTTCTCCCCTACACCAGGGCAAGGGTCTGTACTCCAGGTACTTCCTTACCCCAAAAAGACAGGGAGAATGGCTCATCCTGGACCTAAGATATCTGAACAAGCACCTTTTAAAACCAGAATTCAAAATGGTGACTCTAGGAATGATTTTACCCTCCCTAAGGCCAGGGGACTGGCTAGCTTCCCTGGACCTCAAGGATGCCTACTTCCATGTTCTTATCAGAAGCTCCCACCGAAAGTACCTCAGATTCGAACTGCCCTCAGGCCATTATCAGTTCAGAGCAATGCCCTTCGGCCTTACCTCTGCCCCAAGGGTATTCACAAAATGCCTGGCAGTAGCAGTTGCTCATTTAAGAAGGCAAAAGATTGCCATCTTTCCCTACCTAGACGACTGGCTCATTGTGGGTCAGTTTCCAGACCAGGTCAAATCACACCTGCAAGTTACCCAGCAGCTGCTTACCTCTCTGGGCTTCTTCTCAATCTTCCAAAGTCAGTTCTGGAACCTGTCCAGGTACTCACCTTTATAGGTGCAGAACTGGACACAAAGCAGGCCAGAGCCTTCCTTCCCCTAGAAAGGGTAGGGACCCTGGTGGCCCTGGCATCCTCCTTCACTCTGCAGGTCTCTCGACCAGCAAGGCATTTCCTACAGCTCCTAGGACACATGGCTGCTTCCACAGTTGTAGTGCAAGGAGCAAGATTTCAGATGAGGGACATTCAGTTCCATTTGAGAGCCTTTTGGTCTCAAAGAAGAGATTCCCTATCCAAGTTGATCCAGTGACTGAACCCTGATCCAGGCCCTTCAGTGGTGGCAGGATCAGAGCAATCTGAGACAAGGGTTCCCTTCATCCCTCTATCTCACTCCTTGACCCTTACTACAGATGCGTCCCTTTGGGATGGGGAGCTCACATGGGCCACCTCTCCACCCAGGGATTGTGGTCCCCTCAGGAATCTCTGCTCCACATCAATCTGTTGGAACTCAGAGCTGTTTTTCTAGCACTTCGGGTTTTTTCTGCATCTGTTCAGAACAAAGTGGTACAGGTCAGAACAGACAACACCACTACAATGTGGTACATCAACAAACAATGGGGCACTCGGTCTTGACCTTGTGCACCAAGGCAATGAAGTTGTGGTCTCTAGCTTATTCCTGAACACTTCCGTCATAGCAGTTCACTCCCAGGCAAGGACAATTTCCTGGCAGATGCTCTCAGCAGGATTTCCCAGGGCCATCACGAATGGTCACTGGATCCCTAGTACTGGGGATAGTTTTTGCCAGATTGGACACCCCTCAGATAGATCTTTTTGCAGCCCCAGACAATCATCAACTTCCACTTTTTGTTGCAGACCCCCAGTGTTGGGCTCAGTCCCTCTGGATGCCTTTCTCCTGGATTGGGAAGGGAAGTTTCTCTATGCCTTCCCCTTCCTCTCCTGTTCAAGGTGCTAGTCAAAATCAGATCTCAGCCCTGCAGGATGATTCTGATTGCTCCAGACTGGGACAGGCAGCCCTGGTACCCACTCCTTCTGTCCTTAGCAGTCCATCTTCCCCTGTGTCTCCCCAGGAACCACAATTTGTTAACCTGTGCCCAGGGGAGAGTTTGGTATCTGAATCTCAAATCCCTTAACCTCAAGGCCTGGCTCTTGAGGACTTAGAGTTTGCTGACCTACACCTTTCTCAAGGTGTTCTCGAAATCTTGAAAGCTTCTAGGAAGCCTTCCACTAGGGCTACTTATAACTCCAAATGGAAAAGGTTTTCCATATGGTGTTCTGGGAAGCATATTTCCCTGGAATCTGCTGATTTGCCCACTGTTTTGGACTATATGGTCCATCTGAATTCTTTGGGACTGAGACCAGCTACCCTGAAAGTGCATTTGGCAGCTGTCTCTGCTTTTATTTCAGCAGGGAAGCCCTCTTCTCTTTCTGCTCACCCTGTATTTTCCAAGTTTTTCAAAGGATTGCTTCACACCAGTCTGCCATTCAGGGACCCTGCCCCTGTCTGGGATCGTAATGTTTGCATTGCTCAGCTGATGCAACCCCCCTTTGAACCTCTGTCTTCGGCAGAGCTTAAGTACTTGACTTGGAAAACTGTGTTTCTAGTAGCCATCACTTCTGCCAGGCGCATAAGTGAGTTACAAGCTTTGTCAGTGGAGACTGACTTTATTTCCTTTCACAGGGATAAGGTAGTCCTCAGGACTAACAGGAAGTTTTGCCTAAGGTGGTTTCAGATTTCCACCTTAATCAATCCATTCTCTTCCAGTGTTCTTCACTGACCATTTCTCCTCTGGTGAGAGGAGGTTGCACAGCTTAGATGTTAAGAGGGCCCTAAGTTACTACATAGAGCGTACCAAGGGTCACGGGTTTGACTCCCTCCAACTATTTCTCACTTATGGTGAGGTTGGGAAAGGGAAACCTGCCACTAAGGGATCCATTGCCAGGTGGATTGTCTCTTGTATCCAATTTTGCTATCAAAAACTGGGTAAGGTTCCCCCTTCAGGCCTGAGGGCTCACTCCACCAGAGGTACAGCTGCGTCTCTAGCTGCTGCCAGAGACATCCCTATCTTAGAGATATGTCAAGCAGCTACTTGGAAAACAGTACACACTTTCACCCAGCATTACTCCCTGGATATTCAGGCCAGGAGGGATGCTCGGTTTGGCACAGCCATGCTTCAGAGCCTATTTCTAAGTAGGTTCTGTCCCTCCTCCATGGAGGTACTGCTGTGTAGTCTGCAATTGTCATAACATAGCAAGACTTCATGTTGTTTGAAGAAAAATTACTCACCTTAGTAATGTTGTTTCTTCTAATGGAGTCTTGCTATATATGACCTCCCCCAACCTGCCCTCTCAGAACTTCTACTTTGGGTATGGGGTGGGCAGTCCAGTGTTGGCACTTATTGATGCCCATTTTATGTTTCCACCTTCTTTTTGGGGTGTTTGGGTGTGTGTTTTATTTTATCTTATTTTGTCTTATCTTGTTCTGGTCCCCTGACTTGAGTCTTGGTGTTGGGGCCAGGAAAATGTGTTAATATTTAAGTAGCCAGTTGGCTAGTGTAGATTACAGCTTCCACACAGAACCTTAGTGAGTTTTGCTCGTAAAGATCTGACAGTTTCAGTTTGAAATATTCCAGACAGAGCTTTTCTAACCGAGCTCGTGCTCTTAAGTTCCATGCCTGGCATGGAAGTTAACTCTTTCACCTCCGGAGCAGTTCTAATGGTGGGACAAACTGCAATTGTCATAATATAGCAAGACTCCATTAGAAGAAACAACATTACTAAGGTGAGTAATTTTTTTCTTCTGGTTCAAGGGGAAGCATTTCAGTCCTCTTAAAGGATCAGTCCCCAGTATTCTAGACTATTTGGCTCACTTACAGGCCTCAGGCCTCAAGGTCTCATCCTTAAAGCTACACCTAACTGCAGTTTCTGCTTATCTGTCCATAGGCAAGAAGCAGACGATCATTTCTTTACCTGTTTTCAAAAAGTTCTTCAAAGGCCTTCTCCACCTTTAGCCCCCAATCAGGGAACCTGTTCCTCCTTTGGACCTTAACCTGTTCATTGCCAAGCTCATGGAGCCACCTTTTGAACCCATGGCTACGGCCCGTCTGAAATATGTCACTTGGAAGACAGTCTTCCTAGTGGCCATTACCTCTGCCAGAAGAATTTTGGAGTTGCAAGCACTCTGCACAGATCCCAGCTACATTATCCCTCACAGGGACAAAGTAGAGCTCAGAACAAACAGGAAATGCCTGCCTAAGGTGGTCTCTGAATTCCATCTTAACCAGTCTGTCACTCTTCCCGTTTTCTTCACTGAAAAATCCACTCCTGAAGAACAGAGACTCCATAGTCTGGATATGAAAAGAGCCCTATCCTACTACTTGGAGCACACCAAGCAGTTCAGGGGCTCCACTACCCAGCTTTTCCTCACCTATGGAGAAGTAGGTAGAGGAAGACCAGCCACTAAGAGAACTGTCTCTCACTGGATAGTCTCTTGTATTGAGTTCTGCTATGACAAACCAGGTAAACAGCCCCTGAGGGCCTCAGGGTTCACTCTACCAGGGGGCACTGCTGCCACAGTGGCAGCTGCAAGGGACATTCCCTTACTTGATGTCTGCAGAGCAGCCACACGGAAGACTGTACACACATTCACAAAGCACTATTGCCTGGATGTACAGTCTAAATCTGATGCCAGATTCGGTAAGGTGGTCCTGCAGAGCCTCTTCTCTAAGCAGGTTCTCTACCCACCTCGCAGCTGCACTGCTTTGTAGTCTGCACTTAGTTATTGATGCTAAAGGACCCCTGGGGTGAGAAGAAAAAAATTACTCACCACAGTAATATTGTTTCTTCCAAGGTAAGGTGGCCTTTAGCATCAGTAAGATTCCACCCTTCCTCCCCTGGAAACCTATCTGAAGAGGACTCTGCTTCCTCATTATTGCCAAATTTGTTCCTGAAGTTTTTGAGTTCCATTTAAAGTAACATTTTCATGTTTTTTAATTGTTGTCTGTTTGTGCTGCTGCATGATTTTGGATCCTTGGTCCACACTAAAATGGGCATGTTCCCATTCTTCCTTCCAAAAAAATTCTGGTGCCTTCTGGGCAGACTCCACTCAGCACACCCTCCTGCTCTTTTCCTATTGGTCAATTCATTATATGAGTATACATAGCTCCACCTCTGAGGCAGTTCAACCTACAGTAGTCAGCTTACCTCACTTAGTTACTGATGCTAAAGGACGCCTTGGAAGAAACAATATTACTGTGGTGAGTAATTTTTTCTTCTTGGCATTGAATTTCAACTGCCATTGTTTTGGCCGTTCTTCCAGCTTTTTTGGATCAGAGTCCATTCCTGTGGCCCCCTCTTGTGTGTCTACTCTGTTGCAGAGCTTGGTGTCGTCTGCAAACAGGCATACCTTTCCCTCCAATCCATCAGCGATGTCGCTGATGAATATGTTAAATAGAATTGGCCCCAGTACTGATCCCTGTGGGACTCCACTGGTTACCGCACCTTGCTCTGACAGAGTGCCGTTTACCATGACCCTCTGGGTTCTCCCCGGGAGCCAGTTCCATACCCAGCTGACAGTTTTATACCCCACTCCAGTGTGTTCCAACTTGTTAGTTTCCTGTGTGGAACTGAGTCAAACGCCTTACTGGAGTCCAGATACACTATGTCTTCTGTTCTACCATTCTGGTTACCCAGTCAAAGAAATTAGTCACGTTTTTCTGGCATGACATCCCTGCTGAGAAGTCATGCTGCTTTGGGTCCAGTTTTTCATTAGCTTCCATATATTGCACTATTCTTTCCTTAAGTAATGTTTCCATGATTTCCCACACCACTGAGGTGAGGCTGACTGGACGGTAGTTAACAGCTTCATACGTCATTGTTTTTGTCCATGAGGGCCATGTGGCTTAGTCATTGTGTGTGATCAAGCTTCATAAACTAAGCTGTTTAACCTCCCCTTGAGGGAGGCCTATGGTTTGATTCTGCCCTGGATAGTATTTAAAAAATAAATAAATAAATAAATAAATAAATAAATAAACACTCTGGAGGGAGCTGCTTCTTGTTAGCCACAGAGTGGTCGAGAAGACTGAAGTTCTTGGACTTGGCGAATCTTGCTCAGCAAGCACCCTTACACCTTCTGATGATTTGGACATCCCTCGTTTCTTGCAGTACTGTACTCATAAATGATATATATATATAAAGGATTATTTTTTGATCAGTCTGCGACCACAGGTTAATAGCTTTATTGATGACTCTTGAGTTGTGATCCTTATTACAAGTAGCCCTCACTGCATCCTCTTGTTGCCTGGAAAGTATACCTTAGCGAGTGATCAGTTTCAGTTTTCCAGATGTGCGAATGGTTTGGAACCTGCCTTTTTACAGGGTGGTTTTTCCTGCAGGGAGGATCAAATTGTCCAGACCTTGAGTACAATGGAGAGCCTTTTCCTCCTCAGACGTCTTCCTGGACATGTTGAAGTACGTTGTATGTTGGCAATTGATTATAAGGTATGAAAATATGGCACTGCGAGGTCAGTAGTGACTGGGGAGTTGCTGCTGCATGGAATCCTTATATGCCCAACATTCTAAAGCTTGGGCTGTGCCATTCCCTGGTAGAGGTGCACTATACCCAGTGGTCATGATTACCCATTGACAATATTGGAGCTAACAGAATAGGAAGTTAACGGAGAATATGAAGTTAATTTCTTCTTGTGACCCTATGGCCCTCCTCTTAATATTGTGCCAGAGAAAGGTAAGGGCCATCTTTGTCTTATGCAGATATATTTGATCAATTTCTGTTTTTTATTGCGGTCAGCTGTACACCACAGAAGCATCCCTGTTTTTATGAAGCTCCTGCAGAAAGCGGACAGTGGCTTGAAGGTCAACTAAATGCTGAAACTGTTCATTTTCCTTCTGAGCTGTGTCTTCAGTAATGTAGCCGCTGAGGACCGGTTTCAGCATGTCCAACAGGATTGCCTTTTTGTGCCCTCCTTCTCAGTTAATCTCAGGTATTTCCTTAATCTCTTCCTGTAGGAAAGTCCTGAACCTCGCAGGTTGTAGTTTTCTGTGTCTGTTATGTGGGTATGGTTGGGGGGGGCTTATCACGTGGAGACTTGCTGTCATGTTGTGGTCATGTTTTATTTGCATAGTGACCTTTGTTTGGTTTGGAATAGTTATGCTGGGACATTTTTGACCTGGAATGGTTATACAGAATATAGGATAAAGCAGCCCCATGTGACTGACTCTGTACCAACAAGGAGGTAGAAATGACCAGAACCCCATCATATATATTCAGTCCTTGCACTTTGCAGTCTGAATCTTCCAGGAATGTATCTTCACCATTAATTCCCACTAATGGGTCTGTGCCAGAGGCACTAGGACCCTGCGGGAGCCAGAACTTTTAAAGAGGGCTGGTAGCAAGGGAAGCTGCGTGATGGCAAGGTGTCAGCGAGAGTGGCTCGCAGCACCTGGCCTAGCTGGCACCAGCTCCCAACCGCCTCAGTTCCTGTTCCCACCGTCGATTGCACTTCAGTGACAACATTACTCACTCTTCGGGAATCAGAACTTCACATCCATACGACGGCTGCTTCAGTTCGTTTCAGTTTTTAATTGTTTAAAGCAAAAATTTTATCATTTTTGTACTAGGTTTTCTAATTTGTGTAATTTCCTGTCATGTTTCTTCGGCCCTACCATGACTACATAACATCTCCTCAGGATTATGGTAGAAAATCTTTGCAGGCCTCTTCCACGGCAGAGCTGTGTCCGATTCACTTTCCCGCAAGGGAAGGGCTTTGGACCACAGGCCGTCCCGTGCTTGGGGGAAGGGCAGTCTTCTGCAGCACAAGAGAGTGGGCCGGTTCCTGATTCCAGTCGGAATCTTTGCCCCACTTGGCCTCGAGTTCTTCCTCTCATTTAAGGGGGAAAAAACGGTACCACTCGAGGTCGCTCTTGGGCGTTCTCAGCGAGACTCTCAGTTTCCTGGGGTTGTGGCCTTATCGGCACCTTCTGCAGTGCCCAGGTCTGTTGGCTCTGGATTACTAAGTCTTCGAGCCCAAGTCCCCTTCTGCCCTTTAGTGGGGTCTTCAGTGGGCAGTCTCCCTGGGCAGCTCTTCGGAACAGTGTGTACAGTATCAGGCCGGGGTGGCTCTGTGTATGGGTTCGGTCCTTGGCCCTTCTTGGGTTTATGACACTGGGCCAAGGGGCAGGCCTTCAAGCCAGAAAGAGCATTTGACTCCAGCTCCGGCCCACTGCCCTTGCTGGTGACCGCGTCACCAACTTCTGTCCCATTGGCCGCACCCCTACCTTATGTCTCTTGGTAGGACTGGCCGGATACTGGTCTGGTCACCTCAGTGCTGACAGGGTCGTTGGTGCCAATTCTGCCCTGGTATCTGTGCTGGGTTTGGCATTCTAGGCCTGACCTAGCGCCATTCTGGTGTTGGTCCTGGTGCCGGTTTGACTCTTGTTGGCACCTTTATTGGTGCCAGATCTCTCTCTCTCTCTTTCTCTCTCTTTCTCCTGGCTTGCTACTATTTTTGATACTAGTCCCAGCGCCAAGTTGTTCTGTGTCATCTCCAGGAGTCCTGGCACCAGAGAACCCTGGCGTAGGATGCTTTTCTTCTTGTGCCGCCCCTTGAGATGTCAGTGGCACCATGATGACGCCTGGATTCTCCAGGTGTCTCAGTCTTTTGGTGCTTTCCTTGCAGTGATTAGACCTTTGGTGCTGGCCTGGGACCTAGGATTGTCTGGCGCCACATTGGCTGTTGTGTTCGGCACCGTCTCTGCTTTCATTGCCGGGCTGGCACAATTCTGATGCCGATGCCGTGTCCAGCGCGGCGCCGTGTGCACTTCATTGGCATTGGGGCAGTTGTTTCACTCATTTCTGTTCTGCAGAGTTGTTGCACCTGGTTCACTTTCTGGTACTGGGTCTACCTCCAGGGTCAGAGCCATACCTGGCACTGCTTGTGTGGTGCCCGAGGTTCTGCCTGTCTCCAGATCCTCACCTGAGGTTCTTGCCTTAGTGGTCCTCCCTCTAGGACATTTTGGAGCCTGAGTCTGGCCTCGCCTCTCCTTCTAAGGTAACGATGACTCCTTGCCTGGCCTCTTCGGACCCAGGTTTTTCAGCTGTACCTTGGACCTAGTCCCTTTTAGTTGTACAGTTCCTGGGGACGTTTCTAAAAGCAAAAAAAAAAAAACACAGGATTCTTGTTTGCATATGCAAACTTTGTTTAAGCCGTTGTCAGGTCTAACCCATTCACAAACAAAATACCACCAGCAGCTTAGTTTGGTTTTGTAAGTCAGTTTGTGTCTGTACAAATATTCCCCTGTAATTTCCTACCCTTGCCCCTGGGTCA